>CM041750.1:12890576-14295768 GCA_023373885.1 Hestina assimilis
GTATAGATATAGTTCATACAAAAAAATACCTTCATTAACTCGTAGGCAGTATCTGCATCATCTTCATAGTTTTGCCTAGTGAACACCCTTTCTTGTGGATAGCTCTTTCCGAAACCCGGTGGGTCCCACAAAACCATAGTAAATTTTTCCTTATCGAATGTTCTTATTTGGTGTCTATAGGTTGCCCATATTGAACCTAATAATCCGGGTGTCAATAGTATTTTATGCGGTCCATTTCCAACTATCAAATAATTGATATCATGCATTCCTATTTTCACCATCTGCTCCTAAAATTATAAGCACACGAGAAACCTTAATATTGATACCCAAATTTCATAAAGCAATAAAACAACAATTACCCCCCGTTTCTATCGTTGAGGGTCAGCAGCTATGTAAACTGCTTGTAAAAATAATAAATTTTACTTAACCTTTTCTGATTTGCTAAGCGCAGGAGAAACGCTGGTAGCATTATGTATATATCTTGCTAATATTTTTCTCGAATTACAATACAACATATTAGTTGTAGTCGAAGACACTGAAGTTACCTTAGCCAAATTAACCTGAGAATAATTAATTAATATTCAAATCATAGGCGTTTTAGCCGCGGCCCAAACTTCACATGTACCCTGAGAACATCCTCATTGCAGGCTGCAAGCATTCAAGAAATATTAGGAAATGCAGTGATTTTATCATCGGTTATTAAATCTCGCCTCTGACCTACCAGTTTTCAAGTGCTTAATTTGTCTTTCAAATTTATATTTACTTAACAGAGAAAGAAAAACGTTGAGGAAAATTCTAAAACATGAGGGTCCCTTGCTGGTGGTAGGGCTTAAATTCAACCGTACGTTGGTGAAAAACTCGTGAAGCGTCTGCTCGTCAGCCGCGTTTCAAGATAAGCTAGACTGCAAACTACAACCAGTTACATCTCAAAGACAACGCACCTGCATGCCCTTTGGTGTTGCGGATGTTCATGGGCGGCGGTGATCACTTAGTATTACCTGAGACTCCTGCACTATAGCCCCCTCTAACATAAAAAAAACAATCGGGATCATCGCAACACTTATCAAAAGAGACTTCATCATCATGTGAACGTCGAGGCTATCCAGCTCCTCGACAACACGAACATAGTGAGAAGACTTAAAAGAACAAAACCTTTTGAGTTAGTGTATTAAATTAGTGTCAATGATAGTTTAGTGAGTGCTACATATATAATTATAAAGACGCAAGAACAAAGTGCCTTCCCTTAATAGAGACAGTAAGAAAAGTGTTGATGGACACATTCTTAGTTTTACTCTATTTAGCAATTTATGTTAGATTTAAATTACTTATTAGTCTTTCTAGGCTAGATCGTAGTATCAATGAAGTGTCTTTAAATAAGTGTCCTTTAGGACACGTCATTAAAAGCTAAAAAAAAAAAACTTATCAAAAACTATTCCAACCTTTTCAATGAAACAAGGACCGTCCAAATAGGTTGAAAAATGTAGACGTTGTGAGTCAACAGGTTCATAAAAATATAGATATGGTGAAAATTAATGATCAACTTAATTAGTAATTAGTTTAATTTAGAATTATCATAGCGATTAGAACATTTTTACAAGTCAATGAGTTAACAACTAGTTTTTAGCGACAGTAAAAACCGATAAATTGTTATTAATATGTGATATCGTTCAAGGTAACCAAGGCAGCACCTGACAATTAAGAACTTTAAAAAAATCAGATAATAGTAATAAAAACAATGAAAGTACAAAAATGGTAATACAAAAAGGGGTTTTATCGCTAAGGCAGCGATCTATGCTAGACAACCTTTGGTTAGAGGACATGAAAGAGAAGCGGTAAGGAGGTGTACAGATACTTACTTATTAAGAGGCTTAGCGTATTTATATAATTACTAGCTTTTCGCGACTTCACCCGCGTTTTTTTAATGAGGCAAATAATAAAAATAATTTTTAATAGGCTCTGGAAATAATGGTTCCTGATTCAAATTTACCTATTTTACCCTCTTCAAGTCCTTTTCTCTAAAAAATTTCATCAAAATTGGCTTATCGAGTTACATGTAGCCGTAAGGCTCGTTACATAAATAAGAAAGCCCCATTTTACCCTCTTCAAGTATTTTTTCGCGATAAAATTTCATCAAAATTGGTTTATTGAATTAAGTGTAGGAATAAGGCTCGTTATATAAATAGCAAAAAGGAAATATTTGACCACCTTGTTGGATTCCTCGACATCCTCCGGTCTAGGTGTGTTTGTCCATGTCATTGTATGTATGCTTATCCGACACAGGATATAACTATCCTAATGGAGACCGTTGAGTGTGTAGCGTAGCGTTAGATGTAAACAAACTCACATTCGGTTTAAAAACATTAGTTAGGATTGTTATTAGATTTTGATTACCTTATTAAGTACTGTTTCGTAAAAAGGTATTAAAAACCTGGTCATATTATATTATTTACTAGCAGCCTGCTCCGACTTCGCACGGGTATAAAATATAGAGACTATGTCATTCACTGAAAAAATGATTAAAATCGATCCAGTAGTTTTGATTTATTCATTACTGCCCGTGGCCAGCACCCGTTAAATGTAATTATTTACGACATCACATTAGAAACCTAAAAATAACACTTTTTTTTCTCCACTATTTAATTGATGCTATTATACATATAAACCCTCCTCTTCAATCACTCTATCTATTAAAAAACCGCATCAAAATCCGTTGCGTAGTTTTAAAGATTTAAGCATACATAGGGACAGAGAAAGCGACTTTGTTTTATACTATGTAGTGATTAAATTAATTTTCTGATTTACTTTTTGTAAAGGACTAAGCATGATCTCTGTTACGTTTGGTTTAGTTTTATTGAAACAATATTTTACAACGTAAAAGTCTCCTGGCACAGGCATTTTCATGCTAACTCTTTTTTTTATGTAAGAGGGCGCAAACGGGCAGGAGGGTCATATGATGTTAAGCGATTACCACCGCCCATGAGCATCTGCAACACCAGAGGGCATGCAGGTGCGTTGCCGACTTTTAAGGAAAGAATACGCTCTTCTCTTGAAAGTTCCCAGGTCGTATCGGTTCGGAAAGACCGCCGGCGTTGATTCCACAGAGTGGTGCGAGGAAGAAAATGTCTTTTAAATCGCGCTGTTGTGGATTTCTAGACATCGAGGTGGTAAGGATGGAATTTAGAGTTTTGTCACCATGTCCGATGGTGAAATTCCACCTGCGGGATCAATCCAAACAATTCCTCAGAACATTCCCAGTGATAGATGCGATAGTTAAGGCGTCGAGATGTGACGACCCCATCGCCCGCTGTTGGGATAACCTCTGTCACAACAGAGATTATTCCACCAGTGCAATCAGTCACACTGGTGGTAGGTCTTTTGTTGCAAGAGGCCGGCTAGGTAGGTACCACCGTAGTGTCCAATATTCTGCCGCCAAATAGCAGTGCTTAGGCACTACTGTGTTCCGGTTTGAAGGGCATTGTACGCTAGTGAAATTACTGGGCGAACGAGATTTAAGAACTAATATCTCGAGGTTGGCAACGCGCGAGTGGCACCTACTAATGGTGCTGCAAGCGCTCATAGGCTGCGGCAGCCACTTACCATCAGGTGGGCCGTATGCTTGTTTGCCAACTTCTAACATAAAAAAAAAATAGAAGATACAGAGTGATCCAACAACTGTACGCAGTGCCAAAGAATTAAGCTGATCGGAAATTCAACAGAAAATGGCTCCAGCTACAAGTTGTATGTTTTATTTTTGACCGAAAAATAAAGATTTTTTATTTATTTTATAATTATTTATTGAAAACGATTGACGCCAATAATAAATGTCGCAAATTTTGAAATGCCTATTGTATGATGACTCCGCGTACATTTGTGATCATTGTTCTGGTTGCAATAAAAATTCCTGAACTCTCTTATTAAAGTCTTGAGCGAATTTTATATGTATATCATGTTTGCCTTCTGGGTAAAAATGTGTCCTGAAAAAAAATACAATAGTGAAAGAATAACGGCCAGATCAAATTTTTGAGTTTTATTTTTGTTTACCCGCATAAATCTATCTAAACCTTACTAATTCTATAAATGCGAAAGTAACTCTCTCTCTCCCACCAAAACTACAGAACCGATTTAAATGAAATTTGGTTCATAGATAGTCTAGACCCTGAGAGAGGACATAGGCTACTTTTAATGCAAAAAATGGTTGTAAAGGTGGTTGAAAAGTTTAACGTAGTATCGTAATTTTTAGAGCTAGGAGCTTGAAACTTATATTTGAGGCTGTTGATTCGAAATAAAGAAATATGACATTTTTTTTTATGTTAGAAGTTGACAAACAAGCATACGGCCCACCTGATGGTAAGTGGCTGCCGCAGCCTATGAGCGCTTGCAGCACCATTAGTAGGTGCCACTCACGCGTTGCCAACCTCGAGATATTAGTTCTTAAATCTCGTTCGCCCAGTAATTTCACTAGCGTACAATGCCCTTCAAACCGGAACACAGTAGTGCCTAAACACTACTATTTGGCGGCAGAATATTGGACACTGCGGTGGTACCTACCTAGCCGGCCTCTTGCAACAAAGACCTACCACCAGTGTGACTGATTGCACTGGTGGAATAATCTCTGTTGTGACAGAGGTTATCCCAACAGCGGGCGATGGGGTCGTCACATCCCGACGCCTTTAAAGTTCAAACATTCAAAGTTTCTAAAAAAAGGGGAGGTCTTTCAGAGTTAATTAATAAATGTGAAAGTTTGTATGTTTGGATGTGTTTGTCTGCTTTGGACTTTTTTTTAAAGAATATTAACAATTATTTTTCAAGGCATTACTAATATTCCTATTGCCCTCTAAATAAGTTCGAAGCTTGCGCTAGGAGTGGGTACGACAATAGCCTAAGGGTGTTATGATCGAACCCGCGGCTCTTGCGTTAACGGAGCGGAGTCGGCCCGTCTACTGTTGATATTGAGGATTGATTTTTTATAATTTAACAAATATGAAATACGAACTACCTACAGGATTTGATCTTCGATATAGGCTTATTATTACAAATTTAAAAATAATTCTATCTTTCTGTTACGTTTTCACGGCTTAACGACTGAACCGATTTTGATGACTTTTGTTAGAAATAGTTGGGACTTTGGATCTACACGCCAATTTTTGTTGCGAAAAAAAATCTTAAAGTATTAAATGTGGGATCAACGTTTTTACCTATTATTTTTATTGCAAAAAAGTAGGTCATTGAAAAACACTATGCACGCTGTTGAAGCCGCGAGCAAATGCTATTTTAAGTTAGGATTTTGCTGTTGAAGAATATGTTCAATTGGGAGCGCGCCGATAACGGTGTAGATGTGTACTCTCTAGTAGCGCTGCTGCGTAAGTGATTGCCTGACTGGGAAAGGGGACCAGCGAGCTGCGTCCGTCTACTACCAAGCTAGCTAACTTCACGCCATAGCGCCATACTTCACAGCTGTCACGAGAGCCGGACTTTTATGTATCATAGTCAAATTAAATGCTGCTATTCCAATACATACCTTAAATTCTTGATTTGTTTACGTAAATTAATTACGTGGGAACGATTCATCAGTGGATCCTTCAGTCCGTGCAATAGAAATGTGGGACAAGCGACATCCTTTATATATCTGGAGCAGATATCAGGATTTGATTGAAAAGTGACTTCCATACCATCCAACCACTGACCCCAATACTCCACAAATTTCTTTTCACCATACACTTCAATCATTGAATCCCGGAAACTAGGGCTCCATGTCTTTACGTCTCGCATCTCTGTAATTATCAATAAGAAAGTTAATTTGTCTGACACATACACAACTTTTTTTATGAAATACTACCAATATACCATATATTGAATTGGTCAACCGTCGTGCATGGGCGTACCCAGCATTTGGATCGAAGTGAATTAGGAAGCAAATCTTAAGTTAGGCTCCAGAAAATGCAAAGTAAAATTATTATTTCCTACAACAGTTAGTAGTTAAATTCTACAAAATGCATTATATTGGTGCATTTTTCAGTATATAGCAAGGTCAAGGGAGCGGCAGCTGCACCTCCCCCCCTGCCCTTTGCTCCTTCCTCGCTACGGCCTTGCCGTCGTGGCGTGCTGCTGTGTTTTTCTCAAAGTAAAACAACCTCGAAGTCGACGCTGTGGCAGCGGCGAAATAAAATTTCTAAATTCTTAGTTAAGTTTGTTTTTCTTAGAGAATAACACTGGTAGCGTGTCTGCTTTGAGCCTCGGCGGTCGCAGGTTTGATCCCGCTCGGAGCGGATATTTGTTATAAATACCTGTTTCGGTCTGCCGTGCCTTAGAGAGCACGTTAAGCTGACGGTCCCGGTTGTTATCATAACATCCGATAATAATCGTTAAGCTAACTTGTTCTTATCCAATGAGTTACTGGTACTCCCTTTCGGTTGTGGAGGCCAGATGGCAATCACCCTGTGTAAAAACTAGTAACCTTTCAAATCCGGATAAGAGTATAGGCAGACCTTGAGTAAATACCGGGAATAAAATTAAGAAGAAGTTGGTATATTCAATTGAAGAATATGGTATATTATTTTAGCTTTCAGTGTTCTGAAATATTAATTAATAAAGTCTGCATTACATTAACTTTCAAACATACTAATCCTAATAAATGTGAAAGTTTGGATGTTCAGATGTTTGTTACTCAATCATGCAAAAACCGCAGCACGGATTTGAATGAAATTTTGCACAGATATATATTATTACCTGGATTAACATATATGATAATTTTTATTCCGGAAAAATGTTAGGTTCAAACATTTTTCTGGAATTACAAGAATACTACAGCGCGTATCTACTTGGAATTATGTTTGAATGTTTGTTACTCAATTTGAAATTCAACGCACGGATAGCTTATTATCTGGTCTAACACATAGGATACTTTATAAAAAAAATTTCGGGTCCTGTGGGATTGTCAAAAACGTGCTACAGGACGTATTCAAATGAAATTTGGTATAGATGTTTCTTATAAATGATTAATTTCTCCCTGGAGCCAATTCTAAGGTACCACGGTAGAAGTCGCGGGCAGGCGCTAGTGCCTTACAAAAAATAGTTCGTTATAAAATGCGACACAGATTACCATTAATTATAATGATGTTGTTCAAAAAAGGGAAACAATTGACTTGCACGGAATACATATATTTAGGACGGGATACATTATCATGAAAATTACGATAAATGACATGTATGATACGTACTTTTGAAGGTTTCGATTTCATCGGGTAGTAAGCTTGGGTGCGCCCCCCAAATGACCAACTTTTTGATAACTTCTGCATATTTCACGGCCAAAATATACATGGCTGATCCACCTCCACTCCAACCCAATGACGAATATTTAGGAATTTGTAAATACTAAAATGAAATAATGGTTTGCCTATTAGTTATTCTTGTGGCATAACTAGCATTTGCTCGTGGCTTCACTGAATAAAGTGGCTAGCAGTATAACTCTCTCAAATATATGTTGAACCATGCGCAGTAACAAATTTTTGGGTCTCAACCGAAGGCGGAATGAAGGGGGCCGCGTAACTATAGCATCGCAACGACGCTCGACCCGTTTGGTACACTCGCTCACGGTTGTTTTAGTTCTATAAAAATAAATTATTACATAAAAATATAAATTATTTTTGTCAAGTGTGTGAACATTTAATTTTATTTCAAGATAAGGTGTCATCTCAATAAGTGACAATGATTAATGTACATTGACTATTATAATTTTTTTATACCTTTTTCTATACTATTTATTTGTTTTATTCTATTTAAGTAATTAATAGTTATAATGATTAATAATTAATTGAATTTAGAAG
The DNA here is from genome assembly GCA_023373885.1 of Hestina assimilis. Taxonomy (NCBI): domain Eukaryota; kingdom Metazoa; phylum Arthropoda; class Insecta; order Lepidoptera; family Nymphalidae; genus Hestina; species Hestina assimilis. The sequence goes on from CM041750.1 coordinate 12,898,400, forward strand.
ACACAATAACTATATATTATACTTAATTCCGTTTTACCACTTTATAAAAAATCTATTTGGACACCGTTGTGGCGTTGTGGGTAGCGAGTCTGCCTTAAGCCTCGACGGTTGCGGGTTCGATTCCCGCTCGGAGCAGATGTTTGTATTAATCATACAGGCATGTTTTCCGGTCTGGTTGTGTTTGTCCTTGTCATTGTGAATGTTTCCGGACCCCGACACAGGATATAATTACCCTAATGGGGGCCGTTGAGTGTGTAGCGTTTATTTATTTATTATTATTATTTAAATAAGACGAAATCAATATGTCTAACATTTTTGTCCACGATTATACCTGCGCAGAAATGCCCATTTTGGTTCATTTTAAATTGAGAGAACTATACCGTGTGTAAGATTACACGACTCTTTTGGAGCACTTTTGAACTCTTCATAACTCAAAATTTATTTAACATAAAAACACCATATTTATTTTTTAAAAACTAACCAAGTCAAACCTTGTTGAGCTTCAATTTCTCCTAAATTATTTGTAAATAATTCGACTGCTTGATTTTAAGGAGTTACATTTTTAAATAGTAAACATTGATGTTACACAAAAAACAAGAAATTGTATTTAAAATTTCTTTTAGAATTACGTCTTCTTATAAATTAAATTTAGGATTGTCTTCAGAACTTGTCACCCATTTAGATATCAAGTCTTTTGTCGGTGACGTCGACAACCACACCATAATAATTATCATATATTGAACTTTTCTTCCATTTTTAAATTTAGTTTTTGGGGGGATCATTGAATGCATGCGTTTTTGTTTTACCTTCATCAGTTCATAAGCAGTGTCAGCATCTTTTTCATAGCTCTCTCTATTAAATTTCCTCTCAAGTGGATAGCTCTTTCCGTAACCCGGTGGGTCCCATGCAATTATTGTAAATTTTGTCTTATCGAATCCAATTATTTGCTCTTTATAATTCGTCCATATTGTACCCAAAACTCCAGGCGTCATAATAACATTGTGTGGACCATTTCCTATTTTTAAATAATTGATACCATATCCACCTATCTTCACTTTTCTTTCCTGAAATATTGATTTTATTTTAATTTTTGTAATTTTAAACTTAACTATGTGAGAATCTAAAATTTATTTAAATATACTGTGGTATAGTACAATTATTAGTAGCCTAGTAGTCCAGGGGCGTAGCTACCGCTCTGAACCACGAGCAACAATTCCTAAAATGTCCACAATCTCACTCAAACTCTGGCCGTTAACTTAGCGTGAGCTTCCTTACCTACACTTTATAACTGTGCGAAACCGGAGCGATTCGCTATTAGCATTATTTTTATTCATTATACAATTAATACATTTAATTATTTTTGTTTCTTTAGTGACTTTTTTATTGTCTTGGTAGAAGGCCTCCAAAAAATTTGATACAAGGCCCCTCTAGAGCAATCTACGCCACTGATATAGTATGTGCTATAGCCCCTTTAGCGCATACTCCCTGCGTTTAAAATAGATGAAATATTTTAATCTCTACTCCCTTACGATACCCTATCTATATCAATTTTATAAAGCTGAAGAGTTTGTTGGTTTGTTTGGTTGAACGCGCTAATCTCTGGAACTACGGCTCGGATTTGAGACATTTTGTATATTGCGGGGTTAAACCTGTGACTACTACTTTATAAAAAATCGATATTGATACTTACCCTCGCTGCCAAATTAAGCGCAGGAGCAGTGCTTTTAGTGAAATTACGTAAATGTCTCAAAAACATTTCCCTCAAAATTAATTCACAGACTACAAATTAAACAAAAAGATAGTTATTAATAGAATAAAGTAAAGAGAAAATTGGAGCATACATTACTTTTTTTTATGTTAGAAGTTGGCAAACAAGCATATGGCCCACCTGATGGTAAGTGGATGCCGTAGCCTATGAGCGCTTGCAGCACCATTAGTAGGTACCACTCACGCGTTGCCAACCTCGAGATATTAGTTCTTAAATCTCGTTCGCCCAGTAATTTCACTAGCGTACAATGCCCTTCAAACCGGAACACAGTAGTGCCTAAGCACTACTATTTGGCGGCAGAATATAGGACACTGCGGTGGTACCTACCTAGCCGGCCTCTTGCAACAAAAGACCTACCACCAGTGTGACTGATTGCACTGGTGGAATAATCTCTGTTGTGACAGAGGTTATCCCAACTATTTCACATACATCTTAATATGTTGAATTCTTCTCTCCGTGTGATTGTGACTGATCTCCTTTTATACGGATAACCGATTTTGATGAAGTTTTTTGTGTGTGTTCTTGTGGACCTAAAAGTAGTTTTGTCACAAATTGCACCCAGTAGGGGGCGCTGCTGTCGGTTTCACATTTATGTCATGACTGGACAACGTCTGCCAGGCCCGCTAGTTGATGCGTAAATCTATATGTTCAAATAAATATAATTGATAAGTCTCTTTGTAATATAGCTATTAATGAATACTGAAAATAAAATGTTCATTTGTCTATTTTCCTGTTTATTTGTTCCGAGTTTTTCGATCTTCGAAAAAGCTAGATTTTAATGAGACTTTAACGAGGCATTAACTTTGTCACCTGATATGGGGGATGAAAGTCGGAGGGAGTAGTATGACATTGGTTTGGGTAAATGAATGGATATATAAAAATATGGATATTTTTAATCTTGATAATATTTTATATTTTTGTCGATATATTTTTCACTTGCCATCCCTAATATAACACAGAGATTTAGTCGAGCGGGAAACTTATCCGAGATGGCCCAATGGATAGAAAACGTTGACTTTAACCGAAGGTCGCGGGTACAAACGGGCTAAGCACCACTGAGTTTTCAAGTGCTTAATTTGTGTTTCAAATTTATCTTGTGCTTCACGGTGAAGATAAACATCGTGAGGAAACCTGCATTCTAGTAGTGGTGCTTTGCTGGTACCGTACGTGAGTGAAAAACTGGTAAATTGCTCGTCAGCCGCGTTTCCATGTCAGCCTGCGTATAGCGGCAACGCACCTGCATGCCCTCTGGTGTTTTAGATGTTCATGGGCGGCGGTAATCGCCTAACATCAGATGAGCCACCTGCCCGTTTGCCACTTCTAATGTATAGATAATACCATCGACGTCAATTATCTATACCCATACTGTTATGTTTCTTGCCCACAATTTATCAGTACTAAGTGATAATGTACTATTTAAACCCACACTTGGGTAGCTTAGGCTCGTTTACAACATTGGTGAAGGAAAAAACAACACGAAAACCTTGATGAAAAACCACTTATTATTAGGTATAATAATTCCGCGACTGAGTACATGCAAAATTCTTATCATGTAATTGCGCATTAATTAATAATTATATTGAAATTAATTTTTTATTACTGTTTATAAGTTTATTTATTATATTATACTGTCGTCTCGTGTAAATCTTCGACGTATGTCGCAAAACATCACGAGACAGTTTCGTAACGTGGTACGATAACACAGGAAATACTGGATCCATCCATTTCTTTGACTATTGAAAATCAAATGAAGCACTGGCACATTGCAACGTCAGTTTTTACGAAACGATGTCGTGTGGTGCGTCGTAATATGTTACGATATCGTGCACGATGTTTTACGATACACGTCGTAGATATCTACGACACGACATCGTAACGTACAACTGTGTGGCATAGTATGGTGTGTACGTGTTTTGACGTTTAAAAAACGATGTTTTCTTTTGTTATTACGCATTACTACTAATTATACGTTTCGATCGTGTCCCCTTGGGATATTGTCGTACCTACTACTAGCGCAAGTTTCGAGGTTATTTGGAGGGGCAATAGGAATATTAGTAATGCCATTAAAAAGCATTGCTTCTTTTGATTTCAAACTGCTAATATAATTAATGGTAAACAAAATAATTTAAATACTTACATTTTATTGATGTTAATTTGGTTTGTATCTCGTTATTTTTAATTTTCTTTAAAAAAAAAGTAAACTGTCACTGTGAAGTGTAATTTAATGTACAACAATTGCTAATATTGCTGGAATTTAGTGCCTTCTACAAGCTAACTGATTTGATTGCTAGTTTGGTCACTGCGATGTCTGCTCTGCGGATTTTAAAAGATTTTTAGTATAATTTAATAACAGGTTCTGCAATATAATTAGGCAAGTCGGCGGAGACTTTAATAAATTATATTATATCGTGTGTTGAACTAGCGATAAGAACTCAGTTTTTTTTTATTTGGCTTCCGTTTCGGGCAAATTCACGTGTTAATTATTAAATTAAACACATCACTTTTTTGCCGTCTTAAATAAGTATAAAAGAGGAGGTTAAGTATCTAATTTTTTTTTCTGTGTCTCATGCTGTAATTTCAGGGCCAGTGATCCCATTTACATTTCAAGAAAAAATACCGCCCTAAGGGTGAAAATTAAACGATGAAATTTTTAGGATCCCGAAATGTATTAATAATCTATGTTTTATATTTTTAATAATCTATGTTTGATAGGTAATTTGCCCTTATCCAATGAGTTACTGGTTCGCCCTTTGGGTTGCGGATGTCAGATGGCTATCGCTCTGTGTAAAAAATAGTAACCCGTCAATTCAGGATAAGAGTATACCCCCCCCGACCGCAGAGGTCAAACTCTGCGGTACCCCGGGCTTGTCGTGCCGGGGCTCAGTAGCCGGGAGTCGATTGTGCAGGTGGCACCTTCGACTGCCCGGTGAAGCTAACAGGGTCAGACGGTTGGGGCGTGGGGCGTTTTACGTCAGACCGCGCCCAGGAGGGTGGTGTCGTATGGGTCGCTCCGGTACTTTTCTGCTTATTAGAATGGACTGCGAGCGGCTCCTGCGACACCGGTGGTGTGCTTAACCGGGGCCTTCAGCCCCGGTCAGGCGGTAGAAGAAGAAAACCTCTTTAAAAAATAACGACGGTCGGTCGTAGAGGGAAACAACCTCATTAAAAAGTTAGTCTCGGCAGGGGGAGCCAGGGCTCCCTTGGTTGGGTTTGCCGGGGCCTTCTGGTCCCGGTCGGTTGGGCGCGAAAGCGCCGGCGTGTATTGTATTTATGTATTAGTATGTATATATGGCGGTAGTATGGTGCCCAAGGTGGAGGCCGAAAGGCCTGGCGCGTTAGCGCGCGGAGGTATATATTTGTATGTATTGATATGTATATATGGCGGCAGTAAGTTGCCGCCACCGGTGGGCCCCGTCGGGGCAAGCGCCGGGACGTCGCGGTGGTATGCTTGACGTGATCCCGCGACGTCCCACTATGGCGCTAGATGGGACCTTGGAGTTTTAGTGGGTAGGGAGCTCGGCTCCGAGTCCACACACCTCCTGCGCCATTGCACCCGTCCCGGCGCTCGAGTGCGTAACTGCATTTCTCTAAGTAAAAGAAAAAGGATAAGAGTATAACCAAACCCTGGGTAAATACCGGGATTAATGCTAAGAAGAAGAAGTCATTCTATCATCGATGACGTTGTGGCGACCCTGCCTTAAACGCCACAGGTCGCGGATTCGATTCCCGCTCGGAGTTTAATATGTTTGTATTGACCATGCAAGCATATTTTTCGGTCTGGGTGTATTTGTCCTTGTCATTGTGAATGTTTCCGGACCCCGACACAGGATATAACTATCCTAATTGGGGCCGTTGAGTGTGCAGCGTTTATATATTTATTATCATAATCATATAGTATGACAGGCCGCTAAAATGTTTCAAATCAAAAATAAAATTTAACAAAAACACAGCAATGTTTATCCACTTTAAACTACCACGAATAAGGATGTATGTATGTGTTTTGTATCTATCCGTTTGCATTTATGTTTATATATATGATGTATGAATTTATAGATGTATATAAGTGTACATATATTGTATATGTGTGTATGTACTTATTTAATATTATTTCAAGTACCTGCGGTGCAATTCTCCCACATTCATGGACAACTGGTAGAGATCTCTTAACGAGATACGTTTGTCCATTGTACAAATTAACTTGTTGTTGTATTGCGACTGTTTTGTGACTTTGTTTTTGGGTAAATAAATAAATCCAAAAATAAATAAATTTAACTTTATATATTTTTATCTATATTATTTATATTTTTATTTATATTATATCTATCTTTTATATTATATTTTTTTATATTATATTATATATATCTATCTATCTGTTGGGATAACCTCTGTCACAGCAGAGATTATTCCACCAGTGCAATCAGTCACACTGGTGGTAGGTCTTTTGTTGCTAGAGGCCGGCTAGGTAGGTACCACCGCAGTGTCCAATATTCTGCCGCCAAATAGTAGTGCTTAGGCATTACTGTGTTCCGGTTTGAAGGGCACTGTACGCTAGTGAAATTACTGGGCGAACGAGATTTAAGAACTAATATCTCGAGGTTGGCAACGCGCGAGTGGCACCTACTACTGGTGCTGCAAGAGCTCATAGGCTGCGGCAGCCACTTACCATCAGGTGGGCCGTATGCTTGTTTGCCAACTTCTAACATAAAAAAAAAAAAAAAAAAAAAAAATCTATATTACTATGATTATCTCTTTATCTCTGAGATATCTATTATTATTCTAGTCGAAGTCGAAGGCAAAGCATATCATTCTTCCATTGTATCTGAGCACTAAATGAAATATTTTAAGTAGGTAGGTAAAAACAACCGACATAGCTTTATAGGCTGTGAAGTTGAAGTGGCAATTGACGAACGCATGGACGAACGATGGACGCTGGAGCCCAGTTAGCATGTCTACGATACACCGGAAGTGGAGGCGTCGGCAGGCCTCTACCAGGTGGGCGGATGACATAAAAAAAGAGTCGATGGGAGCCGCTGGATCAGTGGCGGGTTTTCAAATTTTCAAGGTATAGGCTGCAAGGTTTTTGCCGCCTTTTCCTCTGTCTGATAATGAGAATATTAAAATACATTTTCTACAATTCTAAACCGTCATGCAATCTTTTTAACTTCTATGAGGTAGCAAAAAGTCGGTCTCCAGAATTTGCCGCCCTAGGCTCAAGCCTACTCAGCTTGCTGGTAAATCCGCCACTGCGGTGGATGCAAGTGGCGCAGAATCGTTTCCGGGGGCATCATTTAGGAAAGACCTATGTCCAGCATTCGACATCTATAGGTTGACGATGACGAGGTACTTAAATGAAAAAGGCCAATGTAAAAAAATATTTTATTAAAAAGTAGTAATTTATTACATAACAAAACTATAAAGTTATATTTTTATTAAGAATAAAAACAATATAGGTTATATTTCTAAATTCTCGTTCTCCTAATGGCAATTTTGATTACAGACTACATGTTTAATGTTTTAATAGAAAGTCTTGCACTCTCCTATTAAAGTCTTCAGCGTAACTCAGGTGGATATGATGCTTACCTTCGGGGTATAGATGAATTCTGGAACAATATTATATTATAAATAAACGCTACACAATCAACGACACCCATTAGGATAGTTAAATCCTATGCAATCAGTCACACTGGTGGTAGGTTTTTTGTTGCAAAAGGCCGGCTACGTAGGCAACACCGCAGTGTCAAATATTCTACCGCAAAGTGTCTTTGGCATTACTGTGTTTCGGTTTGAAGGTACGCTAGTGATATTGCTAGGCAAAGGCGATTTAAGAGCCAATGTCTCGAGGTTGGCAACGCGTGAGTGGCACCTACTGATGGTGTTGCACGCGCATACATAGGTGCCGAGAAGGAAACCGTGGGGTTTTAGCCGGTAGGAGTCCGGCATAACCTATCGAGGTATCCATGATGGATTTCCCCACGGAAAAAAAAAAAAAAAAAAAAAGTCTTTTCATCAGGTGGGCCGTACGCTTGTTTGCCAACTTAGTAACATAATAAAGGATATCGCTTTGTCAGATATCAATAAGTTATTTAAATAAGGGTTTTTTGCCATTAGGCTATGGAACCCTAAAACGTATTATTTTATTTATTTATTTATTTTAATACTTTATTGTACACAAAAAAAACAATATAAAAGCGACATTTAAAAAAGAAAACGAGCACAACAGGCGGTCTTATCGCTTAAAAGCGATCTCTTCCAGACAACCTTAAGGATAGGAGATCTGTTTGAAGTTGTGGGTGGTGTACCAATAAAATAAACATACACGCAAATAACTACACACTAATACATAAACTTAATACACACAATATATTATAATAAATATATACATGAGTATAATAAACTAATAAATATTAAACTATATATACATATAACATAAAAATGCATTATGTAAATAGAAATTAAATAGATAAATAATAGTCTTTAATGGCTTTTTTAAATATCTCTAAGGATTTAGATTGTCGTATAGTTAGAGGAAGTGCGTTCCATAATTTTACAGAATATACAGTAAAAGAATGAGTATAATATTTTGTAAAATGAGTTGGGACTCCGAGCATTAACTTTTGTGATGTTCGTAGATCCGATTGCGGTCCACGAAATTGGAATCTCTCCCTTAGATAGGAAGGTAGCTTTGGATTAAATAAAACACAGTACAGAAGAGAGAGAACATGTGCATCCCGGCGACGGCGAATAGAAAGCCACTTGAGTTTTTGACGAAATTCAGAAATATGGTCATATTTGCGTAAACCAAATATGAACCGTATAGCAGAGATTTTGAAAGTCGCTCAAGCTTATTAAGTTGGCATTCGGTTAAATTGAGATAGCTTGTGTCGGCATAGTCTAAAATAGGGAGGAGGAGGGAATTTGCTAACATAGTTTTGGTAGAAAATGGAAGAAAATATCGTAACCGTCGTAATGAGCTCATTGCCCAAACAGTTTTCTTGCTGATTTCTTTTAAATGAAAACTCCAGGAGAGAGTTTTGTCTAAAAATATACCAAGATCTTTTACTGTTTCGCAGTAAGGTACTATAACACCATCGTATAAGATTGGAGGGATATCTCGACATTCAGCCCTTGCAATCATACTGGGACTACCAATAAGAATTGCCTGCGATTTAATAGGATTCAGTTTAAGCCCATATTGTCTACTCCACTTATGAATTTCAATGAGGTCATTATTAATATCGCATACAGTAGATTTGAGATTTTCAATGGTTGAATGGCGATATATTTGAACATCATCTGCATACATGTGATAGAGAGAAGATATATTCTGAGTGATGGTATTAATAAATATGGCAAACAATAAAGGAGATAAAACGCCACCTTGAGGTACCCCGGCCGAAACGTTACACCAAGACGAAAATTTATCATCAACACGGATGCGCTGTCGACGGCCATTGAGGTAACTCTGAAACCACTCACTCACCGATGGAGATATGTTAATAGAACGCAGTAGACTTAGCAAAATGTCGTAGTCAACAGAATTAAATGCGTTGCTAAAGTCTAGTAAAGTCAAGATGGTGACTTTTTTATTGTCCATTGCCCAACGAATATCATCCGTGACTTTAATCAGCGCAGTAGCCGTACTATGTCCAGGACGGAAACCAGATTGAAAAGGACTAAGAAGGGAATGCTTATTAAGGAACAAGTTTAACTGTTGATATACTAACTTTTCCAGGATTTTGGAGAGGAATGGTAAAATTGAAATAGGACGAAAGTCATTATTATTGAGAGGATTGGTCTTTTTGGGAGAGGAATAATTTGTGCATTTTTTCCATGCATCAGAAATTTACTGGTAAGTATGGAATAATTTAAAATATGAGTTAAAATAGGTAAAATGGAATCCAGGATGGGAAGGATCATGTACGACTAATGCCATCAGCGCCAATGGCATTCGAAGAGATAGACATAATGTTTTTCTTAACATCACATTCAGTGAAGGAGTTGAAAGTAAACGGTAAAAAGTCAGGAGTTATTAAAGAAGAAAGAGTGTTGAGAGTATGAGATTTGTCAACGTTATCAATTGTAACGGAGCCGGAAAAGTGCTTATTAAGATCTTCAATATTGATATTAATAGAAGCAGAATTGTTGGACTTATTAACTCCAAGAGACTCAAGAAATTTCCAGGTTTTTGCTGTATCGCCGTTTTCGATAGATTTATGAATATGGCGACGTTGTGCATCTCTACACGATGTATTACAGTGATTTCTTGCTCTGATATACTTTATACGACTATCTTCAGTACCAGATTTTTTAAATTTATGTTTCGCTTGATTTTTCTTCTTTATCAATATTTTAAGCTCCTCGCTTAGCCAAGGCGCATGGAAGTGTTTAATTTTTACCGGCCTAACAGGTGCATGAATATCATACAATTGTGTTATTAAATTGTTAAATATTTCAATTTTACTGTCAATTGATTCGGCGTTCAAAACAGCAGACCAGTCCATTTGACGAGCATCATCACTAAGACGATTTCTATCAATTCTTCCAAAACTACGTTGCAGAAGTAATTTAGACTTAGATTTAGGAGGTCTCACCTTATAAGAGACGTATATAAGATCATGGTATGAGAATGCGTCGGCAGAGCACTGACCATGTTTTAAGACTAATTCAGGATGAGAAACCATTATAAGGTCAAGAAGTGAAGGGTGCTGCCAGAAAGTTGTGTGTAGGTAGAAGTGGTAAAATATGCAAATTACAAGATTCCGCTACAGACAACAGTTTTTTGCTGCGATAATCACCTTTTTTAAGACAAGTGTTAAAATCTCCCATAATAATTGAATGACTGTATTGGGGAATCAGGGTATCTAATAAGTTATCAAAAGATTCAAAGTAATTAAGTATAGAAGGGGGACAGTAGAAAACGCCGAGAAGAATTTTTGTGTGTGATAAAATAATTTCTATCAGAAGGTGCTCAGCTGCATCAGAAACAGGAGGTTGAGAAGACGAGCTAATAATTTTGAAAGGAATATAAGAGCGCAAGTAGATCGCTACTCCTCCACCTCCTTTTCCGACTCTGTCATTGCGAATGAGCGTGAATCCTGGCAGCGAATATGATGTTGAGGGTAAACATGGTTTCAGCCATGATTCAGAAACTAAAATAGCATGAATATTACGTGATTCAAATGATGCAAGCATATCAGGATAATGGGTAATGGTATTATAGGTTGTGAAGAGCAAAAAAACGTAGAGACGCCGTTTGATATTTCGTATTTTGTTACCAAATTTTCTCAGAATCGTGATGCAGTTTTCAGAATTAATATTATCTATTGTAATAAATTAATAATTAATTAGAAGTAGCAATGAGTATAATTATTACTAAAAATTTTTATTTTTATGGGACTGGAATAGAATTTAAATTTTCTTATTACATTTAAAAAAAAAACATATTTATTTACAAATAACTTTTGCCCGCGGCTTCATTCGCGTGAATAAATGATTTTCAATGAGGTACCTTTATTGCAATAGGAATAAATGTAAGTCTTTTTTCACAAAGAGTGTCGTATGTCCTCTAAAATCCCATCTATTTCCTTCCAGACTCCTATAGGGGCCAATGAATGGTAAGCGTTTGTTTATTTTAATATTAATTAGCTTTCTTATCTATCCGTTTGTCTGTTAACACTTGTCTATCTGGTTCCCTGTCCCATGAATCATATATGAGCATTTCAATTTTTTAACAATATTTTAAGGACAGGGAATGGGTTAAGTTGTCCTCAATAAATTAAAGTATTAAAACCAGCGATGTGCATGTCGACTTTGCACATAAAAGGCTTCATACCAACATAGAATACAAATATCTAGCAGCTTGTACGGGGACCCTTTCATTTTTAAATTAAATTTATTTTTATATTGGCCATAGAGATACACAATCTGTGAAAATTCCAATTATTTATCTATCATCTTTATTTTACTTGTAGTCTTTGTAAGATACGGCCGTACAGACGGACAGAGGAGGCTCAGCAATAGTTAGAAAAGTTTTACCTCGATCCTGTTATATGTGTATGCAAATGCGACACATGAACACAGTCGACGAGGGGATCCTTCTCTCCGTAAAGAACGTACGTAGGGCATTTGATATACTTCAAAAGATCAGCACAAATGTTCCCTTTATTCTTATTATATATCGCCTCCATTGTATCAACCCATCTCTCCCAGTACTTGGCTAACCGCTCTTCACCGTAAACATCAACCAGTGGGTCTCTAATCCTTTTTGACCAATTCTTGACATCTCTAATTTCTAAAAAGAAAGTGATTTATAGTTAGTAGGGCCTCGATTATCTGAATTCTTCTTCTTGGCATTACCCAGGGTCTACTTATACTTTTATCATGATTTAATGGGATACTAGTTTTTACACAGAGCGTTTGCTATCTAACCTCTGCAACCCAAAGGCCAAACCAGTAAGTCAAAAATCAGTGTTCTACACAAAGTGAAATAATCGTTTGATAAGTGTAAGGCATAGGCATTTCGATTATGAGTGGTTCGGTTTGAGGCTACACTGTTATTTATAAAAAGTTATGTTTTTGATATACTTTATACAGATTTTGAAATTTGAAAATAATAATTCATAAAGTTCAACTATTTCTACAAACTTTTATATGCTTCTAGCTCAAGTGGTAGTATATAAGAATTGGCACCCCATACAACTAGCTTCTCCACAGCATCAGGGTATTTAGCAGCCACAATCAGACTCGTTATTCCTCCATCGCTGAAGCCAAGTAGTGAAAACTTCGGTATTTTTAACTCCTTTAAAAAAATTTTTTACTAATTTTTTTCTCATACTATCAAAATAGGTCAAGTAGAGAAAGATATTGTTAAAGAAAAATAAATCATAATTGGATGAAACTTAAAATCATAATTGGTTTAAATTTAAATTAAATTAAAAGCCTCAATAGCTCAATGTCTAAAGGACTGATTTGGCTCTTATCGTTTTCACTATTACTGGGAGCCTATTAATTACTCCAATAGGAATATAAGAAAAAGCATTGCCAATATTCTTTATATTAAAATATATAGTGCTGGTATCATGTTAAATATCAGGAGCAAAAAACAAAACAATATCTATATATTAGTCAGGCGCATCTTCATAAACCCTTCTGTCTAGGCCCTTCATAGCTGCTATTAGGTTTAGTTTTATTAATTTTACCTTCATAAATTCATAAGCAGCATCAGCATCTTTGTGAAAAAAATCCACAGCATATTCTTTCTCTGGCGGATAGCTTTTTCCATAGCCTGGTGGATCCCAGACCACTACGCTAAACTTGTTTCGATCAAACCCCTCTATTTGAGGTTTAAATTCTGTCCATATAGTTCCTAGTGCTCCTGGTGCACACAATATATTGTGAGGTCCATTACCAACTTTTAAATAATTAATTTCATATTTACCGACTTTTATTGTATCCTCCTAAAATAATTGTAAATGAAAAATTATTTTTTATAATTGCTGCAAAATAAAGTAACATTTAAATTAATTTTAATGCCGAGTGGAGTCTTGCTGTTTTGGTATAAATAGACATAAGTTAGCTTTGAACGGTGTGTTAGCGGCATCAGATGTGAGTTGCGGAAACCCTAACTTCTAGTCTTCTATTTCCTCTGTCCCTTCCTTGACCGCCTTCTCTTGTCTCTATAACTACTGTTACGTCTAAATACTAATCTATATTACCTTAGGTAAAGCACTCGACGAAAGGAGCACGCGAAAACTGCGTAAAGTTTTTATCGGGGTAATTATTTTGTTCAATATTAACATTTTTATTAATTATTTTATATAAAACGCTTACTACTAAATGCTTATTAGCTTATGAACATAGTATACTTAATCCCTTAATAAATCTTAAGTTACAATTAGAGTTTAGACTTGTTTATTTTTAGTAAATGATAATAATTATTTTGATAGTTCTAATTTGATAACAGTAGACTTGTGTCAAATTGACACTTGACACAATTATGCATTTACAGATTGTGATACACAGAAAATTGGTGCCTAGTTAGTGCAGTTTTCTTGCCAAGTTTTACTTATTTCGTTAAAATTTTGTACTTTTTTTCAAAAACGAAGTTATGGGAAAAACTTATATATCTCTTAAATTGTAAACCTATCTTCTTCAAACCAAATGTGGTTGAAATTTTATTTGATATCCTACAAGCTCAAATTTTTGCAGAATTTTAAAACCCATAGTTCAAAAGTTAGAGGGGACACAATTTTTATGACTTTAGGAGCTAATATCTCAACAACTACTGACTAAATAAAAAAAAACAAAATCAAACCTCCTTATGATTTTGAAAAACCTATCCAAAGATATCACACACGTTGACATATGTTGAAATATTTTTTTTTCAACTTTCTGTTACATGTATGGACTGTTACCCTTAACTCTTATATATTTTAAGATTTCGTTACAGAATCGTTGTGCGATTCATAGAATACACACATATTTAGTAAATTTAGAATAGATAGAGCCAAGGGTCTCCGAGTAAAATGACTGTGACATACGGACGGACGGACAACGGATATGACGAACTATAAGGGTTCCGTTCCGAAACCCTAAAAATTAATGTCGAGGTACTTATTTCTTTTCTTCTTCCCGAAGAAATCATTAAAATTTGAGTTATAACAGTATTAGATATAAGATTTTGTTTGTGTTCACAGATTTGTTGAGTCTAGGAATGCAAATAAAACAAGTAATGTATTTAAAAATTATTTGTATTAATATATAATTGCCATAATGGCCCTAGCGACATAAACTAGCATTAAAGTTATAAGCAAATAAACCAAAAACGTTGTGAATTAAAACTATTAATTAAGTAGGCAGGTTCAAATAATAAAATTATAGTGTGACTTATATACTTTTTCATAAAGAATTCTTCAAATAAGTTTTTACAATGGCAATAATGTTTATGCCTACATTATTTTTTAAATCTTTACAAGAACAACAGAAAGTCATAAAAAATTAACTGTAATAATTAAATTCTGTGCCATTGTTAGAGAATAATTGCAATTCACTGGTCAGTATAGTTAGATATAAATTGGATTAAAGAACAAAAGACTGGCCCATCCACGATCACCCAAAATTCAATCTACATACATTTTATTGGTGTTTTGTATGTTCCCATGTAATTTCCTCACACAAATAGTATTTTAAAGCTCCTTATGTGCAGATTTCAAATGAAAGCTATAAAATAACGTAATTTTGGTTATAAAAGTGTACACCCTGTCTCATGCGTTGATAACAATATATTTGTGTAGTTTTTTAATACTTCAGAATAAGCACTAACACTATTTTTTAATACACTAGTCGAGTTCACCGGCGTTGCACGCGTCTTCGTACGTCTTGCTCTTCTGTTCAGGATCAAGTTTGATCATGTCGTCGATGCGAAGGATTGTTATAGCGGCTTCTGTAGCGAATTTGAGCGACTTGATCTTTGATATAGCTGGTTCTAGAACACCGGCTGCGAGATTGTCACGAAGTGTTCCCTCTGTTAAGTCGAGACCGACCCATTTGAGGTTTGCATGCTCAACCTGGAATAAAGAAGATAGTTGCTTTATCTGGTTTTTTGCCTCTGCGGAATCTATTTCTATACTGTAATATCAAAATGGTTAATAAAATCTGTCTGTGTTTTTTTTTTTCATGACTCCTGGAAAACAAGCATACGGTCCTCCTGGTGGTAAGCAGTCAGCGCAAACTATGAATGCTTGCGATACTTGAAATATCAGATGTGCATTGCCAACCAAAGAGGAAGGGATGAGGGGAAAAAAGGAAAGGTACAGAGAGGGTCGTGCAGCAGAGGCAGTGGCGGATTGACCCTTCGGACGGCAGATTTTTAGGGGGAAATATGGAACCCGAATTTTTTTTGCTATCTCATAGAAGTCAAAAAGTTTTCTACATGACGGTTTTCTGATATTTTACAGGTAGAAATCTGCAACATTTTGCCTATGACTTTCCCTTATCACTCGTCATTGTACATTCTGAGTAACAAACTTGCATATTCACCAGTTAAAAACAAACCTCGCTGTCCCTCAACCAGTCGGCTTTTTTTTTGGATTGTAAAAATAATCTAGGACATGATATGACAATTGTAGAGTAAGTCAACAGAGTTGGGCGGCAAAAACCTTCCAGCCTTGAAAATTTGGAAATCCGCCACTGAGCGGAGGCTTAGTAATAGTATTGTTGGAACAATTGGGTACAGAAAACCCTAGTTCGTGTACTCACGGATTCGTGTTCAAGGGACGATACCTTGGTCTGCGAGGAGTTGTGGTAGGCGCGAAGCTTCGCGACGAGGTCGGTGGCGTCTCTCGCGGCGTTCACCGCCAGCGTCTTCGGGATCACCAGCAGCGACTGCGCGAACGCGGCTATCGCCAGCTGCTCGCGGGAACTCTGTAATAAGAGAACAACATTAGATTTGTCTGTACTCGGCCCCTCCGCCCGGTGACGCTGTCAAGGCCAGTAGGGCTAACAGCAAAAAAAAAAAATAATAAATACACATTCCGAAAAAAATTGATTTGAATTTGGATTTATTTTTTGAGGTAGGAAAAAGTTTTGGAACGAAGTTCCTTATCGCGCGTTGTGAAAGGGGCTAGACGGAAAAAATTCTTACGAAAAGTTGTCACGACACTTTTGCTATAGTAAGCTATTGTAAGCTGTGCGGCGTCGCATGTTTCTCTGTCTGTCTCTCTCTCTTATAGAAAGCAAGCCAGATATTTTCATTTCTATTTCGCATTGAACAGTGTGGTGTCGCGACGATTATTTTTGTTGAGTGTATACAGGTTTTTTGTAAATAATAAATAATGTTAATAATAAAAAAATATTATTATAACTTAAAGAAAATAAAATTTTATTACAATTCCTTCACTAATTAATCGAAAGGAACTTCGTTCCATCCGGGTGGTCCCTTGACACCTCTCAAGTTTTTTGTATAATTTTGTGAATGATAATTTCGAAATCATCTTTTCTTCATTACTCTTCAAACTATTAAGGTTATGATTTTTAAACGAAAATTAAATTATTAAACAAAATAATAATAATTCAATACTTTATAGGGTAAAAAAAACCAAAGCTAAGCAATCCCCGTAGTTATATCCTGTGTCAGGGGTCCGGACACCTACACATCGACAACGACAAAGAACACATGCTTGTATTGTCAATACAAACATCTGCTCCGAGCGGGAATCGCACCTACAACTTGTGGCGCTTAAGGTAGGACGCTGCGCCACAACGTCATCAAACATTCTGGTGTACATTGTACTACTTTCAAATCAAATCCCCAAACTGCAAAAACAAAAAACAAAAAAACTCACCAGAGTAGTAGCAAAATTATCCAAGTAGATAGATAGTGCAGCTTCAACGGCCCCACCTCCTGGAACCAGCCTTCCCGACTCTAGGACTCTGCGCACTGCACAAAGAGCATCATGCGTGGAACGCTCCATCTCATCGCAGTAAGCGTCTGTGGGACCACGGAGGATGATAGAAGCAGCTGTCCTCGCTGATGGGCTGTAAAGTTTGAAATATAGAAAAAGTATTATAATTATTGTGAGTGAAAGGGTCAGCTGTCTATAAAGATTCAGTAGACATTAGTTAAGAAAAAGATTAATGCAAATTACTAATGAAGATTTTTGATAAAGATTTAGATAGGACCACGGAAACGGTTATAGGCTATTTTACAAAACTTTTGGGGGTAAAATAAGGGTGAAGGTAGCATAAAGCCACATTTTAGCACAGCTTTTTTTCTTTTCAACTATTTATTACTTTTTTATTATGATAGAGAAGTATAACTTTTAACATGCATAGATAAGTACAGACACTGTTTTACAAAATAATTCACATTTGTCATGCAAGAAATATTTGGAAAGGTGAATAAAATAGTTAACAATTTGTTTATTTTTAGTCTATTTATTAGAACATATAGATAACATACCCCTTAATCAAAATGAGCTGGTCATCGCATATCTGTTCCTGGACTACTTCAGCAGCCTCTCCAATCATGCTTGCCTCGAATACTTCTTCACCTGTTAACACATATAGATAAAATTTAAATTCCGAAAACGAAGTTATCAACAAGCCTTAGAAGCGGAAATTATAGGATTGTAATATCCTGTGTAGGGTGTCCCATACACCCAGACCAGAACACATTCCTGTATTGTCAATACAAAAATCAGTCCTGAGCCAGAATTGAACATACAACCTGTGACGCTGAAGGCAAATTCGCTACCGCTGGGGCAGAATGGGTTAAATTTTTAATTAATATGCCATTTATAAAAAATTCAAATTATTTACCATCCATATTAGTCAAAGAAGTTAAAAAGGCAGCTCCGGTCGCCTTTGCAATTCGCTTGAGATCTTGTTTCTTGACACGTCTCACTCCCATTGCACCATTTTCAACAAAGTATTTAAGGCAGAGGTCATCAATTCCACCCGTGCAGAGGATTACATTGACACCTGTTGCTAGAATCTTTTCTAGGCGTTCTTTTGTGATATCCAGCTCTCTGGCACGAATAGCCTCCAGCTTCTCAGGGTCAGACACAAGCACCTAAAATGATAATAATAAAAAATAAAAAAGTTCTTTTTGAGTTTATTTTTGAATGATTTATTTGTTGTATACAAAATTAATAAAATACATTTTGCATAAATATTATGCAGATTTAGAAATTACAGGTGGTATCTATAAATCTTATAACTGTGCTCAAAGTATGAATTTCAATGATTCTAAACAAATTTTAAGCCAATTTGATTAGAAAAATATCAAGCTACTATTACTAACTTCTGGGTTCAAAAATGACCTTTTTCAAAAAGGCAAGACAATTTTCCTGATTCCATAAGTAAATTTTTTTTTTAAAACATGTTATGAGGTCAGAATTTAATATAGATAATATCGTTAAATCATTACCTGAACACCCATCTTCATCTTGGTCTTCTGTAACGAGAAATCAAGGCAAGCAATCTTAGCGTTGACAATCTTCTTCGGCATTGCCTGTGATGCGACTATACAGTTCAAAGCGTACCCTTTAACCAGTACACTCTCCCTTGCACTACGTCCATGAGCCTTAAGAATATTTATAGCCTTAATGGGATACTGTGCATTGCCTTTGGAGTCGGTGACTTTGATTGCATATGCAGCATCTACGACCATTTCTGAGAAGAAATCTGCATCACTGGATTTATATTAAGGAAATAAAAGATTAAAAGATGTTTCAATTTGGCGTTTGTTCATTGTTGTGTATTATTTGATGGTTTGGGGATATGTAAACCAGTTTTAATGACTTTTTGCTGGTGGTGTTTCCAGAGATGTTCCGTATAATTTTTGCCGTAATTTAATGGTAGCTTAAAGAATACAAGCTTGGCATGGCATACATATTGTTTCCATGCTTCTTTGCCTAATAGCTTTAGTGACTGAAATAAATTTCGTTTGTTTTTGCAATGTTAAAAATATTTTGATTAAATTTACGACATAAAAATAATTTTAAACATGTCGACACTTTGATTATGAGTGTCAATTTGTTGTAAAAGGATACGCTCCAATCAACTTGGATGACATGGTCGTCTTAGCAGCATTAATGATCGACGGTCTGCCAAGAGATTCAACGGTGACTGTCAGGTTATCCTGGATGTACTTGACAGCCTCCTTGCAAGCTAGTCTGTACCCTGAGATGATGCTGGTAGGATGGATTTTGTTTTTGACCAGCTCATCAGCATTCTAGAATAAATGTGTTTGTTATTACATATTGTACAAGTAAAACAATAATAAGGATTTCTTTTAATAATGCTCATTCTATTAGAAATTAGAAAAAAATTTATTGTAGATAGACAAATAAGGTAGTATTATTCTTTTTTATTTTTTTCACAGATTTAATAAATTCAATTCTGTAGTTAGTTTGTCATACATACATGTATAATAAGTAGCGCAAACCTCTACGAGTTTTTGGGAAATACACATGTTCCATTAATATAATTATATTAAAAATATTAATATTATTGAGAAAGTTGGATACCCATTTCTCAGGCCCATTAGGATTTGAAAATCATTAATTTTGTAATAAATAAAGAAATAATCAGGACAAAACAATTGTATCCTTAAGTTGGAAGATATGCCCCTTTTTAAAAAAAGTCTGTAATATAGGATAATTAGTTTTTGAATTTATTGTGGAATAACATCGTGTGAAGGAATTTTATATATAAAGATATTATAGGCCATAGAAATTACCTTTAACAGCTCAGCAGCAATAATGACAACAGATGTTGTTCCGTCTCCAACTTCCTCATCTTGTAACTGGGCAAGCTCTACCAGAACTTTAGCTGCTGGGTGTTCAACTTCTAACATCCTGAGAAATATTATTATGATTTTATAAGCATAAGTATTTGTTATTCTTCTTCTACCAAGCATTATTTACCTAGGGTCTACTTATACTCTTATCCTGATTTGATAGGTTTATAGTTTTTACACAGGGAGATTGACATCTGACCTCCACGAACCAAAGCATTTTGTATAGGATGGTTTTAGTTTGGGCGTAGTCTCTTGAGAATCTCTAACGGCATTCCAATAAAAAATGGTCTCACTTATATTATTCTGCCACCTGAGGTATGGGGACCGAGGGGGTGGCAGATTAAGCATTCGGCATTTTTACTCATCGCTCAAAATACAACAGTATCTACTGATACTGTCATTTTACGCCAGTATTGTTTGGGAGGGCAGTATTGCCTTTTAAATCTATCTCCTATGCCTGATGCTGTGTTCATTTTAAATGTAGGAGAGGACGAGTTTATCAAGATATTATGGTAAATTTGGACTGCAGTATTAAGCAGACCTTATAGAAATTTATATAATCCTGGTTAGGAAAATAAAGCATAACTTACTTAAGAATAGTAGCACCATCATTAGTAACAGTGACATCTCCAATGTCATCAACAAGCATTTTATCTAATCCTACCGGACCTAGAGAACTCTTTACAATATTTGCGATTGCGGCCGCTGCCATTACTGAAACAAAAATATATGTAATTAAAGTTTAAGTAGTTTAGAAATGTTTGGAGATAATTATAAGACCGTATCACGAAACTTTTTTAATAAATTTTGTCGAAATGATCACGAATGACTAAGACTTAGGTTATTCTATACCATTAGATAAAATCATGATACAAAATTGATCAAATTCTTTATATATAAATAATTTACACTCATTAGATGATAATTTTTTAAATTAGAAGCATTATTTATTTCATTTTCACATAATTCTAACACAGTTTGATACCATAAGCATCGCATGTGATCTACCGGGCTGCTGTTCTTTATGTTAGGGATTATTCTTTACCATTTTGAGTTCTAACTGGAGCTCCAGAATGTCTCGTTCCGGCAACGGACAAGGGTGCAGCAAGCGTCGACATTTTCACAATTATTTATTTTATAATTTTCGATAAAATAAACGCTCGTCACACTTTTTTGATTCTGGAAGAAAGAACAGTGTTGCCAAAGCCAATTCACATTTTTTTTTAATTCGTGACAGGCTGCTTTAAGGTTGCCAGAATCACGAGTCTGTAGAGAATAATCTGTCTACGCCAAAGTAAAAGATATAAATAAAAAAAATAATTTAGGTACCTACCTACGTAAATAAAAATAAATAGAAAAAAATGTATGGATAATTAAATTTTATTAAATCATTGTTTTAGTATAAAATTTATTAATCATTATTACTTCTTATTGTGTTAAAACAAAGTAGGTAGTAATATTAATTATTCTTTAAAGAAAAATTATAATTAATGTAGACATTATGTAGACGTAAATTAAATATACTTAATCATTAAATTAAATATTTACAAAATTGATTAATTTCTTCATGGGTCAATTGTACACGATTATAAAAATCGTGTAATTTCATATTCTATTTAAAAAAAGGTAGAAAATATTATTGGATTTTATAGGTATGTTTTCTTTATCGTTTTGAAGAGAATTTATTAAATACCTAGAAAATTTAAAACAAAAGATCCATACTTAGATAAAGCTTTGGCATTGAAAATATCTACAGTCTTACTGGTCATTAAAAATCAGAAGCAGGCCGTGCTCTGACTACTAAAGTTATTTATACATTTAGCTAACAGAATTAGTTAAGAGACGAGTGTCAAATTTGTACTTAAGCAAATATATTTTTATTCGATCCCGGCTTATAACAAATATCCGTACAAATTGAGTTGGGTTGTTCTGTTTGTGTATATTTCTAGTGTTATGGTTATTTGATTATTTTTATCCGATTGCAACGAATCCAAAAAAGGCGGAAAATGTTTTTGATCTATCTATATATCCGTCTCAATATTCCCTAGGAGCTATTAATTAAAGGGCTGAGCCAATTTTGATTAATTATATGTCGTTAGATACATCTTTATTCTGATAATCTTACTGGGTATAATAGAATTATAAAAATGATAAAAACGTGCATATAAAATTTTAAGAATTTATTTACGATTTTTCCATAATCCGGCAATTAAATCCTGACCTGATAACAATGGTTACATCGGAAGTATACCATTTAAAATCAAAAAGAATTTTTATAATCAAAATACGAAAATCGAAAACAGTAAACCACATACAACATAGAACCTCCTTCGTTTTTTATGTCGATTAAAACGCGACTACTGCTAGTGGATCTCTCAGATTAAAAAGTTCCCGACTATAATTATATAGGTCCCCCGAATATGTAATTACAATTCTATAACACAAAGCCAAATTAAAGCTACTTAATATTCCATATGAGTTCTACAATGTACATATCAACCTTTAGCTCCGTAAAGGTACATATCAGATCGTGGCACGCATTCAAAAATGTAATGCCAAGAATTCTAACTTAAAGCGATTCTTCCACATTTTGATGACAAAAATCAAGATTTTTCTCTTTTGGCTCTCCTAGTAGTAAACATATACTTTCGTTCCTTCTGCTTTTATCCCACGCTAAGTCGGGTCACATCTTCTTTGAAACTATTTTCATACTTATCCTCTTTCATGCAGCTTTTCCAAGTCTTTTCAGGGCGCCCTCTACTCGTATAAGAAATACGAGGCGAGAGTGCTCACTGTCTTGGGTTGACCTTTTAGTCACTCTCTGACTTTCCTTTCTTACCGAGTGTGAAAAATAAAGCCACAGTCTATATGAACATAAAACTCATGAACGACAATAATAAAATGGTTTATTTTATGCCAGTAGCTAATCAATTTGATACTATAGTATACTTAGTTCAATTTTGGGTAGTGTTTGTAGGATTTTTGATTCCAAAGCTTATCATTGACTGTATCATCTGAAATTGTTAATCATTAAAGTGATCTTTTAATGTGAATATTTATTACTATTTTAGTTTGAGTCGTTTTAAGTAAGGTTTTACTTCACTAATCACTTTTAAATTAACTACCAAAAATGTAATAATTCAGTTAAATACATTACCAATAGCTTCCAATTATCAAAAGGAAATATAATTGACTGTACATGTAACATATACCTCGCTACAAACGAAATGCTCAACGATTCACGAAATAGTACCCTAATAAATATCCCATGAAGTTCCCACATTCATTGGAATGCTCCGCAGCGTGTCGCATCTATAGCAAGCTGTAATCTCATTTTCTTGCACCGATAAAGTTCGAGAGCAAAACAAATTGTGGGTAGTCGCGCGCTTGCGCTAGTCTGACGCACGCAAGCGCCTCGTGGCTACGCGTCAGTCACGCGTTGGCCTTTGCCACGCACGTATCACTCCTCACAGTGACCGCGCCACCACCACGCGATAAATGGCGCCCAAACTGGGACCTCGTTATCGCGGGTAAGTGCTAATTTAACTAACATTAATCACCTTTAACACCTATGTCATAAAATACGTCAGATGTGGTCCACGCAGCATCCGTATGAGAGGGCGTGGTAGTAGTGTTGGGCGGAGGCGTATTGAGCTGATAAGAACGTCCACTGTCAACAAACCCTGTCATTATATAAACTGTTAAACTCAGAAGTGGAGACTCATCTCAAAGTGCTTATTGATTTTCGTCTCCGCAGATTCCGTTTGAGAAACGATTATGTACGCTATCCTTTAAGACTTGGATGTAGAGGTCGACAGAGTTTTATTATCACTGTATCACTAACATCATTTTCCAATTTATATCCCGAGTGTGTTATTATCTCGTTTCGCCATTACATCCGACATTGTTAGACTATATATAACTTTTAACGTAGCGTTGCAATTCGTTTTAGATTTCATTCAATTCATTTCCCCTTGACAGGGTTATTAGGTTAACCTAATTTCGTAGTATTAGATATGCATGCATACAAATTGTAATTCTGGATGTTATAGCAAATGAATGCGTTCTAATTTTTAACCTAAATTTTGCGTTAATTGATTTAGCCATTACGTTACTTTTTATTATTAAGTTGGATATGACATTTTGTAGTAATTTATGAAGCTAATCTTATATATCTTAAGAGTTCGATGTTACGAGACTTATGATATTAGAAGGGAATGAGGATAAAAAGAGCAAAAAGGTTTTATCTTTGAACTGAAAATGAAACTTTATCTAGATTTTAGTAGTAGCACCGTGTTCCTCCTATCACCAATGGGCCGGCTCGACAGAGGAAGTACTACCTTTTCACTGAAAATCAGTGTAAAGTGAGTGAGAGCGCTGCAAGCCCTATCTCTCATCACCCTAATCCTTGGGTTGGCAACGCGCATGTTATATTTCAAGTATCGCAAGCGTTGCAGTGACTGCTCACCATGAGGCGGACTGCATGTTTGTTTGTCAACCGTCATGAAATAATAAAAAAAAAATTATTATTATATATTATATAAAATTATTATTATATATCGTAACAAATTTTATCTCAATTCAGTAATATAATGTTTTAAGTAGTTTCAGTATCTGTTATAGCGAAATATGAATATTTTCGTTTTTAACGACGTTGTGGCTCAACGGTAGTAAACCTGCCTTAACACGCTACAGGTCGTGGGTTCATTTCCCGCTCGGAGCAGAACATAAACTCGAATACAAGCATATTGACCATACAGGCATGTGTTCAGGTCTGAACGTACTTGTCTTATCTGAGATTTAATTTTAGGGTTAACGAACGGAAGCGGAATGAAAAATTTATTGTTTTTGGAAGTCTATTATGGGGGTGGGGAGGGGAGTGTTTCCTCTTTAGTCGGGGCCCTGGGGCTGTAGCCCCGAATGCCCTTCATTAAATAGGCACTGACCACAATACTTAAATTATTACTCGTGTGCTACCGAACCATGTTTGTTTTAATGGTGTTATTAGCACTCGACCCGAAAAGTTAAATTTTATAATTTAATAATTCATTTTAATTAAGTTAGGTTAGAAATATTAAATTTGACTAACTATTATTATACTGACAAATAATAAAAAGCTGACTTTAACCTATCGAGGATTCAGATTGACCAGCCGGCTGGCCGTCAGTTTGCGATTTTGACAGAAATAGTCTCATTACCCCGCCTAACTTTAAATATTATTTTTCGGTGTATAAATGACTCATTTTTCGAAATTTTATTGTTTATAATAAAATGTATTAAATTTTACGCTACGCAGAAAGCTTAAAAAGTAATATCGTCTTTTACCGCGATAAAAACGAGTTGGCAAATGTCACTTAGTTTTATGAAAAAGAAAGTTGTAATCTCCGTTTTTGGAAGCATTTTTATTAACGGTAAGTGCATTTTCGTCCAAAGACTAGTGTTATTTATGTTGGTCTAGAAACGATAAAGCTATTTCTATAACTGGACTTTTATCTTTTATCGTATTTATCAAAATTTTCAAGCTCGAATATGGATAGCACTTATACGCTATTTTCAAGTATTTCTTCTACAAATTCAATTATATGCGTTTCAAATACTCTACATAGACGCAATTACAGTATTTACATAAACAAATAACTATGCTTGTCCCCGAAAAAAAGAAGAAATCATTCAACAAAAAATACGGAAAACTTCAGTATTTTGTTGTACATATTTACCAACAATTGGCTTGCTGTCATTCAAATTTCAATATAGAATTATATACTTTATTTTTATAGTGTTTTGTCTCATAATAGTATATCATTATATATTGACAGCTGGAAACATTTTGTTTAGTTGTTCACAGAATAAATTCTACAGGGCGGGTGGAAATTTTATCGATATCGATATAATATATTATTTCATTATTTTATAGACCATTATTTGTTTTGTAATTTATCTAATCATCATCCATGATCATGATTCATTATCAAATATATATATATTTATATATAATAATAATGGATTATAATTCTTTTTCTTTTTGTCTTTTTTTATAAATATATTTCCTAAGAATACAAATGTCGGTCGCATTGTTTGTATGGCGAAGATTACGAGGGAGAACTACTGTTCTCCCGCTGGTATACCGTATACCGTATCTGTGATTACGACATGGACGAAGAGGAGGCCACATATTTATATACCTATAACATTGACGAGATATGTATAAGGTACTCATAAATGAAATTTTTTACTCGAGAGGATTCGAAGCATTCACCGCAACCTATGAACATAATAAACTTAAAGTAGAATTTATGCGTTGCAAACCTAAGGGAGAGTAGGAAATGAGAAGGAAAAAAATGTGGGACTGGTGGGAGATTGAGCCTACGGCGCTCTCACTCATCGCACGAAACAAAACAGTTCTCTTATTACCTAACGCCTGATTTTCTGTGAGAGGGTCGTACTCCCTCTGTCGAGCCGGCCCAATTTATGATGGGACAAGCATAGCTCTCCTACTATTAAAAGCCATTAATGATTAGCTATTATTTTAAAATTTTAGCATGGTTTTATTTTTAGTATAGCATTTTATATACTATTTGCAGAACAAAATGCCCGACGGTCTACTTGTCTTCCTTACGCATTACAAATTTAAGCTTATCTTTTTTGGTTTTGGAGACCCCATCTACCCTACGCTTGTAACGACTAGCTGCGCCATTCGATTCGGAAATAACTGTGGCAGCGCTATGGTACGGATGAAGAAAAGGTCGCATTCACCACTTTAGCCATGATATAGTAAGTTTGAAAAAAGTAACTCGTGTAATAAGGACGTGCTAATTAGATTAATTTATTTATTTCAAGAAGGACTTTTGACGAATAACGCCTAATCATACTTGAATTGCTCAAAATGAGTACACAAAACCATTATATTTTCTTACCGACCTTATTCAAAACGGTTTTTCTATAACTTTTTGTTATATGTTATATATTTCTTTTTGTGTTTTTTTATTAATTCTTTCTTTCTATTTAAGACTTCTGTATTTCGACTTCGGGCTGTGAATTTCCGTTGAAAACGAGACCCTGCTGGAAAATACATTGAATTGTGATTAGATGACGCCGTTGAAAATCGTTAGGGGTGGCCGGCTGTAGACCTTAAGTTTAAGTGATTTTCGATTTTCTTTCTTCTTCTTCTTCTTTCAGTAAGGAAGATTTTTTAAACCCGAGCCAGTTTAGCTGCCATGCCGGCTTTTTTATAACTGTTCTATCTAGGATGTTAGCATCATACAGACAATAATTGTAAATCTCTCTATAATTGTAAATCTATCTATCAGAATTTATTCAGCCACCTCCAATTGCAACAACTAATGCTGGTATTGACTAGATGCTTGAGTCGCAATTGCCAAAGCGATAGCAATGCACTAAGAAAATGAAAAAAAAATCAAACAGTTTTTAAATCATGACTAGTATACGATTACTTAATAAATTGTACGAAATTTATATTTTTGTTATATGTATAGATTCTGAGAATTATGATTATAATAGTAAATAAAGAAGGATTTTTATACCAATGTTTTTCATTTATACACATTTACTAGGATTAAATTATTTTCGAATAATATTGTGGAATACACTTTTGAAAGATAATGTCGTTTGCGTCCGTGGGCTATTCTAGATACCCACACGTGTCTCTTGGGTAGCGTTAAATGAACAGCACCTTCAAGTGGAAGGTTTCGGCCGTGGTTTTTTATTACTCTCTTTGCAAAGCCATGCCGCTAAGTGATTTTTGTCGCCTTTCGTCATGATGCCTTGAGTAGCCATTACCATCCTGGTAGTAGAGTCTGGGCAGTTGCATGGTGTTGCGGACCGGTATCGGTACTACTTGGTGTCTGTACTATGTGACTATTCGCGGAGGCTAGCAGGATCCTAAACACAGTATTCCGCTGGCTGACCGCATCTAGTTGGCGAGGTTAATTAGCTACGACCGCTATCTGGTGAAATCTTGCCACCTGAACTCGAGCAAATGTTGATTCAAGTCAGCCGAGTCGGATGAGATGCGGCATTTCTTTGTGTCTCTTACCCTTGGCAGCGCATATGATTCTCTTCAAAGACCCGGCGTGCTGCGCAGATGGTGTTTCTGAAGGATATTAAAGGCTATGGAATTTGTCGTTATATATTCTGATGGCTTACTCTATGCGAAAGCGTCCCCTTGGTTCAACTCTCGAGCGTGATAGTGCCGAAGCACGTAAGCACTTAGCCTACCAGAAGTGTGTGGATGCTCGAGCCTGCAATGCGTCGAATGTCTTGATACTGAAAAGACTCTTTAATAGTTTTGCCAAGTCTGACAAATGTGCCCTCCGTAGGCCCGCTTCAACCATATCGGCCGCATTGGAGCTAGACAACCGTCTTACCCATCTTACTCGTCCCTTTTCTTTTGGTCTCCTCTACCGCTATTACAAAAGTCAGATGGTTCATTAGCTCACACCGCCAAAAGAAAGAAAGCAGAACTATTTGCATTTCTAGTTGCGAAGAATTACCAATTAGATGCCGCTGGTAACTGCCTACCTTTTGCTACCTCGTTGTGACTCTGCAATGTAAGAGATACATATTCAGAAAAAGAGATATTCCAAATACTCAGCACTCTAGATCTGAATAAGGCTATGTAACCTCGAGATATTAGTTATTAAATCTCCTCTGCCAAGGAATTTCACTAGCGTACAGTGCCCTTCAAACCGGAACACAGTAATGCCTAAGCACTACTATTTGGTGGCAGAATATTTGATACTGTGGTGGAACCTACCTAGCCGATTTCTAGCAAGAAAAGACCTACCACCAGTGTGACTGATTGCACTGGTGGAATAATCTCTGCTGTGACAGAAGTTATCCCAACAGCGGGCGATGAGGTCGTCACATCCTGAGTGAGCGGTCGATCAGAGTAGTCATAGATAGCTGCTCTTCTGACCTTTTGGCTATTAATGCTGGAGTTTTTAGGGGTCAATTCTCTCTGTTATTCTTTTCTTACTACACATTAACGATTTGCTCGTGCCAGGCATAGTCGGATACGCTGATGACAGCACAGTAACGGTGAGATACCTTTCTAGTGCAAGAGACGACGGGGACACAGTACGATCCTTAAGAGAGGTGGAGCAGACGAATGTGACCAGCAAGCCGAGTCTCCCAGGGGGGTGACGATAATCTGGTCGCTTTTAACATCTCCAAAATGCAGGTTTGTCTGTTCTCCGCAAAAGCGAGTCCTTTCGAGCTGAATCCTACCGTGGTGTGTCTATAGAGTTCACCGGCCGCATTAAACTTTCTGGCATGAAATTGAGTGCTAATTTCAATTTTGGCGTCAGCCGAGTCCAAGGCTCACATCGGCGGCCAAAACCTGGGCATTCTCAACAAGGTGACGCGGTACTTCACGCCTAGACAGCTTCTGACACTATATAAAGCTCAAATCCGGCCCTGCATGGAGTACTGTACCCACCTGTGGGATGGTTCAGCTAAATACCAGCCTGCCGCACCGTCGTAAAGTCGCTTGCTTATCAGTGTTCTATAGACTCTACTTCAGGGAGTGTGCTGATGAGCTCCATACACTTATACTGCCATCGCCGTTCTTCTACATATCTGGTCGATATACCCAATATTCGAACTATGCGCTTTCGTTCCTCATTCATAAGGCGCACGGCCAGGGATTGGAATGTTCTTCCAGCGTCTGTATTAGTAGGCTTCTCATGAGTTAGCTCGCTCCAACGTAGACCTTCTCTCTCGATGGAGGTCAAGAGCTTACCCATATATGTTTAAAAAAAGCTAATGGGCCTGACTGGCATTGCCTTGTGGTCATGTGCGCCTGAGTTGTCTTCTCTTCTAACTCGCCTCTATCGACAGGTCATGATCCGAAATAATCTGGCGAAGCAGCAAAAGCAAATCCTCTCACATATGCCGGACAAAGATAAAACCAAGTATCTAGTTGACAATAGACTATCGTTTGAAGCTCATATTCGCATAAAAAGCAGCATTCTTTCTGAGAAAAATGTATGCTATGTTGGGCAGATCGAATAAATCTTAAAACCGTCTTTGCAAATGAAGTCGAAGTCTCTTCTTTCGCACACCTGCGACTCACTTTACGTCGGGTGAGTCCATCGATTAAAATGTGTTCGGAGCCTTGCCTTCATATCCCTTTTTATCTGATTGTATATTGCTGTTGGCCTTACTGGCCTTGACAGCGTCACCGGGTGGGGGCTTAAAGTTGATTTCGTCCATAGGTTGCCTCCTGTGAGATTGAACTAAATCAATGGACGTCGTCGGAAATGGAGGCGCAAACTAATCGATGGACTCACTCGCAGGTGTGCGAAACAAGAAAGAAACTCTGACTTCATCTGCGAAGACGATGGACCACGTCCTCGCCAGCGAAGGCGGTGTTGTGCGCGTGTCTGTATCTAGTCGGTTTGTCAACTCTGTTTTAATAAATACTATCCTGTCTAGGCAGAGGATCGGGATGGGAGATAGTTTGATTGAAATAGGTTTGCGATAAACGCTTCGAATCGAATCGATTTTAAAACCTTTATGGAGACTTGCACCTTACATGGGCAGCGCGAGGACATTCGTAAGAAATGTTTTTCGGGCATGTGCATGCGAAAAACCAGGGTGTACGCAGACTTTGTACCATGTGACCTTATTTATTTATATTTATATGGGACAATTTACTCCTTCTGCCCAATATCGCAAACAGTCTGCCCAGAACGAAAGCTGCTTTATTGCGTACCATGTGGATATGATCTTCAAGCGATAGTCAGTTGTCATTTTATCTTTCTGCTGGATGGAACGGCAAATAAAGTGATGACTCCAGGTGGACCGGATCGCCAGTAAGTTCTAATGCGAGGTTTGTTGAATAGGCTTCCTACGCTTTTCTCTGGATTGAATTCAATCTTCCAAGATTTTTAACCATTTGCCTTGGGCATCGGCTGCGGATTGGAGACACTTGGTTAAAGCGGAAGCAGATACAGACGTCCGCGAAGAGTGAGAGATAGATATTGTAGGTCTGTCTAGGTATGTCGTTTATATATAATGAATATAGAAATGGAGCTAAAACGGAATCTTGTGGGACTCCATCCCTTATAAGACGAGGGCAAGACAGAATGCCTTCTACTCGATAACGAAAAGTTCGATAAGTAGTCTCGTATGATGAGTCTATCTGGCAATCCTAGGCGATAAAGCTCAAAAGTTAAGCCAGTGTGCCAGAATTTGTGAAAACCTTAATGGCGTCAAAGAAGAGAGTCCCTGTCGTATTTGTTCGCGCACGGGTGACGCCCTTTAAAATGTGCTCCGTTATGCGGTGGACCTGGTTAACGCACAAATGATTTTTACAAAAACCAAACTGTTCATCTATTACCACAAAATCATCATGTTTTTGATCCTTGCTAGCAGGATATTTGTAGACTTTCTCGAGAGAGGGTATGCTGATCAAACGATAACTCGCGGGTTGATTCCTTGGTTTACTGGGTTTGTGAATATACTACTGATACTATGGCCTCTTTTCACTGATCAGGAAATGAGCATTCTGATAGTAGAGCATTGAAAATAAGAATTAAGAGATTCAAAATTTGAATCAGGAGCCTTTTCATAATCTTATTGGTGATGGGACCTGGAATTTTTTTATCGTGAAGGCCTTTGATTATCGATTCGACCTCCTCTACAGTGGTGAGGATTAATGGTTCGTCCGCAGGAGCTATGGAGACTTATCTTATATGCTTTCAACTTCGTGTTCACTTTAAATAGGCGCTCGGGTTCTATTGGCCTATTGTCAGCTAAGCACTTGGCCTTGCCGACTCTGTCGTTTCGGATAAGTCTACTTATGGATCGCGAAAGCTTCGTGGTTCTTAAGAAAATCGCGAACTAGCCCGATTTGATCAATAAGACCTTTGCATTACACGTGACTAAGCTCAGAGAGAGGGGTTTTATTCTAGCGGCTTGAGCCATTGAACCTAATAATTTTGTCTACGAATGCAGTTACGTTACCTATTTGCGGATCTCTGATTTGAGCGGTGAAAGCGCTTATTTCAGCCATATCGATTTGAGCTATGATTTTGCAGACAAGCTGTAAGTCAGTGGTAGGTGAGCCTTGTGTGATGGAGGGATAAAATTGTTAGGGCGCAGGGTTGGGAGTACCGACAGTAGTCGTCTTAGTTTTTCCGTCCGTTGCATCGAGCTTATTCCAAACTGGAATGTCTTTCTCGGCTGGGTCTTGTACTTGATCACCCCCGCCGGTGACACTGGCAAGGCCAGTAGGGCCAACAGCAACACAATCGGAAAAAGTTACTTTAAATCACATTTTATATTTTAAAGCAAGATTGCAGTTAAATTTACCCTAAATTTGATATGTAAAATAATAGATATAGTTTATAAACTGTTTTGCAATTTGCATAAGCATTTAGTCGTCATCGTTAAAAAATTTTGTTTCACCAGGCAAAGACTAGGGATTTCGGGATTTCGGACAGACTTGGAGGAGAACGTGCATTTTAGAATCTTAGCACCGCTATAGTTCGCTGGATGGTCTAACAAAGAATAAGAAGATTGTAAAACTGACATCGGTGGCAATGCCAATGAGTAGTTTTTTGAAATATAAATCTAAAATAGAATATAATAAATCTTTTATATGTAATGCAACATAGGCATGTTTATGTGCATAATAAATAATTCTAATTATAATAATTCAAACCAAAAATAATGCTATTTGGAGAAAATGAGAATTGACATAAAGAAAACCAAATTTTATATAAACAATTTTATTTATAAATACAGAAAAAAATCCTGTACGAAAATAAATTGTTTATCGACAATAGTGTCCGGCACTACATGTCAATATAACGTAACCTAAATTTTTCGTAAAAATGCAATGTTTTGATAACATTGTTTTTGCTTTATTTATATGAAAACTACCATAAACGTTTATCTGAAACTGATAACTATTTATTCATAATCAATATTCACTTCAATTCAACAAAAATATAATTACATTTCACATAAAAAAATAATATAAATCAGGACCTTGTAATTTGACCTACTCGTACTTTTTTTACCATTTTTCCATATTTTATTCATTCAACATCAAAGTTTTATCTAAAAGATCTAAAGATCGATAGTTTACCAAGTTTTTCATAGTTTTTTTGTAGTCAATTATTCATTTAAATATAATTTCAAAAACTGTAAACTTGTGACACGTACACGACAATTCTGATGTAGGGAATCAAGTTTCAAAGTAGTTTTTGTAAATATTTTATCAACTGAGTCTACTATAACTC
Organism: Hestina assimilis; assembly: GCA_023373885.1. Lineage (NCBI taxonomy): Eukaryota > Metazoa > Arthropoda > Insecta > Lepidoptera > Nymphalidae > Hestina > Hestina assimilis. The sequence goes on from CM041750.1 coordinate 12,931,740, forward strand.
ACTATTTTTTGGAAGCACAGTTCTTTCTGCATTCATTGCATAGGTATTCATAATACTTATGAATATGATAATCATTTTATTTCAATAAAAATACGTCACAACAATTCTAAATGTTTCAACGCCATGAAATAATCTTACTGTAATGATGACTTTTCTGTATGGTATATTTCCAATAGAGAAACTTTTCATAAATCTTAAACTTTTCACAGAAGATGGATAAGTCGTCTGGATTTTTTTATTTATGTGTTTATCTGAAATGCGAATCCCAACCGAATAATCTCGCGCGTTTAAGCAAAAGTGACAATGACATTTGTCATGTATCAAAGGGTTAACCGTTAGTTACATGCATAAAGTTATTAATTCTATTGAACTTTATTATTTACTCTATGGATACATGGAAAGTTGAAAACAATTTATGATACTCTATATGTCGGCGCGAATACGAATTATTTGATCATGTCACTGGCAGCCTTTAATTGTATTTTCGATAAAATTGTTTAAATATCAAAGCAAATTTGAAATATTGTTTTGTAATGAGATTATTAAAAAACGAATGTAAGGAATAGGTTTAGATAATTCTTACTATTGTTTGATTATTTTAAAAATATATTGTAACATCAACTTCCGCTGAACGCCTTTAAAAGCAAGTGATTTGTGTTGTGAACTCACTTTGCTCCTGCGTCTTCGGCCACAAACTCTGTATGGCACTTTTATTAAAAATTGTAATATTATTTTACTAGTTTTTCATTCCTAAAATTTTCTTGTTTAAATATGTATGAATTTAGTATCAAATTACCTTACTTAATCTCATAATAATTAAAATCAAAATGTGATACGCAGCGTATTGTTATTATTGTGTTTAAAAGCATAGCAGAACCGATGACCTACATAGGTTCAGCGGTTCTGCATATTTTTTTAAATAACCTCACTTCTGGTATGCGACATATGTATATCGTGGTTTATAAGTTTTTAACCGATTTAAAAGGAGCAGTCTTCTTTGACGATATTTTATTTAGCAAAGACTTCTAAAGATTTTTGAAGAATATAGGTCTACAAATTTAAGAGATATATAAATTTTCCCATAACATTGTTTTTCATATTACTTTTAACAATTACTAAGACATTACCAACTTATTTTGCGGTCACTTTTAATTCGTTATTATTTTTAAAGTCCTTAGATTCTTCATCATCAAGCTGCGGAACCCTTTAGTTTCGACTGTGCGTGGTCCACAACGCACTTGACCGATAATTATATTAATTTCATAACGGTTGAAAAACAACCATACGGTCCGCAATCAACCATACGGTAAGCAGTCAAAGCAATTAATTTATAATTTAAAAATAAATAAAATAAATAAATAAACGCTACACACTCAACGGCCCCCATTAGGATAATTATATCCTGTGTCGGGGGTCCGGAAACATTCACAATGACAAGGACAAACACAACCAGACCGGAAAACATGCCTATACGATTAATACAAACATCGGCTCCGAGCGGGAATCGAACCCGCAACCGTCGAGGCTTAAGGCAGACTCGCTACCCACAACGCCACAACGGTGTAAAAAATTTGAGATGTTACGTTCTCTACGTTTGTCTGATCAGATATGACGACTCAAAAAAAAAAATGTGTGCAGTATCATGCTGGCGTATCGCTAATAATGCTGGCGCATAAGAACAAACATAAAATATATTTGTGAATTTCCGCCCTGTCTCCTTTTGTTAAAGTCGGTTAAGAAGTGGTGAGAATGCTCGGAAGCAATAAGTCCTCATTATCTGAAGTACGGATATTGAAAAACGTGATTTCCTATTTATATCAAATTTCAATAAGGCCTATTGATTTTTTTGTATGTTACGCGATATTTTTGCCGATTGTGTCTTTTCGACTGACTATAAAAAAGGAGCAGACGCTCTTCGTCTATGTTTATTATATTTTTCTCTCAGACCTCAGGGGCTTACCATTAACTCTCCTGATGACCTGAGCTACACCATTATTTCGTACCATGACATATATAATATTTATACGACATACGATATTTATGCTCATATAAAATTTGAATCGATTTCCTGAAAGAATTGAATTGGATCGAAATAAAATTTTCAATAAAAGTAAAAGTAAGTATAAGTTAAATGGTAAGCGCCCTGTTATTTAAAAATCGATTTGGAATATCTTTTGTTAATTTTAGAGCATAGAAATTTCCTGAAAACCGGTTTTAAATACTATAATATATTTTTTTCGTTACAATATATATTTAAATAAATGCCAAAAATAAATCTAGCTGTCCTGTTCTCGTTATAAGGCTAAATAAAGAGTACAATACGAATAAACCAAGAACGCAAGAACAAATAAGCTATGTCCCTCAATCCCTCTGTTTCGAATACCAACGATTCGCTATTTACTCCGAAAATCCTGTCGATTTTCGCCCTTTAAGCTCGGTGTACATTAGTCAGGGTTGGTGTTTTCGATAAAACAATGTTGGCATATTTAGTGTTTGTGCTTTTCATTGAGTGTTTCCGGACCCCCGACACAAGCTTATATCTATTACTATCCTAATTTGGGTGTGAAGCGTTTATTGTGTTTACGAAAGCTGTTTTTTATATAATTATAAGTGGCAAATAAGAATGGTCCACCATGAATCTGCTGTTCATGTTTAACACAGACTCACTTGGCAATATACAATTATGTTCAAATAGCCCGATAACACGTCTAGCGTGCCCGGCAATTTGTACTACTCCGATCGCCGTCCTCCTTAGGGCCGATAAACCCGATGACAGGCCTTGACTTCGTCTAACGTTCTCTAGAACGAGAGCTGATACAAGCATTACCAAAACTTTCTGCTAATAATAATAATAATAATAAGTAAATAACATTGGTATATGGACGCGTTTCATTGCCCTTTTTCCGGCACCTAATTTAATTATTACCAGTCTGATTTTAATATACATCACAAAATCATATAGAAAATCTTTGGTGTTGTATTCCTTAAAAGGGACATTTAATATAAGTTATATTAGTTTATAGATCGGACGCGGGCTGCATTACCATTTAAATAGATAAAATGGCGAGACGAATATGTTGCTATTAATATTTCTTCGTTTTTATTAGACTTTGAGACCCGTACAACATACTGAATTAAATAGCTTTCTCTTATAACTATGAGTGGATGGCTGACTGAATGAATGAATCAATGATGAATGAAATAAACGAAATTAAAGGAATTAATGAACCTACTACTGTAGGTAGATGTAAGGCTGGGATTTTGATATATTACAAAATTTCAATTTTTTTTATATAAATCACAAACAAACCGACAGGAGCCTCACGTGGTGTTAAGCGATCACCGCCGCCCATGAACATCTGCAACACCAGAGGGCATTCACGTGCGTTGCCGACCTATAAGGAAAGAATACGCTCTTCCCTTGAAGATTCCTAGGTCGTATCGGTTCGAAAATTCCACCGGCGGGATCAATCCAAATCCAATCATTACGCGCACATAAAATAAATAAACGCTACACACTCTAAGGTCCCCATTAGGATAGTTATATCCTCCCAGCACAAATATAAACATATTTGTGCTGGGAAGATCATGGCTCTGCTACCGCAGAAACATAATATGCTAAATATTTCATAGTCACTATAATAAGTATACTAATTATATTCACTTCTATTCTTTTGAAAAAATTTATTCCCGGTGTCGGGACGTGATGACCCCATCACCCGCTGTTGGGCTAGTCTCTGTCACAGCAGAGATTATTCCAAGGTCTTTTGTTGCAAGACGCCGGCTAGGTAAATGCCACCGCACTGTCAAATATTCTACCACCAAACAGTAGGGCTTAGGCATTACTGTGTTCCGGTTTGAGGGGCACTGCAGTGAAATCACTGAGCAAGGGATATTTAAGAACCAATATCTCGAGTTAGCACCTACTAATGGTGCTGTAAGCGCTCGTAGGCGACGGCAACCGCTTACCATCACGTGGGCCGTCTGTTTGCCAACTTGTAACACAAATAGTTCAAAAGAAACAAAGTACGTTTGTATAGTGATAATTCACATAAAGCTTTATCACATTAAAGTGGACGTGTAGAGAGACGTGTAACCGCGCTACAGCTTATCTTATATAAATCATCTCCGGCTTACTTCAAGCTATGTACATAATACGTTCACCCCCAGAATACACCCTCCATAAGAATTTCAGTCACGATCTTATCTCATACCATACGATTTGTATACATTCGACCTGAAAAGGGTGAAAAACGACACGAATAAAATACGATTTAGAAAAGTACTTCGAATAAAAAGATTCTTGTCGGATAAGGATTTATCGGCTTAAGAACGATCGGTTGATATTTTATTGTCTTAACAATGAAATAGATCACCTTAATTTTAAATAAACTTCCAGATGGTGGAAGACATTAATTTGTTTTCAACCTCCGACTCAAAAGCGAAGCGGTGTAATCATTTTTGACGTGTGTGTGTGTATGTGTGCATTGTTGTCTGTCTGTTGCATCGTAGCTCCCGAACGGATGAACAGATCAATTAGTCGGGAGTGTTCTTAGCTACATTTTATGAAAATCGGTTCAAGATGGCCGCCACCACAAAGTGGCGAATTACATTTTATTTTCACAACCTCCCACTATCCAACTATGGGTATTAAATGAAAGGGGTTGACTTGTAGAATAGTCGACAGTTTGTGGGATCAATTCCCGCTCAGATAACAAATATACATATAGGTAATAACAAAAGAGCAGAAAGTAATTTTGACGACGTTGTGGCGCAGCGGTAGCGAACCTGCCTTAAACGCCACAGGTCGCGGGTTCGATTCCCGCTCGGAGCATAATATGTTTGTATTGACCATGCAAGCATATTTTCCGGTCTGGGTGTATTTGTCCTTGTCATTGTGAATGTTTCCGGACCCCGACACAGGATATCACTATCCTAATGGGGGCCGTTGAGTGTGTAGCGTTTATTTATTTTATTTATTTAATATACAAATTATTGATAATAAAATAAAAAAATACATAAACTAATATAATAAGCTTTCAAAAAAATTATTAAATTATACTTAGTAGTTTATTATTGTAGTAATAGTTAATTATTGTAATTTAATTAATTCGATAAGCTTATTCTTATACATATAATTGTGCAGGAAAATATATCAATATTAATAAATTTAGTATTATAACAACGATAAGAACGAAAAATGAAGGCGTTTTGAGTATATTTAGTCCTCAAAACAGGTACATGAAAAAATATTGCATACGTGTGATTACTATAGGGCATCTAAAATGTAATCTGCTCAGTTGATATGGGGAATTAATTTGGTATTGGATCAATTTATACAGAAACATTTGATCTCTGAACAGTCGCCGATCGCTTAACGAAAGTAGTGTAGGTGGAATAAGTTAAGATTTGAAACTCATAAAACATTATTTATTATTTATACGTAATCTATTAAAAAGTGTAACATATTTTTTGCACGTAATAAGCCTTAAACTTTTTCAAAGTTGAACAAGCTCACACCTGTACATTAAGCACCCTTATCTTCCACTCCAGAATCACCTTTGTTTACAGCATAACTCTAAAGGCACCGCGTACAGCGCTTCCAAATTGATAACACTTTGAAACTTTTAGTGTGTTTGAAACTCTTCACACTTTACTTAGATATTATCTAATATATAAAATTCTCGTGTCACAGTTTTAGTTACCATACATACCGAAATCGCTTGACTGATTTTGATGGAATTTTATATGTATATTCAGTAGGTCTGAGCATGGGCGTAGCGAGGTAAGGGGGCAGGACTGGCCCCTGGACCTTGTGAAATTCTGAAAAATGCACTGTGTAACTAATAAATATTGAAGAATATAGTCATGTTGCCACCCTCTGGACACTAAATTAAGATTTTCAAATGTTATTTATTTTATACCCCGAAGTGATAAGGGTGGTCCACCCCAAACTTTTTTTTGACAAAATTTTTATTTGTTTGTGTGGCATTAAAAATACATACAACCCTAAATCTTCACCTGTTATCATTAGCCCCTATTTGTAATAGCGATATTAGTAATTCAATAGTGTCACTTCAACGTTCACAATTACGAGTCAGCTAGGGGGGCTGCTATCTGTTGGGATAACATCTGTCACAACAGAGATTATTCCACCAGTGCAATCAGTCACACTGGTGGGAGGTCTTTTGTTGCAAGAGGCCGGCTAGGTAGGTACCACCGCAGTGTCCAATATTCTGCCGCCAAATAGTAGTGTTTAGGCACTACTGTGTTCCGGTATGAAGGGCATTGTACGCTAGTGAAATTACTGGGCGAACGAGATTTAAGAACTAATATCTCGAGGTTGGCAACGCGTGAGTGGCACCTACTAATGGTGCTGCAAGCGCTCATAGGCTGCGGCAGTCACTTACCATCAGGTGGGCCGTATGCTTGTTTGCCAACTTCTAACATTAAAAAAATTTCGGCCCAGGAGAACGTCTGCCGGGGCCGTTAGATCTAGTATGACTTTAAATCGATGAGAAGAAATAATAGCTGGGAAAGGGGAAGGTAAAAGAATAAACGCTACACAAGATAACTCAATGGGGGCTGTTGAGCTATTATTTCTAAATATCCTGTGTCGGGGTTGCGGGGTTGTTGACACACACAAACACAAGCTTTAACAAAGCCGGAGCACATGTCTGTATGACCAATACAAATATCTGCTCGGAGCGGGAATCAAATCCGCGACCTGTGGCTGTTGTTTCAGCGTTTTATACGAGCGTATACGCTCAGATTTTAAAGAGAGATTTTATACGAGCGTTAACACGCTTATACGTCAACTAGTTGGAATACTTATAATTATGAAGTCATTGCCACATCTCTTTGTATAAGCCTCCTCCAATGGGCTAAATTTTTCTCTATCTTTATGCAGTTTGCTTGGTATTTTTTGTATATCATCTGCTCATCGATCTTTAGGTCTATTTGGACGTAAATAAGCAATACCATGTCAACCCACAAAATTGAAAAAACTGAGTTATATATGCAGTTCTTTAATATTTGTAGAGTTTTAAGCTTCAAAACTTCTAAAAAAGCCATTTTTAATCATGCAATTTATGTATTATATTAAACGTTTTGGGTTATATTATATACGAAATATGCAGTTTGTATACTTATTTTTTGTGAAAATTAGTATAAATTACTTACATAAATCTGAAATTTTCAAAAACTTGACCAATACATAAAAAAAATCATATCAAGCTGTTCAAAATCTTCAAACGCGATTTACTCGAAATGACATTCGTGTGGGTTGACATGGTATTTTTTATTTGCGCCTATTTATCTTAACATATTTACGATACTAAAAACGCTAGCTACATTTCCCCGCTGAATCGGAATACCGATTCTATGGACGACAAATGAACCTGCCCTACTGTCAATGTGGAAGCAATGATTCGGAGTGTATAATCTTTTAGAAATTGTTTTGCATTAACCCTCTATGGCCTAAGTGTTTCTACACAGAAGATTGCAAGATATGTGTACAGATTGCATTGTTATCTTAAGTGTTAAAAGTTGTAATACCTTTTCCTGAATCAATATTATTATTATTATTACTGCAAATGCCACAAATATCTATCTATGTGTAGTATACTAATATATTTTTAACGAGGCTAGAAGCAGAATTAGCCAGACTGAAAGCACCTTGAACGCTTATATTAAATTTATCTTATAAGAAATAAACGCACATCCATTATGATTAGGATCGTGGGAGCAAATTCAAGAATTCCTCCGTACGTAATTAATGAAATTTCAAATGCCAGGCGGTTACCCTTAATTAAATATGATGAAGTTTGAGGAATAACTTATGACTGTTTTATTCTCCATTACGGTAAGAATATTAAATTTTGGTTTAAGATTTGTATATAGACGAGAGAACTGACCTCGCTCCGATTTAATTACGTACATATTTTGCTAAAATATTTCATCAGGGAATCTAATTTGAAAGACTCTAATCCAAATATTCGTGTAGGAATTACATGATTTAATCTGTTAAATAATGATGAAATTATAAATAAGAAAATAACTCTGTCTATCTATCGTGTTTTCACGCCAAAACTAAACCGATTTAGATGAAATTTGGTACACAGATAGACTAGAGCCTGAGAAAGGACATACTTCTTAATGCTAAAAAAGGTTGTAGGGGCTGGAATCGGGGAATGAAAAGTTGTATGAAAGTATCGTCATTTTTAGAGCTTGTTCAGAGTTTGTATTATCAAGCAAACAAGTATTACGTAAATTGTCCATACGGACTTTAATACGATTCTAAAATCCTCAAAAACTGGTTTTTCACAATTATTTTAAGGTAGTATCTGACCTTTGAATTAGGTGCGTAAAGAAATTAAATATTTATAAAAAAAAAATCGGTCACATTAGTCATATCTATAGTTAGTGAATACTTCCTTTAGTACATTTTTGAGAATCTCACAGAAACCAAACATTTTTCCAGGACATAAAGTATCATATCTGTTAATCCAGATACTAAGCTATCAGTGTGCTAAATTTCATGCAAATCGTTTCCGCCGTTTTTCCGTCATTGAAAACATTCAAACATCCAAACTTACTAACTTATACTTTTATTATATTAGTAGGATGAAAATAAACTTAGGGATTTTCTCAAATCATTTGTATTTGATAATAGTTTAATTTTTAAAGTAAGTTGAAATTCAGAAGAAATATATCCCGATTTTTTTAAAGCTTAAAATCTTATCCTTTATTTCCGAAAGCGCGTAATAAATATTAAAACACAGCGGATCGTTTGTAGAATATTTAAGGAGCTGAAAATTCATATGCATTTGGGAAGGCTGACCGACTTCTTTACATTGTATCACGAGTTACTTTGTAATGTACAATATTTTTTAATTTTTTGCGACCTCATACAAAAACCACGGCCGCGTATACATTTGATGAGAATTTTTTGATTTTCTTTTTTTAGAAATTATGATGAATAAGTACTGTTGGTCCTTTCATGTTTTCTGGTAAAAAAAATAAATCTGATATAATCTGGTATTTTAGATAGTAAAGCACATTTTTACTGCTAAGCAAATGTTGCTGTCCCATTAAAATTGCCATCACTCCCTTAAAGGACTTATGCTGTCGTTCTTTAGACAAGACGCGGCAGGTCCAAAGAGTTCGCAGAAGGGATTTTCTTCGAAACTATTTAGGCATGTGTAGACCGAACAACTCATTATAAATTCCACAACCTAGTCAGGTAAGTCAAGCAACATAATATGTTGGGTAACCAGAATTAAGCACAAATACCCAGAAATACAAAGCTTATTTATGAATACTCTACAAAGCAAGCATACAGTCCGTCTAATGGTAATGGTAAGCGGTTCTCCGCTACCTATCGGAGCACTGTGATTGTCAGGTCGCGTTGGTTTGTTCTGTGAGAGTTCCCGTAACCTGACAAACACACTGAGGTCGGCCACCGAGGAGGTTTTAGTAAACGTCATGGGGACCCACCCACATAACCCGGTTCTCCTCCTCAGAACGCCAGTTGTCTGGTAGTAGATTTCGTCCCCGATACCAAAAAAAAAAATGGTAAGCGGTTTTCGTAGCTTATAATGCACCAGCGTTGTAAGTACTTCCTCTGACGATCTGGTCTATTTAAGCCTGTACAACAAGCGTACCACTTCAACTTCAAACTACTCACAAACAATTTACATAGTACCATACACTTTGTCCTGCTTCCTATTCTATTATAATTATAAATGTGAAAACTTGTGAGGAGGGATGGCAAAAATTAATAAACAGATTTGGTTGATATTTGGTACACACATATTAGCTTGTTAAGTGGATTACCCTATAGGATATTGTTATCCCGGAATATGTTGGGATCCCGTAGGATCATCAAGATAAACATAAAAAATTGAATTCTTTACCGGCAAACGTGTTCCCTCCTTCTCACAACCTGGGGTCCTTCAAACGAGGCGTGAAGATCTTGCGGGTAGGCCGAAGGTGGCTAGTACATTTCGTTTTCTGGAACTATATTAGCCACCTTCACGCGTGGACGTGGACTCCACTTCCACTTACCGTCATTTCCCCGGGGTTATAAAAAAACAGGAGCGGAGCTGGCTCAGCTAGTAAGATAATATAAGAAAAGTTAAAACAAAACGTGTAGAATAAATAATACCATTAGGGCCATATACCCATTAAGGCTGTCAATGAGACTTCATTAATGTTTTTTACGAATCAGTTAACACTACGCTTAAAAATAATCGTTCTTTACAAATCTTTCCTATAAATGATCAAAATAGTACAATAATTTATTAACGGAATGGAATATTTGCCTCTCAGATACATCCCTAGCAGTTATAATTAGCTTTAATTAATCTAATGCACGAAATTGGTATACATTCACGGAAGTCAACACGTAGCATTCGAATTTATAGCATTCTCCTTTTTGAAATCAGTTAAAGGGACGGGTTGCAGAAAAGTTGGCTAGTAACATTAACTCTGCTAACGGTACTTTATAGTTATTGCATCTGGCACCACGGTCAGCAAAACTAGCTTTGGGTTAAAATGTTCACCGCAGCAGTTTTGTGTTAAAGTTAATCTATAATAGAATTGCAACGGAGTCATTTATTTATTTATATGTACGTGAAACGTTACTATAGATAAGACTCCGAAAACATTGAATCAAAGTTCAATATTATTTTTTTTATTATTAAAAATCGTTAGCTCTTAACGTCTACGATGGAGCGCGTTTACTCATCAGAAGCATGTGTACTCGCACCTTGAAGAGGTTTAGGTTGAATGTGTTGGGATATACATACAGACGCCGAAAGAGGATTCCACTCCCAGGCAGTGCGCATTATGAAGGATGATCGAAAGCGCACAGTGCGAATGTTGGCTATATTAACCAGATTTGGGTGGTATCCTGCAGTGTGCCTGGTATCTCGGTAGTAAAATGGAGATGGCAATATTAGGTTTTGATACACATTTACTCACTGTATATCTAAGCACTCATCTCATGTATACTATCGCTACCGGGGGCTATCACCGTACTGACCTGTGACGTTTGCCCCCACATTACCATGAGCACTTGTCTATGGTTGTAGAACAGTATCAAATACAAACACTACAGGTGTACATTAAGAGCATTTCCACATGAATATTTTTGTGTAACTAAGTTTTTTAAATAAATTAGATGTAATTTTTTTCCACTTGCAATACTTTAAGTATCACAAGTTTTTGTAGGAGGGTACGAAGGAGGAAAAGCATTGCTCTGCTATATTGCGTAATCTTCGGTATCATTCGGTTTCTGTGAAAGTTGTGCAGATCGTCCACATGATCCTTTGACTTGGATATTTTTATAATATTTTTCTATACAGTGCAAATTATCAAGACAATACACAGTCAGACACGAATTGTATCGCTTTGGAGAATAATTAATACACCCTTGGGTGTAATAAGTAATCAGGATTATAAATGTACCCTTTGTATTCTGATATTAGTGCTTTATTAAAGGATTTCTTTTATTTTATTGCTGATATCTTAAGATATCCTGTGTCCTTTATTTTGTTGGTTCTAGCTTTCTGCTCTGTCTGCGTACAACTTATGTAAACAGTAATTAAATTCTGCTTGCTAATAATTGATTTACGACAGCAATTTTGATATGCTAAGATTAAATACAGTGCCTAAAAAGTATAAAAACAGTTATTATTCAACATTCTGCAAGCGGCTTCGGCTGCCTGAATAATGATTTTAAGTTCAAACTCAAACTCAAACTCAAAATATTCTTTATTCAAATAGGCTTTTAAGCGCTTTTGAATCGTCAAATATACAGTCTGTTATGTCCGCCTAAGTGAAGCTACTGCCGATTCGGAAGGTAGATTCTGCAGAGAAGAAACGGCAAGAAACTCTACAGTTACTCTTTTCAAAAATAATCACATTACATTTGTCAAATGTACAATTAAGATATATATCCCGCATGAAACTCTACGTATATTAATTCCATGCCACATTATCTGCAATATATTCATTAACGGAATAATAAGCTTTATTTAGTAAACACCGCTTGATATAAGATTTAAATTTCATAAGTGGTAGATTCAAAATTGTCTGCGGAATTTTATTATAGAAGCGAACACCTTGCCCCAAAAAAGACATACTCACTTTGTGAAGCCGAAAACTTGGTGTAACAAGTTTATCTTTTCTTCTTGTATTAAAGCAGTGTCTGTCACTATTTGTGTCAAACAAATCAACATTTTTATGAATATAAAGGATATTGCTAAGAATATACTGCGAAGCAACCGTCAGTATGCCTGCCTTAGTAAACACATCCCGAAGAGAGTCTCTAGCTTGCAAATTATAAATCGCCCGAACAGCTCTTTTTGAAGAATAAATACAGTCTCAATGTCTGTAGCATTACCCCAAAGTAATAGGCCATAAGACATAATACTGTGAAAATAACTGAAGTAAACTAATCGAGCAGTATCGATATCACTTAATTGTCTAACTTTCCTAACCGCGTAAGCAGCAGAGCTGAGTCTTCCTGCAAGGGATGTTAAATGAGAGTTCCACTGAAGTTTTGAATCCAGTGTTATTCCTAAAAATACTGTATTATCAATTATATCAAGATTTGTATTATTCATACTTAAAATAAAATCTTGTTTCTTAACATTTGGCATTGAAAATTCTACACATTTTGTCTTCGCCGCATTCAAAACTAGGTTATTTACAGTAAACCATTGTTGTACAAGCGATAAAGAATTGTTTACATCGTCATAATTATGCTTATTCCTGTCAACCTTAAATATTAGGGAAGTATCATCAGCAAACAATACGATATCACATATACTGTTTACATAGAAAGGCAAATCATTAATGTAAATCAAAAATAGAAAAGGGCCTAGAATTGAACCTTGTGGAACGCCCATTTTTAGTACAGATCCAGAAGACTTTATTCCATTAATTGATACCTGTTGTAATCTATTAGATAAGTATGAGGCAATGATTTTAAGAGCTTTATCAGTGACACCGTAATGGTTCAATTTATTTAAAAGCGTCTCGTGTACAACACAGTCAAAAGCCTTAGACAAGTCACAAAACACACCAATCGCATTCTGTGACTTCTCCCAAGCGTCATAGACATGTTTTATGAGCGTCACTCCAGCATCCAATGTAGAGCGTCCCTTGCTAAAGCCATATTGTTGGTTGTGAAAAGGCTATTTAAATTGAAATGCGATAGAAGTTGGTTAAGTAAAATTTTTTCAAATATTTTACTTAATGACGGGAGTATGGAAATTGGCCTATAGTTACCGGGATTAGTTTTATCGCCATTTTTATAAAGTGGTAAGATTTTACTGCATTTCATAAGGTCAGGAAAACAGCCCGCATCTATACATTTATTAAATATAAAAGCTAAATATGGAGCAATGCTGTATATTATATTGTTTATTAAGTGAACTGAGATACCCCAAAGGTCATGAGTGTTTTTAATATTTAATGTTTTAAATGTTTTAATAATATCTATTGCATTAATACGTTCAAAGGAAAATTTTGCATGGCATTCAGAGACATTATTTTGTAATATTTTCAAGGCCTCAGAAGGAGTTGATCTTAAATTACAAGTTATCTGTGATGGTATTTTGGAGAAAAATAATTCAAATTCATTTGCTATTTCTATTTCCGTATTCACAATAGCGTTATTTATATTTAATTCAATTGTCTCTTTTTGTTTTGTTCTTCCACATACACCATTGATAATGTCCCATGTTGCCTTAACCTTATTTTCTGACTTCATGATCTTATATTTAATAAATTTGGATTTAGCACAGACACACACTGCCTTAAAAACCCTTGAATATTTCTTAACATATTCCAAAAAACTTGAGCTCTGATTCCATTGCCTCATACTATATAATTCATATAATCTATTTCTGCTTTTATATATACCATCCGTTGCCCAATCAGAAAATTTTATTTTTATGTCCTTAAATGTACTTTTAGTTTTAAAAGACTTTTCAAATTCATTTACAATTAATTTAAAAAAGGAAGTATAAAGAACATCTGGATCATGCACCGTCAAGTTTAACCCAGACAATCCTTGAGCCACAGTACCCTTTTTTTTTTTTTTTTTTTTTTTTTTTTTTTTACGGGGAGGAAATCTGCAACCAGATACCCGGCCTCCTGGGGAAGAGAACCGGGTTATGTGGGGTTCCATGTTTAACCATGGCGTCCCACTAAAACCTCCTCGGTGGCCGACCTCAGTGCGAGTGAGAGGCTCCGGGAACTCCTGTGGAACGCACTCCGGAGCCTCTCAAGCACATCGCCCAAATGGGCCCTTCCCGGGGAGAGCTGATGGTGTTGCCCTCACCCTAGGGGAACTGATGGCATTGTCCCCCACGCCGCCTCGTGCTGGCGAGCAGCACGACAGTCGGTGCCACCCCGACCGCCGTCTTCCTCTAGGCCGTGCGATGGGCACACAGGTGACCCCACCCTGTGCACCCACGACCTAAGGGTACGACACCCTATTTAAAGCCCGGGCGTGTGGGCTTGGGACAGGAACGCCAGCAGCATCGATAAGACGCCACCATTGTCCCTGTCACCACCTTTCCCCAACCAACCTGCGCAGGCGAGAAAGGCAGAGAGCCAGGGGTGACGTGGCCAATCACCCCCGTCCAGCAGGGCTCCCGCGACCCCACCAGGCCGTCCCCCTCAAGACCACCACAGTCGAAGGAGACAGCACCCCCTTGCCAGCTCTCAAACCTTTGCAGGTGGAAGCGAGGGTAATTTTTTATGAGGTTTTCTTCCTCAACTTCCCAGCGGGGCACGACCCGCCCTTGCCATAGAGTCACTCCCAGGTCCACTCTGCTACTCAGAGAAGTACCAGGAGCGACCCTTGTGGCAAAACCATCCCGGGCGCGGTCTGACGTTAAACGCCCCGCGCCCAACCGCCGAGCCGGTACTCAGCCGTCATCGGTGAACTAAACGAGTTCACCGACGCCGTTGCCCAGGGTGCACCACGTGGAGGTGACCGGCTTTTGCACCCCGAGCCACAGTACCCTTAAAGCAACTGACCTTATTATTTGTTGATTTTTAAACCCCCGTTTCAAACTTTCAGGGGTGGAATTTTAGAAAATATTCATACACGTGTTTCTTTATATTTGTAATAATTATGGTATTTAAGGTATCGTAGCAATATTCGTAGCCGCGTAGCACAGAGCGTCACTACGCACTCAATCGTACTAGTCGGTGCAACGAACCGACAAATTCGTAGCACCGGTTGATTTAACAAAACTTTTTTCTTGTTGTTTTTTCTTTGCTTCTATTTATAACCTTGTCCCTATACCTTACCTGTATTCTATACGTTCCTTTTCATCACAATAACAAGGTAACAATTGCGGCATTTTTTAACCCCCGAACAAAATCTATATGTATCTGTGTTCCTATGGCGTCGTAATTCCCAAACCGCTACACGGATTTTGATTTAGTTTTTTTGCGTGGAAGGTGACTTGATAGTATTTTTAGCTGATACAAGAAATACTATCCCGTCGCGTCCTTTAAAGATTACAACCTGTATGTGAGCAGCTATTTTTTACATTTCAAATATTTGTTTACTTGTGCTTCATTACTTAGACAGTTGCTTAGTTTGCTCCGACCGATTTCGGCCATGGCGACCACTTCGACCACTAGAGATGGCGCTGGTGCGCTCGAAGATCCCTTATGTAGCCTATCTTCGCGGCGAAACTCTTGCACACTTAGGGCAAATTTTACAATTATTATTATTATTATTATTACTAATATATTTGTTTTTGTTACAGGTGATTAGTTGTGGGCGTACGGCACCGGCGAAATCACACATGCTGACGATATGGTAACAATTTATTTATACATAAAATTCAATTAAGTTTCAATGCTAATTTTAAACAAGAGATCCGTACTTGCATCGCATCCGTTTTATAGATTATATAAATTAATCAATAAAACGTAACTGCCTAGTTATTTATAAAACACCAATTTAAATTTGTATGAAAAAGTTCTAAATACAGTCATATATCAAAAACAGGGTGCCATTGAAAATCAGCTTTAGGTGCATTCATGTCAACTAAAATATGCTGAATGGCACACCTTTTTTAGGACACCGCAATGTTGCTGTTTGTTTTTGATATATGCGTAGTTTAATTATTGATTCTTTTTTTTATGTTGTTTACAATAGGTTACATTCTTTATTTTTTATTTGTATTTATTTATTCTTAAATTTTTTCTGTTATTTTGATATTGTCCATGCTTTTAAATTGGTTTACATTTTATTATTAGTTCATTTTTTATTTTTATTATTTTGTTTTTTGCGTGTCCAAAATAAAGTTTTCTTTCTTTCTTTTTTTCTTTCTAAATCTTTATATATAAACATTTAAATTTCGTTTCTTCAAAACGAAATTAATCGATAGATTGATTGAAAGATCATTTCATTTTAGCCCGTGTTTATAAATAATTTGTATCACAAAATGGCCACGGGTACAGCAAATATATTTAGATAAAGCCAGGAGAAGCACTGAGGTCGGTTACCGAGGAGGTTTTAGTGGATGGAATAACCCGGTTCTGTTCCCCAGGAGGCCTAGTATCTTGTTGCAGATTTCCTCCCCGTCAATAATAAAAAAACGTTTTTCATGGCCAATTAATATTTAACACTCGTAAAAATATTGTGACTTCACTTATTTTTGATCTTTTCGAAACGCAAGAGCTAGTCATCACTACATAGTATAAAACAGAGTCGCTTTCTCTGTCCCTATGTATGCTTAAATCTTTAAAACTACGCAACGGATTTTGATGCGGTTTTTTTTAATATATAGAGTGATTGAAGAGGAAGGTTTATATGTATAAAAATAGTGGAGAAAAAAAATCGAGGTTTCTAATGTGATGTCGTAAATAATTACATAGGCTATATATTTTATATCCGTGCGAAGCTGGATCGGGCCGCTAGTTTTATTAATAACGGTGGTTTCAATCAAATACCAAATAAGTCAGTTCCCGATTTCTATATCTTATAATTATAATTATTACTAGTTTCTTCCATTAATACAAACCCTTGAACCCTTTGACCCTCCAATTTCACTCCTTCGGCGGTACTCTTTTAGAAAATTTAAAACACGTTGAATTTGAATTTGAATTTTTACGTTTAAAACTAACATCTGTAATAAAGCAGCTTTCTAGCAGTCAGGTCTTCTCTTTTTATATATTTAGATTGACAGTAAAATTCAATAATTTTGAAAACGTAATAAAATTGGTTTCATAATAAAACGTTTATAATATAACAGTAATAAGTTAGGTCGTAGTTCCCGCTCTTAGCGCTAAAGCAATCTACGTTCAGACGCCGATCTGACAAAAGCCCGATAACAATGGAGTAAGGAATTAAAAATTCAAAAGGCTTCTTGGGTCAAACTACTTTATATACTAACTTGTGCCCGCAGTTCTATCAGCGATGAATAATAATAATAATACTTAGTATTATTGTTATACTTGCTGTGCCCGCGGCACCGCTCGCGTTATGTCGTTTTTTGGTGACCCCACGGGATCCCAACATTTTCCAGGATAAGTCGTATTCTTTATGTTGATCCAAGTACGTGTGTACCAAATAAAAAAAAATAGCATTGGAAATATTATGACAAATCATTGTAAAAACTTATATACTTATAATTGTATACAATATAAATGTTTTTTACATTACATTACATTTTATAAGTTTTATGAAAAAATAAAGTGATATAAAAATAATACAGTAGGTAATAAAATAATTTGAAATCATTAAAATCATAATAAGCTGTACACAAAATGAAACAAAATTAATCAGAATAATATCCACAGCATTAGAAACCATAACGTGAACAATAATAATGTGTCATTGTACCTTTTATTCCTGAGGGGCAGGAAATCTGCTAACAGGTACCCGGCTTCATAAGGACGGAAAGCCCAATATGTGGGTTTCCGTAACGGTAACCTATAAAACTTACTAAGTGGCCGAACTCTGTAAAAAAGAGAGACTCCAGGATCTCCTTGAGAACGTCATAATCGAGGCATCTCGAGCACTGGGCTAAAAATCACCCCCTACGCTTCTGTCGCAAGCGCTCAAGACATTCTTGTCCACCCTTAATAGCGTCCTGAGCATCCGTTTTAAGCGGCTTAGAGGAGTTTTAGCCGCTTAAAGCGGACGCTCAGGTTCAGACATAAGTCACCCAGGTTTACTAAGGTTCATAAGTCACTACATCGTGAAAACCTAACACTCTTGTATAGTACAGGATATTCTAATAAATGACATGTTTTACGAATGAATAATGTGAAAAGATACATAGTTATCTCTTGTAAATGTCCTATCAAAGCGTTTCATACAAATGTCATGTAAATTAGAGGTAGGACACACTGAGTGGTTCCGCCGCGCTGCTCTAAGTATGCACTTGTTAGATATACGGAGGTTGATTTCAAAGAGTTGTGTTTCTCTCTTTTAAAGGTAAAAATATTTTTACGTTGCAAAGATTCGTTTCAGTAATCCTTGTTACTATTATAAATTGCGAATGTTAGTTTGATCGTAATAATCAAGAAATGTATACACATTATCATGGGTATATTTAAGGCACAGAATCATGGGCCTAGAAGTATTTGGCCTAGGGGAGGTTAAAATCTTGATTTTGGGCCGAGGGGGGGCAAAATGATTATTTTCTTCAATAGTTCGACGCAAATAAGCAATACCATGTCAACCCACACGAATATCATTTCGAGAAAAACGCGTTTGAAAATTTTGAACAACTTGCTTTAGATGATTTTTTTTATGTATTGGTCAAGTTTTTGGCAATTTCAGATTTATGTCACTTATTTTACTTATTTTCACAAAAAATGAGTATACAAACTGCATATTTCGTATATAATATAACCCAAAACGTTTAACACAATACATTAATTACATAATAAAAAATTGGCTTTTTTTATAAATATTAAAGCTTAAAACCCTATAAATATTAAAGAAAAATGTTCTTCAGCCATTTACCAACACTTCAGCATATATAACTCAGTTTTTTCAATTTTGTGGGTTGACATGTTATTGCTTATTTGTGTCCACTGTTATTAGTTAAAAAAGCCATTATGTTCGTGTATTTCTCAGTATTTAGCAATATCTAGGCGAGGCAGCTGACCCCATGCTTTTACTTCGCTACGCCCATGCACAGACTTACTATATAGGTACTATGGAGTGGCCGAAGCTCGGTCCTTTCATGTAGATAAAATGACACAGACTCGTTGGTGCTTCTTCACCCTCCGTCGTAAATTTAACACCAAACGCTATGAAGTTGGTCACACGCTAACTTCATTCGATATTCGGTTATGATTAGCACAACATAACCAAATGAAGTAGAAAGTCCGAGAAAAAATGACTGCTCCCGAAAGAAAGAAGAATATGATGAGACGAGATTGGTCATACCTTTTATAAGGTTTTTTTATTCGTATTATTTACTTTATACAAGACAAAATCTGAATGGGCACTTTATTACTCTATGATCTAAGAACAATATAATTTGTATCAAATGTGGAGGTTTTTAAGCAGCGCCATCTACGGTTACACTTAAGAATTAGCTCGTAACCACGTTGACATTAACTCGTTGACATAGTTCGAGCACCACCCACTAGATGGCGCTGTTTCATAAAAGATTGATTTGAAATGAAAATAGTTTATTGAATTATTTTTTCCAGGATACAGTATGGCCGCGGCACATTGGCTCAACTCGCTCGGATACCTGTCACTGTCGCTGCTATGTCTCCTCGCCACTACCCTTCAGGTCACAAGCGGTAAGTGGCATTATGTTACTTTCCATGACCTTGTTACGATTATTATGAGATGAAAAATACTACTATTTATTATGCGATACATATACTAAAATGGTAACAATCAGACATATATACATAGATGATACATATTGCGATAATTATTTCACGATCGAGCTGGGATGTAATAAATGACTTTTCAGAGGTTGCGACGTTACTTTATTTTCCTAAATTTTTATGAAATCGTGAAACTACTTATATACATATATTAAAATTTCCTGACTTATCGTAAACCGTTGCTCCTCCATACTACATCATGGGCATCAGTTAAATTGTAATTTCAGTGGTCACAATCAGTGGTATCATTAAAAATCTAATGAATTATTAGTAGTAGTATCGTTCGTTATTTACAAAAAAATATAATACAAATTGGTTGTACTGTCATACCCACTCCTAGAACAAGCTACCAGCTGATTTGGAGGGGCAATGGGACTAGTAGCACTTACATCGTGCTCCGCGTGGCCTAACGTACACGGAGGAAGACTTGTTGGCGGCTTACGACAACGCAGTCAATGTAGGCCACAAAAGTTGTTTTGTTTTTTTTTTTAAAGAATATTATAAGCAATGCTTTTTCAAGACATTACTAATATTTTTTTATATTTTTATATTTTTTAATATTTTTTTATTTTAGTTTATTTATTATTTATATTTCTATTGCCAAAATATGTTCGAAGCTTAAACTCGCGACTCTCTCGTTAACAGAGCGGAGTCAATCTTTCTACCGTTGAGCTGTTGTTGTGAGACTTCAAACTTGCCATTGAGACGCTAAGAAGAAGTAATGACTTGAAAAAGCATTGCTAATACTCTTTAAAGGCGGCCGTCGGTAGCGTTTATCTATTCAAAAGTACTTTTTAAAAGTCTACTTGAATAAAAATAGTTTTGATGTGTGTGTGACGGTGTCAAAAAAAAATGGTTTTGGTACAATTGGGATCAACAAGATTTTATTAATCGAGACTACTTTTTCGACTATTTTGCACCAAAAAGTATATAAACATTATAAGCACAAATCGATTGTTATGATTGAAGATAGTGGAGTAAATAATAAATAGTATCCCTTATTCATGATAAGGGAATGCAATACCGCAAACTTGATTCCCGTGAGATTGTGGAATACCACAATGTGGAATTGCAAGCGTTGATTGATTGGACACTATTACTTATACAAAGATAAAAGTTGAAGAATAATATTCTGTTTTGTTTACCAACGAGGATAAATCTTCTTCGATCTTCATACAGATTTAAGATAAGCTATTGGTCGTAATAGGCAAATTGGTCAAAACCCATTAAATTATTAAAACTGTTATTAAAATGGTGCGAGATGTGTCGCGTTGGCGAACGTAGCCCCCTCACCCCGATGAAGGACTTTTTTTTATGGTAAAAGTTGGTAAACAAGCATACGGCCCATCTGATGGTAAGTGGTTGCAGTAGCCTATGAGCGCTTGCAGCACCATTAGTAGGTGCCACTCACGCGTTGCCAACCTCGAGATATTGGTTCATAAATCTCATCTGCCCAGTAATTTCACTAGCCTACAGTGCCCTTCAAACCGGAACACAGTAATGCCTAAGCACTACTATTTGGCGGCAGAATATTTGACACTGCGGTGGTACCTGCCTAGCCGGCCTCTTGCAACAAAAGACCTACCATCAGTGTGACTGATTGCACCAGGAATAATCTCTGCTGTGACAGTGGTTATCCCAACAGCGGGCGATGGGGTCGTCACATCTCGACGCCGATTAAACTAAAAAATTAGGGGTTCGAAACTAATCGGTACTGAAACCAATTGTACGTGAATTTTAGCCGTTTTATTTACATTATGGTGAAATCCTGTTGTCTGTCATTGACACCGTTGTGGCGTTGTAGTCAGCGAGTCTGCCTTAAGTCTCGACGGTTGTGGATTCAATTCCTGCTCGGATGTTTGTATTGATCTTACAAATATCTGTTGCGGTATTGGCGTTTGACCTCGTGGGTCTCCCCATCGTGCTTCAGAGAACAGGTTAAGCCGTCGGTTACGGTTGTTATAACATAACATCTGATAGTAAGCGTTAACTCTTGATAAGCAAATTGCGCTTATCCAATAAGTTACTACTTCGCCCTAAGGGTTACGGAGGTCAGATGACAATCGCTCTATGTAATAACTAGTAACCTCTCAAATCCGGAAAAGAGTAATAAGCAGACCCTGGGTAAATACTCGTATACTACCGGGAATAATGCTAGGGAGAAGAAGGCAATTGGTCAAAAATTATTCCATTTCTTCTTACTGAGGATCATCTTCACTTGAATTTTTTTCGTATTGTTTATTGGGGTTTTAGCAATATAAAGGTCGCAGCATCACCACAGCCATGTGATAGAATGATATTGTTTAATACTTCAAATTTCAGAGGGTAGGAACAAATAAGAATACCGAATAAGAGTTGTAGGAAGTAAAAATGTAGCCTATCAGAATTGAGGAAATCGTGTTTTTCAAAAACCCTATCTTTAAACTTGGGTCAGAATTCTTCAGGTCACCTATAAAAGCCTCTGACTTGACTTATAGACTTATCAAATTGATAGCAGCCGGGATCGACTTTTTACGTGCCCTCCGAAGCACCGAGACGACTGACCGCGCCAAAAGTTGCTTAACTCACCGATCGTTTACCAATCAGTGAGTGCATCCGGCTATGAGCGCATTTTCCAGTAAGATTGTAAAATGTTTTAACACTTATCCAATTATGCGAATTTTCAAGAAAATGCCTTTGCGTAATTCCTTATTCTTGAAAATTCTCATGATCAAAAAATTGTACTACATATGTCGCTACAATATCAAAAAAGCCGGTAGGGTTTTATCTTATCCTTACTAATATTATAAATGTGATGCTGTGTCTTTTCTTGCACTTTCACGCCAAAACTTCTAAACCGATTTAAATGAAATTTGGTACACAAATATTCTAGAGCCTGAGAAAGTACATAGGCTACTTTTTTTTTTTTTTTATGTAAGAGGAGGCAAACGAGCAGGAGGCTCACCTGATGTTAAGTGATCACCGCCGCCCATGAACATCTGCAACACCAGAAGGCATGCAGGCGCGTTGCCGACCTTTAAGGAAAGAATAGGCTCTTCTCTTGAAGATTCCCAAGTCGTATCGGTTCGGAAAGACCGCCGGCGGAAGTTGATTCCACAGAGTGGTTGTGCGAGGAAGAAAATGTCTTCTAAATCGCGCTGTTGTGGATTTCCAGACATCTAGGTGGTATGGATGGAACTTAGAGTTTTGTCGCGATGTCCGATGGTAAAATTCTACCGGCGGGATCAATCCAAACAATTCCTCAGAACACTCTCCGTGATATATGCGATAGAATAATAATGTGAAAAAATGGTTGTAAGTGGTTGACAGGGGGGGATGAAAAGTTGCATGGAAGTATCGTTATTTTTAAAACTAGAAGCTTGAACCTTATTGTTTAGGGTGTTGATTCGATATAAAAAAAAAACCTTCATAGTTTGTAAAAGTTTAAACATAACAAAATGTATGCAAATATGTAAGGTTTGTGTGAATGTTTTACACGCGTGCGAAGCCGCTGACAGAAGCTAGTATAATATAAACAAAAATTTCCTTTTAAACCTTAATTAATCTTCGTTCAACTCATTTCATTACCACTTCAAACTTAACCGCAGGCTAATAGTCTTCTGAGAACATGCAGTAATATGGGCTTGAATCATGTATTTGATTAGAACTCGGGATCTTGTTAATTGGCTGGCTTAAAATATGATTTTCGTTACTAAAAAGAAATATCAAAACATACAGTTTACTGTTTACAATACAAATTTTACGGCAAAGTTACAGCGAATCTGCTACACTAATAAATGCATTTGTATTGCCCATACAGATAGTTTTTTTTCGATCTCTATGTTTGGACTTTGGACTTGTGTTTTTGTTTGGTTCCATTAGGTTTTACCTATAAGGCCGATATGTAGGTTTCTTATAAAGGTCACGCAAAAATTGTAAAGAAAAAAATATTTCAAAATAAAATATAATATTGTCAACTTGTCAGCTAATATTTCACAGACACGCTGCACTTAATAGCGCAGTCAACGTTATTTACTGCACTCAAGAGTTTGCACTTCTTAAATGAAAGCTCTCGTTGATGTCTGCGTTGTTAAATGGTCTAAGATGTCTGCAGACATCAAAAAGTCAACAGAAAAATAAAAGCTATCAAAGGGTTTTCTTACTTGGACGCAAATAAACAATACCATGTCAACCCACAAAATTGAAAAAACTGAGTTATATATTCAGAAGTGTTGGTAAATGGCTGAAGAACATTTTTCTTTAATATTTGTAGGGTTTTAAGCCTTAAAACTCCTAAAAAGCCATTTTTTAATCATGCAATTTATGTACTATTTTAAACGTTTCGGGTTATATTATATACGAAATATACAGTATGTATGCTTTTTTTATGTGAAAATAAGTAAATAACTTACATACATCTTGAAATTGCCAAAAACTTGACCAATACATAAAAAAATCATATAAAACAAGTTGTCCAAATTTTTCAAACGCGTTTTTCTCGAAATGACATTCGTGTGGGTTGACATGGTATTGCTTAATTACGTCCACTTATCTTTGTTTTTCTCAATGAACTCAGTTTAAAGTTATAGTACTTTTCTAAAATGGTTCCGTAGCCTAAAAGGTTGAAAAAGGAACCTTTATAACATCCTTTTCCGTATGCCACCTATTTTTATGTTGTTTATAATGTTTAATTATAATTTGCATTTATTATTACTTTAAATATATTTAGCTACTAGCTGACCCGGCGAACTTTGTTATAGGTTATAAATAAGCAGACTTTTAATTTTATCAAGATCAATTTTTTCTTTGGCTAATTAATGTAGGTAAATAAAAAAAGCAAGTATTTTAAGGATTATTTTTTGGCCATGTATGAACTTCTAGGCTGTTTTTTACTGATAAATTGCTTTCAGTTGCATTTTGTTATACCACGTTTTATGACACGTCCCACGGGAACGTGATAAAAAGTATCTTATGTCCTTCTCCTGGTATCAGTTGAGCCGTTGTTGAGTTATAAATAGTGTAACTAACACGACTTTCTTTTATATATATAGATACATATAATAATTATTAATATAAGCCTCAATAGCTCAACAGTAGAACGGCCGAATACGCCCGTTAAGGCGAAAGTTGCGGGTTCGACCTGACCTTGACCTGAATAGGAATATTAGTACCTTGAAAAAGCAATACCAATCACTACATAGTATAAAACAAAGTCGCTTTCTCTGTCCCTATGTATGCTTAAATCTTTAAAACTACGCAACGGATTTTGATGCGGTTTTTAATAGATAGAGTGATTGAAGAGAAAGGTTTATATGTGTAACATCCATTAAATAGTGGATAAATACTTTTATTTTTGAGGTTTCTAATGTGATGTCGTAAACAATCGTGCGGGCCACGGGCAGTAATGAATAAATCAAAACTACTGGATCGATTTTAATCTTTTTTTCAGTGAATGACATAGGCATATATTTTATACCCATGCGAAGCCGGAGCGGGCCGCTAGTATTCTATAAAGAAATAACTTACCAAAAAACCCAAGTGCCATTTAATTTTTTAATATCCTATGCCATTTCTAAAGTAAATTAATTCATAAGGTAATTTTTTAAAACCTACCTACCGTTAGGTATTATGAGCTGGTACTGAACATCTGTCATTGTTGTGCCAAAACAATAAACAGCCATTATTATTGGCAGCACGACTGATAGCAGCCGCTTAGTGCTACCCGGCTTACGTGCCAATATTTTAAATTATTGCTTGATATCGCACAATACAAACCAGACCAATTTATATCCTATAATTACCTACATATATATCATAATTATGAGCTTTGAGTTTGTGACGATCTCAACATTACACTTTATTTAAATCTCTAAAACAATGTATTTTCTATAATATGAACCTATTTATGAACGGTCACCCATCCATTTACTGACCGCACCCAAAGTTGCTTAACCTAAAAGTCGTTTGCCGACCACGTGACTATGTGCAACGTAATACTAAGTATGGACATACCCCGAAAATAATATTTTTACAAAATCAAAAATTTAAAATTTATAAAATTTTTGTATGAAAATTTCCATAGAAAAAGGAAAATGTATGGAAATTCACGGAGTCAGGTGCCGAATGTCATTGCAGCTGTTTCACATATATAAGGGGTGTGGTGTCGGCGAAGGTGTCTCCGAGCGTATGCTTGGTGAGTGCCCGTCTGACGTCTCTACCCCCGCGTATATGTGGACGGTTTACCAAGGCGGTGCGTTCGGGCGGCCATGCTGCTAGAATGCTAGTTAAGGTTTCCGATCTTCGTATATGGTTTTTATACATATTATTAATGGTGATTGGTGATGCATGGCAAAGAATATATATAAAGTATATATTAAATATATATACAATAATTAATAAATAATGACGGTATGGTGGTCCGTCTATGATTACTGGCAAAGAGATCTAATATGAATAATATGATCTATACATGTTAAAGGCACATTTATATCGTTGAAATATATTGAATATAATTTATTATAATAAATTAAATATTTAATGACGGTTTGTGGGTCCGTCAATTATGAATGTATATATGTTTGATATATATTAAGAAACGAAGTTTACTTCGTTTCTCTAATATTATGTGATATTGTAATTATGAATATAATAGTGAAAGTAATGCTTCGGCGCAAATATTGTTTATGTTTCAGAATCTAATGGATTATTTGAAACCTAAGAAGAAGCGAATTCAATGAAGATTTAAGTATGCGTTGGGAAGAATTTATGCGTCATAACTAATAAATAATTATATTTCAGCTGTATACGTGTATAATGTTTTGGCGAGTTGTAGTTGACCCGATACTTGAGTTTGAGGCTCTGATGTGACCTGAGTCATGTCTATAGTGTCCTTAAGCGATGCCCGAGGATTTTTAATCTTAGTTGACCCGATGCTTAAGTATGAGGCTCCGACATGATTTTGGTTATGTCTATAGTGTCCTCGAGTGAGGTCCTTTGACTTTGCTGATGTGATGTTGACATGGGGATGACTCTGTGGTGCGATTTATATCGATGCAGTAGTTTCCTCAGGTCCATTGCTGAAGCGGCCCCAGTGATACAGATTACAATTGCTGCGGTGGTGCGACTTAGGTCGATGCCGTGATGTAGTTCGGTTTGTTGCTGAGGCGCTGGAATGTTATATATCGTTTGTAGCAAAATGACTCGTCTTCTTATTAGAGACGCCCCCTTAGCTTAGCAATAGGGATTTTTATAATCGACATTGTAGCATGTCATACTATTAGGGCAACTGGTTGCTTCTCACTTCGAGATAGCTAACTAGTATTAGACAGTGTGGCCTGCTTAACTCTTATCATGCGTGTTTATCACGTCTTAAATAATGAACTGGATTCGGATGTATGTTTGAGTATTGAGCCAAAGGGTACCTTGCGTGAGCAAGTGCTATGGTTTTAATGATGCAAAACTATAATAAGAAAACGACATAAATCAAAGAATATTAGTTGTAAGACAATGCGATTACGAATACGATATAAGCCCACGAATATTAATTGTAAGACAATGCGATTATTTAAATACCAATTAGGTAGGGTTAGGTAGGACTTAGTTTTAAGGAATTGCGGTTGTGATATTATAAAGAATTAAATATTATCAATACTATATGACCCATATATAGTGATAAAAGAAATATACTTATAAATATAATTATTAATGAATTTGCCTACACTACGGTGAGGTTATTATAAATACTATATTACACATATATAGTGATAAAAGAAATATACGCTATAAATAGCATTATCGATGAAAATACCTTAACAAAGGTGAAGTTTATGATAAATATAAACTCTATATTAACCACATATAGTGGTATGACAAATATACGTTATAAATGATATTACTTATTATTATTGATGAATTTTACTTCACTAAGGTGAGGTTGACGATTATAGCATTGTGCTTACGGAATGCCGCCTGGCGGTTTAATGTTCGAATACATATCTGAACCAGGGATTTATTCCCTTATATATAATGACCAGGGCTTGTCCCTCAATTATTATGGCGTTTAGCCTCCTCATACAAAAATGAATATAAAATATTATGTGACTTCGGTCTTGATTGATACTATTACAAAATATCAGGGCTTGATCCCTTTCTATGCTATGAGAATAATAACAATATAAAAGAATAAATCTTGCGTCCCGATAACGAAATCACTATAAATATAAATTACCAGGACTATGTCCTTTTACGTTATAACAATCAAATTGTGTGTCGCAGGCGCACTATAAATAGCCTATCCCTTACCCGGGAGGGCTCGTAGCTATGGTTGGAGCCCACAGTCGGTGGCGTGTGCGGGGCCATCGATCTCCCCTCTTCTTTATATTTTTACTATAGAGTTTAAGTATATAAGAATTGGAGGAGCGGACTACTTTCAGCTACTCGTAAGAGGTGTTGAAAGTATAGGGATGTGTTTATTATCTCACCATTTAGCCTTTATTGGCTTATATTAATATTTTTGTTATGATAATCATATTACACTAATATAATTAAACTATATAATAAATAAGATATTATTGTTTTCCATTGTCGAATTGAACCTGTTGCCTCTGATGCTCTAAAAGAACACGGTTTATTACGATCACAACGTAACAAGGGTCCTGGCCGCTAGACGATACACGTGTCAATTTAGTAGTTTTATGCAATTTATTTTCGTGCATTTAATTATTCCTTATTTAAATATATTTTATTTCTATATTAGATGTATAATGTAAGGTAGGTTTAGTCACAATTTGTAATAAATAAAGTCTACACACCCAACGGCGCCCATTAGAGGAGTAATATCCTGTGTCGGGGGTTTGGAAACATACGCAAGGACATGGACAAACACATCCAGATCGGAATATATTGTTACGGAGAACCTTATCACCGGGGCATTAGGTTCAAAATCGCTTGCTACTCTCTCTGTTTATTTCCCTGACGACGCATAGGTTCTAGAAAGATGTGTTCTCGAAAAATGTCGTATAACGTTCCGCGGACGGAACTTTCTCGTGTTCCGCGTTATATAAGAGGCCCGGCGCGACGACTGAGTCATTCAGTTCTGAGCAACAAGCGAAGAAATTACAAGTGATACCAGTGTACAAGTGCGACAATTATTGCACTCGGCTATTCTTTTGGACTACGATTGACCTGTGATTTGGACCTGTGACTGGTGACGTTCTGTTGTTTAATCTAGATCTCAATAAAGTCTTATCCCATTAAAAACATAAAATGTAAAAATTTCCCAAGCCTCGCAAAGCACTTCTTCTACTACAAAAAGTGGTGAGATCTCATGTATAACTACGCCTGAAACTTGGCAGTTGCACGGCAACTTATTCTACTCATAGAAATACTTTAGTATCGTAAAACACAACGTCGTCAAAAAAAAGTTATTCGATTACACCTATTTTCTATACATTCTTAAATTACCAATTCAGTCTTAATATTCTTAATAATAATTATAAGAAAGTTAAAAGTTTATTAATAATAATATAGAACTTGTATTTCCTTATTATTACTCTGAAAATATGTTTTATTTAACGATTTTTTGTTTTAAAAGAATATTAGCAATAACTTTTCAAGTAATTCCTATTGTCCTTCCAAATAATCTCATAGCTTGGTCTGGGAGTGGGTACGACAATAGCCTAAGGGGGTCAGGATCGACCACACAACTCTTGTGTTAATATGTGAAGCTATTTGGACGCAAATAAGCAATACCATGTCAACCCACACGAATGTCATTTCGAGAAAAACGCGTTTGAAATTTTTAACAACTTGCTTTATATGATTTTTTTATTTATTGGTCAAGTTTTTGGCAATTTCAGATTTATGTAAGTTTTTTACTTATTTTCACATAAAATAAGCATAGAAACTGCATATTTCGTATATAATATAACCCAAAACGTTTAAAAATACAAAAATTGCATGATTGAAAAATGTTTTTTTAGAAGTTTTAAAGCTTAAAACACTACAAATATTAAAGAAAAACCTTCTTTAGCCATTTACCAACACTTCTGTATATATAACTCAGTTTTTTCAATTTTGTGGGTTGACATGGTATTGCTTATTTGTGTCCATTTAATAATCAGATCCGTTTTTTGTATTATCTTAACATTAAATAATTTTTCATATACTCTATATAATACCAAATAAGCTTCACTAGCAATTAGGTACTTTTAAAAGATATATCATCTAAGTAGAGACGAGACACGGATACCCTCTTAGGGACCTCAGTCCTCATAACTTCGTCCTTTTCTAATGCACTAAAAGGACATCACCCATCCCACTTTCGCCAGGCATCGATCAATATGGGTTCAGATTGTAAATTCGAGTTAGAAGTAACCTAAAGGATGAAAATCACTAATGATGTTTTATGGTTTCGCTTCGGTACTTTTCCTTGGACATTTTATGCCCCTTTTTGGGATGTACTTCTATTTGGATTGATGGTTTTCGACTCTAACATTAAGTATGTTGTTTGTAAATAAAATACCATCAATAAAATTTTTACGGCATTTCTTGTTTTTATTCTTGGTTATTTTTAGGGTTTCGTAGCTAAATGGCAAAACCGGAACCCTTATAATTTCGTCATGTCCGTCTGTCCGTCTGTCCGTCTGTCACAGTCATTTTACTCGGAGACTGTTGGCTCTATCTATACGAAATTTAGTAAATAGGTGTATTCTATGAACACGATTTCGTAATGTAGTCTTGAAATATATAAAAATTAAGTGTAGGAGTCCATACACATATTTAAGAATTGAAAAAAAATCAATTCTTTATCATCCAGCTATGGGGAACCCTTTTGTTTCGACTGTGCGTGATCCACAACGCACTTGACTGATAATTATTTGGTTTTATTTTAATGTACTCGTATATTGATTTATTAAATAGATTGTGCTCCCTAGTGATGGTATCATTTTGAGATTTTTTTTTATGTTATAAGTTGGCAAACAAGCATACGGCCCACCTGTTGGTAAGTGTTGCCGTAGCCTATGAGCGCTTGCAGAACCATTAGTAGGTGCCACTCACGCATTGTCAACCTAGAGATATTGGTTCTAAAATCTTCTCTGCCCAGTAATTTTACTAGCATACAGTGCCCTTCAAATCGGAACACAGTAATGTCTAAACACTACTATTTGGCGGCAGAATATTTGACACTGCGGTGGTACCTATCTAGCCGGCCTCTTGAAACAAAAGACCTACCACCAGTGTGACTGATTGCACTGGTGGAATAATCTCTGCTGTGACAGAGGTTATCCTAACAGCGGGCGATGGGGTCGTCACCTCCCGACGCCGGTAAAAGATCTAGGAATCTTATGATAACAGTTTTTAAAGTAAATAATTAAAATAAATAATTAATTAAATGAAGAAGTGCATCTAAATTGGTTTTGATTTATCTGCGCCACTGGTGATCAGTAATTTTTTTATAGGTCAAATAATTAAAGTGTATAGGTAGGTATAGGTCAAATAATTATAGGTAAGTAATATAGGAGACGCTCATAGCCGGGTGCGCTCACTGATCGGTAAACGATCGATGGGTTGAGCTGAGCCTATCCCTGCTTCAGAGGGCACGTAACGTGTCGAACCCGGCTGTTGCCAATTTGATAAAAGTCGAAAGAGTCGTATACTGGCGACCTTAACAACTCTGATACTTGGTTGGGTAATAACCACACAAGAAGAAGAATATAGGTATCCCAGTTAAGTTAAATTAATAAATGTTCATATTTATTAGTTGAATTTTATTTCTCAGTACTAGTGAGTGGTGTGGGAGAATGTTTATAATATGATGTTTATGTCATAATGAATAAGACAAAATTCAAATATAAACTTGACTATATCATTCCCTTTTATGATACATATACTTAATTGAAACAGGTAAAGAAGCCTATTGTTCCCAACTCAGCTACAAAGGAACTATGAGTTGAAAGCCGCTTTGTTGGTTGACGGAGAACTTAAACCGTATTATATGAAGTTTTTACCCTTTTAATACCTCAACAGTGTCCTCGATTTTCTTGCGTATGCATAAAATTATAGTAACATTTTCCCAGCATTATTTCCAGTATTTACGGATACGGATTTGACGGGTTGGTAGTTTTTTTTAGAAAATAATATTAGCAATACTTTTCCAAGGCATTACATATATTCCTATTGCCCCTCCAAGTAAGCTCGAAGCTTACGCTAGGACAATAGCCCAAGGTGTCAGGACGCGACTCTCGCGTTAATGGAGCGGAGTCGGCCCTTCTATAGTTGAGCTATTGAGGCTGCCATCTGACCTCTGCAACCCAAAGGGCGAAGTAGTAACAGACTGGAAAAGATCAAATTACCTATCAAGAGGTAACGATTTTACCAGATGTTATAATTACAATCGAGACCGACAGCTTAACGTGCTCTCTGAGGCACGGTGGGGAGACCCATAGTTATTAAATGTGAAACTAAGTTTATTTGTTTGTGACGCTTTCAGGCGTTTGATGAATTTTGGTAGAGATATAATAGGATAATGGAGACAATCATAGGCTAATTTTTGTCGGGTATTAAGTAGGGGATGAAAGTTTCTACTGGGGACCAATTATTACTATATTGAAAAAAGAAAGAAAGAATAATTTATTTAGAGCAGAACAATACTATTATTAAGGAAAAATAAAAATTATAAAAACTAAATAATAATCATAAAACTTATCCGAAAACTTAAAGTACAGCTACATGTTTTTCTTAATTAAACTAAACTAAAATTAATTTG
Source organism: Hestina assimilis (assembly GCA_023373885.1). Lineage (NCBI taxonomy): Eukaryota > Metazoa > Arthropoda > Insecta > Lepidoptera > Nymphalidae > Hestina > Hestina assimilis. Next base: position 12,964,390 of record CM041750.1, read on the forward strand.
TCTTACAAGTTGAATCTCGTGACATTTCCTTGTAGTGTCATGCCCCAAAACGGTGCTACTCTTAGGTGTGATGGGAATAAATTCCCAAACCTGATATTCCGAGGACACCCACGACTGTTTGCGGAAGGCAGCGACAGGGCAAAAATTATAAATTTTAAATTGTTTGATTGGGCTTCTTATTGTAAATTTACTGTCTTTGTATTTAGTGTGTGTCTTCGTATGTTTATTAACTTTTTTTTTACTGACCTAGTCCGAATATAGTGAGAAATTCAAAACTTGTCTGTTTGTACCAGTGTTATATTTGGTTTTATTTGCTGCACCGTCCAGGTATTTATATGCACCTATCTCTGAAGTTAACTGTGTAAAATTGAAAACCAGACCGAAGGTGTACTTCTGTGTCTGCAAATGTTTAACGTGGACTCGAAACTCTCTGTAATATATTTAACATTCAGTTATATTCCCTCTTCAAAGCTCTACTACAAATGGTTTTATATACTACTAGCGGTTTCGTCAAAAGTTGCCCTGCCTAAAAAAAACTGGGACTCGATAATACCGCCACCTACTGGGTCCAATTATGAATCTAAACCATTCTCGAATCCACTGGAACACAAAAAAAAACATTCAAATCGGTCCAGCCGTTTTGGAGGAGTTCAGTGACACAAACGTACAGTAGAATTATATTTATAAAGATATTGGTTTTATGTATTAGTTTACTTATTTTATATACTTTTATTGAAATATGTTTTGTAATACCGAATTACAGGTTTTTTTTGTTTGTCTGTCTGTTTGTTCCGCCTAATCTCTAAAACTGGACAGATTTTGATGCGAGTTTGACTGGCGACAGCTACATATTATTTTATAAAAAAAGGATTATTGTACCGCGCAATGAAATAATAAGTAAATTAAATAATAAAAAAATTCTATCATTACTTCACCATAAAGGAGTTCCCTTCCTAGGAAGACGGATACCTGGTTGCAGATATCCTTCCCGATAGTATAAATACTTAGAATTACCTAATTGTCGTATGATTTGAAGTCAATTTTAAGACAAATGTTAGTAATGCCTTGAAAAAGCATTGCTAATGTAAGTATATATATATATATATAAAAAATTATATTATATTATTATTTTTCCAAGTACCATGGTTAAAAACATTGTAATATTATGTTTGACTATGTTAAACTAACCTTACGTGGTGCTAATTAGTTGAGTTCGATTAAATGTTAGCCCTGTATGTAATGTTAGGACGTGTTCAGACGACTCGCGTCCGCTACGCGCACGCCATGCTTGGACGCGCGGTTAACTCGCTTTCAAATTTGTTGAATATAATTTGAGTCTTATGTTAAATCAATGAATCTTAAATTGCATTTATCGAAGTCCAATCGCACAAGCTATGCCTGCTTCGGTTCAACCCCGGATAGGCGAAGCTTTTGATAAATACAATTTGAGATTTCTTTTTTAAGTACATCATATGTATTTACAATTCAATACTAACTATATTTACAAATAAATACAACTGTATAAATCATGTCCACGAGGAATGGTGGCAAGAATACTAGTTGCATTTCCCCGCTGAATCGCAATAACGATTCTTTGGAAGAAAAATAAACCAGCCCTCCTATCCTGTGGTTGTTTTAGAAATTGTTTTCCACTAATGTTCCATGGTCCAAGTGTTTCTACTGCAAACGGCACAAAGATGTAATGAGAATTATTCACGTATCTTAAATTACAAATTAAATTTTAGACATTTCAATGTTATACGCGGGTGGTGACGCGCGTGGTGTGCGCGTACAGGAGGCGTGTCGTCTGAACGCGGTCTTATTTATTATGTCAATAACATGTCGTGCGCGGTTTTGAGAATTAGCAAGTTTTGTTCGTGAGTGTATGTATTTATCTAGCCTACATGTTTATATATGCGTAAAATTTTGTATTTTTTGTGTATATCTTTCGTGTCATGATTTTCCAATTATATTAAATTTAACGTTTGTCCAGCAATATCACTTTTGCTTTATTAACATTGAATACTATGAAAACATCAATCTGTTTGTCTCTATTTTAAATGCTGTTTACATTTCTAAGTCTAATTTTTCTTGAGAAGAAGACTGGGGTTTCACTCATGATATGGAATGGGGAGAATGGAATTCATCACTTATAGGAATTCTATTCGCCCTATTTCACTGAATGGTCTTTTCTGATAAGAAAAATATGAAGAGGAGCAATAAGCGAATAATTTTTCGCCAATGTTATTTAAGATATAGACATAGAAATAGACAAGTGGTAGTTATTTCAGAAACCTTGTCGAATCTAAAAATATTTACTTCCAATCGACCATAAATATTACTAGTAGGTTTCCTCTCAGAATAACAAATATATTTTGATAAGCGTCAGATATTGAATCTTGTTTAACAATACAATATCTGTGTTCAGCAGTTTTCCCAGCGTTATATTTAAACGCGATTATAGACTTGTAAACGCAAATGAATTTAGGTCCACACTTTCGCGTACAAAAACGTGGAAAATCGAACCTTCAAAAATTATTGATACTCCGTGGTTTATGTATGAAAATTATGATGCCCACTATTCTAAGTTATTAATGCACTGGGCCATCTTAACTTTCTTTTCGGTTACTCTGTAACTTTTGTGATATAAAATATCAAAGAAAACTAACTTGTATAGTGAAGAAATAAATGAAATTTTATTTCATACAAAAGCTTAGATAGTAGCGGCTGTCCGAATCTAGAAGAGTTAATTTTAATCCATCACACGATATTCAGTGTGAACGACTTCAGTAGAGCCATTGTGTAAAACTACTATTTCAGTATCTTTTAAATATATAGAACCTTTTATAATTATCATTATTTTGTGTAAATTTTCATTTGCAAAACTTGTTAAGGTACTGACATTTTAGCGCCGACTCTATACGTGTGAATTTTATCAGCAGTGTTACATCTCTGTTTATACCGATGGTATTTGCACAAAAACGCGGCCTAGATTAATAATTTTACTTCATAAGTAATGTATACGCGATATAATAAAATAAAAATAATACTAAACGGCTAGATATATCATCATCATTGAAAAAAATACATGTTTTGGATTTAATTGATATCAATTAGTTTTCAATTTCGTCAATATACAGATAATATAGGCCCTTTACATAATATAATAATGTAAAAGCGATTTCGCTTGGCAGCAACACTGCGTCATTCATTACCTATCAATACAGATTAATTAATTTGTGCAATTATAATCTCGAATAAAAAATGATTGAGACAATTGTATTCCCGCCAATCGTGACGTCGATGACCTGTTTTTGATTGGAATGATCAATGTTTTATTAGACTGTTGTGGGATTATATTTATTTTTAGAATCATAAATTTAGATGATTAATCATCTAAAACTAAATTTAAGAATTACTTTAGTAATTAAAGCAATTTTTTTTACGCTGCACGCTCAATTTAATTCAACTTCTTAATATCTTAATAGATTCTCCTTTAAAAATATGAATATACCAAAAATACCTCTAAGTCTCTTGCTTGCTTGTATAATAAAATAATATTATTAATATCGTCCTAATAACATTAAGATGAAATATTATAATACCACTTAATTTCCGCTTGTTTCAAGAACAAGATCTTGTCTTAGTGGTTTTCCGAATCGTACCTCTACAAGTATACATATTACTATGCCATAAATATTACTAATTCTAACGTTCAATATCAGTAAGCAATCGTTTATTATTTAAAAAAGTACAAAATAATGATTTTAATTAGGTATATAAATTATTATAACAAAAATTTAACTCTGAAGTAATCTAAAAGTTCCAACGAATGGCCCATTTGGTGTCCATTATAGTGTCGTGAATCGTCCCCGAATCCCGCCTATCCCGGATAATCCCAGGCGGTTCGGGCACAACTGATTCTAAAGTTGGACACTCAAGTTTCACATTACGCATCACTGGTTACGTTAAGTTTATACACTTATATTACTTCGCATTTTAGGGAGTTTTAGTGAAAGTTTTAAGTAACGGTTTTTATTTTATATTTAATTTCACTACGGTTGAATGTTGAACAGATGTTTAATTTTTACAGATACTTCAACAATTTTGACTAATTTCACAATTTTTTAAAGAATGCAATGCTTTTTTCAAGGCATTACGAGTATTCCTATTGCCCCTCCAAATAAGCCCGAAGCTTGCGCTAGGAGTGGGTACGATAATAGCTCAAGGGGGTTAGGATCGCGACTCTCGCGTTAACGGAGCGGAGCCTTCCACCTTGAGCTTGCGGCTTAAATTTTTATGAAATTATTCATTTTTTATTCTATGTTTTATATATTATACCAGTATGATGTAAGAGTCAAGGTAAGGAATAGAAGAAAGAGGAAAAAGAAACGAAACAAGAATAATTTTCAATAAATTATATTAAAACCTAGTTGAAAGCCTTTATAAAAAGTACTTAAGAGATACATAAAGTGGACAAATACGAGTATAAGTATTTTTGTTTTCATAATATGCGTTGGCAATATCTGTATCTGTCAGGTGCGTTACACGTAGGTATTTTTCATAAGTGAAAACAGCACCCCAGACTTTGATGGATGAACGGCTGATGTTAATGGATTTTTTAAGTACTATATCGAGTTACGGAATTTGGTAAGACTTTTGATATTAAATAAAAATACGAGTATATTGATATTCATCTTTGCAGAGGTCGTAACATACTACCACATAGATAAAAATATAAGGATCACTCCCATTGACCTACTATAAACTAAGGACCGACCCTCTTCGGCTTCCATATAGAAAAAAGTAGAAATCTTTGCCTGGTATTCCTTCGTAACTAACGCATCGAAACGAAGTTGGTCATACCCTTACTTTATTCAAATGCAAGCTTGCTTGACAAGCACAAGAATTTTTAGAATGGTGTTTACAGTTTTAGAGATTAACACATACTTATCAACAAATATTAACTTAATACAACAATGTTCGTAACCATGGAGTCGAGAAATAAGCAGTTTGCGACATTGCTACATGACTCAACTACAATTCAAAATGAAAATAATTGAACACTACAAATAGCTACAAAAAGAAATGAAATCCCGTTTGGTAACAAATGAAATCGCCTTTCATTGACGTTTCGATTTCGTCAAACTCAAATTCAATGCGTCGTTCGATGAAAAGTTTTGTTATATAAAACCTCCATCGAAAATCAGTGGTTGTAAATAGATGTTTTTTTTGTAATTATTCAATTCATCCGAGCGCCAGATGCGCGCTCACGATTGGTTGCCTTCCCGCCCGCCCTAGTTACGGGATTCGCTCAGTTTCACCACGAAACATCGCGAGGTTGCACGTCCCTAGCGGACGAAAATCGCGCCGCGAATTCAAAATCAAATATTAAAATATTTAATGTTGAATTAGTGTATCTTTAGATTGTTTTTATAAAGTTTTTCGTAACAATAATTGCCAAATTTTGTTGTAGTCTCGTGTTGATAGTTGTTTTAGTCCTGTACTATAATTAATATATTAGTGAAATTTAAAAATTTGTGACAATATTTAAAGTAAATACAATTATTATTTAATTATATTTGGGTACAGCATCATTATTTAAATCTATCAAATCCATTTATCGGTAACATCAACTAGATTATAATGATATGAAGTCTTGAGCGCTGATTAAATATTTTTCAATTAAACTAATTACATTAAACTAAAGACAATTATCATAATATAATGTATTTATATTTCATTTATAATCCATCAAATTATTAATATTATATTATATTTAATTTAATGAATAAATGAAATAAACAACTTTTGGAATATCATAAGACAATATGTTACTACTGATAAATACAAAAATATATATTTATATAGGTACTTGACTAACTTTCAATAATATTTAATATTATAATAGTCGGATGATATTAAATATAAGAATTCATGAATTCTTGAACGTTACTCAGGTCGGTAGTTAATTATATTAAAAGCTAAGTAATTAATTAACGTTTTTGCCTCTTGGGTAGTATGGTTTCATTACAGTTATTTTTAACCGACTTCAAAAAGAAAAAGGCTATCGATTAATATAAATTTTTACTTTGTGTTAGTTGTGTGCTTTGTGTTTGTTGGGCGATAACTTAAGTGTTTGTTTTATTCTGATGATTATTTTTATTATATAAGGTTTTTAAGGGTGTCCCATATTATTATTATTATAAAGTACAAGTATATACTAGTAGTAGGTAGTCGTTGGCGCAGTAGTAGGGGTACATCAAGAACTTACCAAAAGTTCAAAATCAGGCTATTTAAGGATAAGGCATAATGCTGGGTGGCGATATATATTGCTTGACTGAATGGTGCTGAAAGAGGAACTGATAGGTTTTGCCACTACTAAGGCTACGAAGGCGCAATGTTCTGACGTGGTCATGACTTGTAGAGGAACGGAGTTGGATATTTCTCCAAAACGAAGGGAGGAATCTGTGATAGCGGCAGGTAGATGGTATCGCCTGCCGAACCGCGCTCCACCGACTTATGTTAGGAAGACGTATATATGTTTGTTAATCGGCGTTGAAAACTTCGATAGCGCGATGTAGGATTGTGACGATCTTCCCTTTTATGAGCTTTATATTGTGTGATGTGCATATGACGCTACAATCTCAATATCCCGATTTAAGATTTGACGATCTTATCTTTAAACAGCATTGCGTTATGTAGCGTGCAGATGTCACTACAACATCGATAGCGCGATATAGGATAGTGACGATCCTCCCTTTTATGAGCTTTATGTTGTGTGATGTGCATATGACGCTACAATCTCAATAGCCCGATTTAAGATTTGACGATCTTATCTTTAAACAGCATTGCGTTATGTAGCGTGCAGATGTCACTACAACATCGATAGCGCGATATAGGATAGTGACGATCCTCCCTTTTATGAGCTTTATGTTGTGTGATGTGCATATGACGCTACAATCTCAATAGCCCGATTTAAGATTTGACGATCTTATCTTTAAACAGCATTGCGTTATGTAGCGTGCAGATGTCACTACAACATCGATAGCGCGATATAGGATAGTGACGATCCTCCCTTTTATGAGCTTTATGTTGTGTGATGTGCATATGACGCTACAATCTCAATAGCCCGATTTAAGATTTGACGATCTTATCTTTAAACAGCATTGCGTTATGTAGCGTGCAGATGTCACTACAACATCGATAGCGCGATATAGGATTGTGACGATCCTCCCTTTTATGAGCTTTATGTTGTGTGATGTGCATATGACGCTACAATCTCAATAGCGCGATTTAAGATTTGACGATCTTATCTTTAAACAGCATTGCGTTATGTAGCGTGCAGATGTCACTACAACATCGATAGCGCGATATAGGATTGTGACGATCCTCCCTTTTATGAGCTTTATGTTGTGTGATGTGCATATGACGCTACAATCTCAATAGCGCGATTTAAGATTTGACGATCTTATCTTTAAACAGCATTGCGTTATGTAGCGTGCAGATGTCACTACAACATCGATAGCGCGATATAGGATTGTGACGATCCTCCCTTTTATGAGCTTTATGTTGTGTGATGTGCATATGACGCTACAATCTCAATAGCGCGATTTAAGATTTGACGATCTTATCTTTAAACAGCATTGCGTTATGTAGCGTGCAGATGTCACTACAACATCGATAGCGCGATATAGGATTGTGACGATCCTCCCTTTTATGAGCTTTATGTTGTGTGATGTGCATATGACGCTACAATCTCAATAGCGCGACTTAGAATTGTGACGATCTTGTCTTAAAATCGCGCTGTGTTTTGTAGCCTGCAGATGTCGCTATAACTTTGATAGTGCGATTTAGGATTATGACGATCTTGTCTTTAAATTGCGCTGTGTTTTGTAGCGTACAGATGTCACTACAACTTCGATAGCACAATGATGCATTGTGACGAAATTGTTTTTTTTTTCGATCAGTGATCAGAATTCCTATAAGAAAAGTAATATAAACCCTCCTATTTTCCTTCTTTGAATACGGTTACAATTAAGATTTCGAATACGATTTTAGACACAATAGCGTTTTCAAATTTGTCTAGTAGTTCCTCTTAATCGATTCCGTCAAATCCGATTTTGTTCAAACAAATAAACATAACACTTCATTCCATTAATATAGATACATATTGATGCTTACATAATTCTTTTGTATCTATACCGAGATTGGGGGATGGGAAGTCTTTCTTTTTCCTCTTGCATATGACCATGAGTAATCTCAGAACGAGGCCTTGAGACGTTATGAAGATAGCCTATAAGATGTTTTAACTTTCCGATCTGAAGAGGGCTCGATATGTCAACCCTTATCAACGGTCCCTTGAATTGAATATGGATAATATACATATATAATTATATTTTACAAAGAAATATCTAAGGGTCTTAACGTTCCTCTGTCCGTTTGATTGATGACTCGTGAATTTTAATATTTCTTTAGTGAGCTATAGAAGCAAATAGATTCGACCTCGTCCTTATAAACTTTTATATATAAATAAACTAGCAGCCCGCTCCGGCTTCGCACGGATTGAAAATATATAGCCTATGTCATTCACTGAAAAAATTATTCAAATCGTTATTGCCCGTGGCCCGCACGCGTTAAATGTAATTATTTACGACATCACATTAGAAACCTCAAAAATTATTTTTTTTCCCACTATTTAATGGATGTTATTATACATATAAACCTTCCTCACTCTATCTATTAAACCGCATCAAAATCCGTTGCGTAGTTTTAAAGATTTAAGCATACAGACAGAGAAAGCGATTTTGTTTTATACTATGTAGTGATAAACGCTACACACTAGAGTAGAATACAATTAGGATACACCTTATTAGGATAGTGATATCCTGGGGGTCCGGCTACATGTACGAGGACAAACACACCAGACCGGAAAAATATCTGTAAGGTCAATACCAATATCTGCTCTGAGCGGGAATCGAACCCGCGACCTGGCATTTAAGGTTCGCTACAGCTGCGCCACAACGTAATCAATATGCACTTACAACTAAAGTAAAGTGATGTAGCATTAGTTTATATATTCTTGGGTTGTAACACTTTGTCATGAAGATATCTGGTCACCTTTTGACAACATGTTCCATATATTAAACGAGAGTTCGATTCCCGCTCGGGGTAGGTGTTTGTATTGATCTTACGGATATCTATTTCGGTGTGGGCGTTTGCCCTTGTGGGTCTCCCCACCATCCCTCGGAGAGCACGGTCCCGGTTGTTACCACATAACATCTGATAATAATTGTTAGCGAAGTAATTTGCCCTTATGAGCTTCACTGAGCTAACACGTAAGTTTTAAAACATTTCAACGGTCAATGTAAAAATATATAGCACTTAGAAAAACTTGAAAACAATTGTCTCGCTCGACGCTGCCCAAAATAAGCCCATAATAAAAAGTCCTCGATTTTGTTTAGGTTTTTTTTCATTATTTACAAAGAGCTCCTTATAAGAGGATACTTGTATATTCGGGAGTGCCCTCACTTTCTCGTTGATTGCGTCTGTAATGGGTTCCGTGAAACCTTGTATAGAAGACATTTTTATGATATTGTGCTTACAAGCATTTTTAACGTTAATTAAGAGGTCTCAAACTTATAGAAATCTTAATAATAAGGCATTAGATATGTTTAAAGTCGCTTATTACTTACGAAACACGTTTCGCCGCCTTGCCGCTGGTTTCTCTCATCCAAGCTGTTACTATTACAAACGCAGAGCACGATAATATCGTAAGTTTCACATTACATTGCTAAGTGTGTTCGTACCACTCCGGATATTGGATAACTTATCCAGCAATGGTGAAGTGAAGTGAATAAACAGTACTTTTGCGTGCTCGCACCACTCGTGTCTCATAAGTCACATATGCGGCGAGAAGGTCACGAGGATATGCGACATCCTTTCTTATTATTAAGATTTCTATTGGTGCAATACGATCTGTATGAAAAAGAATCATATTGAACAGTATTTTTGTACCCTTTCACACTCATTCTGGTTGTGACGAAATTATATTAATCATTTTGATGGTCTCGAGTAAAATGTAACGGAAAATAAATATAAAAGTGTCGGAATTCAGCTGAATGCGGAATATAGTAAAAATTAAAATAGGTCACGTGCAATTACTTATACGCAGGTTGCGTGGTTACGGATTATTACCCTAACATTATTTTTATTCGATTTAAATTATAATCGAACTAATGCCGCGGATATTTTTATATTAAATCTGCTTTCCCCAATTGAATATAATATTTAAAAGTTACAGTGTCCTTCAAAGCGAAACAGTAATGCCTAACACTACCGCTTTGCGATAGAATATATGATACTGTGGTGGCCTAGCCTAATCGGTCTCTTCCAATAAAAGGCATATCACCAAGAAAATTCGAAAAAAAAAAAATTACGAGTTTTAATTATTTTTCATGATATGACAGATTTTTTATTCCAGTCACCTATTTAATTTATTCTCGTCGTCTCGTAAAAATCGCTCGAAGTAACAATATTGAAACAGTGTCATATTTACCTATGTGAAGTTGGCAACCGAGTATGCAATAAAAAAATTTATGTTCGCCATTCGATTGTACCACGTTTGTACCGGATTGTACCACTTTTAAAATCGTTTGTACCTCAAAGGTGTAAAAGTTATGGGGTCCGAAATTATAGTAGAAAACGAATTTTCGATTTCAGGATTTTTGATGATGGCATCTAAAAGAGTATCGTTTGTACCTGATTGTACCACTAGCAGAAATAAAAAAAGTTAAGGAATACATTTGCCCGTTACTTATATTCATAACTTATGAAAATCGAAAAATTCGAATAAAAAATTAAAGAAAAGCGTTTCGATTTATATTATTGAGGTGTAAACGAGAGAGCTATGGGTACAAACGATACGAAGATAGTCCTATAAGGTACAAACGATAAAACCTAGGTTTTGCCTACCAATTTGATGGGTAATTTGAAAAAATTTAATTAGCCGAAAAAATGCTTTCCAAATCTTATTCCGTTGGTTTCTTTACGGTATACACAAGATATCTAAGGGTACAAACGATAGAAACTAAGACCTAAGAGGTACAAACGATAGAACCTAGATTTAGCCTAGCACATTCGTCAATGTGCTAAATTGAAAGAATTTGATTAGCTGAAAAAACTGCTTAGTAAATGATATTCCGTTCGTTTTTTACGGTATACACAAGATATCTAAGGGTACAAACGATAGGAACCAAGTCCTAAGAGGTACAAACGATAGAACCTAGATTTAGCCTAGCACATTGATACCTAAATTGAAAGAATTTGATTAGCTGAAAAAACTGCTTAGTAAATGATGTTCCGTTCGTTTTTTTACGGTATACATAAGATATCTAAGGGTACAAACGATAGGAACCAAGACCTAAGAGGTACAAACGATAGAACCTAGATTTAGCCTAGCACATTGATACCTAAATTGAAAGAATTTGATTAGCCGAAAAAATGCTTTCCAAATCTTATTCCGTTGGTTTCTTTACGGTATATACAAGATATCTAAGGGTACAAACGATAGGAACCAAGTCCTAAGAGGTACAAACAATAGAACCTAGATTTAGCCTAGCACATTGATACCTAAATTGAAAGAATTTGATTAGCCGAAAAAAATGCATTCCTTATCTTATTCCGTTGGTTTCTTTACGGTATACACAAGATATCTAAGGGTACAAACGATAGGAACCAAGACCTAAAAGGTACAAACGATAAAACCTAGATTTAGCCTAGCACATTGACGGCTAAATTGAAAGATTTTGTTTGGCTGAAAAAACTGCTAATTTAATATTATTGCGTTGGTTTCTTTACGGTAAACACAAGATATCTAAGGGTACAAACGATAGGAACCAAGACCTAAGAGGTACAAACGATAGAACCTAGATTTAGCCTAGCACATTGATACCTAAATTGAAAGAATTTGATTAGCCGAAAAAATGCATTCCAAATCTTATTCCGTTGGTTTCTTTACGGTATACACAAGATATCTAAGAGTACAAACGATAGGAACCAAGAACTAAGAGGTACAAACGATAGAACCTAGATTTAGCCTAGCACATTGATACCTAAATTGAAAGAATTTGATTAGCTGAAAAAATTGCTTAGTAAATGATATTCCGTTCGTTTTTTTACGGTATACACATGATATCTAAGAGTACAAACGATAGAAACCAAGACCTAAGAGGTACAAACGATAGAACCTAGATTTAGCCTAGCACATTGATACCTAAATTGAAAGAATTTGATTAGCCGAAAAAAATGCTTTCCAAATATTATTCCGTTGGTTTCTTTACGGTATATACAAGATATTTAAGAGTACAAACGATAAGAACCAAGTCCTAAGAGGTACAAACGATAAAACCTAGATTTAGCCTAGCACATTGATACCTAAATTGAAAGAATTTGATTAGCCGAAAAAATGCATTCCAAATCTTATTCCGTTGGTTTCTTTACGGTATACACAAGATATCTAAGGGTACAAACGATAGGAACCAAGACCTAAGAGGTACAAACGATAGAACCTAGATTTAGCCTAGCACATTGATACCTAAATTGAAAGAATTTGATTAGCCGAAAAAAATGCTTTCCAAATATTATTCCGTTAGTTTCTTTACGGTATATACAAGATATTTAAGAGTACAAACGATAAGAACCAAGTCCTAAGAGGTACAAACGATAAAACCTAGATTTAGCCTAGCACATTGATGCCTAAATTGAAAGAATTTGATTAGCCGAAAAAATGCATTCCAAATCTTATTCCGTTGGTTTCTTTACGGTATACACAAGATATCTAAGGGTACAAACGATAGGAACCAAGACCTAAGAGGTACAAACGATAGAACCTAGATTTAGCCTAGCACATTGATACCTAAATTGAAAGAATTTGATTAGCCGAAAAAATGCTTTCCAAATCTTATTCCGTTGGTTTCTTTACGGTATATACAAGATATCTAAGGGTACAAACGATAGGAACCAAGACCTAAGAGGTACAAACGATAGAACCTAGATTTAGCCTAGCACATTGATACCTAAATTGAAAGAATTTGATTAGCTGAAAAAACTGCTTAGTAAATGATGTTCCGTTCGTTTCTTTACGGTATACACAAGATATCTAAGGGTACAAACGATAGGAACCAAGACCTAAGAGGTACAAACGATAGAACCTAGATTTAGCCTAGCACATTGATACCTAAATTGAAAGAATTTGATTAGCTGAAAAAACTGCTTAGTAAATGATGTTCCGTTCGTTTTTTTACGGTATACATAAGATATCTAAGGGTACAAACGATAGGAACCAAGACCTAAGAGGTACAAACGATAGAACCTAGATTTAGCCTAGCACATTGATACCTAAATTGAAAGAATTTGATTAGCTGAAAAAACTGCTTAGTAAATGATATTCCGTTCGTTTTTTTACGGTATACACAATATATCTAAGGGTACAAACGATAGGAACCAAGACCTAAGAGGTACAAACGATAGAACCTAGATTTAGCCTAGCACATTGATACCTAAATTGAAAGAATTTGATTAGCCGAAAAAATGCTTTCCAAATCTTATTCCGTTGGTTTCTTTACGGTATATACAAGATATCTAAGGGTACAAACGATAGGAACCAAGACCTAAGAGGTACAAACGATAGAACCTAGATTTAGCCTAGCACATTGATACCTAAATTGAAAGAATTTGATTAGCTGAAAAAACTGCTTAGTAAATGATGTTCCGTTCGTTTTTTTACGGTATACATAAGATATCTAAGGGTACAAACGATAGGAACCAAGACCTAAGAGGTACAAACGATAGAACCTAGATTTAGCCTAGCACATTGATACCTAAATTGAAAGAATTTGATTAGCTGAAAAAACTGCTTAGTAAATGATGTTCCGTTCGTTTTTTTACGGTATACACAATATATCTAAGGGTACAAACGATAGGAACCAAGACCTAAGAGGTACAAACGATAGAACCTAGATTTAGCCTAGCACATTGATACCTAAATTGAAAGAATTTGATTAGCCGAAAAAATGCTTTCCAAATCTTATTCCGTTGGTTTCTTTACGGTATATACAAGATATCTAAGGGTACAAACGATAGGAACCAAGTCCTAAGAGGTACAAACGATAGAACATAGATTTAGCCTAGCACATTGATACCTAAATTGAAAGAATTTGATTAGCCGAAAAAATGCTTTCCAAATCTTATTCCGTTGGTTTCTTTACGTTATACACAAGATATCTAAGGGTACAAACGATAGGAACCAAGTCCTAAGAGGTACAAACGATAGAACCTAGATTTAGCCTAGCACATTGATACCTAAATTGAAAGAATTTGATTAGCCGAAAAAATGCTTTCCAAATCTTATTCCGTTGGTTTCTTTACGGTATATACAAGATATCTAAGGGTACAAACGATAGGAACCAAGTCCTAAGAGGTACAAACGATAGAACATAGATTTAGCCTAGCACATTGATACCTAAATTGAAAGAATTTGATTAGCCGAAAAAATGCTTTCCAAATCTTATTCCGTTGGTTTCTTTACGTTATACACAAGATATCTAAGGGTACAAACGATAGGAACCAAGTCCTAAGAGGTACAAACGATAGAACCTAGATTTAGCCTAGCACATTGATACCTAAATTGAAAGAATTTGATTAGCTGAAAAAACTGCTAATTTATGGTATTTCGCTTGTACCTCTAAGGACTAAATTTGCATCGTTTGTAACTTTAGATATCTTGTGTTTAACGTAAAGAAACCAACGCAATAACATTAAATTAGCAGTTTTTTCAGCCAATCAAAATCTTTCAATTTAGCCGTCAATGTGCTAGGCTAAATCTAGGTTCTATCGTTTGTACCTCTTAAGACTTGGTTCCTATCGTTTGTACCCTTAGATATCTTGTGTATACCGTAAAGAAACCAACGGAACAAGATTTGGAATGCATTTTTTCGGCTAATCAAATTCTTTCAATTTAGGTATCAATGTGCTAGGCTAAATCTAGGTTCTATCGTTTGTACCTCTTAGGACTTGGTTTCTATCGTTTGTACCCTTAGATATCATGTGTATACCGTAAAAAAACGAACGGAATATCATTTACTAAGCAATTTTTTCAGCTAATCAAATTCTTTCAATTTAGGTATCAATGTGCTAGGCTAAATCTAGGTTCTATCGTTTGTACCTCTTAGGTCTTGGTTCCTGTCGTTTGTACCCTTAGATATCTTGTGTATACCGTAAAGAAACCAACGGAATAAGATTTGGAATGCATTTTTTCGGCTAATCAAATTCTTTCAATTTAGGTATCAATGTGCTAGGCTAAATCTAGGTTTTATCGTTTATACCTCTTAGGACTTGGTTCTTATCGTTTGTACTCTTAAATATCTTGTATATACCGTAAAGAAACCAACGGAATAAGATTTGGAAAGCATTTTTTCGGCTAATCAAATTCTTTCAATTTAGGTATCAATGTGCTAGGCTAAATCTAGGTTCTATCGTTTGTACCTCTTAGGTCTTGGTTCCTATCGTTTGTACTCTTAGATATCATGTGTATACCGTAAAAAAACGAACGGAATATCATTTACTAAGCAATTTTTTCAGCTAATCAAATTCTTTCAATTTAGGTATCAATGTGCTAGGCTAAATCTAGGTTCTATCGTTTGTACCTCTTAGTTCTTGGTTCCTATCGTTTGTACTCTTAGATATCTTGTGTATACCGTAAAGAAACCAACGGAATAAGATTTGGAATACATTTTTTTCGGCTAATCAAATTCTTTCAATTTAGGTATCAATGTGCTAGGCTAAATCTAGGTTCTATCGTTTGTACCTCTTAGGTCTTGGTTCCTATCGTTTGTACCCTTAGATATCTTGTGTTTACCGTAAAGAAACCAACGCAATAATATTAAATTAGCAGTTTTTTCAGCCAAACAAAATCTTTCAATTTAGCCGTCAATGTGCTAGGCTAAATCTAGGTTTTATCGTTTGTACCTTTTAGGTCTTGGTTCCTATCGTTTGTACCCTTAGATATCTTGTGTATACCGTAAAGAAACCAACGGAATAAGATAAGGAATGCATTTTTTCGGCTAATCAAATTCTTTCAATTTAGGTATCAATGTGCTAGGCTAAATCTAGGTTCTATTGTTTGTACCTCTTAGGACTTGGTTCCTATCGTTTGTACCCTTAGATATCTTGTATATACCGTAAAGAAACCAACGGAATAAGATTTGGAAAGCATTTTTTCGGCTAATCAAATTCTTTCAATTTAGGTATCAATGTGCTAGGCTAAATCTAGGTTCTATCGTTTGTACCTCTTAGGTCTTGGTTCCTATCGTTTGTACCCTTAGATATCTTATGTATACCGTAAAAAAACGAACGGAACATCATTTACTAAGCAGTTTTTTCAGCTAATCAAATTCTTTCAATTTAGGTATCAATGTGCTAGGCTAAATCTAGGTTCTATCGTTTGTACCTCTTAGGACTTGGTTCCTATCGTTTGTACCCTTAGATATCTTGTGTATACCGTAAAAACGAACGGAATATCATTTACTAAGCAGTTTTTTCAGCTAATCAAATTCTTTCAATTTAGCACATTGACGAATGTGCTAGGCTAAATCTAGGTTCTATCGTTTGTACCTCTTAGGTCTTAGTTTCTATCGTTTGTACCCTTAGATATCTTGTGTATACCGTAAAGAAACCAACGGAATAAGATTTGGAAAGCATTTTTTCGGCTAATTAAATTTTTTCAAATTACCCATCAAATTGGTAGGCAAAACCTAGGTTTTATCGTTTGTACCTTATAGGACTATCTTCGTATCGTTTGTACCCATAGCTCTCTCGTTTACACCTCAATAATATAAATCGAAACGCTTTTCTTTAATTTTTTATTCGAATTTTTCGATTTTCATAAGTTATGAATATAAGTAACGGGCAAATGTATTCCTTAACTTTTTTTATTTCTGCTAGTGGTACAATCAGGTACAAACGATACTCTTTTAGATGCCATCATCAAAAATCCTGAAATCGAAAATTCGTTTTCTACTATAATTTCGGACCCCATAACTTTTACACCTTTGAGGTACAAACGATTTTAAAAGTGGTACAATCCGGTACAAACGTGGTACAATCGAATGGCGAACATAAATTTTTTTATTGCATACTCGGTTGCCAACTTCACATAGGTGTCATATTTGCTTGTATGTATTTTGATTGGGTGTTTTAATGAAATCCAATCAATTTTAATGAAATATATTTTATATTTGGAAACATAATTCGACTGGAAATTGTATATATTTTTAATTCTCTTGTCAAGACTTGATTAGTTCTGGAATCTAGACTTATAAACAATTAAAGTTAATTTAATACAAAAGTGACTCTCTATCTCTCTCTCTCTCTCTCTCTCGCTCTGTAACCGTTTCACGTTTTGCTGAAATGAACTCTCGTGTAGTAATAGATAGAGCCATGTACAAGAACATAAGCTACTTTTTATCGAAAAACAAAATTTGAAGAGGGTGAAATAGGAAATAATTATTTATATTGAAATAAAGGTACCTCATCAACAATCGATATTCACGCGGTCGAAGCCATGGGAAAAACCTAGTATGTGTATTCTTAATTAGCATGTACGCAGTACGTATTCTTAAGTTTCTCTAGTAAAGTACGGTAAAGGTTGTGATTTATTCATGCATCACTACAAGTACTGATTGCTTACCTTCGCTGTTTATTGCAGTTATATTGATGTTACGTATATGAGACTCGTGTTTTCCTGTAATGTGTATGCATTATGTATTATCTATATATATAAAACCGGCGTCGGGATGTGACGAACCCATCGCCCGCTGTTGGGATAACCTCTGTCACAGCAGAGATTATTCCACCAGTGCAATCAGTCACACTAGTGGTAGGTCTTTTGTTGCAAGAGGCCGCCTAGGTAAGTACCACCGCAGTGTCCAATATTCTGCCGCCAAATAGTAGTGCTTAGGCACTACTGTGTTCCGGTTTGAAGGGCATTGTACGCTAGTGAAATTACTGGGCGAACGAGATTTAAGAACTAATATCTCGAGGTTGGCAACGCGCGAGTGGCACCTACTAATGGTGCTGCAAGCGCTCATAGGCTGCGGCAGCCACTTACCATCAGGTGGGCCGTATGCTTGTTTGCCAACTTTTAACATAAAAAAATAAAAAAAAACAAAGGCTTTGTCCTGAATGAATGACGGATCAACGCACAGCCTAAACCGCTGATCGTTGAGACCTGAAACTTGGAGGGTGTGTTCTTTGTATGACGTGGGCATCCGATTAGAAAGCATTTTCCGAAATACTACCCCTATGGGGGTTAAAAGGACGGCAAAGTTTATATGGGACAACGCGATTCCTTGGTTCAATATACTTCAAATTTATCATGACCGTTTTTAGCAGAATGGATGAAAGACGTGTTTCGTATTTTATCGAAATTCATCCCCTAACGGGGCTAAAAACGGGTAGAAAGTTATTTTGCTTCGAAGTTTATATCAATACTCTTTAGTGCTTTTGATTTAAATTACATTTTATTTTGACACATGTTTGAAAACTCTATCCGATACATGGGATACAAATGGCATATCAACACCTAGCCTAAGCTTGAATTTTTTTTTTGATTTTTCCACAGTTGTTGTTTTTAAAACGTAAACGAGCACAAGGAAACTATGTTTCGGAATTGAACCCATAGGTAATCAAATAGGTGAAAATGATTTTGTAGACGCATGAAACACTGTTTTTGGTGAACGATTAAGACGGGTTTTAACATTTTCTGAAATCCCACAACTGAAGAGGTGAATTGAAGGTTCAAAGTTTGTATTAAAATCGTAATGCACGCGGGCGAAGCCGCTGGCAGAAGCTCGTCTATATATAAAAGCGTACAAGACCCGACTGACATATACTTTTCACAGGTGTTGTCTTTAAGTCGTAAACAGCCACTAAGAAAGGGTTTTCGAAATTCAACCTTCTAGGGGGTTGAAAGTGGGTTGAATGTTTGTATAAATAAATAAATAAATAAACGCTACACACTCAACGGCCCTAATAAGGATAATTATATCCTGTGTCGGGGGTCCGGAAACATTCATAATAACAAGGACAAACACAACCAGACCGGAAAACATGCCTGTACGATTAATACAAACATCTGCTCCGAGCGGGAATCGAACCCGCAACCGTCGAGGCTAAAGGCAGACTCGCTAGCCACAACGCCACGACGGTGTCCTTCATTTTTTAAACTAGAACCATGAAACTTTTTAGGCGAACAATTAAAGATAAAGACATACGTGTTTTGGAGACGGTTGTAGGATCCTATATGTCGCGAAAACCAAACGTTAAGGGGTTGAAATAGGGAATGATAGTTTGTATGGGAAACTAATTATTTCTATATAGCATTAAATGTGCCACACTTAAAATCATTATTCACGCGGGTCAAGCCGCGGGCACAAACTAGTTTCATTTACAGGTGTAGCATTAAACAAGTAATTGTTATTTAGAAATCCGGACAATAATTAGGTTACCTTTTGTTCTTGTCAATATAACCTTTTAATAAATTGAACCATACTTGATTCTTGAAAGATTTATAAGTTATTTAAGAGAGCACGAAACTTCGAATTGATTAGGTAAGCCCAGCGGGCATTGTAACTTTTCCTTTTAATAGATTAGAAATAATCTGATAAGCTTTAGGGCTGACATTAAGAATGAAAATTTACGAAATAATGGCTTACGTAATTTATGATCCTTTTGTTGTCCTTTTATACATAATATAATAAAATATGTTAACGATTTATTACATTCCTGCATAATGTAAGAGTTTACCGACGTAACCCTTTTATTACGCCTCTTCTGTTCATCCATGTATCTCACGAAGCGTAATGGGTAAAGAGTTGTAATTGTCCCATAATTTGTATTTCTGCTGCCGTTACAACAATAAATACTTAAAAGTCTCTCTCTCTCCTCTGTATTTTAAAGTTTTATTTTAATATTATTAATTGTAATTGTAATTTTCCCGGCGTCGGGACTTAATGACCCCATTGCCCGCTGTTGGGATTACCTCTGTCACTGCAGAGATTATTCCACTGGTGGTAGGTCTTTTGTTGCAAGAAGCGGGCTAGGTAGGTATCACGGCAGTGTCAAATATTCTACCGCCAAACAGTAGTGCTTAGGAATTACTGTGTTCTGATTTGAAGGGCATTACTGGACTAAGGATATTTAAGAACCAAATCTCGAGGTTGGCAACTCGTGAGTGCCACCTACCAATGGTGCTCATAGGCTACGGCAACCGCTTACCATCAGGTGGGCCGTATGCTTGCTTGCCAACTTGTAACATAAAAAAAAATGTTGTAATAGCGGTAACAGAAATACACTTTCTATAAAAATTTCAATAGCCGTAAAAATTATGAGACACAAATTTTGAATTAAACTTTCGAAAATACAATATTTCTTCGTTAAATTAGTCAGTTTATATTTGATCCGAGGACGATCTAGAGTCAATTTCCATTTGATTGCGTTCTAAAGCTATTTATCCTCAAATCAGATCATTCCGGCTTCTATCTCGACCCTGTTCATTGATTCCCGCAGTAGAATGAGGCTTGCCGTAAAATAGACGGAGTTTGATGACTCAATTATATATTTGTTGTCACCCTTGTTTCTGATTTATATATTTTTTGTTATTCTTTTCCATTTTATTTTTAGTTTAGTAGCTGGTAGTTTTCGATAGGAACGGATCGGTACGACCGGTAATATCAACGTGAAGCACCCCAACAGTCACACATGCTAAAGCATCTCCGCCGGCGAAGACGGGAGTACTTGTTTTTGAATCGCCCGACAAAACACCAACTCGCCCGCTCACCCCGCCGCTACCTCCCTCCCTATGACGTCCCAAGCCTAGGCTTGACCTCACAGGAGGGGTCCTTGGGACGGACTCAACTAGAGCCCCTCGCGATCTGTCAGTCTCTTACTGGCTGAGGTCTCCTGACCTAGACCCTCCACCAGTGAGGCAGTCAAGGCCCCTACGTCCAATAGCAATAGACCCTCCGAAAAAAAGGAATTGTGTTTGCACTGTTGCCTTTCTCACCCTTTCTTATTCCTTCTTTTTCTTTCTGTCTAAGCCAGTGATAAAATAATTTAAATACTTAGTAGTTTAGTTTCACCCTTAATTAATCTTAAGCTACCGCTACTTACCTAAATATATTTAAATAGATAAGTCAGCTAATTAGATACATAACACAACTGATTCGACCAATATTGATAATACAGCTAATTATATTGAAACTATTAACAATCAAAAGCGTGTAATTAATATTAATCTATTTATAGATCGGCTTAATTGGCTTAATTTTACGATAACAAAGTACTTACATGTCATAAATATAGTTTATAATTTAATTAGTATTATAATTTAAAAAAAAAATTACTATAGGCTAGTGAAATTACTGGGCAAAGAAAAGAATATCGCGAGGTTTGCAACGCGTAAGTGGCACCTACTACTGGCGTTGCAAGCGCTCTTAGGCTACGGCTGCCGGTTACCATAAGGTGGGACGTACGCTTGCTTGCCAACTTAGTAATAGTAACATAAAAAAAATAGTAATCTGGACCAGATTTTTAAAGAAGTAATTATGAATTGTATCACATTATTTACGCCTTACATTTTCAAAATCGAAGCGTTTAAAAACTCGAAAATCATAATTAAATTTCTCGGTTAGCATTTCAATGGGGTGGCCAGTTCTTGAAAACGTTCATTTAAAACAATGAAAATGCGGGCAGCACTCGTTACGAGACTCTTGAACCTTTTTCTTTATCAAAATTATTAATTCAGAACAAATCATGATATAAATATTCAAAGGTTGTGCTACACAGGTCGGCCAGAATTTTATTTTTGCTTCTAATTGGTCTTGAATAAAAACAGCCCGTGGCGACATTGCCGGAATTGAGGTCCGAAGTTTTGAGGACGTTGTCGGATTTTAATTTTATAGCTTTATAATACCAAAAAGTGTTAATATATTTTTTTACATAAAAATGTTGTGTACCCAAATATGTAGCTACGGATTTCTTCTCTTCCTGGTTTACTATTTATTTTTAATATTTTTCATAAATCAGACTTTTAGATTAGGAGATATGATTTACTAGAAAGATAATTAAAAAAAAAAAAGACCTCTGACAATATTAAGAAAGACTGAATTAAGGCCTGTTTCTTTAACGGTAAAGAAAAATACAGTTCCCGGAAGTGCCAAATTAATGAAATAGTGTATTAAGAAACTATAAGGAATAATGAATTTACAAACGTGTTAAAATAAATAAGTAAAAATTTTGCTAAAGTATATGGACGAGAATTCTCAAAATGGGAGTAATAGAAAGTTTACGTGCTTAAAAAACACGACGGTCTTAGCACGATAAGTGCGCGCGTAGTCGCGGTGACGCTGAACGCAGCGCGAAGCGCCGCGCGTGGCGCCGCCAAGCTGGGCGAACACGCGGCCATGCTCGCCGTCGCCATCTGCTGTATTCTCGTGTTACTGCTCGTCTTCATCATCCTGATCATCGTGGTCGGGCAGAACATGGAGGTCAAAGGCGGTTCATAGCAGCCAATAAGTAAGTAAATCAACTACGCTATACATTTCATCAACTACTCATACAGTATGTACTGTTTAATAATCTAGGTACATACGACGAAATTAAACACATTTTTAAATAAAATAAATAAATAAACGCACATAACAATCAACGGCCCCAGTGTGATATCATGTGTCGGGGGTCCGGAAACATATACAAGGACAATGACAAACACACTCAGACCGGAATACGTGCCTGTATAATCAATCCAAACATCTGCTCCGATCGCGAAACGAAACTTCATTTAGCATATAAAACACAATTATCAACAACACAACATACAAACACATCACTGCCATAATGTTATAGATAAAAAAAAGTTGTTATAAAATTATGTAAGTGCGGGATATCTAAACATCCAACCCTATTCTTGTACTAACTAGGGGTGTGCGAATATCGTTCGAATCGAACCGAATCGATTATCAATATTCGATTTTATTCGAATTTTGAATAATTCGAACTTTCGAATTATTCGAATCGAATGAAACAAACGAATAATTCGAAAGTTACCGAATAATTCGATTCGAGTTTCGAATCGAATACTAATATTCGATTCGGAACGAATAATTCGTCAGTTCGAATTATTCGCACACCTCCAGTACTAACCTAAACCTAACCTTAATACTATGGAACAAATATTTTTTTAAGTTTGTCTAGCGTTTTCTCTATAACCACCTAATGGTTCTCAATAACCCCACTCATGGTTGTTATATTTCCCTTGGTCTACATTGTAAGTATGGCAGCTTAGCAAAAATGTGCGTTAAAAAATTTCTATCCTTTTCTAGCACATATATATATATATATATAAATTATTATTACATAAGTCATATCACAAGGATCTGTGTAATACAACAGAAAAACTGATCCTATTACCAATGAACGTACGATTTGTTTCGATCCGGGCTTTGCAGCTCGTAGTATAAATTATTCTCTCTAAAAACTCCGTAAATTCATCCCTTGTTAGCATCATTTACCCTTAAGCCCCAATAGAGTTTTAGATAGAACGTCTAACTTTCCAAGCAATTCACACAAAGCAATTCTGCACTGATTTAGAAACCATTATAAACTTCCAATGCATTACTGGAAACAATGAACAAACAAGTTAACTTTTAAATAAAAAATTTAAAAGTTTATCTGATTTTAAGCACTGTTAACATTTGTTGATTGTAATTTCAAATTAAAAACAAGCAAATTTGAACATAATAAAGTAGTTGGTAAGTTTTGTGTTTTATTTTTAGCATTAATGGGCTGGCTCGACCCGGGGAAGTACTAGCCTTAGTGGCGTGTATTTTTCTTCTTCTTGTTTCATTTTCTTGGCCTTTGCGTCTACTTTCCTTAGGTTGACAACGAGCTTGTAATTCTTGTAAGTAGTAATAAAGTTACGGTGACCGGTCAGGTCTGTTTTAGCGTTTCTTTTTTTCGATCGTTTACGATCGTTTTGGTACGCGCTTATACGCGCTTCAGAAATTCGAACGCGTACACTGGCTTATTTTGGCGTGTACGCGTGTATTGAACTGATTGTGGTGAGTATCAGAACATAGAAATTACATTATTTTAATAACAGCTAACATTATTATGCGGGCGGGACTGCGGGCTTACCATTACCTTCTAGTAAAAATTCTATTTCGATACAATTTTGACAGTAAACCGAAATAGCGATGTAGCTCAGTTTAAGTCGTTATTTGAATCGCAATTAGAGTCCATAGTAAGCCACCTGATTTAATATTTCAACTGTTTTTCTTCAGACAACAGTCCCAGTGTAATAGCAAATGTACACAAAAACGATTTTGATGTAGTTTGAAGACGAAGATGGCCATCGGAGAACGGATTAATTGTTTAATTAATTCAATTGGCCTGAACTCCGTTCAAGTCTCGAACTTATTTACTGCCCTTTATTTAAATAGAATTGTCGCTTATTTAATATGCGAGTCTACCGCGATAAAGTTTATAAAGAGAATTAAGATGTCATTCAGTAAAATTTGTTTCGAAATTATTAAACAGCTGGAAAAGCTAATTAAAGTTGGTTTCCATAATCCAGAAAATGAGACAGCAATAAAATTTATTACCAAATCGCTTAGAAGGTTAACCAACTTATATGAAAAAATTACCAGTCAAGTGCGTAGTGGACCACGCACAGTTGAAACTAAAATAATAATAATAATAATAATCGTTTATTTGCTTAAAACATGGTACAATTTGTTGGCAATAAGTTATAGTGACCAAGCATGTTTCGTCTATATCTGACGTGCAAATATAAAAATAATTATAATTAATAATAAAATTAATGTTCAAATTTATTAAAATTCATTGATCCACATACATATATTTTAAAACTTAATTTATCAATTAAAACATTAAATAATTATCTAAATATATAATACAAAATAGAGAAATTACAATTAAATAAATGTCACAATAATAATAAAATTGGTTTCAAAGCCCTAAATTCATTCAATGAGTAGAAACACTTTTCTACGAGCTATTCATGTAATCCTCTTTTAATTTCTTTTAATGTCAATTTTTTAAATTTTTCTGGCAACCTATTATATATTTGAACAGACATACTATAACAGTTTCTACTTAAAAGGGCTGTTCTTGACGAAGGCATTAGAAGCCGATCTGGTTGTCTGTAAAGGGTTCCGCAGCTTGGTTATGAAGAATTTTAAGGGCTTTAAAAAAGGCCTTTAAAATCGACCGCAAAAATAAGTTGGTAATTTCATAGTAAATATTAAAAGTAATATGAAAAACAAAGATAGGGGAACAGCCTTAAAAATCAAACCTTATCATTTCGAAAAACGTATCCAAAGACATCTCACACGTTGACTAACATTGAAATTTTTTTTTCAAAACTCAGTTACATGTATGGACTGCTACCCTTAATTCTTATATATTTTAAGATTTCATTGCAAAATCTTTTTGCGGTTCATGCAATACACGTATTTAGTAGATTTCGTATAGACGCAGCCAATGGTCTCCGAGTACAATGACTGTGACATACGGACGGACGGACGGACAGATGGACGGACGGACGGATGGACAGACGGACGGATGGACATGACGAAACTATAAGGGTTCCGTTTTTGCCTTTTGGCTACGGAACCCTAAAAATAATAGTAAGAAAACAGTTTTATAAGGTAGCTTCTACTATGCTTTAAAAACAAGAAAATGACCTTTAAATTGGATCAAACCAGTCAATTTGTTACTAAAATATTAAAGTTTGTCGCAAGATTTACTTAAGTAGCTTATCACAAAAGGCATGCTTTTTCTCTTAGAGTTATTATATCAAGATCGTTACCTAAATATTATTTCTTATTTATCTATACAATCAAACTAAAACTGATAAAAAATTAATTGATTGATAAACAGATTATAAGGCTCCTATATTTTGTGATATTCGATATCACCAAAACCTTTTCTCAGAACATTACGGAAATCTGTTCAAAAGCTACAAATATGTCTTGTTACGTGTGTACACAAAAGACTTTCTAAAGTATTTTACACATAGGAGGACTCAATTACTCCATGATTTAATAAAAAAAAAAAGCGATTTGACCTGCATGCAGTCACTAACGGCGTGCCATGTAAACGGTGGCTTCATAAATAGTGTGCCATGAAAGTAATAAAATTTAAAAGCCTCATGGCACGTGTGTAACTTCTTTTCTAAACATTTTTGCTTACCTTCGCTAAAGAGCCAAAGTTTTGCATTAATTGTCAATCATTAAAAACAAAAGAATTTACATTCAAGTGAAAAATTGTTACAAGCGTTTATCAATTTGTTGGATTGTTCCGATTGAATTGTGATCAATTAATTGATTATTTAAACCAATTACGTCCAATTATTTATTGTATTGATAAATTAATTGATTGGTCTTATTGTATATGGTTGTATTCATTATAGCAAATTTTCTTTCAAAGTTCACATTTCAGTCAATTCAAAAGCAATATCCTTTACTACTGTTTCAAAAAGATGGAAAAATAAAAACACGAAATCCACTTTTGCATTTCAGCTTAACATAATAACATATCGGCATAAAACTTGTTTGTCTTGTTAAACATGTCACAAGTCCTGAGGTATTATGCCATGATTGATTCCACTCCGTTAACGCTAGAGTTGCGGGTTCGATCCATAACCCCATCAGGCTATTGTCGTACCCACTACTACCGCAAGCTACTTGACTGACAATAAAAGCATTGCTAATATTGTTTAAAAAGAAACCAAAAAAGATGGTTAGCTTGTTCAAAGGATAATGTGTACACCATTTTCAGGAATTTTAAGAACCAATATCTCGAGGTTGGCGACACGTGAGTGACACAATTGTATGATGTTGTAAGCGCTCATGAGCTATGATAACCGCTTACCATCAAGTGGGTCGTATTCTTGTCGACCCATTCCCATAAAAAAGGAGTAACGATTTAAATAAATCGCGACTTTGAAACTACAGAAAAGGCTTTGATAAAACACATTTTACAAACAGTTACTGAACAACATGCAGTCATTGTTAGTTATCTTATATTTGTACTCTCAAACGTTAATTCAACTACCTTAATCCCACACAGGCGGATTGTACGACAAAGTTTTGTAATATAAACACATATGTACGATAATTTCATCCTGAAGCGTACATATATGAAATTCCTGAACTTTCATAATATGACAAGGGGGTGTCAAACTTCATGACACAGTAACGTTTTCAGGGTGTGGTCAATGCAAACTGTTTTTGAACTGGCGTGACCTAATTATAGTCAACTATTAGTAGTATTAGTGTGTTTAGACTTGCAAATTCGAACGGGGTTTTTTTAAGTTGTTAGTTGGCAAGTATACGGCCCATCTGATGGCAAGCGGTTGCCGTAGCCTATGAGCGCTTGCGACACCATTATAACGTGCCACTCACGCGTTGCCAACTTCGAGATATCGGTTTTTAAATCTCCTTTACCCACAGCTTGCTACAGTGCCATCCTCCTTGCTACAGTGCCCTTCAAACCGGAACACAATTATTCCTAAGCATTACTATTTGGCGGTAGAATATTTGACACTGCGGTGGTACTTATCTAGCCGGCCTCATGCAACAAAGGTTATTAGAATTGACAATCTTCTGTATTTTGAACTTAGTTATGTATAAGAGTTATCTTATCTACGTCACAAAGACTCACAATGTATTATCTAGCGCTTTTATATGCTCCTGCACGGAATGGCCGAGGAATAATAAATCGCTCTCTTATGATACTTATATATGAACTCTGACATAAGTCACGCTTCATTAATTCCTTCACGAGCCCTTAAATTAACATAGCAGTTTATATATAAATCGTAATTCATATTATATGCGCTCGTTCGCAACTTGGGCACGTAGTTCGAAGGAAATGAAACGAGACGGGACGCCATATTGATGACGTCGTTTCGTCTTTCCGTTTTATCAGATTTTGAAATTTAATGGAAATATCATCGTAAATGCGTGTGTGGATAATCTATAATAGTAAAATTTTAGTACAAATTATTAGACCTTTCTATCCCAATACACCGTAGGGATCAAGGCTCTACCTACTTTTTGTGGTAGTACAGCCTATTTTCGAATATGCCGAATGAAATTACATGAAAAAAAAACCGATATGATCGTATTTCCATGGACCACCAAGTAATAATACATACATATAAAAATCGATTCAGTAACAAAGATAAAAAAACAGAATTTAAAAAATCAGAAAATCAGAAATTGAAAACCTTCTTTTTTAAGTTAGACAAAAAGACTCAGATAACATAATTCTCTTTTCGTATTTTTATGGAAAAGCTCCACAGCAATTAAAATTTAATAGTGAGAAACATAGAATGTGTAAAATCTTATTGATTACTGAGAATATTTTGGCCTAACTTAAATATTAACAAAACACATCAATGCGTTCAATTTAAAAACGTAGACGTAAATTTCATAAAACCTCGTCAGAACTCTTCGAAAATTATACAAACATCGATGAATATAAAGGCTAGAATGAAACGCGTGACGAACATTATTAAAATACTGCGGTGTCTTTAGGGTAAGTGAAATATTCAGTGGGTGTGTAAGCGGCGTCTCTCAAAGACCGCCACAATCCATATACTCGCGGGGAACTCGACGGAAAATCTCTCGGATGAAGAGAAACCTATCGCAAGCGATCATAGCGAAGTTATATCTGGTACATTAGGATATATTTTTAAAGAGCGTCGTATGACACGCTCGACGGCTTATGTATCTATTCATATCGCGCTAGTAATCTTTTTATATGGAATACTTATCTTCGTCGCTTCAAAGAAATTGAGTGATATAAGGTTTTATCAAACGATGTCACTTTATTATTTATTTTCTAAGCTATATTGGGGCGGTGGGAAGGGAATACCTGGATGGATGAGCGAGTTACTTCTCGTCTATCTCCACGCACTCCCGTAATTCGGCAACAGGTTCACTATTCTCGTTACAGTTTTCGGTCAGTTTTTAAGTGGAGCGGCACCAATAGACGTTCAGCGTTTACCTTTTAACGAGATTAAATAATTTTTGAATCTAATTTTTATGATTTTTAAAGTAAAAGAAATGAACATTATTCCAATTTTTAAACTTTTTAATTTATTTTGTGTCCTAAAGGAGTGTCTAATTTGTCAATTAAAGATATCCTATCTTATTAATATCATAAACGTGAAAGTTTTATGAGAATGTTTTTTTTTTTTTTATGTTAGCAGTTGGCAAACAAGCATACGGCCCACCTGATGGTAAGTGGCTGCCGCAGCCTATGAGCGCTTGCAGCACCATTAGTAGGTGCCACTCGCGCGTTGCCAACCTCGAGATATTAGTTCTTAAATCTCGTTCGCCCAGTAATTTCACTAGCGTACAGTGCCCTTCAAACTGGAACACAGTAGTGCCTAAGCACTACTATTTGGCGGCAGAATATTGGACACTGCGGTGGTACCTACCTAGCCGGCCTCTTGCAATAAAAGACCTACCACCAGTGTGACTGATTGCACTGGTGGAATAATCTCTGTTGTGACAGAGGTTATCCCAACAGCGGGCGATGGGGTCGTCACATCCCGACGCCTTAAATGGATGGATGTTTGTTACTCTATCATGTAACCATCATATCATCGGATTTTGATAAAATTTGCTACACAGATAGTTTATTACCTACATAAACATGGTTATCAAAAAAAACCACATTAACGCGGACGAAGCCACGGTATTAAGTATACAATATCCATACATAAATTTCATATAGAAATGTTATATGAACCTATTGCTACTAAATCAAGTCAAAGGTCCGGCGTCCATTCGAGTAAGTTCCATTTAGAGGTATAAACTAGGGTCGTTTGGACACGTAGGGTACATTTGCATAACAATTCCAATTTCCCAAACAAACATTGCAGTGTCCTGTTATGCGGGTATTTGGTAAAAATAAGAATTAATTTCTGTTTACACTTGTCTTGGTACAAATTGTTAATCGTAAACTATTAAAAATTGTTTTGATTTTAAAATATAATACTGCCTACATGTTTTCGTTGAACATTTCTTGTTTTATTGTATTATCTAAGATAAGTTTTGAAAGTGTCGTGTAAAAAAACTAGTGCCTTATTTATACTCTTAATTACTCAAGACTGGATTTCTCTTTTAAATTATTAAGGCACCTGAATTTTTCTTTCTTTTTCCAAATTAAAGCAAAAAACTAAAAACATATTTATTTCTCTCGAAATATTTATACTAAAATGGTTATTCACTTAGATTTTAATTCTGTTAGGTCTAAATTTACCGACGACCAATGATGACGATTTTAGCTTCAGTGCGGGGTCGCCATTCCAGCACCTTACGAACCCAACGTCCGTCGGTTCGACGAGCTACGTGCCCCGCCCATCGCCACTTCAGTTTCGCAATTCTTTGAGCTATGTCGGTGACTTTGGTTCTTCTACGGATCTCCTCATTCCTGATTCGATCACGTAGAGAAACTCCGAGCATAGATCTCTCCATCGCTCGCTGAGTGACTCTGAGCTTTCTTATAAGGCCCATAGTTAGCGACCATGTCTCGGTTCCGTAAGTCATCACTGGCAACACGCACTGTTCGAAGACTTTTGTCTTCAGGCACTGAGGAATAGTGGACGAGAAGATCATACGTAACTTCCCGAACGCTGCCCAGCCGAGCTGGATTCGGCGATTGATCTCTTTCTCGAAATTGGACCTACCTAACTGAATCGTGTGTCCCAGGTATATATAGTTGTCAACAATTTCGAGTGCAGAGCTTCCAACGATAACTGGATGGAGCGGAACATGAGCGTTAGACATGATTTTCGTCTTGCTCATGTTCATCTTAAGGCCCACCAGTTGAGAAACTCTGCTAAGATCTTCGAGCATGGTATTAAGATCTTCCAGGGTCTCTGCCATTAAGACTATATCGTCGGCAAATCGAAGGTGAGTGATGTACTCGCCGTTGATGTTGATGCCAAATCCGTTCCAATCCAAAAGCTTAAAGACGTCCTCCAACGCAGCGGTAAACAGTTTCGGAGAAATGACAACTCCCTTTCGTACACCTCGCTGCAGCTGGATTGGCCTCGTACTTTGGACCTGTATACGGATTGACATGGTGGCGAATGACAATGACAACTGAATAAGCTCATATTTAAACTTAATGTGGAAGGTGAAGATCACGTCGTGTGAAATGCCTCCAACACAACGGGAGGATCCTCCGACCAGGCGGGTGATATTGCCTGGCGGATCGAAGCCCTGGGCCGAAGCCCGACGACTTACGTTGGAGAGTTGTATATATAGTCGTTTCGCGTAGGAAACTTTGATAGCGCGATTTAGGATCGTGACGTTCGTTTGTCGTCCATATCGTTGCGTAGCATGCCCTGTAGGTGTCGTTGTAGCTTGATGCGACATTGTGACAATATTGTCTTTCTATCACGTTACGTCATGTTGCGTGTAGATGTCGCTACACTTAAGAATTCTATTAATAGAAGATCTATTAAATAAAAATTGATACAATGAATGATAATGTACCTGGTTAAAGTCTTGCTTTTGCTGGCTGTCTGGAATAATAAGATTAGTTTAACCAGTGATCCTGTGAAGTCTGTGAATATTTTACCTGTTAGACACTCAACGGTATACACTCAACCCTCTAAGAAACAAAAATTTACAAACTGTCCAAAGTAGACTCCGGTATCTCGTCCAGTCAATGATATAATCCTGTATTACGTCAAATTATTTAATACCAGACAAAACTTCAAAATATTTATCACTCACAGTTGGATTGTAGCATAGCCGTCATCAGATCGTGAAATTACAAAACAATTAATTCCTCATATAACTGTATCAACAGTTTCTTTCAAATTAGATGCAAATTTCGAAACAATTTATTCAGTATCGTTAACGCCTACACTCCGATTCAATTTGCGAAAGCCAAACAGCGTTTGTTTGAATAAAAATTTCACCATTACTCGGCTTTTCACTCCATTACTAATGAGTTTCGTCGCTGAGTTTTCGTTGCTTTTACTTGCGGCGTCTCTATAATACAGTGCAGTTTCATTTCTTTGACGTTTTAAGAGCATTATATCCTCTTTAATTATGAACTCATTTATGACGCGAACATAATTAGTTGGAATAATTAGTTTGCTTTTGCAATCAGCAAACTGATTCTCTTATTTGCTCTTGTAAGTTTTCCGACCTTTTTTTGGTTTTGGAAATACCCTAGTTTTGAGCTACACAAAGTTATTGACAACATGATACGGTGTAAGTTTTTAGTACAAGGAAATTGTCCCTTGACCGTATCTACTTGAATTCAATAATTGAATTCAGTATCGTAGTTATTTGCCATTCGCGTGTCATTGCCGCCAAGCCATAGTCCGAGATTTTGCCCTTTAAAGTCCACATGTGCGTGTGCCCTTTAAGGTCCACATAAATATAATATAAAAACGTAAAGAGGGAGAAGACCTATTCGTACCCCACCTGGTAATACCATCAAGTCCTGTAAGAAAAAGCTATCTGCTTTCAGAAAAAAAATACAGATAAGCGTGACCATAGTTAGACGCTCCTGGCCAATCTAAACTAATTTGCTAATTTTTATACTTATACATTCATTTAAGCCTTCATTCTATCACTACATAGTATAAAACAAAGTTGCTTTCTCTGTCCCTATATCCCTATGTATGCTTAAATCTTTAAAACTACGGACAGGGTTTTAATGCGGTTTTTAATAGATAGAGTGATTGAAGAGGAAGGTTTATATGTATAATAACATCCATTAAATAGTGGAGAAATACTGTTATTTTTGATGTTTCTAATGTGATGTCGTAAATAATTACAGCTTAACGTGCTCTCCGAGGCACGGTGGGGAGACCCACGGACAAACGCCCAGACCGAGACAGAAATTTAACAAACATCTGCCCGAGCGGGAATCGAACCCGCAACCGTCGAGACTAAAGGCAGACTCGCTACCCACAACGCCACAACGGTGTCAAGCCTTCATTCTATGTATATATATATATATATATAAAAGACCGCTGAAAAACCGCTGATCGTAGAGATTTGAAACTTGGAGGGTTTGTTCTTTGTATAACGTAGGCATCCGAAAAGAAAGGATTTTCCGAAATTGTATTTTTAAGGGGTTGAAAAAGGGAGTAAAGTTGTATGGGACAACACGATTCTTTGGTTTAATCTACTTCAAGTTTAGCATGAAACTTTTTAAAAGAATTGGCGGAAAACGTATTTCGTATTTTATTGAAATTCATATACAATTATTGTTAAAAACGGGTAGAAAATTATTTTGCTTCGAAGTTTATATCAATACTCTTTAGTACTTTTGATTTAAATTAGATTTTATTTTGACACATATTTGAAAACTCAATCCGATACATGGCAAATTAACACATAGCCTAAACTTGAAATAATTTTTTTCTGATTGTTTTCACAGGTGTTTTAAAACGTTAACGCGCACTAGGAAACAATGTTTCGGAATTCAACCCATAGGTACCCAAATTGGTGAAAAGGATTTTGTAGACGCATGAAACTCGGTTTTTTGGCGAACGGTGAAGCGCATTTTAACATTTTCTGAAATTCCATAACTAAAGAGGTGAAATGAACGTTCAAAATTCGTATTAAAACCATTTTTCACGCGGGCGAAGCCGCTGGCAGAAGCTAGTGTATAATAATTGGTGCACGCATATTTTTAGGAAAAGTTTTACACCTAAAAATCACGTAAATTCTTCTTCCTAGCATTATTCCCCGTATTTAAACTTCTCATGATTTGACTTCATCTAATCAATTAATTATCATTGCCGTTACTTAGGGCAAAATAGAACACTATAGTAAAAAGCAAACATTGGAAAGCAATTATTAGATAACGATTCCAATAAACACATAACCGCTCCCACGTCTTCGTATCCAATAAAGTATGAACACTTTAACGTCATAATCTTAATCCTCCGTCCCTTGGTAGAATGTTCCTTTGACGGTTAAGACTCTTATATCAAGTGCTAAATAATATCGAGGCATTGCCACACAATGCTCCCGATCTTCGATGACGGTGCACTCGAGATACGCTTGAGATATTTTTTTTTTCAATCTGACCTAGTTAATTTTATGGCCGTCTAAAGTTTCGACCCCGACAGCTTATTATCGGCCTGAAATATCTGAAACAATGATATTCTTAATTGAAACGGGATTGTATCGATAGCTAGGTTTTTAATTTGAAATTTTTTCTAGTGACAAGAACTTGTACTTTCAGTGACAGCGTGTTCCATTTTTAAGAATATTTTTGAAGTGACATTACAAATATTCGGATTTTTTATTTTATTTGGAGGTCCATCAAGGACTGTAGGTTTTTATTCCATGGCGGTTGGCAAGCAAGCATGCGGTCCACCTGATGGTAAGTAGTCACCGCAACTTATGATTCTAAGGGATAGGAAGGAAGAATGAGAAGAGAAAAGGAAGGGTACGAAGAGGAAAGGAGATTGGGCCTTCGGCGCTCTCACTCGTCGCACGAAACGCAACAATACCTATTTATACTGATACGTGTCGCTGGTATAGGCCTCTGACTTGACTTTTCTACTATTATTAAATTGATAGCAGCCGAAGCGACTTTTTAAGTGCCCTCTGAAGCACCGAATTGGAGTAGTGGGTGATTTTCAGGTCGAATCCTAAGCAGCCTCGGTCCGGACGGAAAGCGCTCCTAAAAATGATGTTAACTTTGTGCCCCGGCGAGAGCTATCACTTTTTCACAGCCAGGTTTCAGTACTCGATCTCATCACCCGGTAACGCTCCCAAGGCTAGTAAGACCAACAGCAATACATGTTTAGAAGAAAAAAAAACACGGCCGAGTCTTTTCATTTATACCAATAACTGCACGATAAATTTTCCCAAGCGGCCTTATATGAGCAAGTTCTCGCCTCGGCTAAATTAAACCTGACCTAATCTGTGATGTTGACCTATTAACATTCTGCTGTGGGCATAGGTTGAACACAAAAGGCAAGCGACAATAGCACGCCCTTGGGTCAAACGTTGGAACCAAAGAAGGGTGGGTAGGTATTTTTTAATACCTTCATACAAAGGATCAAAAGAAAGCGATGGCGCAAATGAAACAAACATCCTAAATCTGTTGCAGATAAAAACCAATCTACATTGTTTATTTCTGTTGTAGAAATGTATTTGAATATTTATATAACCGTAACCGTCAGCGTCATAATTATTGTAAATGTTATGTAAACTATAGACATTATCAGAAATCACATTTTCACATTTATTCTTGAACGAATGTTGTTTGTAAAATAGAAGCTAATTTGATAACTGCTTTCACATTATTGTGAGTCTATGGCTTTTAGGCGAGGGATTTCAAAAACTATGCGTCACGACACCCTCAGGCGAAACTCACTTTCATTTCACGCCATGTAGCTAGCGATTAGAAATTTCAAGAACTTAACTCCGATTCTATAACAGTATAAGCTATCGTCAAAAAAGCAAGGTAATACAAGCTGTAGCTTAGCTTAGGTAATATAACTTGTAGCTGTGCTATTAGCTGCTTTATTCTTTTCGAATATTAAAAATAATATTTTATCTATTACAATAATATTATATAGATACTTTATAAAGTATTTACACAATTAAAAAAGATTACATATTATTGCGTAAGCGATTGAGGTTGATTGATTAATTTTTGAAAAAAGTTCAATTTAGCGAGTGATGGTGAATCCACAACAACTAGTATTTGTTTATTTTCATTAGTAAAAAGTATTTTAAGAGCAGATGTTGAGCGCTACGTTGGTATCGTTTTTTAATCAGAATAATAGTTTGCTTACTTTTCATATGTCTAAAGAACGTTGTGTGTGTATTTATAAAACGATGGATTTAGATTTCCGTGATCAATTCAAGATCTATTCTCATGGTCGGATTTAGGGAGGGCAAACGGGGTGAAAGCTCAGGGCCTCCACATAAGAGGGGCCCAATAGAGACTTCTAAAAAAATTCAAATTCCGACTAGTAAACACTAATAAATTTTTTTCTTGGTATTTTTTTCGCTTTTTCACATTCAAGCAATCAGTAATATATCATAATCTCAATTGGTCCTCCTAAGCACTTGGAATTTACTACCCATCTTGAGAGATTATCCCAATGGCTCAGTAGCTGAGTGGGTCAGCCTCGGAGGTTGGGTATTCGATTCTGTGTCTCAGCTATTTTTTATTATTTATTGAATAACTCGGCTGAAAAAAATTGTTCGTTTTATCTGGAAAATAATTTGCGGCCAGGGGGCCTCCACTCCTTGGCCACCTCTAAACCCGGCCTTGCCTATTCATAGATAAAACATATAAAATTATGACATCTGACTATTTGGCCTTAATAAGAATCGATTCGGAAGTTTTTAAATTGTTTTACTTGTATTTCGTAGTAAACAGGTTTATCGATTGAAACTAATTCGTAAGGTAAAAAGCTATTAAAAAAAGTTAGCAACGCGTAAACGGTCTTACATTGACGCGGAAATAATACTGCTGAGACTACCATTATGTTTTAGAATAATAATTGAAGTGTTTTAGAATAAATAGCCAATAATATTTAAGGTTTTTTTTTTATGTAACTTAGTTGGCAAGACCTACGACCAACCTGATAGTAAGCGGTTGTTTTAGCCTATGAGCACTTAAAACACCATAAATTTTACCTCAAGATAGTCGTTCTTTAATCTTATTTGAATAGTAATTTCACTAGCTACAATATCCTTCAAACCGAAGTTGTGTGTTTTGTATTTATTAATGACGACTCAATAATGTGGATTTCAGTATGGCTTACATTAACTGATTCAAACTCTCGCAACCTAAGAATAATAATAATCTTTTAAGACTACGCACATTCGCACGCCTTACGATCTTAAGCAGAAAGACAGATATAAAATGTACTACTGTCCACTTCTTAAACAGCGTGAACTCTTTAACAAAGTAATGAAATAATTCATTTTATCATTAAAAGAAATAAAACAAATTAATCAATAATGTTAAACAGAACTTCCCCCGACTGCAAGTTACAGACGAACTGCAATCAGTCAACAGTCGCGCTATGAAGCCATTTAATTAAAAATCAATCACTCCGCCCTTCTCTATCAGATCTGTGACACTTAATTTAGTGATAAAATACTATCAAGATGTATTTTTACTGCGAAATTTAATTTTTATCTGTACCATTCTAATCATTAGTATCTGAGACTTACGTACGTACGATAAACGTACGAAGCGCTTTGATTCCTCGTTACTGATACATAAAAATTATTCCAACCTCCGCCTTCCCCACCACCTTCATCTCCAAATCAAGACTGAAAATATCCAATTTTCTACACGAGCGCGCACTTAGATTATATTATGATTTTGTATCATGCTTAATAACAGTCAAGCGATAGCTATTAAAAAACCACTTAATAAGGCTTTCTTTTTTTATGTTACAAATTGGCAAGCAAGCATACGGCCCACCTGATGGTGAGCGGTTGCCATTGCCTATGAGCGCGCGCAATACCATTAGTAGGTGCCACTCACGCGTTGCCAACCTCGAGATATTGGTTCTTGAATCTCCTTTACTCAATAATGTCACTAGCCTACAGTACCCTTCAAACCGGAACTGAGTAATGCCTAATCACTACTATTTGGCGGTAGAATATATGACTCTACGTTGGTACCTAACTAGCCGGCTTCTTGCAATACAAGACCTACCACCAGTGTGACTGATTGCACTGGTGGAATAATCTCTCTGTGACAGAGATTATCCCAACAGCGGGCGATGGGGTCGCCACGTCCCGACGCCGGTAGAAAAGCTGTTAGAAAATTAATTAAACAAAAAAGTGTTACATTAAATCTTTTACGTAAAATCGACTGAAAATTACTTTACAATAACGTTGAGAATACAAAACATTTTTAAGCATAATCCGCTTTCAGGCGACAAAGAAATAAAGGCAGTATTATTTGCACCGACAATTTCTGCTGAGTACCCTAACGGTGTTTGATGTAAGTTGCCGAGTGGAAGCGGTCGAGTGGAAACTGCGGACGTGGGTTTTTGTAACAAAACGTATATTATGAAACTTCGATAATAAAATATATGATAAAGCGAAGTGCTATGAATGTAAATTTACATATGTATTTTATATTGGACGGGTAAACGGGAATAAGGCTTCTTTTATAAATATCAATCTAATTGTAAATAATTAAACTTTCATGTTTTTCTTTTTCAGGTAAGAGAGAGTCAGATGATATTTAACTATATACTGGTAAAGTACTAAATAGGGCAGTTTGAATGTAAACAGCTTTTTTTGTAATTTAGTATACGACATTGACGGACATCCGAATTTTGCGGATATAATTATGCTGTCGACTCTAAATCATTATTTTTTTTGCTTTATTATTCAGGTAAGGTTTCAATCGAATCTACCGGACCCCTTGACCGAATTATTAATATAGATTTGTGTAACAAATATGCCGGACTTCTACGTAAGGACATCCTCACACATTGAAACAGTAATTTGGAGAGGCGCGCCATGTTATCGTAGTTTATAAATACCACAAAACATCTAAATAATATTCTATTATTCTAAGAGAGAGAACGGCTCCAATTCATTATTATTGTACGCTATTATTCACTCTATACAATAAATATCTATTGTATTGCAAGAACTAATGGGCATTGTCATTATGTATAATGCTTGACTAACTGCGTCCTATATTTAAATGCATGCATCTCTAAAGTGAAGAACACGACGCCTGCAACTTGAATATTCATTTGCGTTAATGAAATCCATTAAAATTTGTCAGCAGCGAAATTTCGACGGCACGATATTTCATTTCGAAATTACATTGATTTTGCTCATTACGGAAACGAATTTTGAGCTCGTTCTTATTACTGCCGGTTCCACCTCAATTTGAATAACTGTCATATAATTTATGTGTTGAAGGGATCTCATTAATAATCATGATAAAAACAGAAAAATAAAAACAAAAAAATATTTGATTGATATTCTTATTAACGACGTGACGATTGATGGTGTTCATAAAGTAAAAGATTAAAAGTTTAAAGAACTCACACTTACATAATAGTCTTTAAAAGATTAAGAATAATCATATTTATATAAAATACTTTATATTACTTTTACAAATATTCCTATTACCTCATAAACTCATACAAACATCTCTTGTGCTAAGAGTGGGTATATAAACTACCTGGATAACCGAGGTATGCTCGAAATTTATGTCTTTGGTAGATCGAAAAATATACCAATTAGATGGGTGGATAAGTTCCCAGTAATAGTTTTTCTCACAAAAGAAAAAATAAGGAAACATTATAAAACGACATTTTCTAAATATGAATCCGAGCTATATCGATGTATCGCCCCCGAAACCCACTGCATACTACATTTCATAAAAATCGTTGGAGCCGTTTCCGAGATTCAGATTGTGTATTTATATTACAAAATTGCTCGCTTTTACCACAGTGTTTTTTCTACGAATAAACATATATCAACCATATTTCTGCAATAAATTAGCAAATTAAAAGATTGATACACGAATACATCAAAATACTCTACCTAAATAAGTGTGCATCGTTTATATCGTCTTATTGCACACATTCTTTAAGTTATAAATATATGTCGCATACCAGAAGTGACGTTATTTAAAAAAAATATGCAGAACCGCTGAACCTATGTAGGTCATCGGTTCTGCTACGCTTTTAAACAGAATAATAGCAATACGCTGCGTATCACATTTTGATTTTAATTATTATGAGATTAAGTAAGTTAATTTGATACTAAATTCACACATATTTAAACAAGAAAATTTTAGGAATGAAAAACGAGTAAAATAATATTACAATTTTTAATAAAAGTCGCATAAAGACTACTTACAGAGTTTGTGGCCAAAGACGCAGGAGCAAAGTTAATTCACAACATAAATCACTTGCTTTTAAAAGCGTTCAGCGGAAGTTGATGTTACAACATATTTTAAAAATATCTAAACAAGAGTAAGCATTATCTAAGCCTATTCCTTACATCTGGGGGCACGGCAGTGCCCCCGCCAAGTCGAGCAATAAAGCGGCACGGCCGTACTATCGTTTTCTCGAAGCACTTCAGGCCATTTTCGACGATCTATAACTTCCTTGTGGATAAAGTTATAAGCCTGAATTTTCAGTAACCGAGCAGGCATTGTATAGACACGGTATATTTCAAATTTCATTCAATTTGTTCGTTTTTGAATAATATCCTTACAAAACAATATTTAAAAATTGCTTCGATTTTTAATATTTTTTTCGAAAATACAATTAAAAGCTGCCAGTGACATGATCAAATAATTCGTATTCGCACCGACATATACATTTTATATACAAGCCTTCTTAATCAATCTCCCTCAGTTTGTATTGGACAATTTGGACATCGTGGTGACAAGGGTTGAAGCTGTGAGGATTGGTATGGGATGTCGTGTTAGATTGGTTTTATTTTTCCACTAATGAAATGCTTTATTAATTAACCAGTTGTGCCCGCGGCTTCAACCACTATAATGTAGGTTGTGTGATAAACTACACAGGAACCTAACATTTTTTCCGGAACAGCAACAACAACAACAACAACAACAACAATAACAACAATCTTTCTGGAATAAAAATCGTATGTAATCCCTACCCTTGTCATAGTTTTCACCCAAATCTATTGAGTAATTTTTGCGTGAAAAGGTCACAATAAGGTTGCATCCTTGCTTAGTAGGTTATATATTATACAACCAGGAGCGCTAACAATAAATCGAAATACCCGTAAAATGAACCTCACTCAAACTAAATCAGTACCAATATTATTAACCAGACTTATATGATAAATGCAAAAGTAACTCCGTCTGTCTTGTTGTAGTTTTTTCTCACCTAAATCCCTCAACAAGTTTTGATGAATTTTTGTACAGAAATAGATGAGACCCCAGACTAAGAGTTATTTTTGTCTTTTTTTGGGAAACCAACCATTTTGATATAATAAATATATTAATAAAAGTATCTCATTAACAATCGTTAGTCGTTTGCTCGCATTAAGCAAAGTCGCAATCATAAGCTAGTTTTTAAATGATATTGACACCGTTCTGGCGTACTGGTAGCGAGTCCGCCTTTAGCCTCTACGGTTGCGGGTTCGATTCCCGCTTGATGGCAAACGCTCTGTATAAAAAGTAAAGAAGAGCAAATAAGGTCAAATACGGATAATAGTAATAAGGATGTTGTTGTTGGGATAACCTCTGTCACAACAGAGATTATTCCACCAGTGCAATCAGTCACACTGGTGGTAGGTCTTTTGTTGCAAGAGGCCGGCTAGGTAGGTACCACCGCAGTGTCCAATATTCTGCCGCCAAATAGTAGTGCTTAGGCACTACTGTGTTCCGGTTTGAAGGGCAATGTACGCTAGTGAAATTACTGGCGAACGAGATTTAAGAACCAATATCTCGAGGTTGTCAACGCGTGAGTGGCGCCTACTAATGGTGCTGCAAGCGCTCATAGGCTACGGCAACCACTTACCATCAGGTGGGCCGTATGCTTGTTTGCCAACTTCTAACATAAAAAAAAAGGAGATAGGTTGATAAAGTGCAGGGAAAAGTGTTACGAAGAAGATGATAGAAATCATATCATTAAATTAGATATTCGATATAAAGTTTCAAGTTCTCTGTAATTTATCACGCTGTAATATTAACCAAATGATAATAAACTGCTAAAGTTCGAGTGTAGCGACTAAGAGTTATTATGTTGATATCAGGTGCGCTCGTCTTAAGATAGAATAAAAATTCAAGAGGTTCTCGGCTTGTAATTATGGAGATTTTAAAACAAAAGCGCCCTGAAGTATGAATAATAATCCAACTTTTAATACAAAGCTGTACAGTAATTTTTTTATGCCCGTTTTATATAGTTGTAGAACATAATGTTATCGACCATGGACTCTGCTGCTACACACACAACGGCCCCATTAAGATAGTTATATCCTGTGTCGAGTGTCCCTAAACATACACAATGAAAAGGACAAATAAACCCAGACCGGAAAACATGCCCATATGGTCATAACATATATGAACAATATATGAACCAAGTGGGAATCGAACCCGTGACCTGTGGTGCTCAAGGCAGGTTCGCTACCGTTACGCGACAACGTTGTCAAAAGTTTTATCTTGTGGCGCGTGTTCGGACACTTTGTGTGTCCACAGACATGACCATCTAACCTGGAACTTGCCTGTATGGTTAATACCAACATATGCCCCGAGCGGGAATCGAACCCACACCCAGTGGCGTTTAGTATCAAGTTGAGGTAGCAGCATTAAGCTTTTGCATCTTGTATATTGAGTTGGAAGCGATATAGGCCCAATTTCCTACCACTCTCTCTATCAACTTTTTACTCCTACTCTCCTTCGTCTAGCTTCATTACCCATATTATGACGTCACTGTAGGTGATGCCTCTAGTGTTAAAAGTCAACCTATGTTCAATGCCACTTAATATCAGTCGCGCGTTGTTCTGTTGCTACGATTGACTTAAAATAAACTTAAATTTTCACCATAATTTATATCAAAACTTTACTTTAGTTGAGAAAATGTAATTTTAGTAACTACTGCTTTCCTTTAACGGTTGTGGTTATAAATGTCAGAAAACCAATTTGTATGCAAACTTCAGAAGCCTTTGTGAAAAACCTGGATAAGAAATACCAGGAAAATTCAAGGTA
Source organism: Hestina assimilis (assembly GCA_023373885.1). NCBI lineage: Eukaryota > Metazoa > Arthropoda > Insecta > Lepidoptera > Nymphalidae > Hestina > Hestina assimilis. The sequence continues at coordinate 13,007,233 of CM041750.1, forward strand.
TAGATAAAATCATTGTTGCCGTGACCACAATCTATTTTTCCCCTTAAAACAACGAGAAAAAAATATTTACTTTTACGTTACGAAGAACGATATAACTATGGAAATCTTTGTATATTGTTTTTATGAAAATGTAAATTAATGTTAATTAATTTAATTAATTGTAATCAACAAAATCATTAACCATAAATGATGAAATTATTGTAAAATTCCAAATCACATACATTTAAAAGTACAGCTGTGGTTTTATCAGTATTTCATTTTGCATCAAACTAAGCTAAGGATAGTCTTGAGCCTTTATCAATCTCATCCAAGTAGATTAACTTTATGAATAACTTATTATAGTCTTCAATGATTTTAATCACTTTCTAGATAAACAATAAATAGCACAGCGCTATGATGATTCTGTGCATCATGAATTATTGAAGTAGCCATCGCGCAGCCATCAATGAGACGATTTGTTAGAATAACAGCTTTTCAAATATTTAATATTGTCCTTCTAATCCAACGTATTAAATGGACGCAAATAAGCAATACCATTGCAACCCACAAAAAAAAAAACTGAGTTATATATGCAGAAGTGTTGGTAAATGGCTGAAGAACATTTTCCTTTAATATTTGTAGGGCTTGAAGCTTTAAAACTTCTAAAAAGCCATTTTTAATCATGCAATTTATGTATTATGTTAAACGTTTTGGGTTATATTATATACGAAATATGCAGTTTGTATACTTATTTTATGTGAAAATAAGTAAAATAACTTACAAAAATCTGAAATTGACAAAAATTTGAGCAATACATAAAAAAAAATCATATAAAGCAAGTTGTTCAAAATTTTCAAACGCTTTATTCTAGAAATGACATTCGTGTGGGTTGACACGGTATTGCTTATTTATGTCCAAATAGGTTCTGTAATTTCTATAGATCAAAAACATTTAATGTGTAAACTTACTGTACCGAGGTAGGTACGATACACATTACAAATGACCTCTATAACTGCTTATTATTTCTTTCATACAACAACAATATATAATATTTAAGTATTTATGTGTACGTTGGCCACTTCGGCCTGAGTGAAGTAATAATTAATGAGAATCACCTGTACACCACAGGGGAGATAAGGCAGGAATCATTTTAGCCGCGTCTGACAGCATTATCTTTGTGTAACAGCTTTAGATAATACTTAGGGTAAGCCTTGAGATAGGCCTTTTTCATCTTTCAACGTCTTATTATTTAGGCTTATACGAAAAATGCGTTATCTTTTGATCCGCTAAATAAACGCTACACACTCTAACTAACGCTAACTAACGCTAAGCATCAAGTCTTTACGAATAATTAACAATGTATAAATAAATGTGTTTTTGCTTTCGTTTTAACGATGTGTAACAATTGCTAATGGTGAAAGCAAAATTACAAGTATGTGTTTCTGTAGGAAATATGACAGGGGGAGTAGGAAAAAGGTGGAGATTTTATTAAACATTGTAGAAAGTACGACGTGTGACACAAATGGAGAATTCTACTATCAGGCTGCATTGGGACGTTATACATATGTTAATCCCTTTTGAAAACTTTGTTAGCGCGATTCAGGATTGTGACGATTTTGCTCAAAACTTTATTGCGTGCGTTTTATACAAATATCAATAATTTGTGATACAATGCTTCCGACATGACAGGTAACAATTTAACGACTTGACCTGTCGGTACCCATATCTCCTATCCCTGATCTGAAATTGGCACAAAAACAACCTTTTAACAGAAAATTAAAAGCTTCATTAAACAGGCTTGTCCAAGAAGCCTCAATAGCTCAACGGTAGAAGGGCCGACTTCGCTCCATTAACGCGAGAGTCGAAGGTTCGATCCTGATCCCTTTTGAGCTATTGTTGTACCCACTCCTAGCGCAAAAAAAATGGCGATTGTTTAGTTAAATATGAAGGTTTCATTGGAAGCGGAGTAGGAGACAACATAGTTCATTAACTAAAAGCGTTATTAATCTTGGAGCTAAACTTGTATCGATTCGATGTGATCACGACATTAACTTGAGACATAGTAAATATACAACGAAAAAGACAAACTTAATTCTTAAAAAGATTCACATTGCCTCGTCTATGTATTTGGATAGTAGATACATATAGCATAATAAAATTAAAAAGATGCTCAGTTCATAGATTTGAGTCGCGTTGCAACATGTCTTCTTCTTTCTAGCATTTATCCCGGTAATCATCCAAGGTCTGCTATCCGTATACTCTTATCCGTATTTGACAGGTTACTAGTTTACACATAGCGATAGCGATCTGATATCCGCAACCCTAATGGTGAACCAGTAACTTATTTATCATTATCAGATGTTATGATAATAAACCAGGACGGACAGTTTAACGTGCTGTCAGAAGCATAGTTGAGAAATCCGTTAATAACATAATCTTTAAAAATCTAAGAGGCACGTCAAATGATTATAATTATCCCGCAAATCATGATGTTAATGTCGTGATACCGGATAACTTGATTATCTGTACTAACTAGTTGATTGGTTGAATGTCACACGACGACCATAATTACGAATGGGTAATATAAATCCAATTCGGTCTATATCTAATTATAACTATTCAAATCCTATGTAACTCCCTATAATCGCTATAATCATATATAAGAAGTTACTTTATATAAAGTTTAAATTATTTGATAAATTGTAAAAGTAAAGATCTTAAACTTGACGCCGTTAAATGTCTGGTCTTTTAAAACATAATTTTGTTGTATAATGCCAAAAGTTGAAAACTTTTAAATATGTTTACACCAAACTCGTCCATGTAAAAAAGTTTAAATGAACGCAAAAGGATCCTTAAATCTTTAAGCTAAAAAATTTTCCTTAAAACTCAACTGAGGCTAGAATTTAGCTGCTATAAAATAAAGGAGGAAAAATATGAAAAGTTCCCACAAATTACTTTTATGAAAGAGTAAAGGTATAATGGTGATTTCGAAGTTTCGGAATGATTTCACTCGACAGGGTCGTATTCAAGCATGGCGAATGTAGTCTGTAGCCCGCGTCACGAATAACAATATTATATTTTTAATTAAACCTATTTAAAATTGTATCGTATCCGACTGGTTGATAAATAATTTAAAACATATATTACCAAGAGATTTATAATCCGAAAGCAATTTTCTTTTTAATAACGGAATATAGATTTTTTAAATTGAAAAATTGAGTTTAAAAGGATGTATTTAATATTATTTAACTGTTTTTATCACTCAATATTATTTCAAATATGTTATAAATATACAGTTATATATATATACATTTATATACTAGATATAACACAGAAAAGGTATGTCGGTATGTTAAAAACGAGTATAACAACTAGGAAAGTAAAGTTTATGTTTCATCTATCTTAACCTATTGATTAAATCACCTTCAATACGACCCTGTCTCTCGAACAATCCCAGATAAAGATTATGCTTTTAGATTTGGGTTGGTACGGTTCACGACGGTTAACGATCGTTCACCTATATTTCAGCTCTGCAAAGAATTTAATATTCTTAACCTACTTGACAGTTTATTGTGGACTATTGGACTACTTTTAGGAGGACTAGTTTCAGTTGGGTTGAGTAGCCACTTTATGTTAAAATCACCAAGAGAATCTTGGCTGTCTCAATCGGGAAAGTTACACATCTTTCCTCCTCAGATATCGTCGTGACTTTACGCCTCTTTCTCTCCTTCAACCCTTGATTTGGCCACATGTTTATGATGTATCTGTTCAAGTGTCTATAGGCTATGTGACCTCTGATAGTAATGGAAATGAAAAAATTAAAAAATGTTTATTATGCCAAAAACTTTTCACAATTACAAAAGTTATTGGGACCTTCTTTTAAGTATGACAATACTTGTACCAGAAGATCCCGCTCTTCCATAGCATTTCAGTCAAGAAATTTCTTTCGGACATAATTAACTTCACCTTCCTAGCATTATTCCCGGGATTTTTATGTACCCAGGGTCTGCTTATTACTCTTATCCGGATTTGACAGGTTAGTAGTTCGGACATAATTAACTAATATAATATAATTAATTTCTTACTTATATTTATCTTATTGTTTATTAATGTATGTTTGGATATACGTGTATCAAGTATGTGTGTTTGTGTGTGTGTGTGTGTGTGTCTGAATATCAGTATATCTAATATATGTTTCCATACAGTTTTCTATTATTCTTTAGCCTTGCTGTTGGCATGAAGACGTCGAGCACCAAAACGTCGGACATCAAGGAAAACTAACCTTTAACAGAGTATTGCTGTGCCACATGGCACTAATCATACTATTCGGGCTCGTTTCATGCATTGGACGTTTAAAACCCGCACATTTTGCCCATTGCCTTCACCTTTCATAGCCGGGTGCGCTCACTGATCGGTACACGATCGGTGGGTTAAGCAACTCTAGGCGCAGTCAGCCACTAAATGAGTGATCGTATAGTGGTATTTTATTTGAGACACTAGGTTGACCACTAATCACTCGATAAGAAGAACGTAAAATAAATAAATAAATAAACGCTGCACACTCAACGGCGTTATCAATTTGACAATAGTCGAAAAGTCAAGTCAAATACGGGGGTCCGGAAACATATACAACACCTAAGGACAAATCTTACAAACATGAATTTATAATGCAGCTAATGAAAACATCGTGCATATGAAACAATATTATATGTATCAATTCATTGTAATATAAAATAAAACTATAAAATTTTGAACGATTTTTGAAACATCAAACAAATATCTTCATAGCAGCAGAGAAAATTTTCATCAGTTTAAATGTTACGTTTATATTTGGACTGTTTCGGGAAATAAGTCACTATCGTCTGCGCTGAAAATATATTAAGGTTCCACATCACAATATAGAAGATACGGTAATCGGTATATGAGTTCGTCTATCTGTAAACATGGGCGATATCTCCAATTACACGGACGAGCGCCACCCCCAATATCCGTCGAGACAATCAAGATGGCTGAACATCCGGCCGCCATGTTGTCATGCTATTGCGATTTCCCGTAAACGATTTCACGGGAAATTTAATTTTAAATCTATGTTGAGCACGTTTTATTGTCTAAGGACTTTTTCGTGAAGGTTTTTGGTTTATTATATGTGCAATGTGAAATGATTTTTAGGAAAAGTTTCACTGAAAACTAAATGGAGCTTAGATAAACATTATGATTTTATGAAGTTATATCTTGTTATATATTTATATATATATATATAATAAAAACTTTTAAGGCCAAATTGTAACAACAAAAAAAGTAAAAAAATTGAAATAATAAAATATAAACGGGTAAAAATTGTGAAAAAAAAAAATTTAACCCACGCTGGACCTTCTATTCTAAAATAGTAAGAACTGGAAGTATATAAAACATTTAAACTGTTAGACCAAACCCTCTAGGCCCTTAATTAAGATTTTGCCCTCCCCTGGCCCAAATCCTGTTAACTGTTAATGTTAACACACTGTCTTTTGAAGTGAAACTTTTAGAATCATTGTGATTTCAAACCGAATGCAACGGAAAAAACGTCAGGTAAGAGACACAAATACAAAAATGTCTAGGAATGAATGAGACAGAAATATACATACTATTTTATATTATATATACGGACGGATAGACAAATTAAGCCTTTACTCGCTGACTAATTTTAGCTAAAGAAGTTTTACTTCAATATTCTGGTCTAAAGCACACTGTATTTTTTTATTAACTTTGTCTTGCGGTTTCAGTTAAAGCCTTCCTAAAGAGTAACAAAAAAACTTTTTAATTAGATGAATGGTCCCAGAAATTATAACAAACAAACTTTCCCACTTAGCCATGTAAATACACATCAAAGTAAAGTATGCAAACGTTAAAATTAAAAAATCCTAAAACGGTCCGAGAGCTTTATGAAAGTGATTTACCCCTCGAGATCGTTCGTTAAGAATATTTAATGCGACGCAATCGTGCTAAATTAATTTTTCATTCAAAACCTTCTGAATATCTGCGGAATTATACGTAACATACAATTGGTTTTATATTTCCGAATTAAAAACATTCCACAACTTAAAAGATACATATGAAAAACATCTTGCGTTGTTGATTATTTTAATGTTGTTAAACATATGTATATATTTTTAAGAATTTTATTGATTGGTTACGTTTGATTTCGGAAATAATGGAGCCTTGTGCTTTCAGTACTAACGGTCCGTCACGACCGAAAAAGTACTCCCAAGACGTGACTAAAAATCAATTAGAGTAATATACGTCACGGTCGTTTGTCGTTTGAGTATAGGCAGGTAGCAAAAATCCAAAGCCTCTTTCCTTTTACTCCCTCTTCGCATTTCTACATCACGCCGACGCCAACATTCATCTGAAGTGATAACACACAGTAATGATTTTGTTTTTTGTTATTCAATGTTTTTTACTTCGGTACCTGGCTTTTTATTATATTAGAGGGGGTGAACATGCACGAGACTCAAATGATATTAGCTATTCCCGCCGCCCGTGCACACGTGTAACACCGGAAATGATAGAAAATACAGAATGTAGATGCGTTGTCGGCCTTTTATTTTTATGAAGGAATAGGCTCTTAAAGGTTTTAACGTTCAAAGATTGTCATGTGGAAAGAACGCTCGCGAAAACTGTTTTTTTTATGTCACGACGGTTGACAAACAGGCCTACAGTCCGCCTGAGGGTAAGCAGTCATAAAGGGAACAGGGGAACAGAGGGGGTGGGAGAATGGGCCTCCGGCGCTCTCACTCATCGCACGAAACGCAACATTATTACCCATTTATATTACCTAATGATACTGTTACTTAACGCCGATTTTCTGGGAGAGGGTAGTACTTCCCCGGTCGAGCCGGGCCTTTTTTTGGTTCAACAGAGTTGTGCATGGCACAAAATGCTTTCCATCAAACAGTTTGTATGGTTAAAATAATAAAAGCAATGTTTACCCTTGTAGATCTAAAACTTTTCTTTCTAAGCTATATTATTCATACATGTATACCTCGACAAATGATTCACTTACTAAAATTTGTACAATATATTAGTTTAATTTTATAGTAAGTTCAAATGTAGACAGTTCATACCACAGAATATAGATTTTCCGAAACGGAAGCCGGAGTTTTCTATCTCAATATTTTTTATTTTTGCTAGAACCGACTTCATAACAGTCATCAGGTCCTAACCAAATTACAATATTTATAGGACAAACTTAAATTTGAACAAAAACGAAATTTTGTACAAAGTTTAGTCGTCTCTGAGTAATCGAGTAACATACATAATAATTGAGACGAATTGAAAACCTCGTCCTGTTTCACGTCGCGTAAAAAAGAAGAAATTATTTTTTTTTAAATCCGGCAGTGAGGGAGAGTAATGAATGAGAGAAAATTAAAAAAAAAGCCTGAGTATTGTTCTATAAAAACCTCGGCGCCGCGAACGAAAGGCCACAATATTTCGTACAATACAAAACCCATGGGCATATTGAAGAAAAGAATTTCCATTCATTCACTCTTTTAGAAACAAATAGAGCTTTTCGTTACCCGTTCGACTGCACCCTTCCGTTATTTCTATCGTTATTATTGGAACGTGTGTTTTTTCCAATAGTCTCGTTATTCAGGTCAACAATAAACTGCCTCCAGGTGGGTACGTTTGTAGGAATATATGAATTATGTAATGTCATATTCACTTAGGGACTGCTTTTGAAAAAGTAGTTTAGAGTTCTTTTTTTAAGTAATTTTCCTATAATTATTGTGAATATAATTTAAATTATTTTTGTTTCAATGGTTTCTAATCTTATGAAACCCGGAACATGGATATTTTTTGTAAAATTAATTACGATTGACTATTTATTTATAAATTAGAAGTCTCTTTATTAAATAATTTTCAATTAAAAAAAAACTGAAAATTACTATATTCATTCTAGCACCAGTGGTAGCCACTGTATATTACCACTACCTTATAGTAGAGACATCTTCTTTTTGTATAATTTATCCATATAAATTTATAAGGCTGGAGTTAAATATTTGTACGCCATAGAGTCTAAACATGACTGTCTCATATATATGTTTTAACATCTTGCATGCATATGTATGTATACTCATGTTAAAACAAATAAAAGTTCTTTATCTTTATCTTCCTGCAATGTGGGTGTGACCAACCTAATGTCAGAATTATTTAGGTCGCCTGTTCAGGCGTCAGACTTAACTTATCGACTATTATCAAATCGATATAAGCCGGGACCGACACTTTACGCGTCTTCCAAAGCACGGGGACGCTCAGTCGATATATCACTATATGGTGACCCATCCATTAACTGACCGCCCTTAGTGCTGCTGAGCCCACTAGTCATTTACCGAACAAAAAGTGACCACCATTTGTATATAAAACATTGCTTTGATGTATATAACGAATACTTTTTTCAAAAGAAGAAACTTCACAACCCTCACCGTCAATAAAATCGGTAAATAAAACTTATTAAAAAACTCAAACCCTTTCTGTAATTGTTCAAAAAAATAGATCTTTAAAAGTTAAACAGTTAATTCTCAGTCCATTAAGATCGCGACGACATTGTTATCAACTCTTTTGTAACTGATTCCTAAAATGAGTTGACTCATAATGACTTAGTCAATCTCACTTCTCGCGGTCGAACTCACAAAGAGAGTTGGTTTGTTACGGAACTCACTGTAATGATAAATGAGTTCCCATTGTACTTTGACTGAGACTAAATTCATTATTAACGCTCAACTGAACTTGGAGTGAGACTTGAAAACAGTTTGGAAACGACCAACTTAAAAGAGTTGTTTTCGTTGAAACGAAAGTTGCTTATACTATTTTGATTTTATTGTAATATTGCTCATTATTACAAAATAAAATAATCCGATGAAATTAACACTTTTGAAAATTTCACCATCAGATGCTCGTTCAAATCCGAGTAAACTTTTGAGTTTCAAGTTGCTCAGCAGTAAAAGAAATCATCGTAAAGAATCTCGCATGTCTTGGATGTTGAAACTAATTCTATAAAACGTATTTATATATTCTGTAAAATAAATAAATAAGTAAACGCTACACACTCAACGGTCACCATTAGGATAGTTGTATTGTGTCAGGGATCCGGTAACATACACAATAACAAGGACAAATACACCCAGATCGGAAAACATGCCTATATGGTCAATACAAACATTTGCTCCGAGCGGGAATGGAACCCGCGACCTGTGGCGCTAAGTGCAGGTTCGCTACCGCTGCGCCACAACATCGTCAAAGTAATCATATATATGATTGATTGATGATAATAAATATATCCGCCTATCTCTAATATACCATGTGATGAATTAAGCTTTTAATTTTTCCCAGCAGTTTATAAATGTAACCTAAGTTACTCCTTATAACATTAGATATTTGCCACAGACATCTTCATCCTAGCATTATTCCCGGTATTTTTATGTACCCAGGGTCTGCTTATTACTCTTATCCGGATTTGACAGGTTACTAGTTTTTACACGGAGCGATTGCCATCTGACCTCCGCAACCCTAAGGGCGAACCAGTAACTCATTGGATAAGAGCAATTTACTTATCAAGAGTTAACGATTATTATCACATGTTATTGATAATAACCGGGACCGACAGCTTAACGTGCTCTCCGAGGCACGGTGGGGAGACCAACACGGACAAACGCTCAGACCGAGACAGACATTTTAACAAACATCTTCCCGAGCGGGAATCGTACCCGCAAACGTTGAGACTAAAGGCAGACTCGCTGCCCACAACGCCACAGCGGTGCGTAAAATATTTGCCACAGACAGTCCCGTTAAAATCTGTTATTTGTAAATAATAAAGCATTTATAATTATTTGTAAATACAGTTAGTATTGAATTGTAAATATGTTACAATATTGGTTGTAAATTTAAAAAAAATTAAGACTTTTTGTGATATAAGTGTCGTGAGTAATTTGAATGTATTTAGTAAAGCTGTTAAATTTTGAAATGGTTAAAAAAGCTGTTACATACTGACACCTTAATTTTATCTATCTTTTCACGAATAACGATCCTAAAATAAAAAGATCTAATAAAATTATTGAATGTACAAGTTTCGTCACATCGAAATGTGATGTTGAAACGTAAAAAACAATTTTATGTTTTAAAGTATGTTACGATGGTAATATTTCCAATAAATAACTATTTTTACTCTATCAGGAACTCGTTTAAAGCAAAAGGAAGAAACCTTTCAGTTCGTATTCTCAACGGAAGCGTTCTAGAAGAGTATATATTATATACCGGTTTATATAATATTGTGTCGGAAATGTTTCCATTATGTCCTTTAAATCTTACGTGTAGTATTATTTTTATACACATAATAAACTCTAAAAAACTTTAGCGATTTTTTTTTAGAACTTTTAACGGGTAACAATTCCATCACACATCATTTTTGCATTTTAGTATGTAGTTTTAAATATAATATGCATTGGTATTGGTATAGTACGCGGACCTAAAACATATTGTAATACTTATCGATTTATAAAATATACATTCGGTGGAGCGAAGTAATTTCCTTAGCAAATACTACAGCGCTCTCTAGAACTCGAGCTCTCTAGATCTTCGGCGAACGGCAAGCTCAAATACAACTACATCACAAAATCATCAATTAAATAATACCAAACCATAAAGACATAAAACATCATTAGTTACGAAGTTTTCATGTTAAAGAAAAATTTGATTATACAAAATTATAGCCTGAAATATACAAAACAGCCTACAGTTCTGGAAGAGTGGCTTGAGCTTCTTGTAATGTATATAAAAAATATTTTATTAATATTCGCAAATGCCGAGAAATTTTGATGTCAGGTACGATAATAATAGCTTAATTTACTCCAAAGTAATTTAGCAACTCAATAACTTAACAACAAAGTACAACAGCAAGTGTCACTTAAGAAACTTAACGCCTAAATTGTCCAAAACTTCACGGTAAGGAGGTCAGGAAGTTAGTTGGACTCAGGTAACATTCCGCCATTTTGGATTCTTTAACAAGATGGAGTATAATTTAATTAATGCTTCATATACGAATACTTTTGTTTCGTACTAGAAATAAACACATTCTTAGTACAAAACATATTTATCGTAATATTGGAATTTCTTGAAAGATGTATTATAGCATTACTAATAATTTCGGTAAATGAACAAAAGTATATGATAATAGGTTCCGATGGTTGGGGATCGAATCGATTTCCTCTCCTCTTCTGAATGATTAATTATTTTTTTATAGATACATCTTAAGCTCATGTGGATTGGAACCTTAGTACTTAAGTCGTAATGGGAGATTTTAAATAGAACCTTACGCTTTTTTTTTTAAAGAATATTAGCAGTGCTTTTTTTCATTTACCTCGGAAATCAACTGCGGATTAGAGACAGTTGGTTTTAGGAAACTTACCACTAATGTTATAGTTCTTCAGAATGTAAAAAGGAACTCCTTTTTTATGTAAATTAGAAACAGTATTATACTGCATAAAATATGAATACCAGAACCATTTCAGTATCGTTTATTATCATTCACTAAATTATAAAAATAAAAGAATAGAAATTGAATTCTATAATAACAAAAACTCAATCAGTGCTATATAAAACTGATAAATTGAATATTAAGTCGAAAGTCGAAGTACTAGTAAGTTCGGTGAGGCTGTAACTGGCTGTTGTTTTTGTGCAGTGCTCGCAGGAGAGACCACGGAGCTCTCGAGTTCGGCCTCGCTCGCCGAACCCACGCCCACTAAACTTCCAAGTATGTTTAATATACCGTTACGCTTCAATAAGATCTCGAAACAAACATACAAAACCTCTAAATATATACTGTGAATAAATAAAACGTAATGGTTTTTCCGTGTCTTGTTGAGGGTTGAAGGTAATAGTCAGAGCTCATCAGTACATCGAGGTTTAAAAACAGTGTGTTAAAATGTTTTCTTCTTAGATTCTTCTCCTTCATAGTTTTTTAGTTTTGATATGTTTTAGAGAGATCTTATTGTAGCTAGAATTTAGTGCTTTTCATAGCTGCACTCTTGAGTTCATCTCCAGCACTTTTATAAACGGCACACGCCAGTTTCATTTCGGATAAACAAATAAATCCCAATTCCCACATAGCCAATCACTATATTTCTATTTTTGCTTACTGTTTATTTACAGTATATAAGCTATAATTATTTATTTGCACTTATAGTCTTTATAGCAACCATAGATAAAATACTAAGCCCATGAAGACTGATTTCAAGAATAAAAAATGGCTGTTCCAGAAATCATTGAGTATAACAAATAGGGTAAAAATAATGTGTCGTAATTGAAAGCTTGGCCTCTTTTTTAGATATTTTTTATAAACATGAGAACATAATGTACGGAACACTGCATTAATCCTAAGTAATGAAGGCATTAATCCACTCATGCGGTAAGCCTTAGCGGCTCGCAGAAGTTTTAATGGGCAGACATATAGAGGGTGTTAAAATCTTCTACTTTTGCGTTTGTTGAGAAGTCTACCTCTTTATAAGATTTTCGGTGTGTTTAGATATAAAATTTATCTTGCAAAGATTAATGCAATAACAATTATGAAATTACTCAGCCCATACTATGAGCTTCAATAGCTGTTCACTTTTATAGTCATTTCCTTTAAGTTACAGACTTTTAAAGTCGCTATCGTTTTTAGCAATTTAAAAATCCAAAGCAGGGCAAAAAGCGAGGTTACTTTGTGCAATTTTCTTCTCAAGTCACTTACGTGGAACTCTTTTGTGGAGCGAATAGTGCCTAAGAATTTCTTTTCGTAAGTTAAGAATGGTGTATTGTACACTTAAAATTTATACATACTTTAAATCTTGGAGGAGTCTTTTGCGTCATATTTTAGTTTGTTAAGGAAACTAAATCTGTATTTATTTATTTCCGGCAATTGGCATCGCTTGCAATGCGAAGTAAAAAGGAAAATTTGAAAATTATTTTTTTTAGACCAGGAACTCGGATTTATGTAGAAGCATTTTTCAAAGTTTTAACATAATAATAAAAATTATAATCCATGGTTTATATTTGATAGACTACGAAGTAGTCAGTACTATATGACCTAACACTATTCAGCGTAATGCAATAATTTGAAAGACAAATACTTTGAAAATTCTTTACGAAGAAGGTTATTTATTCCGTGCTTTTTGTGAACCACTTCTAAAGATACTTTATTATTTTTGTTAACTTTTTAATACGTTCAAGTAATTAAATAGAAAATGTCTGTTTTAATATTCATCCGTACCTTCAGCAAACTGCTCATTTTAATATTCATCCGTACCTTCAGCAAGCTGTTCATTTTAATATTCATTCGTACCTTCAGCAAGCTGTTCATTTAATATTCATCCGTACCTTCAGCAAGCTGTTCATTGCTTGATGGAAGAAGAAAAATAAGCAATACATTTATGCGTTTGTACTTATATATCACCGTGAATACACCAACAAACATACTTGGAAAAGGTTTCTAAACGAGTAGTTTAAAATGTGGTCGCTTACATTTTATCTCGGTTGTTCAGTAACATATGAAAACAAAAGACGGATTTGTTCTTGTTTACGTTGAGTTTTACCCGTGTTTGAGTTTCCAGCGTTTTAATTTCCACTGCTCGGCCGGGTTTTCATTTTGAACTCGTAATTTTTCACAACGTATAATTCCGTTGACTTTTTATTAAAATGTGAAATTGCTTCATATTTTTACTATATTTTACGATGACTTTTGTAACAGGTAATAATAAATATTTTGTTAGATGGAAGGATATAGTGATATCAAAGATATATGCATCTAAAGGGCATGGCAGTCTTCAGCATGAATAGTTCCTATAGGAAGTAATATCCTCACGTAGAAGATCGATATGAAGCTACGCTTCGTTCTATGAGTGTGTTGCTTCCTTTTCTTTCCTTTTTTTTCCTTTTCCCAACCCTTTTTTATGCCCTCCTCTTAATTCAAAGACACGCTTACTACTGAGCGTACGATAGCTACAACCGCTTGCCTGCCAACTTCGAGGTATAAAAAAGTAACTTAATATAACCAGATATTACACAATCAATGTCTCACGCCGCGTCTGTCTGATAGTTCGCAATAAACTTGAAAACTATTTTCATGTAGATGTTAGAGTGATTCATAAGAAATATATATTTTATTATTTTGTTGTTAGGGTTTTGTGTAAATTTGTGGAATAATGACTTTATTTGTTGAAAATGTCGGAAAAAATCGAACCGAAGCCTTTGTAGCCACATTACGTGGCACAGTCTACTAGCATATTTTAAATATGTGCAAAAGATATATCGTAATAATTATATAAGATACATTCGAGAACCAAAGTTTATTCTGATTATTAAAAAAAACCTTTATATTTTCACTTCGTTAACTTTCGAAAGGAAGAGTTTAGACTTCTTATATCCCAAGTTGGCTTGAGATGATATCTCTGAGGAGTCCGGAAAATCAGATAAAAATTCTATTTTGAAAGCTGTTCTCAACACTGGACACTGTATAATCAGCTTAGTGCTTACTAAGATAACAGTTTTTATAAAAGTAGTTAACGCTGCATAGTACAATAAACTTTATTGGATAAATTGAAAGAAAATATACAAGCTATATTATTTTCTTATAATTTGTTGGAATTACAGTTAATGTTTGGCTTAAATCATATTTATTTTAATATAAAATGAAATTTAAATAATTCACGAGGTAAATTTATATCTTAAATTTATACTAAGAGTGCGTTTATTTCAGAGTGCGACCGTACGTTCGTGAGCCGCGGCGGCGCCAGCAACGGCACGTTTCACGCCCCAGAACTGCTCAACCCGAACAACCACAGTCGCCAGTGTCTATACACGTTCCTAGCAGCGCCGGGCCAGCGGGTGCTGGTCGAGTTCAGAACATTCGACCTTCGAGGGAAACCGCCAGAGTGAGTGAATCACAGACCTTTGCACCACTCATTTTCTTGCTCTACATTTCTAGATTGCTTCTTTTATATATTTTTTATTTATTTTTTATTTTTTTATGTTAGAAGTTGGCAAACAAGCATACGGCCCACCTGATGGTAAGTGGCTGCCGCAGCCTATGAGCGCTTGCAGCACCATTAGTAGGGGCCACTCGCGCGTTGCCAACCTCGAGATATTGGTTCTTAAATCTCGTTCGCCCAGTAATTTCACTAGCGTACAATGCCCTTCAAACCGGAACACAGTAGTGCCTAAGCACTACTATTTGGCGGCAGAATATTGGACACTGCGGTGGTACCTACCTAGCCGGCCTCTTGCAACAAAAGACCTACCACCAGTGTAACTGATTGCACTGGTGGAATAATCTCTGTTGTGACAGAGGTTATCCCAACAGCGGGCGATGGGGTCGTCACATCCCGACGCCTAAAAATATTTACTTCATTGGTCGCCAAGACTCTTTGATTCAGGGGAAATTCAAATCGGAATAAAATCGGAACAAAAACTATTCCGTTAACATAAATTTCTATTAACAGAAGATTTACACAAATATTTTATTACTAAGTGTAATGGTTGTTGTTGTTTTTTCTAGTGGAGCGGCAGTGGGAGAACTACCAGCGTGAGTATTACTATCCCTATCTTCCATTATGAATTGAAAAGAGACAGGAATATGTTTTCTTATAAAAGTAGGCTGATTTATTCACGATCACACCACTTCGGTTCCGGACATCTGACACAAACATTTTTATGGATCAATAAAAGTTGTTTTGAATCCTTGAGAAAAGACAACCGCAAATGATATTTGTTAATTCTTTATGTCCGTCGAACATATACATACATACAGCAATACCCTTAGCTAAGATTACGAATGGGAAGAACAAGATTCGAGTTTTGATCATCAAGACAACTTTGAGATTTTCTCAATTTGGGTAAACTGTATTCAATTTATAAATATTTTGATACGTTTCACTTCGACCATTTTTTATTATTGCATATTAAAAAGCGGGTTATTTCTAATGCCTTATGCATTAATATCGTTATAGGATTCAAGTTTTAGCTTTGAGTAGCTAAGTATTTTTGTTGAAAGGTCTCGCCTTATGAGGCCAACCCTAAGCTATGATGCTGAATGTTATCAAATATTTATTTGATTTTTTGTAAATTTTATTCGACTTCAGATGTTTATCTCCTTGCGAGATAAAAATTGAAATAAAAAGTGAAATATTTAATAATGTCAATAGATGATGATATTATGGTATGATAATTGGACACAGGAATTTTATAAATTGTAAAGCTCATCGAAGGTCGAGTACAGAGGTTTGATAATGTATTAATCTTGCTTTTCAGATACATATACAACTTCTCTTATATGTGTGTGTGTAATAAAGCCTAAATTCGGGTCGTAACCTTAACTGCAACCATCTTGGTTAAAAAAGAGTGTATTTAAAATTTACTTATTGCTAAAAATGTGTTACACAGGTGCATGCACGAGTACATGGACATCTACTCGGAGATGGCGTCGCTGGAGGCGGGGGAGCTGGTCAACTCCGCCTTCGGTGGACGTTTCTGTGGACCGATCCCACCACGCCGCCGCGTATCCCTTCACCGAGCAGTCGCGCTCGCATTTTTTACAGATCTTACCTTCACGCCTCCTACGCTCTTCACAGGAACCTACCGTTTCATCAACGCTTGTGAGTTTCAATATATCGAAGACGTTTCATTAAAAATTAAATTGTAAAAAGGTTTTTATCTTCTATGTCAATTGTGTACACAAGAAAAATTTAAGCATGGCACAACAAGTGTATGTTTGATTGTCTGGGATAGGTGTCTATATATTATATTTAACTGAACCTGTACTGATTTTTCTAAATGCTTATGATCGGTCTTGAAAACTGATATTTATCGATGATAGTGCAGGTAACCAGGTAAATAAGGAAGTATGGCAGTAAAACCACATATATTTGCTATGCCACAAGTAAAAGATTCGGAAAAAATAGTAAATAATAAAATATTGATTTCAATTGAATGATGAATTTTCATTGAAACTGTTTTAATGTTTATTGTAAACCAAACTACATCCCTGTACATCCCTCTAAATAATTTGGTACATGTTATAGCGAAGTAACGATTTAGTAGTACTAAATTGGTCTTAGAATCCTGTCATGTTTTTCCGTGTCTTTATGTGTGTTTCCGGACCCCCGACAAAGGATGCCACTATCTTAATGGGGTCTTCTTCTTCTTAGCGATTGGTTAGTGGTCAACCTAGTGTCAGAGTTGTTCAGGTCGCCCGTAGGCCTCTGACTTGACTTATCGACTGTTGTCTAATTGTCAACAGCCGGGGCCGACTTTTACGTGCCCTCCGAAGCACGGAGACGCTCGGTTGAAATACCACTATGCGATCACCCATCTAGTGACTGACCGCGCCTAAAGTTGCTTAACCTACCGATCGTTTACCGAACAGTGGGTGCACTCGGCTATGAGCGTCTCAAAATGGGGTTATGGGGATCGTTGAGTGTGTAGTTTTTATTATTTATTAGTAATCACAAATGTTATATGTAATATTAGTAAAATATTATAAACATTAGAGATATCACAAATCTCAACGAAATTTTTCATTCTATCCTCAGCGGAGTTCGAGGTAGGGACGCCAGTCCCGAACACGATGTGCTCATTTATAATCGAAGCGAGCAAACGGAAGACGGGCCTCCTTCTATCCCCGACGTATCCCGGAATATACCCCAAGGACATAACATGCAACTATCAGTTCGTCGGCCAAGCGGGACAACGCATCCGGCTCGAATTCCGAGACTTCGACCTGTTCTTCGGCGGACCTCAGTAAGATTCTACCTTGTTATTTATTGTGTACTTCTATGTTTATTTAGAAATAGTAATTATTCTTAAATTAAATTTATACACAAAGAGTATTAGACTGTAGACTCAGTCAGACTCTATTCAGCATAACGAAGAAGTACTACCCTTTTTAAGAATACCGGGTCTTTTTTCCTTCTTTCTTATCTCTCTTTCTAAACAGCAACACCAATGAAACTATTGCTGTTTCAAACATCTACAGGTAACTGTAACCGCTTAGCACCAGCCATAATAATAATTACCAGTCAAGTGCGTTGTAGACCACGCACAGTTGAAAGTAAAGGGTTCCGCAGCTTGGTTATGATGAATCTTAACGGCTTTAAAAAGTTTAAAAATAATAACGAATTAAAACCGACCGCAAAAATAAGTTGGTAATTTCATAGTAATTATTAAAAGTAATATGAAAAACAAAGTTATGAGAAAAACTTATATATCTCTTAAATTTGCAGCCTTATCTTCTTCAAACCAATTGTGGTTGAAATTTTATTTGATGTCCTAGAAGCTCAAATTTTTCCACAATTTTAAATCCCATAGTTCAAAAGTTAGAGGGGGACACACGATTTTTACGACTTTAGGACCTAATAGCTCAACATATATTAAGATTTTATTATAAAATCGTTGTGCGATTCATGGAATACATTTAGTAAATTTCGTATAGATAGAGTCAATGGTCTCCGAGTAAAATGACTGTGACATACGGACGGACGGACAGACGGACATGACGAAACTATAAGGGTTCCGTTTTTGCCATTTGGCTACGGAACCCTAAAAGTCCCTATCTACAGTTTGTCATCCCTTTAGTGCCGCTTGTATGAAACTATGTGTTGTTATAGATAACTAGCTTCTGCCTGCGGCTTCACAAGCGTGAATAAAGATTTTAAATGTAGCACCTTTAATACAATATAGAAATAATTGGTTCCCCTTCTACTTTCTTCTTTCTTTTAAACACTTCCAACCATTTTTGCATTAAAAACCTTCAATATGTCCTTTCCCAAGTTTTAGTCTATCTTTGAACCAAATTTCAACCAAGTTTGGCATTCATAATATTAGTAGAGATTGAATACTTAATATCACAGTTGCCCGTTCGACTGGGTGCGCGTCTACGACGGGCCCGACAACTCGTCGGCGGTCATCGGCACGTACTGCGGGCAGCAGCGCAACCTCGTCCTGTACTCCAGCGACGAACGCCTACTAGTCACCTTCTTTACTTTGCCTCGATCGGCCAACATGCAGAACCGCGGTTTCAAGGGTATCTTCGAGTTTTCAGAGAGTTTTGTTAAGTTAGGTAAGTAACAATACTTATTAACGCTAAACAGATAATCATCGTTATCATCAAATTAATAAATCCGAAGCATCGGGACGCTCGGTTGAAATACCACTATGCAGTCGACCATCTATTGCCTGACCGCGCCTGAAATTGCTTAACTTACCGATCGTTGAGATCGATCGTCGATCAGTCAGAGAGCGCAACTGGCTATGAGAGTAAAATTGGAAATGTCTTTGTAAGCAATTGTTGAAACTGTTACAGATATTATGTTACAACTTATGCATTTTTAATCATTACTTTCAGATTTTATAAGTAAACACGACGCCGAGCATATTAGAGGCTCTGAGTGCGATCAGAAAATTCTTAGTAAAAAGGAATCTACAGGATTCGTGTACCATCCAAATTATCCATTTCCCTATATACAAAAAGTTGTTTGTAGGTAAGTTATGAGACATAAATCTCATCTCATAAATATATTAATGTTGTTTTTTTAATTCTTTATCTATTGAATTGAGATTTTCATCTAAACACGAACTAAAAATCATCAAAAAATCAATCACAAACTTAAAATTAAACATTAAACTAATAGTCATTTGCATAATTCTTTTGCCATTATAGATGTAGAACTTGCCAAAATTGTTTGAATGAGTCCATCATCCATATAATTTAAACAGATTTTTAAAAAAAACTGTTTTCATTTTGACTTGTTCTTCACGCAATCCATTAGCAAATGTTGTACGTCCTCAATTTTCACGTAAACGTCACTGTACGATGCTAAGCGTCGCACATTAGGTAATGCAGTGTCAGCGTTTACGCCGGCCCGCGTTATTCCTTTAGTTATAAGCTCAGTTCACGTCTAATCGCCATTCGGTTCGCGTGTCCTCATAACCATTTAACCATTTAACCATTTTACCATATTTTACCATTTTTACCATTTTAGTAGTTAAGTGTAATAAAACCATTTATCCTTAACTCCTATCTTTAAATAAATCCCTGTACGACGACCATAACCCGTACAGTCACACTTATCTGTTTCTTTTGCCTCATTAGATATTAATAATAAAATGCACATTTCAATAATTATGACATATTTTCAGATATTTTATATATGGAATGCAGGATTCACAAAATTTGGAAAGAGTCCGTTTGGAGTTTCAGAACTTTTCTATACCGAAGGGAGATAAACCAAAGCCAGAGTAACTAATACCTTTTAAAGTTTTCATTTTTTATTTTAATTAAAGAATTATTAAAATAAATAATATTTTCAGTACGCTGTGCCCAGATGGTTACCTAAAAGTATACTTGCGTGGTCAAGAAGCAACTGATTCCTATGATAAGCACGATGCGGAATTGTGTGGCGAGGGTTCCTCTGACCCCGTCTTCCCCCCACCTCTGCTCTCGGACGGACCTCGATTGGTCATGGTGTTCAGTTCCGGAGAGCTCCAGGGTCGTGGATTTAAGGCGAAATATACTTTTGAGACTGGTAAGATAAGACCTGTGTTTATCTATGTATGTAACTAATTCCGTAGACACAGTTGTTTCTCAAATCTACATATATCTATATAAACAAAATTGAAGCGTCTTTTTGTAATTCCAAATTAACAGCTTTTTACTAAATGCATATGTTAGTATATACGGTTCTTACAAAAAAATATGTTTGTGTGTCTGTCTGTCTATTTGTTTCGGCTAAACTATGAAACGGCTGGAACGATTTTAACGGGGCTTTCACCGACAGAGAGCTGATGTTATAAGTAACTAGTGTACTTTTATATGGAGTAACTTAGGGTACTTTTATTTTAGAAAAAAGAATTAAGATTCCGTCCAAAAAAGAGAAATCGAGACGGCACGCGAGCGGAGCCGCGGGCGCAGCTTGTAAGCAATATCAGTGACATCGTTTCAAACTCTATGTTTGATGGAAAACAGTTAAATTAATCTATGTTAATTAAAAGACTAAAGTCTTTACTTCATTTAAAGCCTGAATAAGGATAGAAGATGATGGAGGAGGAGAGGCAGAAAGAGAAAGAAATAATTTTTAGATCAAATAATACATTTTCATAAGACGACATAATATGACATATATAATGTCTTGAATATTCAACGTCACAAAACTGACAAATTCTGCTTTAATAACAAGTAGTCATAACCATGCTATGTCTTAATTGACATGTTATCAAAAAAGGTTACTCTCATTGCCGTGAATAGAAATAAATATGAAGTGAAGCCTCAATACCTCAACGATAGAAGGGTTGACTTCGCTCCGTTAACGCGAGAGTCGCGGGTTCAATCCTGACCCCCTTGGACTATTGTCGTAGTTACCTACTCCTAGCGCAAGCTTCGAGCTTATTTGAAGGGGCAATAGGAATATTAGTAATGCCTTGAAAAAGCATTGATATATTTTTTTAAATTCGGTGTTTGAATTATATGGCGTTGATAAATCAGCCGGTTAAAAATTGGAAAACCTTTTCAGAATATCGAGTGCCGGGTACAGCAGCACCGGGAGGAGAGTGCGCGTTCACATATCGTTCCGAAGCGAAGAAGCGCGGCGAGTTCAACTCTCCGCGCTACCCTTCAAACTACCCCTCGCGAACCAACTGCACCTACACTCTCGTCGCGACGCCCAACGAGCAAGTCACCGTTGTGTTCGATCATTTCAAAGTCAGGGCTGACTCGTGGAATGCCACCGCTGGACTATATGGGTAATTATTCCTCTAACCAGATTTTGGGATAAATGTATTTTTTTAAATCATGACGATTGCCAAACAAGCATACAGCCCACCTGATAGTAAGCAGTCACTGCTACCTGTGAACACTTACGATACTTGAAGTATCACATTACCAACAGGGATGGAAATGGATGTGAAGAGAAAAGAGGAAGGGTACAGAGAAATTGGAGGATTGAGCTCAAACCGCTTTTAGTAATACTATGTCCGACGTCCTTTTTACTAGTATTTGTAACCAAATGAGACATCTAGAAGGTGGGCTACTGTTAGAAAAGTAGTCTGGAAAGACTTGTTTCTTGAAGATAAAATTTATTTTTATGTTCGTGCTGTCTGTCCGTGTGCTTTTGATTAGAGGATTGTTTGAACATTTGACATAGATTTTGCGGTAAATCATTATTCATAATTTTGGGAATATATTTCAGTGGAGCGACTTGTAGCGAGGATTGGGTGGAGGCGTGGTGGACGGGCCGCGAGGGCAGCCGCGTGCCGCTGGGTCGCTGGTGCGGGCCCGCCACGCCCGGCCCGCTGCAGTCGCCGCGCGGGGCTATGGGGCTCCTTATTGCACTACACACTGACTTTGATTCGGTGGCTTCAGGGTTCAAAGCGCGATACGTGTTCGAGGTTTGACTTTAAGTTTTACAATAGTCAATCAAACAATTTATATGTGGTAGGAATAATTATAAGTAGATATTGACTTGAAAAAGTATTTCTAATCGTTGATTTACTATAAACTAAGGACCGACCTTTCCAAACGGAAAAAAAATCCAAAAATTCGACAGTACTGCTTTATTCCTAAATTCAACACTATTGCAACAAAACGAAGTAAGTCAGAAACAAACTCTATTTTATTATGTTACAAGCTTTGACGCTAACTACATTCGATAAAACTAATTTCTTTCCGTTGCGTCGATGATGAATTTACGAAGGAGCACCAGCCAGTTTTTTTAAATTATATTCAAGACAAATGTGAATAAAATGAGAGCTTTTCGTTTTCATATTCAAATTTTCTTACATAAACGTGTATGAGTGTACAAGTATTGTTATATATTATAATTTTTTATGTATTTAATTACAGCCAGCGAAGTCCATCTTCGGCGATTGCGGCGGCAACGTGTCGGGCTCGTCGTGGGGCGCGGTGTCGTCCCCGCGCTACCCGCTGCCCTACGAGGCGCCGTCGCGCGGCGCCGCCTCGCGCGTCTGCAACTGGTTCATCACCGCCAGACCCGGCCGGCGGCTGCTGATCAACTTCGACCACTTCGCGGTCGAGGGACATCTCACCGGTATCGAAACAATAACTTTTTTGTAACATAATATTTTATTGTCTTTTTTATATTATTAACGCGATTTAGTAGAAATCGTCACGTAACGAAAACGTGTGTGCGCGTGTGTGCAAGCAAATGAACACACGAGCAAGTGCGTGCGCAGCTGAGTGCGTAAATCTCTCTCTCTCTCTTTCTTTCTGTCCCTGTCACTTTTTGTCATATAACCTATTTAAATATACAGAATTCATTTCGAATTACATTCGAAGTTGAAGAAAAAACGTATGGAACTTCGTTCCTGACGGGGGTCCCTCGACCGCGCAATGTTTTTATTACTCTACACAATGCCATCGAACACCTTAATCGGTAATCAGTAATAGTAATACACATAGTACCAACGAGAATATAGCGTCAGTCTTCCAATTCTTCATTATGAGCCTTATAATTACGCGTTGTTATATGGGCATTATTTATTTTAACATTGTTGTTTTATTTCTTAATGTCTAAATATACCTACTACACGAGATTTACTATTGCAAACAGCGTTAATTTCCTCAAATTTTTTTGTGTGAGTGAAGAGAAAATTAGATCGCTATGAGCGATAAGACCAGACCGCCTTTCGTTCCTTGCGATATAACCGTTTTGTACATTCCTTTGTAATATTAGTTTTAAGTTTGTAGTGCATAATAAAGAGTTAAAATAAATAAATAAATTAGTATAGGTATATTTAACTGTAGAAGAATTCTATAGTGATATGGTTTTACTACAGAGCGCGGTTGTCCGGCGGCGGTGCTGCGACTGTGGTACGAGAGTCCGGGCCCGCCGCTCGAGCTGTGCGGGGAGAAGGCGCCCGCTGACCGGTGGCAGTACCTGTCCTCCTCGAACTCGATACGACTCTCGTAAGTAGCTTTCTAAGATTGTTTTCACCGGTGACATCTGAATCATGTAATAATAGCAACAAAAAGTATTGTATAAAACGAATATTGGAAATTGGATACTGAAGAGAAAAAAAAAATTAAAAATATATGTTTCAGTCTTCGTCGTCGTCGTCTTTCGTCTTCCATTTCAAGCATGTATCAGGATTCTTATTAATGTTCTTATAATTCCCGCTGCCTTTTTTTGGGGTTAACAACTTAGATAAGAAAAATTTCCTCCCAAGAGCTAGATAGCCATCATTATTAGATAGTGATTACTACTGAGACTAAAAGTTTAACGCGCTATTATTGGCAGCCTCTCACACTCAAAACTCAGTATGAAACAAAAATCTGTGTATATGGTCAATACAAACATCTGCCTCACGTCCGAATCTTTTATGAGATCATAGACATTCATGGGAACTACTGCAGATAGACTGTGCCTGTAAACGCAGTCTTTGTGTCTGTAAATATAGGAAATTTTAGTAGGAGTACCTCCTCACAGAAAATTAGCATAGAGTAAAAGAGTACTGCTGCGTTTCGTGAGATGACTGAGAGCGCTCATAGGTTGCGGTGACAGCTTACCATCAAGCGGACCGTATGCTTGCCAACCGTCATCAAAAAAGCTCGAATGGAAATACAATTGCGTCATAAACAGGTTCATAATAGCGGACAAGTCAGTGGGAGCGGGCGGGTGGCGCGCCGTGTGGACGGAAGTGACGGTGGGCGCGGGGGAGGAGTGCCCCGCCATGTGCGCCGGCGCCTGCCTGCCGCCGCGCGCCGCCTGCTCCGGCCTGCAGCACTGCGCCGGCCAGGCCACCGCCCGCCCCGCGCACTGTTAGTATACTACACAAACCTGCGGCCCCACTCATACCTATACACACCTTAGGGCCTCACCTTTCTATAAAACTTGATTGCTCTTGAAAATAACATTAATTTCAACTATATTAATTCCCTAAAAGTTTCTAATATCTGTGAAGGTTTTCTTTTTCACCATATTAATTCACTACATGAATATTAACGTTTAACGATTGAAAATAGTTTGCGTCACTACAAGAGATTCGTTAGGTATAAATTCGCTTCTGCGTAACTCATATCACAGTACCATTTCAAATGACATCGTGCTGGTATCTGCCTAACACACGACTGCAGTAAATCTCGCACCGAACCACCTGCACATAATAGCACTCGATTTAGGACTTGTACTTGTAACTTACGTTAAAATATATTCCTTAAGGTAATTAGAAAACAATCAAGAGAGAGAGAGCAGTATAGATTTCTCTTAATAATCTATTTAAGTATAAAACATTTTATCTTAAATATATTTGTGTAGTATTATAAGATACATCTCCAATATTATATATTTTTTTAAAGAACATCAAAATGTATTGTATTTAAATTTAATTACATATCCAAGTGTGACATTTTTTATAGTAAGTTGATTAATAAAATTTGTAATCGATGGTGTGGATTTGCCATAGTATGATTTTAAATGTAATAGTGGCGCCCAAGCTGGGGCAGGCCGTAATTTCCAAATCACTTCATTATTTTATATTTTAGTCGTCAAAATCAAAATATTTTACACGAAATTAAGGATTCATTCTTAATATACATGATAAGTAATTTCATTGAACTTTTTATCTTCTACACTTATTTTATAATTCGTTGTCTAAGTTCTGTACTAAGGCCTATGCATTTCTATCGATTGCATTACATAGTAGATCAGTAAGTTATTAAAACTAGGTACCGAATTGGCTTTTCGATTTATTAAGCTTATATAATTCAAATTTTAATCAAGGGTTTAAATATTTTTTTTAATCTACAGTATTGATAGAAGTTTGTTATTCGTTAATTGTTCGCACTCTGCAATTTCATATATCTACAATGATATTGTATCCACACAGTTGCATTTTGTCGTTGCAATTAATGACATTAAAATAATTATTTAAATTGTAGTTTTTTACGGAGTAAGCAGTATTTATTATTTGCATTCAAAAGGCTATTTTACATTTAAAAATATAGTAAATCTCAATTTATAGAGTTCTAGATGGAATCTCAAGTTTGTAAAAGGTAAATAAATATGATCTTTTAATCATAAAAGCGCTTCTTGCTGCTTACTCCTGCTTTCTTCTAATAAATTGTAAGATATTGTAACTAAAACACTGTAGATCTGTTAAATGATATTTCTTAAATAACATATATAACATACATTCACTGTATTCTTATCTTCTCAGTATTGACGGTTCAATGCAATCTTTGTCTCAGAGGATATTATTATATGTTAAATGTTGGTAGGTGTTTAGAAGAAAATGGAATTTAAACTGTTTAACGAATAGCCTAATATATTGAAGATGTTGCAAGATTATGGATCTTTTTATTTACCAACTTCGTCCCTTTTTACGTCTGTCTTTAAATCTTTCCATAAAACATAAATAAATCATTCTACATCCATAAACTCTGCTCTACTTAAATAGATGTTTAAATTCGTCTTACTCTTTCCTTTTTATACTGTGATGACTCAGGAATAAAATATAATTATTTTTTTGATATAATGTGAGCCTATCTTGCATTCCTTGGCCGCTATATGGCAAATAGGTATGAATTCCAATGGGACGAAGCTTGCATTGAGTCATCGCACTATAGGGCCCGGGGTACCGCGTCCAATGCTAGAAATACTTGAATCAAATTATACATATAACTTCATTCAAAAAGTTACTTTGTAAATTTGTGATTGTAGCTATTTCTAACTGTAAAAATACTTTAAGATAAGTCTAGATTGTATAATAATTTGACCAAGTATTTCTATAAAAATATTCGCACAATAAAAATGCTTCCAATCATTGACTAATTTGAAACAAACTTAAAAATAAATTGCTTCGTCAATTTTGGAAGGCAGTCGTTACAAAATCAATCACTAAATGTACGTCAGCCTCTTTGCTGCTACAAAAACAATGAAATGCATAATAAAGATGATTGAATTTGTAACAAGCTTCAAATCCACGCGTTTCCATGGAAGATAAATGTTTTGATGTCATCTGGAAGTATTCCTGGAATGGAAACGTGGAGGGTTTCGTGTTGTGATGTGACTTGGGACGGTACCTGGGCTGACGCGGCGGTGTGCGCAGGCGGTGCGGCGTCGGGCCAGGCCGCGCCGCGCGCCGCGCTCGTCGTCCTCTCGCTTGTGCTCGCCGCCCCGCACTGACCGGGCGCTGCACACGTGAGTCTATATATACACCCTTTCCCTCTGCCCCGTTCACTGCTGCTGCTGCCTGCACGCCAAGCAACTTTTCCGATTTTGCTTCTCATCTTCTGCTTTTTCTATTTCATCAACATCTAACCTCCCGATTTCTGACTACATCATTGCAAATTAAAGCAGCATTTACTCCTTCGTGACCAGAGCGACGCAGCGGAATGCATTGTATTTGTGCTTTTGTGTGTCTCAGCGTAATAAATACCCATTCATGCACTTAGACCTGCACTAAGACCAGACCAGTCATTTTCATTGCTCAGTACCGAACCAGGCTTAAGTGACTGCAATCTCGCCGCAAAGTAGCAATCATTGCATCGCCACTTAACGCTTTCTGTTCTAGATAGAAATTAAATGTTGCATGACCACTAAATATGAAATATAAATTGATAAATATGAAAGATAAATTAAAACTTAAAATCTCGCATTACTTGAATAAATAATTCTGATTCTAAATCTAAAGCATTTAAAGCGTAATAGCGAAAATTTGCAAGCATTCTTAGAATTCAGGGTTGTTAAGTTAAATAATACAATAAAAAAAGTTTACTTAAAATTTTCTACAAGGAAGATAGAATTGGGTTTCCCTAAAAATGAACTTGTTAACGTGTTCATGATTGGTTTTGATTTCTTATAATAAAGTTGTTCTCGGAAAATCCTACGCCCACAGAGGGTTATTGTCCTCGCCGGAAAATTTACAATAAGTTTTCTATGGTTTATAAATAAATTTTCCGACGACGATATCCGAAAGCATCTCGGAGAAAGGAGACAGGAGTATTCGCGTACAGGCGAAAGCGCGGGCACGACGAGTGGCAACGGGAGTGCAGTGTGGTGGGCGGTGGGAAGCGTGGGCTGCGGAATACTGGCGATAGCAGCGTGCTGGCGTCGAAGAAGTCGGCGTACTCCTCGACGCCCTCCTCCCCACCGCGCCCCCGCCCCGCGCCATCGCTGCTCGTCTCGCCGCACCACCAGACACAGTGTGACGTGCAATACAACACTTTATCGTACTTTTGTGTTTTATTTTAACTACCCGCATAATGTTTACGTGTAAATAGCGGATCTGCGGGTTTACCACAATCTTTTAGTAAAAATTCCATTTCGATCCAATTTCATTCTGATTTTATGTGAACATGACGTAAATATAAATCATGTCATGGTACGAAATAGCGATGTACCTCAGCTTAGTGTAATGGTAAGCCTCGGCGTCTACCTCGAACTCCTATTGCGATTCAAATGACGACCTAAACTGATCCGAATCGCAATTTCGTGGTTCGTAACATGAAATCCTACTAGCGATTCATTATTAATCAATATATGAAGTAAATAGGAAGCTACAGAATACTAATGGTCAATTTATTTTAGAACGTTACGTCACGCATTTAGTACCTTAACTGATTTGCATCGGAACAGAAGTGTATATTACTATGTGTATATTACATATTATTGTACAGAAAATTTACGATTCTCGTCAATGAGACACTTAAACAGACTATAATTAATTTATTGAGGATATTTAATTGTAATTTCATTTTTTAATACATTATTACTTTTTTAATTTTCAAGCAAATTTGTTGTAAATCATTTTGTATTTAAACAATGTCGAAAGTTTGGGAGTGTTTTTATGAACTGAACTTCTTAAGATTGATTTTGTAACTTTTTAAATTAATATTTTTGAGCTAATGTACGTTTTCATCTCGTAATACTACTGGCTCGAAGATTTTAAAATCAAAGTTAGAATTAAATTATTTTCTTATAATTATACATAAATATGTAAAAAATAGTTTTTGATGTTTGATGTTTTGATGCAATTTTTTTTATGTCAAGTGGCAGTGTGTCGCTAAACCCAACTTCGTGGTGTCACAATCCTTCTGTGCCCATCGTCATGCAAATTATTTCGACGGCAATCTATCGGTGAAACTTAGTCGCACCGAAAATTTGAAAGAACATTTTTTGTTGTAAATTAAATTCTCTAGGTCCTAAAAGGTTTTGTCGTGTAATTATAAATTGACCATTTGGACGCAAATAAGCAATACCATGTCAACCCACACGAATGTCATTTCGAGAAAAACCCGTTTGAAAATTTTGAACAATGCTTTATATGAATTTTTTACATGTATTGGTCTAGTTTTTGGCAATTTCAGATTTATGTAAGTTATTTTAGTTATTTTCACAAAAAATAAGTATACAAACTGCATAATTTCGTATATATAATATAACCCAAAACGCTTAACATAATACATAAATGGCATGATTAAAAAATGGCTTTTTAGAAGTTTTAAAGCTTAAAACCCTACAAATATGAAAGAAAAATGTTCTTTAGCCATTTACCAACACTTCTGCATATATAACTCAGTTTTTTCAATTTTGTGAGTTGACATGGTATTGCTTATTTGCGTCCATTTATCCGCTGCGTTTTTATCACTTGGGACACAATCTTACCGATTATTTTATTGATAAGTTCATATCACCGAATATGAGCTCTCGGAGCTAGATCAGTTACGTCTACTATAATGGGCACACAGAACACTTGCCCAGGGCACCCCAAACAGTTTAAATCAAAAATATTATTTTCAGTCTATTTTTACAAAGAGCCCCCAGAATAGCATAAAGCATTTGCTTGTTTTATCGTAACCGTTCTCTAAATGAAGTACAAGATTTGAACAATATTAGCTAAAATTATTTTTGTAAGACTACTTGTGGCGCAGAAATCCACTTGTGTAAAGTGTAATAGGACCGGCACTTCTATTCAATAATAGTCAGATTCGTTGGTGCTCCTTCGTATATTCAACATAAACACAACGCAACAAAGTTAGTCACACGTTCACTATTCGATTATGGTGCAAGCTTGTGACTTACTTCATATCCTTGGGTCGATGTTGAATTTAAAAAAGCAAGTCTGACAAGCCTTTGACATTGACGACGTTGTGGTGCAACGGTAGCGAACTTGCCTGGTCGCGGGTTGGATTCCCGTTCAGGGTACATGTTTGTATTGGCCATACAGGCATGTGTTCCAGTCTGGGTGTTTGTCCTTGTCATTGTGTGTGTTTCCGGACCCCAACACAGGATTTAACTATCCTAATGAGGTGTTAAATGTTGTAATTAAGCGAGTGTGTAGTGTTAAAAGTTGGAATAATATTTTTTATTATATTTCAAAGAGCCCTAAGCGTATAAACAAGGTGACACAAGTAATAAAAAAAACAAGCAGATAATAAGGCAAACACAGTTTTGCAAATTTATTCCACATATTAACTGATACAAGATTGATACAAGTCAGAGTTCTAACAGTACGGACATGCTATGTGGTCGAAATACAAAAAAGTTTAGTAGTACAGCGATAATAATAAACATTGCAGAAATCCTGAACTTTACATTACTACTTCTTCACACTAATGTATTTTAAAGGGAAATATGTAATAAAAATAAAGCAAAAAACTAAAGCAGGAACACAGTTGGGAAATGTTATCGATTACAGGTGTTTTTATTTTTAGCCGTAATTGATAAGAGTCGTCGAGTTCAATTCATTCCATAAATTCATTCTCGTGTGTAACCTAAGTTGTAAGTATGTCAAAAAACAACAGTCAAACTCCTTATAATATAATAATTACTGCTAAAATACACATCACATCGCAAAATGCGTTCGCAGGAATAAAATATATCGAATAACATGTATTAAAAAAACAGTCGACGGGTCGGCGACCCGACGCGCGGCCGCAAACAGGCAACCGCGGCCGCGCGCCTTTACAAAAATAAAGTATATATTAAATATATACGGCTAATACGACATGAAAACATAAGCATAACGGGAAACTTACATTCGAAACATTTCATAACGTCCTACTTTAAGATTTTTACGGAATCGTCGCGATACAAAATCGAAAACGTGAAAATCAAATAAAAAAAACACATATATAGAAAAAAGTGTAACGATCCCCCCACTAGGGCGGGCGGACCGCTCGTAAACGTAACCGTGAACCGCTGCGGAGCGTGCGAGGCGCGGTGCGCGGGCGAGGTGCTCCCCTGCGCAGCTTGTAGTGTCTCCGGGACAGGGGCTCGCGCGCGCGGCGCCCGGCGGCGGCGCGGGCCGGCGGCGGCTAGCTGCCGCTCACCCAGCCGCGCGCCGCCGCCGCCGCCGCGCCCAGCCGCCGCTTGCTCTCCCCCCCAGCGTTCTGCTGACCCCCGTCGAGTTTACGTTTACCTGCAACCGCGACACGCACTGCTATACACACACACACGACAACTTACGAGTGGAAACATATTACGTAATTGACATAATTTGTTATGGAGATCATATATATCTCCATGTTCATCAAAGCATAAATATTATAATTATGTCATTGCGTTTTTTTTAATTTCCTTACCCAAACAATGACTAATCTTTGTTTTTTTTTGTCCCAAGTTATAAATTAAAATGTTTCCACAAGTATTTCTTTATCAATTTACGCGTGAAAAGGAAGTTAGCACATTTTTGTTATGACGGCGTGCACAACTATACAGATTAATCTTACATGGGTACTGTACTTAATTGCACGCCATTGAAGGTGCCACACTAAGATCATTACAGATAATCGAGGCTAGAATATTTACTATTAATAATAATTACTACATATTCCATAAACACTATAAAAGATCTTCCACAAACTTTCGACCCGTAAAAATTTGGACTCGCTACTCGATCGAGCTCTAAATAAAGTTTGTGGGAGACCTAATTTGGATAGGATACGGATGGTAAGGATAGGGATAGGATATTTACCGATAAGTATATAAGAGTCCAGATTACACGCAAACCATTAAACAAGCTGTAAATAAAAGGAATAATATCAGAAGATGGAAATAAATCGAAGAGGCCAACCGAGAGTGAGTCCAAATTTTAATTCTCAATTTTGAATTTAGTCAGTTTATTCATTTTTTGTCAACTTTACGAAACTATGACTATTATTGTATAAAATGTAGAAAATATTCGTACAGGATACGGAGGTATTCAATTTTTTAGTAATCTGCTTTATACGTTTTTGTGTAGACTTTGGTAATTTTGATAATCAAGAAATGTCAATATTTAGGTTGTGTTTCGATTATTTTTAAATTTTATCGATATTTAAGCTATAATCTACCAGTAACGAATACAGGCAGTAATTCTTACAAAATCACCGTTGAAATGAAAAATAAACAAATATATTAAAAAAATTAATAAATATTTAAAATTTCTAAGAATCGGAAGGTACTTTCTAACATTGAATTTTCTTTTGAACAGAAACATTGGCCAGAAATTAAAACAAAGGCACTTGGTTGTTGTAACCTCACGCGTAGTGTTGGTGCAAGGGAAGAAGGGGAAAAAAGGAAAATAAAAGGAAATAATAAGTGGTTCGAGTTCTAACGCTGGGAGCGCTCAGCTCATAGTACACACCAATCCGGATACTGTTACTTCAAGTCCATATTCTATGGATTAATAATTCCCCAGTCGAGCTGAAAATAGTAAGGCTCCACTAATGTAGATAAGTGTACTGAGCATTTTTATTTTATGTTACAAGTTGGCAAACAAGCATACGGCCCACCTGATGGTAAGTGGTTGCCGTAGCCTATGAGCGCTTGCAGCACCATTAGTAGGTGCCACTCACGTGTTGCCAACCTCGAGGTATTGGTTCTTAAATCTCATACGCACCTGGTAAACTTGGCTTGGCGCGCGGGTTGCCACGCATGGCGCTGGGGGTGCGGCGGCCACGAGCGGCGCGTCGCGCCGCACCACCACGGGCCCCAGCCGCGGCCCCGCGCCGCGCCCAGCGCGCGCCCGTCCCACATGACCCAGCCCCCTGCACCCAATACCAGGTTACACTCGTGCCCAGACTCCTCATTCCTCGACCGACCACCGATACTCCTCAATTTACGATAAAACCTCTCTCGTCTTTTAGACTTTCTCTTAATAGTACCTTTGAGAGCAATTTAGAATGAGATGATGGTGTCAACTAATAAATAATACTTGAAATACATTTGAGCTATGAGAACTACAGTAACGATAGAGTAATGTAAATGATTGTGACCCGTTTTAATTTTAAGGAAATTGGGCTTTACTTTAGAGAAGTATCGGTGAAGTCGGTGAGGATATTTGAGCATACGAGGTTGGTAACTTTAAATGATAATCTCACAAACAGCCACCATTCCAAAACTACGACTTCTAGCATTACGCATCTATTTCTACCGGGCAATGGTAACTATTGATGATTTATATAGAAACAAAAATAAAAATAAAAAGAATAACATTTATTAAAATGCAAAAAACTATTGAACTGATAATACGAGTATATGACTCAAAACTTTACATCAATCGAAGCTATATAACATAAACGCTAAGCGGTATACATTATCCCCGCATTAGGATATCTATATCCTGTGTCGGGGTCCGGAAATATAAATACATAATGACAAGAGCAAATATACCCAGACCGGAAAACATGCCTGTAAGGTCAATACAAACATACTCCGAGCGGGAATCGAACCCGCAACCTGTGGCATTTATGGTAGGTTCGCTACCACTGCGCCACTATGTCGTCAAATAATAATGTTTTTAATACGCATTTGGAATTCAAAAAACTTTAATGGTTCAATAAATGTAAAATTTATATCATTAAATTTTATTCATGAATATATTTTACAAGCGTTAAAGACGTAACCAAAAAAATAATCGATAAAAGAAAATATAAGGCATCGATTTAATCGATAAATTTTAAACAGATATTTTCAGAATATCCATACAATCTATCTCAAATACAACAATGCTCAAGAATTGTATGAATAGTCTCATATAAATATATTTTAACATGCTGCAAATAAATAATTGCATCAACTATATTATGTATACACGAGATACAAAATATGCTAATGATAAAATTGTATTTTCTCTATCAATAATGTATCAAAGAAACAATCAGGTACCTACTACTACGCTACACATCGCGTTCTATCAACGATTAAGTATATAACTCTACGATGCAAAACTAAACATAATATAAACATCGTAAACAACAAATGTACATACTCTCATACTGTTACATAACGCAGACGGGTACCTGAATGCCTCCAGTTAGATCGTAGTAAAGCGAGTTGGGCCCGAGAGCGAGCTCGTCGTCCTGAGTGAGGCATTTACCAAGCGGGTCAGTAAGTCTTCTTAACATATTCTCTACCTCGTTACAACAACGAGAAATTTAAAAAAAACGTTACACGGGCGTTCCGATAAACGATAACGACATTCCTGATCTATGATATGCGGGGGGTGGCCAAGCTCCAAGCGCGTTACAGGGTTAGTGACGAAGCGAGCAAAGCGAAGCGGCTACTACATGAGGGGTGGCTAGGATGGCTAGGATGACGCTAAGCGAGGCAAACGTGAAATGGCAGGTGAAAACAACAGGGAGAGGGGAGTCGGGCGCGTTAGTTAGGGCGCGGAGTGGCCGCAGCCATGCAGACCTGATGGTGCGATCGCCGACAGCCACCCCGCCCCGCCCGGCCCCCTCGGCCCGCGCGCGCCCTCCCCGCCGGTGCCGCACCGCCCGCGGGCACCGGCGGGGCGGGCCCGCGCCGCGCTCCGCCGCCGCTATCGATCACCACCGTCAGGCCTACACACTACCGTCTTTACCGAGTCACTGACTCCATTCTAGGATGGGAATCAACCAAAAAAAAAAAAAAACAAAAAAGTGAAGAGTAGATGAAAAAAATTTGGCAAATCAAAAACCGAAAGGTAACAATGATGAGTACAGCGTCTAGTGACTAGTAAAATAATATGATAACATTAGTTAGTGTGTGTGGGACCCACCGGTTGCGCTCTGTTGGGAGGCTGGCGGACGGCGGACGGTTGCGGTGGCCCCGCGTAATCAAAATAGAACTCATCGTACCGGTAAAATGGCTCATTGTAGCCACCTCGGTAATCCCCGTACCCGAAATAGTCGTAATCATAATCTATAAACACACAACACAAGGCCTTTTAGAGGCTAAGCTAAACTAACGCTAACTTACAAGCTACCGTTGGCTGTGGTTACTCCAGCCTCAGCAATACTCGTCACCGGGCAAACATTTACATACGAACACATCAGAGGCTGTGCACACGGGGTACTCCACCTGCTTCCTTAACTCACTCACACACTACGCACTCGGCGCAGTCAAAGATCGACACACGGGAAAAACATGCATCGTCAATTATTTCAAATATTTCATTATCAAACTTAGATTATTGACAAACATAAAACAAAATTTGGAATTTGGAAAAAATGTGATTGCTGATTTTGCGTTCCACTGTCCCACCACCAAAACCTATACTGAAAGCGATGTAAAACAGGTGATCAAGTATTAGGAAATCTCGAGATCGGTGTCACAAGTCTGCGTCTACAATGACGATGATTACTTCATGTTCAAGCATGCAAACGGGAGTCTGTTAACATTGTTATTACATTGAAAAATTTAGCCCTCTCGCACGTAGAGTTTCATCACAGAACAGTGT
The DNA here is from genome assembly GCA_023373885.1 of Hestina assimilis. Taxonomy (NCBI): domain Eukaryota; kingdom Metazoa; phylum Arthropoda; class Insecta; order Lepidoptera; family Nymphalidae; genus Hestina; species Hestina assimilis. The sequence continues at coordinate 13,042,933 of CM041750.1, forward strand.
TCCGTATCTTCTACGTCTTTAGTCCGAAACCATGCAGAACCTACTTAAACCTAGCTGTCATTAATACTAGCCTAGAAAATAGCGTTATGAAACATGTGAGTCGGTTAGCGATAATACAATGAATATTAGAATTCGTTTTCCAATTAGAACGACACAGTGTATTTTCGCAACCATATTTGTTAGTAGGGGATAAGTAGCAAAGTTGGCGTGTGCGCGTGGAGACCACACCGTGTACACATTGTGTTTGTGATATCGGGTCCTTACGAATAGAGAAACAGTGAAGAAGTATCGATGTTCATTTTAATAAAATAATACTAAAACATTTATCTTAAATATTTCTTCACTATTATATTTGTATCGAAGTTTTCCAACTAGCTAGATTGACTTTTAACAGACGACCATTAATCTATAATGTTTAAGCTCTTGTCTCTGGATATCAATAGATAATTGTCATAAAATACTTATATACTTAAATACGTAATACACGGTTATATGCGAATTCAATTTTGGCATATCAAAAGATCTGATCAGAGGGGTCACGGCGACACTTTATTCGGAGGCAGGTGTGAACACGGCAGGTGGTAATCCTTTATGCGAAATTGAGAAAATGTGACGTCACACCAGCTGGGATGATGAAAGGAACATCTGGTCAAAGGACATAATAAATGCTAACAAACATATGACGAAGGCACATTCAATGGACATTTGAACCCAATTCAAATTCTTATTAATATAAAAACAAAAAATTGTTTTGCCCTATTTCTACTTTTTGGATAGATTTTCACGATTTATAGCTTACGATTTCTCAAAGTTGAAAATGAAAACAGCTTCGTCGGACGCGGCATTTTAATACATTTCGGAAAAGCATTCGCGTTACACGCGAGAAAAAATTTTATGGCTCCTATTATGTACCTGTAAAAAGTTTTATATTGTTATCTAATTATCTATTCAAAAGTCGATCTAGCTAGTCTCAGCTGTCGTGTGTGTCCGTGTGTGCTGCGTGTGTAGTGTGTGGTGTGTCGCCACTGACCGTAGTCGCCGCGCGCCTGCGGCGGGCGCGGCTGCGGCTGCGGCGTGCGGCCGCGCAGCGCGCCGTGCACCGGCGAGCAGCTGCACCAATCAAATCTGACATTACACAGCGACACGTTACCCAGTACCCACCGCTAGCTCAAAACCTATACACCTGTATCGCCTATACGGTCGATACACTAGCCTAGACTAGACTTTCGACATGTTTTGCATGTATCTTTTGCGTAATTGCAAATATTAAATATTATTAACTGGTCTATTTTAATATTAAATAAGACCGACAACACACAAATAAGATAAATTAGAAAATTTTGCAACAATATTTTCTTGTTATTATAATAAAATTAAAATTCTTTTTTTTTTAATAAATCCCCAGTTACATATAAGTATAATTATTTTGTGCCAAAAATTAAGTACCCTAACTTCTATACATATTCCAGAATTTGAAAAAACAAAAAATGTGCTTGTAATTCCTGTAGTTTCTGAAAAAATATCTATACTTTTATCGTTAAAAATATCATAATAAATTCAGATTACGAATAAAAACTAAAAAAGTAAACTAATACAACAATACTTTCTACATAAAATGGCTCAAAATGTTGAGATTCGAAATGTTCAAGCAATAAATAATGAATTTCATATTTATTCAATAAAAAGCAGTTATTTTGATTTTATAATTATATTACATTATAAATAGGTTTAAAAGGTAATAAGCCTTAATCTAAGTATATAAAGTTTAAATATCTAACGAGTTAAAAAAATTACATAACTTAAAGCAACATGAATCTCAACATTCACCCTAAATATAATTAGGCCGGAAAATCGGCTGGTGGCTAATTATGTTTAGGGCGGTTACAATCCAGCGTTTTATAGGAACGTTTAAAGTCGATTATCGAAGCGCGTATAGACCCCTCTTTTATCACTCGTACGAGCTTTAACCCGCTTAAGAGCTTGTATAAAAAGCGCTATAAATATGGTACTGACATTCGCCATCACCGGCTTGAGCGTACCCGCTGGAATAAGCCCGTGTACGCTGTACGGGCGTTCGCCTTTTTGAAACGCAAAAACAAACGCACATTCAAGAGCGTTCGCAGAAACGACCGTATACGCTCATAAAAAACGCTAGTCTGAAACAGCCATTAGACCCATTTGAGACAGCGAACCAAGTGATACAGCCTCCAATATACATTTTTTTAAAGAACATTCAAAATAAATATAATGCCATTCAACATTACAATACAATACTTTACAACAATACTATATTCTATTATAGAATGTTTTTTTAAAAAATATTTCGCTTCATTGGCAGGTTTTTTTAAATGGTTTATTCCGAAATGGTCCATTTAAATTTAATCAAAATCGATTCAGTAGTTTGTTTTTAAATCAAAATAACAAATTATATAAATAAATGAATAAAACAAAAAGATTTGGTAAAAGTTTGATTTTGTCCCTCCTATAAATTAATCATTTTAAATACGCGCTTTCGAATACGATACGATAAGCTTGGATATTTCTATATGGACCTACTACTAGTGATAATACCTCGTTTAGTCTCAAATGGATCAGAATCTATCAATAGTTAAATAGGTAATGATCTAGGTAAAGCAGCGACTTACCCGCCACGACCGTAGATCATTTGTGTCATCCGACGTTCACGGGCGCGTAATATTTCTTCTTTTTTCTTCTTATCTGAAGGGGGTTTCGCCAGCGACACCTCCAAACGGGCTCCATTTAATTCTTTTCCATCTAACTCTTGCATAGCCTGATAAAAACAACATTAAATAATCCTAGGTATTAAAATAACCCAAATTATCTGGCATCACGTTCGTCAGGTTTATGGTACGATCTCGTAGACAGATAAATCCTGTGCCTAAGCAAACTACTCAGATCGAAACATCGTTTTTTAATTTCGTGACGGTTGCCAAACAAGCATATGATTCGCCTGATGGTAAGCAGTAACCGCAACTAAGAAATGAGCGCGATACTTGAAGTATCACTCACATTCGCTTAGCCAACCTAAAGGAGAGGAGGGAAGGGATGAGAAGGGAAAAAGAGAGGCAATAAAAGGGGGTGGCGGAAACATAATAGTACTTTGTTACTTTACGTCGATTTTCTGGTGCTACGTTCTCAAGGAACTTCCTCATTTAGAGGGATGAGAAGGGAAAAATAGAGGCAATAAAAGGGGGTGGCGGAAACACAAAAGTACTGTGTTACTTTACGTCGATTTTCTGGTGCTACGTTCTCAAGGAACTTCCCCATTTAGAGGGATGAGAAGGGAAAAAGAGAGGCAATAAAAGGGGGTGGCGGAAACACAATAGTACTTTGTTACTTTACGTCGATTTTCTGGTGCTACGTTCTCAAGGAACTTCCCCATTTAGAGGGATGAGAAGGGAAAAAGAGAGGCAATAAAAGGGGGTGGCGGAAACACAATAGTACTTTGTTACTTTACGTCGATTTTCTGGTGCTACGTTCTCAAGGAACTTCCCCATTTAGAGGGATGAGAAGGGAAAAAGAGAGGCAATAAAAGGGGGTGGCGGAAACACAATAGTACTTTGTTACTTTACGTCGATTTTCTGGTGCTACGTTCTCAAGGAACTTCCCCATTTAGAGGGATGAGAAGAGAAAAAGAGAGGCAATAAAAGGGGTGGCGGAAACACAAAAGTACTGTGTTACTTTACGTCGATTTTCTGATGCTACGTTCTCAAGGAACTTCCCCATTTAACCGACTCATTTGTACTGAAAGAAGCGTGGCTCGACTACAACTAATTTAAGTATGGTCAATACAAACATCTGCCGAACTTTTACATTTAGAATTGCTTCTTGAATATCGATATACGTTATTCAGCATTTGGTTCCGCAGTCCACGCTTGCGGAGTCAGACTAAATTAAACCTAAACAGCTTATATTTTATTGGTTCTGTTTACAAAAGTTCCATCCCATGTGACGACGTTGTGGCGCAGCGGTAGCGATCCTGCCTTAAACGCCACAGGTCGCGGGTTCGATTCCCGCTCGAAGGATAATATGTTTGTACCATGCAAGCATATTTTCCGGTCTGGGTGTACTTGTTGTTGTATGTGTTTCGGACCCCGACACAGAATATCACTATCCTTATGGGGGTTGTTGAATGTGCAGCGTTTATTATTAATACCCTCTATTTCACCATTTCATGTCTTGTTTTCGTGAAAAAAGGAGGCTATAACCGCCTCCTGGGGGTTCAAAATTCATCTTAATCGGTTCAGCAACTTCGGCTTGAAAGCCTCGCAAACACTTTCGCGTTTACAATATCTATCGAACTCCACTTTTTCGAAACACAAAAAGATTCGATCGATCGAGAATTCGAATCAATTTTATTTTGAAGTTAATTCAGGAAACCGTATGTGGCGTTTAGGTTAAAAATTTGTTTAGGAAAAGTTTTGGAAAATCATTCCGTAATATAGTAGTCAAAAAGCGAGCGATGTCGCGGTAGCAACTAGTATCGAATGCTCTTCATGATAATATTCTATATTTGTCTTGTTCGGAATGTCGGTGAATAATATTTATTGCAAGATAACGGTCGTCATGAGAATAAAATCGCTGACACAAATCATAACTTTTATCAGATATAATTCAAATCTAAAAATGATAGTGCAGTTTAAGGGAAATCAAATGAAATTGCCTTAAGCGAGACGCTCATAGCCGAGTGCACCCGCTAATCGGTCAACGATCGGTAGGTTAAGCAACTTTAGGCGCGGTCGGTCACTAGATGGGTGATCGCATAGTGGTATTTCAACCGAGCGTCTCCGTGCTCCCGAGGGCACGTAAAAAGTCGGTCCCGGCTGTTGACAATTAGACAATAGTCGATAAGTCAAGTCAGAGGCCTGTGGACGACCTTAACAACTCTGACACTAGGTTGACCACTAACCACTCGATAAGAAGAAGAAGAAGCCTTAAGCGCCACAGGTTCGATTCCCGCTCGGAGCATGTTTGTATTGACCATACAGGCATGTGTTCCGGTCTGGGTGTGTTTGCCCTTGTCATTGTGAATGTTTGGTGTCCGGACACAGGATATCACTATCCTAATGGGGGCCGTTGAGTGTGTAGTTTTTTTTTTTATGTTACAAGTTGGCAAACAAGCAAATTTATATATTTAAACGTTATACAAAGGTTGCCTGTAAGAGATCACTTTCAGTGATAAGGCCGTCCTTGTACCATGTCTATAAATTAAATAAATCATGTATTATTTTGTCGTGTGTACTTTTTCGGCGTCGAGACGTGATGACGCCATCGCCCGCTGTTGGGATAACCACTGTCACAGCAGAGATTATCTCACCAGTGCAATCAGTCACACTGGTGGTAGGCTCTTTTTCCAAGACGCCGGCTAGGTAGGTACCACCGCAGTGTCAAATATTCTGCCGCCAAATATTAGTGCTTAGGCATTACTGTGTTCCGGTTTGAAGGCACTGTACGCTAGTGAAATTACTGGGCAGACGAGATTTAAGAACCAATATCTCGAGTTTGGCAACGCGTGAGTGGCACCTATTAATGGTGCTGCAAGCGCTCATAGGCTACGGTAACCACTTACCATCAGGTGGGCCGTGTGCTTGTATGCCAAATTGTAACATTAAAAATAAGAATTAAGCGCGCGATGTAAAAAGAAAAGCGCAGTACTGTTAATAAAGCAATAAATATCTCTCTATTTTAATTCATTTGAAGAAGCTAAAAATGAATATTGGTTAATTAAAAGAACGGAAATGATTTTATTTTGTTAATAACCTTAACAGCACAATCCCGGTCTTCAAAATGGACGAAAGCGTAATCCTTAATCTTCTTGACGCGCTCCACGGTCCCGTAAGGTTCAAATTCTTCCTTCAGCGCCTCTTCGGTGATATCTTGTGTCAAATTTCGGACGTATAACACCTTAACCTGGGAAGAAAGTACTTTTTTATTATAAAGTATGAAGGTAAAATGGAATTCATGTGATATAGATAGCATTGTCAGCTTACTTTACTCATAGTTTGCTCGTCGGGCTCCTCTTGAGGATCGGCCCAATCCACTATAATATCACAGCCCCATACCTGTGAGAAGTCGTTTGACTGTTAGAAAAACAACTCATCAGTACAGAAATGACAAACGAGATACACTTGAACACTTAAGTCGCAGTACCAACCTTTATCCTACCAGTTCCGAGTCTACGCTTAGCTAACGACGCCGCCTTGTGTGACTCGTATTCCAAAAAACAAAATCCTCTATTTTTCTTCTTATCATCGGGCGAACTATATATAATTACTTCTACGAGTCCAGCTGCAATCATACAACTCAAATAAAATGGCACGAATGGGCCAACGGATGCGGAAATTATAATATAAAGCTCCCCAACCCCGCTTAAATTCAATTTCAACGCTACTAAAATATGAAGCAAATCAAACGATATTCCAGGAGAACATATACGGTACTGAAGAAGTCTAGAGAACAACAGCAAGATTCTCCAGTCATTACCAGTGAGCATTCTCGAGGCGGAGGCCAATCGTCAGGTTAACACTTCGTTTGCGATCTACTTCGCGAGAGGCCGCGAGGCGGCGGGAGGCCGCGCGGCGAGGCGCGCGCGCTCGCGCCGAGGCGGCCTCGCGCGGCCTCGCGCGGCCTCGCGCCGGCTCGCGGGCCCTCGCCAACTGAATAGCACTTATTATGAATTCGACAAGGACTTACGTGCGTGCCTAGTAAGCTCCTCAAACAAATCGTCCCGATCTCGATTCTTAGGGATATTTCCCACGAATAAACGATGATTGTTAAAGGAAACCGTAACGCCAATCTTTTTCCCCTTTCGAATTTCATAATCATTCAGCTGCAAGAACAATTCGAGGGAGAATAGCCAATGGCCCGGGCCGGAGCGGCCGCGGCCGCCCGGCCCATGACTGGAGAGGGACGCGGGACGGGCGGCGGCGGCGCGGGACGCGGGAGGCGGCGCGGGACGCGCGGGACGGGCGGCGGCGCGGGACAAGCGGGACGCAAGCGGGGCACCCTCAGCGGTCCACACCAAGCCCCCACGCACTCAACCCAACAACTATCAACTCTTTAATTCATTCGATTTCAACTTTACCTGTTAATTTACCAAACTCTTCCAGTATCTCCTCTTTGCCTTTAGACTTGGGAATGTTGCCGACGAAAAGTCGTAGATTCGGAACGCTAATCTTAATTCTCAGAGTCTTCCCCGGTTTTATTTCGTGATTATCGAGCTGTGGGAAAAATAATAAGGGAAAAATTTTGAAAAATGGGTTTCGATTCGGAATCGGTCGGGCCGAGCTGCGAACGCGGTCGGTTCCGGCGCGGGATGAATTTAGCACAGGCGCCGGCGGCGCGTGAGGTGATGTCGGTTAGAGCCAATCGAGATGAGTTAACTGTACTTTGGATGATAAGCCGAAAGTGTTGTACGGAGCAAAGAGGAGAGCCTGAGATATATTACATTCTCAGCTGGAGAACTTTTTTTTTGAAGCCAATTGAAAGTTAACCCTGTAAGTGGACCGTTTGATGAAGTGAAAATAAAAAAAGCGAGTATAAAGTGTGGTGGTAACAAAAAAAAATGAAAGCAAATTAAAATTGAACGAGGTGCACAGTAAAGAACGGGATGATATCTCAGGAAAAGCGAGGCTAGATCAGATTACAGGTGTTATGATTGCACATTTAAACAAAATCAGTGATTACATTTATAAGTGGCGGTGGCTATATACATACATCGGGACATCAAACGGACATTCAAAAACCAAATTTAACTTTGAGCCATTATAACATTCTAGTCTCTTACTTTGGAAATGAGCTATATGACCACCGCCAAGGGGATATTAATGACATGCTTTTTAATGATAAAAGCTTAAATCTAAATCTCCCAAATGTATATGAATACATTGCGTATTCGTAAGGCTAAATGATAGCGCCTTGCAAAAGTACTGACGAGTTGGTTGCATTCCAGTAGTTTTGCAATCGACGCCACAATTTGGCGACTTCGTTTGCGAGAAATCATCATTAAAAATTAATTTGGAATCGAAACAAGAATTAAAGAAATAAATAGAATGATATGGATAAAACAAAATTTCTTGTTTAATGATTTCAAATTAAAAAATGTTAAAGTATTAAGCTATGATTTTAAGGTTTTCCCCCCACAAAATACACGACGCCATTTTGTAAATCGACTTTTCGCAAATCGTTTGATGATTTCACCCAAAACACTAAATTCAAATATACAATATACGAAGCCGCCAAATCGCGTCCAGCTAATGTGCTGTGATAGATTTTTTTTTCAAGGATTATACTTAAAACATTCGGCGAGTCACCTGGAAAGTAGATGTCAAATTAGAATTTAGTTTTCACTTTTTAAAGATTTTTTTTTAACCAATTACAAATATTGTTCAGTTTAGACACAAGAGTTACCAATTCAGTTTTTTTTTATTTTCGATAAAACTGTGCAAGATATGCGCATTGGTACTTATTAGGTTTGTGGCAACAATTAAAAATAAACTAAATTTATGATTTTTTTACGAATTCAACTGATTTCAATAAGATACAAAATAAACACTAAAATTAAACACATATACTTGGTTCGTTGAAGCAACATTAAATGTCTAGAATAATACAGTGGTCAAGATGCAACATCGACATTGAAAGCAGAAAAAATGAACGCAAATGCAGGCAAAAATTAATGAAAAATCTTATATAAAGCTTTAACATTTATAACATTTAAGACAGCGCGTTGTTGCCACCAACCTAAGTTAACGGTTCAAATCTTGAAACGCTAAGTATTATTCGGAAAGTGGTAACCAATTCTCAAGACTCTTAGATTTTGCCACAATTTCTTTTTTTTCTCGTTTGTTTTTCTCATTAAATTATCAAATATAATTTAATGTTAAGAAAATTACGTTTACCACTTTCTAGAACTACTTTACGACACCCATTTAAAAATATTTTTTCGATGCTGTGAAGTTATTTTTCTCAGGAATGTAATCTTGGAACGATAAAATTATGAATATCTTTTGCATTACAGCATAACTTTATTAAATTTACAAATTGAAGTAAACTGAAAATGTTACATATTAACAATTTCGTATTCATTTTTGATATTAATATTGTGCAAGACATAGCTGAAAAAAATAACCCATTCACAAGTAAGTAGAGTGTGGCTGTGTGTCGGTAGAGTGTCGTGTATAGAGTGTAAAGTGTCGTGTGTAGAGTGGAATGAGTGCGTGAGCGCCAACCTCGTGCACGGCGCGCTGCGTGGCCTCGCGCGAGGTGAACGTGACGAAGGCGTAGCCGCGATTGGTCCCCGTCATGGGATCCATCATGAGGCGCAAGTCCCAGATGGTCCCGCAGCGTTCGAATAGCGGAATGAGCTCGTCCTCGTACATGTCCTTGGGGATCTTCCCGCAGAACACCTCGCAGCCGGAGCCGGGCGTGCCGCCCTCCCAGCCCGGCGGCGGCCCGCCATACTTGCGCTGACCTGAGACCCACCCGTCCACAATTATCTCTCGTATAATTTACATAATACACTTACTTGGCTGATCAGAACTCTACTAAAAATCTTTTGGTCGCATCATTTGCCTCTCAGATAAGCGATTATATCTTAACGACAGTTCAGACAGACGAAATCATAAACCACAAAAACCTTAACATACAATATGCATTGATCAGATTCTCTGCTAAGACCTAAATATCTTTAAATTTAAATGGATTTGTTACGTGGCTAATAATCGCAGATTAATTTCATATTTTTGTTTTGCAAATTTTTGTTACATGTATATCAAATTATTCACACGTATTTTATGATCATTGACTACTTTTATAAAAGTTATTATTAATATTACATTTAGTTCTGGCTATTGGTCACTGTTCTAAGCAAATCTAATACATGTTTTGTGATCAAAATTAGAATCGATTATTTCGAAGAGAATAGAAAAACTGATAAATAGTCACCTATCCACAGACAGACCATAGCTAAGTTACTTAACCCACTAATACGCTACGCAATAATTCGAATGTAATATAGATATGTTACAAAATTTCCTTTCTATCTTGTAATACATAATTCTTAATTACTATTGACGCATTTTATTAATGTAGTATTTTCTCTCGGCTAATTAGTTGTTTTATTAATGTTACATAAATTCAACTAACACGCGATTACGGCGTTATTCGACGGTTTTAATTTCCTTTATTAAATCTCTACCATTTATTATTTTCTCTACCATTTATTAAATCTCTACATATATTCTATATAAAAATCGAGACATTTTGTTTCAAACAGCAATTTCTGAGTTTCATTTTCGTTACAAACATTCACAAAAAAAAGTTTTTCTGTTTGTTTATTCTAACAATTTTAGATTGTGATAGGAATTGGTTTATTTGTCAAGCGAAATCTTAGAGGTAATGAACTGATTTTAATGACGCCTTATTTATTGAAAAGAGTAGGATATTACCATCAGATAGTCCCATATTAATTGATTATATTATTAAAGGGTTTCGAAATATAGAAAATGGAACAAATAAGTATAAGCTAAGTACCCGCGATCACTCAACCATTAGCTTTTAAAGACCTTAAACCCGATGACATAATATATATAGATAGGTCCTTCTATAATAACAAAATGTTCAAAGATTCGCTGGTGGTGGTGGTGGATTCGTAAGAAGTTAGTCACAAGCTTACAATATATTCGAATGAAGGTAGCTTCTTTTCGTCGCGTTAGTAGGTACAAATTCACAAACCAGCGTATCTTTGCACATTTTCTATGTATGTAAAGGCCGGCCTTTAGTTCATATTAAGTAAATGCTTAAAAATAAACACACACATCACAACTTCCTATTCTAAATAAACTTATTAGATTAACCTTTTATCTCATTTTAGAATCTTGTTAGATTAACCTTTTATTCTTTTAGAATCCTGTAAGATTCGAACAAGAAACACAATCTCAACCATCGCTTGAAGAATGTAATATGCAATCCTGCGCAACCATACTGGTTTCGAAATCAAGTTACTCGTCTCGATATTATATTTCAATTTTCCAAGTTTTACCTCATATAAGTAACAGTCTCTTTATCTACCCTATTTATAGATGTTTTTTTTTAATTTTTAATACTATTTTTATTTTTACTTCAGCCAGGCGAATTTGACTATAGACACCCTACGGTATTTAAAAACTATTTATAAAAATCGCGTGCGGAATAAAGAAAAATTTTAATAAAAATTTATAAATAAGCATAACCTAGCAAACGCGACAGTATTAAGACTAGTAGAGTTTTGACGGACTGTTCACATTTCTTTTTAAGCATATTTTCCGGTCTGGGTGTATTTGTCCTTGTCCTTGTATGTGTTTCCGGACCCCGACACAGGATATCACTATCCTAATGGGGGTCGTTGAGTGTGTAGTGTTTATTTATTTATTTAATTTTACTGAATACTGACAATGTTAGTTAATTGATTTAACGTGTCTTAGATTTACTTGAAATTAATCAGACCAGCAATATCATGATATCGATAATTGTAAGCTTAAGTAAAATGTTGTTAAGTGCAATTAACGCTAATTACCTATTGAATGGGACATGAAAGCAATTTAATCATAAAAACTTGCTAGTACAAAAGTATTTTATATTTTTAGTAAATTATTCTGTAAATTTGACTGTTTGATCTTCAAAACGTAAACACTATGATAAGCCATTTTTAGTAGAGAATGTTTCTGCGTATGTGTGTCTTTCTCCAAAAACGCTATAATTAAAAACACCCATACAATAATAGATATAATTCTTGCCAAAAATTGTTTTGGTTCTCCAATTTTGGGACAAAAAATAATAATGGGACAAAAAAGAATAATGGGACAAAATTATAGATATATAGACGGTAAATAAGGTCTGTAATTACCTGTCGTCACGTCTAACGTGTAACCGGTCCTCGCTAGGATCTGTTTGATCTTGTCCTCGTCGGGCCCTTTGACCTGGACAGTGGAAGTCAGCGCGGGGGCGCCCTGCACTCCCGCTCTGCTTTTCTGTCTGGAATGTACCAAAATACGTACAATGTACCTATTCTATATTTTGGATGACGTTTCTAGATTATTAATCTGTCGTGTTCAAGAATTATAATGGCATTTATAGAACCTTTTTTGCGGTAATATAGAAGATTTTAAACGATTTTTCTAGACCTTTTGGTAAAGGAAAATTGAGAAGTTAATGTAAACACTTCTTGGAAATAAATAACAGTACCCAAAAATAATAGAATAAATAAAATTGAATAAGAAAAAGTATAGACAAAATGTAATACAAGAAGTACGAAATTTATTTCATCGACGGAACGGGAAAAATTCATTCTTTGTCGTGTTTTATAAAGTTAATGAGTAACGTTTCGCTGGAACTGCATTGTCATTCCTTGTGGCCTGTACAAGGTTGGTTCAAACTTGTAGGAGCTTGAAAATGTGTCACACTTGAGGACAATAATCACATGTTATCTTATCTACAGAGCAATGTATCGTCGCATAGAAATAAAACGCGAGTAATGTGTTTCACGAAGGATTTTGCAAAGTTTCTCAATTTCAACTTTACCGCATCACGAGATGCAATGCGGCGTCATCTGCAATTCAAACTAGATGGCAGCACTCGTTGCAAAAAAATCATCGTATTACTGCAATCCGCAACACGGACGATAAGTGTCAAATCAATTTTTCAAGATGACCCAGTTACTACAGATCGGTCAATTTGGCCATCATCCAACATGAGATAGGGTTGGCGATAAGGAAAAAAAAAAGGCAAACTCACCTATAGGTCTTCATGACTCCACATAAATAAGCACTTTTATTTGATACATGCTCGAGATTTGAATCTAAAAATTGTCCAAGAACACTTAAAGCACCGTCGGATGGAAATTCTTTTAAGGCATCTAACGCACGCTCGTCCAACTCTGCGTGCGCTAGCTTTCCAGTCTTATAAATGTCGTCGAGCTTGGTTGCTACCTGGAAAAAATAAATCACTGCTTTTTACTCGGGTTCAAGAGTTCAGGCGGCAATAAATTAAAGTTAAAGACTCAAGTTTCTAAGCAAAATGAAAAATCTCCCGCGATAAGAAACGAGTTAAAGCGTCTCTCAAAGATAGTTTAGATCGCCCTCATTAGAGTTCATAATTAATGCGCGGAACCTCATAGATAGTTAGCTTAAGGCCTTTTAAATTTAAAAAAAATAAGGGTAAAGATCGAGCGAGACGGAAAATATGTAAAGACATGGCGACTTTTTCCAACATTACAGGAAGGCACGAGTGAAGGTGAACTAGTCGTAAGCCTTAATACCAGTTAACAAAACGAGACGCTTTACGCCAGGACCGATGCTGGTGTTTCTTTAATTATAATAACTACAGGGTATAAATTTAGGTAAAGATATGGAATAGAAATATGACTCCTATTCCTTAGTAACTAAGATTGATTTCTAAATGGGAATTCCATAGGATATATAATGAGTAATACTGTATAGTGTGTAATTTTTAGCTTTACATCCAAGTATAACCAAATAGGCCAATAAAATTTAATGTAATCTTGGGATAGGTACAAATAATTTGACACTCTATTACGATAAAAATAAGGTATAAAATTATTCAATAATAAAATATAAGTAACTACAATCACTTTTTAAAGTAAACTTTTTAGACAGAGGTCCCATTATCTACAATTAATTGTTATAGCAACAGTATAAATCCTTACTAGATATGATAATTTAATATCAAGGGTCAATACAGAGAAAGTGCATTTAAATCCAAGAGATAATCCTCAAGTCAGGTAGGTCAGAATGTAATAATATTTATGTTAAATTTATCAGAACATTCTAGGTACATATAGGTGTGCCAACACATTAAATTTATAAGTAATCCCCATAATTCTTAGTATTCTATGATAAATACTGATTTCTAGAAATTAAGTTTACAACCTTTCCATATAAATTATTTTCTTATCATATCTTTTAATATTAACTATTCTAACAAGACAAAAATGATTGTTAAAAGTGAGTGGCAACTTAAAAGTATTTCTTATAAGAGTCTTGTTTGATTTCAAATAGGTATATTGTTTAAAGTACCTTTATAATGTTGGTATTATTGATAAAAACACATACAGAAAAGCAACATTATGAAAATAAAAACTAATGGATCTTGTTAGAAAATTATAATACCAAATTTAAAAATTTCAAACTTAACTTTTTTCAAAAAGTTAAGTTTTAATAATTTAATATGAAATATTGATATAATTTGGTAATCATATGCTTATAAATTTTAAAATATTATCTAATAGCTATTGGAATAAAACTTAAAAGGTGGATTCCCGCTGGTATTGGGATGTCAATGTGTAATGGCCGCCTCAATATTATTAATTATATATTATTTTCATTTTGTTTTGCTTATATACATTACTAATAATATCTATATACTATTATTCATTAAATCTATTCTTTATAATAATCAAATTAGTTTCTTAAAGCCGAACAAAAGTTCAAATGACATTCAAAAATAAAATATATAATAATTAAGTTATCTTTTCTTACTTTTTATGTGTATGTGTGTCCTATATAATTATATGGTGCTTTGAAAATGCTTACCTTTGGGTCCAAGCCATATTCTATGAGTTTGCGGTAATCTGGTGTCCGGCCAACATCGGAGTCCTTCCCGGGGACCTCTTCTAGGGATATTTCACCGTTACCCTCTGCCATTCTGCACAATTATTAACTTTATGAACACTCACTACACTCCTGCACAACAGCACATCTCCAACTTCAAAACTTTCAAACTAACTTTAAAGTGACTAGCTAGCTCCCATGAGTTGGACCCTCTGAGAGCTTCATTACAGAATGCAGATGATGTCATTCGAGAGGGCAGCGAATGCGAAACAATGCTACATACATATTGCAAAACTATTATCTATTGATAATATATGTAAAACTAAATAATTATGGGAGAAGAATAACGATAATTACCTTATTTTACAATTTTTTGTAATTTTGGAAGAAAATGACAACTCTCTAATTGTCCGAAAAACAAAAAAACAAATGATGTTCAAACATAAGAAACTGTGAAACAATAGGATAGTGCACTCCTCATTCCATCCGGGTAAGGCGTAATTTCAAAAAGCGAATGCGCGGGTCATCGCATTCTTCTAGTGATGTGAAACTAATTTTTTGAGCCTAAAATAAAAAATTTAAATTATAAAAACAAAGTTAACATCTACACTTAACATAAAGGATATGCGAAATCCGGCGGTCAATGACCGAAATAACACAGACTATACGCGGTGAGTTCTTTTTATTGTTAAACACAACACTTTCCAATAAATAATCACTATAAAAACACTTTTACAATCCTTCGGTATCAAAATACAAACACAAGTAACTTTCCGCGCAGAAAACTTTGGCAAATGCGAAACTGCAATAAGTTGAGAGTGCAACTGCATTGCACTCGATAAGAACCGGCCGGCGCGCGCCTGATTTTCCAACAAGAATCCAACTAGAATGAGCACATTAGATGCCGGAAGCTAGGAAACACTATAACACACAATCACTTTGCAATATATTTGACCTAGAACACTGTACACGAAAATAATTACCTATTAATTTTGCTAGTTGGTGGCCGAGACAGATATGGCGGCACCGCGCGACGTCAACGTGACCGCCAGTACGGGGTTCTCATAACGACGCGCGCGGGACATGCAACGAGGAGTGCATTCAAACTTTGAAAGACAAGCAATGTGGTCGAAAAGTTTTTAGAATCTCTCTGTTTTCAGAATGTATGCGACCGCAGCGAATGACGAGATATTTTTATTGCACAGAGAGTTTTTGCAATGATTGCGAATAATTTTGAATGTGAAAGAGCGCGGCGCGTCGCGCAAGGCTGCCGGCCGCGAGGTGAGACAGGCTAGCGGCAAGACGGCAGCGAGTGAGAAGCCGAGAGCGAAGGGGGGAGGGTGTTGCAACCGGCGGTGCAGGCGTGCAGCAGCGACGACGCCGCACCGAGCTCGCTTGCATACTTGCATACACACTCACACTCGCAAACCCTCTGACCTTCGTTACTTGTAAGTCGTAATCGATTCACTGTAAGAGTTTTGCCTTTGTTACATATAGTTTCTCTAAGAAACTTTAAGTAAAACAACAAAAGTTAATTACTTTCAATGAAAAACTTTTAAATTGCAAAAATAAAATACTCCAATTTTTTTATCGCAATTATCATTTTTATCTAGTCAGATTCCAATAGATATCGATTATTTAATAATAAAACATATGCATATAAGAAAAAATACTATTTGCAAAAAAAGTCTGTGTAAAATTATAATATTCACAGCCATATACTTTTAACTTATAATTTTTAATAAGATTACAAATTTCGTGTGTACTATGCGAAACAAGTATCAAGCTAAAAGATCACACGGTTACTAATCGACAACGTCCAATAGTGGAACAAGGTTCATTACTCTTTGATATGGAAACGAAGGGATAAAAGAGTTAATCGCAATAACCCCCTTGCTTTAATTCGCTTCACCTGCTGATTATTGAAGCCGTATGTATTCGCGACATATACACAAAACTGGCCTTCGTACTTCGCGTGTATGTGTAAGAAACTTGGATCTGTATCCGCCGCATAATGCATATGTGGGTAGATACTTAGATAGAGCGGCTACTGCGGGTGCCTGGCTTTGTGTGGACAGAGTACTAAAGCGTCCCTTTCACCGCGAATATGAATCTTACAAGAGGCCTATGTCGCGTCGAGAATCGCTCAGTGTTCTAGACAGACTCGCTTCACAAAGAACTCGCTTGTAGTATGTATGGTGTAGCGGCACGACAGACACACTTCCTTTCTCACATTTTCTTGATATCAATAGCGTTAAAATACAAGCTGTAAAACGAACTCTCCCCGAGTTTCCGGCGGGTTAAGTCTTCTTGAGAAAGGTTTCGCTCACCTCACACGTCTGTTTTATTCATATCTGATGAATAGTATGGCCCATTGTTCGTTCATACCTCTGCTTGGCACTAAAAAAAATAAATCTTAATATTTCGAAAACGGCACATCACTATCTTCGAAATTTGACAGTTTATTACTTTTAATTTGCACGATATCCTGCCATTGCCTTAAACAAAGAGCATAAATAAATAGTTTTTAGAACAAATAAAAACTTCTTTAATACAAAAAATCATTTTCGATATTCTTAAAAGGTACGATACTATAGTTTATGCCATATTCAAAATCATACATTTAATACAGGGGTACAAACGATTCGTATGAGAATTTCATACTCACCGATTCTCGTAAGGCCCTTAGAAATAGCGCGAATCATCCGTCACGGACGTCTATAAATATCCATTTTGCAAATATACATAGCTTCGCAAGACCGCGCTGGCCGCGCCGCGTACTACATTAGCGATAAGGCACTTAGTGCGTATTTTAAATACGTCAACAGTTCGTTGACCCGCGCCGTTTCGCACCGTACGTTGTCGAATTTATTGTGTCTGTAGATTTGTGGGTCGACGTCGTCTCACTGCACTACCTGACGTCAAATGGAGGGCCCAGATGATAATGACGTCATCTCGCCGAATCCAACTAGCCGGTGCTTCTAGTTCTAGTTAATATAATACGGTATTCATAAAACGCGTACTATGAATTATAATACTGGCCCTAATCTAACCTGTCGCTATGAATAGCAAAGTAGTCGTTCTAATCGCGAAACATATGTTTTTGTGGAGGTCATTGCTATTTGTTTTTTTTTATTTAATTCAAGGGCAAAGATGTTATGTTTTGAAGTTTCTAATATGATAATTATTGTAAATTAAAAGCTTTTGTTTAAATTTTTGCAAAGTTGTGCATTATATGATACATTTTAAATTCGGCTATGATTTTCAATAAAAGATCTCTCCTGTTTTTGAAATTTTACTTACCTATGCGTTTCTAGTAAATAAAATTTTAGCTAAAGCTTTTCAATTATAGTGTTAAAAACACTCCAGAACATTCTTGCACTGTCACCATTTTTTAAAATTAAAATATAACTATAAAAAAAATATTGCGCCTCAAAACAACAAACAAAAATAGGAAATAAAATCATAATAATACTATCATAGTTCTATCTACCATAGACAAATCATTCCTTTCACAAACTTTTTAAAAGCGCAATTAACCCGTGGAATCATCTTATCCTATTGTCATTGAGGTTCTCGACCTTTGCGCGCGGTACATTCAATTCGCGTTAGATTTTTTTTGCGTCTGCTCGTGTCATAGGCTAAATGATTGAATATTCAATATTATTTAAAATTATTGGCAAGTAATCCACGATACACGTAATAAATTAATTTAAATAACGTCCCTCTTGTTTCTTTGATTTATAGGTAGGTATCGTCATACATTATAATTGTCAATGTTACTAAATCGAGAAAATTTGATCCTTATACCTATTTTGACACTTTCTTAGAAGATTATACATATTTGAAATAAAAAAACTTTTAAAAATAAGAGTAATGCGAAAAATAGTATAAGTACTAGTAAGTTATTACCGGCATTTTAAATATGATTGTTTTGAATAGCATCTTTGACACCTATGGTCGCTAGCAGCTTCGTAGCTAGGGTCATTGGCGCCATCACGCTATGGCGTGATACCAACATTAGGCCTTATAATATAATAATCAATGTTACGCATTAAGATTTATTTATTTTAATCGATTTAAGTATTATTAATGTCAGAGAGGAGCGCTAATACCATCCTAACGATGATAATATTAAATTACAAAAGTTTGAGAAAGTTTTTTTATAAATAGAAAAATTGATTGTTTAAGACGCTTTTACGCCTAAACGGCAGAACTGATAATGATGTATTGTGGTATAACTACAGATGGGGTCATGGAGACGGGTATAGGCATAAACTTACTTTATATCTACAGTCAAAATGTCAAAGACTCACTAGTACTCCTTCGTAAGTTCCACTGGTGGTAGGTCTTTTGTTGCAAGAGGCCAGCTAAGTAGGTAGGCTGTGTCAACCGCTTACCATCAGGTGGGCCGTATGCTTGCTTGCCAACTTATTAACATAAAAAAACCAACGCAAAGAAACGAAGGTACCTAGTCACAAGCTTGCAACATAATCGAATGAAGTTAGCTTCACACCAAGCTTGCAACAAATAAACAACAACAAAAATTAAACAGATCGAAGCTTCAAGAAATCATGGAGGTAATTTTTACGCGTTCAATTAAAATTCACAACGCAAATATGCTTACAAAGGTATACATATATAGGGGCTATTATCAAAAAGGCTATTTTATAAAATAGTTCATAGTGAAATAGTTTAAAATGTATTCTTAATTTTATTGTATATATTTGTGCATTTCTCAGTATTTCCATATCCCCACCTCGCTGCCGTGAATGTTATTATATGATCACTTAATCATTATCAGGAATACAGTATTAATTAATCGAAAACCGCACTTTCAAGATGTCTAGTAATGAGTGAGTTCCTTTATGCCTGCCATATGGCGGAAAGAGCATTTGTTCGCGCTCAGAACAGGAAGGTACCTACATCATTTTATAATAATGAGAAAAAAAAAGTTTTTAGACTCAATTATCTATATAATATAAAAAATGAAGAACACCTGATTGACATAACAACGCCTAGCTTAAACCTTTGGATCTAGAAAGCTGATTTTTTCCACAGGTTTTGTTTTTAAAATGTGAACAAGTATTAAGAAAGTATTTTTCCAAATTTAACCCTTAACGGGTGAAAAAAGGTTTGAAAATTTGGGATATCTGTCATTTTTGAAAGTAGAAGTACCTATGAAACTTTGTTTTTTGGCGAACAATTAGGTATAGATAAAAAAACACGTGTTTTATCATTTTATGTTTAAATTCCACCCATGATGACGATTGGTGAAAAGGGGGTGAGTGAAGGTGAAATGGGGATTCATAGTTTGTATTAAAATCATTATTCACGTGGATGAAGCCGCTGGCAAAAGCTAATTAGTTATAAAAACTTTATTGCATTACATTACTTTGTATTTGACTTAAAAATAAATATATAATTTTTATTACTTAAGTATATTTTATAATAATATAATAATTATTTGTATTTTATACTTTTTAAGTTTTTGATTAAGTACGAATAATTTTTAGGATACTATATTAATTGAATCGCAACCTGTTAAATATATATTAGTATTTTATAGTTTCAGTGGCTACCTGTGGTCATCATCACGAGTTCCACATCACCAAATATTGCTTTTTCAAAGCAAATGGAGAAATTACTTAAAAATGTCCAAATTGCAATAGCATAACTATAAAATTTGAAGATTCCCTAAATTTCTCCAAGATCGTGTCACTATTATTATCTTGAACCAATTGAAGAATTTTCAAAATCTGTTCACAATTGACGAGAAAACGGTGATCATCAAAAAACATACATAAAGTAGAACATAAAACCATCTCTTTTTTTTAAAGTTAGTAATCGAAATTTTAGAACAAATACTCTGTATATTATACTTATACTATACTATACTTCCAAACAATATATATATTATACTATACTTCCAAACAATAAAATGATTCCAGATAATTACCGACATTATGAACTCAAGAAAGTATATAGATATTCAAACTTCTTGCTTTATCCACAACTAATACAGGGGTTCAAAAGTGCCTCAAGTCGCTTCGAGAAAAGATTACGTCCTCGCCATTTGCTCGACTTGGCGGGAGCACTAGCGTGCCCTACTCGTATATAATTCATATCTCTAGACTTACTATATACCATGGACAGACTAGGAAACGCTAACATTTCGATTATGATACAAGCTTATGACTAACTTAGTTTCGTTGCGTTAGTGTTGATTTTAACAAAGGGGTACCAGCGAGTCTTTGAGACTTTATCTTTATGGAAGGGCTATCTTCTTCTTCTTCATCCTAGCATTATTCCCGGTATTTTTATGTACCCAGGGCCTGCTTATTACTCTTATCCGGATTTGACAGGTTACTAGTTTTTACACAGAGCGATTGCCATCTGACCTCTGCAACCCTAAGGGCGAACCAGTAACTCATTGGATAAGAGCAATGTACTTATCAAGAGTTAACGATTATTATCAGATGTTATTGATAATAACCGGGACCGACAGCTAAACTTGCTCTCCGAGGCACGGTGGGGAGACCCACACGGACAAACGCCCAGACCGAGACAGAAATTTTAACAAACATCTGCCCGAGCGGGAATCGAACCCGCAACCGTCGAGACTAAAGGCAGACTCGCTACCCACAACGCCACAACGGTATCAAAGGTGTGGAAGGGCTATCATACCATATAAATATATATTTATTATATCGAATATTTTATAAGTAAAGTTTTTTGATGAATTGATTACTGTATTACACACAAATATAGGAGACTTTTTTGGTACATTTCTTTGCTTTATTTTCTTGGCAGGCTTTGTTACGTATTTTTGTTCTCTCTTCGTCGTCTGCGAACAAGTTTTGATGATTCATTTAGGGTATACTTCTGCTCACAGTCAAGAAACATTTATTTTTCGTAAATATTATATACAGATATATCATCATTAAATAAAATAAAATAAAACAAATATATACGGTCTATGTTAGTTTTATTTTAATCGTATGCAAACTAATTTATAAATATACAATCGTAATCATCAGTCGAAGGACGTCCACTGCTGGACATGGGCCTCTTCCAAAGAGTGTCACAATGACCGGTCCTGCGCCATCCGCATCCAGCAGACTCCCGCGACCTTTACATGGTCATTAGTACAACAACGACCATAAAGCCAATGCTTTACGAGCATTATGCTGAGAGTCTCTCTATGTGAGAAATAAGGCCATCCGTAGCAGAACCAAAGTAACCGATATAGGCCTCCGAATTACTAAACTTTTTTTTTTTAAATTTTATTTTTATTTATTTATGTACCCAAAAACAAGGTCACAAAACAGTCAAGATACAATAAGTTAATGTGTACAATGGACAAACTTATCTCTTTAAGAGATCTCTACCAGTTATCCATAAACGTGGGAGAATTAAGTTAGGTAGAATTGCAGGCAGGTACTGGAAATAATATTGAATAAAATTAAATAAATAAATAAATAAATAAATAAATACATACATATACGGTTATATTATACATACATACAAACATACACATATACAAACAAACATACATACATACATACATACATACATACATACATATATACATACATACATAAATACAAACATACTTAATATATACTACATTATAACATACATACAAATAGAAGTAAATGGATACATACAAAATACACACATACGAACTTATTCGTGGTAGTTTAAAGTAGACAAATAATGCTGTTACTCTTACTCTAAACTTAAATGTTTCAACCGAAGGGTTATCTTTTAAAATATGAATGGGTAGTGAATTCCATAAGCGTGCAGCAAGGACTGTAAAAGATTTTGAACTTTTGTGGCAATTAGCGGGGAACATGAATTCTAATACACTTTAACGAGCAATGCTTGTATCTTATATATTTGCCAGTCTATTGTGTCTCGGGTTTTGGAAGCGATAAATCGATCTAGCTAGAATTCATTTTTAGAAAATGTCATTTTATCCGTGTTTTTCCAGTTCGAGTCCAGATGTCTCCAGTCTGGATTTCTCTTTTCTATCATCTTCTTTTGTGAGAAAAACTATTATCGTGAGCCCTTTATCAACGCATCTAATTCGTATGTAAGTAATCTCCAATTGACCAAAAAAAAATATACCGACCAAAGTTCAGTCATCCAGGTACTATACAATAAAATAGGATATAAAGCTATAACTTATATAACACTTCAAATTTATTTATTTGTATAGAAAATAGATATACAAATTGTGAAACTATTAAAATGAATATTCAAACAACTTGTCCATCCTTTTAACAGCCTAGGTATAGGTACGTAGTAGACTACATTGCACACTATGGTATCAGTTTCTCATAAGAAGACTCAAAGGGAAGCCTATTCAGTGTTCATAATTTGCGTTTATCCTCATTTGTGCACCGCTGTTACTTAATAATAGACTGCACTGTTTGAAATATACCGTAATGATAAACTTAATGGAAAGGTCAATGTATTATATGAACACAGTATTTGTCTTTTCTTTGTGAAGAATAATTAATATTTTTATCCATAAAAAATCATATTTATTTTCAATTTTTACAAACAATTACATCCATGGAGATGGTAACCAGAGTACTAGCTGCATTTTTTTTTATGTTACAAGTTAGCAAGCAAGCATACGGCCCACCTGATGGTAAATGGTTGGCGTAGCCTATGAGCGCTTGCAGCACCATTAGTAGCTGCCACTCATGCGTTGCCAACCTCGAGATAATAGTTCTTAAATCTCCTCCTGTGCTCCTACGTCAATTCAACACCAACGCAACGGAATGAAGTTGCCGAATAAGTATCTACGACTAACTTCGTTTCATTGCGTCGAAGCAAAGCTTGTTACATAATTCGATTTGATGTCGGTAAAGAAATGTTACACAGAAGAATTTCTGTTAACGCTACAATAACAAATACACAGACGTTGTCCTGCTCCAAAAAAAATCTGGGATCGTAGCGCCCCCTACTGGGTCCAATTGTGAATCTAAACCATTCTCGAATCCACTGGAACTCACACAAAAATGCCATCAAAATCGGTCCAACCGTTTAGGAGGACTTCAGTCACATACATACGAACAGAAGATTTATTTCTATATATTAAGATATAAGACAATTTGTAATTTTATCTAAGTACATATCACATTTTAAAGTTAAACTTATATACTAACGAAGTAATATTTTTTTAATAAAATGTATTTAACGGTATTCCGATACGTGAACAGAAACCATAAGAGCTCTTTCACACTCGTGGTAAACCACAAGTGACACCGAGGTTCATCGGGCACTTATAAAATTCAATGAATTACATTGAATGACAAGGAAGAAACATTTTAATACCTACATTCATATTAAATCTTCCAAACTCTCATGGTAAACCGCCTCTTAAAATGAAGTGTTAAAATTCTTGTTCCGGGCAGTTAGGAGGTATTTATACTTCCTATATAGATAGTAATAAGCATTATACATATAGGTACCTACCCTATCTACGGATATTTATTATTAATATAATAAATATAAACCCTACACACTCAAGTCGTGGGGGCCATTAGGATAGTGATAACCGGAGGTCCTGAAACACATACCAGGACAAGGACAAATACATACAGATCGGAACACATGACATACAAACAATGAGTGTATTGTCATCCGACATCCGACTTCATCACTAGCTGCAGTCAGGTACCATCAAATTAGGACTGAGTAGGCATCTTATAAGCACTTTTCTGTTTATCAGTATGGACTGTGAGCGGCTACTGGAGTCTCGTAAGAGGGTACCTTAGGGCGCCCTAAAAAAGCATGTTATAAGTAGTCATCTCTGCTTCAGGTTTCAAAATAATCGACCGCTATTAGACCTACCTTCTGTCTCCGTCTCTTCATTTCATGAGGTAATTCACATTGATATCTGTGTGTGTTTCCTGTGTTGATAGTAAACGTCGTCCATGGTACCTCCGCACCATCAGGCAGTCAGTATGCTTTTTTGTAGTATATATAAAAAAGGTATTAAAAATATTAACATGATTTTTGCTTAACAAAGATTTCTGAAACTTTAATGTATGATACGTACAACTTAAGTTAGCTACACTTAATCCCGGATGATCTTACCATTGGAATAAAGTAGTAATTTAGTTCGAATCTGATTTATAAAATGCCAGCAGTACAATAATGGTTTTCGTAAACATTTTTTTAGGCCTAATATTTTATTCGCACTTTAAATATTTTAGTTTTCTAATCTGATCCCATATCTAATATAATAAAAGAAATATAAGCGGCTGAGAAAGACGTTGTCCCCCGTCTAACCGGCCAGTTATAATCTTTATGACATAATTATAAAAATTAAACAAGAACGAAGCGATAACACGATATAAATTTACAATTCAAAAATAGCCACCGGATCGTGGATACGTGACCCTATTTAACCTCAAAAATCGGGGTCTCGAGAAAAATAAAAAGAACAAGAATTGTCACTGGATGTAAAAGATTATTCTCAGCTATCACAATTTCTCCTATTGTCCGGACATCCATTAATTTTTTTCTTTAAACAGCGTCAACGGGTTTGCCTGCCCTCGGTGCACAAAGGACGAATTCAAAGGTGGTATGGTTATTCATAAGACGGGTCGTCTGTGTCTACAGGCAAAGAAAGGTGAAACCGTAGTTTAAAGGTCGAGGAGTAATTGATGGTGTTAAACCATTGAGAGACATTATCACTTTGTCTAGCGATTAGTTTAGATGAATGAATCTATTAAAATTTAAACAGTTTATTTAGTACTCGTGTAACAAAAACTTACAATGAAAAAGGTTTTATTGTCAAACCGCTAGATTATAAGTAAATTTATTTCTATATTTTTAAATTCTGTTCATTATGTAGGGCCATAGAAGACCAATTTCTATTTTTAATTAACAAAACAAAAAACCGATTTTATCTAACAATTGTGTGAATTTTATAAAAAAAATTATAAGGTGGAAAATAATTTGTTGTTTTTAACATGTTTTCTTAATTTATATTATTTTAAATTATTAAAAACTGAGGAACAAGTTTTTCCAAAATATTGAACGAAAACGACATGTAGTAATTTACTTATTGATACACATATTAATTGATATTTTTAAAATTTTTAATCATACCAATCTAATAATTAACAATAAATAATACAAAAAAAAAATAAAGTAACACCATAGCTTAATAAATTTACGACCTAACAAAAATTTCGTAAGGAAAAATAATTATCCTCCAATAGACAATACGTGCTTAAAAATATAATATCAATCTAGTTCCAATGAAATTAGATCAGTGATAAGATACATCGTGTTCGATAACAAAAGGTAACAAAGACAAATAATTTATATACTTATAAGTCCCTTTTTATCATCTAACAAAGGGTTGAGAGTTGAATGCGAGAACACACTTCTAACGCCGTGCTAAATTGAAAATGACGAAGCGGAAACACTGAAACAAAGACTCGGACGAAAATAACACAAAAGATGGGAAGTTGTTCAGAAATTTAATTTTTAAAACAGTTTTTATTTAATTTTTTGTGTTAATTATTTAATTTATTTTCATGCTCTATTAAAACCAAAAGAAATTTAATTAAAAAGGTAATACTTAGTTAGAGTTATGTAAATTTTTTTAACGTATTTTTGTTGCTCTTTGTAGTTGATTTTACCTATATTCTCTATTAATTGATGGTTGATGTGATGATCTAGTTAGATTTTGTTGATTAGAGCCACTCCTTACAACCACTCCAGTTTGAATTTATTATATATTTGTAAAAGTTAGACTGTATTGTCCCTAGTTTTTCGTTTTTATTGATTCTATATATTATGCTATTTTACTAATTGAAATTAATTTAGGAACTTTAAATGAGCATTTAATTATTTTTAATGGTTATAGTTAGATTTTTATATATTCATGAACATGACTTACGTAACATAAAATAAAAAGCCTATATCAAACTCAGTTTAGTTTACCTAGTTATCCACGAGCGCATCTTTAACAAGTCTAGATAAATAAGTTTTCTTACTTAACGTCTTCAAAAGAAAGTACACACGAATGTACCGTGTAATGCAACGAGAGTTCCAAGAAAGGTATTGAATCCCGTAGCGTATTGTGTAAGTGCACTCAAACTTTCAACGCAGATAAGGAGGTTGCCTTACAGTTCGTAACTGTAGTGTCTAGAGGCATCGATATGCAATACTCGAACCGACCGCTACGATCCCATGAAAGCTAGTCTTAGAAATAAAAGCTAATAAGTCCGAACACATTTGAAAGCTCTATTCAGTTAGTGTAGTACCACCCTACCATTAAGAAAATCCAGTTGCGTCGCAAGTTGGCATGGGAATGTTCGGGGGGGTCAACGTCATTCGGTCCGTACTTGTCCCGGGTAAGCAGTGCGTATTATTATTTCGATAGATGTTTTTATTTTAGGGTCTCGGATCCGGTCTCAGCGCCCCCTCGCTCGCCGCTTCGCGGCCGGCTGTCGGCCTCGGGTCGCTCCCGAATCGCACTCGCTGCATCTTGATCTTACACGTCCAACTTAATCATATGCTGGCTATTTCGCAATATTGCACTTCTACGTTCATCTCAACTCATTATTTCGTTTAAGACCCATTTATTAAATATGTACTATTTAAGTTATTGCTGTCTTTAAGAGTTGAGATGAAACAGTTTGCTCAATAATTTCCTGTAATTATGCAATGATATTATTAACATTTCTTAAATGGTGAAATGTACATTATTTTTAAACGATACTGTTCCAGTATCCGTTGTTGCAATTTTAAATTCATTTAATGTTTTTATCGCCCCTAAATATAATAAAATTCTCGAATAAAAGATACGAAGCTGAATCCCACCGCATCGCGACCGGTTCTCTCGATCAATCGCGACCATTGAAATCTCGAAAGCGATGGCCGGTGCGAATTTCACACCAGTCTAGTCTAGACTTCAATAATGTCGCAATAGGCCGCCTAGGTACTTTTTCATTGCCTAGAACGCGGACGGTGAGAACAAATAACGGGCGCGTAATGCATGATTGAATTTATTCTGTTCATTTCATTGTAAAAGCATGTCGCAATTCCTATTATATTGTTGACAAAACGATGTTGTCATCCTTAAGCTTTAAATAAATAATATGCTATATATTTTATAAGTCATATAGATCCAAGACGAAATTATTCTTCAAATAGATAATTTAATACAACTGTTATACGACAATCACTCCGTAATCAAATTCTACTTTTAGAATATTTTACATAATTTATATCAGTACAAACAAATAAAATAGAAGTGTCTGTTTGTAATTCAAAATTAACATATTTCCACTAAATGTATATAAACGTATATACGGTATTTACATAAAAAAAGAACAATTTTTAAAATTGTTGTCTCTTTGTCTGTCCGTTTGTTCCGGCTAATCACTGCAACGGCAGATAGCTGATGTTATAAAGAGTAACTTAGGCTACTTTTATTTTAGAAAAAGAATAAAGGTTCTGTGCATAAAGAAAATTCGGTACACCATGCGAGCGAAGCCGCAGGCGCAGATAGTAATTAATACATATATCAGGTTGTATGAAAAACCGTCTTAATATATGGTCTTAATGAATGAAAAATATGCTTAGAATTGTAACGAATTAAAGCTAAGCCTACACACAAAAACAAAAGAGCAATTAATGCTTACATAAGAACTTAATAGGGGAGCTAATTTGCACATAGAGAATGTTCCAGGTAAGAACAAAAGGATGTTTTATAAAGAAAATGTATCTTAAAAACTGCTACATTTTTCATATATGCTATTTAAGACTATTCTATATCCCTTACCATTTATATGAATGAGCGTAGTCTCGGTTTATATATTGTATAGTTGTTTCTTAAATTCAAAGCGTATATAACTTAAAGTAAATATTACAATACAAGTATAATACAATAGCTTAAGTAGATTAATAATTTTTATTTTATGTTGTTTTATTTTGTAGGGTGATTTTTATAACTTAACATGATTTGACTTTTGTATAAATGGCGCTGCAATTCAAAACAAACGTTCATAATTATTGTAACAGTCGAGTCGTGAGGTTACACTGCCCGTTGATTGTTGAAAGTAAACTTCTTTCGCTTTTCTGAACCACCTTCAGTTTCATGTTTCATCTCACGAAGGCGTATTGGTCAATGGTCTTCGCTCGAGCCGCCAGTGAGGCTACTAGTCCTCCTTTTTAGCATCAAAATTTGATAAGAGCGCGTATTAATACACATACCTACAAGCATAGCTGACGCGCCTTCGTGAGATAGAACAACAGCAATGGAATTATAAAAAGCGGACTTTATAACTATATTACTCTATGACAACAACTATTTATATCTAGCCGTGCTAGCAGGTTCGTGATTCATCTACACTTAATGGAGGAGCCCTACTCGGCCTATTTTCACTTGCGAACTAGCTTCTATTTCAGACATTCTATTCTTTATTCTTGTTAAAAAAATAATGATGGAATAAAATATACTTAAATTATAAATTGACATGAATAACTTTAATTTTTGTCACTACACTACTAAGATAGTTCCTTGTTCCGGTACTAATGAAGCCGTATGTGAAGTCTATCTAGGTATTTTAATGTTCTGTGATAAAAGTGGTAACTGTATACCTCTATGTTATATGATATGATAAAAGGAAGAACAGAAGTAGGCGAAAGATTTATTTTCCAAAAGTCACGCTAGCAAAAAAAAAGCACCACCACTACAAATTCCAGTCAATAATCTTTCAGAAGGCAATCCCTCGCCGATAAAACAGCTGCCGCAAGCGAACATCGTAGCCGTCACCGTCCAACCGTCGATGCTAAAGGCAGACTAGCTAGTCTACCAACACGCCACAACGGTAGTCAAAGTACATAATTACGATAATATAAGAAAAATTATAGATAAGTAGTCCTTCTACTTTAAAGTATTAAATAATATACTACACCATAATAAAATACCATACCATGTATAAAAATGAAAAACTACTGTACAATTATTTTAAAAGTTAATGGCACCTAAAAGTTCATATATATACAGTATCAGTAAGAATTAATTTATAATCACGGATACTCGAAGACTACGACCGCATAGCGACTGACACGCTATACACTTCGGTTGAAAGTTGAGTCTGCGGTCGTGCGGTAACTTAAATACCATTTGAAATACCTACGAGTTAAGCTAATTATAACGATTTCAAACATACATTTTATTACTAAATTGTAAGCCTCAAGATTATTAGATGTACAGCACAAGATTTGGGGCTAAAAACAAAAAATATATTTTGTATGAATCAATTTTTTTAACTATGCACGAATTTTTTTACAAAGGTCCAACCTCCAAACGCGATTAACTTTTTATAAAAAAATTATTTATTTTTTATTTATTAATTAAAAATTCTACTACATAACATACCTACCCTTCTTCCATACCAATTTTTATGAGTGTTTACTATTAGGTTTGTTCTATTAATCCCATCAAAAACATAAAAATGTATATAAAATTCAAGTCTCGCAACGCAGTTCTTGTACAACAAAAGTTTGTGAGATCTCGTGTATAACCATGACTGACACTTAGCAATTGCACGACACTAAAGTATTTCAATCAGTGGAACCGTACATCTAATGAAAGGTAATGTATTAAATATGTTACCGTAAAGCTATTCTTCTATCACACAAATACATTACGCATATTTATAAAATAACGTAAATTATAACAAAAATAATTATTTTTGTGGAATATTTTGCATTTTATAGCCTTGTCCGGTGTCTTACATGCTTTGCAATGTATTTTTCTATGGAGAAGAAGCAAGAAACGATTTTCATTTTTATTGTTTCATTGACACGGGCGAACTACTAAACAGTTTCAACAAAATCACATACATAGTATAGTATGAACGAATATTGAACAAACAAAGTCATACATTCATTTAAAATGCCCAAATAATAATAATAAACACTACACACTCAACGGCCCCCATTAGGATAGTGATATCCTGTGTCGGGGTCCGGAAACATTCACAATGACAAGGACAAATACACCCAGACCGGAAAATATGCTTGCATGTTCAATACAAACATATTATGCTCCGAGCGGGAATCGAACCCGCGACCTGTGGCGTTTAAGGCAGGTTCGCTACCGCTGCGCCACAACGTCGTCAGTTAAATGATAAAAATGCCCAAATGCAAATGAGCCCTTATCTCATGTGACAACCCTCTTTTTTAAAACGAGTATAAATGCTTTAAAATACATGTATTACGTAAAGTCAGCGTCATAGGCACTCCAATGTTCTTCCAAGCTTTTGATTCTTTACACGACAACGACATGCACTAGAAAAATTGCGAGAGAAATACCACGTATCCTAGAGACGGCTCGAGTTTAGTTCAAAGCTACAGGCTTTTTAACATGCACCTTTAGTCCCACTTGAATTCTATGCTGATTACACACCATTTTCTTACAAACTAAGAATGATATATGTAAGAGCTTTTATACTTTTTCAGAAAGATTGTAAATTTCTAATTTTATATAAGGTGTTCCTTTGGTAAACGGCTCCTAAACTAACTGATGGGAAACGAATATGTCTTTTAACCTATGTATCATAAAGGAAGAATTACTATCTACTTACTTACATTAGCTAAAAAATTTAATTTACGGAAAAAAAAAAATTATGATCGTGTTTAAAAATATATTTAATACTCAATAACTTAAGTACTTTGAAGACATTGTTATTAAATAAAAATAATAAGGCTTTCATCTACATGGTAAGTACGGTATTCTACTTTTTCCTAGCGCTATTCGACGTCGTTGTGACACAGCTGTAGCGAACCTGCCTTAAGCGCCATAGATACTGGCTCGACTCCAACTCGGATCAGATGTTTGTATTGATCATACAGGCATATGTTCCGGTCTGGATGTATTTGTCCTTGTCCTTCGGTATGTTTCCTACACAGGATATAACTACTCTTATGCGGATTTAACAGGTCTATAGTTTTAACGTGGCGATCCACCTGGAATCCGTAACCCCAACTCGTAAATCATCGGTACAAGGACAAACGCCAGGACCGAAACAGCTTGTAAGATGAGTCCACCCCAGCCGCAATGCAGCCTCGCCAGCAAGCCTTCCATAACAGTCGTCCTACATGGTAGGTACGGTATCTATATAGGTTATACAGGTTCGGTATCTATATAATGTGCGAGACAGTAACTATCTATAAGAAATTAAGAATATTTTTCAGTAGCCTAGCGATTTCTTGACAAATTTTTATGTTCGATTTTGATATTAATAATTTCGATAGTTTTTGAGTTCAGTGTTCTAGTCATTCTAGTTTTTCATGAACAACGGGAAGAAAATAACGTATGTCAGCGTATGTAAGTACTCGTAAATCGATCTAGTAATTTGTGCGTACACGCACTGACGCATCGACCACACCAGCAGATGGCGGACGCATGCGTGCGAGTACAGGAACTCGTTTATAAGGCTTCTATTTGACTAAGTACACAATATATTATGTACCGCGTAATTTTATATACTATTACATTTTTTACGCAGCAATGAGACTGGCTTCAGAGGCAAATGTTAGTTATAATACCGTCAATATACACATATATGTATCTCTCTCTATTTTCTTAGCATTATTCCAGGTATTTTCACAGGGTCTGCTCATTAATATTATCCGGATTTATACGGATTTGACAGGTTACTAGTTTTTACTCAGAGCGATTGCCACCTGACCTCTGTAACCATAAGGGCGAAATTGGTTATGAGCAAATTATTTATCAAGAGTTGACGATTATTATACTTCCACAAGCTTAACTTAAAATATACATAATTATATACCTATGTCAATTAATTGCGGTGAGTTATTCTCCTAAAACTAAGTTTTTTTTTGTTTTAATCGCCTTAAATCTGTAGTGGTTTGACTGAAAACTGTTGTGGTGTAGAAAATACCCGAAGCGATATTCAAGCAAGCAAGACGACGGGTAATTTTCTATGAGAAATGCAACTTAAGATTATTTTAATAGATAGAGAACAATTCCAGATTTTTTTTTTTATGACATAAATTACAATATAGTTTAATGAACAAAACTATCGAAAATCATTTTAATATTTTTTATTGTTATTTTTATTATCAATCTTCAAACCATAACTAAAAAGGTCAACATACTTGCCCATTCATTTTCTCATAATTAAATCACCCTCGCGCTATAGATTGAACCGACTTTACTAAGACTAAATATTACTCAAGAATATACTTATCATTTTCTTCTCAAATTTATAGTTAAAAATTTGTAGTGTAGTAGTGATGCCTGCACAAAAAAAACTAACAGCAGACACCAATTTGTAAAAAAATATTTGAAAATCACTCATTCATAGTCCCAAGCAATATTTTTTTTATTAAAATCTAAAATAGCAGACACTTAATGTTTTCAGTATAATATGAACAGATTTTGTCGCTACCCAGTCCAGACAGTAGACAAACTGTCTACTGCGTAGAATTTAACTGAGCCATATGTAATTCAACGGACAGGGAATGTGTTACATTTTCTAATAGCATGAACTGTCGTCTAAATAAATATTTGAAATATGTTTGAGTATTGTTATTTTTTATGTCATGATGGTAAAGTACGCCCGACGATGAGCAGTGATCGCAACATTTAAACGCGCGCGATACTTGAAGTATCACATATGAGTTGCCGACCCAAAGGATAGGTGGGAAAGGAAAAAAGGAAGGGAACAGAGTGGGTGAGAGATTGATCCTTTGGCATTGACACTCATCGCACGAAACGCAATACTTGTACTATTACTAAACGCCGATTTTCTGTGAGAGGGTAGTACTTTTTGTAGTACTTTTTTGCAAATTTGTAGGCCCATTTGTACTGGGTAATCATTGGGTAAATTCCTATTCTTTTAATTTTCCTGCCCTGGTCTTAATTTCTATTTCGACAGTTTTTAAGTAGAACAAAGTCAAATAAACATATTAAATTAAAATAAATATCGCCAGGTGTACTCTGACGACGAACATTGGTGGCCTCTGAAAATCAGGTTGTGACATCACTAAAATACACTGAGAGGTATTATCATTTTGGGGCTTCATACTACCTAAAATACAATTATTATTATAGGATTTTTTTTAATATTTTGACATTTATTATACTTATTAATTTATAATTACTTAGTTATTTTTTTATTACTTTTTATTATATATTTAACTTTATTATTTTATGTTTTTCTTATAACCGTTTGTAGTGTTTCGCACCACATAAAATAATTCTTTCTTCTTTTTATATAGAGAGGGTTTACCATCTGACCTCTGCGACCCTTTGGGGACGAACCAATAACTCATTACATTAGATTTTACTTACAGTAAAGTGTCTATTAAGGGTTAGCAATTATTATAAGACTTTGTTTATAACTGACAGTATAAAGTGTGATTCTGTATGATCAGAACAGACGTACCTACCTACCTCGAATCAGGAATCAAACCACAAAGTCAAAAAAGCAGGTTAGATTTACAACTACGCCACAGCGATTGTACGTACATATTATGTGTATGCTTGCATATTTTTATCTCCTATACCTACTATAGATTAATTATTATAATTCTAAGTATTGCTATAATTCTAAATACCTGTTCTAAGGAGGTAAATAGAAAACTTACCAAGATAATTTGAGATATAGTCAAAGAATCATGTTTCTTGTATGGTAACCATAATTATTTATTTAAAATTTTATTTTACCTATAAACTATTTTCAAGATTTTTTTCTAAGGTTTTCTCTAAGGTTCGTGAGATACAGCCTGCTGTCAGATATACGGACGCACAGTGGAGGCTTAGTAATATAACCCTAGAAAACGGTACTTTTGTATCCTCTTTAAGTAGTTCAAGTTAATCAGTATTCTTTTTTTTTAAAAGTAGTTTCATTCGTAAACCGTTCGCCGTTTTAACTTACGTTAGCATGAAAAGTTTTATTAAAAAGTTAACGCGGGTTCAAGTAACGAGGTGCAAAAAAGAAACTAATGAACGAAAGCTGCGCCACTCCGGCATTGCAGTGTTTCAATGCAGTCGCCTGACCCATGTACTTACATACACGTATAGTACGGATTACGCGGGCCTTTGTGTTTATACTTTTAGTTGGAAAGAGACAAATAGAGTGACGAGAGGGACGCAGATACTCTTAATAACTTTATGAAATACATTTATATTTTAGAAATTATGTTAGGTAATATAAGAAGAAAGGGTTAACTTATTATTTAATATGTAAAAAAGATATAATTGAAAAATAAGCGATATAATTGCTATATGAGGTAATATGTATGTATGTTGAAGAATTTTATTGTATTTTTTAAAAACATATTTTTAATTTTTCATAAATTATTGCTAATACCTTCGTACAGCTTAAAATTTATTTACAAGCTATTATACAAAAAATTATACAGTTTTATTTTTACGTTGGGTAAAATAATAACTGCTCTAATTACTTCTAAGACTTAGGTATCTACTTATTTGAAAAAAAAAAAAAAAAATGTTATGGACATATTGTATTACTATGTAATTCTTATTATTGAAATACTTATTTCGAATTAGTTGCAGCTTATATAATAAATTGTTTTTACTGGTATTTCTTTTGATTCTGATAATTATTTGGTCGAAAAAAGTTACGAATCGTTCAGACCAAACTGCACGTCTATGCCTATGTACAGCGCTACATAAACTCCTCTGTACGCGTTGCCATCTGTAGTTTTTATTTTCATCACAATAAAGGTGATATTTTAACTACGGTACATAGTTTGCCAGCCGACAGATCGGAGGTAGTGAATAGGCGCCCTGCACGAGTCTAAGGCCTATGTAGCTTTAAAAAACTATTTTTAGAATTACGTTCCATGTCTGAGACAAAAATGAAGCACTTTTCGCATCTTAGTTTACTTTGACATGGCGTATTCTGTG
Source organism: Hestina assimilis (assembly GCA_023373885.1). Taxonomy (NCBI): domain Eukaryota; kingdom Metazoa; phylum Arthropoda; class Insecta; order Lepidoptera; family Nymphalidae; genus Hestina; species Hestina assimilis. The sequence goes on from CM041750.1 coordinate 13,078,516, forward strand.
ATATATTGTTTTAGGCCTTAATTGTTTTTCCTTTGCCGGTTATTCTATAAATACTTATGCATTTTATTATTAAAATAATATTGTAAATTATAATGTAGTATTAAACTATATGTAGTTAAATATTAATTATTGTTATTTTACACCCTTCAGGGAAAAAGTTTTACAAACTTTGAATATATTTATATTTATTTTTATCGAATCAACAAGCTACAAAATAAGTTTCAACCTTCTAGCTCTAATAAGGACGATACTCGCATACAAAATTTCTACCCTCCTTTTCAACCCCTTACAACGTTTTTTTCGCATTAAAAATGCCTATGTCTTTTCTCAGGCTCTAAACTATCTGTGTATCAAATTTCATTGAAGTCGGTTCAGTCGCTTTGGCGTGAAAGCGCGACAGAGAGACAGACAGAGATAGAGTTACTTTCGGATTTATAATATTAATAGTAAGAATTAGTCACAGAGCATAATAATTATACGTGTAATTACTAACATTATTAATCACAGTTTGTAATAATCCTTATAATTAAGAAATAAAAAGCCTTATTGCACTGAAAAATGCCATATAGCTATACAAAAATCAATTAGGTATATATTTCTGCATTGAAAACACTACATCCGGCTTGTAATATCACAAAGGCACGTTAGTCCATGACCGGCTCATACAGTTCTGAATCACTTATTGTCTCCTCATTATTTAAATATCTTATTGTAAGGATATATCATCAAGATGTGTCACACGTGGCTTGGACCGGCACGGAATTATTGAGTAGGGTTACCATTTAGTGCATATTAATTATATGTATAATAAGATAAATAAAATAGGTATTAAACTAAGGACCATTATGGCGTGTTGCTAGTGACCCTGCTTTTAGCCTCGACGATCGTGGATTCGATTCCCGCTCGAGGCAGATGTTTTTATTGATTTCCAAATGTCCTTGGCTGTTCTGTGGATCTGTTGGTCTAATTAGCTCTTATCCAATGATTTACTGGTTCACCCGAAGGCTTGCAGAAATCAGATGACATTCGCTCTGGATTAAATACTGGAAATAATTATAAGAATAAGATGAAGCAGGTACAATGCTCTAAGTATTGACTCTTTATAATTATTTTCTTCTTTTCTTAGGGTTTCGATGGTGGAACGAAATTGTTGTGGCCCAAAACATAGCCACAATAACTGTGTTGTCGAAGCCACCATCAATGCGTCGCAATCATGTTGAGGCACGCAGGGCATGGTAATGTGAGGCAGCGAGTATTGAAACATATAAATGTTGAAACGATACTGTTTATTTAATTATGTCGCTAATTATATAGTCTTAAAGCTTTAGGATCTACGGACCTGTGAGGGAGCTCGACGGTAGTTATCGTCAACCGATGAACCACGAGCTAGACGCACTCATTGGGCACGAGAACATCATCAGGTTCTATAAGTCGCAGCGGCTGAGATGGGCAGGGCAAATGGAAAGAATGCCGGAGACGAGAGCGACGAAAATTTTGACCAAATGGACGCCTCAACAAAAAAGACCAGAAGGAAGACCAAGAAAACGGTGGTACGATTGCGTGGAGGCAGACTTGAGAAAGATGGGCAAGTATACCAACTGGAGACGGACAGCCAAGCTTCGCGACCCACAGAGGGTTGTAGCGCCAACGGAAGAAGAAGAAAAAAAAGCTTTAGGATATATACTTATACCTGAACCAGTAATTCAATTGATAAGACCTATAAGATTTTTTTAATGTGTGTTGCTGTTGGCCCTACTGGCCTTGACAGCGTCACCTGGTGGGTGAGCCGAGTACTGAGACCCAGCCGTGAAAGAAAGATAGCCGTCGCGGTGGCTCAGATTGATTCCGTTCTTACGATGCCTCCTGCGAGGCTGCACCACGGTTAAAGACGTCATCGGGAATGGAGGAAACGCTACGAGCGCATTCTACTCGATGGACTCACCCGACGGTGTGAGCGCGTCGTGACGTGTGGAACAAGGGAGCTCGTCTTCGCCGGCGAGGACGGTGTTGTGTGCGTGTTTGAGCTTTGTTCCTCCATGCATTGTAACGTGATCTTATAGTCAGGGTTTTTTAGTACGTCCTTAGATCGTCTTACTTTAGTCGGCTTGTCATCTAGACAGTCTATTCAGGGGATTTGAGTGGGAGATAGATTGATCGAAAGCGCACAACCGTGTCATTTATTAATTTAATCAATTTTTCATTGTATTGAAAAACACTACAAACATAAAACATACCATATAAAAATCGATATTTCGAATAATTATGGCGACCCTATTCATAAGTGCATTATACGCGTTCACAGCCGGAGCGGGCGGTTAGTTATTAATAAAATCCAGTTATTATAATGCCCTGGTATATCAAGGGCCGGCCTAGGCTAGACAGCTTTCACCGAAGTGCCCAGGTGTACAATGTTAGTGCATTCTCACATGCATTTAAATCAAGGATCGCTTGAAAAGGAAGTTTAATTATACATTTTTGATTTCAAAATTATACAATACGATTGGTACAATTATTCTTCTTTATATATGATTTTTTTTAAATAACTAGTTTAAAATTCGTTTAGATTTGTTTAAATTTACCTTTTATTATTTACTATAATATGTTATTTGGATCGGAATTGTTGTAAAAAATACGCTTATTTGGAACCTCAAACGACTTTTTTTAAATGTTATTGATCTATATACTTAAGTACTGTGTACAAATTGCATAAGTTATAGTACACATATTGTTCCTTCCAAAATTAATGCAAATTTAATATTTCGTTATGTCGATATAACCGGGGGTTGCTTGATCTAGGTGAATAGAATCATAGAACACACAATGTCTAGCAATGATTTTGAATACCCATAATCGAACCGGCGTCCAACAACGCGGGAGACAAGCTGGACACCGCTATGTCAGAGAAATTGCTAAGTTTATTCAATAATTATATATAAATACCTACATAGTAGTATAGAGGAATTCCGAGGAACAAAAAATATATAACATTATTACAAAGAAATGCTTGAATTTCTAATTATTAGACTCGAAACCTCATTACCGCAGTCTCACTACTTCGTAGACTAGGTAGGAAATAAATACCTACATATACCGCATATATAATTTTAAAAGACTATTAATAATTTAGAATAAATAAATAAATGAATTAATAATTTTATAATCATTGTCTAAATCGTTGTATAAAAAAATTGTTTACTTATTTTTGAACTGACACATTCTCATGTTATCATCTGTGGCTCAAAAACTTTTCAGTCATTGAGAAATGGGGCTGCTGTCAAGTAATTTGAAACCCAGTTTTTTGGGTTTATTAAAATTTTTGAACAACATGAACTGGTTTATTGTGTTTTTTAGTTTAATTAATATATCAGTTTGTATTTACGAAGATCAAATTGGAAAATTCGACTGGTAATTATATGTTTAAGGTTATGTCAGTTATAGGACTTCGCTGGGTCGTAGTTCAATGAATTATTGAAGAGTTTTGTTTTCAGGCGTCAAACTTATGTCGGCAGAATAAAATTTGCACAATTCGACACTGTTTCCACTGCGAAAAAAATTATAGTAGCCACAGAGGAGAATGTTTTAGCTGCCCTGAATTTGAAGACTGGTAAATTAAATTTTATTGATAGTATCCGGGTAAATCGATTTAAACACTTCGTTCCATTAAAAACCGACATTTTGTACATTATTCATTTATAAAAAATGTAAATTTGCCGAAACAATAGCATTTATTATTGATTTAATAAGTTACTTATTATTGATTAATTTATTATTTGAATAAAATCATTCTAAACATGATAATTTTGTAACTTTCAACTTTCCAAGTAACTATTATATTACCTGCTTGGTAACATCATTGTATTATGTCTTTATTGATTTTAGTAGTTCTCTAGAAAAATTGCTTATACAACTTGCTTCCATTAAAAGAGCTGTGAATTTTTGTTCCATACTGACTTTGTTTATATTTTGAAATATTGTATATATTAGGCAGCTATCAATCTTTACAAACATTATTTGTTAATGATTTTTCATAGAAATGTATTACAATTTGCAGTTTTTATTACAACACATTCATACTAGTTTAAAAAAACATTTTAGGTCAAGTGGTGTGGAGACATGTGTTTGAAAGTGCATCAGCAGGTAATATACAGCTTTTACATGTTGGTGAGAAAGTCACCACAGTCACTGGAGCTAATCCTTACTTAGTCAGAGGATGGGATTCTAATACAGGTAATACTAGCAACAATACTTATAATAATTGCTCATCTCCTTTGACATGTGATTTACGCATATTTTTCTTATGCCCCTAGGCATACTTTTTGATCTTCCGATAAAAAAACTTCTTAATTCCAAACCAAAGATCTTTATTATCTTTTTCAGGTTTTCTAACTTTATCATTTGTTCACACAAAATAATGCTTTCACATTAGAAGTGTTAACCTGTTCATAACTATGTGCTATTAACAATGCAAAGTTTATTACACCAGCTTTAAATTCAAATTATATAGTTTTGTTTCTGCTGTGCCACATCTGTGTTGCTTTTGCATGTCCAGGTTTATAAATTAGGCTCCTACTATATTTTAAAGAGTAATAAAAATCAAAGTGGAGTAGTAGCTAGTGAGTAGTTCCTGAGACTAGAATGTCAACTGTGTAGTGATCTTTCTAGACTTAGAAAGTGTTTAACCTTATTATCATCATGATAATATCACCCAAAGGACGTTCACTGCTGGATAGGCCTCCCCATAAGAGTGTCACAATGATTTATCTGGGCCCACCCACATCCAGTCTCCCTCTCTTTAACCATGGTTACGATAGATAATCTTAGATTTTTGATGAAATATCTTACAAAAATAAAAATTAATAAATAAATAACCATCATATTGCAGGAGTTCTTCTGTGGGAGTGGTCATTAACTTTACAAAATGATGTTACAAGTGTTTACTCGGAATGGTGGGTACATAATAACCTGCTTGTGCACATGCTGCCAGTATTCGGATCCCATGTCGAGATTACAATGTATAACCTAATGTCAGGAAATAATCGGGGAGCCACATCTAAGCTACCTGCTGTATGGATCAACGAAGGGTATGATACAGATTTAGTTTTACTTTTGCTTCTGGCAACCATATTGACTTTGTCCCAATTAAGAGCCATCAATAAATTTCTTCAGACAAATTTCTCCCTCCCTATTATGATGTCACATAATTTTTGCAATTTTTTTAAATGATTAACTATAGTAACTCCGAAATTATTTACTATATAGATAGATAATTATATTCGAAGCCTCAATAGCTCCAAAGTAGTAAAGCCAACTCCGTCAATGCGAGAGTCTATAGAGCCGTACCTACTCCTAGCACAAGCTTCAATCTTATTTAGAGGGGCCATTAGAACATTAGTAATGCCTTGAAAAATGCATTGCTAATATTCTTTAAAAAAAAAAAGTGGAAGAAACAAAAACAAAAAAATTCCAGTTTTGAAATGTGACGTCACAACACTTAACCCTCCTCCTTTCGTCACACAATGTCATATTTTGTCGACAAACTCCCAACCCCTTACGTGTGACGCAATTTATGGATTTTTTTTTTTTTATGTTAGAAGTTGGCAAACAAGCATACGGCCCACCTGATGGTAAGTGGTTGCCGTAGCCTATGAGCGCTTGCAGCACCATTAGTAGGTGCCACTCACGCGTTGCCAACCTCGAGATATTAGTTCTTAAATCTCGTTCGCCCAGTAATTTCTCTAGCGTACAATGCCCTTCAAACCGGAACACAGTAGTGCCTGAGCACTACTATTTGGCGGCAGAATATTGGACACTGTGGTGGTACCTACCTAGCCGGCCTCTTGCAACAAAAGACCTACCACCAGTGTGACTGATTGCACTGGTGGAATAATCTCTGTTGTGACAGAGGTTATCCCAACAGCGGGCGATGGGGGTCGTCACATCCCGTCGCCATTTATGGATTCTCCCTTATTATGATATACAAAGTTTTTTGAACTATAATCGGAATTTCAAAACTATTTTTACTTATAACACCTCACAATTTTTAATCAAGATATATATTGTTTCCAGATGTGTGCTAACAACACCATACTACACATGCATATCGGGACCAACAGGAAGTCAATTACTTCTCTCAATTGACCTGACATCTAACGCAGTACAGATAATAAGCAAACCTCTCTCTGACCTTATAAACAATCATGAAACTTTTAATGAACCTTTGAGGTCATTAGATGGTAAAAGTGCTGTTCCGGGTGTCGTTCTTGATAGTACAATTGTTTTGATAAAGGATAATAGTTTTGAAAAATTGAAAGTGCAGTTGAATGAATTTGCCAGTGCAACAGTGGTTGATGGTGCCAGTGGCGGTATATTACTGCAAACGTGGAGTAATGAAGTAAATGTGAGTTAATTATTTTATTAAATAATAATTATATTAACCCGTTTTATTAATTTTCGACAACATTGTGGTGCAGCGGAAGCGAACCTGCCTTAAGCGCCACAGGTCGCGGGTTCAATTCCCGCTCGGAGCAGATGTTTGTATTGTTACTGGGTGTGATTGTCCTTGTGTATGTTTTCCGATCCCTAACCATGTTATCACTATCTGTTGAGTGTGTAGCGTTTTTTTTTTCTTTGGTTTCCATAGAAATATTACCCTCGTAAGGTCTCATGTATGTCGGTGTTCTATAGACTCTACTTGGGGAGTGTGCTGATGAACTCCACAATCTTATCCCGGCATCACCATTTTACTACCACCCATATCTGTTCGATATACCCAACGTTCAAACTATGCGCTTTCGTTCTTCATTCATAATGCACATGGCCAAGTAGGGGTATGCTCTTCCGGCGTCTATGTTACCAAACGCATACAACCTGAACCTCTTCAAGGTGCTAGTGCATGGGCTTCTTATGAGTAAGCTCGCTCCACCAAACAACTCATTTTGCGCTCGACTCTGCCTTTGCGCTCCATTGAGGTCAAGAGCTTACTCATTTTGGATTCTAAAAAATGTTCATTCATACATGGGCCATGACAGCGAATTTGTCAAGGTGTTCAATTTGCAAAAATAAGAGGAAAAGTGAACTAATATAACTTCTACGATTATTTATCGCAAGCTACTGAAGCTCAGCGATTGTCGTAGCCTATGAGCACTTGCATCACCATACATTTGTAGGTGTCACTCACGCATTGCCAACCTCAAAATATTGGTTCTTAAATATCCTTTGTCTAGTAATTTCACTACAGTGCCCTTCAAACCGACAACAGTAATGTAAAATACTGCTTTGCGATAGAACATTGACATTAAAGCCAATCAGTAATTTTTTTTTTATTAGATACACAAAATTATAAATGCAAAGTAATGTATCTTGTAATTGCTGGAATTTATTTTATTTAAAAAACATTAACATTAAAAGGCTACTAATATTTTGTAATAAAACTAAAGTTAATAAATTTATCAAGATTGAAAGCATTATTTTAAAGTTTCTTTTATAGACTACACTTTTTATCAATTAAAGATAGTTTTTTACCTGTTTTATAAATATGTAGGCCTATTGTATTTAAACACAATACATGGGTATAAATCAAGTTTTATAGTCACAAAACCTTGTTTTTCTACCCTTTTTTTTCGCTGAGAAATGCATTTGTGCACATCACTGTACGTAGTGTACTCGTCAAGTACACTAGGCAGTGGTAGTGTGGGACTCTGCTGTCTATTAGTCAAGCGGAAATACCCACAAAAGTAGGAGAATCCTCATTGCCATAGTGGGCTTACTTTTCTAATAGAAGCAAAGTAAAAAGTAGGTACCTGGTCCATTAATAATAACTTAACACCTGTACTAGTAACTAATAAATATTGATATAAAACAAGGTCATTTCAAGTAATTTTATATTTTTAAAAATAAAGTTTATGGGCAAAAATCCCGCACAATTAGAGTCTGAACCATACCTTATTTGTAAGTTTTTAATTTTTAAAAGAAAATAAAATTAATTGTAATCAAACCATTATTTCCAGGGTTTCGTAATAACAGCTTACAGCTTATCAACGGGTAAAGAAGTAAATGAGATCCAGTGTTCAGACAAAACACTAAGCATTCCTGAGCCAAAGTTTCTTGCCGTGATGTGTACTCGCACCGCTAGAGATCAGAATATCTGCCGGCTGTTGATCAATGGTGCTGATGATGCAGTGCATTTGATGCAACAAGGAGGTGAATTGGTTATTTTATTATGTTGTAAATGGTGTTTTCTAGGAGGCTTTCTATTTAATGTATGGTATTGGCAAGCAAGCTTACGGTACCACGTGATGGTATAACTCGCGGCATTTTAACCGTAACCTTGAATGCGTATTAGCACATTTTTCGGTCTCAATTGAACTGCAGGATGAAGGGGCGCGCGTAACTATAGCAACGCGGTGACGCTAGCTCCCACTGAGTCACATTCCTACCCTTGAGCTCACTAGTTAACAGAATTTTTGTTCTTTACATTTAATAACACCTAACGACCTTTTTCTATATTATTTATTGGTTTTATGATATGTTAGTAATGAATAAATAAGAAATTGAATTTAGAAGATGCAATAATTAAATTATATACTTAATTCCGTTTTCATACTTTAAAAAAAACTATTTAAATAAAACGAAACCTTTTTTTCCTTTAAGAGGTTTGAATTTCCCGGGCAACCGCTAAGCATAGCTCTAACATATTTGTCAATAACTGTAACTGCGTGGACGACCGCCATTTTGGTTTAACTTATGTTCCGCAATGATGAAGCGGTTGTCGTAGCCTGTGAGCGCATTTGTAGATGCCATCGTGACATTGGTTAAATCTCCCTATAACTACTATCATATCATAAAATAATTATCTAAAGGGTTCTACAATTCAAAACACAGTCATGCAAAACACACTACTGCTTTGTTTTCCCATACAAAATTCTCATTCCCTATTTCACCCCCTAAGTTTTGTTTCGTGAAAGAAAAGTAGCCTATAACCTCTAGTCGACATAATCGATCATATTGAATATTAAGTATTGATTATTATTAATGCATCTAATTTAATTCAATACAAATCGATTATTTGAAAAATATTAAGAAAAATTATATTACAATAAATATTGTGAATGAAATTAGATTTTTTTTTATGTTAGAAGTTGGCAAACAAGCATACGGCCCACCTGATGGTAAGTGGCTGCCGCAGCCTATGAGCGCTTGCAGCACCATTAGTAGGTGCCACTCGCGCGTTGCCAACCTCGAGATATTAATTCTTAAATCTCGTTCGCCCAGTAATTTCACTAGCGTACAATGCCCTTCAAAACTGAACACAGTAGTGCCTAAGCACTACTATTTGGCGGCAGAATATTGGACACTGTGGTGGTACCTACCTAGCCGGCCTCTTGCAACAAAAGATTTACCACCAGTGTGACAAATTTTATTAATATAATGGTAACTGTTTCAGGTCGTCCTCTTTGGACCCGCGAGGAAGCGCTGTCGGGGGTCACAGCGGTGGAGTTCGTAGAACTGCCGGTCTCCGATACCGATGCTGCCCTGGAGTCAGAGTTCGACCAGAAAGAAGGTCATTATAATATTTATATACTCATCTTAATTATTACATTTATTGCTACAAACAGTGGGCAGGCAATGAGGTTGATTAATTTAAGTGGGTATTTGACACCGTTGTGGCGTTGTGGGTAGCGAGTCTGCCTTAAGCCTCGACGGTTGCGGGTTCGATTCCCGCTCGGAGCAGATGTTTGTATTAATCGTACAGGCATGTTTTCCGGTCTGGTTGTGTTTGTCCTTGTCATTGTGAATGTTTCCGGACCCCCGACACAGGATATAATTATCCTAATGGGGGCCGTTGAGTGTGTAGCGTTTATTTATTTATTTATTTATTTATTAAATTGTGTTAATTGCGAAGGTACATCGGTGAGCCATATAAAATACATATAAAAACATAAATATAAAATAGAATCAACATAATTATGTTATAATTGATTTTAATTACCTATTATCTCTTTAGCTTACGTTATGTCTCAGAAATTTTGTATCGGGTCCATTGGCGGATTTACAAATCAAGGTTGCTTTTGGTTTATAGTGGGAAAATGGAAATATATTTTCGCTCTTTTTAGTCATGCAAAGTGTCGGCAGAGGGCGCGGAGACCCGTTACTCGTTGGATGGGCCACGAATTAGCTGTTTTATTCTAGAATATGGAAGTTTGTTACTCGGAATGTACAGTGACAAATGAGAGGGGAAAGTCATAGGCAAACTTGTTGCAGATTTATTATTTTTAATATAACATCAGAAAACTCGTGTACAGAAGTCTTTTAGAGTTTTAGAAGTTCTGTGAGGCAGCAAAAAAAATTCGGTCCCCAAATCTGCCGCCCTAGACTCCAGCCTACTCAGCCTGCTGGTAAATCCGCTACTGAATATCCGATATGATCGTATAAAAATATAACATTCAAATCGGTTCACTCCGTTAAGGTATGGTTCCACAGACTACTAATATTTTTGCATCCGGGTTTCCAAATTTATGCGAACGAACGTGACGCATTCAATGTTATTTACTCATAAACAAAAGTAAAAAATCAAAATGGAAGCCTGGAATATCTTTGACGTTGGAATAAAGGCGCGTTTTACTTCTATATATTCAAAACTAGCACCGCCCCGGGACTTCGTATGCGGTGACCTTATAATTGGCTCCAGAGAGAGTACACAATGTTCCATGAGACACGTCTGTACCAAATTTCAATTAAATACGTCTAGCAAGTTCGAGATAATCTAAGCTAACAATCTATATCTGTGCCAGATTTCAACCAAATCTGTCCAGCCATTTTTGCTGGATTGAGTTACAAACATTTTTATATTATATTAGTAAGAGTATATATCGCTCGTTAAATTCAAAGCTACCGCAAATCAAAATTACACTTTTTTCAGGAGAGCCAATCAAAAAAAATGAAAAATATTTTTGCCTACTACTTTCTTATTTTACATCAAATATATGCACATTATACATCTGTAGACGCGTATTTTTAAGCAGCATTAAATGATTTAACTGATTGCTGGAAGAGATATAAGCATATACGGTAATTTTGAATATAAAAAATATGTAATAAAACAACCGCAAGTCAAAAAGTCAGAACCAAAAGTGTTTTTCTATAAAAAAAATAAGGAATTGAATTAAAATTTCCATGATATTTAATAGTATAAATTAAATGCTATATAAAACTTTAAAAGAAATGAAGATTCGTTGGATAGAATTCATATGGGCCCTGACTTCGTGTTTTTGAGATGGTTCAAGCTGATAATGATTATATAATTTTTTTTTTTTTTCTTTGATCTGGACAACTTTGGGGCTACTTTGGTATTTTTAACAACAGTTATAATTATTTTATCAAAATTGAAATGAAAAATGATGAAATATGGCACTTTTGAAAAGTCATTTTTTATATTATATTTCGAGCGCTTAAAACGAGAATTCCAAACTAACGGTTGTGTTATTTTTGTACTTTACAATGCGAAATCAATGGGTGTCTTTGCTAAATATAAAAATATTAAGGTTTAAGATTGTATTTTTGCAATAAAAGCATTTTTGATTTTTTTGATTTGTGGCACTTTTGAATTTAACTAGCGATATTTTCATTTTGTTATTTGTGCATTGAAACATTAAGTTTAAGTATTAAATTGAATAGTATTGTATAGTTTTCAATATAATTAAGTTATTTTCTTATTTTTAGCTGCCAAGGTGTATAGTAAGTACAGTGTTGATTGCGGTGTGTGATTAAGTGTATGATTTAGAACAACCGAGACTGTTTGTTGTATAAAAGGGATGGCCAACTTGTCGATATCGATTTCTTGATCGATATAATAAATAAATAATATTATTTGTTTAAATAAAATAATGTCAAGATAATTAAGAATGCAGTACTTGTAAAAAATGGTTTCGATAAAAACATAGATAGAAAAAATTCTTTGAGTGCAATTTTTTATGATTTTTTTTTTTTTATAATAATAATCTTTTTCTTCTTATTGAGTGGTTAGTTATCAACCTAGTGTCAGAGTTGTTCAGGTCGCCCATATACGATTAGGTCTCTGACTTGACTTTTCGACTATTATCAAATTGATAGCAGCCGGGACCGAGTTTTTACGTGCCCTCCAAAGCACGGAGACGCTCAGTTGAAATACCCGCCTAAAGTTGTTTAACCCACCGATCTATCGATCACTGAGCGCACCCGGCTATGAGCGTTTCATAGACTAGGTAATAAAACTTTATTGAAAAAATTAAAATACACTTTAACATAACTTATTTTATAGTAGTAAGATATATAAGAAATATAGGATGCTATTTTTAAAAAGTAAAAATCCCAAAAATTATGATTACGGCATTCTTAATATAAATAATAATTGTCACGGTAAGTACTGCAAGAAAAAGTATCGTCATAAAATAGTATGTAACGTTATGTATTGGATATACATGCCATATCTAATTAATGTATATTGTAATTGACTAAGTTGGCCATCCTTACTTTATAGTTTTTTTTTGTTTGGATGAATTGTGACAATAATATTTGTGACAAACTTTTTTTTTGAAATAACATCCAATCTTTGGTAGGAGAGATTATTCTTTGGCCATCGAAGAATCCGCTCCTGATTTCTTTCATTTGTACATATCTACGAGACATTTAGTTGTTAATACTACACATTACTAAAAATATAGGAGTTTCTGGTTGGTAAAGTCATGTCAACCTTGCGATCACGTATCAGAAACGCGTTCTCCCGACGGTCAGAATATAATCTGTAAAAGACTTTATAGTTGCGCCCGCGGCGCGTGGTGCACCGATTTTTCTTTCTTGCACGGAACCCTAATTATTTTTTTAAACTAAAAGTAGCCTAAGTTACTCCTTATAACATCAGCTATCTACCAGTAAAAGTCCTGTTAAAATCAGTCCAGCCGTTTCAGAGTCGGACAAACAGACAGACAGGCACAAAAATTTAAAAAAATGTTTTTTTATTAAGTACCGCATATAATTTTATTTGCATTGAGTGAAAAGCTGTTAATTTGGAATTCAATGTCTGTTAAGCAGACACTTCAATTATATTTATTTTAATAGATTTGTGTAGTATATTTTTTAGAAGATGTTGTGGCTCAGCGGTAGCGAACCTGCCTTAAACGCCACAGGTCGCGGGTTCGATTCCCTCTCGGAGCATATGTTTGTATTGACCATACAGGCATGTCTTCCGGTCTGGGTGTGTCTGTCTTTGTCACTGTGTATGTTACCGGAACCCCGACACAGGATATAACTATCCTAATCAGGGCTGTTGAGTGTGTATCGTTTATTTATTAATTTTTTTTGAGTTTGAGTTTTATTAATTTTGAATATATTAACGGTTTTGATGTTATTATTTGATCAGGTTCAGTGTGGTCAGCTTTCGCCCGTCGTCTCTACACACAGTACCAGCAGCTACAGAACTTGGTAAAAAGCCTACAGGGAGAGAGCGCTGAGCAGAGCACGCACTCCACGCTCGTCCGGGACTATTTCAACTTGCACAGGATCATTGTACTTGTTACCGATGCTGGAAAGGTAATTTTATTATCTTTTTGCCATTTGTCATGTCCGTCCGTCTGTATGTCACAGTCATTTTACTCGGAGACGGTTGACTCAGTCAATATGAAATTTATTAAATAGGTGTATTCTATTAACTCTTACATGTTTTTGTAATGAAATACTAATAATATAAATAAAAATTATGGGTCCATGTAACTGAGGGTTGAAAAAATTAAAAATTAACAATGTATGGCAACGTGTGAGATATCTTTGAATAGATCTTTCAAAATGATAACGAGGTTTGATTTTGACTTTTTTCATTAAGTCAGCGGTTGTTGATATATTAGCTCCTAAAGTCATAAGAATTGTGCCACCCCCACCGTTTGTGTGGCATCTCGTGCGATCAGTGAGAGCGCCGGAGGCCCAATCTCCCACCCCCTCTGTTCCCTTCTTTTTTCCCTTCTCATCCTACCTTCCTCTTCTTTGGGTTGGCAAAGCGCACGTTATACTTCATAGGTTGCAGTTACCATCAGGTGGAGCGTATACTTGTTTGCCAGCCGTCACGATATAAAAAAAAAAACAATGGTTGTATTGATCGGGCCCTGCCGGAGGGGCCCTAACCAACACTCTGGGTCAGATGACTCGTAAGCCTTCTGCCGATATTAAAACGATGGAACCTGGTAGCAAGATTGGTACTTACAGGCAGAATTCTCCAGGTCCCCGACTGATGAGACGCCCTTCGTAGATCACTCTGAGCCGGTTCCAGTGGGTGACAAGGGTGGCAGAGTCACGTGGCTAGCACCTAATATGGCTGAATGCGAATAATGCCCACACACGTTCACACCGATCGCACAATATTGTATTTCGAGTAAATTCAAATGGCGGATGCGGCGGCGGCGCAAAGTCGACTGCGGAAGTCCGCGCGTGCGGTGCTTGTCTTTTGTTCGTTCCGTTGCGGGTCGACCAATCGGAATGTCGAATCCGCCGTATGCTCGTATGATGAGCTCCAATCAGAGCCAACCAAATTCCATCAATAATAATATAGAAAATATTAAATTGAACGAACAGTGAACAATGGTCGTTTTAGATATTCGGCATGGACAACCTGTCGGGCGCGGTGCTGTGGGCGCGCCACGAGGCGGCGCTGCGCGGCGAGCGGCCCGCGCTGCTGCCGCGCCGCTCGCCGCGCTCGGCGCCGCAGCGCGCCGTGCTCAGCGTCGTCGGCCGGGAGAGGGTAACATACACTTCAACTACTTTCCGATGTGTTATATCTTTCTTCTAGCTTTCAGTGTTTTGTCTCGACGGTTGCGGGTTCTATTCCCGCTCGGGAGGATGTTTGTTACAAATATCTGTTTCGGTCTGGGCGTTCGTTCTTGTGCTTCGGAGAGCACATTAAGCTGTCGATCCCGGTTGTTATCCCAAAACATCTGACAATAATCGTTAACTCTTGATAGCTAATTTGCCCTTATCCAATGAGTTACTGGTTCGCCCTTAGGGTTGCGAAGATCCGATGGCAATCGCTCCCGTGTAAAAACTAGTAACCTGTCAAATCCGGATAAGAGTAATAAGCAGGGCTTACCCTGGGTAAATAAAATACCGGGAATAATGCTAGGATGAAGAATAAGCTTTTCTACAGTATGAGAGAATTATTTCTTAAAAAAAGACGAAAAGATATCCGGAATGGGCGCATTACGTATTTGATTTAACCGCTTAAGCGCGCGAGACGCAAATTGTTATATCTGGAGGACAGTATTCGGATATCCGGCTGATGAATACTAGTGCTGAGGATGATAATTTAATGTTAATGTTATTTTTACATGTTGTTGTATCTGTGTGTAGCTAGGCATGTGTGCGAGGGTGCCGCCTCGCGTATTACAATAAACCAGTGCAAATATAGCAACGGTGCGTTTCGTCTATTCTATTCGTCTCTAACTTTGTAGTGCATTAAAATATCGTGACCAAATAAAATCTTAAATATATCCGATCCAATTTTTAGAAAGTGTTATTCCAGATTCGGATATGGTTTCGGATACATTTTTATTACGGATTTTCGATACTTTCGGTGCTCAATAGCAACCCTTGCTATAAATTACCAATTTAAATGTATTTAAAACATATTTTCCAGGGTACAGGCAACGGATACATACTAACCCTAAACCCGATCACAGGAGAACTCGTGGGAGAAGGGAGGCTCATACTGGACGTCGGCCTACTGCAGTGTACGCTATTGCACGTGGCTGATGAGGAGAAATTGCATGCTTTGGTACTGCTGGATGAAGAGGAGAGCGTAATGGTATGTTTATTGTTCATATTTCTTTGCGATTGGTTCCCCCGTCCCTCCTCTTGATATTTCGTAAATTTTTCGATTAAAATTCTTCTTTTAAAATTTTGTGATTAAATTCTGAATCTCCCCTGTTTTGGTACTTCGTAACTTTTTCCGAACCAACTTTTTTTATGTTACAAGTTGGCAAACAAGCATAAGGCCCACCTGATGGTAAATGGTTGCCGTAGCCTATGTGCGCTTGCAGTCGTTGCACTGCCGCGTTGCCAACCTCGAGATATTGGTTCTTAAATCTCCTCTGCCCAGTAATATCACTCACCTACAATCACTAGCCTACAGTGCCCTTCAAACCGGAACACAGTAGTGCCTAAGCACTACTATTTGGCGGCAGAATATTTGACGCTGCGGTGGTACCTACCTAGCCGGCCTCTCGCAACAAAAGACCTATCACCAGTGTGACTGATAATATGCCGTTATTTTTTACCGAACCCCTCCTTTTTTGATATTTCATGATTTTTCGCAACCCTCTCCAACCCGCTAGCAGAAGCTAGTATTGTGTATTTTCCCAACTTGCTCCAGAATATTTATATTAACCCCATACTATTTTGAATGTATATTTACATAATTACATAATTTAATAATTTGCCACTATTTTAAAATAAAAAAGTTGTAGGATGATTTTTTCAGTTGTCCATCAGACGGGATGCACGCTTGTTTGCCAACATTTTAAAATAAAAAAGTTGTAGGATGATTTTTTCAGTTGTCCATCAGACGGGATGCACGCTTGTTTGCCAACATTTTAAAATAAAAAAGTTGTAGGATGATTTTTTCAGTTGTCCATCAGACGGGATGCACGCTTGTTTGCCAACATTTTAAAATAAAAAAGTTGTAGGATGATTTTTTCAGTTGTCCATCAGACGGGATGCACGCTTGTTTGCCAACATTTTAAAATAAAAAAGTTGTAGGATGATTTTTTCAGTTGTCCATCAGACGGGATGCACGCTTGTTTGCCAACATTTTAAAATAAAAAAGTTGTAGGATGATTTTTTCAGTTGTCCATCAGACGGGATGCACGCTTGTTTGCCAACATTTTAAAATAAAAAAGTTGTAGGATGATTTTTTCAGTTGTCCATCAGACGGGATGCACGCTTGTTTGCCAACATTTTAAAATAAAAAAGTTGTAGGATGATTTTTTCAGTTGTCCATCAGACGGGATGCACGCTTGTTTGCCAACATTTTAAAATAAAAAAGTTGTAGGATGATTTTTTCAGTTGTCCATCAGACGGGATGCACGCTTGTTTGCCAACATTTTAAAATAAAAAAGTTGTAGGATGATTTTTTCAGTTGTCCATCAGACGGGATGCACGCTTGTTTGCCAACATTTTAAAATAAAAAAGTTGTAGGATGATTTTTTCAGTTGTCCATCAGACGGGATGCACGCTTGTTTGCCAACATTTTAAAATAAAAAAGTTGTAGGATGATTTTTTCAGTTGTCCATCAGACGGGATGCACGCTTGTTTGCCAACATTTTAAAATAAAAAAGTTGTAGGATGATTTTTTCAGTTGTCCATCAGACGGGATGCACGCTTGTTTGCCAACATTTTAAAATAAAAAAGTTGTAGGATGATTTTTTCAGTTGTCCATCAGACGGGATGCACGCTTGTTTGCCAACATTTTAAAATAAAAAAGTTGTAGGATGATTTTTTCAGTTGTCCATCAGACGGGATGCACGCTTGTTTGCCAACATTTTAAAATAAAAAGTTGTAGGATGATTTTTTCAGTTGTCCATCAGACGGGATGCACGCTTGTTTGCCAACATTTTAAAATAAAAAAGTTGTAGGATGATTTTTTCAGTTGTCCATCAGACGGGATGCACGCTTGTTTGCCAACATTTTAAAATAAAAAAGTTGTAGGATGATTTTTTCAGTTGTCCATCAGACGGGATGCACGCTTGTTTGCCAACATTTTAAAATAAAAAAGTTGTAGGATGATTTTTTCAGTTGTCCATCAGACGGGATGCACGCTTGTTTGCCAACATTTTAAAATAAAAAAGTTGTAGGATGATTTTTTCAGTTGTCCATCAGACGGGATGCACGCTTGTTTGCCAACATTTTAAAATAAAAAAGTTGTAGGATGATTTTTTCAGTTGTCCATCAGACGGGATGCACGCTTGTTTGCCAACATTTTAAAATAAAAAAGTTGTAGGATGATTTTTTCAGTTGTCCATCAGACGGGATGCACGCTTGTTTGCCAACATTTTAAAATAAAAAAGTTGTAGGATGATTTTTTCAGTTGTCCATCAGACGGGATGCACGCTTGTTTGCCAACATTTTAAAATAAAAAAGTTGTAGGATGATTTTTTCAGTTGTCCATCAGACGGGATGCACGCTTGTTTGCCAACATTTTAAAATAAAAAAGTTGTAGGATGATTTTTTCAGTTGTCCATCAGACGGGATGCACGCTTGTTTGCCAACATTTTAAAATAAAAAAGTTGTAGGATGATTTTTTCAGTTGTCCATCAGACGGGATGCACGCTTGTTTGCCAACATTTTAAAATAAAAAAGTTGTAGGATGATTTTTTCAGTTGTCCATCAGACGGGATGCACGCTTGTTTGCCAACATTTTAAAATAAAAAAGTTGTAGGATGATTTTTTCAGTTGTCCATCAGACGGGATGCACGCTTGTTTGCCAACATTTTAAAATAAAAAAGTTGTAGGATGATTTTTTCAGTTGTCCATCAGACGGGATGCACGCTTGTTTGCCAACATTTTAAAATAAAAAGTTGTAGGATGATTTTTTCAGTTGTCCATCAGACGGGATGCACGCTTGTTTGCCAACATTTTAAAATAAAAAAGTTGTAGGATGATTTTTTCAGTTGTCCATCAGACGGGATGCACGCTTGTTTGCCAACATTTTAAAATAAAAAAGTTGTAGGATGATTTTTTTAGTTATCCATCAGACGGGATGCACGCTTGTTTGCCACCATTTTAAAATAAAAAAGTTGTAGCATGATTTTTTTTTGTTGTAGGTACTGCCGTTATCAGCTGCCCCGCTAGTGCAGAATGTATACATGTATGTTGTTGAAAAGGATACAGCGCACGTTCAGGGATACGCGTTGAAATACAATGGAAAAGTGAGTTATTGGTTAAATTTTTAGTAAGGATTTCAAAATAAATATATCATATTTTACAATTCCAAATTTGTATTGAGTTACTAGACTTCATAAAACTGGTAATTATTTTAAAGGTATATGTATGTGTCGCATAACAGAAGTGGGGTTATTTAAAAAATATATATATGAAGAACCGCCGAGCATCTGTAGGTCATCGGCTCTGCTATTATTTATAACAATAATCACAATATGCTACATAATGCATTTTAATCATATGAATAAATTTAAGCTAGGAATTTTGAGAAATGAAAAACAAGTAAAAATAATTTTACAATATCTAATCAAACGCGCGCAACGGAAGTTGAAATAGTGCGTCCCATGCATTGACACTAGTAAAAATTTAAGGAAGAAACTAGCCCCACCTCCGAATTGGTTCGGATTTAAAAAAATTTAAAACGGCGCATGTGCGAAGACAAGAGATAGAGTAAAAATGGGCCTGGGATATTGATAAATAACATTTAAGGTGTTGATATTTTAAGGTGAAAATTATAAAATGATTTTTTTAGAACAGAGAACTGAGAAAATTTGAAGTGTATAATATATTATTTATAAAACTAAAGAGCATTTTATATCGAACATCAGCAAACATAAGGGTTAAATGTTAAGCGTTCAAATGACTATTCACGAACACAAGGTTTTGGTAGCGCATGCGTATGATGGCACTATTTAGTTCCCAGTCCCTCGCTAGATGGCGCTTATATATGGAAGCAAATAAGCAATACCATGTCAACCCACAAAACTGAAAAACTGAGTTATATATGCAGAAGTGTTGGTAAATTGCTGAAGAACATTTTTCTTTAATATTTGTAGGGTTTTAAGCTTTAAAACTTCTAAAAAAGCCATTTTTAATCATGCCATTTATGTATTATTTTAAACGTTTTGGATTATATTATATACGAAACATGCAGTTTGTATGTTTATTTTATGTGAAAATAAGTAAAATAACTTACATACATCTTGAAATTGCCAAAATCTTGACCAATATATATATAAAGAAAATCATATAAAGCAAGTTGTTCAAAATTTTCAAACGCGTTTTTCTCGAAATGACATTCGTGTGGGTTGACATGGTATTGCTTATTTGCGTCCATATGAAACATGCAAAGCGCAGTGTAGTGTATCCTCTACACGTGTGTCGGCAGGCGGTGTCCGCGGCGCGCACGTGGTCGGCGCGGCTGGGCGGCGCGCAGCGCGCGCACGTGGCGGCGCTGGCGGCGCGGCCGCGCGCGGAGCACGTGCGCGCGCCGGGCCGCGCGCTGGCCGACCGCAGCGTGCTCTACAAGTACTCCAACCCCAACCTCGTGCTGTTCCTCGTCGAGCGCGTCGACCCCGTGCACAAGGGTGAGCGCCGCCGCCTACCAGACGCCTCTTCTTCTTTCTACCATTCATCCCGTCTGCGTTACTTGATAGGTTTTCCATACATCCATCTATCCATCTTTCATCCATCCTTCATCCATCTTACCATCTTACCTTCGCAACCCTTAGAGCGAACCAGTAACTCATTGGATAAAAACAAATGACAAATTATCAAATGTTATGATGACAATCGGAACACAAGGATAAACGCCCAGACTGAGACAGATGCGGGATGCCTTGAGCGGGAATCGAACCTATGACTATCGAAACTAAAGGCAGGCTATGGACGCTTCCAACGGTCGTATGAGTTATCATAAAAGTATATATATTATATCTATAGTAAACGATCATCATAGAGTTACTGTATACTAAGGACCAGCCCATTAGTACGGACACCATGTGGTATGACAGATAAAATATCAATGAAGTTGGTGCCTTGGTGCGTTTGTATATTCAACACCAGCAGAATGTTCCACTAACCCTGCGCGTGCCGCCCGCAGAGGAGGTGGTGGCGGTGGCGCTGGACGTGGCGTCGGGCGCGGTGGCGGGCGCGGCCGTGCACCGCCGCGCGCGCGCGCTGCCGCTCGCCGCGCACGCCGACAACTGCTTCGTGTACTTCTACCGCAGCGAGAAGCACCGCCGCCTCGAGCTAGGTACCACTGACTCCTGAACACCTTTTTATTGAAGTGAAACTTATTTAGAATCGTTGTGATTTCAAATCGGATGCAACGGAAAAAACGACAGGTAAGAGACAAAAATACAAAAATGTGTAGGAAAGAAGCCAGCAAAGAATGAGACAGAAATATACATACTATTATATATTATATATATTCATCTCATTCTTCTATCGTGTGTGAATCGCACACACATTTTACACAGAGAGACGGACGGACAGACAGTTTAAGCCTTTACTCGTTGACTAATTTAAGCTAAAGAAGTTTTACTTCAATGAAGTGGTCTAAAGCACACTGTTTTTTTTTTTTTTCTTTTTATTCGACCAAGTGCCATTGCTTATGAGCCTATGCGCGCAACACCATTTGAAGGTGCCACTCACGCTTTGCCAAGGTTGAGATATTATCTTTTAAATTATCTCTCTAGTGTCTTTCAAACCAAAACAGTAATGACTAAGACAGCTGCTTTGCGACAGAATATCTGACAATTCAGTGGTATCTACTTAGTCAGTCTTTTATAATAAAAGGCCTACCACTTGTGCTAAACTCATTTGGAACCCTTATTATTTTTATAAAATGAAAGTAGCCTTCGTTACTCCTTATAACACCTATCTGCTAGAAAAAGTTCTGTGATAAATATAAATAAAATATGAAATAGGTCGAGCCATTTTAGAGTTTAACCGGAACAAACAGACAAACAAAAATTTTAAGAATTTTTTTTTTTCGTGTACCCCTCAGCCACGATGGAGCTGTACGAGGGCAAGGAGCGCTGGCTGGAGGCGGGCGAGCCGTGGAGCTCGTTCTCGGCGGAGCGCGTGCCCTTCGTGGAGCGGCAGGCCTACATCGTGCCCGCCGCGCCGCGCGCCGCCGCCTTCACCGTCACCGAGCGCGCGCTCACCGACCGCCACCTGCTGCGTGAGTGGCGCCGCCACCCGGCCGGACTGTCGCTAGGCTAGCCGCACAGGCCCCGGTTTTAGTGTCTCCTTCACTGAGGAGATTTTAGTGGGGCCCTATGACTGAACACCTGTCGTGGAGCCCCACATAACCCGGTCACCTTCCACAGGAGGAAAAAAAATGGCCGTAACATCCAAGCAATCAAATGTCTTGCACCTCAATGTATAAAAAATAAATGTGACTATCTGTGGGTGGGGTGGTGCCCCTCTAACGCGAGCGCGTCCGGTTCCAGTGGGGCTGTCGACGGGCGCCGTGGTGGAGGTGCCGTGGGCGTACCTGGAGGCGCGGCGCGGCGGCGACGAGCTGCTGCCGGCGGCCGCGCCCGAGCTGCCGCTGCCGCACGACGCCGCGCTCACCTACAACCGCACGCTGCGCCGCCCGCGCGCGCTGCACGCCGCGCCCTCCGGCCTCGAGTCCACCTGCCTCGTGCTCGTCACCGGCCTCGGTGAGCACACACACACACAGACACACCGCGCGCGCTGCACGCCGCGCCCTCCGGCCTCGAGTCCACCTGCCTCGTGCTCGTCACCGGCCTCGGTGAGCACACACACCCGCACACACACACACAGACACACCGCGCGCGCTGCACGCCGCGCCCTCCGGCCTCGAGTCCACCTGCCTCGTGCTCGTCACCGGCCTCGGTGAGCACACACACCCGCACACACACACACAGACACACCGCGCGCGCTGCACGCCGCGCCCTCCGGCCTCGAGTCCACCTGCCTCGTGCTCGTCACCGGCCTCGGTGAGCACACACACCCGCACACACACACACAGACACACCGCGCGCGCTGCACGCCGCGCCCTCCGGCCTCGAGTCCACCTGCCTCGTGCTCGTCACCGGCCTCGGTGAGCACACACACCCGCACACAGACACACCCGCACACAGACACACCGCGCGCGCTGCACGCCGCGCCCTCCGGCCTCGAGTCCACCTGCCTCGTGCTCGTCACCGGCCTCGGTGAGCACACACACCCGCACACACACACACAGACACACCGCGCGCGCTGCACGCCGCGCCCTCCGGCCTCGAGTCCACCTGCCTCGTGCTCGTCACCGGCCTCGGTGAGCACACACACCCGCACACACACACACAGACACACCGCGCGCGCTGCACGCCGCGCCCTCCGGCCTCGAGTCCACCTGCCTCGTGCTCGTCACCGGCCTCGGTGAGCACACACACCCGCACACACACACACAGACACACCGCGCGCGCTGCACGCCGCGCCCTCCGGCCTCGAGTCCACCTGCCTCGTGCTCGTCACCGGCCTCGGTGAGCACACACACACACACACAGACACACCGCGCCCTCCGGCCTCGAGTCCACCTGCCTCGTGCTCGTCACCGGCCTCGGTGCGCACACACACCCGCACACTCACCCGCACACTCACCCCTCCTCACCGGCCTCACTCGCTTTTGGCCACGCGATAGCGAACCTGCTTTAAGCACCGCCAGTCGCAGGTTCAATTCCCGCTCCGGACAGATGTTTGTATTGTCCATACACGCTTGTGTTCCGGTGAATGCTTGCGATACTTAAAGTACCACATGCGTGAAGGGGTAAGAAGAGAAAAAGCAAGGGAACAGAGGGTGGGAGATTGGACCTCCGGTGCTCTTATTGTACAAAACAATACTGTTACTTTACGCCAATTTTCTGTGGGAGGATAGTACTTCCCTGGTCGAGCCGGCCCACAAGTGCTGAGAGGATCATGACTAACCACTGACCACTAGTACTAAATTTTTTTTTTTTTATGACATTAGACTAAAAGAATCTCAAATGCAACGTAAAACAATTCTAAACAACATAAAATAAAATTACAGATCTTTTCTACACACGCGTAGCCCCATCTAAGACATTCGACTTACTGAACGACGACTTCGACTACTACCTGATCACGATAGTGCTGTCAGCCCTCGTGGTCGCCACCTACAGCACTAAATACTTGGCCTCCAGGAAGATGCTCAAGATGGCGTGGAAGTGATGATTGTGTTACTGTTGTTAATGCTAACGAGTTTGAACTGTATAATAATAGTGTTAAGGTGCAAAGTGTGGCGACAGATGGAACGTCTTGTGCAATGTGTACATCAATGTAAGTATTATATTTAATATTGTACGTTAGGGAATAGTATAAAAGACAAATCTATAACTACTGTAACTGGAAATGGTACGGGAATAGACTTACTGTATAGTATGGAAATGCAGTCAAAATTTCAGACTCATTGGTGCTTCATAAGATCAACACCAACACTTGAAATTAGTTACTTGCACCCATAGACATATATATAGACAAGCCCTTCCATAGTAACAAAATGTCCAAAGATTCGCTGGTGCTCTTTCGTAAATTCGCACTAAGGCAACGAAACTAAGTTAGTCACAAGCATGTAATATGTTCCAAAGAAGTGAGTGTACAAATAACTTAGTTTCACTGAATTCATTAAATGGGTGATCATATAGTGGTATTTCAACTGAGCATCTCCTTGCTTTGGAGGACACGTAAAAATTCGGTAATCAATTTAATAATAGTCGAAAAGTCAAGTCAGAGACCTAAATGGGTGACCTGAACAATTCTTGACACTAAGTTGGGCACCAACCACTCAATAAGAAGAAAAATATTGAATTCACAAAGGAGTACCCGTGTCCGTAGTAATCTTTACACATTTATTCTGTTTTGAAGCATCTGTTCTTACTTTATAGTAAGTCAATGCTGTAAAAGGCATTTTGGTGTTAATATTTATATGAACTCTTTTTAATATAAATAATTATTTTGGGTTATTATTCTGGTATGTAATAATAATATTGAATTAAAATGTATTAAGTAGTTGCAATTTATAATACTATAATAAATCTAGTGAAAGGCTTTTTTATAATACAGACTGTAAATATTTTGTAAAATGAATATATTTCATAACAATGACTCAATTGAACTTCTTTCCTAAACTCTATAGCCTATCTCTCGTTTCTTTCTCTTAGAAACATGTAAAAATATTGGCATCAACTCTAAATTAATTTTCCTGAACTAAATTAGGACTATCTGTTACTAACTTGTGAAACAATAAACAGCCAAATCACTTGACAATATTATATAATATACATAAAAGTAACAACATTATAGCAATATGAATGAGCAAGTTTAATGTTATACATAAATTACATAATATCTATATACTATATAGAACCCATGAAAGAGATTCCAATACAAAAAAAAGTTAAGGAGTCTATAAAAAACTGGTTAAAGTTTTTTTATGTTTGTTTTGAAAAAAATAACAAGGGGAAAAGAATGGAAAGGAGCAACGGTTTCTCTCGGGCCTATTTTTAAATTGAAAGAATCTAAGCAAACCCATATTAACATTCATTTTAATTTTAAAATCAGTCACTGTTTTATTCCAGCACTCAAAGTATTGTGTGAAATTAGCCTTAAAGAGAATTTCTATTCTTATATTTTCCAATAAGAAATTACAGTTCTTAATTGGTTTCGTTCTCTATATTGTTGTTTCACTGAATTTATCTAAATTTTGTTTGATAAAAAACTTGTAAATCTTTAATAAGTTTAAACACTGCCGAACTAAATATATGACTATAATTATTCAAAAGTACTATTTCTATGATGTTTTTAATTCATAAGTTATGGCAAATAATAGTCTATGCAGTTCAAACTCGTCTTACAAAATGGACTTCTAGGGAATTTATATATAGATATAAAATAGTTTTGTAATTGTGCATAGTTTGTTCTATGCAAACAGAAAATGTTCTATGTAAATTATACATAACAAGTGTTTAATTTTTTAAGATCAACTTACCATTGATTTTACCAAAATTTGAAGTGAAAACTCCTATAGCCGCGTTTAGCGATTTTTAATAGGGTAAACGTATGGAACAATTGTCGCGTCACCGACATGCTTCATGTGACGTGTTACGCGTTACAAGCGTTGCATATTGGTCTCTTTGAATGTTACCGGACTAATTTTATTAATTTCAGTTTACAAATTATGGGATGTTATATATTAATACTATATAATTAATTTTAAAAAAATGCAATTATTTCAAAATTCCAGTTTTCACTATGGGCAGTCTCCATGGCTGCCTATTTTTTTTTTATTAATACATAACTTGTAAGTTATAACAGTTAAATTGATGGCTCAAGTAAGAAAATTCACAAACTTAACTCACTAATTAATTTGTAATTGTTATTTAGAATTTAATATAATATATATACAATAAAATGGAATAATGTGTGTAATTATAATATTCAATTAATATTAATGTCAGTTTTGTAGTTAAAACACTTCATAGCTATTTTATTGAAAAGGAAAGTCTGATAAGATATATTAGTATAAATCCAGAATTGTCACACAGGCCATCCATAAATTTACACGAATTTCGTAATTTTTGATCCCTCCCCAGCTGTTTTAGCTGGTCACATTTATGTGACATCACACTAGGGAGGCGGGAGTTTTTGCAATTTTACGTCTTCAAATTATGTAATTAAACAGCAGTGCCCAGAAGAGAGTAACGAGACGTATTAAATTTTGAAATCTGACGTCAGAAAACTAAGGATTGTTACGCTTCGTAGACCCTCGCCCCCCTTTTACGTGTGACGTAATTTATGGATGACCCTACGTCACTTTTTAACACAGATATTGGATTTGAGTACAACAACGCCTGTTTTAGATTTGATTGTATACGAAAGATAATAATTACTATTATTATTAGATACTGGTATGATGTGACTGAACTGACAGACTGGGATCAGGAGCCTTGATATAAATGTTTATATAGTTAATATAAATATTTGCTCTGAGAGAGAATCAAACCATCAACATTATGGACAAGTTTACTACCACAGTGCCCCACATAAGTAATTTAATTATATTTTTAACATATTTATATATACATGTATCATCAATAAATGCAATGTGTCTGTATAAATTACTTTTAGTAATGAAATTTCATGAATATATGAAAGAAAAATCAATCAATACAGCAGTGTCTGACAATGACTACAAAATTGATGTTCACAATACTTTTATTTTTAATATTATTATCAAAGCAAATAATTAAAATATGAGCTATCAATGTCGCTGAGAGAGAGTTTCAATGTAATAAGTTATATTTAATACAAATAAACACATATAATTAAGATTAAATATTAGCTAGTGCAATTTAGTAATATTATTTATAACGAAGGAGTTTTGTATATTGTATTCGTAATGAAAACAGCATTCCAAGCAAGGAACATCAAATAACACAATATATTATCAAAACATTTTAGATAAATTATTTATTAAAGATTTTAAAATAGTATCAAGATTTATTTTTATTACAATTAATCCCAAAGAACTATCATCTTATATATATTTTTAAGTTTAAGTTAAATTCTAAAAATTTTGTTTTATTATATGTTATATAAAAGAAAATAACTTTTCAAATACGTCAGCAAAAAATGAATTTTTATAGGGCCATCCATAAATTGCGTCACACGTAAAAGTCAAAAGGCGTTGACTAAGTGTGACAAGGGGTGTCAGATGTTTTGTGTTTCGTGATCACATTCAAAGTCTAGTATTAGTATTAAACAGCAAAATTTGAACCGTTCAAATACTTAAAAACATGATTGAACTAATCATTTCTAGATGTAAAATTGCAACATTATGCGACGTTACTCTAGGAAGGCGGAATCTCACAAATGTGACAAGGATGGGGTGGGACTGAAAAATCATGATATTTGTGTGACGTAATTTATGATGTCCCATTAAAATATTCATACAATCCAATCGCCTCCCTCCAAAATTTATCAATATTTAGTGTTCCTAATTAGTGCAAATGTTATATATTATTTTATAATTGTTTAATACAATGCATTTCAATCGAATGTTATTTTTTAATTGGTAAGGATAAAGTAAAATAGGATAGGGTTTGGGATAAATGTGTATTTTTTTTTGTTTTCATTAACTTTGTTTTTATAAAGCGAATAAAAGTTGAAGTACCTACTGCCAAAAGAGTCTTTTATTTATTAATCTTTTATCAGAAACATATACATAGTCACATAGATCATAGATATTACATTTTAGACTAAGAATTTTCGAACATCATCAATATAATAACATTTAATTTTCTTTTTCTTTAAATTACTTATATAGACTACAAGGATTACTTACAATAAAGAGAATAGCTTTATAAATCTTAAAATCAGTTTTTCTTTTTTAAACTTACAAGTATTACATTTACATTTTTTCATCATTTTCGAGAATATTTATAAGTAATACTATATAATATAAACAAGTTTATCACTATTTGGTATATCTAAAAGTCGACTTTGAACCACAACATTTCATAAGTAAATACTAATTTCTACATTTAGTAATATCCATGGCAGAGTAATAATATTTGCAAGTATAAAATAGGTGTGGCCTGCGGGACATGATTGAGCGCCGTTACGCTTATCTCAATGTTTTTGATCCCATTCGTGATTTTCACGCCACTTATCAGTTTTTCAAATTGTGCTATTTACAATTGCGTTAGAAGATTTTTTCTTTTAAAAATTTCAACTTACATCCATTTTTACAAACAAGAAATAAAACTTAAAAATTACGACGTTGTGGCACCTTCGGCGCCACGGGTCGCGGGTTCGATTCGCGTTCGGTGCAGATGTTTGTATGAAGGCAGTGCGTTCCCGTCTGGGTGTGTGTCCTCATACCTGTGTATGTTTCTGGACCTCTGACACAGGATATCACTACCCTTCTTATCCAGTGTTTAGTGGCCATCCTAGTATCAGAGTTGTTCAGGTCGCCCGTAGGTCTCTGACTTGACTTTCGACTGTTGTCGAATTGTCAACAGCCTATCACTATGCGATCACCCATCTAGCGACTGACCGCGCCTAAAGTTGTTTAACCGAACGATCGTTTACCGATTCGTGGGTGCACTCGGCTATGAGCGTCTCAATACCCTTAACGCTGTTGAGTGTGTAGTATTAATTTACTTACACTTTTACAGACGGTTTGTTTGACAGATTATTTTTGCTTGTCATCATTAAATTTTAAATTTATACTTAGTTTTATTTCTATTCACCATATAAAAATCTTTTGCCGTGGCGTTAATGAGGCCAGGCCATTAGGCAAAAGTTATAGGTTTCTCACATACTACAGTCTTATTAGGATTTACCATAACCCTATGTATACTTATCTAGTTTATGAAGATATTAAAATCCACAATAATTGAAACCACATTTGTCAATAATAGTGAAATTCAAAAAGTGAATAAGTGTGTTACGCAAATGCCAAGAAGAACATCATTCACTTAGAGACAATAAGCTTAGTTACTAAGGTTTATTGGCATCACCTTGTAACTCCATGAATACATTTACATCATCATACATACATCATCATTCATTCATCTGGCTTGGGAGCATGTACGGTTTCACCGTACATTTTTGTAATTCAGCATTTTACGCGACACGCGGCTTAAACCTTCAATAGTTAGTTCGCTCACGGTTCACGATAAAACCGCGCGTGCTCACAACATTTTACATAAAAATCATTTCATAATACATAATATTTTATCTTTTAATAAATATCATACAAGTTAAACACACTTTTACTTTAACAATCTAAAGGTGTGCGAGTTAACATAAAACCGTACATCCATAACTGATTGTCTTACGTGTGCGGTAAGTCATATCGTTAAAAAAAAAATTTATACACAAGACACATGTAATATAAAGATTATATTCAACTTTTATAATAGTTATTATATAATTACATTTGCGCAAATGTTTCAAACATTAATTATGCGTTTTGGTGTGTACTTTTATAGAATGTTTATTTATGAGATCACTATTAGTACTAGATGTATGATAACAATAAAATCTGTTGTAATATCAGCCAATGAACGACCCTTGTTCAATGGAAAGTCAATTTAGCACTTCAATTGGAGTCTTTTGATTTTTACAGAAAAGTGTAATCCTCGAGAAGGCCGTCGATTCGGAGCGGTGGAGCGTTAAAGCGTTGTCGATAGAGTCCATAGTCGCGTGCACGCCGCACTGGTCACTTCTTACTGAGTGTTTGGTCGCCAACCTATTGTCAGAGTTGCTCTGGTTGCCCGTATATGCCTCCAACTTAACTTTTCGACATTTTATTATCAAGGTGATAACAGCTGGGGCTTTTTAAGTGCCCTCCAAAGTACGAAGACGCTCAGTTGAAGTACCATTTTCTCTCTCACACAAAGGTACATGTTTCACTTCTTTGAAACAGTCCTCGCCTCAACTTTTGTCACGTAATTTATAGATATACCCATGTTACATAGGCGAGCGTGCACGCTTCCTCCCCGCTCTACAGCTAGTCACAAACACTTGATCACGCACTACACCCGTCCCCGACCCGATCGACGGCCTCAAACTAGTCCGATGTCGGGGATCTACACGATTCTCATCATTAGCTATTTGTGCACGTAGAAGATGAGCTTGACGTTGATGTCGTAGTTGGTGTTGAGCGTGTCGTAGGGCGAGCCGCGCACGGGCGCGAGCGGCGCGGGCGCGTGCGGCGGCGCCAGCGCGCGCTCGTTGGCGCACAGCCGGCGCAGGTGGCTCCACGCCGCGCCGTAGTTGTAGTCGAGGATGTCCTTGAAGAACTTCACTGCCAGCATCTGTCGGGTTTATCGAAATCGAAATTATTTTTATTGCTTACTTTGAAAAAGTATGTAGCGACCTCTACACGCAACACGACGTAACTCGATAGAAAGACAAAATTGTCACTATCTCGCATCAAGCTACAGCGACACCTACAGGGCACACTGCGCAACGATATGGACGACCAACGAACGTCACGATCCTAAATTGCGCTATCAGAGTTTCCTACGCTCTTCACCTATATATACAGCTTTCCAACGTAAGTCGTTGGGCTTCGACCCGCCAGGCTATATGGGTGATATCCTAGTCGGAGGATCCTCCCGTTATGATGAGGCATTTCTCATGTCATACCTCCATAAGGAGTTTCGAATCGACAAGCACTTACATTTCAAAATTAACGTTAATACATTTTATAATAAAGAACCTTTACACGTATTATGGCAATAATATACCCTATGTCATTCACGCAACTGAAACGAATCTAATGACACCTCACATAGCAAAATCTATCCCCGGCTGCAAAGAGAGAGACATACATACATACCATACGTGGACCAAACCAAAAATAAAACTCAAAATACAGTTCATCCAAATTGTCAAGTTTTCACTTTCTACCATCAGTATCCATGGCTGCCTAATTCTATATTAATATCACCTGTAGTGGCTTCGGTTGATTCTTCGAGAGGTATATCTGAACGCAGGCCATCATCTCGTCCAGCCGCTCGCCGTCCAGCGCCAGGTCCGTCACGAGGGCGGGCAGCGCCGTCAGTATGGCCACCTGCAGGTAGTAGGCCTGCGAGATGCGGTACGAGGAGCCCGTGTCCTTCAGGTGGCTGTCGGTGGCCGACTTCTTTAGGAAGTTGTACAGGTGCGGCAGGACGTCCCTGGGGCAAAAATAAATAAATTATATTAGGGAATTAGATAACGTGAAATTCAAATTGGTGTGTTCCGGGGAGGAGAACCAGGTTAGGTGGGGTTCCATTACACGATGGTGCATCATAGGGACCTGCCAAAATTTCCTTGGTTACCGACTTCTGTGCGCGTGACGATGCCGCGGATGTGCGCGAAGCGGAGCACGCGCGGCGCCGGGGGCGGGGTCGGACACCCACCTGACGGCGCGGCCGCGTATGAAGTCGCCGGCGAGCGCGGCGAGAGTGACGAGCACGTCGAGCGCGGCGCGCAGCACGGGCGGCTGCGCGGCGCGCACGCGCTCGGCGAGCGGCGGCCACAGCGCGTGCGCGAGCGGCAGCAGCGCGCCGGGGTGCGCGCGCAGCGCGGGCAGGCCGAGCGCGAGCACGCGCGGCGCCGGAGGGCGGGGTCGGACACCCACCTGACGGCGCGGCCGCGTATGAAGTCGCCGGCGAGCGCGGCGAGAGTGACGAGCACGTCGAGCGCGGCGCGCAGCACGGGCGGCTGCGCGGCGCGCACGCGCTCGGCGAGCGGCGGCCACAGCGCGTGCGCGAGCGGCAGCAGCGCGCCGGGGTGCGCGCGCAGCGCGGGCAGGCCGAGCGCGAGCACGCGCGCGCCGGAGGGCGGGGGTCGGACACCCACCTGACGGCGCGGCCGCGTATGAAGTCGCCGGCGAGCGCGGCGAGAGTGACGAGCACGTCGAGCGCGGCGCGCAGCACGGGCGGCTGCGCGGCGCGCACGCGCTCGGCGAGCGGCGGCCACAGCGCGTGCGCGAGCGGCAGCAGCGCGCCGGGGTGCGCGCGCAGCGCGGGCAGGCCGAGCGCGAGCACGCGCGCGCCGGAGGGCGGGGGTCGGACACCCACCTGACGGCGCGGCCGCGTATGAAGTCGCCGGCGAGCGCGGCGAGAGTGACGAGCACGTCGAGCGCGGCGCGCAGCACGGGCGGCTGCGCGGCGCGCACGCGCTCGGCGAGCGGCGGCCACAGCGCGTGCGCGAGCGGCAGCAGCGCGCCGGGGTGCGCGCGCAGCGCGGGCAGGCCGAGCGCGAGCACGCGCGGCGCCGGAGGGCGGGGTCGGACACCCACCTGACGGCGCGGCCGCGTATGAAGTCGCCGGCGAGCGCGGCGAGAGTGACGAGCACGTCGAGCGCGGCGCGCAGCACGGGCGGCTGCGCGGCGCGCACGCGCTCGGCGAGCGGCGGCCACAGCGCGTGCGCGAGCGGCAGCAGCGCGCCGGGGTGCGCGCGCAGCGCGGGCAGGCCGAGCGCGAGCACGCGCAGCGCCGCCAGCGACGCGTCGCGCCGCAGCGCCACGAAGTGCACGCAGCGCTTGAGGATGGTGAGCGTCACCTGCGTGTGCTGCGGGAGCGGCTCGCTCTCGTCACCTGGTTACGTTTTCAATTCATCATACTATGAAACATATTAACATTTATAATCCAGTTAAATAACTTAACAACTTAAGATGGTTAGAATATACTTTATTAAAAACAATATAAATTGGTATTAAGTATAATAAGTTATCTATATAAACAACCGCTAAAAATTATGGGACAAAAAACATCGTAATTTTTTGGTAATACTCGATGGGTTGTATCTCAGTGAAGAATAATTTTAAATTTTGTTTCGAAATTTCGAACAAGCTGTTTGGAAAAACCGTTTAACGAATGGATTGGTACATTAAACTAAAAACAAAATTTTTCGCTCCCTTAATTTTTGCGAGTAGTTTATATAAAAGGAAAAAAACCCGCCTTACATCTCAACACCCAGCTTAAGCTCTTACACCCCGCAATCTCATTTTTTATATATTTGTGAGCACTATGAAAAGACTGAGATAAAGAAACATATATTTTAATGATTTCTAAGATTCCACCCCAAAAAGGGTGAAAAAAGGATAAAAAGTTTTTACGGGAGGTCTGTCATTTTTAAACCTAGAAACATGAAACTTCGTCATTCAATACACAATTCGAAATAAAAAAACACGTATTTAACTTTTTTTTTTTAATTTCACCCTAAAAGGATAGAAGCTAGTCACATCATATAATGTGTACTCACATCCAGCAGAATCGTCGTAATTCAAAGCCTCCTCCTCCCTCAGCTTGAGATCCTCCCTGTACATCTCCTCCACGGTCTTGCCCGACATCTCCTCGAACTGCTGCGTGTCCAGCAGTCGCTCCGCTTCCCCGGTATTGTTCGCGAATTCGATAACGTCGCTCATAAAATCAAAATCGCTCGTCAACTCCTTCAGCGGTTTCGTATTCGTCTCGAAGGGAAACCATTTACGTATGCACATTATAAATGCTTGGAATACTTGTAGATACGCGTTTACATAATTGTAGTAATATTTGTCGCAGCTCTGTACTAGCACCTGAAAATTCCAACTAATATTATAAATGCGTCTCTAAACCGTTGAACCAAACAGTTTGGCATAGAAATAGATGGAACTGTTGGGATAACCTCTGTCACAACAGAGATTATTCCACCAGTGCAATCAGCCACACTGGTGGTAGGTCTTTTGTTGCAAGAGGCCGGCTAGGTAGGTACCACCGCAGTGTCCAATATTCTGCCGCCAAATAGTAGTGCTTAGGCACTACTGTGTTCAGTTTGAAGGGCATTGTACGCTAGTGAAATTACTGGGCGAACGAGATTTAAGAACTAATATCTCGAGGTTGGCAACGCGTGAGTGGCACCCACTAATGGTGCTGCAAGCGCTCATAGGCTGCGGCAGCCACTTACCATCAGGTGGGCCGTATGCTTGTTTGCTAACATCTAACATAAAAAAAAAAAAAAACTGGATACGCTTATATTTGTCATAAAATTTTGTATGAGAAACCAATGGCTTCTATGTATTCCATCCTTCTAACAAAGGTTAACAATCGTTATTATGAGCAAAAGCTAGTAATTTATACTTATTGTAGTACTTTTCTTCTTCGTCCTAGCATTATTCCCGGTATTTCTTTTACCCAGAGTCTGCTTATTACTCTTATCCGGATTTGACAGGTTACTACTTTTTACTCGAAGCAATTGCTATCTGACCTCTGCAACCCTAAGGGCGAACCAGTACCTCATTGGATAAGAGCAATTTACTTGTCAAGAGTTAACGATTATTATCGGGGGTCCGGAAACATTCACAATGACAAGGACAAACACAACCAGACCGGAAAACATGCCTGTACGATTAATACAAACATCTGCCCGAGCAGGAATCGAACCCGCAACGGTCGAGACTAAAGGCAGACTTGCTACCCACAACGCCACAACAGTGATTTATACTTAATTGGCTTTATTTTATTTTAATTTCCAGTCCAACGCCTGGGCAAGAATTTCTGTTTTCATGTGCTTCATTGTTCTGCTCGATAAATGATGTGAAGAATCTAGAAGCTTCGAAAATATGTAATTGATTGCTGTGACCATGTGTGTGTTTGTATATATAGTGATTAGATTAAGACTCCAACTTAAATGTCAGAATCAATTTTATAAAAAAAAACACACTTACATCCTCAACAATTCCATAAAGACAGTCCAGTATTCCGGAATCACTGTATTCCATCACAACAGACAGAATTTGTAGAGCAGACTCCGTGTCCCAAGCCTGGGAAAAAAAAAAAATTTTTTCTATAGTTTTTGATAATAAATAACTAATATTATCAATTTACAATCACACTGCAATCTTCATCCTAGCATTATTGCCGGTATTTTATGTACCCAGGGTCTGCTTATTACTCTTATCCGGATTTGACAGGTTACTAGTTTTTACACGGAGCGATTGCCATCTGACCTCCGCAACCCTAAGGGCGAACCAGTAACTCATTGGATAAGAGCAATTTATTATCAAGAGTTAACAATTATTATCCGATGATATTGATAATAACCGGGACCGACAGCTTAACGTGCTCTCCGAGGCACGGTGGGGAGACCCACACGGACAAACGCCCAGACCGGGACAGAAATTTTTAACAAACATCTGCCCGAGCGGGAATCGAACCCGCAACCGTCGAGACTAAGGGCAGACTCGCTACCCACAACGCCACAACGGTATCAACTCACACTGCAATATATACAGTAATTATTTTTATAAGTTGCTCTGTTTCCTTCCAACTAATTGTGTAGCTTGCATTAGGAGTGGGTACGACAATAGCCCGAAAAGGTCTGGATCGAACCTGCAACAAATCGGTGCTTCTACTGTGGAACTATTACGGTGAGCAATAAGCCACTTAATTCTATTTATTTCTCTTATAGACTTAGGGCATACTATGGACCGGACCATTATACAGAAAAAATGTCAGAGTTTTTGGTGCTCCTTTGCAAATTTAACACCAACACAATGAAACGAAGTTAGTAACACCCTAAATTCCATTTGGTCAAATGGTCAAATAACACTGTCTGGTTTTGGTAACTTTTGTTATTTCGATAAAAAATTGTGTAGTGATTCATAGATTACAACTATTGGCTAAATGTTGTATAGATAGAGACAATAGTCTCCGAGTAGAGCCATCCTCCTCCTAGCACAAATGGGCCGGATCGACCGAGGAAGTACCCTCCTCTCACAGAAAATCGGCGTAAAATAACAGTATCAATAGATACTGTTGTGTTTCGTGCTATGAGTGAGACCACCGGAGACCCAATCTCCCATCCTCTCTGTTCCACTTCCTTTTTCCCTTACCATCCCTCCCCTCCTGTTCCTTGGGTTGGCAACACGCATTTGACACTTCAAGTATCGCGCGCGTTAATAAGTAGCGGTGACTGTTTACCATCAGGCGGACCGAATGCGTATATTTGCAAACCGTCATGAAATAAAAGAAGAGTAAAATGACCGTAACATATGTACGAACAATTTATAGGGGTTCAATTTTTGCCATTTGCCTATGTGTAGGCGGGAAAAAGGAGGGCGCCAGAAGCGTCACAGCGGATCGCGCGGCGTAAAGTAAAGCGAAAAAGATTATATTTAAAACTATCACTGAATGTTCGAGAGTCATTCGTGCAATATGGCGGTTGCGTCTTCTGTCCTTTTCTTCTTAAGGATGAAGTAAAGGAAGAACAAGAAAGGAAGGATATGGATAAATACAGATTGCATTGCCAACAGGGTAGGGAACCCTAATAGGCAGAAAGAAAGCGAACCTTCTTCAGCCGCCGCGTGATCTGGCTGGTGAAGTAGTCCGCGTTCTCCGCGATGAGCGCGGCGACGCTCGCGTGGCCGAAGGCGGCGGACACGTCGTTGAGGGCCAGCAGGCCCGCCAGGTACAGGTTCTCGTACTGGCTACCTGCAATTATTTAAAAACATTTGAATGAATGAATGAATGAATAAAAGGCGTCGGGATGTGACGACCCCATCGCCCGCTGTTGGGATAACCTCTGTCACAACAGAGATTATTCCACCAGTGCAATCAGTCACACTGGTGGTAGGTCTTTTGTTGCAAGAGGCCGGCTAGGTAGGTACCACCGCAGTGTCAATATTCTGCCGCCAAATAGTAGGGTTTAGGCACTACTGTGTTCCGGTTTGAAGGGCATTGTACGCTAGTGAAATTACTGGGCGAACGAGATTTAAGAACCAATATCTCGAGGTTGGCAACGCGCGAGTGGCACCTACTAATGGTGCTGCAAGCGCTCATAGGCTGCGGCAGCCACTTACCATCAGGTGGGCCGTATGCTTGTTTGCCAACTTCTAACATAAAAAAAAAAAATGAATGAATGAATGATGAAGTTAAACACCTTTAGGTGCGTTTTAGAAAAATTATGAGGGAATTTTCTCGATGTGCGCGCGCATGATCGATATTGTTGCGACGGAAACAAGATTAAAGAACAATCATAGATGTTTTATTTTTTTTTTTAGTTAATTTTTAACACAAAAATTTCAAATTAAAAACAACCTTTTTGTGATAGAGAAGTATTCCTTTTACCTGACTACGTAGCTTTTTTTTTTTTAAATATTAGCAATGCTTTTTCAAGTCATTATATCCTATTTCCCCTCCAACTAAGCGTAAAGCTTGCGCTAGGAGTGGGTACAACAATGTCCCAAAGGGATCAGAATCGAATTTGCAATCTCTCATTACAAGTCAACCCTAGAAGGTTTGACCGTTGATCTAATGAGGTTCCCGTTAAATTATTTATATAATTTTGTTGACGACTCACCAACTCGTTCCAATAACAGGCATAATGTTTTCAGCAGGTAGGGCTGGTAGTCCTGTTTGAGTCGCTTGGCCATCAGGCCCAGGCCCTCGGTGATGAGGCAGCTGAAGGCCACGTTCTGTTGGGCCTCGGCGAGAGTCCCGCACGTGTTCGGCTCAGTGTACTTGATCCGAGGCTTCATGTAGCTTATGTCCGTGTAACGAGTCTCGATCGTGCCTTCGTAGAGACCTGCGGATTTATTTAGATTACATTAAGGACTTAAACGATAATACAGAAACACTGACACCGTTGTGGGTAGCGAGTCTGCCTTTAGTCTCGACGGTTGCGGGTTCGATTCCCGCTCGGGCAGATGTTTGTAAAAATTTCTCTTTCGGTCGCGGAGTTTGTCCGTGCGGGTATCCCCACCGTGCCTCGGAGAGCGCATTAAGCTATCGGTTGTTACCTATCAGATAACATCTGATAATAATCCAATGAGTTACTGGTTCGCCCTTAGGGTTGCGGAGGTCAGATGGCAGTGGCTCTGTATAAAAACTAGTATCCTGTCAAATCCGGATAAGAGTAATAAGCAGACCCTGGGTAAATAAAATACCGCGAATAATCCTAGGACGAAGAAGAAGACAGAAACACTGTTTTATTGATAACCCTCGAAAAAAAATAATTGTTTATACCTTTGGTTATCATACAAAAACCATAAATAGAATAAGTGATAAATGATTTTTTTGGCAGATTAATTTTAAAGTTAAAGAAAATACAAAATAAACACGAGGCTCGAAGGACCAAAATGTATGATCCATGTATGAAAATATATGATTTTTTTTTATGTTAGAAGTTGGCAAACAAGCATACGGCCCACCTGATGGTAAGTGGCTGCCGCAGCCTATGAGCGCTTGCAGCACCATTAGTAGGTGCCACTCACGCGTTGCCAACCTCGAGATATTAGTTCTTAAATCTCGTTCGCCCAGTAATTTCACTAGCGTACAATGCCCTTCAAACCGGAACACAGTAGTGCCTAAGCACTACTATTTGGCGGCAGAATATTGGACACTGCGGTGGTACCTACCTAGCCGGCCTCTTGCAACAAAAGACCTACCAGTGTGACTGATTGCACTGGTGGAATAATCTCTGCTGTGACAGAGGTTATCCCAACAGCGGGCGATGGGGTCGTCACATCCCGACGCCTAAAATATATTATGCCAGGTATGTTGGAATTGACCACTCAGAATATTAAGGTTTAAATAGTCGATTTAAGGTTTAAGTAAATGATTTACAACAGATATGGTTTGATTTGCTATTTCGCATCGTTCGCTGGTTATATACTAATAAAAATGTTGTATGTTAACCGTACAGTAAGTTTTTCAACATGACATTTCTCGTACTCGATGTGATTCCACGCTTGCATAGAGTTGGCGGAATTTAGAAAAGACTAATAAACTCTTAAAAAACCTGTGGCACTCGGGGACTGCCGCGGTAAAGCTATTGCATAGCATTTTTTATCAACTTATGCAATACATAAAATCTTGGCTGTTTTTAAAAAGTTAAAATACAATTGAAATCGAACATTAATTTCAAGCCAATAAGAACAATTTCGCCTATAATTCAAAATTTCATTGAAATAAAGTAAGAAACTTCTTAACTCATTCAAAATATTTGAATTTGGAACGTAAGTACATCATCAATTGATACATTTTATATGGAACTTTAACTTTATAGAATAATCGCCTTAAGTCTCTTTGAGTTAAAGACTAAAATCTCTTGCATATATTAGAATTATTTATAAACGTTATATATTATTTTTTGAAAATTGATCATTAACACGTGCACTGCGGAGCACCCACAATCGGCCCGGCGCCGTGCCAAATCTAGGTGCGCACCGGAAAAATGGGTTTCTCTTGCTGGTGCGGAGCCGGTTTCTTGGGCATTTTTACGAGTATGACAGAGACAATATATTTATCGATTTGTGACTAACAATGTAAGAATATAGCAATTTAATAACGCGGCAGGCCTCTTTCGACCTCCACCGCATATAATTTAAAAAAGTTACTTCCATCACTACAAAAATTACACTTTAGTGTGGTATCGGAACGTATCGACCTTTTCGATTCCTATCTTCTAATTTTCTATTTGGAGAATCAAGGGGCGAAGCCATGAAGATTTTAAAAAGTATAAAAATTATTATATGCGATATGTCTTGACTAAGATAATGGAGATTTAATACCACTTAGAGTTGACGGGTCAACAGGATCTGCACACACATTAAGAAAGTCAAGTGAGTGCCTTTTTGGACTGCCAACGCATCAGCTGAAAGTCACTTTTTTACAGGTTTTTTCCGCAGTGAACGTGTTAATTAATTCTTGTGGTGTTAGGTTTTATTTCCGTTACGGAATTTCTTGATTCGGTCGTCGCGCTCAAAGCTTGCGATAAAAATGAAATCACCTTACATTTTCTATGTAAATCAAAATGTAAATGATTACCAGGGACACTGTCTTTTGTCCAAGCGCGCGGGTTGTAGACGGAGGGGTCGAGCGTTTCCTCGCTAGAGAGCGGCGCCTCGGAGCTGGCCACTTCCAGGGGCTGGTACCACACGTCCTCCTCTATGTACGTCGCTATTATACGTTTCGCTAAGTTTGGGGGTGAGTTTGGACCTGCAAAAGTACAATATTGTTACTGATAGATAACCTTATTACCAGCGACATAAGGTATAAAATCACTCTCACCGGAACATGTATGATAATAACCTGAACCTCTCTTTGTCTCTTTCTTTCTTAGTAGTATTAGTAGTTGTATTCTTGAAAACAATGGTAGAAATGATGATGAACTAAATGTAACCTATACGAGAACTGTTTGACGACGTTGTGGCGCAGCGGTAGCAAACCTGCCTTAAACGCCACAGGTCGCGGGTTCGATTCCCGCTCGGAGCATAATATGTTTGTATTGACCATGCAAGCATATTTTCCGGTCTGGGTGTATTTGTCCATGTCATTGTGAATGTTTCCGGACCCCCGACACAGGATATTACTATCCTAATGGGGGCCGTTGAGTGTGTAGCGTTTATTTATTTATTTATTTATTTTATTTATTTAACTGTAGAGTTTCTTGCCAGTTCTTCTAGAAGAATCTATCTTCCGAATCCATGGTAGCTTCACTTATACGGACACAACAGACTGTATATTTGACGATTCAAAAGTGCCTAAAAGCCTATTTGAAGAAAAAATATTTTGAGTTTTGAGTATGGCGTAACACGTGGCGCGGCGCACTTAATTTTATGTATGAAAGTGGTTCGAATAGAAAAAAAAATCGCATGTGTAACGAATCTTACAGTCAAACCAATTGTCAGGTTTTGTAAGACTTTAGTATAAAACATATTGTTAATAAATATTGACTTAATAAATAAATAAAAATAAAAAAAATAAGTATGAAGTTACGATATTCATGAATGAGGTTTAAGGTGCGCATGAAAGCGCATGCGTAGATGATAGTATTTAGTTCCAAGCCACTTGTTAGATGGCGCATACAGACGCGCAATCTGGTGTATCTTTTGTTTATGCGATAAAATTTTCACCATAATTAAAGCATACCTGATCCCACGTAGTTGATAATATAGACGAGCTCGAAGCACCGTCTCTCGGCGAAGAGCTCCAGCAGCCGGTCCAGCAGCAGCTCGGAGCACTCGGCCTCGCCCAGCTTGCTGCACACCTCCTGCAGCTTGAGCTCGCTCTGGCGCGTGTCCAGGTGCCGCAGGCGGCGCCACGGGCCGTCCGCGGGGGGAGTGGACGTTATATCTGACGAAGGGTTTCGCTTTTTTATACAATGAAGGTTACCAAACCAGCATTCAACCCACCTGTTGGTAAGCGGTTATTGTAGCCTATCGGACCTCGCAACATATTT
The DNA here is from genome assembly GCA_023373885.1 of Hestina assimilis. Lineage (NCBI taxonomy): Eukaryota > Metazoa > Arthropoda > Insecta > Lepidoptera > Nymphalidae > Hestina > Hestina assimilis. The sequence continues at coordinate 13,120,006 of CM041750.1, forward strand.
ATTATAAGATGTTACTCACGTGGTGCAAATCTCGAGATAATGGTTCATAAATGTAACTTTGCCCAGTAACTTTAGTTGCTACAGTGTCTTTCAAATGGATACACAGTAATCCAAAACACAATACTACTTTGTGGTAGAGTATTTGATAGTATGGTAGTGTCTACTTTGGTGGCATCTTGCAATAAATAGGCCTACTGCCATTATAAAAAGGCCTACCACCAATAACAAGGCCTCCCATCACTAAAAAGGCCTACCGCCAATAACAAGGCCTCCCATCACTAAAAAGCCTACCACCAATAAAAAGGCCTCCCATCACTAAAAAAGCCTACCGCCAAAAAAAGGCCTACCACCAATAACAAGGCCTCCCATCACTAAAAAAGCCTACCGCCAATAAAAAGGCCTACCACCAATAACAAGGCCTCCCATCACTAAAAAGCCTACCGCCAAAAAAGGCCTACCACCAATAACAAGGCCTCCCATCACTAAAAAAGCCTACCGCCAATAAAAAGGCCTACCACCAATAACAAGGCCTCCCATCACTAAAAAGCCTACCGCCAAAAAAGGCCTACCACCAATAACAAGGCCTCCCATCACTAAAAAAGCCTACCGCCAATAAAAAGGCCTACCACCAATAAAAAGGCCTGCAGCCCATATAAACGTCGTACCTCGGGCAGTGTGCCGCACGAGCATGTCCTGCCGGCAGAGCGGCGCGGCGGCGCAGAGCAGCGCGTCGCAGAGGCGGTCGTAGCCGTCGCTGGCGCACAGCGCGCCCGTGAGGCGCTGCGGCCGGCGCGCGTCGCACAGCACCAGCAGGTAGCCCTTCAGCAGGTGCAGCGCCGACAGCTTCCGGTTCGAGTCTGGGGAGTGCAGGCGGGTACTATACATGCTGTTCGAGCGAGCGCTATGGGTGGCACCATCTGTCGTGTCGAGTTACTTCACAAAAACATAATTTTTAATTACTCCGGCACCATCTCTAGGCGTTTGGAGTATGTGATATTGGATTTGGCCTACCCTCTATGCTGAGCGGCTCTATGGTTAATTAATAAACTAGTACATGCTCGCCCCACTCGTGGTTCATAAGTCACAATTGGGGCGACATAGTCACACAGATATGCCACTTCTTATTCCTTAATATTAAAATTTCCATGCAAAATATCAATGACAATATGGAGACTTTTCCACGTGCAACTTAATTGTAATCAAATAATTAAAAAAGCCCACAGGATTAGCAAACTGAAGTGGCAGTGGGCCGGCCATATCAGCCGAAGAACCGACCACCGTTAGAGTAAAACGGTTCTTGAGTGGAGACCGCGGACCGGGCCGTCCTGCGACTAGGTGGAGCGATGATCTTCGCAAGGTGGCCGGCAAAAGCTGGATGAGAGTGGCCGAAGATCGTGCTCAGTGGCGTAAAGCTGGAGAGGCCTACGTCCAGCAGTGGACTGATATAGGCTGATGATGATGATGATGATGATGATGATGATGATGATGATGATGATGATGATGATGATGATGATGATGAATTCAAAAATGCTCATCACACATACCAATATTATTCAATATCCTCGGCAAGCAGTTCAGTGTGGTGAAGAAATTCTCACACATGCTATCGATAGCGTCCAGTTTGCCCGAGTCCGGGTTGTTGACGAAGAATGTATTGATGGCATTAGTGCAGTAGTCTGACACCTCCTTGTACGAATCGTTCGACAACGATATTAACACATCGAGTGACATTGTTAAAGATAGCTGCATTGGCCTGAAAAATTTAATATTTAAATTGCAATATAATGTTTTAATATTTACAATACATAGTACAATTTGGTACGAATTACAACATAAGAGTTTGATTCCACGCCAGTTCAATTTTGGGCATATTTTTTACAACAAATAGTTGGCAAAATTGGTGACCCTGTGTGGAAAAAGGTCACAGTGATATAAGCGCTTGAAATACAAAATTTTTTTTTTTGCTCCTTCTTTGTTTCCCACTAGATCATCAATCTACTCCAAATATCAGCAAAATGAATATGTCCTTTTAAATATTTTTGGGGTATCGCCCCCGACTGTGACTTTAATGCTACGAACCAAAATGAAGTCAACTATTGTTATGACAAAGCAATCCTTAACTCTTAAAAAACCACAATAAGAAAAAGAAAAAGAAGTACTCACAAACTACATTCAGATACTATCCTGAAGGCTAAAACGGCTAGCTCCTTCCTGACTTTGAAGTGCTCGTGCGTTACCAACGGTATGAGGTTCTTCACGACCATAGTGAGCTTATCGCCCGCCATCACATACCACTCGGGACTACGTTTTGGAATGTCTTTCGGCGTTAAAGCTGAAACATACTTATTTTTAATTCTATGTTTGTATTGACCATATTTAGATTTAAATGGTCGCTGAATTTGGGGGTTTGAAGACGTTGTGGCGCAGAGGTAGCGAACCTGCCTTAAACGCCACAGGTCTCAGGTTCGATTCCAGCTTGGAGCATGTTTGTATTTACCATATAGGCATTTTTTCCGGTCTGGGTGTATTTGTCCTTGTCCTTATATGTGTTTCCGGACCCCCCGACACAGGATATCTCTATCCTAATTTATAATGTTTGTATATATTTTTTATTAATAATAATTATTAGAAATATTTTAGCTACAACTTGTGATTATCAGTATTTATAGAACCCGAGACGGTATTATCAGCGTTTTCTCAAATTAATTAGTTAAAACATATCGAGTTGCATTGTATCTAGTTTAAAAATACCAAATGCCTAAGAAACTGAAGGACACTTTCATCTTTGATCTGTAATTATTTATTTTTATCAGAACAATTTACGGACATTTCATTTACATTTTTAGTACACTGTATTGCGCTTTTCTTTTTTTTAAGAGATGTAGCATATTTTAGTCCATTTTCTGTTCTTATTACCTGCATCCTTTAAAGCCTTTTCTTTATCATCTCTCTCAGTGTTATTTTTCTCTTTAGAATTATGACCGGTATTACGTTTATTCCTTCCTTTAGAACCTCTGACTTTGTCGCGTTTGTTTGATACGTTTGGCGTCGCTGCCTGATTCAATTTCACAAATTCACCCAAAGAATGATAATCTCTCGACGCTAAAATCGAACTTAGTGTCGATTCACGCATTTTATCTGTAATTTATATATACATTGGGTCTTTTGAAAAATTATATGTTTTCTATGCCACCCCTGCCTGTGACAATTTGGGCTTCATATTGCACAATTTTTACGAATCGCTTTCAATCGATTTTTATATTTTCACTGACAGAGGTGTAACCCATAGTGAACAATCTACGTTTATCACACATATAAATAAGCTTTCTCTTTCTTTCATTACTTATGCACATATATCTCATGCGACAGAGCGATACAAAAACTTTCAATTAAAATTATCCAATAAATATATAAAATAAACACCAATAATAGAGGTTCAGAGGACAGGGAAGAAAAAAAATGTAATCAGCATCTTGGGATTTTTATTAACCAAAGTGATGATTCACTTAGGTTAAATGTTCTTTAGGTTTGAATTTTTTTTTTAAGAATTTTATCATTTCTTTTTGGTTCTATTTTTATTTATCTTCTTCTGCAATCTTTTTTATTGTTGTATTTTTTTCTTATATTTATACATTTATTCCATTCTTTTTTCAATTAAACATTGAGTTTATAGTAATGGACTTATACATAGACCTTTTTGTTATTCCAATATAAGGTGGTACATTAGCTTTCAAGTCTCATGTCTGTGAAATAATTTTAAGCTCTGGAACCGTGGAAAATATTGACTTCAGTAATCGACACAATTTATCACTTATACCAAATAATATTTGTTCTGTTTTCATTGAAACTGATTGGGCAGAATGTTAACAATTCTCAAAACACAACTTCGTCTAATTGATTCGCCTCCACAACTGACATGGGCTTGTTCATTTTTGGCGCCAAGAATTTTTGGTCGATTCTGCGAGTTCAGTGGATCAGCGGTATTCCACGAAAACATGGTGGTTACTGGTTGTAAAGATTTGACTTTTTGATTTTTTACCATTATTCATATGGATGAATAATGGTAAATATTTTTTTTCTTTTCCTCTTCTTGATTCGACATCGCAGCAGTCATATTTGCTTTTTGATTTAATGCTTCGAATGCAGTAACAATTAATACGACGAAAAATTTTAATTTAACGCTAAAATGGCATTAGAAACACAATTTTAGATTTTTTATTAATTTTCTATATATTTTTTATATTATTTTAAATAGACATTTCACTATGAAAGGACCAGAAGATGTTTTTTTTTTTTTTTTATATCGTTGATCTTTTTTACAATTTATCTATACAAAAAATAAATATAAGGTTTTTTTATATCCTTAGTACGAAATAAATTGCTTGTCTTTTTAAGCTTTCTTGTTTAGTGACTGTATTTATATATCAATCGATTAGAATTTTTGATAATTAAAATTTTAAATTTCTATAGCTATTGTGCATTCTTTATTACATCAAAGTCAACAGTTCACTATTTCAAATGTCGTGATGATGTTATAATTCCATTTCGACGAGATTGTGGTGCAGCGGTAGCGAACCTGCCTTAAGCGCCACAGGCCGTGGGTTCGATTCGCGCTCGAAGCGGATGTTTGTAATGACCATGGAGCCATATTTTCTGGTATGGGTGTTTTTGTCCTTGTCATTGTGTACGTTTCCGGACAACCGACACAGGATATAACTATCCTAATGGGGGCCGTTGAGTGCATAGCGTTTATTATTATTGTTATTTATTATAAATTTAAAATATTGTTTAGTCAGTTCATTTAATATGAAATTGTATTTATTAAAAATAAATATTATATTTAAAATAAAAAACAAAGCAAAAAACAATGTTTAAATAAAAACATTTATACGATCAAAATTCAAGATATCTAAGAATGCAACATATAGTCCATACATTATTCTAACTACGACAAAATGCTATATAAAAATATCAATTACCCTTGCTGCTTACATCTTTGTCTGTCGTGGCCCGATCAGACAACATACTGACAAAGTCGTCGGCGGTCACCACGTCCTTCCGCGGCATGTGCTTGTTGTGCATCGTGAGGCACAGCACGCGGTGCGTGGCGTTGAGGGCCGCCTGGAATATTATATTACACATGGAAATCTTCAAATCCTTTAAGCTATTGCTTACAAAAATGTCAACTATATAGTGTTTTGTAAGAGTAGACTTATTTATATAATATAACCTTTTATGAAAACAAAATTTTATCATCAGTAAAGCCGTTTCTATCTTACATGAACACATTCGAAAATTTAAGAACAATCCATCCTAAATATTATTTTATCTTAACTCTTTTAATTAAAGCTCAGATTCCATTTTTGATAAAATCAATTAATTACCTAAAACTTTCATAGAAATTCACACACAGTCACTTAAAAGAAACATTTCAACAATATCATAAATTACTTTCAGTAGTTTAATTTATTTAATGAAGGGTGGCAAACAATATGGTCCGGCTGATGGTAAGCAGTCACCGCAACCTATAAGCACGCGCGGTACTTGAAGCATCACATGAGTATTGCCAACGCGAGGGATAGAAGGGAAGGGATGAGTAGGCAGAAAGGGGTGCGTTGTTGGAGATTTGGGCTCCAACACTCTCAGTAATCGCAAGAAACGCAACAGTCTAGTGATACTGTTACTTTCTTTGCATTTATGCCAATTTTCTCTTAGAGGATAGTACTTCCCAGGACGAACCAGCTCATTTATGGCGAGAGTAGCGTAGCTCTAAAGTTTCAAGTTGATTCAATAGTGACTATTAATCGGGACATGTTATTTTAAACAAAAAGCAATAACATTAACAGTAGCTATAACACAAAAGTTCACTGACCACAATAATAGCATGTCCCGGGTTATCGCTACAAGTGGCCACATCCTGCAGAGCAGCTATCACTCCGGGTAAGATGCAGGACATCATCTCGACCACCGCCGCCTCGAGCACCGGGTCCGTCATATGATAGTTCTTGTCTGTTAGCTGGGGGTGGGATGCTGTGTGGGCAAGGAGGCAATTTATTGCCGCTAACCTGCAACAAAAGTTAATTTCAGTTGTATGGCAATAAAACAAAAACAAGTATAACCCCCTGAGCACATGTCTGTATGGTCAAATACAAACGTCTGCTGATAGATAGAATCAAACTATCTAGCTAACTTTTCACTACTGCTGGACCACAATGGTCGTCAATAACCTCACATAAAAAAGAGAAAATAAGTAGCAGTTCTTGTATTGTTACGTTTCATTCGATTAAGATAAGGTCTGAATTGGGTTTTATTTGTGTGTGTTTTGGATAAAATGATAATGATTCTGTTTTTAGAAAAAGCCATTCTTAAGATTAGCATATAAGCAGTGGTGTAGCAATGTCAATATAAACAATCTAACCATGTAGGCCCCTGATTCAAAGTGACTTCAGTGAGTTACAAACAATATTTATATTACAAAAATTTGTTCAAGGTTGTATCCACTTAACTAAGAATATATACAATTCATCTGGGACGGTGGTCCTAATTGTTTTCATAGAAAAATTATTTAAAAAATTGTATCATCTCTTTAGAGTATTTATGGTATTTTCTATTTTCTTATGAACCCACCTCAAAGTTCGAAGTTTCTCGAGTTTCGCTATATGTACAGATACGAAAATGGCCTGAGCTAGCATCGGGACCTGTGTCTTTACCAGTTTGATCCGTGTAGAGTGGTCTACGTTCATCATCAGCATTGTTAGACACTGAACAACACTAAGTTTCAACTCTTCTGGCACATCAGCGACTGTAAAATTGTATTAAAATATGAAAATAATGCCAAGTTCACCAAAATTATTTTTAGCCGCTGACTATGTGTGAGTGTTACACATTTCAGTACTGTTCCATTTGTATTCAACTTTAATTCAAACAGAATGGAGATTACACAACGAACTACGCATTCTCTCAATGGATGATTATTTGTACTGTGTCTTATTAAATGCACTGCAGCTTATAATAACTGGCAGAGAACCTGCTTTGAGCCTCGAAGGTTGCGGCTTCGATTCCCTCTTGAAGCAAAAGATCTGTTTTAGAACAGAGAGGGTTGGAGACGAGCATGTCTTTGCTACTAATAGCTAGTCTGCTTACAATCAGCAACTAACATTGTTCATTCAAAAGTGCTTAAAGACCCATTTGAATATTAAATACTTTGGAGTTTGAATTTGACTATTAAATAAAATGGTCTTACTCATTCCAGGTTTAGGTTTTTCAAATACAAGACCCAGAAGTCCCATTTCGATTTTCATGCACATTTCAAAACTGAACACTTTAACCTTCTGCAGCACCACTTTCATACCGTCTACTAAAAGCCTTTGTAATTCAAATTTTCCTCTGTGAAACAAAACAAAGTATATAAAATCGCTTAATATAATTCACTTGAGAATATATTCTTTACAACATTCTTCTGTTTTGGTTTATGGCACTAAAATGAATACAAAGAACTTGGTAATAATAATAATATTTAAATTGAGACGTTAATTGTTGGGATACATACACGATTTCCTTCGATTGTAAGTGAGTTACGAAAGGGAAAAGCATGTACTGCTGCAGTTCCTGCACTAAATCCTTGTTCAATTCACAAGCCATCGCCGCAAATGTTGAGACATTTTCTGGTGAAGGGCTGTGCATTATCAAGTCGCATAATGGCTTCATTCGCCGAAAAGCCTCTTTTATCTGTCCGTTCATGTGTGCAGTCATGGGTCCGTTCATTGTGACTTTTTAATATAAATACCAATTATAATGTTATAATGAACAATTAAAACGTTTTATCCATTATTTTATTGCTCCAATTTAAATTCATGAAACAGTAACCATTTGAGAAAAAACATTCGGTGTTCATTGTCAAATCAATAGACTGAGACTATCAAAAGTCAAAACTCAAAAGTCAATACTCAGACTCAGTGCTACCAACTTCGAAAAAGATTTACCTTTAAACTGCTGATAATAACTAGGGTCCGACCGAAACTGGTTTTTCAGCCGAAACCGAAACCGAAACCGAACTTTCGGCCTTCCTCTCAGTTTCGGCCGAAACCGAAACCGAAACCGAAACTTTTTAAAAAATATTTAAAATTACGTTTTTTACTGAAATTTGAATTTCAAGTTTTTTAAACATTTATTTGCATATATACGTAGTCAACTAATTAGGAACGGAAAATAATTTGGTTAAATATTTTAAAAGTTTCATTTTATGAGATAATGTTCGTTATAAACTATACTGTTCAATGGTGTGTACTTTTTCGAAGCTAAGAATATTTTATGGTGGTTTATTAAAAAAATATTAGTAAAAGAAATCTCTCGCATCGAAATTGACCATTTCGATTTTTAAAAATAAATCTGAAATACAAAGGCGGAAAGCCTTTGTGTTTTTATTTGGCGGCATTCCTTATTTTATATTTTTGATTTCTAAAATTAATATCACAATTTATTACTTAAACATGGGTCATTTATTTAAGTTGCAGAAACGACCAAGCGAAAACAATTTCATTACAACGTAAATAGCCATACCCTAAAATAGCGTATCATTTCATTTACTCCAAAAGTATGGTTTTCAACGCTGTGCAATATTTTCAAACCTATAAAAGAAATTTAGATCGCGGACTGGTAATAGCTTTATAAAAAGTTCCCTTTGTGGGCTCTGTAATTATTAAAAGAGAAATATTTGGACTAGAACTTAGTGGCGAAGTTACATGGGCGCTTTAACACGAAAACGATTCAAAATATACTTCACTGTTCATTAAATGATATCTAGCCGGTGAACTACTATCAGTTTTAAATTATCCTGCCAAAGCCTAGACATGAATTCTTTGGAACATTTGTGGTACAACAAAACTAGAAATTTAAACCAACTCTATAGTAGTTCCAAAGACGCCTGGAAGAACTTCACTAATGAAACTGTTCATTATTTGATCAAGTCGATGCCGCGCCGATGTCGATATGGCTATAGCTAATAATGGCAATCACATTTAATATAAATTTTTAATAGAAAACGTTTCCTTTTAGATGAATTTAATAATAAATATACATTTTTCTCTTCCATTACATTCTGCGTTCATTATTTCTAATGATTTCTTAAGCGTCCCTAATTATTTGTCCAGAGTTATATTAGAACGAAGGAGAAGTAAAGTTGAATTTTAATTGTTGCCATTTTTAATTACAATCCATTCCAAAATTTATTTATTCTACCAAGAAAACATTGGTGAAATGATCAAGATCCGATCAACATTAAAAAAAAGTAATGAAGACGTCATGTAAACTGAAATTACGGAAAATATAAATAAATGTTACTCTTATTATGCCAATGTCCCTAATTAGTTGACCACCACTGTATATAATATAGACAGTTAAAATAAAAACAAAAATTCATTAAAGTCATAACCATATTTTTGTCATGAATATACAGGACTTACTATTTTTTTTTTTTTTTTTTTTATGTTAGAAGTTGGCAAACAAGCATACGGCCCACCTGATGGTAAGTGGCTGCCGCAGCTTATGAGCGCTTGCAGCACCATTAGTAGATGCCACTCACGCGTTGCCAACCTCGAGATATTAGTTCTTAAATTCCGTTCGCCCAGTAATTTCACTAGCGTACAATGCCCTTCAAACCGGAACACAGTAGTGCCTAAGCACTACTATTTGGCGGCAGAATATTGGACACTGCGGTGGTACCTACCTAGCCGGCCTCTTTGCAACAAAAAGACCTACCACCAGTGTGACTATTGGGAGTACTTTAAAAAAGAAACAACTTGTAGTTAGATATACTAGGTACATAACTAACTAGTAATACGTTGTGTTCACAATATTTTAAAGATCAATCTAATACTTATGTCTGGAGATTTTTGGCCGCGTTAGCGCGCGGTCGCGAGTTGTCTGCGAAGTTTACCGAACAACGCACGAAAACTCACGAACACTCGAGTTTCGGCGAGGCCGAAAGTTTCGGCTATATTTTGGCCGAAACCGAAACTAAAGCCGAAACTAGATTTTTGGCCGAAACTGGCCGAAACCGAAACCGAAACCGAAATTTCGGTCGGTCACTAATAATAACCCTCCAAATCGCCTCAATTACTTGGTAATCTAGAGAGATTTACCTACAGGAAAAAGATTTAATAAATGAAAGGACGCCTAATTAGGCCTTACTTAATTAAAATAGCAATATTGTATGAAGATTAGTATGCATCGGTTCTCATTTCCCGAATTAATATTTCGTATTTTTAAATTTTAAGTGTAATAAAATCGACAAAGATAAAGTGATGTAATTCATTGGTAACGTAGACGAAGAAGAGAGAAGCCCAGACTATATTTGCTGCAAGCATGCGCAACCATCCTTTAAGCCCTTTATATCAAAAATTTTAGATATATTTTTTTATTTTTTTCAATCATTCTACTTTTAGTTTTAAAAATGCCTAAAAATATAGCCCTTAAAAATACAAATCAATATTTCTTTATTTAGGAGAAAACTTTTAGGTTGAGAGCATTGCTCAAACTTCAAAGTGTCAAATCAACCAAAGACAATCTTTCTAATTAAATCAATAAATATTTAAGCCACAGAATAAAATAAAATCGTGGAGGTATTAAAAGATAATTATGTACTTAATTATTTCTTATTATTAACAATATTAATATTAACTTTATTAAATAATTACTATATATATTTACATTTCGTTTCTACGCTGTTTTGTACTTATGAATGGTTTAAGATTCATTATAATATTTCCGTAATGACATAATTAAATTTTTAGTATACTTGTCTTTTGCTAAGATAATTGTGTTACTGCAAGTGATAATGAGTCAAATATATATATTGAGCTTAGTTATTTAGTGCTTTTCTATAAAGTTTCTATGATTTACTTAGTTTTTATTAATTATACATTTATATATTTAAATAACGCCGGAGGGCAAATGACTCTACTCTACCTAATTGTAAGTGGAAGTGGAGTCCACATATATTCTTTTATTGTATATTATATTGTATAATAATATAAAAAATACAATATACAATATAATATATATTATATTGACTGATAGACTTACATCAATTAAGTTATATTTAAAAATATTTTGCCGATTATTTTAGATGCCTACAATGTTTATTTAAAAATGGAATAATCAGGTCCTTTTAATGTTATCTATTAAAACTTATATGTCAAAATCAGCTGCTATTACTATCTATTGAGTACTGACGTTTGACAATATGACAAGTTTACCACTGGAAATAGGAAAATGCGATTTTCGAAAACATAATTAATAGAATTCAGGGAATGTTATATTAACTCATCGTGTACATTCATAAGTCAAAAATGCTTACTCTAGGAGGCCAGCGGATCTTACATAAGTGCCTCAAAATTTTGAGGTTAACTATAGCAGATTTCAGCAATTTACCTGATATCAAAAAATTAAATCTTGTAAGAACGGTTGAAAAAACTATAGACAATAACACGAGTATATTTATCGAAAGTCCGATTCATGTAAAGGTGCAGCCAATCGATGTGAATGATATAAAAGCTCACAACAAATTAACCATGACTCTGTACAGCCAAGGGAAAGATACAAATGACTTCCACGTTAAACAGACTTCGAAACGACTCGAGCTATTGAATAAAAACACTTCACCCGATAGAAATGACGTCTGTTTAATACAAGTTCCATACAAATTGAAAGTACAAGTTACAACTACAGATAACGCTTCGGTACATTTAACAAAACTAGAAGCTGAAGAATTCGTAGTTAAGACGCAGAAAGGGACGGTCAATGTTTCTGATTTGAAGGCGGAAAATATAAAAGTAGAAAGTGCATCTGGTGATGTCCATTCGGATGGTAGATTGCAGGCAAGCAATATTGAAATAAAGACAGGATTAAATGGAGGTATCAAATGTAACAATATTATGGCGAACTCTTTTAATGTTGTATCACAAGCTGGACATATTTCTGTCAAATCATGTTATTGTGATAAATCTCACTATACAACTTTGATGGGTGATATTCGTCTCGAAAACCCCCACAGATCTGTGAAAATAGATGTCATACAAAAAAGCAACTTGCATATTACAGGATTTACGGGTAACTTGGAAGCTTCGCTTAAAAGTGGTGATGTATTCATGCATGCATCACAGTTAACAGAAAAGAGCAGCATATTTATACATGAGAAAGGCAAAGTGGAATTGCTTATACATGATATAGTTAAAAACTTGCCAGCAACTAATCTGATAGCGGAAAAAATTAAAGTTGATGAGAAAATATTAAAGCTCGGAAGATTTATGGATGATTCACACCCGAAGAGATTCAGATATGAGAAGGAACCCCAAAATGAGTTGCATATAGTTTGTAAGAATGGTTCTATAGAGTTGAAAGAAACAAATTTGCCTTTTATACTTTAATGTTTTATATTATGGTTGATACTATAGTATCAGATATAAAAAATATTGAACATAATTTATTTTTAATTATATAAGTTGCATATTAGTTGCATTTTATTAAATGTATATAGATTTTTTTATCTGCTTTATTTCATTAAATGTAGCAGAGAAACAAGGAGTGTTTATTTTTTCGTAGAATTTAAGTATTCTAAAGCATTTAAAAATATAAAATGCTAGTTCTTTCATTTTCATATTTATATTATAACTCGTTACATAATAAATACATATATGATGAATGTATAAAAAGCTTAATGCACTAATTTGTGGCAAGCAGACATCTGAACAAATTAATGAATTGCTGACCAATAATGAAGAAAGTATTCTCTGAAATATCATATGTCATAAGTATCAGAATAAAAAGTAGTCAGTAATCAACATTTAACTTTCGTGATTCAACATTCTATGCCAAAATGAAATTTAAATTGACGTTGGTCACTAAGTATAATAATTATATTTTTAAAGGAATATTATGATATTACAAAAAAAATTTAACATATTGGGAAAGGAGTTTGAATTTTTTAAATAAATAGTTGGTAAGAATTTAAAAAAAATACATGAATAAAGATGTATTGTTTTATTAACATTATGTATTGAATATTACTCAAAACAGTCAGGACTAACATTTTTTGTTACTAATAAAAATTATGTATGAATTATAATTGTGGACTTAGTAATGTATTAATTATAAAGGAACTGTATAAATATCAGGTTTGTTGAGCTCATATGCTTAATGTTAATAGACAGAGAGGGCTGGTGTTTAAATGAATAACATCTTTACAGAAAACACTACTTTGAGTATTACAACCTAACTATAAGAATAAATCGCACAACCACTCTGTGGAATCAACTTCCGCCGGCGGCCTTTCCGAACCGATACGACTTGGGAACCTTCAAGAGAAGAGCGTATTCTTTCCTTAAAGGTCGGCAACGCACCTGCATGCCTTTTGGTGTTGCAGATGTTCATGGGCGGCGGTGATTGCTTAACATCAGGTGAGCCTCCTGCCCGTTTGCCCCCTCTTACATAAAAATAAAAATCTCTTCCAATGAAGGCTATCTACGATTGTATTTTGGTACTAAAAATAAATTCATCTATTTTATTTTAATTAAAAAGAGATAAAATAAATAAATAAACGCTACACACTCAACTGCCCCCATTAGGATAATTATATCCTGTGTCGGGGGTCCCGAAACATTCACAATGACAAGGACAAACACAACCAGACCGGAAAACATGCCTGTACGATTAATACAAACATCTGCTCCGAGCGGGAATCGAACCCGCAACCGTCGAGGCTTAAGACAGACTCGCTACCCACAACGCCACAACGGTGTCAAATACATAGAATGTTATAATTTTACTAATTCTTTTTGTCTAGTTTGTGATATATTGTTCCTAGCTAGTCTTTATAATTATGTTAAGTATAATTTAATTATCAGATTGTTTTATTATCAGGTATAACTGTTTCAAACTGCCATGATCATAGAAGTAAACATGTCCGTAGGCTAAGCCTAGAAACAAATTTATTCATTTTCTAAAAAATAACACTTTTCGGCTATGCTTTAGTTATCTGTAAAAGGTTTTTTTTATTTATTTATGCACACCTATAAATTATAAGTATGTATGTGTAAATTCGTGCAATATTTTAAAATAAACTAGTATTATATTATTATATATTTTTAAACTTCCTTAGTATATATAAATGAACTTATGTAATGACTAGATATTTTAATTCTAATGTGCAATTTTGTAATTTTGCTCGTTTAGAGGTTTATGAATATTGTATAAATGACTAGCAATATTAATATATTTATATATAGGAATGCTTGTTCGGTAGTCATCCTGATAGTATACTTTGGTCGGTTTTAATAATTAAATTATATTGAAACTTTGAGCGAGCTAAAATTGATTATTTTAACACATTATTTATATATGGTAATATACTTATCCGCTTTTCCTCAAAATCTTCTGAATTTAACAGTTCCATGTCACTTTTTTCATGTTACTTACTTACTTCCTCCGGCGCTACAACCCTTTGTGGGTCTTGGCCTCCTCAACGATTTTCTTCCAGATCACTCTGTCTCTGGCCTTTTTTCTCCAAGATGTTTTCTTGCCCATACTTTTCAAATCCTCCTCGACACAGTCCATCCACCGCTTCCTGGGTCTGCCTCTGGGTCTCTTCTGTTGCGGAGTCCATTGTGATGACTTTTTCATGTTAATTGTAATAATTATACATGATATTATAATATTTATAATGTTATATTGTTATGAAATTAATCGATATGTAAGCGATAGTTAAATGTTAAATAATTATTAAATAAAGAAGATTGATATCTAATTTTTTTTTTATTTGAGACTGAATCATTAGCTAAAGATATTTTTACATTAAAACATATCTGAAAAAATCTGTTCTATATTATATGTAATAGCAATTATTTATTTATTTATTAATTAATTAATTTATTTATTTTTTATTTATTTATTTATGCACCAAATAGACAATACAGTTAAACACAAGGGACACACATAATAATGGTACAAAGGATGACTTATCTCTAATAAGAGATCTCTGCCAGAAATCCTGAGACAATTTGAGATTATTTATCAAGTAAAATGTGGTGTAGGTGCAATAGAAACAAATGAAATATAAATACCTTACATATATATCAATCATATAAAATTACTTATATATTTATAAATATATATAAATTACATATATAAAGAAAATAAATAAATATAAATACATATATAAATAGAAATATATACATAGAACTAATTTTTAACGAATACATATATTATGTTATATAGATAGAGATAAGTAATAATCTTTCAATCTGCGTTTAAACGTAGTGAGGCTAGGGGTTCATGTGGAAAATGTGATCTGGCAAAAAATTCCACAGTCGCGCAGCATGTACAGAGAAAGATTTGCCAAAGAAACCAGTATTGTAACGTGGCACCTCAAGCAATTTCAACCTTACACATGCGTGCGGGCCTATCTCTGACTGGACAAATGTGAAAACTTTCTCGCAGGTAATCTCCTGCCTAGCCTGGAAACATATTCGCGAGTTATTTTTCAGTACTTTAAAAAGTAAACTAAGTAGATGTATAATCGGATAGGGAGCCACTTTAATTGTCGACGGTAGTTGGAAACGTGATCAAATTTGCGCAGTCCGTAAATAAAACGAATGCACACATTTTGAAGTCTGTCTAATTTGTCGAGCAGCTCTTCATTCGCATCAAGATAGCAAACGTCAGCATAGTCAATGATAGGAAGTAGAAGAGACTGAGCTAATAGGATTTTAGTCTGGAGAGGAAGGAAATTCTGAAGGCGTTGTAATGAATGAAGGGACTAATGAATTACAGGTTACAGTCTATAATTAAGCCTAAATCTTTAGCGTGTTCACGATAAGCTACAGGCGTTCCATTGAAGAGTATATTGGGTAAGCTACTCTGATCGGTCTTGCTTGGTAGTTGCTTACTACCGATAATCAGCGGCTGTGACTTTGCCGGGTTAACAAGGAGTCCGAATGATGTGGCCCATTTACTAATTTTGGTTAAATCACAGTTAATATCCTGTATTCTTGTATCATTCATTGTATCGGTAGCATGCTTATATATTTGTAAATCGTCTGTATAAAGATGGTAGTGAGAAGTGATAATGATGATGGTAGTGAGAGGTGACTTCATTTATAAAAATGGAGAAGAGTAGAGGAGAAAGAACGCCGACCTATGGAACACTAGCAGTAAGCGCACACCACTCAGAAGTAGTATCTCCAAAGCAAATCGACTGCCGGCGTCCTCGAAGATATGTATGGAACCACTTGATCAGGGATGCTGAGCAGGATATCAAAGTCAACCGAGTTAAACGCATTACTAAAATCAAGCAGTATGAGAATAGTCAACTGCTTGTTATCCATAGCGCAGCGAACGTCATCAGTGACTTTGAGCAATGCAGTGCATGTACTGTGAGTAGGGCGAAAACCAGATTGGTAGGGACTAAGAAGGTTGTTATTGGTATGGAAAAAGGATAACTGTTTCGCAATGAGATCTTCAATTATGGTAATTTGCTAGAGAGCTTTATGCATTTTCTCGGTCATAATATATTGTCACATAAAAATTTATAATATTTTTAAATTACTGCCGATCCTGAAACATAATTATTCTGAAAATAATGTGAAATAATTACAATTAAAATATTAACTGTGTAAATGCTATGCTTTACATTCGACGCATTATGTTAATTATTATTCTATGAGTTACTGACAATGAGTTTCTTTTTTTTTTTATGTTAGAAGTTGTCAAACAAGCATACGGCCCACCTGATGGTAAGTGGCTGCCGCAGCCTATGAGCGCTTGCAGCACCATTAGTAGGTGCCACTCGCGCGTTGCCAACCTCGAGATGTTAGTTCTCAAATCTCGTTCGCCCAGTAATTTCACTAGCGTACAGTACCCTTCAAACCGGAACACAGTAGTGCCTAAGCACTACTATTTGGCGGCCGAATATTGGACACTGCGGTAGTGCCTACCTAGCCGGCCTCTTGCATCAAAAGACCTACCACCAGTGTGACTGATTGCACTGGTGGAATAATCTCTGTTGTGACAGAGGTTATCCCAACAGCGGGCGATGGGGTCGTCACATCCCGACGCCGTTTCAGTATATCTTGGTGAAGAGAGACTAGAGTACCTAAATAATAAACGAATAAAAAGTTTTTATTGCATTGTCTTCTAGTTCTGGCTATTTAAGAAGTATGTTTAAAATATTTTTTTTTAAACCATATTAGCAATGGCTTTATCAAGGTATTACGAATATTCCAAGATATCATTGATACTTAATATTGACTCTCCAAATAAGCTCGAAGCTTGCACTAGGAGTGGGTAAGACAATAGCCCAAAGGGGTCAGGATCGAAGCCTCAACTCTCGCATTAACGGAACGGAGTCGGCCCTTCTACCGTTGAGCTATTGAGGATTGCACGGTTATTGCACGGTCCAATAAACAAGAATACGTGAAAGTGAGATAATGCAAATATGGTAAATCAGTTCTACAACTACCCTAATGCACGTCCCGTGACGCTGTCTAGATTAAAGCTATTTTATTTTATAGTAAATCTGTTTTCAACACAATCATTCAGAAAAAAGTGTTCAAAAAATCAATATTACATTGATTTATATATATAAATTACATTGATAACTCAAATTATTCTATAAATATAAAACATTAATTATGTCGCTGTAGAGTGCAGACATTGAAAATTTCCTGCAACAATATTTGTATTAAGTACATACTTATTTTAGGTATGTATGTTATAAAGTACTAGCCGGCCCGGCAGACGTTGTCCTGCCCCGAAAAATCTGGGACCCGATAGCAGCGCCCTCTACCCGGTGAAAGTTTTTGATTGACTAATAAGGCTATTAAAAAGCAGGGGTTGGTGATAAAAAGTGAAAATTTAGGGTCGTATGTATTTTTCAATGCCACATAATAAAATAATAAAAATAAAAATTTTATCCAAAAAATAAATAATAAAATTTTTGGGGTGGACACCCCTTATCACTGAGGGGTGAGAAAAATAGATAGTAGCCGATTCTCAGACTTACTGAATATGCATAAAAAATTAATAAGAATCGGTCAAGCCGTTTCGGAGGAGTATGGGAACGAACATTGTGACACGAGAATTTTATATATTAGATTTTTAGTTTACAGTTACCAGTATATATGAAAAATAGTGAAATTTTTTGAACCAGGATATAAATAGTCTAATGACCATAATTTAATAAGCTAATGATTTAACTTAAACAATTGAGTACATTATACTATTCGTTATTGATTTTTTAACTAGGTAACAGTTAATTGGGTGCAAAGATGATTTCAATACTGTACGCAGGCGTTGGAGATAAGAGCGGTTTATATGCCCATGAGTGTTGCGCGCGCGTCAGTCTAACTTTGTCGCTCACAATGCCGGCCTGTGCGCCCGAGTACCGCCTCATGCGGTCCGCTACCGATGTTGCCCTATCACCGCGTGTCAAGCGATGCTCGCATCAGCCGCCATTCACCGCTTTACGGCGCTCCTTCTCATCAACGTTCTCCCTGATTCCAGAAGAGCGAGCCGTGCCACCTGAACACACACCAACGCTGCTGCGACTGGTTCAAATTATTTTTTGGATACCAAGACAATTTCTTCGACCTGTTTTCGCTCTCTTCAGTGTCATCGCCCATCCAGCCTGGAAACAGATATTAGTTGTATTACCGACTCTCTGGATCGCGGCATCGCTGTTCATCTTCTGGAAGTGCGTACAATGTCCTATTGGATTTTTGAAAATGATTGGCAGTGCCATCTCGAGGAACGTTGAGCAGCAGCGTACCGTACTCATCAGTGGTGGCAGTTCTGTTCAAGCTCTACACTTAGCGAGAAACTTTCACTCTGCCGGTGCCAGAGTGATAGCTTTCGAAGTAGAAGGTCAATTTGCATTACTGAAATATTCCGCGGCGGTACATAAATTCTATACAGTACCTCGACCAAATCCAGCTGATCCTTTGGCCTATGCGCGCGCTTTGAAAGAAATTGTGGAAAGAGAATCTGCTGTGTTTTATATTCCCGTGAGTTCAACGACGCCAGCGTACTACGATGCTTTAGCCAAACCTCATTTGGAAGTATTAGGCTGTCAATGTTTTGTCCCATGTGCCCGCGATGTTGTTACCTTGGATGATCCGCTGGAGTTGATGCGGCTTTGCCGTGTTGCTGGCTTACCAACACCTCAGTTCTGGGTTGTAACTAGTGAAGATGATGTACGAGCATGGTATGAAAGTGGAATATCTAAGGAAGGTCGTCATTTTATAGCTAGCGCCGGTGCACGTGGTGCTAGAGATCGTCTTCGGTTCGTCATGCCCGAAGATAAGGCACACTTTAGATTTCCACGAGAAATAAGTGCAGAAAAACCATGGGTTATAGTGAAGGAGCCTAAAGGAGAAAGATTTGTAACATGCACGACTTTGAAAGAGTCACGCGCTGTAAATAATGTGACGTGTCGCGTAGACCCATCGAAAAAAGGTCTTGTACCGCAAAAAGATAGTGAAACTGATGCTTGGGTGCAAAGATTTATTACATGTTTCTCACCATCGAAGCCGATGACGGGACACATATCGTTCAGATTAGTTCGTGAAGAAAATACAACAAATGGACATGGAAGCAGGATGATCGCAATCGGAGCACGTGTTGGGGTATCCTTGCCGTATTTATGTCAAGGAACGAAACGATGCGGCCATGCAGCGGCTGTGGGGAAGCTATTGAACACAGTCTTGGATACACGTGAAGCATTATTTGCGTACTGGGATCCATTACCCTACTGTGCATATTACCAATCTCGGTCTCCTGAAGACAGAAGGCCGCCTCCTCCAGAACCTTGCAAAACGCCTCCAAATGTACCTCTTTGAAAGCCTGATTGGCTAAGGTGATTATTTATTAGGATGCTCGAGTACCTGAAGAGTGCGTGGGTGTAAGGTTCATTTACTGTCCTCGGAGTCACGTTCTCTCTGTTGTCCTCTCTCTCGCATGATGTGCACAAGAAAATCGTCGAGTTAGAGGTCGATATTATTCTGTAACTACTAAGTAGATGTATGTGTAAAATGAAGTTTATATTTATATACTTCATATTAATTTTATGGATTAATAATAAATGTCTATTACAAGAAAATGGTATGATGAATAATAATTTATTTGGACGACATTGTTTTGTATTATTTAAAAATATTATTATCAAATATAATATTGTAAGAGTGAAAATCTTTTTCGCTATATGATAAAAAATGTGTAAGTTTTAATTAATTTCGAAATAAATATGTCATGCTTTAAAATTTATTTCGTTATTTATATACATATGATATTATAACAAATCTTTGGTAATATATAAAAATGTACTCATTTATTATTACATTTTTAATTAGACCAATAAATTTTGCTGGATTTCAAAACATATTTCATTTACACATTCACCTGGTTAAAGTCATTAAATAAAATAAATATATGTTAAGTGTAATTGTTGTTATGACTGTAATTGAAATATTTTATAAATTACATCGAGAAATCTTTAATCAATTAAGGCGTAAATAACAAAAGCGGACTAATGAGTTTACAATAATTAAATAAGATAGCGACCAACATAATAAATTAACACATACGATAACAGGAAAGGAAAATATCAAATCAAATCAAACAAAAAACAAAATTATTAGTTGATTTTATCTAAGTCAGAATAGTGTCTGTGTACTTTATTGAATTAATGAAGGCCTAATATGGAATTCATATTTTTCAAATAAAAAAGAATTGGATATTTCTGCATTGAACCCGATAAGACCTGAAACATGTTTATGAATTCCACTGCACTTCAAGATAGCGTTTATCGTTGTCCGGGTCACCAGACACGACCGGCCAAAGAGCGCACCTTTCTCGATCGATCGTTGACAAATACGATTCAATTACAAAAAATAATATTTGAAATCTTTTTGATGTCACTTTATCATTCATTCCTTATCATTCGGTCACTAAATAAATAGGTCAAAGAAATGTAAAACGAAAAGATTGTACTACAATGACTTATAATGTATGTTCAGTGCACGGTTTGTAAATAGTGTGTTTATAACTTATATCGTGTTCAGCGATCATAAGCTGTCTGCGTGCTACGATACGTGGGCGGTTGATGCGCTCTACTCGTGATTGCAAACGCACGATATAATATACAATGTAAATCAGTTGTGTTTGAATGAGTGAATGGTTGTATGTTGATCGCTTGAAGCATGAAGTATTCCGAGTCTTAAATCAACTCTAACTTTTTAGGATTCCGTATCCAAAGGATGCAATACCGTATTACTAAGTTTTCCGTCCGTGCGTAGAGCCGTAATTGGTAGAGATTTGAGAGTTCTAATTTTCAAAGCATAATATGTGTTTGAGTTATAATTTTCAAAGCATATTTAAATATAAAGGTCCCATACAAGAAGTTTGATATTTTCGACGTTTTCTGCCGTAATAAATTAATGAAATTTAATAAATTATGTAAAAAATTGTACGGTACGGAACCGCCGTAGAATAAAAATAAAGCCTTTATTTGCGAGTTCGACACACAGTTGTTTTTTATTTTCCGTAAGCAAAATCGTATTGAGTTTTTCTATTTTTTTTTTTTTTTTTTTTTTTTTTTTTCTTTATTTTTCTTTATTAGTAAAAAAACAAAATGTACCTTAAATCTATCTGACTATATAACTACGTAAAAATACAAATAGAAACTTAGGCAAGAATGTCTACTAGTACCTAAACTAGGCCGAGCCTGTATCTTAGGTACTAGTCTTCCCATGACACAATTATATTTACAAACTTGAATTAAATAATGCGGCAGGTGGTTCTAGAAAATCAGTGTACACAATAAAGTAATAATTTTATGTCTACCGTCATGTACCTGTTTTCAACGGTTACACCACAAAAAGTGTGAACTACATAACATTTATTTGAATAGTAATAAAATTATAATACATATATATATATTTTTTGTATAAAATAAAGTAGTCTAATATTATATATTGATTCTTATTGATTTGTTGTTAATATATATATATAGATATATTTTATGCAGGTTAATTTTACTATCTTTTAATCTTTATAATCATGTGTATTTTTAATCTTACCATTTTTTTTTTTTTTTTTTTTAGTAATTTTAAAGGTTTATTTAAATATATTTTCAATGTCATCGTACTTCTGAGTTTTTAGCCAGGGTATCAATACTTTTTTACATTGATTTGCATTAAGTGGATAGAAATTTAGAATCTTATTTAATTTATTGTACATCATTGGACCAATATAACATTGAAATTTAGTTATAAATTTCGTCTTAAATGATGTAGTAGGACATACTTTATCTTTTCGTCTGCTACACGATACTTCATAGTTATAGGTTAATTTACGGTGTTGCGATAATATTGTGTTGGAAACAAATAGCTGCCTAACAGAAAGTACGTCACTGTCAATATATAAGTCTGCTGTGGGATATCTAAAAGGCTTAAATTTGATGACTTTTAGAAGAGCGCGTTGTGCTCTTTCCAATTTTAAAAGATGGGTTTTGCGTGCTCCTCCCCATGACGTAATACAGTAAGACAGTATAGACTGCGCTAATGCGAAATAAACTGATTTTAACATAGTATAATCTGCAACGTGTCGAAGATTTTTAAATATATATATTAGCTTTCTTGTTCTGTCAGCTAATTGATTAATTTGAGGGCACCATGTTAATTTGTCGTCTAATATGACACCAAGGTATTTTATTGTTTGAGCTCTTTCTAGACAGTCACAGTTACAGTTAACAAATTTATTGTGGCACGTATGTAGTTGTATTTTGAAGTTTTGATCAATGTTTTGAGATTTTTTGTGTTGGAAAATTAATAAATTTTGTTTTAGAAATATTAAGCGTGAGTATGTTTTGAACAAGCCAGCCAAATACAACTTCAATTCCAAGTTCAGCACTTACCCGCGCCTCTTCCCAAGTTTTCCTGAAAAGATTAGCGCTGTGTCATCAGCATAAGTAAAAACTTTACAGTTACGCAACTTTAAGTTACATAAATCGTTTATGTATAATAAGAAAAGTGTAGGTCCCAAAACACTACCCTGGGGACGCCATGCTTAACAGTAGCATCTTTACTAGTAAAACCCATCTATCATAACTCTTGAATTCTATTGTTTAAATAATCTTTAATCAATTCATATGGTGTTCCTCGAACGCCGATTTTCTATCTTGTTTAGTAAAATTGTAACAGAGACGGTGTCAAAGCTCTTCGCCAGATCGAGAAACACACCGATGCATTTATCTTTATTATCGATGTGCTTAGCTAAAACTCAGTAAGGTCAGAGACCGCATGTGCTGTTGATTTACCAGCCATAAAACCATACTGATTATTAGATATAATCTTTTGTTGATTTAAGAAAGATAATAGTCTTTTATTTATAATCTTTTCTAATATTTTAGATGGAACTGATAATAGAGAGATTAAGGATAATTGCTAACACAGTTTGTATCTCCTGTTTTATAGATAGGACGGATGATGGATATTTTAAAAACATTGGGAAATGTGCCCGTTTCGAGACACATATTAATGAGACGCGTTAAGGGTGGAACAACAGTTTCTTTGGCCATCTTTAATAGTTTGGTAGAAATGCCATCCCAACCTACAGAGCTATCAGATTTAAGGTTCATCAATACGGACTCAACCTCATGCTCAGTTGTGCTTAACATGACCAGGGAATTTACTGAAGTGCTTGTGGCTTCGTTGCATTTATTATAGTTACTAGACAATTTAGCTATTTTAATTGCTAGTTCCGATGCAATGTCAGCGAAATAGTTGTTAATGGTGTTCACCGCTAGTTGTGGAGTATTTTCAATACTAAGTAGATCAAAGTAGGGACATATTTGATTATTTCTATTTGTTATTTTATTAATTATTTTCCATTTCATTTTTGGGTTTTAAGTATTTATATAACTCATTTTTCTCATAATTTCGTTTTAGGCGTTTTAGTAAATCGTTACAGTAATTTTTATATCTTTTATACGTTATATTTAGTATTACGTTATTAGGTTCTTTTTTGCATTTTAAATGCATACGATCACGGTTAATTATACAACGAAGAAGACCAGGAGTTATCCATGGCTTAATACATACCATTTTTTTAGACATTCGTATTTTAATTGTATTATTAAAGATTGAAGTTCTAAGAGTGTTTACGAACTGTTCAGCAGACCAATTTGCATTTCGTGAGGCTTCAAAAAGGGGAAAATTTTTGGTTTTGAGTTCATTAATAATTGCTTCATAATTTACTTTATTAATAATTTTATTAGATGACTTTATTATTTCATTATTTAATTTAAGGGAAGTTAGCACCGGTAAATGATCCGTAATCGTAGCATTTAAAACAACTGTAACTGCTGGATTATTAGATTTTACCATTACATGATCAATGCAATTATTATGTCGGGTTGGATATTGATGGCTGGCAAGTAAAGTCCATGACTAAACAGCAGGTTTAGATATTCTGAAGAGTTATTATCTTGATTATCCATCTTTATGTCAATGTTTAAATCACCTATTATTATTATATTTTTTAATATTTTATATTTTCTGAGCAAAGTGTCCAATGATATAATAAAAGCATCAATATTTTTATTAGATGGAGACCTATAAATGCTTATAACAACAATGTTGTTGTTTATTACGATAACAAGACAACTAGCATCAGAAAGAAAAAAATCATCAACAGTATAATGTAATCCCTGTTTTATGTATAAAACAATTCCATCATTTTGGTTGAGGTTATTTTTAGTAAAGTGAGTGTTATAGTTATCTAAGTATGGGAAATTTAGTGTTTTTGAATTCCACGTCTCAGTTAATATTATTAAGTCACATGAAATACTAAGTCTCGTCAAAAATATCTCAAAATCTGGAAAATTTTTAGTAATACTTCTAATATTTTGTGTTAAAATTCTAATATTTTTAGTAGTTTTTGGTTGATTTGATTCTAAAACATTTTTACAAGATTCAGGAGAACATATTAATGAGGTCCCGGCATAGAACATATTAATTTTATTTTTTCAAACCTTCTGTTGTAACAATTTCTTTTTTTTTGGTTTTGAAGATAGTTTTTTTTCTATTTTTTATTACTACACTTTTAAGTTAAGAATAAAATTGTTAGACAATCATATTACCGTATATATGTATAATCAAATTATATTTATTAGTATTGTGTAGTATCAATGTTCATCACTGATCATCACTATAAAAAAGTTAAGACGAATTGAGAATCTGTTCCATTTTTTGAAGTCCGTTAAAATAACACTGTGGTAAACAGTAGACACCGAGGTAAACACCTCAGGCCAGATTCTCAAGAGCTTGCTCAGGATCGGTTCGATCCTGACACCTTTCGGCTATTGTTTTGCTACACCATAGAGGATATAATAAATTTCATTTTACTCATATCTCTACACGCTTTGTTGTAGGATTTTTTTAGAATATTAGCAATGCTTTGTCAAGGCATTACTAATATTCCTATTGCCCCTCTAAATAAGCTCGAAGCTTGTGCAAGGAGTGGGTACGGCAATAGCCCAATGGGGTCAGGTTCGAACCCTCGACTCTCGCGTTAACGGAGCGAAGTCGGCCTTTCTACCGTTGAGCTTTTGAGGCTTCAAATTGTGTTTTGCCTTATGGCTTCAAATTGTGTATTGCCTTATAGCTTATCAAATGATTCAGACGTTAATATAGACTTATGATTGTAAATGAACGTAAGTAATAATACGTGAAAAATTTTGCGCTCACTTCGTTGTGATACATAATAACATAACATGTTATGCAGAAATGTCAAAGCTCAAAGTGACATGACACTTCATGTAAGTGATATCACGTCTAAGAATGACGGTTATAAAATTCTAGGGTCACAGTTTTAGTTACCATACAACTCCGAAACCGCTCGACCGATTTTGATGAAATTTTATATGTGTATACAGTAGGTTTGAGAATAGGTTTTTATATATTTTTTATACTCCTAAGTGATAAGGGTGTTCTAACCAATTTTTTTTTTTATTCTTTGCTTTTTTTTATGATGGCATGATGGCATGGCATGTGTGGCATTAAAAATACATGTGGGAGAACGGATATGAAAAACTCAGAAGTAGTGGGTAGTCTTAATATTTTATTATAAATATAACACAAATACTTGACAAACAATTTATTATATGATTATTCATAATAATCACATGTTATCACACAATTATTACGTGAACCGAATAACAACATATGGAAGTCTTATAATTACCCGACCTGGAACAGTTCAGAGCACCGTCGTGCCGTGTCCACAGCCGGACAAATTGATTTGTTAAATTGATTGTTGATTTTGATCTGTTGATTTTTTAATTTTTTTTTCGGATTGTCTATTTCTGTTGGCCCTACTGGCCTTGACAGCGTCACCGGTGGGGGTATCTGTTGACAGAGCCTATGGCTATTTATATGGAGGCTTGCACGTCAATGGCGGGGACGAGTAGTCAATTGCACTACTTTTAATTTTTTTTTAATCATGTAAAATCCTAATCTCCCACATACATACAACTCTAAATGTTCATTCTACCATCAACCCCTACTTTTTAATAGCGATATTAGTAATTAATAATTTAATTAATTCAATAACTTTCACCGGTGTCACTTCTGTTCACAGTTAGACTCATATAGGGGCTCTGCTATCGAGTTCCAATTTCTTTTTCGGGTTTGAAAAAAGTTCTAAAATCGTGATTTAATAAATGGAGGGTGAGGGTAGAGGGTGGAAAATACTTTACGCTTATTCTCGTACTTATCAAATAAGAGCCCAAATGAAAAAAAAATCGAAAAAGAAAAAATAAAAACATTAAAATCGGTCGGGCTCTTTTGGATGAGTGTCACCACAAGAACAGTAACACGAAATATTATAATACAAGATTAGATGACTAGAAATCGCTTTAAAAATTAGGTACAGTAATATGTGCAAAAGGTACAAACTTAATTAGTTCACCACAGGATTTAATATCAAATTGTATGAATTGATAAGATATGAAGATTACTTAAGCCTTTTATGTCTTTACTTCAATTTTTATTAGAGCATCAGTATGTACTAAAATGTGAAATTATCGATATAGAGTTTCATTATAAATCATAAAGAACTTTTTTATTTTTCCCAAAAATTTACAGGGACCCGAAATTGTCAGCAAATGTTTCATGTCTTTCTATAGCTAGTTCTAATGTCAATGCGGACGACCGACGAAGGCTCTTGCAGATGCCAGTGTTATATGGACGCAAATAAGCAATACCATGTCAACCCACAAAATTAAAAAAACTGAGATATATATTCAGAAGTGTTGGTAAATGGCTGAAGAACATTTTTCTTTAATATTTGTCGGGTTTTAAGCTTTAAAACTTCTCAAAAAGCCATTTTTTCAATCATGGAATTTATGTATTTTTAAACGTTTTGGGTTATATTATATATGAAATATGCAGTTTGCATACTTATTTTTGTGAAAATAAGTAAAATAACTTACATAAATCTGAAATTACCAAAAACTTGACCAATATTTAAAAAAATCATATAAAGCAAGTTGTTAAAAATTTTCAAACGCGATTTTCTCGAAATGACATTCGTATGGGTTGACATGGTATTGCATATTTGCGTCCATATATATTTATTATATTTTATAATCATAATCTAGACCCTATAGCTTCACTGTGCACTTCCTCAACCACTTCTTATGTCCATGTAGAGGATATGGATCTAAAGGTTGTCTAGTAGAGATCGTTAGCTTAGCGATAAGATCGCCTTTTGTTCATTTTAGAGTTGTAAGTTACTTTTGTTTATCCGTATTATGGTGTAAGTACCAGTAAAAGATATTTATCATTATTATTATACAGTGATTAAATGTAAACTCTCGCTCGCTTTATCTTCGCGCAATTTGTTTTATTGCAATATCATATTTATCGTGGCTAGACTAATTACGAGTGTTATAAACACGATTTCAATTTGTACTAATGTTGAAATTTATTCTAAGAAATAAGATATTTTACTTTATTGTGAAGACTTTCTAGTTGTATATCGTTTGCTTATGCGTTAAATACATTTATTAATTAATATCCTTTCAATGAAGAATAGTGCGTAATTAGTGTATACTATGATAAATTGAAATAAAATGTGTGATATAACCGGAACTGCTCCTAAAATAAAACGTTATCAGTGGGTAAATTTTAACGCAATGTAGTCAGGCGTCTACTGCGTGTCTACCAAAGTTTGTGTTTGAAAAATAATGAGGTTGCTCGTTCACATGCTTTTAGCATTAAGCTCGCCTTTTGCGAATGTTGAGCAAGAAAGTGTAGATAAATAAATAAAAGGGCATACAATTTTTAACGATATAGGTACATGGGCATAGCCAGGATTTGGCCCAGGAGAAGGCAAAATCTTTATTTAGGGCCTAAAAGGGGGCAAAATGACTATTCTCTCTAGTAGTTATTGATTAAATAGTTCAAAAATTTTTTTTTTATATCATGACGGTTGGCAAACATATATGGTCCGCCAGACGGTAAGCAGGCACCGCAACTTATGAAAGCTAGCGACTTGAAGTATCACAAGCGCGTTGCCAATCCAAGGAACAGGAGGGACGGGATGAGAAGGGAAAAAAGGAAGGGAACAGAGGGGTGGGAGATTGGGCCTCCGGGGCTCTCACTCATCGCATGAAACGCAACCGTACATAATATTGTACGTAATACTGTTACTTGACGCCGATTTTCTGTGATAGGGTAGTACTTCCCCGGTCGAGCCGGCCCTTTTGTGCTGAGAGAAGCATGGCTCTGCTACCGTAAGAAAATGTATTATATACTTCCATATCTGAGTATTTAATAAAGTCCAGGGTGTGGGAGCTGCTGAAAAGTACCTACCTTCGCACAGTATATCGACGAGAAGTGCAGTAATCGTACCTACTCTTGCTTTTTCTTTTGGCAAAGAAAGAACTTAAAGCCCAGAATTTTATTACTTAGCCTCCATTTTCTGTCCTGTAAGAGGGCTGCATCTCATGAGGTTTTTGCTTGCAGAATATAGATTTATTTTCCGCTTACAACAACAATTTGTTGTTTGGTTACATTTTGCGTCAGCTGGGTCCAACGTCTCATTAACCATAAGTGATAACGCTATTGCATTGGTATTCACTGCCCGCTGTAATCTTTCACTAATTATATTATCAATATTACTATAATAATTATCAATGCCTTTAAAGTTATATAAATTGATTAGCTTGAATATTGTTTAAAGCGTTACTGTAAATATGGTTTTCGATAGGAAGTCATTCATTTACTTACAAACTAACAATGTAACAAACTAACAAATATATTATAATGCTCGTTTCACACCTTGCTGTCTTTATAATTGGTTTCCCATACAAACTTCCACCCCTATTACACACCCCTCAAACTCTGTTTTCGCGACATAAAGTTGCCTTTTAATCTATAATTATTTAAAACAAAATTCATCATAATCTGTTCCGGTGTTATAAAGACATGAAAGCGGAACAAAAAAAAACACATTCGCATATATAATATTAGTGAGGAGTCATTGAAATGGCAATATTTTTATTTAAGTATCATTCGATATCAACGAAAATACATATGATTATATTATGTGATTTATACATATAGTTAAAGAGCGAGTAAATTTCAGTATACAATAACAAACATTAAGGACTGGGTCAAAAGTAAGGCGTCCTAAGCACGTCCTGCAAGACCGTGACGATAGGATTACATTAGAAAATGCCCTTACACAGCACAGACACGCACACAACACCGTCCTCGCCGGCGAGGACGAGGTCCTCTGTTTCGCACGTCGCGTCGCGCTCACACCGTCGGGTGAGTCTATCGTATAGAATGCGCTCGGAGTGCTGCCTCCATCTCCGATGACGTCCTTAGCCGTGGTTAGGCTTCGCAGGAGGCACCCTAAGGACGGAATCAAATTTGAGCCCCCGTGACGGTTGCCCCTTTATCTCGGCTGAGTCTCTGTACTCCGACCCCCCACCCCACCCGGTGACGGCGTCAAGGCCAGTAGGGCCAACAGCAATATACATTCCGATAAAAACTTTGTTGTTGTGTTTTGTGACTACTAGCTGGGGCTAGTGGCAGACAATTGCAAATTGACTGGGTAATCACTTTTTAAACAAATTTAAAAATCAACGTTTGCCAATAGAACGCATTACTGAAAGCGACGGTTATCTTTAAAACGAGAACGAAATAAAAAGCAACTTGAACAGATGGATACCCTATTCAGTGCGTAACAATTCTATTTGTAATAATATAAATATTACATATTTATTTATCTGTTGCGTTGGAAATAACCAAGTATAATTAGGTAAAGAGGCAAAACGGAATTTTGTTGACGAAATTAATTATTATTTACCCGTTTCTCGGAACCTCTAAATCACGTGTTTATTTGATGATAGTGATTAATGAATAAGACATTGAGTTTAAAGTTTAAACAAGCTTATAGCATTTGAATACGCAAGTTACACACACACTAACTTTTCTCTGTTGTCGTATTATAATAAAATATTTTAAAGTATTTTTTAATATTATTTCAATCAAAATGTGCTTATATTTTTCGCACGCGGTACCTTATTATCTTAAGAACTCCTTCACGCGACTCAAGCGAGGGCTGTTCAGATTTCGCGGGTACTGATAGTACCTACTTGTGCGAAAAAGGGTGACAGCAATACAATTAAAAAAATATATATATTAAAACTACATGAGAAATGAGTTATTAATAAAATATGAACTTTTAAATCAAGATGATAGTCTAAGAAAGATAATCTAAGCATTTTAGTAAACAAACATTATATTCATAGTTGTTTTGAATTTAGTAATACTTATCAGTTTATCAGGAGCGCCATGTAGATCACGTAACTTATATATGTACCTATATATAGCATTGAACTGTATATTCTACGTAGTTATTATCAATGATATATGTATAATGTCCATGCTACATGTGAAAAACAATTCCATAAAGAATCTTAATGAGGCATGATTTTTTTTATGTTACAAGTTGGCAAACAAGTATACGGCCCATCTGATGGTAAGTGGGCGCCGTAGCCTATAAGCGCTTGCAGCACTATTATGAGGTGCCACTCACGCGTTGCCAACCTCGAGATATTAGTTCTTAAATCTCCTCTGCCCAGTAATTTCACAAGCGTACAGTGCCCTTCAAACCGGAACACAGTAATGCCTAAACACTACTATTTGGCGGCAGAATATTTGACACTGCGGTGGTACCTACCTAGCCGGCCTCTTGCAACAAAGACCTACCACCAGTGTGACTGATTGCACTGGTGGAATAATCTCTGCTGTGACAGAGGTTATCCCACCAGCGGGCGATGGGGTCGTCACATCCCGACGCCGGGAGAAAAAACATCGGTTTTGAAAAATTGGGTCACAGCTTTTGCCGGCCATGGACTGGAATCAACCTTTTCAAAGTATATTGTACTACTAGCTTATGCGAGCGGCTTCCCCCGCTTGTAAAACATTGAAATAAACCTTACATATTTCCATACAAACTTTCATCCTATTCCCCATTGTTATTTTACACCCTTGAGGGTAAATTTTTTACAAACTTTGAATGTCATATTTATTTATATCGAATCAACAGCCTAAAAATAAGTTTCGAGCTTCTAGCTCTAAAAATGACGATTCTTCCATACAACTTTTCATCCCCCTTTTCAACCCCTTACACCCCTTTTGCTATACTATATTTTTACTTTTTTATATAGCCTATACACTTTCTCATGCTCTAGACTATCTGTGTACCAAATTTTATATTAATCGGTTCAGTAGTTTTGGCGTGAAAGCGCGACAGACAGTTACTTTCGCATTTATAATATTAAGTAGTAAGGAATATTTATCAGTTTTTAACCCACTTAAAAAAAAGAGGTTTTCAATTTGACTATTTTTTTTAAATAAAACGCGGTAAAACATTTTTATAGTATGGAAATATAATGATTTTGTTTTTGTTTAAAATTATGTTTTCTGGGTGTTCCGTTTATTTTAGATAAGTTATGGATATGCGCATATAATAAAACATAATCAGATAAAAATGGAGTTTTCTGAGGAAATAAAAAAAAATGTTATCTCCGATATTGTGTTTCGCGTCCATCGTCCAAGGTTGTACAGTGTAGGTCAGACGCGATGTAGACGAGGTGATTATTATTTATCATTTTGTTATAACAGTTTTGAAATAACTAGCATTAAATATTTAGGCAAAACGGAATTGCTTGAAATTGCGTAAGAGGGTAGTGACTTTTGTGTGAAATATCTTGAGGTATCTAGATTTACTGAACACACACTTTACTCACCCTACCTAGTACCTAAGTTTAAGGGTAGGTAACCATAGGTTAAAAGGTTCCAGAAATGCGTACCTACAACGTAAAAGCAAATGTTAGAATGATGACATATAATATGTGCATATATCTTTATTAAGCACATATTATAAAAATCGAAGCAGTCACATATTGTCGTAAAAATCATAAGTTGCACTTATTTTGATGTTGAAATATGCTAACAAAAGTTCCAAATGAAATATTTGTTTACCAAATTAATGGAAAAATAATGGCCGTAAAAGTACAAGCGTACAGTTGAAATAAAGATAACATGTTCCGGATCACGTATGCATTTGACCCCAATGGTCTTTCGACCCTGGATATGTCGTGGAATATTTAAAATATATTTTTTAATTGAGACTAACTGAGATCTAGTTGTGAAGTGTTAGTAGCAACTCGGTCACGGGTTCGGTTTCCACCTGGGGAGATGTTTGTATTGATCTTACAACTATCCATTCCGGTCAGGGTGTTTGTCCTTGTGGATGGTGTGAGTGGTTAGTTTCACATTAATCTGTCGGTCCCAATTGTAATCACCTAATTTCTGGTAATAATCGCTATCTCTTAAAATTTTACACATATTTTTGTTAGTCTGTTATTTTAATTTGTTTTTTTGTACCTAACTCTAAAGTCCATGCCAACGAAACCGACGGTAACATACTAATTGTCTCATTACGATGGTCTTCGATCATAATTAGAAACGCTCGTAAATGAATGTCCATAATATGGTTGTTAGCGATTCTGAGACTTTTTTAAATAAAATATTCATGGATTACTATAATGTGTACTAAATTTATTTTGAAGGTCGAATAAAAAAAAAATCCATATGTACTGTTAAGGTTGCCAACAAAATTTAATTATATTTGTTGGCAACCTTTAGCTGCCCCACTGCCTCTTACCCTGCCCTAGCCTGCCCAATGTAAAATGGTTGGCTGGGTACCGACGGAGTATGTGTTTTTAACAATATTGGGCAAATACTGGGAAGCGAGGGCAGAATAAAGGGGAAAAGAAGAGGGTCGAAATAGCGCTCTTGCTAACCAAAAGAAAGGATTAGACACTACTACGTTATGGTGATATTCTGTGAGAAGGTAGTATTCCTTCCAAAATTATATAGACCTATACACATTAAAATTTTCAACTTTTTTAACATTAATCCAAATTTTTTACAATGAAACGTTCCTTTAGTTATGTCCAAATTATCGTCAGACGAATTATAAATTAAATGAATTTGTATCTACCTCCCTCGTGTAATATTAGCGAAGTCGTAGAGCGTGGAATTTTCTCGGGTCAGTGCATTGCCACCACACTGCAGACGTACAAAGTCCAAGACTCCAGACGATGCGACCCACTTCTTGAGCGGACGCTATTTTGTTGTTTGGTTTACATAATCATATCATATACTTAAAAAAAAGTTACCGTGATTTTATGAAAAACATGTTTTTTATTGCAATCTTTAACAGATAATGATATATGCGAAAATAACTTCTTAAGAGTAAATATTATTCCGCAAATCATGTGCACGTAGAGTGATGGTAAACACCAGTTTTGTCTAGATGTATTTTAATGACGA
Source organism: Hestina assimilis (assembly GCA_023373885.1). Taxonomy (NCBI): domain Eukaryota; kingdom Metazoa; phylum Arthropoda; class Insecta; order Lepidoptera; family Nymphalidae; genus Hestina; species Hestina assimilis. Next base: position 13,153,974 of record CM041750.1, read on the forward strand.
TTCTTGTGAGCACCGAATCAGCCTCATGTAGGCATCAGCACAAGGTGGATGTCTTTTACAATATAATTGCTTTTTAAAACTAGTCACAAATACTTACAGATGATTTAGTTTGATTTCCGTTATTTTTATTATGAAAATTTATTAAACAAAATCTAACAAAACCTTCTACGAGAAGATTATATTCTACAAATTTTAAATATCTGGATACAAACTAAAAATAGGTAATTCATTTATTATAAATTTATAAAAAATATCTTTTTACATTAATAACCACATTGACACCGTTGACACCGTTGTGGCGCTATGGGTAGCGTGTCTGCCTTTAGTCTCGACGGTTGCGGGTTCGATTCCGGCGCGGGCAGATGTTTGTTAAAAAAATTCTGTCTCGGTCTCGGCGTTTGTCTGTCTGGTCTCCCCACCGTGCCTCGGAGAGCACGTTAATCTGTCGGTCCCGGTTGTTATCACTAAAACATTTGATTTTTTTTTTTCGGAATGTGTATTGCTGTTGGCCCTACTGGCCTTGACAGCGTCACCGGGCGGGGGCGAGTACAGAGACTCAGCCGTGATAAAGGGGCAGCCCTCACGGGGGCTCAAATTTGATTCCGTCCTTAGGGTGCCTCCTGCGAAGCCGAACCACGGCTAAGGACGTCATCGGAGATGGAGGCAGCGCTCCGAGCGCATTCTATACGATAGACTCACCCGCCGGTGTGAGCGCGACGCGACGTGCGAAACAAAGGACCTCGTCCTCGCCGACGAGGACGGTGTTGTGTGCGTGTCTGTGCTGTGTAAGGGGCATTTTCTAATGTAATCCTACCGTCAGGGTCTTGCAGGACGTGCTTAGGACGCCTTACTTTTGTCGGTTGGTTACATCGGTCTGTGTAGATACAAGCATGTCTAATCAAAGGATTTGGATGGAAAGTATTTTGATCAAAATAGTTTTGCGATAAGCGCTTCAAATGTTTAGGGATCGAATCGAAACATCTGATAATAATCGTTAACTCTTGATAAGTAAATTGCTCTTATCCAATGAGTTACTGGTTCGCCCTTAGGGTTGCGGAGGTCAGATGGCAATCGCTCTGTGTAAAAATTAGTAATCCGACAAATCCGGATAAGAGTAATAAGCAGACCCTGGGTAAAATAAACAAAAATACCGGGAATAATGCTAGGACGAAGAAGATTAATAAGCATATTAATTTACCATATTTTAATTATATTTAAAAAAATTGAGAAATTGTATTGTGATATACATGTAATGTGTATGTAAATGTAGCAACTATCGATTTATCGATCTAGTTGTTTTCGAATAAAATTAAGTTTTGGAGTTAACATTTAAATAATTGTTAGGTAGAGGAGGTTCTTAAAGGCGTCGGGATGTGACGACCCCATCGCCCGCTGTTGGGATAACCTCTGTCACAACAGAGATTATTCCACCAGTGCAATCAGTCACACTGGTGGTAGGTCTTTTGTTGCAGGAGGCCGGGTAGGTAGGTACCACCGCAGTGTCCAATATTCTGCTGCCAAATAGTAGTGCTTAGGCACTACTGTGTTCCAGTTTGAAGGGCACTGTACGCTAGTGAAATTACTGGGCGAACGAGATTTAAGAACTAATATCTCAAGGTTGGCAACGCGTGAGTGGCACCTACTAATGGTGCTGCAAGCGCTCATAGGCTGCGGCAGCCACTTACCATCAGGTGGGCCGTATGCTTGTTTGCCAACTTCTATAAAAAAAAAAAAAAATGATTAGGTAGACTGGGAAAACCGAAAAAAAGAATGCTCTGAACATATAACATTTATGCCCATCAGGGAAGGTAGATTCATTCGGATGACACGGTATGTTCTGGCCAAGGAGTTAAGTAAGGTGTTTCCCTTACGGATCTTTAAACCACACTATCATTATATCCTATTCTTCTATTTTTTTTTTGTTTTGCTTTTGCTAGTATTTTTGCCATCATTAAACGCGAACATGATGTGTATAATATTGATTACTAGTTTTATAATTTAGTGTTTGGAGTTGTAAATAAATGTTATCTCATGTAACGTTTTAAGTAAGAATTGATAAAAATTCTTGCATAAATAATTCATTTTATAATCTCAACACACTTATGAAGATATCATTATATTTATTTTTATGCTTTGTAAAATGTTGATTGGACGCAGTGTTTTAAAAATAATGATGAATTAATTGAAATAGATTCTATATATTAGGGTGCGAATTCGACTATTAGAGTGCTTATAAATTAGCGTTTTAAACAGGCGTAGAGAGCTCGTTAGTCGAAGCGAGTATGGGGGTACAGGCGCGTATAGTGGCGATTTTTTCCACAAGCGCAACTCGTACGATACTTGACGCTTTTATAAGCTAATAATTGTTGAATCTCTTAGCTCTTTGGCTGACTAAAACTCACCACCACCACCGGTTCTGCAGTGTCTTTTCGTTCTACCATTATTCCCGGTCTGCTTACTACTCTTATCTGGATTTGACGCAACCCTAAGAGCGAACCATTACTAGTCACTCATTGGATAAAATCAATTTACTTAATCAAGAGTTAACTATTATTATCTGATGTTATGTGATAACAACCGGGACCGACAGCTTAACGTGCTCTCCGAGGCACGGTGAGGAGACCAAAACAGAAATTTTAATAAACATCTGGTGGAGCGGGAATCGAACCCACAACCCTCGAGATTAAAGGCAGACTCGCTACCCACAATTCCACAACGGTGTCAGCCGCCGGTTCTGCAGTGTATACGACGGAATAATCCTATGTACTCGCCAATATGAAAAAACCGCTCTTCTGACACCGCCCTTACGGAGAGAAAAGTAACGGACGTTCGTATACTCGCATCTCCTTTTTTCAAATTCAGGCCTTGCATTTAAGTAAAATAAACTTATAAGTTTTTCTCAGGTCTTTTATCTTCAAAAGCGTCCCCTAATGTGTTCATTAGAATTATTCAATGAGGATTTCTGTAATTTTTACATTACTAGAAATAATTTTTTGTGTTTTGAATTGTGAATATGTTGTAGTAAATATTAAGCATTTGAAAATTTTAAAATATTTGGAAAATGAAATATCAAATAATAACAATTAAAATATGTATTTTGATATCGTTCTTAAAAAATTAGGGTATCACACTTCTTATTTATGTTTGTGTTGTGTATGTTAGAACTTTTTAAAAAGTATATAGTAAATTGTAGGCGAGTAGTCTTGTCTACGCCGTAGTAGTAAAGTTTCTAACGTTCTACGCGCGCTAGACGGATCGACGCGGATTTTTTCAATTATAATTAATATTTACTTATAAAATAAAAGCTTTTGTGCGTTTCTCCAGTCTTTCTTTTATAACCACCCAATCATGGTAGTTATTAGTTAAAGTTTGATATATAAGGGTATATTATACATTTAGCAAATTGAACCTCATCGGTGGCGATAACTTCAACCGTACTCGTTTCGTTTCGTCTTTTAGACTTCATCACGCTACGACTTAACAAAGTTATCTTAAAACGTTCTTGATGTTTTTGAACTATTAACAAAAATAATGTAATTTTAAATCATTTATTATATGTTTCTGCATTAAGGATAGTGAGTTCAATGTATTGAAGTATCGGCAACTGAGGCCAACTGTTTATCTGACACAATAAATCTTTGCTTATCTTTGAGACGACCACCTACAAAATGAACACCTATAATTCGATTCTAAATTATATACATAATAAAGTAACAATCGGTTACATCGTTTCATATACATTAGAATGATTAGAAATCAAATGAATGATTTGAATTTCTCCATTTATTACTGAGACTTTTTATTGAGAAATAAGGGACTCACCCTTAATATAAATAGATACATTAATGACGATCATATAGGAGTAAAGAAGCCTTGTAACCTGTAACAGTAGTTAATATGTTACTCTAATTTTTCAGATATATTCATGATCAAACTATTTTGGTAAATAGAAGGTTCTAGTTATATTTTCTGGTGTTGACTTTTTAGTTTTGATTTCAACGTTTTTTCTCGTCAATACTAAACATGATATAAAGTTTAACACGTGACAGTTATTTGGACGCAAATAAGCAATACCATGTCAACCCACAAAATTGAAAAAACTGAGTTATATATGCAGAAGTGTTGGTAAATAGCTGAAGAACATTTTTCTTTAATATTTGTAGGGTTTTAAGCTTTAAAACTTATAAAAAGAAATTTTTAATCTTGCAAATTTACGTATTATGTTAAACGTTTTGGGTTATATTATATACGAAGTATGCAGTTTGTATACTTACTTTTTGTGAAAATAAGTAAAATAACTGACATAAATCTGAAATTGCAAAAACTTGACCAATACATTAAAAAAATCATATAAAGCAAGTTGTTCAAAATTTTCAAACGCGTTTTTCTCGAAATGAAATTCGTGTGGGTTGACATGGTATTGCTTATTTGCGTCCATTTAATGAGGGGGATAAGAAAAGCACCCAGGTAGATTCTCCTAAGGTGAAAATCACCAAAATTTCAAATTGCACTTTTTTAATTTCAAAGCTGGCTATCGTGCCTACTTGAAGATAAGTAATTACCGTAGCCTAAGAGCAGTAGGAATACCTTACATCAACGTGTATTGCTACGACTGAGATATAGAGCAAGGTTGCGGTATGTCTGTATGTAATAGCTTTTCTCTCGATGTCATGCTTTCTGTGGGAGTGATTTCAGGAATGGGACGGAATTCTGTAACAGGAAGAGGGCGCTATTTGATTTGACCAATGAGCGCGCGCGGCGCTAGTATTTTTATGTTTTTTTAAAGAATATTAGCAATGCTTTGAAAAAGCCTATTGCCCCTCCAAATAAGCTCTAGCTTGCCCTAAGAGAGGGTACAAAAATAGACCAAAGGATCGAACCCGCGACTCTTACGTTAGCGGAGCGGAGTCGGCCCTTGACCTATTGAGACGTCATGCATTTCAATGTTGCTTATTACCAAGGTACGATGTCTGTTGTTATATGTTATACTACTATAAGAATTGTTGTTTTTTTTTGCAGACTATACTGACCTACTAAAGGTAAACGGATTAAGCATGTTAATCGACAAAGGGCTTTGTTAATACATAAGGTGTTTTGAATGGCCTATTCTGTTCAATATGTGTAAAGAAATTAGGTTACTGACTTGCTGTTTTGCAAAATTCTATGATCAGTAAGTCAGTAACGCTTCAGGTAACGACAATAACATACCTTTCGTATAAAAGTTCGGTATTTAGAATAAGCATCATAGATTATTTAAAAGTTATGTCCGTGTTTTATTATAAAAAATGACTGATAGAATAAATTTAATAAATTCACCAAGATCTAGAGCACCGATTGATGAAGATGGTGTAATTTGTTGGAATAATTTTTGTGCAACGAAAGATTCTCTTAAAAAGACTAAGCGCGATATCAAATTACTTAACCGCGATAATGAGAAGTTAAGCAATACGAATATTGAAGGAATAAATTTAAAAGAACCTAAAACGAAAAATAAATCAACAAGCACCGAAAATAAGGAAGCCGAATTTATATCGATGGACAAGAATTATCATAAACTGAATGTCACAGAAGGAGTTGAACCAAAAGACGTAGTACTTAGAAAGTGGAGGGAGAAACGAACGAAATCTACCTACGAATCGGCAAGGAAAGCTATTATTAATTCGATAAAAGAAAAAATCGGGAATACAGCACATTCGGGGTCTTGTGCTGATGTTGATAAAGTTTGTAATGGGAGAGATATACCTACGATTATCGTAACTAATGCGGATGTCGAAGACACATCAAATTCAAATGTAAATCAGACAGAGGGCTTGCGAATAAAAAGAGATTTTATGACAGTTGGTTGTAAGGGTGATGTTTGTGGTGTGCTTGATGATGGTGTCGGTCACGCGAGCAGACTTCAGATGGGGCCAGGTGGTGCGCTGGCACAGTGGAGGCTCGCTGCTCGCGGCAGTAGGGCGGCGGGTGCAGTGGGCGGACTACGCGGGATATCGGAGGAAGAAATGCCGGTAAGTTGATATTTAACTTTTACTTGAACGGAATGGCTAAATGACTTAATATTTCATCACAACTCAAAGCCATTTACGTAAGAGAATTACTTTTGTCTCTTTCAATTGAGATATTTAAATCACATCACAGATTTAGTTAAATCTCTGGTTGGAATATTTTATGTTAGCTTAAAAGAAAAACAAATGAAGCTTAACGACGTTGTGGCGCAGCGATAGCAAACCTGCCTTAAGCGCCTTAATGTTTGTATTGACCATGCAGACATGTGTTCCGGTCTGGGTGTGTTTGTCCTCGTCCCTGTGTATGTTTCTGGCCCCCGACACAAGATATAACTATCCTAATGGGGGCCGGTGTAGTGTGTGGCGTTTAGTATTTATTTATGAAAACTTACATAAAAAAGAGACAACGGTCTTTTTTGTCTATTTGTACAAAAGGGCCCCAATTTTTTGTGAACCCAAGGGCCCTTAATTTTTGGGCCCCATCATGGCTTAAGACGGCCTTGTACTGGACTTAAATTTTACCACATTGTTCTAACAAACATTAATAAAATATTACATGGCAACATTTGATTAAGTCTTATCATGAAAAGAAATTTGTTTTTTGTAATCGTAAATCTCTTCAATCATATAAATTTCGAGATAAGGATGTGTGTTATCACTTACACTTATTGGTAAAAACGATACCATTTTAATTGAAAACATGAATTAAAAAACAGTTTTACTTAATTAATTTTATTTTAAGAAAATACAGTACAAATAGGCATATTAATAACAATACAAATCCTGCGGAATCCACTGACCACAAACCACTTAAATTTCGCGTTAAGACGGTCGTGTATCTAAGCATTTTGATCCAATGTTTCTTATACTAAAAATTAGATAATATTAAGGAGTTCCTATTCCTCTGCTTGAACAATGAACATCCCAAAATTGTAAAATGTACTCCTCTTTTGAAGACTGAAAACTGTTCTAATTAAAAACTTTTAATGAGCGAGCCGTTTGTGGAAAGAAAATGTATGTCAGTATTTTTAAGCGGCTTTTCGCTTTAAAACATACTATAATTATTTTGTATGTAGAAATCTAACGGCTCACGTGAGTGTGAGTTAATAATGTCTCACGATAGTTTTAATAATACAATTATTTTGTATCTATTAACGGATTGAAAATAGTCAAATTATAAATCCGCAATCGTATCATTTATATCACTGAATACACTAATAAAAACATAAACGCTACACATTTAACGGCCCCCATTAGAATTGTTAAATCCTGTGTTGGGGTCCGGAAATATACACAAAGGAAGACGAAGACAAGAAGACTGGAAAACATGTCTTTATGGTCAATATAAAATCTGCTCTGGCGCTTAAGGTAGGTTCGTCACCGCTGCGCCACAAAGTCGTCTAAAACTAAAATTCAACTAAAATTGGTTCTTGTGACTTTTACTATTATAAGCATCCTGCTTACGATTTTATTATATAGGTAAACATTTTATATGCATAATCTTGACATCAATTAACGCATGACCTCTTGCGTCATGGGCCCTTAATTACTTGACAAAATATTATTATCTTAGCTCAATTATTATGCGTCATTATATCAACGAACGTGAGTGCGTGTAATGAAGACGTGACAATTTTTATGTTAGAGCCGGATATTTGATTTATTACGGAGGAATAAAATTAGTACAACGTTCTTAATAGTAACGTACATAATTCGAAGTGATCTTTTGCAAATAAATAAGCATCTAACTCACGCTACGCAACTTTTTGTAACCATTATTTTCATCCATCTTCTTCACAAATAAGAAAGCTATTGGCTATTAATAGTAAATTTATCTTCGTTGTAGCCTGCTTTGACCCTCGACGGTCGCGGGTTCGATTCCCTATCGGGGCAGATGGGTCTCCCCGCCGTGCCTCGGTCAGCACGTTAAGCTATCGGTCCCGGTTGTTATCATAAAATTTGATAATCGTTGCTAACAATTGATAAGTAATTTGCTCTGTCCAATGAGTTACTGGCTCGCCCTTAGGGTTGCGGAGGTCAGATGGCGATCGGTCTGTGTAAAAACGAGTAACTCGTCAAATCAAGAAAATAGTTTAAACAGACCCTGGGTAAATACCGGGAATAATACTAGGAAGAAGAAGTAACTGTAAGTTCGTTAATAATATTGGAAACAGATATGAAGTTCAAATTATTGTTTAAACAACAAATATACGCTTCGTTTTTAAATATTTTTTCTATATTGACTAAAAGATCCTTTTTTTTCCTAGTACTACTTTTTATCTGTACAATAAACTTAACACTAGCTTTTCTAGCTTATCTATATATTCCTTATCTGATGCGAAATGCAAGACTAAAATCTTAATTTTTTTTCTCGATAAAACATATGATGAGACTGAGTGATTTTTAAAAATATATACTTGAAATTAGTACGCACACAGACACACACAAACAGATTGACAAACGCTTGCACAAACACACTCATACATCACTTTCAAAATTGAAATTAATAAACCTTAACTACATCTTAGAATAGTTTATAACTAGGGAGGCAAACTGTTTCTCCTTAAAATCAGTGTCAGATTAAGCAAGCGCGGGGCCCGTAGCAATTTTTATCCCAGGAGCCCTTTATCTGCTATGGGTCTGGATCTAAGTAATGTGGGTACGAAAAATCAATCCATTAATAATATGTTTATTTGCCATCTAAGAGTTAAAACTTATTAAAAAAAATTACTTATTTAAGATTTTTTTTCATAATTGTGTTAATACACTTTTGATATGTGGGCGGGCTTGGGCCTCTTTTCTTGCGGGGCCCGTAGCAATTGCTACTCTTGCTACTATGGTTAATCCGGCACTGCTTAAGGCAGGTTGCTGTGCAACCTAGCAAGGAGAACAGAAGCTCTGTGTTGTGTTTGTATTTTGTCCTTACGTTAAGTAAAGATTATTATTATTATATTCTTTATCCAGACCGATAGTTATGATGAAGCGAGACTGTCCCGTTGAATTTTCACGTGTTGTCACGTTATGTGTACGTGAGTGTGACGGAATACATTATGACCCGGAATGTAATTATTTACTGTCACAAATTAGTAATGTTTAATACGTAAATATAAAGTGTCACTTTCCTGGAATGTATTTAAGTTGAAGATAGTTCGATACATTACAAACAGAGCGAGATTAACCCCCGGATTCTCGTACGTTGATTAAATTCATGTCTACTTAACATACCAAATATAGAACGCTCATTGGTTAAAGATTATCGATGATCAACGGGCAACCATTGATCGTTTAGTATTTGCTATGTTAACATTAGTTTGGCCAACGTTCGAGAAACCGGGGGTTAGTATACGTATATTGAATAAAGCTATGAAGGAAAGTTTCAGAAATAAAACATAAAAAGGCGTCAAATATTTTAATTGAGTTGATGACGCCCTTGACAGGGCTTTACTGTGAAATATATATATATTTGATCCATTGCATATAAAACATCATATTATTAAATGCGATATATGAATTAGTATTACCATTTGTAGTAGTAGAGCCATGTTTTTCCTTGTACAAATGGGCCGGCTCGACCGGGAAGTATTGTCATCTCACAAAAAATCGTAAAGTAACTGTACTATTGCGTTTCGCGCGATGAGTATGAGCGACATACTTCAAGTATCACAAGCGTTCATAGGTTGCGTTGACTGCTTACGACGAGAAATAAAAAACAGAAAGTATAATACTTTCAATATTATATTTAATTTATATTAATTATAGATTTAGAAAAACTAAAACTGCATGATCTAACATCTGCTCCGAGCGGGCATCGAATCCGCGACATGCAGCTGCGCCATAACGACGTCATTGTCTTAATTTTCAAAATCTCTTTATATTTTTTTACTGACAAAATTTGTAGTACTGGCTTTTTTTTAAGTTATAAGTTGGCAAACAAGCATACGGCCCACCTGATGGTAAGTGATTGCTGTAGCCTATGAGTGCTTGGAGCACCATTACTAGGTGCCACTCACGCGTTGCCAACCTCTAGATATTATTTCTTAAATCTCATCTGCCCAGTAATTTCACTAGCTTACAGTGCCTTTCAAACCGGGACACAGTAATGCCTAAGCACTACTATTCGGCGGCAGAATATTTGACACTGCGGTGGTATCTACCTAGCCGGCCTCTTGCAACAAAAGACCTATCACCAGTGTGACTGTTTGCACTGGTGGAATAATCTCTGCTGTGACAGAGGTTATCCCAACAGCGGGCGATGGGGTTGTCACGTCCCGACGCCGGCTTTATTTTGGGCTCTACATATTTATTCTAATAGAGTGTCAATGAGAAAAAGAGCGATATAGAGCCTAGTAATAGTTTTCTTTTTATATTATTACATCAAAATTATTAAAAAGACATTATCATATCAGTTTTTAATGCTGGTCTATTACACGTGTAAATAATTATAATTCTGTGTAATCGCTGTTTATTACAAAAATGTTTTAAGTCTGTTATCATTTTCATAGTTTTCGATATATTTTTGCACGAGTACTAATTGTCTTTTAAAACACAATAGTAAAAGTATGACATCTTCACCCGCGGATTACTACGAATACAATCGCAACAATGGAGGGTGGCACTGTCCTATATTTCTCCCGTGGTACATACACGATTTTTTTTCTACGACGATAAGTTCGCTTAAGTCCCTGGTACAACGGATAATCAAACGGTTGCTAAGTTATAGGGAGATAACTGAGTTAATTAAAAATCTTGCCGGTAGAGAATCGGACAATTTAGTCCCTCACTTTTAAAGGTTCCAGATCATATTTAAAATAAGGAGCGCATACTAGTTACTTTAGCAGACGTGACAAATATTCGTAATAGCGATGATTCCCATTGACTGCACTTTTAATTTGTAATCCGTTCAGCTGTTTAACTGAGTAGTAAATATGTAAATATACAAATTTTCAAATGTACATAATCATATAGTAGTGTAAATAAACATGTACAATTGTTACTAATATTACAAACATATTATATAAATTAATTCTTTCTTTCTTTCTTTCATATTTACAATTCAATCATTTCCACGGGGACTGGTGGTAAGAAGCGTTTGAATATTATTCGATGGACATTCATGAATGGTCTATTTTTACCCATAGAAGGTGTCACAATTTAGTGATTTCGGACTTTCCCATAGTCAAGTCACCTTTTGTTATTAACTTCGGTTACTCTACTCCTAATAAGAGATATTTTTCTAATAACTTTGAGAAAACTGCCGCTGCATGTACCTCCTGAATCGCCATCTTGATTCCTTGGGCGTAAAATAAAATAAATATAGTAGGATAGTAGGATAGATAGAGGATTTATATCCATGGTAATGATATTGAGGATATGTAGTGTTACACGCGCCGACTTTGGTAAAAATGTGGGATTGTTTCATCATATCGCAAAATGATAGACTTTGCCGCTGAGATACAAGCGGACTTTGCACCGAGATTGTCTTGCCGGATACATTCATTATAGTTAAACTTTGTTTACGTTGTGATTATAAGGAAAAAAAATATCGATCGAAGTCGTTTTCATAACTTGTAATTTATTTTTAAACAGAATATCTATACAATTAAATGAAATGCAAGTGTCTCTTTGTAATGTCAAAATAGCAACTTTTTACGTGCTTGTAACTAAAAAAACAACATTACTTTTTTATTTAGTAAAAACAACAATTTTTTTTCTGTCTTTAATAAAATAGTTTTAATAGACTAGTTTCCAAAATGGTTGCATCGATTTTGGCGGGACTTTTTCTGGCAGATGATTTTATAAGGACTAAGTGAGGCTACTTTTGTTAGAAAAATAAAAAGTATCATTGCTATTCACGGTTGCTTCTGTGAAAGAGATTTAGGCTCATTAAATCATTATAGACTATACATACAACCACCCGAATCTTCGTCTGCTAAGCTTCAGAGTTGTTTGAAGCGCAGGTTTCGTACTAGTTGCAATGTATTCCACGCGATGATATGATATATGGACGCTAATAAGCAATACATTGTCAAGCCACAAAAATGTCATTTCGAGAAAAACGCGTTTGAAAATTTTGAACAACTTGCTTTACATGATTTTTTTTATGTATTGGTCAAGTTTTTGGCAATTGCAGATTTAAGTTTAAGTACGTTATTTTACTTATTTTCATAAAAATTAAGTATACAAACTGCATATTTCGTATATAATATAACCCAAAACGTTTAAAAATACATAAATTCCATGATTGAAAAAATGGTTTTTATTTGAAGTTTTAAAGCTTAAAGCCTTACAAATATTAAAGAAAAATGTTCTTCAGCCATTTACCAACACTTCTGCATATATAACTCAGTTTTTTCAATTTTGTGGCTTGACATGGTATTGCTTATTTGCGTCCATATTTCGTACATCGGGAACAGTACAGACAACGACAACGCGTATGCAAAGTTTCATAATCGTCGGCAGCCGAGACCTTCGCAATAATTATTTCGACAAATAATAATTTTATATATAATTCGACAAATAATAATTTTATATGATTTTAATTCTTTCCTACCCTTGTATTTCCATATGCCGTTTTCCTTACCAGAATTGTTAGGACATGATGGGAATTAAATTAAAATACCAGTTCAGTAATGAGTGTAATTCTATCTTTAAGCATGATTATTATTCGTTATCTTGTACATTTTATGTAGAGTTCTAATTTTCCACAGATAGTGCAAATTGAAAGGCATAGGTCATCACGTTGCCCTGATATAACAATGTAGGGAATTATTTCTAGTTTTTTTTTATCGCATACATACTTTTATATTTTACTAGCAGAGCCTGTAGCTTCTTTCGTTTTAGTGTAGTAGTTCTAGTATAGCGGATTAGAGCAATTTACTTATCAAGAGAAAACGATTATTATCAGATGTTATTGATAATAGCCGATACTGACAACTTAACGTGCTCTCCGAGGCACGGTGGGGAGACCCACACGGACAAACGCCCAGACCGAGACAGAAATTTTAACAAACATCTGCCCGAGCGGGAATCGAACCCGCAACCGCCGAGACTAAAGGCAGACTCGCTATCCACAACGCCACAACGGTGTCATAAGAAATGCTGTGTTTAATGACTTAATTGTGTATATCTAATATTTCATGTTTTCGTCACGTGACGTTATGTAATCGAAGCTTTTTCTTCTATTTTGCCAGGTCTTAAGTATCATAATCTTTAATAGAATTTTTAATTTTAAGAAAAATTACATAAACATATTATGAAAAATAAATATTCATATTATAATCAAACTAAAAATTAGTGGTAGAGCCACGCTACTCTCAGTACCAAAGGGCCGGCTCGATCGGAGAAGTGCTATCCTCTCACAGAAAATCGGCGTAAAGTAACAGATTACTGTTGCATTTCGTGCAATGCGTGGGCTTCTCTATCGTCTCATCCCTTCTCTCCCAACCCTTGGGTTGGCAACGCGCATGTGATACTTCAAGCATTGTCAGCGTTCATAGGTAGTATTGCCTACATACCATCAGGTGGACCGTATGCTTGTTTGTCATCCATCAAAAAATAAAAATAAAAAAACGTTTTTTATGAATTATTTTTAAGTATGTTTTCTTAATTGTTGTGTAAAACACCTCACGCGGTCGCAATGTGATATTTTTATCAACAACCTTCATTCCAGCCAATTGACCTGTGATAAATATTATAATTACTTACTTATTAATTAAATGAAACAAAAAATGAATGTACAATTAATTGCATAATTAACAGTTATATACAGAATTATGATTATATTACAGATATGGATCTCTGAGTATAATACTTTAGACATAAAGTGGTATGATAAATTTTGATAGGAATTATCAACGAAACTGGTGGGCTCACAACGCCTAATGAAACACACTCTCTATCTCTATCTCTTATTTATTGCTGTCTATTTGCTAAATGCTAGATATTTTTAAAATGTTATATTTGTATTTTATGTCTTCATAAGAAGATGATTGTAAAATGATAGGCTTAATTCGAAATTTCTTCAATAATATTGACTTTATGGGCTTGAAGCTTATTTAATTATAATAACGTCTTTCAACGCTTTCACAGAAAAATTGAAAATAGTCAAAATCGGTTCACTTTCGAGTTCGGTTCGGTTGACGGAGAAATCCGTGAACATAAAAGTTGTATAACAATTGATGTCGGACGCGATGGATATTAAAGTATGTCGAAGAGACTTGAATCCCTATAATGTTACGAAGAAAACATTAAACATCATAAAATTTTATGCCTTTTTAAAAGATACTACGTACCGTAAATTAATGGTGGTCATGATCACGAGAATTGATTAGACGTTATACTAATCATTAAGAAAACCTTGTAAGCAGTTGTTTTTGTACTACAAATAAACAATCTTTCTTAAAGCTAACACTTACCGATTCGATTCGAGTAATCGAAAACTCGATTACCCACCAATTGTTCAGGAATCGAGATCCGCGGTAAGCACCAGTTGGCACAATCGATAGGAGACGACTCCGATTTTCTTTTAAAGTTTACTACGTTTATTTTGCCAAACGAAAAAAAAATTGGGATGATTTTGGGCTTTATTCCGGGGTCGTAACGCATACGAATTTAGGGGTATCAGAATTCGACGGTAAAGTTACCTCGGTAACTGGTAAGTCCGCCGGTAAACAAAGATGGCGTCTCTGACACGTGACATAAAACGATATTTATGGGCGGGAAGTTCGCGAAGGATGGGACATGCGAGAACGTCATGAACCGCGGAAATACTGTTTTACGAACGATTTCTATTCATGGTAGTTTTATGTTGAGAATTTTGGCTTAAGTATTTTATTATTGAATTTTAGTCAGCATTTCATTAAGGCTGTTATTATCCACTTTAATAACGAAATAGTCTTGAATGTTTTGCTTTCAACTTTGTTATTGTAAACACGCCGTTTGTTTTGATAAGTATTAAAAGTAAAAGTAGTTATGTTTATTTTATACTGATTTTATTGTTATGAATAAACTTAATCTAAAGTTTTATTTTATCTAAGTAAATATAAACCATACTTTGACAATTCGAATAAATTATATTGTTTATGTATTATAAAGATAGGTTGTCAGGTCAAGTAATCTTTTTCTATTATTATAAGCCGGCAACGCTACTGCGCTCGCTCTGGTGTTGCAGATGTCCATTTGAGAGGATGATCTCTTTTAGGTTTTTTTTTTTTTTTATATTAGAAGTTGGCAAACAAGCATAGGCCCACCTGATGGTAAGTGGTTCCCGTAGCCTATGAGCGCGCGCAGCACCATTAGTATGTGCCACACACGCGTTGCCAACCTCGAGATATTAGTTCTTAAATCTCGTCCGCCCAGTAATTTCACTAGCGTACAGTGCCCTTCAAACTGGAACACAGTAGTGCCTAAGCACTACTATTTGGCGGCAGAATAACCAGCGCGTTTGCCACCTCTTTGATAAAAATAAATTAGGTTATTCGGTATATACAAATTCTAAAGTATATACAAAGTTATTATTTTGTATACCATAGTTTAGCTAATAATGTGAAAAAATCATATCCTATCAATATTTATACGACTACATTAATAATGATTTCTGGTTTGATATAACGCTTATGTTCCTTAATTTCTTTTAGCGGATTGCTTCCTCGTCATTTTCATAATTCGCTGTTTTATCATTTAATCGTAAATGATAAACCGTTTACTGCGACCCAGTTTGTACAGGGTCTGCCGTCACGCGAAGGGATACAAGTGAACAATACGAATTTTGGCGAACTAATTCAAAGTTCCACGGTTGGAAATGCGAATGATGTGAACAGTCGTATTAATCTATGCAATTAGGGACGACGGTTGCGAGTATACGAAATTGAAGATATATAAACCTATTCACAAACTGTTTGTTTTTTGAACGAAGTTCCTTGACGCGGCTTACGGGTAGTGCGATTTAGTAGAAATCGTAACGTAACAAAATGCCGTGTGCTGTGTGTGTTCGTGTGCATACCACAAGCAAATGAGCACACGAGCGCAGCCGGGTGCACTACTCTCTCTCTCTCTCTGTCCCTGTCTCTTTTTATCATATAGCTTATTGAAATATTCATATTTCATTTCGAATTACATTCGGAGTTGAAGAAAACGTAAGGAATTTCGTTCCTGACGGGGGTTTCGAATACCGCGCACCCTTTACCGCGGAGTTTCGAATTCAAATATGACCTTTTTTATTTGTGTATTGCTGTTGGCCTTACTGGCCTTGACAGCGTCACCGAGCAGGGGGCAGAGTACAGAGACCCGGCCGTAAAAAAGTGACAGCCCTCACGTGGGCTTAAATTCGAAATTTGACTCCGTCTTTAGGGTGCCTCCTGCGTGGTCTCTAGCACTACCTCCTACACACATGGAAACATGGCGACCGTAAGCTCCATAAGTTCAATGATAAAAATGTCTTAGCACTAATGTGAAATTTAAAGTCAAATATTCCAGATTATGTTATCAATCATTCATAACCTCGAGGTATATAAAGTATGTACAAAATAAATTATTTTCAGCGACCACTAGTTATTTTTTTAGAACTAGACCACTAGTTATTTTTTTTAGGGTTCCGTACCCAAAGGATGCCAACAAGACCCTCCTATGCCGCCACTGCTGGCAGTTCGTTCGACCGTCTTTCTTTCAGCGGGCTGTTTCTCACGTAATAGGTAGAGAGTTGAAATTTATATAATAAAAATCGGGCAAGAGCGAAGGCGAAGACTCGCGTACGAAGGGTTCCGTACAATTATCTATAATAAGTATTTTCTTTTATTTTCTTTCACACAATAGCACAATTTTATTTATTTTATCATACTTGACGTTGGTGCCAATTAAGCTGTACCTCTAAATTGTATGAGCGCCCATACAACTCAGAGGACTATCTTGATTGGTGTTAACTATATATATGTTGAAGATAAAACTTCTAATGATATCTCTATCTATTTTCAACTTTATTATATTTTTTGGAATTTTCCTATATTTGTGCTGTAAGACTTTGCTTTTAACCAAATTTCGTGATTCTAGGTCGCCATTTTACTACTATATAGGTTTTCAACCCAAAACCTATAGGCTACTTCCGCTTGACCTAGAATTGTTTATTTTGTTAAAGGGGTTCACAAGCAAGAAACTTGATATTTTTAATCTACGGTACGGAACCCTGTATGTCCGATTCCAGCACGCACATGACTGGTATTTAATTAAACATTTAATATTGATTTTTGTAATCATTAACTGCAAAGAATAACTTTATAATTTCAATGAAATTTAATGAACTTTGAAACGTGAGTAAAAGTATAAAGTTGTCAAGTTCGATATGAAATTAATCTGTTTTGTAAAAGAATATAAACATGTATATTTATATTTTATGGTTATATAAAATATAGTAAAAATCAATAACAATGATAAGATTACACACAGTCAACGACCGGCGAGATTTTTTAAGCTGGATCATGTTTGCGTCAGATTCTTTTAGAAGATAAAGAAATGTGTTCAAGGCAACCACAAGGCAAACTTTTTATAGCATTTAATTTCTTCTACTTATAACTTTACTTATCCTATTAATATTTTAGCTTTTTAATTTATTTATTTATTTAAAATGAGGCGACAAGGCCCATACATATACACCTTACAGACTAACATACATTTTAAATATTATAAAATACTCAAATCTAAACATAACAGCGGAAATCTTTAAATTCACTATTTTTTATATAGCGTTTTTCTATAAATACTACTTATTTGTTTTTTTTTCTTTTTATTAAATTAATAACGTTAATGAATAAATAATTTATTGAATTTAGAAGAAAAAATAACTATATTATATACTTTATTCTGATTTCTCATTTTAAAAAAATCTATTGAAATAAGACGAAATCAATATTTTTGTCTAACATTTTTGTCCATGATTGTACCTGCGCAGAAGCGGCCATTTTGGTTTATTTTAAATTGAGAGAACTATACTTATACTTGGTGTCAATCTGAAGGAGATACGATTTGAAGTTGGTGTCAAGACTCGACTCCAGTCGCCGCAATTTCAGCACCGTCTTTCCGTCAGCACATATTTTCCCGCGGCTTTGCATACGGATGTATTCTAAGATCTCTCCCGATGTCGTCTTGTCCACTCGATAGAGGCAAAAAAAATTTGAACAGACTAATGGAGCAACGTGACATACTAACTTCAATAGGTAATGTTGCAAGCTCGTCACCAATTGTAGATGACGTTTAGTCTATATGAAAGGGCCGGTCCATTCCCAGTCTATGGATGTATGCTATTTTGATAGACTATGTATTAGAACACCGTTGGTACTCTTTGGGTGTTTTAATAAAAAATATGTGTACATATAGAATCTAAGATATTTATTGCTTCGTCCAAAAGTTTCGCATTCAAAGGCTTATTTTCATTTTAAGGGCTTTTGTAACTTACATATATAATAAATAATAATTTAGAAAAACTGTATCATTGGTGTCATGTTCGAGAATATTCTTTGCTGTAGTTTTTACAATATCAAAAATGTATGCTTACTATACAAAAGTAAGTACTATGTCATATTTGTTAACAAATTGAACATAGATATATCCTAATTAATTCTAATTAATCTAAAATATAGTCGCACTATCAATCTGTTATCATGCGAATTCTGATATCGGCCAATGACCCCACGCAAAGCAGTTGCGTATTGACGTAAGAAGATATGTCGCATACAAACAAAAAAACAGCACACATTCACACCGTTTCTATGATACATAAATAAATGCGAACATTAAACATTGTATATGTACATTGTACATATATTCATTGCCTTACTAAAGGGAAAATTTATATCTTTTGATATATTTCCAGACGATTTGGTAGAAAATTATCACGTGTATTATTAAGTACATAATTTTACAAATGTATTCATTTTAAATCTGCCACAAGGCCTAATAGTAGGCACTAAAGTTTTCATCTATGAATTTTTGCTTGGCGTCCAGTTAACGCAATGATGTGTTTAACGCAATGATGTGTTTAACGCAAAAATTACTAAGATAAGAAAATAGCTTCATGTTTTATCTCTTAATCACTCAAAATTTCCTCTTATGTTTTTGGCGAGTAAAACAATTGAAAATAGAAATCTAGCTTTAAAACATATCCATCTATTGAATACGGGGATAAATGGGGGTAGCTAACGTAGCCTAGGGGAGAACAAAATCGTAATTTAGGGCCCAACGAGGGCAAAATAATTATTTTCTTAAAGTAGTTTAAATAGTTAACAATTTAATGTATTCGTACATTGCTTTGTATTTAGCAAAGTCCTAGGGGCCCTAGTTTCCTATGCCCTATGCCCTGAGACCATATTTGTGGAAAAAAAGTGGCACTTTTATTGAAAAGGACATAATTTCCACATACACATAATCTTATCAAATCTGATAATAATTCTATAACCGTATTACTATAAAATATACTCGTAGTTTTTTTATCGATAAAATTATACATTTTATCAATGCATATGCATTTCCTTATCAAAGAGGTGTGTGAACAATATGGGGTGTCAAGTCAAGCGGAACGACACCCTACAGAAACGAAAAACCAAAAAATTTCAAACAGTAGTACAACCCTATTCTTCCATTTAACACTACGAGTATGTTTTAATATCATAAATAATGACTAACACGTTATTGATTAAACTAACTGTTGCTACAATAATATTGTTAGGCGCTTGAGTTTTCGTGTTTTTTACCTGTGACACAACTGGACGTAGCTGTAATCTAATGGAGCCAAGAGCAGTAGCAGTGTTAAGGTAATATAACTGAACATAATTATATATATTTTTAATAACATCGTAAATAAATAATAGGTCTAGGCGTGTTATTTCGTAGTGACAAAAAAGTTTTTATATGTGACATTAAAGTTTTTTTTTGATAAATTGTAATTGGTGCCTAATACTTATTTAATGTTATTTGAGTCTAAGCACTAACCCTTTAATCCCTTAACTCTTGATGTAATTTATTTACTTGATTAAAATCGAAATACGAAGACTGAACTGACTGGGTACCGAGTGTTGTTATATATAAATTTATGTTTGTTGTATTTTATGCAATTTAGATGTTGTTCTATGTGAGAGTGAAACTTTAAGCTTAAATGTAAATTAATAATAATAATATTAATTCATTTGTTTGGACGCTCGACTGATTACGTTGCTAGGATACGTAGAACACTTTCGCATTAGGTACGTAGGACTAGCGATATCTAATATCTTTAAATGTGAAATTCTTGTATAAATAATTATATAATTTGAATCTTGGAAACGGCTCCATCGATTATCATGAAATTCAGTATGAAATATTGATCTTGCTAGAATTAATTTTCAGACAATGAAAACACCGGTTCGAAAATACATACATATATTACTTTTCCTGACATCTATTGGCGAATAATAATACTTTATTGCTCTAACGACATAGCGACATTAACGCTGCTCCTGTAGATGGCGTTGTTAAATATTATTCATATTTCATAATTATTTAATTCGTATCAAATATAATTTCCACACGATTTACCAAAAAAAAAATGGCGAGCAAAGTTCGGTCATCAAAGTACCATTACATTCTTTGGTTTAATGAATTTAATAACTAGCTGCACCCAACATACTTTGCCGTTATGTTTTGAGGTCAGGAACCTTCGCGTTTGTATGCAGGACAATTTTTTAAAGATTTCATATGCTATTATATAATTGATATTGCCGAGGTTGTGGCGCAGCGGTAGCGAACCTGCCTTAAGCGTCATAGGTCGCGGATTCGATTCCCGCTCGGGGCAGATATTTGTATTGACCATACACAGTGGTGGCGCAAGACCTAAAATTAATGTGGGCCAGGTACATTGCGCGTGGCCCTCTAACATGGGCGTAGCGAAGTAGAAGCAAAGTGGGGGGACTCATCAAATACTGAGAAATGGACGACATTTTGAATTATTTAACCAATAACTATTGTTAAGAATGGTCATTTTCCCTCCTCGTTGCGTGTACTTTTTATTTTCCATACTTTTTAAAATTTACTTTTGGCTGTGAGGCGCGAGGCCCTTTGCACCGCGAGACCGTGGGCGATGGCCCACCCCGCCTTACGCCGGCTCTGCCCATACAGGCTTGTGTTCCAGGGTGCGCTTGTCTTTATCCTTGTGTATATTAAAAAAAAAATCATAGGTACCTATCGTTCAACTGTGATGTAACTTTAAGAAAAAAGTATAGCAAAGAGTTATTTCATAAAAATACCCTTATTTTTTCTTATTGAATGATTATTATAAACCATAAAATTTAAATGTTATTTATAAAATCAGTTTTTAAAAAGACAAAGGTTTATTCACCCCAGCGTGTTGCAATTAATGCAATGTGGGCGGCAATTAGATCTAGACCGATATCCAGAATACCCTACCACCATGATACCACCCTACGGAAGTCTACGTTAGTTTGCGGTTAAAACCCGACACATTTTCATCGTTTCTATTGCAAAAAAAATGAAATAAAACCTCATTTAGTAGCGACCTCCTTTCGTTTGTTTTCTTTTCTTCCCAGATTAAGTCTAAGATAGTGTTGCAATTTAACTTTTAAACATCATGTCCATTGAATTAAAATATTACCGGCACTGTTATTTAGAGGTGAAACATAAAAAGAAAGTCAAAAAGAAAGTTACATTTCAGGTGAGGTGGTCGTTTTTGGTAATAGTTAAAACTCCGTGTTTGATTTAATTAAATGTTTTTCAGTTGCCAGCGAGGGAAAGTTTGACAACGCCAAGGAGTGCTCGTGCTCCTATAGGCAGAAGGTCCACCGGCACATTACCACATCAACGTATTAAAAAGGAAGCAAAAGAGGTATTCGAATATTATAGAAGTAACAAAGTAATGGACATTATGCTCTGTTTGACAATATTATTTATTGCTAAGTTTTGTTGTCGAATCCTTAACTGTGGAAGAAAGTTTTATTAGTGAGGTGAATAATGAATGCAGAGTAACTACCAAAAGTTCCTGCTCATGCTTTATAATAAGGCATACCAGGCATCTTATATACCTCAAATATAATCGATTTTTCAGCGATGAGGAAATTGATTATAAAACTTCTAAATACAAAGAAATTACTATCGGTCTTCCTTGTTGCTTTCACGTTATTCTTTGTTGTTATTTATTATAGAAGTCTCCTGATAGTCCACCGGAGATGGATTCGCCGGTTGGCAGTGTAAGTGGTGACTTGCGACGGCAAAACGAAGAACTCCGGGCGCGTCTTGCTGGCGAGAATGCTGACCATAAGCGCAGACTCGACGCTTATCGACGCGCGCAGCAAGGACAAGCTGCCTTAGTGTCGAGGCTTCAAGCTAAGGTATTCTAAGATACAATATTTAAATTTTGAAGTTAGCGCGAGAGATGCGGGTGCAATCCCTTGGGCTATTGTCGTACCAACTCCTAGCGCAAGCTTATTTGGACGCGCAATAGGAATATTATTAATGTGTCGAAAAAAAAAAGAGTATTGCTAATATTCTTTAGAAAAAAATACTTTGACAAAAAACGCTTAGACTGTTGGATGAAAGTCATTTTTTATAAAAATAGATTTATTTATATACCTACCTACTTCTTTTTTCAATATTTTTTCAAAAGCAACTAAAAGTGTCATTTCCCACCTGACAATCAACAACAGCTAAAATTTGACATTTGACAATTGACATTTGACAAATTGAAATACAAATAACAAATTTCACTGAAGCAAGCTATTTTATAAATTCATAATAAATTTCAGGAATATCAAATTATTGCTGTGATATTATTAGATATAAATAAATATAAAAGATATTACAGGCATAGATTCCAATTTAAATTAAATCTCAACCAAAAATATTATAACTCCGTTCCGCTTGATTTAAATCTTGAATCAAGGCACGTATTTTCGAAACAGGTGCTTCAATACAAACAAAGATGCGCCGAGTTAGAAAACCAGATGTTAGAGACGACACCGCGAAGCGAAACCGGGTACAGAGCGACAACGAGCAAGAGTATCGCGCTCCCGGCGCCGGCCGCTCTGCCCGCACCGGACACACGCCGGGATGAAAGAATAGCAGACTTGGAGACTGCATTGCGGAGACTTGATGAGGAGAAACGCAAGTGGGTGATTTAAAAACAACATAGCAGTTTTTGACAATACGTACACTTATTGTGATCCGCATTTATTGGTTTCTCGGCTTGTGTTCTAGATTTCCGGCTACAAGCCATCAGAATATAACTGTCTTTATAAATATTTTATTTGTGATTCAATTGATAAAATATTAAAAATGTCAGTAGTTCTATTTGTAAATTTTTTTAATTTTTTATTCATAAATGGGTTAGCCCTAGACCTCCATCAAGCACAAAGGCATAGAGAGAGCGGGCTTACTCATGAGAAGCTATGTACTCGCACCTTGAAGAGGTTTAGGTTGTATGCATTTGGAAATACAGACTATTATATTTTATATTTTGTCTGCATTATAATTTTTTTAAATTGTTTTAGTATTCAATTATTGTATATAATGTTTTGGATAAAACAGTGGATGCCAATTGCTGATTAAGGCATTTCAAAATAAATTGTGCTTATTGATTGTAATTATTTCTAATATAAAGTTTAAATTAAAAATGATTTTGTGTATACAGATGTGAGAAGTTGGTATCGCAAAACAATCTGCTACGTGATCAGCTGGAAGAGTCTCACCAACTAAACGAGGCTCTCACTAATGATCTGCAGAAACTCACTAACGACTGGGAGTCATTGAGGGATGAGATGGCAATAAAAGAAGATGAGTGGAAAGATGAAGAACAAGTATGTATAGATTTCAATGGCTTGAAAAAGCATTGCGTATTGCAAATACGAAAGTAATTCTTTCTGGTTGTCTGTTGGGCTTGCACGCCAAAACTACTGAACTTATTTAAATGAAATTGGTACACAGATAGTCTAGACCCTGAGAAAGGACATAGGCCAATTTTTAATGCAATAAAAGGGTTGTAAGTGGTTGAAAGGGGGTTTGAAGAGTTGTATGGAGGTATGGTCATTTTTAGAGTTAGAAGCATGATACTTTATTTTTTAGGCTGTTGATTTGATATAACTAAATATGACATTGAAAGCTTGTAAAAGTTTTTCTCTCAAGGGTTTTAAACAACAATAGGGAATAGGGGATGAAAGTTTGTATGAAAATATGTAAGGATTATGTGAATGTTTTACACGTAGGCAAAGCCACTGGCAGAAGCTAGTTCTTTAAAAAAAAACTGCTACTAAGTATAAAGTTATATTGTTTGATGTCATTTTTTGTTCAAGGCTTTCAACGACTACTACTCAAATGAGCACAACCGCCTTCTCAACTTGTGGCGTGAAGTTGTCTCCGTCAAACGTTTCTTTCGAACTGCAAACTAACACCGAACGGGACCTGTATAAAGTTAAGAATGATATCGACTCAGCTGCAAGGGATCTTGTTGGTACATTGAGCGAATATGCTATCAACGCTTATGCCTCTCAGGGTTCTAAGGTGTGTTTAATTATTTATTGTTTTTATAGTTTTTATTTACGTTGGTCTTTTTACAAGGTAGTTAGGAGCCAGAATGTGGTTTTTTTATACCAAAATGTTTGCATACAAGTGTACGGGAAGTCTGATGCTAAGTAGTCTGTAGCCTATGAACCTTAATTTGAAGAACCTTACACATAATACATATAGATATAATCGTGTCTGTCTGTCTGTTGCATGACTTTTGTGAATGTTCACATACAAGACTTACATTCAAATGATAAGCAGGCTTATATTGCATTGCATTTAGAACAAATGTATTAGGATTACTATTATTATTATTTTAGAGAACTAATCCATAATTTGAGATGATTTATGGATAAATAAATAAATAATTGCTGCACACTCAACCACTCAATGGGGGCCCATTAGGATAGTAATATCCTTTGTGGGGGGGACCGGAAACACATATATTTACCGAATATTATGCTCCGAGCGGGAATCGAACCCACCACAACGTCATCAACGTATAGAAAACGTAGACTTCAAACGAAACAAGCACCTTTGTGTCGTTGTTTCAAATCTGTCTCATGCTTGACGGTGAAGAGAAACAATGTGTTAAAACCCGTAGTCATCACAATGCTGCATCACAATTATTGTTACCTATAACGCAAGGAGTTTGACACCGTTGTGGCGTTGTGGGTAGCGTGTCTGCCTTAAGTCTCGACGGTTGCGGGTTCGATTCCCGCTCGAGCAGATGTTTGTTAAAATTTCTGTCTCGGTCTGGGCGTTTGTCTGTGGGTCTCCCCACCGTGCCAAGGAGAGCACGTTAAGCTGTCGGTCCCGGTTGTTATCACATAACATCTGATAATAATCGTTAACTCTTGATAAGTAAATTGCTCTTATCCAATGAGTTACTGGTTCGCCCTTAGGGTTGCGGAGGTCAGATGGCAATCGCTCTGTGTAAAATCTAGTAACCCGTCAAATCCGGATAAGAGCAATAAGCAGACCCTGGGTAAAATAAAATACCGGGAATAATGCTAGGATGAAGAAGAACGCAAGGAGTTTGGCTCAATTATTCAATAATCAAAAATAATAATTACAGCCAGACCATCAGCATGCATTGCCACAAGCAGCTCCCACATCATCTAACGCAGTGGAAGCTCTCCGCTCTGAGTTACACAACGTCACCAATCAACGAGACTCAGCGCTCGCTGAATTGAGGGAGAGAGACGCTCGCATACAACGTCTGCTCGGAGAACTGCAGGGACTGGTGAGTATATTTTATAGCTAGAAATATGTATATGTCGGAGAATGGAGATTCTCATAGACATCGTCATCAGTGGTTACAACTCTTGTGGGCGTTGTGGGTAAAATGCAAGCACAAAACAAGCTGTACAATATTGATTTACTCCTTTTAACAAATCATAGTATCATATCATATATTCGAGCAGTGGGTTCGGTGCACCGATCTGACTTCACCTCCCAACAATCTAAGTGTGATCCAACTCGATCCAACCACAATTTCACAATATATCTTATTCCCGTAAAACAACATAACTTTTGTTTCTTTTCTCATTCCCACTGACAGCGTTCAGATGGTGTCTCGACCCCACTAGAGGTTTCCCTCTACTCAATATGGCCAGTGTTATAACAACTTAATAAAAACTTATACAATATTAAAAGGTGATAACAAATCAAATTAAGTTAATTTATGATTTAAAATGAACAAATATCAGTAAAATTATTAAAGAAAAGCTCGTTTAACATCCAACTCCGACATATATAATACTTTGTGTAATGTAATGTCGTATCTTGCTATGTGCACTTTCTTATTATTCAAAATAACTGTTTACTCGAAGCGGGAGTCGGTAATTCAATTAAACATTAACTTAGCAGTCATTTCATATTTTTTTTAGTTAATTTTCCTCTAGTCAAATAATTAGTTATATCAAAAGGAAAAAATGATAGAAGTGCTTCTAGAAAGTTGTCCTTTGTAGCGAAAAGTTTCCAGACCAAAATATGTATGTTAGAGTATATTTTTATACCATGTTACAACATAGACAAAATAAATAAATAAATAATAAATAAACGCTACACACTCAACGGCCCCCATTAGGATAGTAATATCCTGTGTCGGGGTCCGGAAACATTCACAATGACAAGGACAAATACACCCAGACCGGAAAATATGCTTGCATGGTCAATACAAACATATTATGCTCCGAGCGGGAATCGAACCCGCGACCTGTGGCGTTTAAGGCAGGTTCGCTACCGCTCGTCAAACACAAGTCGTCAGACAAAAAACGTTAAAGTATGTCATTTAAAAGTAAAACTGACGGCTGTTGACATCCGTCGTCTCTGTCATGGTGCGTTTTTATTCAAGGAATCGTGGACGGTCGTCATTCTAGGCAACGCCTATGAATGAAGCACTGATTGATAAAATTACTATACACATATATATTTTGATATTATCTAACTGATTCTCCGACATATATTTTGGTCTGTATCCTTATTTTATATGAACACTATAATTAAAGTGATCTTTAGAGTGGTTTTTAAAAGTGGTAATATTAATAGGAGGAACGCTGTGACAGCGCAGAGACGATGTGTTCAGAGGCGAACATAATGCGTTCTGCACTAGAGGAGGTCGCTAGAGCGCTCATACAAGACTCGGAGCCGGACAGTGCGCCGCAACACTTGCATCTATCCGAAAGGTTAGTTGTGAGAGATATTGGATCACTCTGCATCTTCCTACCGTCCTTTCGCCTCTTTTACTGTAAAAGGAATGTGAATGGAGGTACGATGTGTGAAATCCCTCCAACCCAATGGGAGCATTCTCCGACCAGACGGGTGATATTGCCTGGCGGGGCGAAGCCCAACGTTGAAAAGTTGTATATATACTTTACTAGCGTGGAAGATTCTGATAGCGCGATTCAGGATTGTGACCATTTTGACTTTGTATCGCGTTGCGTCGTGCAGCTTGTTACGGTCGCTACAAATGCATTTGATTTTCAGAATTTTCTTTACAGTCATTTGATTGCAGGCTTTATAATCTAGGCATCATATTGCAATTTTTAAGGTAGTAATACAACTAGACAGAGTTATTTAACGATATCAAAACATTAAAACAGAAATAAACAAAAAAAAATCAAAGTGATTTTTATTCAAATAGACTTTTAAAAAGTACTTTTGAAGAGTCAAAAGTACTTTTGAATAGTCGAAAGTACTTTTGAATAGTCGAAACGTTCTCGTGGCAGGTCCCCGTCGCGGGGCGCGGGCGGCGCGGGGGCGCGGCCGCGTTCGCAGAGAGCACCATCTCGGCGCTGCAGGCCGCGCTGCACAACTACCAGATACACGTGCACGAGCTGCAGGTGAGTCTTACCGCCGCCGTAGCGGCTACGACCGCCTACGTTAGGCTACGGCGTAGCGTCCGAAGCCTTAGGGTTCCATACCCAAAGTGTGCCTATGGAACCCTGGCAATGGTGTCAGCAGACTGTATCTCATGAACCGTTGTAGGTAGTGAATTGAATTTCGCAGAATGTGTGTTTATGTTGCCGCTACAACAAAAATTATCACTACATAGTATAAAACAAAGTCTCTTTCTCTATCCCTATGTATGCTTAAATCTTTAAAACTACGCAACGGATTTTGATGTGGTTTTTAATAGATAGAGTGATTGAAGAGGAAGGTTTATATGTATAATAACATCCATTAAATAGTGGAGAAAAAAAAACTGTTATTCTTGAGGTTTTTAATGTGATGTCGTAAATAATTACATTTAATACGCGCGGCCCACGGACAGTAATGAATTAATCAAAACTACTGGATCGATTTTAATAATTTTTTCAGTAAATGACATAGGCTATATATTTTATACCCGTGTGAAGCCGGAGCGAGCCGCTAGTTAAAAATAAAATAAATGTTGTGTATGGGTCTCCATACAAAAAAAGTTATATTTTTGATATTTTTTATTGTATTTCATGAACTTTAGTAGATACTTAGTTGGAATTTTCATAGATAAAACAAATTAAATTTTAATATGCATTGACCCCCTGTCTATGCAATAATCTTGATATTTTTTCAACGGTGGTAGGGGACCCTTTAGGTCCGAGTCCGAAACTCTTTTAGGAAGTAGACTTGGGAGCGGTGTCGCTCGGTGGGTATGAAGTTTATCTTAATATTGATATTAACAAACCTCTGTAAAAATCCGATCCAACTTTCAGGTAAAACTCCAAAACACGAGAGAGCAACTGATGACAAGTCGCAAACATTGTGATGTTGCCGATTCCAACATCGTGTCGCTGGAGGGCAAGGTGCAAGATCTGCAAGGTAGGTGAACTTTTTCTTTGGATTAATGGAGTATTTCCCTTTCTTTCCTTTCCTCGTCAAAAGACAATTGAAGAATTTTTATGTCTGTTAAATGGTTTTCTGACAAGAAACTTTCGTTTCAAAAATAAATAAATAAAAATAATACTGATAATAGTACAAGTTTTACAAAACAATAAAACTTGTATTATTTAGCAGAGACGATGCACAGCATCTGTGAGAGTGCGTCATACTTCCCTTTCGAGTTCTGGCCAATCACAGCGACTTCGTCCAATGAGCTTTCGACCAATGAGCGCAGAGTAATGTCACGTGGTCACAGGTGTCAACTTAGGGAGGGCTCGAACCGTTATTCTTCATAGAGTCTCTCACCAGGAGGCCTTATTAGGATGCTGTGCATCGTCTCTGCTAAATAATACAAGTTTTATTGTTTTGTAAAACTTGTACTATTATTCGGCATGTGACGATGCACAGCATCTGTGAGAGAAGTGTTTATTAGCTGCCTGGTGACCACGAACCGACGCTATGTGATATTATTAAAAGAGGAATAGTAAGGGTCTGTAACAGAGAATAATAGTATTATATTATAATCATTACTGAAAAACCAATGATTGATATTCAAATTGAACAATAAGAAAATCCCTAGATTATAAATATGTAAAAAACAAAGTCACACTGGTTTCAAATTAACTGAAAGGCCTTTCATGTGAAGGCCCTGATTTACCTTCACTCTGTTGCTAGCAAAATTATACATACTACCTGGAGCAGCGGATATGCCGGCTGCTCTTAAAATTTATTTTAACTGATTGCCAATAGCAATTCGTTAAGCTGAGTTATTGGAACCCTTAATCGTAACAAATAAAGCGTTACAGCAATTAGTTACTTTTCACAACCAAAGTAAAGGTTATTATAATCTACAATGATGTTATAAACGATAATCGCCTTCATCTATGTAAAGATCAGGTGAAATACTTAAAAGTTAAATTACGTACTTGACGCTAGAAGAAGTATACAAGCTGACCTTCGTGATCCTTCGAGCATCAGCTTCCTTGACTGGAAAGCTATCTTGCAACCAGGCAACCAGTTGATTTGGATCCTAAAATGTAGGTTTACCTGCTTTTGGTACCATATGGGTGCTTAAAATTACAATAATGCACCATTTAAATCAAATATTCCAAGCTGGTACTTCTTCACGTGGACTTCTCTCCATCTAGAGATGAGCATTGCTTTCTCAGCTTCTTACCACTCTTTGGCAAAAATCGTTCCAGCCCCAATTATCCATACACAGTAGGCTCTGTAGTGGAAAAGTCCACGCCAGATGAAACCGCCACTTTCGGCTAAATGCGTTGAACATATTTCTCAACGCCTCAGCTTCTTTGCTCGCAAAGACGTCTATCTGAGGAGTACAGAGTCGTTGGATAATTTACCTGGAAGCTGGATGCAGGAGGGGCCATTCTGCTGGAAGTTTCCATAGAAATAAATTGTACGCAATGATGTCGAGTATCCCAGGGAGGCACTCCGCTGTTATTAAGATGTCCCATGCATCTAGACGGGCTTGAAGTTAGTAGGTCAAGTGCACCTCTCAACTTACACTGTTCATCGTGTTCCGCCCTATTTTTGCGCGTACAGCATGATAAGTACGATTGTAATAAAGCCAAGCAAGTCATGTGGAGTACCTGCCATTTGTATATTAAACTTCGAAAACGACGATGGCACTCCAAAATGCTCACGTGACTTAATTAGTATTTGCGAGTTGCTCAAAACTTTCGCTTTTGCTTTAAATGCAGCTCTTACTGAAAGCACTTCTTTCTGGTTTCTGTGCAATTTCCTTTATTTCGGTGTCCAAACACCAGACTATCGTTCTAGACATTATCATTCCATCTAACTGGGCGCCCCAGCTAATGTCCGAAGCGTCCGTCGCTAGGAAAGCATGGTTGGTTTTGCGTGAATTGGTACCGAGCAGCATGTAGCTCCGCGGCACTAGACCATCTCTTAACAAGTTTAGTATGCCAGAGTCATTTTGTTGAAATGTCGAAGAAACATTTGCAAATTGTTATCCCAAGGATCTTACGGCTTCCGCAGCCCGAGGACTACTTGGGTTCTACCAACCAAGATATTCCAGGGATTTTACGGCTTCCGCAGCCTGAAGACTTTCGATTCTGCCAACATATATCACAAGAGTCTTACGGCTTCCGCAGCCTGAAGATTACTTGGGTTCTACCAACCGAGATGTTCCAAGGATCTTACGGCTTCCACAGCCTGAAGACTTTACCTGGAATCTGCTAACATATATAACAAGAGTCTTACGGCTTCCGCAGCCTGAAGATTACTTGGGTTCTAATAACAGAGATGTTCCAAGGATCTTACGGCTTCCGCAGCCTGTAGACAACTTTGATTCTGTCAGCCAAGATGTTCAAAAGATCTTACGGCTTCCGCAGCCTTAAGACAGCTTGATTCTGCCAACCAAGATGTTCCAAGAATCTTAAGCTTCCACGGCCTGAAGATTTTGCTTGGATTCTGCCCACATAGATGATGAGTCTTAAGACTTTCGCAACCGAAAGACTTAACTTGGATTAGTTCTGATAAATCAGAAGGGAGTCGTCCAAGTCTACGATACTAGAACTTTACCTTCCTTCGTCTGCCGAGTCTCCGCGACGCAGCATGAAACAGGTGTGGTGCTGATGCCGGAAAGGCACGTCATCTCGAATAATCGATCTTGATAGCCGATTCTTAAGAAGAAGCAATGTGACCTGGGTGTTTTTCTGGCCGGACTATGCCTTGTTCTATCAGATCTTTGACTATTCAAGTAGTTCTTGTTGACGGCTTGGTGGCATACTAATCCATTGGAAGGTGGCTAAAGACAGATCTATCTTCGCACCCAATCTAATGTCTGAAGAAAGCGAGGAGTCTGGAAGGGACACAATTATTAATTTGATAGGTTTTGGCATCCTCAACTGAATCAATCGTTTCAGGTTGAATATAGGTCCGTCTCTTTCGTGGTTCTTTTGCTTCCGAAACATTGAAGATAAAAACCTGGAGGATAGATTTTGTCGATCCACTACCTCCATCATTCGTTGGCGGAGTAATAATTCGATCTGCTTTGACATTATAGATGAGTGGTTTCGAACCGGCGTAGACCCCTTTGTCATGGGTAGACAAGTAGTGGTCCTGAGGTAAATGGGAGACGCATTCCCGTGATAATTTCGAGAAGGGCCTTCGGAGCCCAAAGCGTCTGCCACTGCCTCCGATACGCTCGGAGACAGCCCCAGTAAAACTCCCGTTCTGAAGTCGGGGAGTCATTGAGCGCTTTCGAACCAGCGAAGTCCTTGGTGATGGGTAGACAAGTAGTGGTCGGGAGGTAAATGACAAGACGCATTCCCGGTTCCGAGAAGAGTTCAGGAGCCTGAGCCATCTGCCACTGCCTCCGATACGCTCGGGAGGCAGCCCCCTCGCACTTTGCACTCGACTCTGAGTCATTTGTCTAGCTGTCTTTTAACTGGCTGAGCTTCCCTTCTGTAAGACCTTCTGTATTCTATAGATCGTTTAAAGAAGCTTGCGTTATATTTCTATTCTTGTTGGGCAGCTCACCATCATGCGCTCGAATGGCTTGCCGATACTGAAAAACCACTTACTTGGATTATTAAAATCTTATTCGTCTGGACTGATTCTTTTTCCAGGTTGAACCAACCCACTTATCTATGTCGCCTGTATTTTGTATATATGCTTGAAGAAGAGACTCACTAAACAAGCATCTTGAATTCTGCTGTATCTTACGCAGACCCTCTTGCAAATTCTTATAATGTATCTCGTTGCGATCGCGACGGTTTACTACATATTCAGCTCGCTTTCCGCAAACAAACTGTATTATTTCTTAATTCGTTTTGTGAAATTTTGAGTCTCGTTTAAATTTAGCTGAAATTTCATCAAAACACTTGTGGCCGATAACACTATCTGGCAATGCCGTCCCGTCCACTAATTGCTGTAAATTTCGACTAAGTAACATTCTGTCAAAAATAGGTATTAAATATAGCAACAATTATTCTCTCCGAATTAGCCACATAATCTTACCCCTTAATAAATTGCCCGAGCTCTTCATTAAATGTTTTGTTCAAAGAATCCTGGCAATGTGTTATGCATCTTTAGGGCATAAGTGTACCGAACAACCTTCCAGCTCGGATCGTGAAAACATTGAAATGTTTCAAGCAGTGCCCACGGCCGAGGTTTGAATGTGGAAAGGTCGGAACTGCGGTACCTAATATACGTAAGGTTGAACGCGGCGGCTCCAATGCACACTCGGGGATGGCCGCGGCGGCATGTTTAACGTTAAGCTCAATGATTGAGAACTAGGACTCGGCACCGGCTTCCCGCCGGCCCCGGACTCTCCTGGTGGCAGCGAATGCGCCCCAGGTAATTGCAAACAATAAATCGTTACAATAAGTTAACAACAAATTCGTTAAAATAATCACTCGATTAGTTAAATTTATATATCAGACTTACCGCGTTTGCCGTTTTACTTAAGGTGCCGAGCATTCTAAATTACTCAAATTTATACTCGCTTGATACCGGAGGTAGATTACCAATACCTGAAGGCTCCGACAATCCTTCAACATGGCTTCCCTCCGTGTTAACGGAATAATTTACTCCATTGCAAACACTTATAATCTGAAATTATTACTTAAAACTTTTTCAACATCTTAAATTTAAGTATTTCACTTCACTTCACTTTTACTTAAATTTGTGATGTTGTTCACTCGAGAAGTAACGACGCTATGAAGAATAACGGTTCGAGCCCTCCCTAAGTTGACACCTGTGACCACGTGACATTACTCTGCGCTCATTGGTCGAAAGCTCATTGACGAAAGAACGAAAGTCGCTGTGATTGGCCAGAACTCGAAAGGGAAGTATGACGCACTCACAGATGCTGTGCATCGTCACATGCCGAATAATAAAAATAATAAAAAACATGCATGCGAGAAAACTTACATACATAAAAATTAAAAATATGAAAAAAACAGACACGCAAATATGCATGCGAACAAACACAAACGCACATACATACATAAAAACAGTAAAAATTCAAATATAAGATGTCTCCGAGGCCGGCTGTAATCCGACATGCTAAACACAAACGAAATATTTGAGGTGATATTAAATAAAAGTTTCATTTAATAAATAAAATTTTATGTGCGACTTTTAAACTATTTTTTTCAGAGATGATTTTTTTAGTTGCGTTATAAAAACTAGTGTTTTTTTTTTATTTTACTTCAGGTAAATTGGATCAAGCGAATGCTGATCTTAATCAACTTATGCAAGAGAAGGAATCCATGCAGAAGACGTTGGAAGCTTTGAGAATAGACAAGAACAATCTAGAGAGGAATCGAGTAGAAATTAACGCTATGGTGAGTTAATTTTTGGATCATTTTATTAGACAAAACGACTGTTGTTTTTGACATTCCAGGGTAAGTGAGTGAAATATTTTTTCTGATAGTGTATTGTTTGTGGCCCTATTGGCCTTGACAGCGTCACCGAGCGGAATATTCTATAAACTTATAAACCTTACGACTCTCCGACAAACTCAAATATAAATAAATAAATAATAAATAAATAAACGGTACACACTCAACGGCCCCCATTAGGATAGTTATATCCTGTGTCGGGGGTGCGGAAACATACACAACTACAAGTACAAACACACCCAGAAACATCTGCTCCGAGCGGGAATCGAACCCGTGACCTAGATATGCTGTGATTGTTAATAGATATCGCAAACTAAGTGGGCGGTACAAGACGTTCTTCGTTAGAATACATAGCCCAACTGTGATTATACTTTAAGTTGTTATTAAAAAAAGATTGTGCAGTCGGGGGACCTCCGTCAGGAACGAAGTTCTTCACTTTTTTTTCAACTCTGTTGTGAATGTAATACAAAATGAAATTTGTATATTTGAATAGGTTTTGAGATAAAAAGAGACAGGGAGAGAGTAAGAGTTGCACACTCGGGCGCACTCACTTGCTCGAGTGCTCGTTTGCTTGTAGTAGTCTCGATACACACACGCACACACACAGCATACGACATTTCGTTACGTGACGATTTCTACTACATCGCACTACCCGTAAGACGCGTTAAGGAAATATTCCAATAAATACACTTATTTCATACAAAAGCATTTTTTTACACTTAACCTATTTATAATGTTAAGCAGTTTTATAATTACGAGTACTACAATGACATAGATCTAAGGCGTCGGGATGTGACGACCCCATCGCCCGCTGTTGGGATAACCTCTGTCACAACAGAGATTATTCCACCAGTGCAATCAGTCACACTGGTGGTAGGTCTTTTGTTGCAAGAGGCCGGCTAGGTAGGTACCACCGCAGTGTCCAATATTCTGCCGCCAAATAGTAGTGCTTAGGCACTACTGTGTTCCAGTTTGAAGGGCACTGTACGCTAGTGAAATTACTGGGCGAACGAGATTTAAGAACTAATGTCTCGAGGTTGGCAACGCGCGAGTGGCACCTACTAATGGTGCTGCAAGCGCTCATAGGCTGCGGCAGCCACTTACCATCAGGTGGGCCGTATGCTTGTTTGCCAACTTCTAACATAAAAAAAAAAAAAAAAAAGATCATTTTGCTACAATTAAGAAGAAAATAGATAAATACCAGTTACATGGGTAGTAGTTTCTGAGTTCAAAGTTTTTTTTAAAGATTGAATCACTGACGTCAGACTACGAGAAACTGCAGAAGATCAACACTCGTCTCGAGAAGAATATAGAGTCGCTTGAGGCGGAAAAACGAGAGCTTAACTCTGAAGTCGATCATTTACGGCACGAGGCGGCTAATAGGGAGTCAGTGTTGAGGTATTTATTGCTTTATGAAAATTGACATTTATACATTATAGTTTTTAGGGTCCCGTATTCCAAAAAAGGAGCCCTTATAAAATCACTCTCATGTCCGTCCGTCTCTCCGTGTGTCACCACCGGTTGAAATTTATACTAGAAGACACTAAGGTCTATAGTGTCTATAGTATATATTTTGACGACGATGTGGCGCAGCGGTAGCGAACCTGCCTTAAACGCCACAGGTCGCGGGTTCGATTCCCGCTCGGAGCATAATATGTTTGTATTGACCATGCAAGCATATTTTCCGGTCTGGGTGTATTTGTCCTTGTCATTGTGAATGTTTCCGGACCCCGACACAGGATATTACTATCCTAATGGGGGCCGTTGAGTGTGCAGCGTTTATTTATTTATTTATTTATTTATTTATTTATAGTCCCTATTAGGTGTATAAAAATCAAGGTCCCGAGTCAACCAGGCCTGGCCTTCAGCAACTTAGTAGAATAAAATCATGTATCTCTTTCCATATGATGGGTCCGGTACCCGCATTGTGCCGCATTGAATCAACGGATGCTAGGCGTCTCTCTCACTAATTTATGCGAAAAAGAGACAAAAAATTCAATAACGAAATAAAAGAAGTCTTACAGAAAATATGCGTAAAGTAACAGTACTGTTGCGTTTCGAAAGCCCTAGAGGCCCAATCTTCTACCCCCTCTGATCTTTTCCTTTTTCCCTTTTCACCCCTAACTTCCTACCCTCAGTTTGGCAACGCGCATGTGATACTTCAAGTATCGCGTGCGTTCATAGGTTGCGGTGACTAACCATTAAGACCGTATGCTATTTGCCAGCCGTCTTTAAGGCATTTGATTTTTAAATAAATATTTGCATCATGGCACGGTGCCTGAGAGTTGTCTTGAGTTTTTTTTGAAGTGAAACTTCTGGCTGCGTATTTTTTTTTAATAAATAAATAAACACTGCACACTCAACGGCCTCTGTTAGGATAGTAATATCCTGTGTCGGGGGTCCGGCAACACATATGAATATGCCCGGAAAATATGCTTGCATGGTCAATACAAACATATTATGCTCCGAGCGGTAATCGAACCCGCGACCTGTGGCGTTTAAGCCACAACGTCGTCGTTTACATAGTTTAAAATATATTGGGAGTATTTAATATTGTTACGGGCTGGGGTTCGGTAATTTGGAAACAAACACCTGATGGCTCTAAACAAGACTTTATTCTAGGTCTAGATTAAACAACAGAACTTCACAAACAACAGGTCCAAATCACAGGTCAATCACAGTCCAAAAGAATAGCCGAGGTCACTAATTATCGTACTAGTTCACTGGTATCACTTGTAGTGTCTTCACTTGTTGCTCAGAACTGAATGAATCAGTCGACGCGCCGGGCCGCTTATATACGCGGACACGGGTTCGAGAGAGCTCCGTCCGCGGAACGCTATTCTACATGTTTCGAGAATACATCTTTCTCGAACCCGCGCGGCGAACGTAGAAATAAACAAAAGGAGTAGCAAGCGATTTTGAACCTTATGCCCCTTTAATAAGGTTCTCCGTAACAATATATTTTTAGAGCGGAAGAAGAGCGTTCGTCTCGTCTACGGTCCGAGCTGGTGACCGTGCGGGAGGAGCTGAACAAGACCGCCCTGACCAGGGACCTTCTGGATCAGCAGAAGTTGGAGTCGGATGCGATCATTTCACAGATGGAGAAGAACAGAAGTAAGTAAACCGGTTCCTAATTATTGTGATCGGTTTTTGCAAAACTACTGTAGTTCAATTATAATTTTACTAGAAACGATCAAGTGATATTATGCATATGTATTGGTACACTTGTGAAGAGAATTATTTCCGGTACTTTACCCAGGGTCTGCTTATTATTGTTATTCAGGTCTTTACTTATGCCATATCCGACCTCTGCAATATTAATGGCAAATCAGTACCTTTCAAGAGTTAACCATTATTACAACAAGAATTAATAGTTCAACATACTCTCCAAGATCAATATTGTCTGCCCCGATCGAGAATCGAACCCGCGACCATCGAGGCCAAAAAGCTAGCAACACGCGTTCGTCACGTTTGAAATATCCATTCGATTCATGCATTTGAAAAATAAATTTCTAAAACTTGGAGGGTTCGGCCAATCTTGAGATATTGGTTCTTCTATCACTCTTTAAATCTCCTTTGCCCAGTAAGTTGACTGGATACGAGGGCAATACTATCAAGCCAGCTAAAAAGGGTAGCTAAATTAGCTAGCTAGCTGATCAGGTTAGCTAATTTAGCCGGTTAGCTCGATTAGCTTAGCTAATAGGCTACCGGCTAACCAGCTCAACGGCTAATTTTTGTATTTTGGTTAATTTGTATTAGAATAAATTTCGGTCCTATGATTCGTTTTGTAATAGTTGTTAATCTGGATTAAATTAAGACACGCTCATAGCCGGTTTAGCCAATAGCTGGTAAGCGATCAGTGTGTTAAGCGACATTAGGGGTGGTCTGTATATGGATGGGTGACCTTAATTGTACAGCCCTACTAGATACTGTGTCCTTCTAACCCAACATATTACTTTGCGGTAGAATATCTGACACTGCGGTGGTACCACCAACTGAATGTATTATTTCCAGGCGAGTTGGAGATAGAGTTAGAGAGAACGCTTCTAGAACGCGGTGACTTACAAGACCTCGTGGACAAGATGCAGTCTCTCGTAAGGAACCTGGAAGCCGATAAGAAGAAACTACAGGAGGACCTCAAACACGTATTTATTGTTTTTTTAATCAATTGCAAAATGTAGGAAGTAGGTCATCAAAATGACTAATTATAATATAGTTAAAATGAAAATATTGTTCAAGATGACGAAAAAAATTCAGTTAAAGTTTCAGCTTTTAAAAGGTTGGCTATTTGCCATTTTTGATTCTACATTATAATTAAAGGAAGAAATATTTTAACGGCATTTTATTGTTTTTTTTTTCAATAACGGTTGGCAAACAAGCTTTCCGTCTGCCTGATGGTGAAGCAGTCACCGCAACCTATGAAAACCTGTGATACTGGAAGTATCACATGCGCGTTGCCAACCCAATTAAGAAAGAAGGAATGAGAAGGAAAGATAGGGGGTTGGATATTGGGCATCCGGTGCTCTCAGTCATCGCACGAGACCCAACAATACCTACTGATACTGTTACTTTACGGCGATTTTCTGGGAGAGGTTAGTACTTTCCCGGTCGAACCGGCCCATTCTTGCATTAGTAGGTGCCACTCACTCGTTGCCAACCTCGAGATATTGTTTCTAAAATCTCCTTTGCTCAGTAATATCACTAGCCTATTGTGCCCTTCAAACTGAAACACAGTAATGCCAAAGACACTACTACTTTGCGGTAGAATATTTGACACTGCGGTGGTACCTACCTAGCCGGCCTCTTGCAACAAAAGACCTACCACCAGTGTGACTGATTGCACTGGTGGAATAATCTCTGCTTTGACAGAAGTTATCCCAACAGTGGGTGATGGAGTCGTCATGTCCCGACGCCTAAAAATAGTATATTTTTTGTAGCTGGAAGACGAAAAATCCTCCTTATCGAATCAATCGTCGGACCTGCAAGGTGACCTCAATTCGCTAAGGAAGGAACTGCTTGCGGCTGAGCAGAATCGGATGGAACTGGAGGCGGATAAGGCGTCGCTATACGAGAAGATTAAGTTCCTCGAAGGAGAGAGGGAGAAAGTCGAAATGGAGTTGCGACAGGTTATGAGGTAGGGTTCCTTTTTTAAATTGTTTTTTTTTTTAAATTTCGAATTGTCAAGTATGTTGATGTTGATTTTTTTTATCTGTTATGATGTTGTGATAAGATAATCGTTTAATAGATAATTTAAAATATGACGCGGGCTATGAATGAAGTTCCTTCCTTTCATTTTGTATCTCACCCAATGCCACCCCACTGAATCCTATAAGAGTTCATCAGAGAGGCTTGTCATGCGGCACTTATTTAAACACTAGCTGCGCCTGCCGCTTCTTGGAACTCAACATTTTTCAGGGACAAAAAGTATCCTAAATCAAACCTTTATCAATCCTATATTAAACTTGGTAATAAGTTACGCGTGTACCAAATTTCATCAAAATCTGTCTACTATTTTTGTGTGGAAGAGTAACAAACATCCATCAATATGTCCAAAAAATTCACGTTTATAATGTTAATAGGACAATATTAATATAATAAATACGGAAAATATATCGAAACAAAACTCTATCAACAGAGAACGTGGTGAGTTGAGTTCGCAATTAACGGCCATGGCTCGTAAGAAGGACGCGCTCAACGAGGAAATGATACGACTGCAGCAGCGACTGGAGCAGGCCAACGAGACCATCGGCAGGCTCAACAGGTCCCTGGACGACCATGTTAAAGACGCTGAGGAGAAACAGGTATGTGCTTGACGTGAGGCTACGGGGGCAGTGTATGTATGTCTGTGTAGACAGCTATGCCATTTTGGAAGTGAGAAAAAAATGACCCGGTATTGATTTCTCTATGAGATCCCGGAACCTCTCCTTCGCTGAGGAGGTTTTAGTGGGTACCCATGACTGACCACCTGCCATGGAATCATTTCCCCACCCCCTTACACATAACCTGGTTCTCTTCCCCAGACAAAAAATATACTATGGAGTGTATAGTCTATGTTGTTGGCGCAGACAACTTCACGGTCCTCTTCACGATAGCAATATATTTCGGGATAATGTTGGGATTCCGGAAATACATGTTCACACGCACTCAGATACAAGTATAACCACTCAGACCGGAACTAAGGTCTATATTTTTAATGCAACATCTATACCGATTGGTTGGGAATCGAACCCGCGACAATAAGCAATACAGTATGCAATTTAGTTTTCTTCTTATCATTTCCTCAACTTGAATCACATTTACTTCAAATTTCGCAGGCTAAACTATCCAAATATAATCAATTTTATTGTTAGATTTATTATAAGTATTTAGAGCTAAACATGCTCGCAAAAGTGAAAGGGAGACACTGTATGTATCTGTGTGAATGTCTGTGGCATAGTAGCTCCTAAACTTTATAAAATTTTTATTTATATGTACGAATTTGTGTTTCGACAGATCGTGATAGACAATCTAGATAAGGATAAGCAGCATCTTCTAGAACAGCTCGCGGGAGTGAGGTCGGAGAAGGACGCGCTGGAAGCGGTGCTGTTCGACACGGCCAACATGCTGGACGACGCGGAGGGCAAGCGGAGCAAGCTGGAGCACGACATGCAGGAGGCTCTCGTCCAGCAGGAGAATTATAAAGGTAGGCGATGTTGCTGTATTATATAAAAAGGTTTTTATCCTTTTTTATTTATAGTCCTAAATAAATAGCAAAGAAATGTAGTAAATAAATAAAGGCTACACACTCAAAGGCCCCCATTAGGATAGTGATATCCTGTGTCGGGGGTCCGGAAACAGACACAACGACAAGGACTATTTTAGACCTGGATTTAGGATCATTCCTGAGACAAGACATGGGCTACTTTAACTAATGCAAAAATGGGGTTGTAAGAGGTTGGAAGGGTTTGGGGAGGGGGATTGGATTGTTGTTGAAAAGTTAACAATAGGAAATATGGGGATGAAAGTTTGTATGGAAATACTGAAAAGAGCTCATTAAGGTATTTTTACGTAAGTGGCTTATTTTTTATATTAAAAATGCTACACAAAGACATTATTCCACCGGGACGAAGTCGCGGGAACAGCTAGTGAGAAATATTTAAAAAAAAAACATATAGTTTCAATTTTTGTCATATTGCGGTCAATTTTCTTGACTTATCAATACCTCTTCTTTTTTAATTCCTATAAATACAAATAAATACACACACATACACACTGACAACCCCATTAGGATAATTATATCCTGTGTCGGGGGTCCGGAAACATTCACAATGACAAGAACAAACACAACCAGACAGGAAAATATGCCTGTACGATTAATACAAACATCTGCTCCGAGCGGGAATCGAACCCGCAACCGTCGAGGCTTAAGGCAGACTCGTTACCCACAACGCCATAACGGTGTCAAATGGTGTCTATACATGCCACATTCCTTCGTGGTAAGAAATTTCTCTAAAATCGCACTGCTGGCCGGCTTTTAAGTTTCCATTGTGACCATGAACTCCCTTCTAACATAAGACACCTTTTACCCCACCTTATTCTGAGTTAAATCATCTTTGTTTTTGTCCTATAGGTCAGATAGCACGTCTCACTAAAGATCTGGAGAGCAACGAGAAGAAACTTCGAGAAACAAGAAATAGTATGACTCAACAGTCCGGGAAAAAGGAGGCCGAATATCAACAAGTTATCACTAATCTCAATCGTACCACCACTGAGAACATCACCAAACTTAAAGAGGAAAAGGTATCTTATTTTGTATTTTTATGTCTCTTTTAGATTAACCCAGCCGGCTCGACCGGGGAAGTACTACCCTCTTAAAAATCCGCCTAAACTAACATTACTATTGCGTTTCGTGCTATGAGTGATAGCCTTGGAGGCTAAATCCACCCTTTCGGTTCCCTTCGTTTTTTCCCTTCTCATCCCTTCCCTCTTATGTAGGGTTCGCTTTTGATACTTCAAGTATCGCACGCGTTCATAGGTCCCGATGGCTTACCATTAAACGGACCGTATGCTTGTTTGCCATCCGTCATGACATAAAAAAGAATTATAAAAGAAGAAATTTGTATAATAAATATTAATGTTCTTTGAGCCAGACATAATTTAATGAAATCGTTTTTCAAACTGAAGCCACTTAATTCCATTATCAAAACTCAAAATCTTAATTTAGGTTAATGCATTGATAAACTAAAACTCTCAGAAACGAGACGGCTCCCGGGAGCCACACCGATGACGTCACGCGCACTATTACTGTCACTAATATGACGAAAAAATCAATAATATATTTTATAAATTTCGTATTATTTGAGTAAAATATAGTACACTAACTTAACGCTACAATAAATAAAAAGTAATTATTCAAAATTATAAGGAACCTAAAGATGATTTTTCAATACCTATTTACCTGTATCTTATATGACATAGTTCAACGATTTAGTTTTTTTTTGCATTTTGATAATATCGCGTCTAGTTGTCGCTGTGGTTAATTTTGATTACTTTTATGTCTTTGGTGACACTCGCACGATTAATATAAATTGATTAGTGGAAGAATCATTAAAAATGTTGGGATAACCTCTGTCACAACAGAGATTATTCCACCAGTGCAATCAGTCACACTGGTGGTAGGTCTTTTGTTTCAAGAGGCCGGCTAGGTAGGTACCACCGCAGTGTCCAATATTCTGCCGCCAAATAGTAGTGTTTAGGCACTACTGTGTTCCGGTTTGAAGGGCATTGTACGCTAGTGAAATTACTGGGCGAACGAGATTTAAGAACTAATATCTCGAGGTTGGCAACGCGTAAGTGGCACCTACTAATGGTGCTGCAAGCGCTCATAGGTTGCGGCAGCCACTTACCATCAGGTGGGCCGTATGCTTGTTTGCCAACTTCTAACATAAAAAAATCGCCAACGCCTTTAGTCCCTAGAGAAACACATTACGTATATGAAAAACGTGCGCAACGGTTTTCGTGCATTTTCTTTGCAGTTCGTCGTCATCTCGTGAATTCGAATAGTGAATTATAATTTAAAATTACAGGAACAACTCCGTCAATCTCTAGAACAAAAGCTAAGCCAGACAATAGCGTCATTAACGAGCGAGAAAGAAGCATTGGAGGCGGGTGCGAGAGAGAAAGAGAAGAAGCTACTTGCGCTACGTGATCAGTTGATCCTGCAACACGATGAGGCTATGCTCAGAGCTGAGAACGATAAGCAACAGGCTTTGCTTATGGGTGAGTTTAAATGGCATCCATTTTAAAAATTGAGATGGTGGCAATTAATAAAATTTTTGAAGGTTTAAAAAGAGTTTTTTTAGTATTTCATTTCAAATTCAGTATAGCGGACATTTCGTGAAAAAAGGTTTTTCTCACGCGCACTTTTTTCTGGTTTTAAACAGCGCAAGTTCTCAATTCGGATGTTTATATCTTTTATGTATAAAATAAAAAAATAGAAAAACAAATACGGATTTTAAAACTAAACTTCAAAATATTCAAAACTTAAAAAAATAATTATTATAGAGCATATAATATAAAACATCAGATTATATACCCATGTTTCAGTTTATTTTAGTTTTGAAGCTGAATTTTTTTTACTAACTTAATCGTTAACGTGATGTTGACGTCCAGCACATCAAGAGCACCAAGCGCTGCTGGAGCGGCTGGAGGAGGCGCAGCGCGCGCTGAGCTGCGAGCGGGGCAAGCTGGAGCGCGCGCGGCGGGACGCGCACGCGCGCGCCGACAGCGAGCGCGCGCTCGTGGCGCAGCTGCGCGACGAGCTGGCCGCCGCCAAGACGCGCCTCGAGGAGGCCAAGTGAGTTGCACCCACGACGATTCTATTCAATTCTTGATACTTAGTCGTAGTAAAAAAATCTTTTT
Organism: Hestina assimilis; assembly: GCA_023373885.1. NCBI lineage: Eukaryota > Metazoa > Arthropoda > Insecta > Lepidoptera > Nymphalidae > Hestina > Hestina assimilis. The sequence goes on from CM041750.1 coordinate 13,198,162, forward strand.
GGAACACATGGCCGATTTATGAACGTAATGAAGAAAAAACGTTTTTTCAACTCCGAATGTGATTCGAAATTAAATCAATATATTTCAATAGGCTATATGATTTGATTTGATTTGATTTGCACACCCGGCAGCGCACTTACTTGCTCATACTCTCGTTTGGTTGTAGTAAGCTCGACACATACACACACACACATAGCATACGTCGTTTCGTTACGTGACGATTTTTACTAAAGGAACTTCGTTCGAAAAAAAAAAGCATGATTATGAACCAAATAATTAAGTTTGGTTTTGTGTTTGCCAGAGCGGCAGCGGAGGACGAGTGCGCGCGCTACGAGAACCGCATCAAGGAGCTGCACCTGGAGAAGGAGGCGGTGTCGCGCGAGTGCCAGGAGGCGCGCGCGCAGCTGGCGCTGGCCGAGGACCGCGGCGACGCGGCGCACGCGCAGCTGCACGACACCTTGCGCAAGCTGAAGGACCGTGAGTACCCACACGGGCCACTAGATACACTGGTGGTAGGTCTTTCGTTGCGAGAGGCCGGCTAGGTAGGTACCACCGCAGTGTTGGCATTACTGTGAGCCGGTTTGAAGGGCACTGTAGGCTAGTAAAATTACTGGGCAGAGGAGATTTAAGAACCAATATCTCGAGGTTGGCATTGCGTGAGTGGCACCTACTTATGGTGCTGCAAGCGCTCATAGGCTACGACAACCACTTACCATCTGGTGGGCCGTATGCTTGCTTGCCAACTTATAACAAAAAATAAATGAAATGTTTATTGTCCGTGCAGTGGAGAACGAGTCGGACGGGCTCCGCAAGGAGCTGGCGGACGTGCGCCGGCAGCTGTCCCACGTGTCGGCCGAGCGCGACAAGTACAGCGCCGCCAGCCGCGAGCTGCGCGACCACGTCAAGCGCGCCGAGCACGAGCGCCGGGACGCGGCGCGCGCGCGCGACGACGCCTACCACAAGATCGCAGGTGCGCGCGCACACACACACACGCACACACACACACACATATAATAATAATGTTTAATTTAGAAATTCATCCATATGTATGTTAGTAATATATACTCGCTTCTTCTTATTTTTTCTGTTTTTTTTTTTAACATTGTCCATGCTTTTAAATTGTTTTACATTTTATTATTAGTTCATTTTTTTTTTTATTATTTTGTTTTTTGCGTGTCCAAAATAAAATTTTCTTTCTTTCTTTCTTTCTTCTTATCGAGTGGTTAGTGGCCAACCTAGTGTCAGAGTTGTTCAGGTCGCCCGAAGACCTCTTGACTTGACTTATCGATTGTTTACAAATTGTTAACATCCGGGACCAACTTTTTACGTGCACGGAGACGGTCGGTTGAAATACCGCTATGTGATCACCCATCTTGTGATTCACCGCGCCTAAACTTGCTTAACCCACAGATCGTTTACCGATCACTGTGTGCACTCGGCTATGAGCGTCTCACATACTTGCTCACCCTATTACACTCACTCACCGAGTAGAGATTGTACATATAATAATTATAAGCGCTACGCACTCAACGGAGCCCTATAGGATAGCGGTATCCTGTGTCGGGGGTCCAGAAACATACACCCAGAACACAAACTCAAACTCAAAATATTCTTTATTCAAATAGGCCTATAGGTACCTTTGAATCATCAAATATACAGTATGTTGTATCCTTCTATGTGAAGCTATCACCGATTCGGAAGGTACATTCTGCAGAGAAGAACCGGCAAGAAAATCTTTTAATGAAACTCTACAGTTAATATTTTAAACTTTACATCCCGCATGAAATTCAACGTTTATTAATTCCATGCCACATTATGTGCAATATATTCATCAATAGAATGATAAACTTTATTTAGTAAAAAAATTTTTGATATAAGATATTCGTTTCAAAGATGGCACATTCGAAATTGTATGCGGAATTATATTATAGAAGTGTGTACCTTGCCTCTAAAAGGATATATTTCCTTTACGAAGTCGAAAATTTAGTGTTACAAGTCTTACTTGACATTTCTTTCTAATTCGTATAGGATTAGAAGAGAATCGTACATCTCTGGAGTTGGAACTGAGTCGTGTGCAAACGATGCTGAAGGAGTCGGAGAGCGGCGGCGAGCACGCGGAGCGCTCGCTGCGCGCGGCCGAGGCGCAGCTCAAGCGGGAGCGCGCCGCGCTGGAGCAGGCGCAGCACGACGGCAAGGAGCTGCAGTCCAGGTGCGTGCACTCCGCAGGGTTCGTCAGCTAGTCGACGGACTAAGTGTGCCTTGAAGTTTAACCCTGATGATAAGATCGGAGCTGCGGTCGAGGTACGTGCACTCCGCAAGTTTAGAGTCTACTAGTCGACGCATCAAGTGGGCCTTGAAGATTAACCCTGGCGGTAAGATCATGTATGTAAGAAAATTCGCCATACACAGCACAGACACGCACATAACACTGTCTTCGCCGACGAGGGCGAGATCCGTTGTTTCGCACGTTGCGACGTGCTCACACCGTCGGGTGAGTCCATCGATTAGAATGCTGCCGTAATTCCCGATGACATCTTTAGCCATGATTGGGGATCGCAGGAGGTCAGGAGGATAAGAGTTAATTTTGAATTTTGATTTCGCTCTCGTACCGTAAAATTTCTTTTACGACTTCAAGTCCATGTTAAAATTTAGATGTTTTGACCTTCACAGCACTTTACACATACGTTTACTGGTAACTTTTTTATTTCAAGCGTGTCTACAACCAAAATGTGAAATATTTGGTTTAAAGGACACTGTAACTTCTTAACTAGTAAAGTTACTGAACAAAATAGATATTTTAGAAGTAATATCTCTCGGTTACCATGAGGTGGGTTGTATGCTTGTTTGTCAACTTATCCACATAAAAAACAAAATCTTGGCACACCATTATGAAGGTACGACGTATGAAATGTCTCCAACACGAAGGGAGTATCCTCCGACCTGGGAGGTGATATTGCCTGGCGGGTCGAAACCCGACGACTTACGTTGGGAAGTTGTGTATATAGGTGACGAGCGTAGGAAACTCTGATAGCGCGATTTAGGATCGTGACGATCATTGGTCGTCCATATCGTTGCGCAATGTGCCCTGTAGGTGTCGCTGTAGCTTGATGCGAGATAGTGACAATCTTGTATTTCTATCGAGTTACGTCGTGTTGCGTGTAGATGTCGCTACACCATTATTATGCACGTGTTAATTACCGAATCAATTTTAGGTTACAGAACGAAAGCGAGGAGCGCGAGAGGTGCGCCGGGGACGCGGCGACGGCGAAGAGGCTGGGCGCGGAGCTGGAGGCCATGCTGTCGGGCGCGCGGGCCGAGCTGGCCGCCGCGCGACAGCGGAACGCCGAGCTGGAGGAGGCCTGCAGGGCGAGGGACCAGGTATACTGCTTTTTTTCTTGAATATGTATTGGCCTAGTAGGGCCTTAACAGCGTCACCTACTTGCCCACCTACCTGTAGCGAACTAACTTTTAAAAAGAGACAGCCCTCGTGGCGACCAAATTTGATTCCATCCTTAGGGTGCCTCCAGAGAGGCTGGTTACATTCTAAACTTTTATACTGATGACGTCCAATTTAATGTAACGGTAGCGAACCTGCCTTAAGTGTCGTAGATCGCGAGTACTCGCAGCACATAAGTTGAACCGAAATGGCGTTCGTCTGCGCAGGTACAGTCATGGTGTGGTATATGTAATGTCGAACCTCAGTATTGAGGCAGTTAATAAAGAACAGTGTAAGAGAATGGTCGTTTCATTTACGCTAACAACATAAATCACTACATGGCGACCCTGCCAAAGCAAGCCGCCTTTGCAAGCGCATCGGTCACATGAAACCGACAGTGTCTGTTTGCATACATGGAACAATGGTGTGAACTCTAAAGTTATGTGTTACTTTAAAAACCGTGAGAAAATTATATAAAATAAGTATGTGCCGCTCAAATGTCAAAAACGAAGAAATTTTTGTAAACCAGAATTCTGCTAGTGGAACTAATACAGCATCAATAGAAGAACTGAAACTCCACCTGAGTACCACAAACATCTTACTGCTAATTATAACCACAATGGTCCTGGCTGCTGCTTCGTTCGTGATATACAAAATATATAAAAAGTGCCACGTAAGTTGGATTAGAGATCAAATAAGAGAAAATGGCCTTCGCCGCTCCATGAGTCGCAGGATAAAACACAGGCGCGAAGAACATAGGGAAGCAGAGGTTTCTATTTAAACAAAGAAGTTTATGCACTTTTGGGCAATGTGTATGTGTGTGTATCATTTTTTTTTCATTTCTTTTTTATAGTATAAGAACATAATTATAGTATAATAATATGTTAAAATAAAAAATGTTTGATGATTTATTAGATATAAAATCAAAGTTATATAATATAAGCGTGAATTTAACAAAATTATCGTATGAAAAAGAGTAGAAAAACTCTTAATAAGAAATTAGTTGAAGCTAGTAGAATATATCAAGAGTATTTAGATTTTATAGAATTAAACTACGATTTAATAAAAAGTAGCAAATTAAAGGGTGATAAATTAGATAAGTTTTCAAGTTTATGTATTGAGATCGATTCGTTATATAATAAAATTAAAAACTTTTGTTCTGTTGTTGAAAAATTTGAAAATATGGAGAAATTCGATTTAAAAACGGCTTCCTCTCTGTTGCCGAAAATGAATGGTGATGAAGACGTCACCAAAGAATTGATCGACGCCATAGAGCTATATGACTCTATGTTAGATAGGTCATCAGAATCGCACTTAATAAACTTTGTTCTTAAAACAAGGCTGTCGCAGAGTGCAAAGCTAAGATTATCACAAACATACACAACTTGTGACAGTCTTATTAAAGATATGCACAAACATTTATTAACGAAGAAATCCAGTACTGCTCTATTTTATCAATTAAACAAAATATCTCAAAATTATAAATCTATTAATGATTTTGGTAAGCAAATTGAGGAGCTGTTCGTGGATTTAACGATATCGCAGGCCGAAGGTGATACTAATGCATATTCCATCTTAAAGCCAATTAATGAGAAATTAGCTGTGAAAAGGTTCACCGACGGGTTGCGAAATCGAAATTTAAGCATTGTGATTGCAGCGCGAAATTATACATGCCTAAAAGACGCCATTCGAGCCGCTGAGGAAGAAGAGTTGTCATCTGCTAGTACTAGTGGTGACAACGGGGGCAATTCTGTCTATTTAAGCCAGCGAGGTCATAATAGAGGTAAGTTTCATAATTTAAGAGGATACAGGGGTCGTGCTCGCGTTCCAACCAGAAACAACCAGCATTATATACCCAGCCATGGTTCTCGCTCCCGAGGAGTGACTCATCAAGGTAACAAGCCCCGTGGTAGATTTTTCTCTAATTCCCGAGGTAGACTTAGTGACCAAAACGCTCACTTAAGAACCCCGTTTCGTAGGAATGTTTATTTTGCTGACACGACGAATGAGACAAATGATCAGAACATAGAGACGGAAGTTACAGAAAACTCTAGTTCTGAGCAGTTTTTTCGTGCCTAACACGATTTTTGTATATGAACATAGTAATTCAATCGAATTAACAGTTAACAATTATAATTATTCATTTCTCATAGATACCGGTGCTACTCTATCCGTCGTGAAACATGAAACTATCGTTAGGTTAAACATTCCAATCCATTATCATAATATCTCTATAAATGGTATCGGTGGTCAAATGCAATGTGAGGGTTATGTTTATCTTAACATATTCATATCTGGACATCAATTTAATCACAAATTCTTTGTTCTAAAAAATTTGCCGTGTGTTACTAATGGAATACTCGGTCAAGATTTTTTACGTAAATACAATTGCGTTATCGATTATGAGCTTAATATTGTAACTGTAAACAAATCCCAAGAAAATGAAGTAATTTTACCTTTACAGTTAGGAAAAACAGAAAACAATAAGTACTTTACTATTCCCCCAAGGTGTGAAAAAATATTTTTTATCAACATATTTAAGAATGAAGAGTGTGTAGTAATTTCGAAGGAGTTATGTACAGATGTATTTTTGGCTAGCGCTATATGTAAACCTCATAAAGGTAGAATTCCAATAAAAATTTTAAATACGAGATGTACTCCGGTTAGTGTTAGTTATTTTATACCTGAAACATTAAACCTAAATAACTATACAGTATGTTCATTCTCAAGTAGTGAAATTAATGGTACGCGAGTACGCGAAATGTTTTCTCAATTAAATCTTTCTCATTTAAATTCCGAAGAAAAAATTTCGATTCAAAATATCTGTGCTAAATTTTCTGACGTGTTCTTTTTAAAGGGTGATCATTTAACGACGTCGAATATTTTTGAACAAAATATAAAATTGAGACCAAATGCAAATCCGGTCTATGTCAAACCTTATAGATTGCCCCATTCCCAGAAATACGAATTAAATAAACAAATAAATAAAATGTTATCCGATAACATCATAGAACCCACGGAAAGCGAGTGGTCAAGCCCAGTATTGTTAGTGCCTAAGAAATCCGATAACGGAGACAGAAAATGGCGGTTAGTAATTGATTTTAGAAAATTAAACGACCAAATTCAAGATGATAAATTCCCTTTACCTAACATTGCAGATATTTTAGATTCTCTTTCCGGATCTATATATTTTACTCATTTAGACTTATACCAATCATATTATCAATTAGGTTTAAAATCCGAAAGTAGAAGATGTACTGCCTTCACAACACCTACAGGACAGTATCAAATGACTAGACTTCCCATGGGTTTAAAAACTAGCCCAAGTGCCTTTTCAAGAGCAATGACAGTTGCTTTGTCCGGATTACATTACGAAAAATGTTTAGTATACTTGGATGATATAGTTTGTTTTGGACGAAACTTGAACTCACATAATAAAAATTTGATTGATATTTTTAGCAGACTACGAAAATATAATTTAAAACTTAATGCCAGTAAATGCGAATTTTTAAAAAAAGAAATACTTTATCTTGGACATGTCATATCATCTGATGGAATAAAACCTGATCAAGGAAAAATTAATACATTACAAAATTATCCCGTTTCCCAAAATGCTGACGACGTAAAACGATTCGTCGCGTTTGCTAACTACTATCGTAAGTTCATACCTAATTTCGCTGAGATTACTATACCATTAAATAATTTATGTAGAAAATATTCTCATTTTATGTGGAACGATAAATGCCAAAAATCATTTTTATCTCTAAAACAATCATTAATAAGCCCACCCATACTTCAGTACCCTAGCTTTGACAAAGATAACACCTTTATTTTACAAACAGACGCCTCAAATTTCGCAATCGGATCCGTGCTTTGTAATAAAGACCGCAGGCCCGTGGCATACGCGAGCCGAAGTTTAAACAAAGCCGAGATTAATTATCCGACGATTGAGAAAGAGTTATTATCAATCGTATGGGCGTGTAAATATTTTAGACCATACCTGTTTGGTAGAAAATTCGTGATCGAGACAGATCATAAGCCACTTGTTTATCTATTCGGTATGACGAATCCCTCTAGTAGATTAATGAAGTTTAGGTTATTGTTAGAAGAATATGACTTTAGCGTGATGTATGTAAAAGGTACAGATAATGTTGCTGCAGACGCATTATCGCGTATCCGTGTGAATGTGACAAGTGATGAGCTTAAAGAGATGAATGAAAGTGTTATAAGAGTTTTAACGAGAGCACAAGCAAGACGGATGAAAAAAGAGAAAGAGGAAGATAAGTCGCCGAGGGTTAAAGACTCCGACTGCAAGAATAACATTTGGTCTGATCAACCAAGAGTGGTCGAAGTTCTTAAAGCACCTAGTATATTTACAGAATTACGGTTTATGACTGAGAGTGAGTGGAGAGAATTTAAACAAAATATTGAGTGTAACTCAAATGTATTAACTTTCTCTAAGGAAAAGTCAATTATTTACATAAAACCGATCCCCTTATCACGTTGCACACGAGATGTCTTTGTGAAGGAATTGTGTTTATTTTGTAAAAAATTAAAAATAAATTGTCTATATATTATAAAAGACAAATATAATATAAAAATGATAAGAGAGCTAGCTCAACATATAAATAAATTATTAGAATGGTCCGGACCAAGACTATGTATTCTAGAAGGAATAGAAAAAATAAATGATAGTGACATGCAACGCATAATTTTAAATGACTATCACTTGCTGCCTACCAGTGGACACGCAGGCATCAGACGCATGATTAATAACATAAAAAGCGTTATTTTTGGCCAGGCTTAGCGAAGGACGTAGCATCATTCGTTCAAAAATGCGATAAATGCCAGCGACAAAAATATTTTAAAAATACAAAAGAACCTATGGTTCTTACGGATACGGCGAACTCTTCATTTGAGAGAGTATTTCTAGATATAGTAGGTCCTTTAGTTGTAGATAGGAATAATTATAAATATATATTAACAATCCAATGCGATCTTAGTAAGTATGTAGAAGCGTATCCCCTTACAGCGAAAGATACTATTACAGTTGCAACCGCTTTTGTAAACAATTTTATTTTAAGGTATGGTATACCCCGCCAGATAATAACCGATAAAGGAACCGAGTTTGTGTCATCAGTTATGCAACAGGTATGTAAAATGTTAAAAATCGAACAATCCACCGCAGCACCTTATCATCATGAAACTATAGGCGCATTAGAAAATAGCCATAAAAATTTAATTTCTTATCTCAGAATACAAACAAATAATCAAACAGATAATTGGAGCAGTTGGATTCCGTTTTGGTCTTTCGCATACAATACTACCGTTAATACTGAAACCCGATATACTCCCTTCGAACTAGTGTTCGGAAAACAATGTAATATTCCAAATAATCTTTGTTCTACAATAGATCCCGTATATAATTTTTATGATTATCCATTAGAACTAAAATATAGATTACAGAAGTCCCAGTGTGATGCTAGAATAAATTTATGTAAAAGTAAGTGTTAGATATGTCTAGTAATGAACGGGAACACGGACAGCGTGCAGTAAAAGACGTAGTCAGTTGCATACTGATTTATTATTCGTATATACAAAAGAAGCGGGGACGCAGCCGCGCGCACTGACAGTTATTACTTATACTATATATTATAATATATAACATTTCCTCCACCTATAGATAAGAAAAATAACAAAGAACTATAAGCTAACTAAACTAAAAGAATCTCCTAAGATTACGCAAAGGATTTATTTGACTGGTTACATTATCCTCATTCTGACATGTCTCAGTGGGTGACTCGAATCTCATCGGGGTCAGTTCCCGTCTACGATAAGATGTCGGTACTGCTGAAGGTGTCGCGATGGTCACATTGACTTCGTCGTTGGTGCCTTTATCTTCCACCTCCCCTCCTCCCGTATCCTTTAGTGGTGTTTTGGATAAGGGAGTGAATGCCGTTGACTGTAAATCGGGAATGACGTCCGGACTCCAATCTCGATGTTGATCTGGTTCCGTTGTAGAGGTGCGTGGTCTAATCTGGTCTACGTGTCGAGTTACCACACAATTCAGTTTCGGTATGAAAATCGAAAACATTACAGTACCAATTTTTTTACCAATAATACCAGCAATCCAATAAAATTTCTTATTATCTGAATTTTTTGTAACCCAAACTAGATCATCCTTATTAAAATCTTTTCTTTGTATTCCTTTGTAGTTTTTAACCTGTAAGGACTGTTTCTGTTCTACCGTTTGAGTGAGGTCTGTGGATGAGGAAGACGTACCTATTTCTATCGGTTTAATCAGATCTAATCTCGAACGCAATGGCTTACCGTACAAAAGTTCTGCAGGTGATTTACCGGTCGTACTATTTACAGAATTTCTATAATCAAATAAAAACTTTAAAATTTGTTCATTTAAATTTTTTTTATTTGTATTACTTAATATTATAGCTTTCAAGCCTTTCTTTACTATTTTTACGAAACTTTCGGCTTGGCCATTGCTTGCCGGGTGGTATGGAGGTGAAAAAATGTGTTTGATACCATTTGCAATACAGAAATCTTTGAAATCTTGAGACGTAAATGACGTACCATTGTCAGTCACCATTGTGTGAGGTATTCCTACCCGCGCCATACAGTCATACAGTTTAGACAAAACCGCCTTAGTACCGTAGGAATTCGTCATCGTATAGCATTCCACCCATTTACTGTACGCGTCTACTATTAACAAAAACATTTGATTATTGAACGGACCCAAGAAATCTAGGTGTACGCGATCGAAGGGTTGAGAGGGGTACGGCCACGGGGCGAGCGGCGCGTGCGCCGGGCGAGGCCGCAGCGCCGCGCACACCGTGCATGCCGCCGCCAGCCTCTCTAGTGCGATGTCTATACCGGGGAACCAAAGCCGTTTACGTGCATCAGCTTTCATTTTAATTATGCCAAAATGTGAGCTGTGTAATTCATTGCATATGGTTGTACGTAAGGAAGTCGGTATAACCACCTTGTGGCCCCGCATTATAATTCCGTTTTCATGAGATAATTGTATTTTAACATTATGATATGGTTTTAATTGTAAATCACTGACCTTTCTAGGCCATCCATTAGAAATGTAAAATTTAACCTTGCTTAGAATAGGGTCGTTTTCTGTTTCGCGGCGTAAATCATGTAACATCACCGGCAGGCTTCCGTCGATAACAAAATTAACGTAAGTAGCTTGGTCTACCTCGCTCTCGTCTGCACGCGCCCGCGCACGGTGGATATCGATCGCGCGGGAATCGCCCCGCGCGTCTCGCGCCCCGCCGCTGTTTGTGTCCGCATCGGTCAACGATCGTGATAAATAATCTGCATTGTTTTCATTACTTTTTATGTATTCAATACGATAATTGTAGGCTGAGAGAAATATCGCGTATCGTTGAAGTCTGTTCGCGGAAACCTCGGGTATACCTCGGTGTGGGCCAAATATAACAAGAAGCGGTTTATGATCCGTTCGTAATATAAAGGGATCCGATCTCCCGTACAAGTACTGGTGGAATTGGCGAACACCAAATATAATCGCGGTCGCTTCTTTCTGTATCTGCGCATATTTTTTTTCTGCAGCACTGAGAGTCCGAGATGCATATGACACGGGTCTTTCGGTTCTGTCACTACCGATTTGCGATAACACGGCGCCTAATCCTGTTGGTGACGCATCAACCGTTAATATTAAATTCGCTTTTGGGTCAAAGTGAGCTAAGTATTTATCCGTAGCCATAATCTTTTTAATTTGATTAAATGCTTCGTCGTGATCCGACGTCCATTCCCATTTTACCTTTTTATGAAGTAAATTATACAATGGGTATAAAATTGACGCCGCTTCTGGTATAAAGTTTCGATAATAGTTTGTTAGACCTAAAAACGACTGTAATTGTGTAACATTTTTCGGCTTGGAAATTGCTAGAATAGCCTTAACTTTATCTGGCGATTTCCGCACCCCGTTCCTATCGATTATATGACCTAAATAGCATAACTCATCCTTAAAAAATTCACATTTGGAAGATTGTATAGTTAGCCCTGCCTCTTCGAACCGTTGTAAGATAGCTGTTAGACGTTGCTTATGCTGTTCTTTGTCTCGTCCCGTGCATAAAACGTCGTCGAGTAGAAATACTACACCTTCTAAGCCTGCTAGTAAACATTCCATTGCGCGTTGGAAAATAGCTGGTGCCGATGACAGTCCGAAGACCAACCTAGTATATTTAAACAACCCGCGATGTGTATTTATGCAGGTGAAGGTTTGTGACGGTTCATCCAAAACAATTTGGTTGTACGCCATCGATAAATCGATTTTACTAAACTGAACACCCCCGTTAAGCTTAGCGAACAAGTCTTTAATAGTGGGTAAAGGGTATTTTTCAACAATTAACTGTTTATTAATTGTAACTGAGTAATCTGCACATAAACGGAGTTTCCGTCTTTTTTAAAACGGGGACGATTGGAGATGCGTACTCCGAGTGTTGTACAGTTTTTAATACCCCTATATTCACTAAACGGTCTAGTTCCTTATCAATACTTTCCTTTAAGGCGTACGGCACCGGCCTGGCTTTAAAATATATAGGTTTTGACTCTGGTTTTAATTGTAACTTAACTGTATATTTATTAAATGTACCCAACTCGCCGGAAAATGTTTTCGGAAAACTCTGAATCAATTCCTGTAATACATTATTATTTTCCGACGAGTTATTTGTATACAACGCATGGACTGCAGGTGCAAGTTCTAAATTAAAATTACGGATAAAATCTCGCCCCAGTAGGGACGGGCCGCCGCTTCGGACAACGAACACGTCAAGGTCATGCACACTCCCGCCATATGCAACCGGCAATCGCACGACTCCACAAGTTTCGATCTTGGAACCTGTATAGCCCATCAGTTTTTATTGGTGACTAACAATGGCAATGTAGAAAAATATTTTTTATATGTATTATTTGATATTACACTTACAGCCGAGCCACTATCTATTTCAAATTCTAGAAGTAAATTACCGATATATACTTTTTCCGTCATAGGCTTGCCCTTATCGCATCTTACATTATAAAAACACTCACCGTCGTCTTCGTCATCCACACTACCTTCCTCAACAAATTTTACTTTATCGACCGTACACATTCTTCCTAAATGTCCTTTTTTATTACATTTCTTACACTTGTAATTCTTAAACCGGCACTGAACGGATTTATGATTCATAAAACCACACACACTGCACTTTTCTCTTTTCGAGATTGCGAACACACTATCTTGGCCTGCTGCAGTCACGCTGGCGCCACTGCGGCCTGGTACCGCCACCGCCGTCATGGCGGCTTGGCGTGCACAATGCACGCTTTCCGCTAAATCCACTGCCTTTGCCAAGGTTAGTTCCCGCTGATCCTGTACAAATAACTTATCACGTTCGTGTCCGGGTATCATGCCCATGATGAACTTATCCAACAAGGCCTCTTCCAAATTCTTGAAACCGCAGTGTGCTGCCAGTCCTCTTACTCTGGCTGCCCATTGAGTATGACTCTCGCCCGAGCGCTGCATTGCCGAGTAAAATATCGATTTTTCAGAGAACCCTATGCGTTTTGGTGTGAAATGATCATCCAACAATTTCAATATGTCCTCGTAATCGACATCTTCTACCTTTTGAGGCAGTGCCAGGTCACTGACTAGTCCATATGTGCATTCGCTAAGCGCGCTAAGTAAAATCGCCCTTCGCTTGACCTTAGCTTTGTCCGTGTCATTTGTTATATCGTTCGCTATGAACCACTGGTTTAGTCGAGATTTATAACCATCCCACTGTTGCACATTATGGTCGAAGGATGATAAAATGCCGAAAGACACTCCCGTAGACATATTTTAATATTATTTTGCGTGTTTCCGACCGTCGCCACTGTTAGATATGTCTAGTAATGAACGGGAACACGGACAGCGTGCAGTAAAAGACGTAGTCAGTTGCATACTGATTTATTATTCGTATATACAAAAGAAGCGGGGACGCAGCCGCGCGCACTGACAGTTATTACTTATACTATATATTATAATATATAACAGTAAGCAATTAAGAAAAATTTCATATGACAGTTGTTTAAACCCTACATTATATAAAGAAGGAGACTATGTATTACTTAAAAATGAAATGCGTGTTAATAAGTTAGATCCTTTATATATTGGACCATTTAAAGTTATCAGAGACGAATCACCAAATGTAATCATATTATATAAAAATCGAGAAAAAACTATACATAAAAATAATACGAAAGTGTACTATAAATAAAACTATAATTATGTGTTATTGTAATCTGTAATTGTATACGTGTCATTATGTCTACTTGAAATGTTGTTTATCTTTTAATGTGTTTGTTTAACTATTCTTTTGCTTTTTACTCCTTACTTTTATTGATTTATACACTTTTATATTTTTTTATTGATTATTATGGATACTTTTAGTTTTAGTAATTAAGATTACAACTTTTAAATTTATTATTAGAAAATAGTATAAAAAAAAAAAACATATTTTGTATTTTTTTCTTTTTTGGATGGGCGTGTGGTATATGTAATGTCGAACCTCAGTATTGAGGCAGTTAATAAAGAACAGTGTAAGAGAATGGTCGTTTCATTTACGCTAACAACATAAATCACTACAATGGACAAAAATGTTAGACAAATTGCAGTTGCGCGAAAATTACAAAAAAAAAGTGTATTCATCTTATTTAAATTGATTTTTTTATAAAGTGTTTCGAATTATTATATATTGTTATCATAAATTACTAATATAGTATAAAATAAATAAATATATAAAGAATAAATAAAAATAAGAAAAAGGCCGTTAAGTGTTATTATTAAAAAAATTAAATATAAATGAACTAAAAAAAGTCCTCAAGGGAATTAATATGAATTTTTCTAAATATTAATTTTAATGTTAATTTTATTTGTTATTAAAAATGATGGTCTATTTTGTAGGAATTGGTGCTACGTCTAGAAGACTGCAGATCTAAAGAACGAAGGTTGGAGGAACTCAAGCATAATCTTGAAGTATGTCTCGCTGATGCGACGCAACAGATACAAGAGCTAAAGGTTTGGATTTTGAAAATATTTAAAAAAAAAAGTGTCGAGGGACCTACACTTTACACCGTACTGGCCATTGACTTGGCTATCCTTTCGATTCTACGGCACAAGTAAGAGGATAATTCCGAAAAATAAAAAAGTTGAAAATGAAGGTTAATTTTGATATTTACAAGTTTTCGCGAAAATCTTTTTATTCTGAATTTGCTAGTTCTACGTGTTTTTGAGCAAGTTGGACAGACAGACGGACAAGAAAATGATCTTACGAGGGTTAATGAATCCATCAATCGTTGATTGGATGTTGTCGGAACTTGTGGGGTGACTATACTTGGACGCAAATAAGCAATACCATGTCAATCCACACGAATGTCATTTCGAAAAAACGCGTTTGAAAATTTTGAACAACTTGCTTTATATGATTTTTTTTATGTATCGGTCAAGTTTTTGGAAATTTCAGATTTATGTAAGTTATTTTACTTACTTTCACAAAAAAAAAGTATACAAACTGCATATTTTGTATACAATATAACCCAAAACGTTTGTCATAATACATAAATTGCATGGTTAAAAATGGCGTTTTTAGAAGTTTTAAAGCTTAAAACCCTACAAATATTAAAGAAAAATGTTCTTCAGCCATTTACCAACGCTTCTCCATATATAACTCAGTTTTTTTTTTTAATTTTGTGGGTTGACATGGTATTGCTTATTTGCGTCTGTAAAGGTGACGATGTGGGAAATGTGTCTCAACACGAAGGGAGGATCCTCCGACCAGGCGGATGATATTGCCTGGCGGACTGAAGCCCTGGGCCGAAGCCCAACGACTTAAGTTGGAAAGTTGTATATATACCTCAAGTGGGTAGGAAACTTTGATAGCGCGATTTAGGATCGTGACGTTCGTTGTTCGTCCATATCCTTGCGTAGTATGCCCTGTAGGTGTTGTTGTAGCTTGATGCGACATTGTGACAATCTTGTCTTTCTATTGCGTTACGTCGTGTTGCGTGTAGATGTCGCTACACTTGTTGTTGTCGCTGTAGACGCGGCTCGGCGGCAGCGAGGCTGGCTGCGCGCGCTGGAGGCGGCGCTGGCGCAGAGCGAGGCGGCGCGGCGCGACGCGGCGGCGCGCCTGTCGTCCGTGGCGGCGGCGCTGCGGCGCGTGTGCGGCGTGCAGCCCGACGGCAGCGTGCAGGCCGCCGCGCGCCGCCGCCTGGCCAGCCCCGCGCGCCGCTACAGCCCGCACAGGGGTACGTACACGCGACTGACGGTCGTTGTACATATGTTTGTGCCTCGGAGACCAAGCAAGATCCCGGTCGTGGTAGGTAATTTATTCAGATAGATGGCAAACGTTTAAGATAGATGGCAATCGCTCTGTGTAAAAAGTGGTACCCAGTCAAATTCGGATAAGAGTATAAGCAGACCCTAGTGAAATACCAGGAATAATGCCAGGAAGATGAAGTGTGTATTAGCATATAAGTACACAGACCGATGTAACCAACCGACAAAAGTAAGGCGTCCTAAGCACGTCCTGCAAGACCCTGACGATAGGATTACATTAGAAAATGCCCCTTACACAGCACAGACACGCACACAACACCGTCCTTTGTTTCGCACGTCGCGTCGCGCTCACACCGTCGGGTGAGTCTATCGTATAGAATGCGCTCGGAGCGCTGCCTCCATCTCCGATGACGTCCGCCGCCGTGGTTCGGCTTCGCAGGAGGCACCCTAAGGACGGAATCAAATTTGAACACCCGTGAGGGCTGCCCCTTTATCACGGCTGAGTCTCTGTACTCGGCCCCCGCCCGGTGACGCTGTCAAGGCCAATAGGGCCAACAGCAATACACATTCCAAAAAAAAAAGCATATAAGTGGCGATATATGGTAGGGATTATGGAAGTATAACTTCTTTACGCACGCTTGACTTGGGGAGTAAATTGATGAATGCGTGACGAGGGTATTACGAAAAGTGTAATCGGGCGAGGGGAACGCAAGAAAACAAAGCGCGCGCATATTTTCTTTCTCTCTTCCTCTCATTGCCAATGCATAAAATATATCTCAGGCGGCAGTTCATTTGCTAGCGTTACGCGAAAATATAACTTTATGCTAAACTTAACTAAGTGTTTTAGATTTGATAGTTTATCTAGGAATAGTTAAAATGTTTTACATTACATTCTTAAACAATTTCAGGGCGCGATCATTCCGAAGATCGCAATGAAATTATTGACGTAGATCCGGAGCTCATCAAGAAGGGTATACGGACCTTAATGCATGAAGTGTGCCAGATTGAAAGAGAAAAGGTATTTCTTTATATAATTTTATTAAGTTCACGTTTAAGACCAAAATAAGTTGATTTATTCATTTTTTTTTTTATTAAAACAATCATCTAAATAATATATCGGAAAGTGTAGAAGTGCACTTTGAAATTACTTTAAAAAAAGTGTCTTAGAAAACTATTAGTGCATGGTAATTATGGTTGTATCGAACCTTCGCCTCCAATTATTGTATTTTTAAAAAGAATTTGTACTATGGCCACCTCCGCCTTCATCACCTCTATTAACGCACACATCCGCATTGATGTTTTTTGTTGAAAAGAATATAAGCAATGCTTTTTTCAGCCTACTGCCACTCCAAATAAGCTCGAAGCTTGCGATAATACATGATACGACAATCACCCAAGGGGGTCAGAATCGAATTCACGACTCTCTCGTCAACGGTCCTTTTACCGTTAAGCTAATTGAGGCTTCAAAATGAAATTAAAAATTTATTTTAAAAACAAACTTTTTCGCTTTTGCATCCCCTTTCGACCCCGCAAAGAAGACTTTCGTTATAACCTTAGTTTACGTAATATTTTTTAAAAATTTCAGGACGACTATAAATCCCAAGTGACCGTGCTCAAGAAGCAATTGAAAGAGGCGACGGAGCAGCATGGCAAGGGCGAAGGGCGGCTCCAGTCCCTGAACAGCAACCTGCGCGGCCTGCAAGAGGAGAAGTCGCGCCTGCAAGCGGCTGTGGGGCAGAAGGAGGCGCAGATGAACGCCTTGGTATGGAAAGTTGTCATGTATAATGTTGTAAAATGAGATGAATGAATGAATAAATGAATGAATAAAATGAATGAATGTGTCAATTTTGGACACCGTTGTGGCGTTGTGGGTAGCGAGTCTGCCTTAAGCCTCGACGGTTGCGGGTTCGATTCCCGCTTGGAGCAGATGTTTGTATTAATCGTACAGGCATGTTTTCCGGTCTGGTTGTGTTTGTCCTTGTCATTGTGAATGTTTCCGGACCCCGACACAGGATATAATTATCCTAACGAGGGCCGTTGAGTGTGTAGCGTTTAAAAAAAAAAAAAAATTTTAATTAACACTCCTTTAATAGACTACTTAAAAATATACTGCGATTTACAACTAGTGTTGTTGCGATATCGATAGCCTATCGATAGTATATTGTCGTGGAGGCGACATAAGTCATACTATAGAAACTATCGACCCTTGACGACGTTATGGCGCAGCAGTAGAGAACTTGCTTTATTCGCTACAGGTCGTTGGTTCGATTCCCGGTTAGAGCAGATATTTGTATTGATCATACAGGTATGTTTTCCGGTCTGGCTGTGTTTGTCCTTGCCATTGTGTGTGTTTCCGGGACCCCGACAGATAACTATCCTAATGAAAAAAAAATAATATGAACTATCAAATTATAGTATCAAATTTTGACATAAAAAAAAAGATCACCCCTGACTTTGCTCGCCCGTTTACCTCAGGTACAGGTTTAATTATGAAGCTTGTGGTAGAATCTGACTTGTAACAAATAAGTGTTATGCTTTTACATTGAATAAAATATTTGATTTTGATTTTTGATTTACATTTTAACGCTTACATATTTTTTTGACTATACTTAAATTTTTTTAATTTCAGAACGAGTCTGTGCAGACAAAGACGGTGGAGATCAGCAATTTGAGAGATAAGATAACAAGTCTGGAAGCCACTTTGAGTTCAATAACCGAGGATAAAGTGCAAAATGAGGTAACCAAAACTTACTGTCTACATAATATAATAAAATAAAATAAGTTTTTTCTCTCTATTTTATTATTAACTAGCTTTAGCCAGTGGCTTCGCCCGCGTGAATTACGATTTTAACACAAACTTTGCACCCCGTGTTTCATTATTTTGAATTTTTTACCGAAGGCAAAGTTGCCTTTTACTCCCGTTTTCAACCCTTCAAGAATTCAGGGTTGAATTTTAGAAAACGGTAAAATACTTGCTTATTCATCTCTAATTTTAACTTAAAAATAAAGTTTTATGGTTTTAGTTTTAAAAATGACGGATTTCGAACTTTAATAGGACGCAAATAACCAATACCATGTCAACCCACATGAATGTCATTTCGAGAAAAGCGCGTTTGAAAATTTTGAACAACTTGCTTTATATGATTTTTTTATGTATTGGTCAAGTTTTTGGCAATTTCAGATTCATAAATATTTATTTTATTTTCACAAAAATAAGTATACAAACTGCATATTTCGCATATAATATAACCCAAAACGTTTAACATAATACATAAATTGCATGATTAAAAATGGCTTTTTAGACGTTTTAAAGCTTAAAACCCTACAAATATTAAAGAAAAAAGTTCTTCAGCCACATACCAACACTTCTGGATATATTAATCAGTTTTTTAAATTTTGTGGATTGACATGGTATTTCTTATTTGCGTCCAATATGCAGAGAGTTACATTTTCACAGAATTTGTATTTCTCTCTATAAAATAAACTTTATATTTTTTGGCGTATTTTTCTGTATCTTTCGATTAATATGAAATTAATATTTTCTTACGTTTATCAAATATAATCAATGGTGGTGTTTTATCTATTTATAATTACATTCAAGGTTTAGATAAAAACATAAGAGGTTTCGTTCCCTAGGGGGTCCCGTGATATATTTTTTTTGGAAATGCTTTTTTAAAAAGGTTTATGTATT
Source organism: Hestina assimilis (assembly GCA_023373885.1). Classification (NCBI taxonomy): domain Eukaryota; kingdom Metazoa; phylum Arthropoda; class Insecta; order Lepidoptera; family Nymphalidae; genus Hestina; species Hestina assimilis. The sequence goes on from CM041750.1 coordinate 13,217,629, forward strand.
ACTTATTTACAGAATAAATCGGAGAATTTACGCGTTCAATTAGCAGAGCGCGTACAAGAAGTTGGTCAGCTGCGAGACGCGCTTGCAGCCGCTGAAGGTTCGTATTGAAAAAAATATTTACAGAATCATAGAAAGAAGTATTAATAAAGAAATCATTTAACAATGTTGTTTTACTTCAATATATAACGGTTTCAGTGAAACTATTTTGCGTAAGCTACGAGCTTAATTGGATGGGCAATAGGATTGTTACTAATTACTTGAAAAAGCATTGCTAATGTAGCGACATCTACACGCAACACGACGTAACGCGATAGAAATACAAGATTGTCACAATGTCGCATCAAGCTACAACGACACCTACAGGGCATACTACGCAACGATATGGACGACCAACGAACGTCACGATCCTAAATCGCGCTATCAAAGTTTCCTACGCTCTTGAGATATATATACAACTTTCCAACGTAAGTCGTCGGGCTTCGATCCGCCAGGCAATATCACCCGCCTGGTCGGAGGATCCTCCCTTCGTGTTGAGACACATTTCTCACACGTCGTCACCTCCACAGTGATGACTTCCGACGTGATCTTCACCTTCTACACTAATATTCGTTATATAAAAAAAATGACTTTAAACTGTTGTGATGTTATGATGTTATTGTTATGTGTTCTTCATGATATAATAAGGTCGCGCCGCTCGCCTGGACGTGCGCCGCGCTCAGCTCGAGGGCGACGTGCAGCGCGCCGCCGTCGCCGCGCGCGACAGGGACGCCGCGCTCAAGGTCTCTCTCTCTCTCTCTCTCACACACACACACACACATACGCGTTCACACAGTATACAGAGTTACATGCACAGGAATACTGACAGATTCACTACTATGGGAGATTCACTACTATACATTAAAATTTTGCAACATATCATTATGTCTTTTGTTTTGTTACTTGTTATAAAATGCTTTGTTATTGTGTTTTTTATGGTATATAGTGGTTTGTTGAGACTAAATGGTTTTCTATTTTTTTCAAAAACGCACATAAATTTTCACACACAATGTATGTGACATACATTAGCACACACACATACATAATGATCGCGCACACTTAGTATTTGTCATTCAACATGTGTCGTCATATACACAAATATCCAATTCTCTACATACATTTTTTTTATATAAGAGGCGGGAACAGGCAGGAGGCCTATCTGATGTTCGCCGCTCACCGCTGCCCATAAAAATCTGCAATACCAGAGGGTGTGCAGGAAAGTTACCGACATTTAAGGAATGAATTTTTTCTTGAAGGTTTCCAGATCGTATTTGTTCGGAAAGACCGCCGGCGGAAGTTGGTTCCAAAGAGTGATTGTGTGACAATTTAGATTTTGATAAATGCTATAGAAGATGCAGAGGGCTCCAACATCTCTATCTACATATTCATAAATCAATAAAAAATACACCAACAGAAACTCCAAGAGCGCTGCGAGGGCTACACCAGAACCATCGCGTCGCTGGAGGACCGCTGCGCGTCGCTCAAGGGCACGGTGGAGCAGCTGTCCGCGGCGCTGCAGAAGGCGGCCGGCGCCGAGGGCGAGCTCAGGGCCGAGCTCGGCAAGACGCAGCGGCTGCTCAGCGAGGCCAAGAACAACGAAAACAACGCCATGGATAAGCTGCGCCAGATACAGAAGAATGTCTGTAAGTCTTTTCTTTGGGACGAAGTTCCTTAACGCGGCTTACGGGTAGTGCGATGAAGTAGATAAAAGCGTGCGTCCCGTAACAAGTACACGAGCAAGTGAGTGCGCAGACGGATGTACAAATCTCTCTCTGTCCCTGTCTGTTTTTACCATATAACCTATTGAAATGTACTGATTTCATTTCGAATTACATTGTTAGTTGAAGAAAATCGTAAGTAACTTTGTTCCTGAAGGGGGTCCACTGACCGCACAATTTTTTTATGTATATTGCTGTTTCAATGGGTGAGGAAGTCGAGTACTGAAACCCAGCCATGAAAAAAAGGACAGCTTTCGCGATTGCTTAAGTTGATTTTAAAAAAAGTAAACCCTAAAGTCGTCATAGGAAATGAAGGAAACACTCCGAGCCATTCTAGTCGATGGACTCGCCAAACGGTGTGAGCGCGTCGTGACGTGTGGAACAAGGGAGCTCGTCTTCGCCGGCGAAGACGGTGTTGTGTGCGTGTTTGAGCTGTGTATGGAGCATTGTCTAACGTGATCATTATCGTCAGAGTCTCGTATGACGTGCTTAGGACGACTTCAGTCGATATGTCATCTCTCTCTGTATCGATACTAGACTCTCTAATCAGAGGGTTTGAGTGGGAGATAGATTGATCGAAATAGATTTGCGATAAGCGCTTCGAATGTTTAGGGATTGAATCGATTTCAAAGCCTCTATGGAGATTTACGTTGTGCATGTACCATGTACAAGTTTGTAAGTCTAGAAATAAAGCTTACAAATATGACAATAAATTTGAAATTTCTGTTGACTAGCACGGATATTAATTAATACCAAATGTGGTAAATATCAACATCAAATTTTACTATCCTGATGATATTGTAATTCTTCTTCTGTCTCTACCTCGTTACGTCCATGATCACCATGAAGAATAGTAATACACATTCTGAAAATAGTTTCAGCAAAACTTAGCAAAACATTTTATTCGATTTTCACAGAGTATTGTTTTGTAGAGTAGTATTTGCTATTCATAAGTCTGTTTTTTTACATCCTCTGTAACCTTAAGTATATAGGTGTGCAATTTATAAATATGTATGTGTTATATAGGTTTGTAATTTGAACCCTTAATAATTGGGTCAGTTACTTTAAGTTTTTTTTTTAAATAAACGTTTCCAAAATTCTTTTATTCACAGCAAATTGCGAGAATGAGCGTCGAGTGCTAACCGAGAAACTAGAAGGCGCTAAGTCTGCTCTGAGCGAGCTGAAGCGACTCAACTGCTCGCTGGAGGACCAAGTTCACCGGCTCACCAATCAGCTTGCTAATATCGAAGCGCAAAGGTTTGTCTGATTTTAGGGTTCCATAGCCAAATATTATTGAAGTTGTACTTCTTTTGGCGCGTTAGAGAAAAATGATGAGAGTAAATTTTTAAGATGCGCGCGCACACCGTCACAAAAAACCGACACCCTGAAGTTGGCTATAGTCAACATTTTTTTGTGATATTTATTTAACTAGATAATGCGTTATAATAAAACTTTCAATGTATTAAGTACCTTTTTCTATTGTTAGTGTCTACAAACGTAGAATAAGGCGAAAGATAAAATTTTTAACAATTCCGGAGAAAAATATACAAAAGAAAAAATTAATAAGATGACATTTGACAATTTGAAATGACAAATTTCAAGGTAATCATATATGAAATTCGTTGACCTCCATATTTAACTGGACTGCTTGTCTACATGGCGCAAAATGACATAAAGTATTTACTATTGAAGCGCCCCAACCAACTGGCTGGGAACCAAATAATACGTACCTTATACCGTGTAACAAATCTTTATTCAAATAGTTTTCTTATCCCCATTAATATTCATGCCTTCACAAATGTACCGTTTTAATTGAAAAGATTTTTATCTTGTTACGCCAAAGAAGTATAACTTCTAACGCGTGTACATAAGTACACACACACTTTTTTTTTGTCGAAACCTTGTAGCAGTAAAGATATGCTCCTCTTAGTACAAATGGGCCGGCTCGACCGGGCAAGTACTGCCCTCTCACAGAAAATCGGCGTAAAGTAACAGTATCAGTAGGTACTGTTGCGTTTCGTACTATGAGTGAGAGCGTCGGAGGCCCAATATTCTACCCCCTCTGCCCCCTTCCTTTTTCTTTCTCATCCCTTCCCTTCTATCCTTTAGGTTGGGTATTTTTATGTTCGTAAGCTGGCAAGCAAGGATACGGCCCACCTGATGGTGAGCGGCTGCCGTAGCCTATGAGCTCTTGCAACATTAGTAGGCGCCACACACGCGTTGCCAACCCCGAAATATTGATTCTTAAATCTCCTTTGCCCAGTAATTTCACTAACCTCCTGTGCCCTTCAAACCAAAACACAGTAATGGTAAAGACACTACTGATTTGAGGTATAATTGAAACTGAAATTACCGCGATCATAGGTAGCGGTGGTAGCTTACCATCAGGCGGACCATATGCTTGTTTGGCAACCGTCATGAAATAAAAAAAAAATAACTCATTTTAATAATAATTTTCTCATAACCAGAGCCGATCTAGAATCCCAACTGCGCATGACGACATGGGACGGTAAAGAGAGTAACGATAGCGAGCTGGAGCGAGAGTTACACTCTTTACAAAGGGAGAGATCCGAGCTGAAGGCGAAGAACGATGCGCTGCAGGACACCGTGAGGAAGCTGGAAGCCGAGAGGCGCATGATCAGACCCTCGGCCTTGAGGAGCAAGAGCCACGACAGAGCCGACAAGACCGTGTATTACTCTTCTGACCTGGATTCCGGTAAGACTCTTCTGTTTATTATTCTTATCTAGATATGACGGAAGGCGTTATGTAGTTTTTTGGTGACCCCACGGGAACCGAACATTTTTCCAGGATAAAAAATATCCTTTATGGTAATCCAGGTAATAAGCTATGTGTGTACCAAATTTCTTCTAATCTGTCCAATCGTTTTTGCGACTACGATGTACGCTACGAACGAATTTATTCATACGCTAACTTCATTCGGTTATGATTTGCACAACATAACCGAATGAAGTTAGCGTTCGTTGCTGTTAAATTAACGAAGGGGCACCAATTGTTCTGTGACATTGTTTGTGTAAATAGGCCGGTCTATATTATGTAGGAAGTCTATAGCTTCGACACCTTTTAATAACAAATGGATTATTGCAACGCAACATGCGTGATGTGATAAAAATTGCGAGAAACTGTGGCCTCTACAAGGACAGATACCTATATGGATATTTTCGCCTGTTTTTAACCCCAATGGTCGCAGGTTCGGTTCCCTCTCGGGGCGTATGACGATATAGCCCAATACGCCATGTGTTCCAGTCTAGGTGATTAGTTTTATGTATTTGTGTTTCCGGATTTCCGACGGTATATTACCATCGTAATCGGGGCCGCTTAGCTTGTAACGTTTAGTTTTAATGTTATGTTTACGTATGTTTCCGAAATTTAATTATTTTCTCGTTAAGGCAAACTCACCACGCCTACTAAAGGGGTATTTTAGTGTTCTCAATATTCAAAGTTTATATTGCAGATTCATTATAAAGATACATCTAATTCAATTTATATAATTATATGTATTACTTTCATTTCTAGGAGCGGATTCCACGAAGGACTCTCGCGGTTACAAGGACTATAAGGACTACAAGGAAGTCCCTTGCAAGGACAAATCTTATAGCACAGAATTCAGTCTTCTGGAACTAGAGAACCGGGAACTGAAAATGAAGATCAGACGTCTTGAGAAAGAACTCTCTGATAAGGTTATAAAGTTATAATTTATAGTATGAAAATAATAATGGATCAATATTGCCCATTATATATGGCCCACCATGTACTAACCAGTTTACAAAATTTTACCACTTGGGTAACACTATCGAATCGCGCCTAAAGTGTAACGTGAGAGAAAAAAGACACAATAAAATACAACACACCATATATAATTATATTTTTTGCCTTCAATGCATTTCATAAGGTTAATTCTTTTAAGGGTTCCGTATCTCAAATGGTAAAAAAGGAACTTATAAGATCAGTTTCTTGTCGTGTTGAAGTCTATAGTCCCTATTAGGTGTTTAAAAATCATGGTCTTGAGTCAATACGATAAACAGATAAAGGCAAATTTTGATTTCCACGAATTTTAATTTTCAACTTTTTTATTTTTCTAAATTTTCCATTTTGTTTTGTGCTGACCTAATTCTAGGTTAACCCGAAGTAATCTATAGGTCTTTTGGGTCGAAAATTATATGTTAGTTCCCGTTGTTTTACTATATTCGACATTTTCGTAATTTTAATAATCTAGTCTCGTAATTATTTTCTTTTTTCGTTAATTTCATCTAATTTTATTATATATTATAGTTATTACTGTATTTCTAAACTAAGTTATTATTTAGAAACAAATAAATAAATAAATAAAAAAGAATTTAAAAAATTATCAAGAATAATTATGTACTAAATTTTAAAGAAGTTTACAATTTAATTCAAGGTTATTTTTGTGAAATGAGGTTTTTTCATAAACAATTCCTTTAATCATATTATCTGTATAAAATAATTTCACATCAGCCAAGCGTCTGAAGGAAAGGCTCTTCTGCCAAGGAAGGCTCAATTTTCGAATAATAAGCTAATAATGATTAATTCAGGAATCCGAATTAGCGATGGCGCGCAACCGTTACTTCGGCGACATGTCGTCGGCCGGCGGCGGGAACAGACAAGACGTCGAGCAGTACCGCCAGGCGGCGCTGCAGGCCGAGAGGCTGCTCGAAGCTAGAGAAGCCAGCCACAGACAACAGATCATGCGTCTCGAGAATCAGGTCAGTTTTATTTCGTCTTTGATGGTATTTTTTATGATCGGAAATAATTGATTCCTTAGACCCTAATACTAGTACTGGTATTGACTGTGTCAGTGCCAGAGTTCTTCAAAGTATTAGAATGTCAATAATCCTAAATTTATCTCCTTGCTTAAATAAATATCAACTGATGTTTTCCAGAAATTTTAAAAATAGCTGAAATCATAAATCAGATCCTGGAAACTATAGGCCAAATTCAGTGTTACCGGTTCTGTTGCAGATAGTGATATATCTATAAAAGACTTTACTGTCTTGGGCTTTAAAATTAACTTTTTATATGAGCATCAATACGGGTGTCGGTAAAGATCTAATACCATATCACATCAAAAGATTTAATAACAAAAGTAAAGACCAAGAGAGACCAAAACTATGTAACACTTGGGAGTTTTTATTGACTTAAAAACAGCTTTTGACACTGTCTGCCATTCCTTAGTATTGAAAAAACTAAAATAAATAGGCATCATTGGAATAATATATGAAATGTTGAGATCGTATCTAACAAACAGGTGTCAAGTTGTGAAAATTAGTGATTATCAGAGTAGTAAAAAGTACTTTATGTGCGGTGTGCCACAGGGTTCCATTCTTGGGCCCATCATGTTTCTTATTTATATAAATAAAATTAATCAAGCAGGACTACAAGATCACCTGATACTATGCGGTCATTACCAGCCTTTTTTATGTTACTGGGTTGGCCAAACCGGAACACAGTAATGCCAAAGACATTACAGCTTATCGGTAGAAAATGCACTGCGGTGGTACCTACCTGAAATAATTCCACGAGTTCAAGAAGATTTGAACACACTAAATAACTAACATTAAGTGCACTCACTGATCGCTAAACAATGAGTGGGTTAAGCAAATTTAGGTGTGGTCAATCACTAGATAGGTGACCGCATTCCAACTGAGCGTCTCCGTGCTTCTGAGGGCACGTAAGAAGTCGGTCCCGGCTGTTATCAGTTTGATGATAGTCGAAAAGTCATGTCAGAGTCCTATAAGGGCGACCTGAACAACACTGATATTAGGTAATGAGCTAAGCTAGTTAATAATAAATCAAATACAACCTCCGTCTTCCCCACCACGTATAGCATCGGTATCTTCAAATCAAGAGTAAGGAGACATTTTGGCAAAAGCGCTCCACCCTAAAATGTAACATCACTTTGCATCAGGTGTGATAACAGCCTAGCGACAACGAAGTGCACTACTTGACTATAAGTGCAATTATAAACTTATTTAAATTATTATATTAATCATAAGGTTGATATATGCGTAGATGTCTCTACGTAACATTACTTCTCGACCAGTGAAGTATTTAATTTTTTTTTTTGATATATCATGACGGTCGGCAACCAAGCATACGGTTCGCCTAATGGTAAGCAGTCACCGCAACCTATGAAAGCTTGCGATACTTGAAGTATCATATGCGCGTTACCAACCCAAGGAACAGGAGGGAAGTGATGAGAAGAGAAAAAAGGAAGGGAACAGAGGGAGTAGGAGATTGGGCCACTGGCGCTCTCACGGATCACACGAAACGCAATAGTACGTATTGATACTGTTACTTTACAACGATTTTCTGTGAGAGGGTAGTACTTCCCCGGTCGAACCGGCCCATTTGTGCTGAGAGAAAACATGGCTTTACTAACGTTAAATTTCGCTTTTATTCAAAAATTAAGAATTTCTGAGAGTTCGTCAAAATATAGGGAAATGTCTAAAATTATCATAGTTATTATGCTTCCTACTCCAAACAATTCTACCACCCGTCAACGTTTATACGTATTTCCTTCAGAAAATTCATCCATTGCTTTGTCCTTCCCTTACGTCACCGTTATACTTCATTATACTACAATTAAATAATTCAATGGTTTTTCCTTTTTCAATACGTCATATCTTTGCTAGGAATAAATACATATTGTTTTCGGAATTTTTGATGAGTCTATAAGGTAAGGTTTGAAAATTATGAGTAATTGCTTTACGAAAATTTTTCTTGAATCAACATAGTGGACGTCGGTGAAAATCATTATTATGTGCCTTATTGTTTCGCAATATTACTGCAGATATTGTTGGTTTTATAAAACCCTTTTTTTCAGTAAGATGTAAAAATGTTTTAACAGCCAATCATGTTAATTTTCGAAAAGACAACTAGGCTTTAAACATTTACTAGGGATCACGAAAATTCAAACTATCAAATAACTCTACAAAATATACATGTGCCCTACTCGATATACTAGAACCATGCCGAAAAAAAGTGGTTTTTGGCTTTATAGTATCGTACCATTAGTCCCCGTATTTAACCCAGGGTCTGCTTATACTCTTATCTTGATTTGACGGGTTACTAGTTTCTAAATGATAAGATAATAATTATGAAAGAGCAACCTACCTATCAAGAGTCAACGATTATTATCATTTATAAGAGTTAACGATGTTATAATAACAACCGCGACCGTCAGCTTAACGTGCACACCGAGACACGGATAAACCGAAATCGAAACGGCTACAGTTGAGGCTCAAAGCAAGCTCAGTACCAGCACGCCACAACGGTCGTCTTTATAGTATATTTATATGAAGTAGGTATTTGTTAACGGAGGTCCCCTTGTACGCAGTTGTCCCAGTTGCGCTCGCAGCTGTCGGCGGAGATCCGGCGGCGCCAGAGCTACGTGTCGCGCAGCGGGCGCGCGGCGCGCGACGTGCAGCGCCTGCGCGCCGCGCTCGGGGACTCGCTGAGAGCCGTCTCGCAGGTGAGAGGTTTGGGGTTTGCTGCTGGCACAGGTTAACTACTTGAGTGTCAATAGAAACAGTAATTGTCTATGTTCAACTACAATAAATAAATAAATAAACGCTGCACACTCAACGGCCCCCATTAGGATAGTAGTATCCTGTGTCGGGGGTCCGGAAACATTCACAATGACAAGGACAAACACAACCAGACCGGAAAACATGCCTGAACGATTAATACAAACATCTGCTCCGAGCGGGAATCGAACCCACAACCGTCGAGACTTAAGGCTACCCACAACGCCACAACGGTGTCAAATTTTTGTCCATGTTTTTGACTATGTATGTCTAATAAAGTTTTCCGTTCTTCCAATCATTGCATTATTAATATTTAAAAACTGAATAGCTACAGTACATTGCTGAAAAACTAGTATAACTAATAAACATCATGTATAAACATTGATATATTGAATTATTTCTAAATATTTTTTTGTTCCTAGGATCCAGCATTGGACTCGTACACCTTGGAGCACGAAGCGAGGAAATTAGACAGCACCCTGTCGCAGTCCCTTCCACCACTCAACGACAGTTACGATTCGTCTAAATAAATATCAAAATTTACTTAGTAAAGCAAAGAGTTTCTTACGTAAAAATATGGATCGATAACATAGATATAGAGAATAATAGATTGTGTATCCCATATATTGAAATTGGTAAAAATTGAAGAATGAACTAACGCCATCTGAAGTGGTTTGACCTAAAAAAAATTGGCGCATGTGCGAAATTAAGAGTAAGGGTGGGCCTGGGATATTGACCATGAAATTCAAGGTTTTTGTACCCTACGATGCATGCATTTGTTGATGATCCGAGCATTTGTTGGATGGCGCTTCAATTTTAAGCCCTTTCAGGTCATTTTACGCCAAATAGACGCGTAATCCATCTACCCTCTTTATTATCTATGGCCGAAACAAATGCTCTAAAACTTCTTCGAAAGATCAATTAAGAACTATTTTATAACGTAGGTTGTAGTCCTTTATATTAAAAGGATTTTGGACGTCGTTATTTTCGCGACTTTTCTTATTAGTAAATCGAAGTAATTTCATAGAATTTTTATGTTTCCGGATCATACAATCGGACCCAACAGGGTATTATAACTTTAAAGAATGAATTAGAAAATGCTTTAGATATGAGATACCAAGATACTTTAACCCTGTGAACAGCGGATGGCGGATTACCAGCAGGCTGATTAGGCTTGAGCCTAGGGTGGCAAATTTGGGGACCGAATTGTTTTTGCTAACTTGTAGAAATCAAAAAAAATGTCTGCATGTCGACCTATGACTTCTCCCCTCTCACTTGTCATTGTACATTCCTAGTATAAAACTACCATATTCTAGAGTAAAACGGCTATTTCGTCGCCTTCCAACCAGTAATCGGGCTTTTGTATGTAATGGATTGTAACAATAATTTGAGACATGACAATTGTAGAGGCAAGGGCCGCAACCTTATAGCGTATACCTTGAAAATTTTTGAAATCCCCCAGTGCATGTGAAATTACTTCGATTTAAAAAAATTGTACCAATTAACTTAAGGACCACTTTGCACTAGTCGTTAATTTAAAATTACAATCAAAATAAAAGATTTAAGATCCGGCCATTTGGATTTTAACTAGAGAGCGCACATTGTAGATTTTTCCGGATTTTTATTTAGTTATATATCTGCTTATAAGTCTGCTGCTATAAAGTATCGACAATACTATTAGCATCTTAAGAAATTTTGCATTTTATAAACAATTTCGTTTCTAATTTGTTTATTTTTCAGCCCTAAGTAATGTTTTTAGTAGTAGACCCCTTTTTAAGTATCTGCACTGTTGCAGTTTATTCGACGAGACCAATAGGGTCTCAACTCCTACAACCTCCAGTACCTCCTACGTTCCTATTTCTCCTCCTTGAACCTTGGGTCGATAATCTTGCAACCAGTATAACGTTTGAAGTTATATTCGATACTTAAGGCATAAGGTTTTTAAAAACATTTCTTTATGGATCGTTTTTACTTTTTTATAGATCGATTTTTTTAAGAATATTAGCAATGCTTTTTCAAGGCATTACTAATATTCCTATTGCCCTCCAAATAAGCTCGAAGCTTGCGCTAGGAGTGGGTACGACAATACCCCAATGGGGTCAAGATCGAACCCTCGACTCTCGCGTTAACGGAGCGAAGTCGGCCCTTCTACCGTTGAGCTATAGAGGCTTTTTTTGACGTTACTTTTGAGTTTTATTTTATTAGGACAGAAAAGTTAAACTTTTATGCAATAATTAATAAGTTCGTACGGCGTGTGTACAGATTTATATTATTCTTTAATATCAGTCGAAAAATTATTTTTTGATGTAACAAAATATTGTTTATGTTGAAACTTCGATAAAATCAAACAGATAAATGTCCAATGTGCGCTTAAAATAACATTTCCATGCAGGAAATTAGTATCCTTCGCATAGATAACTTCTACTAGGGAAGTCATTAGAATTCTATTACCTCTAAATATAGACAAAGGTTTTTTTTTTATCTATAGATAATATTAAAACTTAGAGAAGTAGCGAAATGATGCCAATACATCATAAATATTTGAGCATATTAATTTAGTTTATATATTTTCATTCTAGTCATTTATAGAATAAGTTTTTTGCAGACCCTTGCCGCACTTAGTCTTTCCTAGTCAAGGTCTATACAAATTTTGTAGGAAGTTTTCATTTTTCATTAGCGGCATTTTAGACGTTTTTGGACAACATGTAACCAAGTAATAAGCAAAACTGTGGAGCTCCCTCTTAAATTAGTATTCAAAACACAAAAAATACTAATATAATTTAATAATTTGTGTTAAAATATCATTTTTAATCTTACGTAACATACATATCAATTCAGTTTGTAGAAAAGCAAGAAAAAATGGACAAACCCCGCTCCGTAGGCCCGAATTTTAAATCTAAACTGTGATGTCTTTCAAACCCTATTTGTTCTACAAATTGTAGAATGGCTTTGATATGGCACCGAGATAAGATTCTTATAGAAGACTCTCTAACAATTATTTTTTTATTCAAAAAAGCTATTTCATGTAACTTATTAGAATGATAAAAATCGTTTGTCCGTCATTTATCATGTTCTTATCAAACTTCGGTCGAACGGGATTTATCAACGAAAAATAAAAATATCATATACCGATGTTCCCTAATATTTATTTAAAAAAATTAATATCTCATCACATAGTGAATACTCTGCATTATGATGTGAAAACTGACTAATACTGACGTATTCAAGACTTATCAATAATTAAAATTTAAAGATAGTGACTATCAAATGGTTATTATTATTGCCTACTAGCTTTAGCCAGCGGCTTCGCCCGCGTGGATAACGATTTTAATACAACATTTCAACCCCTTTTTCACCCCTACAGGGGTGGAATTTTAGTAAATACTAAAACAAGTGTATTTTTTATTTTTTATTGTTTACCGAATGGCAGTTTCATGTTTCTAATTTTAAACTGTAAAATACATGTTTATTAATCTTTAATTTTTAACAAAGTTTCATGCTCCTAGTTTTAAAAATGATGGACTTCCATACAAATTTGCGACCCACCCATTTTCACCCCTTCAAGGGTTGAATTTTGAAAAATCCTTTCTTAGTGCGCGTTTACATTTTAAAAAGCAACACCTGTGAAATCAGCTTTTTACGTCCAAGGGTTTAGGCTGGGCGTTTATAAGTCAGTCAAGTCTTCGTCTTTTATATATTATTAGGGTCCGACCGAAACTGGTTTTTCAACCGAAACCGAAACCGAAACCGAACTTTCGGCCTCCCTCTCAGTTTCGGCCGAAACCGAAACCGAAACTTTTAAAAAATATTTAAAATTACGCTTTTTTAAATGAAATTTGAATTTCAAGTTTTTTTAACATTTATTTGCATGTATACATTCGTAGTTAACTAATTAGGAACAGAAAATAATTTGATTAAATATTTTAAAAATTTAATTTTATGAGATACTGTTTGTTATAAAGTATACTGTTCAATGCTGTGTACTTTTTCGAAGCTAAGAATATTTTATTGTAGGTTTATTTAAAGAGAAATCTCTCGCATTGAAATTCCTCTTTTACTGGCTAACCGTCTAATTAGGGATAGCAAGAGTTAGTGTTTTATTTTCAATTTATAAAAAATAAACCTGAAATACAAAGGCGGATAGACTTTCTATTTTTATTAGGCGTCATTCTTTAATTTATAGTTTTGATTTCTAAAATGTATATCACAATTTATTATTTAAACATGGGTTACTTATTTAACCAAGCGAAAACAATTTTATCTCAACGTAAATGGCCATACAGTAAAATAGCTAGTCATTTGATTTGCTCCAAAAGTATGGTTTTCAACGCTGTACAATATTTTCAAACGTATAAAACTACTGAAACTGTGTACCTAGAAAGAAATTCAGCTAATTTAATAGCTTTATAAAAAGTTCCCTTTGTGGGCTCTGTAATTATTAAAAGAGAAAAATTTGGACTAGAACTTAGTGGCGAAGTTACATGGGCGCTATATCACGAAAATGATCCAAAATATACTTCACTGTTTATTCAATGATTTTTAGCCGGTGAACTATTATCAGTCTTAGATTGGCCTGCCAATAGCCTAGACATAAATTCTTTGGAACATTTGTGGTACAACAAACTGGAAATTTAAACCAACTCTATAGTAAAGACGCCTGGAAGAACTTCACTGACGAAACTTGTCATTATTTGATCAATTCGATGCCGCGCCGATGTCGATATGGCTATGGCTAATAATGGAAATCACATTTATTGTTAATTTTTAATAGAAAACGTTGCTTTTTCGATGAATTTAATAATAAATGTACATTTTTCTCTTCCATTACATTCTGCGTTCATTATTTCTAACGCGTTTTCTTAAGTGTCCTAAATTACTTGTCCAGTGTTATATTAGCACGAAGGAGAAGTAAAGTTGAATTTTAATGTTATTTTTAATTATAATCCATTCCAAAATTTAATAATTCTATTAAGAAAACATTGGTTAAATGATCAAGATCAGATCAACATTAAAAACGTAATGAAGACTTCATGTTAACTGAAATTACAGAAAATATAAATAAATGTAACTCTTATTATACCAATGTCCCTAATTAGTTGACCACCACTGTATATAATATAGACAGTTAAATATAGTTAAATAAAATAAATATTAAAAATTCATTAAAGTCATAACCTTTTTTTGCCATGAATATACAGGACTTACTATTGGGAGTAAACTTAAAAAAAAGGAACAACTTGTAGTTAGATATACTAGGTACATAACTAACTAGTAATACGTTGTGTTCATAATATTTTAAAGATCAATCTAATACTTATATCTGGACATTTTTTGGTCACGAGTTGGGTGCGAAGTTTACCGCACAACGCACGAAAACTCACGAACACTCGAGTTTCGGCGAGGCCGAAAGTTTCGGCTATATTTTGGCCGAAACCGAAACTAAAGCCGAAACTAGATTTTTGGCCGAAACTGGCCGAAACCGAAACCGAAACCGAAATTTCGGTCGGTCCCTATATATTATACAGAATTAACAAATGGTATTAAAATCAGAAGCAAGATCGTATCGAATCATCGAAGTAAAGTCGAAATATTATTTTTTTAATATTACTCATTTCCTAGTCTCTATGTTAATTTTATTGAAATAGCCGCGTGCAAGTTCATTTTAATATTTTTCAGGTCAGACATGTTGACTTGACACAAATAATTAAAAAGTAGGATTTTTAAACAGCAACTTATGTTGTGGAGCGTTCCAAAATAAATAATTATACAAAAACATTTTTGAGGTAATATTTATCTGGTTCATACGGAGAGTCAACATAATTGATTCGTGACCATGACCTCATTAAAATAGTCTATAAGCAAAACACGAGTGATCTTCTCGAAGGGTAGCATGATTCAATGGTGACTCAGTCAGTGTTAAGGTCACTTCGTCAGTCAGCCGGAAGTACAACGGAAGCGATTTTTTTTAAATAAATGACTCAAGTCTAGCCTAACTGACAATAAGATTTGAAATTTTAATGAGATTTTTATTATTCATAAAATTAATGTAGCAACTTTTGCGAATATGAAGAATAGGCCTTGTACAATAGAATAATTTCAAGTGTTACTAGGTTGCCTACACAAGTTAATACTTGTTAAAAAAATTAAGTCTATTTTTAAACTAAAAAATGGTACTCTTATCACGATTTTTGAAGCGGCCCACTTGGCCCCACTCGTGTAGACGGCCTTCGATGACCCTAGACACGGCCAACACCCCTCCAATAAAAACTAATAAGGCAAATTGAGAATGCGAGTAGGTGTTAATATTATCATACATGTGTTGTATCAGTTCCGTAAATATACATCATTAACAAGCTAACACGATCCAGTTACATAGCTTATACTACATATATAAAAAATAATATGAATATTTCTGCCACATTATAGAACTTTTTAATTACAATTTAAACTTTATTTGTCCTACATCGAAGCCATTAAGGATAAATGTATCAATAATTCCCTGTATAATAATTTTAGAAATTAGTTCAGCATACATTATGTTAGATGAAAAATAGTAAAAGTGACGTATTACGAAAATAATATTAAATTTGCCCTTTGAAATATATGTAATTTTTGTCATGCACATGTAATAACATATTTTTTATCAGTGTAATATTGTTTATCAGAAATCGAAGCGATAGCTGCAATATCATTATTTAAGATTTATTCAAACATACTGAAAAAAGTGCAGGCTTATTTTGAAATAACCCCAATACATGTGTTGATAACGTTCGTAACACTCCTTGATGATAAGGAATAGCACAAAAATATATACACATTATCAACTTTTTAGGCGATGGAAACTTTTAGAACGCAATTGTATGTAGATTTTGTCTCCCACGCTTATTACCATTATTATTATAAAATGTTTTTAAGTGATGCGTATCCCATGGTGAACTCGATCTATGCGCTAGACCATGTTTCATTTGATGGGATGCGGCTGTAGTGATGTCTCGCAACGTAATTCAACACTTTATTTGTAATATTATAATTAGTATAGCTTGTTTTATAGGTCAAAGTCGAGGAAGGCGTATTGTGTTCATTTTCATTGGACTGTGTCAATTCTTATGTTACTAGAATGTCGACATACGCCCGCCACGTCACACTGCCATTACTTTTTATCGAAAATTGTACCTACGTAGTTTAGTTATACTGTATAATGTGTGGACACGTTTTATGAAAGTTTTTTACACATGTCAAGTCAATAAAATAGTAGTAGATGGTAATTGGTTGTTTCATTTAATTAAATTCCATTAAAATTCCGAGTCAATTGCCATATGTCGGCGCAGGGCTCCGAGAGCGTGCGGGCCCGCGTGACTCATCGCAATGTACTTCTACATACAAAACGGTCGCAACACTCGCCAAGCGAGCGAGAAAATAATACACAACCCAAAACATGAATATTTAAAATTGGTTTTATTGATAAATTTGCAAAAAAAAGAAATTAATTGTACATGTCGATTATTGATTGAAAAGATAAAAAATATACAAGTTCTTAATTTGCACGATATATATAAAAATATAATTCAACTCAGATCAAGTCGTTACCAATATCCTTGTGCAGTTAAATCTTAAATCTTAACAGAAATGATAATTGAGGAAACATCTAAACCGTAACAATATTTGAACACCTATTTATAATTATTAGTTTTAACAAAGTTTTTAATAGTAGCAACACATAGGCTGGTAATTCACATTTAAATGAGCCAGTAATCATAAAACTTTATTCCATTTACAATAACGATAAATTTAAATTTTTTTAAGTTTTACATTTAGGAATAGTTTTGTTGAGTGCCGACTGTACTAAGACAGACGTTGGATTCACTACATTTGGTAAAGTACAGTCACCTAAGGCTCACTAAGATTTGTTCAAAAGTAAGAGTCCTATGCGGTGTTGCACATTAACTTTCCTTTGATACATTTGTATTATATAACAAGACAATAATATATCTGAAAAAATTTAATGTATTCTTAATTATTAAACATTATACACTGGTTAAGGCCTGCTGGCACAAACTTCAGGACCCCCAAGAGCCTGTTATAACCATACATTCTGGCCATTCAGAAGTTTGTAAATAATAATAAATGCTATCATAACATATCTGCTTAGTTCAGACGGAATGACGGAGCAACAATGTACTGCTCAGTAACATTCACTATCAAACGCATATCAAATTTATAACAAAATGTTGATACATTCCAGTATTGATAACCAAACAATATAACATCTGTATACAATACAAACACACTGTATTTGTTTAAAAAAACAAAGGTGATATAGTCTTTGCTTCCACTAAAACAAAATTGTGCACATTTAAAGCTTAAAATACTACAATTACCTGACGAATGATTGACGCAGAGCTGGATAAATAATTATTATTATAATTATCCTGTTGTAGTAATCACTCATTGTCTGAACTAAGCAAGAATTTTAACAATACTCTAAAGACATACTTTATTATCTCCCACAAAACAGGTTAGATTGTTATATCGAATAAAAATACAAGAGGAAAAATTTTAGACAATTATTTTTTACACTATTATTTTCATTATAGACTTCTATATAAATTGAAAATCACAAAGTTAATAGGACATTTAAGTTTAAAACTTCTGAACATGGCATCATTCATACTATACAAAATGGAATATTGATAGTAAAATACACACAGAATCTTTGAATGTATCCTCAAACAAAAACTCTAATTTTAAATACAGACTGAGGAGTAGTCGTCTACTTTATACACTGTCGATGGAACGGGACACCAAAGGTGTAGATCTGTGATGCATTTCCCAATCATTTATAGCACTGGACCACATTTAGCTCAACAAATGCACATTTTCAAAATTCTCAAGATATTCATTAACCAACCATGCCCACCCGACCTAGTTTACTTTTGGAACTGTCAAGAGCCAAATCCGGGTACGAGAAGTCTTTCAAATTATTAAATATTTAATACCTAGAATGCGTCGGAAGCGCCGCGATCCTTACAGCAGTTGACAGTTGATGGGTTTTTAGTCTTCTTTTTTCCTCCTTGGGTGATTTTTTGTTGATTTGTCGCACTAGATCGTAGAACACTTCGTTCACACTGATTTTAGCCTTCGCGGAGGTCTCCATAAAAACGCAGTTAAAATGGGTCGCAAGGTTCGTGCCCTGTTGCTTTCCAACCACGCGCTCTGCCTCCAAATCACACTTGTTGCCCACTAACACCATCGGTACGTCGTTCGTGTCTTTAACTCGCAGGATCTGCTCCCGAAGGTCCTGCAGGTCGTTGAATGTCGATTGCGCTGTGATCGAATATACTAACACGAAACCCTGACCGTTCTTCATGTATAAATCTCTCATCGCAGTAAATTGCTCCGTGCCGGCTGTGTCAAGAATTTCGAGCATGCATTGTTGTCCGTCAACTTCCACTTGTTTCCGATAGCTGTCTTCGATGGTGGGGTCGTATTTCTCCACAAAGATGCCTTGTACGAATTGTACTGTCAGGGCCGATTTTCCCACGCCTCCGCTACCTAGCACGACTATTTTGTATTCGCGCATTATTAAACTATTTTAAATTACGTGATATAATACACCAAAACGAAAAATCACACTGCTAAGAAGCACATTAAATAGTAAGTTATTGCAAATAAAACCTTCAACAAGTCAAACCGCCATGACACCGTTAACAGGGCGATGGCTCACTTTGCTAGTGTTGCTATGTAAAGTTCTATAATGATATAATCGCTTAAAAGTATTTGTAGCTTGAAAAAAACAGTATCATTCATTTTTACTTCAAAAAAGTCATTATCCACATTTTATTATTAAAAAATTTAATTAAAATAAAGGGTATGTTTAGTTTTTTTATAAAGATAAAATAAGCAAGTAGTTTTATATAGAAAGATGTTATAAAATCAGTCTTGCTTAAATTAGGTATATAATTATATTTAGGTAAGACAAAGTAAAACGAAGAAAAGTATTTTATATCATAATTGGTATTGCTATTTATCTAATGATATTTGCGTGAAATATTAATATTGAAAGGTTGAATATTTTTCATTAACTATATTCTGATTTTTTTATTATCACGTGCTTGTATAAGGTACAACTAAATTTAAAATAGCAACACAACTAACAGAAGCTCAATCATTAAGTTATCCATATCCACGCTAGATGGCACTATGCTATACTTTTTGAGTTTTTGGTATTTAGTTATAGATTGTAATACAATATGATAATAAGTTTGTATTTTAATAAATTAATAATTTTAATTCATGACTCATGTTAATTTTGTTTCGTATTTCTTCAAAGGAATATCGTCGCTACATTAAGGTAGGCCTGTATATGCCTTAGGCATCTCCAAAAATATGCCACTGGGTGGAAATTTGTTGGAGAAATTTCGTAAGTACATGAATTTGTAAACGTTGATGTCCACAACTGCTAAACTTAATAAATTTTGACGGAATATGTAGTATATAATATTAAGTGATACCGAGCGAAGCGTCAAGCCAAGCCATTTTTTATTTGACTTATTCAAAAAGCAACATTTGATGAAATGGATGATCACAGATAGCCACCAGAACTACTCAATACTTACAACAAATACTATTAGGTGGTTTAATGTGGTGTAAATTTGGGTCTTAAACCTTAGTTGTTCTTACAATACAATTATCTTGTAAGTATCTTCGTATCATGAATTCTAATACCTATTTATAACCAGAAATTTATTTTCAAACAAAAAATTTAATATTTTCTAAATATCTAAAGAATATCTATATATACAAATAAATCGAAGTGTCTGTTTGGTATTCCAAATTATGTAAAGTATATAGTAAAGTAAATACGGTACTTACATTAAAAAAAAAAAAATGTTTGTCTGGTTGTTCCGGCTAATCTCTGAAATGGCTGAATCGATTTTAACCGGACTTTCACTGATAGCTGATGTTATAAGGAGTAACTTAGGCTACTTTTATTTTAGAAAAAGAATTGCGGTTCCGTGCAATCAAGCAAGCGGAGCCGCAGGCGTAGCTGTGTGTAATAAAAAGTGTCAATATAATAAAATAAATACGAATTTTTGAAAATATTTTAACAGATAATAAATCCGCGGATTGCACGCAATACTGCACAAAAAGGTTATTATTCACAATAAAAACCAATGGCCGTAATGACGGGAAAGCCATATTTCAATCGTTATCCAATAACAATTTAATAAATAGATATGTTTTTATTTAAAACGTACTGTTATAAAATTATCAGACTTATACAATTTCATACCTACCCTCTAATACCTAGGCCTGCGGACGAATGTCGCTGGGGCGACAGGAGTCCGCATTGCACAGGCCCCCGCGAGGATGAGAGCGAGCCTTATGGGTTTCTGCTCGCTCTTATGCTCAACAGGGCGAGGAGGGTCTGCGTCCCTGGTTGACGCAGACAACGCTGCGACGGCCAGACGGGGTCAAGTGCACAGCACGAATGCCCCCGGCCGTCGCCCGGCGTAGAGACGAAATCTGGTGGAGTTTTAGTGAGTAGGAGTCTCACATAACCCCGGCAGCCCCAGCTCCGGGGTATCCATGAGGATTTCTCCACCTTAAAAAAAAAACCCTCTAATACCTAATGCAACTTCTCAGAGTTATGCAAAAGACTCATAATTATAAGTTTTTTTTAACTCTTATTAAATATTATTGTAGTATATTCTTTTCTATATTCTTCTTACGTAATTCTTTTATTTTTATTTTATTTCATGACGATTGGCAAACAAGCATACGGTCTGCCTGATGGTGAGCAGTCACCGTAACCTATGAACCTATTACCAATCCAACGAACAGGAAAGAAGGGATAAGAAGGGAACAGAGGGGGTGGGAGATTGGGCCTCCGGGGCTCTTACTCATCGCACGAAACGCAACGGTACCTACTGATACTGTAACTCTACGCCGATTTTCCCGATTCACCGATGTGCTGGGAAGCATGGCTCTGCTACCTACTGTAAGAAGATTATTTTAATAATATGTAAAGAGAATTCTTTGTGCCCCTTTTTAAAAAGCTGTTTTACGCTAGAATATGGAATCGAATATGTAATACTCGGAATGTATGTACAATGACATGTGAGAGGGGAAACTCACCGGCAGTTTTCTACCTGTAAAACATCACAAAACCGACATGTAGAATCTTTCTATGAGGTAGGAAAATAAAATCGGTCCCTAAATTTGCCGCCCTAGGGTCAAGCCTACAGCCTGCTGGTAAATCCGCCACCGGCTTACAGTAAATGCATTTATGATTCGTGTTTTGCGGCGCAAAAAATGCAATAAATAATCGCAAAAAACTCTGTTCAATCTTCAACAAGGATTTATTTCACCGAAGCAAATAGATTGTAATTTTAATTAATGTCCGTCGCTTGGGGCTTGTACTCGATTGTGCAGTCGAGTTGTGATTAATTATTTCTACACGTTTATCTAAGCAAGGTATTTTGAATAATGTTATATGAAAGAAATATTTAATTTCATAATGCTTAAGGTATTTTCCAATATGTACTAAGATTGATAAAGTGAGGAATGAAACCATCCTTCAGCGTTTAGGTGACCCTTGTGAATAGTGATGAGCAAAGCAAGAAATAGAATAAAAGCACTAAAAAAATTGAAGGTAGCAAAATATGGTCTCTCTAGATTTCTCCCATTCATGCTGTCACTACTACATAATTATGCAGAAAGCGACGATGTCGTTAGTTTTACATTACATTGCAACATATGCTTGTACGACTCTGGATATTAAACAGCTTATACATATGGTAAGCAAAGTGAATAAATTACACTAATCCATGCTCGCACCACTCGTGGCTCATAAGTCACAATTGCGGTGACAAGGTCATACGACTTCTAGAACCTCAAATCTATGTAAGCTACTTTGACCTGAACATCAGCAATTTTAAAGGTGATAAGTAAACGTTACCTGAGATGATTGATAGTGGGAAACCGAGGGGAGGAGGAAAAGTAAGACGACACTGGGGGTAGGAATTAGGCATCCGGTGTTCATACTTATCGTTCACACAGTAGAGTTAATTATAAAAATAATTTAATTTTGTAAACTTTTTGATGTGGCGTTTTAGTCTGTACGAAACAGAATTGTATAATAATTATAATAAAAATCTTTTAAATGTATTCAAGCAGGGTTGGGTTGAAATTTTTTAATATATTCGACCGCAGTTAAGTGGGAATACACATTTGCATGTTAATTGCCAGGACGTGTCGTGTTTCAGCCTAACCCATTTTGGAGCACCCCCAAAACGCAGGACTGCTTACTGTCGTGTACAAATCGGGCTTACACGCCTTCACAGAAGGATCTATAACACATTTTATGAGTGAGGCTTTAGAAAACATATGTAGGGTTGAAATTAATATATATTTTTTAATTGAAAATATTATTTTTTTAATATTTATTTCCTAATAATATGATTATTATTATTATTTTATTATTTTTTGTATTGACCACACAAGCAGGTTTTCTTGTCGGTCAGTCTGGTCACAAATTATAACTCTCCTAATGGGGGCCGTTGAGTGTGTAGCGTTTATTTATTACGTTCTTTTTGAAGTTATTATGTTAGATTTTACTAGTAATTCTACTGCCTAAATAATATTATAAAATTTGCGATCTGTTAGTGTTCCTATATCCCTCTCTCTATCCAGTTATTCGGCGTATTTAATGAGAAAGTTTAAGTATCTATTAATTTTCGTTTTAAATTGTCATGCCGGATGGAAAATCGCATAAAAGTTAATGAATCTTAGACTACACAACCGGCGTAGCTGGTACTTCTAGTATTTGTGAATACAAGAAATGCCTAAAATTGTAATGTTTGTCATTAAATTTTTTTGACTACGTGACCCTTTTTATTAATTAAATCCAACAGCAAGCCGCGTTAAGAAACTTCTTTGCAAAAACCTCGAATCGATTGCGAGGTCTATGGTTTTTCAAAACAATTGTTAAATTAGTATGAGCGTCAATAGGTAGGAAAGAATACATAATATATATATGTTTTTAAAGAATATTAGCAATGCTTTTTCAAGGCATTACTAATATTCCTATTGCCCTCCAAATAAGCTCAAAGCTTGCGCTAGGAGTGGGTACGACAATAGCTTAAGGGGGCAGGATCGAACGCTACTCTCGCGTTAACGGAGTGAAGTCTGCTCTTCTACCGTTGAGCTATTGAGACTTTATTATATAAAAAGTACCTAGATATAAAAATTCCAATGCATTGCAATTGTACAACCCTAGTATTTATTATAACCCTGCCTGCTGACCTATTCAAAATAATTGGGTTACTGGTATACGCGTGTTCATATCACTGTTTAATTATACTTTTGTAAGCAATGTATCCCTACCATTATTATAAAGCTAAATAGTTTGTTTGTTTGAACGCGCTAATCTCTGGAACTACTGATCGGGTTTAAAAAAATTACTTTTTAGTAATTAGTTGGTGGAACAGTGCGGTGTCTCTCGACAAGAGCGGGTAAAAATGAGATGCCAATTGATGATGAGTTTTTTTTTAAATGTGTATTGCCGTTGGCCCTTCTGGCCTTTACAGCGTCACTAACCAGCCCTCACGGGACCTCAAATAATATTCCGTCCTTACGGTAACTCCTGCGAGGCCAAACCTCGGCTAAGGACGTCATTGGGAATGGAGGAAACGCTGCGAGCGCATTCTACTCGATGGACTCACCCGATGATGTGAGCGCGTCGTGACGTGTGGAACAAGAGAGCTTGTCTTCGCCGGCGAGGACGGTATTGTGTGCGTGTTTGAGCTGTGTATGGAGCATTGTCTAATGTGATCCTATCGTCACGGTCTTGTAGGACGTGCAGAAACGCGTTTAGATCTACATCTTATAATAAAAGGAAATGTAAACTGGTACTTTATGTAGAATCGTAGAGTTATTTGGGAGATTCTTTTTGATATTATATAATATTTTAATGACGACCGTTTGACCGTTTGCTTTGAGCCTCGACGGTAGCGGATTCGATTCCCGCTCGTAGCAGATATTTGTAATAAATATCTTTTTCGGTCTGGGTGTTTGTCCTTGTGGGTCTCCCCACCGTGCCTCGGAGAGCACGTTATGCTATCTATATGTCCCGGTTATGCTATATGTCCCGGTTAGCATAACATCTGATAATAATCGTTAATTCTTGATAGGCTCTTGTCCGATCAGTTACTGGTTCGCCCTTTTTTTTTTCGGAATGTGTATTGCTGCTGGCCCTACTGGCTTTGACAGCGTCACCGGGCGGGGGCCGAGTACTGAGACTCAGCCGTGATAAAGGGACAGCCCTCACGGGGGCTCAAATTTGATTCCGTCCTTAGGGTGCCTCCTGCGAAGCCGAACCACGGCTAAGGACGTCATCGGAGATGGAGGCAGCGCTCCGAGCGCATTCTATACGATAGACCCGACGGTGTGAGCGTGACGCGACGTGCGAAACAAAGGACCTCGTCCACGCCGCCTTTGTGTTGCGGAGCTCAAGTGGCAATCGCTCTGTATAAAAACTAGTAACCTACCAAATACCATGACAATGCTAGGAAGAAGAAGATTATATAACATTTTAATAATTATATTACTATATATTGACAAAGGTCAGACTTCGTGACGTATTACTGAAGTATAAACAAAGGCAAGTGAAACTTGTGGAACTAAGTTTCTTTGTATTGTTGACTTAGCCCCGTTTGTTTTGGATGGTCCGTTTTGTTACAATCTTGTTTGTTACTTTGTGTAAGAGTTGACCGAAATTAGTGGCATTAGCTTTAACTTGAGGCTTTAATAATAATGTGTTCGTAATATGTGGTTATGTTGAGATGGAGTTTTGTTGTTTTGAATTCTATTAACTGATGTTTAATTGAATTGTATCTATCTCTTTCTTAAATTTAGTGAGAATTACTTCTCCATTCTTTTTACTCTTCTTCTCTTTCTAAAAAGCTTCTTACTTTAAAAATTACGACGCTTCTACACAAGTTTTCGTGACCCCCTTTTTACGCGCTAAAAAGTATTCAATGTCCATTCGAAGACTCTAGGTTATATGTGTACCAACAGATAGACAGAGTTATTATCGAATTTATAATATTATTAGTAAGGACATGAGAGAGATTATAAATTATAATTATAAAAGCTACACTCAACGGCCGAATAGTTATATCTTGTGTTATATGTTGTGGGGTCCGGAAACATACACAATGACAAATACACCCAGGCAGGAAAACATGTCTGTATGGTCGATACAAACATCCGCTCCGAGCGGGAATCGAGGCGCGACCTGTGGCGCTTAAGGCAGGCTTTACTGAGCCACAATGTCGTCAAATTGTATAAAATCTTGTTAAGGATTAATGTCAACCTATACCTAATATAATTTTACCGCCGTCGGGATGTGACGACCCCATCGCCCGCTGTTGGGATAACCTCTGTCACAGCAGAGATTATTCCAGCAGTGCAATCAGTCACACTGGTGGTATATCTTTTGTTGCAAGAGGCCGGCTAGGTAGGTACCACCGCAGTGTCAAATATTCTGCCGCCAAATAGTAGTGCTTAGGCATTACTGTGGTCCGGTTTGAAGGGCACTGTACTCTAGTGAAATTACTGGGCAGGGGAGATTTAAGAACCAATATCTCGAGGTTGGCAACGCGTGAGTGGCACCTACTAATGGTGCAGCAAGCGCTCATAGGCTACGGCAGCCACTTACCATCAGGTGGGCCGTATGCTTGTTTGCCAACTTGTAACATAAAAAAATAATAATAATAATTACTTTATTATTATGTCTTGGGCTCCTCAACGATTTTCTTAAACACCACTCTGTCTGTGGCCTTTTTTCTCCACGATGTTTTCCTGCCCATACTTCAACTTCAACTTTCAAATCCTCCTCTACACAATCCATCCACCGCTTCCTCGGTCTTCTTCTGGGTCTCTTCTGTTATGGTTTAATTAGTAATGGTTTTCACAGATCTGGTGTCGCTCAATCTTTCCCGGTGACCTGCCCATCTTTGTGATTTGCAGCCTTTGTGATTTGCAGAACCCGACTATGGTTTCCCCACGAATCAGGTTCTCAAGCTCATGGTTCATCCTTATACGAAATGTACTGAAAACTCTCCTCAGGACTTTCCTTTCGTACCATGCCAGTTTAAGTTCGTCTTACCTAATACTACCAAAGCAAAACTTTCTACACAATTTATATGGACAACTTAATAAGTATAAAGTTACTACCTTTGTCAGTATCAATGTATAATTAAAATGGCGTATCAATTATCGAATAGTTGCAACGCCTCAAAGAGAATCTGTGCAAGTTTTAATTGCAAAGTTTGATTTAATATAAAAGAGCATCTCTCCTAGCACAATACTGTGAATGATTCGAGTTTCTCCGGCGTATAATGGAGTTCGTCTTTTGAGTTCGGCTTTTATTCGGAGTGGGAACGGCCGGATTTAGGGGAAGGCTCCACAAAAGAGATTTAGGGGAAGGGGCCCCCACAATAGACTTCGGAAAAAAATCTTTTAAATTCCGACTAAATTATTATTAATTTCAGATAATTATTGTTTTCGATTATATGTTTGTTAAATATTAAAAGAATCTTCTTGGTTGCACAACAAATTATTTATTGAAAAACTCAACTGAAAAAAAATTGTTCATTTTATTTAGAAATTAATTTGTGGCCAAGGGGCCTCCACTTCTTTACTGCCCCAAGGCCTCCAGACCTCAACGCGGCCCGGACCGAGTAGGTAATACTTTTAAATTGATGAAGATCAGTATAAAATTTGTGTTGAATCTTTTTGTCGTAGCAAACTCGCCCTTAAAGTATACTGACGTAAGCCGTGATTTTAGTTATTATTGTGATCATTTTAATATAAACATAATACTAGCGGGCCCGGCAGACGTTGTTCTGCCACAAAAAAAAGTGAGGCCCGATAAAAAGTGAGATCCGATAAAAGCAGCGCCCCTTACTGGGTCCAATTGTTAATATAAACCACTCTCGAATCCACTGTAATAGACAGAAAAAAAAACATCAAAATCGGTCCAGCCGTTTAGGAGTTTAGTGACACACGTACAGTAAAATTATATGTATAGAAAGATAGGCCTGTTATATATGGATACACGATACATCAAATGGCGTATTTGTGAGTACAGATGTTTTTAATGACTATAAAGGAACGTGTTAGAGTCTGGATGTCTGCTTGTGTTTTTGTGTTTCCAGACCCTTGGCATATAATATGATGATGTGGTCCTTTGAGTCCCATTTATTTCATTTATCCACGTTTCACGTTTCACAGCAATATACATAAATCCGTTGAAGTATCTGTTTGTAATTCCCAATTACTAGGTTTTGCACTAAGTGCATGTGTAACTACCGAATAGGTAGTTACAAAAAGAGTCAATTTTGAAAATGTTTGTTTATTCTGGCTACTCTCTGAACGGTATTTATTATTATTATTATTATTATAATGAGTAACTTAGGCTATTTTTATTTTAAAAAAATTATTTGGGTGCAATAAAGAGATATCGGTAAACAACGCGAGCGGGCGTAACTAGTACAATATAAAAAACTCGGATATAAAAATTCATTTAATTATTAAAAAGTTACAACGAGCTGTAAGGCCGTACCGAATAAATAAAATCTGTTCGAACTTCCCAAAACTGGAGTCATTCAAGTGCGTGCTCTGAAATGCTTTATATTTCAATGGAACTGAATTCGAGTGAATCTTTTGTAAGTTACATATTATTTTACTCTTTTATAGTACTTTATCAATAACAGTACTTAAAGTGATTTTATTTTAAAACAAAATATTTTCGACGATCACCTTAAACGTCAGTGGTCGCATTTTCAATGTTAATCGGGGTCAAATTGTATATGCATAATAGTAGGTACAGATAGGGGGCGCTCTATAAACAACTCAGTTATAGAGAGCTCCCTATGTGTTATTCTATAATGTGGGTCGTTAAGTTTTTACGTTTGAATTAATTAACAAAAGCTTAGAAATATTTCAAAGTATTTAAGTTTATTCGTGGCCAATTTGGGCGCAAATAAGCAATACCATGTCAACACACAAAATTGAAAAAACTGAGTTATATATATGCAGAAGTGTTGGTAAATAGCTGAAGAACATTTTTCTTAAATACTTGTAGGCTTTTAAGCTTTAAAACTCTTAAAAAGCCATTTTTAATCATGCAATTTATGTATTATGTCAAACGTTTTGGGTTATAATTATTATATACGAAATATGCAATTTGTATGCTTATTTTTTGTGAAAATATGTGAATAACTTACATAAATCTGTAATGGCCAAAAACTTGACCAATACATTAAAAAAATCATATAAAGCAAGTTGTTCAAAATTTTCAAACGCATTTTTCTCGAAATGACATTCGTGTGGGTTGACATGGTATTGCTTATTTGCGTCCATTTAAATTCAATAGTAATTTGATAAATAAACTGCTAAGATAATAATCTAATTTTTGTCTTGTAGTATTAATTATATATAAGTATTGTATATAAGATTTCTGCTTTTAGATATTATCGAACTGACATAAAAAAATATTTTTCAAAGGTTCCTATAAAAAGGAACAAAAAAATAGCTACTGTTATTTATTTTTGTAAAAATAATGATTTTTGTTTGTCAAAAGTACTAAATATCTGAAAAGTAGATGGTTCTTGTTCTAGATTTAGAATAACGCGAGAAAGCGATAACTTCACACTGCAATGTCAGAAATGTTGGTAGACTTGTATTTTATATATGGCGCCACTGTCTTTGTAACAGAAATATCATTATATTAATTTTGCTATAAATTTTGTAAAACATTTACTTATTATGTTTTATTAAGTTAGGATATTAAGTTATTATATTAAGTTTTGGTAGTTTATTATAAAATTATTTGTTAAATTAAGCGATTATGAAGTATCCATAGTTTCAACCGCTATGTCACAAGATGGCGCTAGTAGTATTTTACATCGCGCTATCGTTGTGTTGTCTTGCGAGCTCTATATAGCCGGTCAAAGTTTGTATGCGGCAACCTCCTTAAACAGAGGTCAGATGGCAATTGTAATTTTTAACTGGCAAGCTTGAACAAGCGTTCAAGAATGTCTTTTATTTACGACATTATTAGGGTGTTAGATAGTTAAATGATAAGTCTAAACTCATAAACTGATGTTGGATTTATACGATTTCTCTCACGGAAGCTCGGAACTCTCGGAAGTCGGATCTCACGGTCACGAGTATAACGACTAATTTTCGAATTTCGATAGTGATGTCGGAAATTATGCATTACTATTATATTTTATATTTAGATAGATTTAATATATTTATCGAGTTTAACATTATGTCTGTATTAGTGATGAGTAGGACAAATGATTTTGAATGTGTTTGTATGAACGACTCATTTCTAGATATGAGTCGGGACAATGTAGCGCTTCAAATGAGTCGCGACAATTGAACTAGATGAACTAGATGATGCAATTTGTGTCAGTGAGGACAAAGTTATTAATGTGTATGTATTAGAATACTGTCTCGGTTTGCTATACATTTGCTTAGTTGAGTATTTGAAATTAAAAACTTGTATGATTATTACGTGTTTCTCAGCTTGAATTTATTTTTAAAAGGAAAACTTTAATAGTTAAAAAATGTTTTTAATAAAAATAAGGGCATGTAAATGTGAATAATTTATTAAAATCAAAACCCATGCAAACAAAAAAAAATATGATTAAACTATACTCAAAACTTGATACAAACTCTAATATAATAATATACGTACCTTTATTCAGTTGATAGCTTGGTATTCTGTTAACACTTTTATCCTTTAGACTTTAAGAATCCAAGTGAATTCAAAAATTACAATTAAACATAGACAGACGTACATCAAACATCACAATATTACCACAGTAACTCTTAGACCATTTAACAAAAATAAATGGTTAAATAGTCTAAGTAACTATGTACTAAATCTATTAAATTCTACTTTAGATTTGTCAAATAAAATTTAAATTCGCGGGAAACGCAAATAATATTTTGTCTCGCTTCCACCTATTTGTTAATAGTAATTGTCTCGTTCCCGCGTCGGCGTTCGTCTTCCCGGTATAGATTTCGTACCTATTCATTAACACATCGTAAGAGCGAGACATAAGCCAACGTGTGATAATCATAACACATATTGTAAGAGCGAGACATAGCACAATGTGTGCTAGTCATACTAGCCCGTTCATTTTTGAAGCGGTTCAAAGTTTTCATTTGAAGCGTTAGGACATTTGATCATGTTGTATGCGACATTTGAAGCGCCTCATGTATGAGGCACTCAACACTAAGTCTGTATGGAAAGGTGCATACAGAGTTACAGAAATACAGACAAGAAATCAATGGTGCTCCTTCGTAAATTCAACACCAACGCAACGGAATGAACCCTCACGCTAATTTCATTCGGTAATGTTGTGCACAATGAAGTTAGGAATTAATAATGTCGCAGACATAATTATTTTCGTTATCCGTCATTCGTCTGTTTTCTTGCGGTGAATTTTATTTATATTTTGCTTTTATATATTCGAAAGATTCACTTCAAAGTTCGTAAAAATGTGGGTTTGTTTTTGGTTAAATTGATAAAATATCAGGTTTAAAATGGTCGGTGATTGAATTTGACATGCTTTAAAATACTCGTGTTACTGATTGCCAGTTGCATCCTAAAGTAATATATTGTTACGGAGAACCTTATTCTCAGGTAATAAGGTTCAAAATCGTTGTTTAATCTCTTGTTCTTTTTCCTTAGCAACGCCTACGAAAGTTGTGTCCTGGAAATATGCCGTATAACTGCCATGGATGGAAGTTTCGGGGACTGCTCTGTGTCTGAACTGGGTGGAGTTCCGTCCTGGTTATAGAATTTCGTTTGGCGAGACAATTATTGTGTGATTTTACCTATCTTCCATAACATTTATTTTAAGCACAAAAAAAAAGAAATAATCTAACTAATATTATAAATGTGACAGTTTGGATGGATGGATAGATGTTTGATACTCTTTCATGCAAAAACTACTGCACGGATTTACATGAAATTTGCTACACACATAGCTTATTACCTGAATTAACACATGGGATACTTTTACATTTTATCCCAAAAAATTTTAGTCCCGTGGCATTATCAAAAAACTATATTAACGCGAGCGGAGCAACGGTCTTTTCGCCCCCCTTAGGATAGTTAGGATACCACTCTCACTAGGGCCGTTATTGTGTAGTGATTAATAATCGCTACTAATCAAATATTTTAATCGTTCACTGGTCGAATGCAGTTAGCATTTAAGAGAACCATGCTAGTATTTGGGTATCTGTCGAAATCTAGGCATTTCGATTATTTGAGCCTGCGGTTGTCACGTGATAGGATTTGCGAAATAGATTGTTAAAATTGAATTTCTATTGAAACTTTATTTTTCATATCCTATTGTTTCGAAATACTAAAAAATGTTTTATTTGCATATAAGTTGGTTTCTATTGAATTTACAATTTGATGGAGTTTTGGATACATCTGCGATTTTTTATACGTATCAAATTAAAAGCATTTATATTTTTTTTTAAATAATCATTATTATAGTACTTATACGTCACTGTCTCAAAGATATTGAAGGACTTCGAAGGGCGAGAGATGTTGGGTTTAAAGCGCCTGCTAAAATTATAAGAGCAACGCTGCAATGTGCGGGTTTGACGCCAACCAATACACCAATGCGTTACGACAAAGACACACAGGACGGTCGACATCGACGCATTCAATTGGTTTAGTTATGAAGTAATTGTAGTTTTTGTAAAACGCAGTATTTGCGACTACATGATCTCATTTGCAGACGAGACTTCATTAATTGTTTTACATATCCGGCCATAAACCAGGATAATATAGAATATATACACGCACAAAATCGGCTGAATTGTGAACTACATCAAGTTGTACAAGCATAAAATCGGCTGAATTGAGAACTGCACCCAGTTGTACACGCATATAT
This sequence comes from Hestina assimilis, assembly GCA_023373885.1. Taxonomy (NCBI): domain Eukaryota; kingdom Metazoa; phylum Arthropoda; class Insecta; order Lepidoptera; family Nymphalidae; genus Hestina; species Hestina assimilis. Next base: position 13,249,946 of record CM041750.1, read on the forward strand.
TGCCTGAATTGAGAAGTAGACCAAGTTGTTAATTGAAACATAATATAAAATTTGTTACAATATAATATACAATTTCTTAATTCTTTGGTCTAGGTCGTATTCCTGAAATATATTTTAAGTAGGGCGGGATTATCTTAAAGTTTTATATTTATACGTATCCTTATCACTCGAGTTGTTTCTTATCGGGCTGTGAAGTTTTAAATGATACTCTGGCTACTTTCATCATTAACATTTATTAAGGCTTATAATTTCTTTTAACTTGGAGGAATTTCGCTTTAAGGAATGGAAAAGGATCTTTTTTTGTTTAGGGCTCTTTAAAAGAGGGATGAAAAGGTTACAAAAAAATCAAAAACGCTCATTCTGAGCCCTTAGGCTATTGTCGTACCCTAGGAGTGGACGCAAGCTTTGAGTTTATTTGGAGGGGCAATAATAGGAATATAGGTAATGCCTTGGAGAACAAAAGAAAACGAAAAGTTCAATGCTCCCGGAAAGAAAAGTTCTGCAACGTAAATGGGTTAAATATTGCTAATTAATAATGCTTCAATGAAATGACGATGGAAAGTCAATGATGACCGCAAAGTGGGGCATCCTGTTTATTTCGGAGGGCTCTCTCTTTCTCTAATCTATCGATTCTCATTATAGTCGATAAGTTAAGTCAGGGGCCTATACGGATGGCCGAAGCGTCATGGTAGTTTGCGCAAGCGACCCCATGACGTCTCATAAAGGCGATGAGGGTTCCGCAGAGTTTTAGTGGGTATTACCGCCTGCTGCACAGGTGGTGGAATCCCACACTACCACTCCCTAGTGTACTCCTCGGAGTACACTAGTTGAGTGGTGTGCGTAAATGCATTTCTCTGCGAAAACAAAAAAAAAGGGGCCTATACGGATGACCTTAATAACTTTAATACTAGGTTGTCCACTTGTGACGACCTCGACGGTCGCCAGTTTGATTCCCGCTCGACGCAAATATGTATATGATCTGACAAATATTTGTTTCAGCCTGGCCGTTTGTAATTGTGGGTCTCTTAACCGTGCTCCGGAGAATATATTAAGCTGTCGTTCCCAGTTGTTATCATAACATCTGATAGTAATAGTTAAGTCATGATAGGTAATTTGCTCTTAGAGAAAACCAGTAACTCCGATGAGTTACTGGTTTTCCCTTTGGTTTGCGGAGGTCAGGTGGCCATCGCTCTGTAAAAATCAGTAAAAAAAAAAAATCCCGACTTATCCACAGAAACGGAGTTGGAGCTGGAAAATCATTGGGCGCAGTTGCTTTTATAATAAAACGGGTTTTCTTGTTGTTTTTTTGCATACATAGGGGTCATATAGCACAATCCTTTTTTTTTTTTACTTGGAGAAATGCAGTTACGCACTCGAGCGCCGGGACGGGTGCAATGGCGCAGGAGGTGTGTGGACTCGGAGCCGAGCTCCCTACCCACTAAAACTCCAAGGTCCCATCTAGCGCCATAGTGGGACGTCGCGGGGTCGCCGAAGCATACAACCGCGATGCCCCGGCGCTTGCCCCGAGGGGCCCACCGGTGGCGGCAACCTACTGCCGCCATACATACATAATAATACATAAAATACATATATACAGATACACACCACCGCGCGCGAACGCGCCAGGCCTTTCGGCCTCCACCTTGGGCGGCACCATACTGCCGCCATATATACATACTAATACATATAATACATAAATACAATATACGGCGGCGCTTTCGCGCCCCACCGACCGGGACCAAAAGGCCCCGGCAAACCCAACCAAGGCAGCCCTGGGTCCTAGGGCTCTCCCCGCCGAGACTAACTTTTTAATGAGGTTGTTTCCCTCTACGACCGACCGTCGTTATTTTTAAAGAGGTTTTCTTCCTCTACCGCCCAACCGGGGCTGAAGGCCCCGGTTAAGCACACCTCCGGTGTCGCAGGAGCCGCTCGCAGTCCATTCCGATAAGCAGAAAAGTACCGGAGCGACCCATACGACACCACCCTCCTCGGCGCGGTCTAGCGTAAAACGCCCCACGCCCGAACCGTCTGACCCTGTTAGCTTCACCGGGCAGTCGAAGGTGCCACCTGCACAATCGACTCCCGGCTACTGAGCCCCCCCGGCACGACAAGACCAGGGTACCGCAGAGTTTGACCTCCGCGGTTGGGAGGGATATAGCACAATCCTAATATGACAAGTAATAAAAGTTAAGTAGTTACTAATAGAAGATAATAACATACACAGAAGTGGTAGCAAAGTTTACGATGAACATTCTCTTTTAATGCTACGATACTGTATATCCCACCTGGGTTGCTTGGCGATGCGTAGCCGTCCCAAGTGACAAGAATAGTGCTAAAATAATATTTTGACGACGTTGTGGCGCAGCGGTAGCGAACCTGCCTTAAACGCCACAGGTCGCGGGTTCGATTCCCGCTCGGAGCATAATATGTTTGTATTGACCATGCAAGCATATTTTCCGGTCTGGGTGTATTTGTCCTTGTCATTGTGAATGTTTCCGGACCCCGACACAGGATATTACTATCCTAATGGGGGCCGTTGAGTGTGTAGCGTTAAATAATATGTCGTTAAAAAAAGCACGACATTAGACGTTACTAAGATCAATATATTGGACTCGTTAAAAAACATAAGAGCTAAAACTTACACATTACATATACATATATAAATATTTGTTTTTTGGCTTATTATTATTTATTATACTATGTTATTATATTTGATAAATATTGGTATAGAAATAGATGGGACTTTTGGAAAGAACGTAGGCCACGTTTTGTTACGAACAAACGTGAAGAGGATGAAATAGGGGGATTTGTATCGGGATTTGTTTTGAATTCATATGTTCTAGTTTTGATAGTAATAGCAATTGATTTAAATATTTAACACGTTTGATAACATTTGATAACTCAAGTCAGAGCTTACGTTTTGAAAATCTCTTTTTTTTCTGATCGTGTATTGTTGTTGACCTTGACAGCATCACCGGGATGAGTACTGAGACCTGAGAAAAATGTAATGGAACCAAGGTTATGTACGTCTTTGGGAATGGAGACGACGTTCCGACCGCATCCTAAGCGATGGACTCACCCGACGATATGAGCGCGTAACGACGTCCAAACAAGAGACCTCGTCCTCGCCGGAGAAGACTGTGTTGCGTAAGTATGTGTGTCGTTTTGGGCGTGCTTAGGACGCCTCACTTTAGTTAGTTTGTTATTTGTATCTGTATAAATACTAGCTTGTCTGAACTGAAGATTCGGATGGGAGATTTCACACAGCCAAAAAATACGCTGTTACATAATTTAGTTTACCGCAGAAAGATGTAAACAAACGATATGTATGAAAACACAACAATAATTAATATTAAAAAAAAAAATCTGCGCGCAATGCGCATGTACCACGGGCAGCCCGATGACATGCGAAAGAAACGGTTCTGAACGATTTGTGATTGGATAATTTCTTTGGCTTTTACATGCGAGAAAATAGGGCTCGCGTGGTTTAATATTGAAAATCTCTGATAGTAGATTGGTCACTAGCTATTAGATAAAAAGAATATAAAATTCTAAAGCTTATACTTTGATCCACACAAACTCCCTTGGAGCGGAAGTGTCTTGTGCCATTCTCTATACTATCGTATCCACATTATCGCTGAACTGTGACGTGCACCTATATACCCGGTTCACAGATTCAGCTCAGACCACAATACATATAGCTTGTTAAAATGATATTGTTTTGTAATAAAGCCAGTTGATTTAGTACTTTAAACGCTATGATATTATGTTTGTCTATTGTATAAGTAGATTGATTCGATATTGTGTTAAAGATTTAGTACATTGAATTATTCCGAGATTGTATTTCCTTCCAAGTTAATCATAGTACATCCTGTTTCTGTGTTCTGTTTGAATGGCTCTGCTCGCCCGGATAGGACCTCCTAGAATTTTTGTTTTTTTTTTCAATTCATGACGGTTAGCAAAACAGCTTACGGTCTGCCTGAATGCGCGCGATACTTAAAGTAACACATGCGCGTTGCCAATACTGTCTATCTTAAAGATTGGCAGCGCACCTGCATGCCATCTGGTTTGCAGTTTTTATAAGCGGGGTACCGGCATAACAGCAGGTGAGCCTTCTACCCTTTTCCCAGCCTCTTACATAAAATTAAATGGAATCGATTTTCTCAAAAATTCCTAAAATTGAATTTAGAAACTTACTAGATATATGCAAAAGATCTTTCAGAACAAAAGAAACAATCAAAATAGCTATTCGACGAAGCTTTTCGTTAGGTCCCGGAGGCGACAGAATATGAATTACTAGAATAATTAACAAACAACAGCGCCAATGCCTAAGGCATAAAAAACAATTTAGATAAAGTAATTGCGAGTTTAGGTCTTGTATTTTCAGGAATTTCGTACTTCATCACGAAGCTATAGATCAAATGAAATTTATATGAGACTACCACACCAGATAATATCCAGTATGTTTTTTACGTACGTTTTAAGGTTTTTTTTTCGGAATGTTTATTGCTGTTGGCCCTACTGGCGTTTTTAAGGCCAGAGTCACCGAGGTAGGAGGCCGAGTAATAAATAGTGAAGTGGGTAGAAAAAAGCCGCGGTATGAAATCTAGGAGAACAGAGTTTAATTTGTATTCTGAATTCGCGTTTTTATAGATCAGGAAAAATCGTGAGGAAACTTCCATATCATGCGAAAAATTTTAACATATAATTATGTATGTTAAGATAGAAATCCACAGTGTAGCAACATGGTGGGAACTTAAGCTTAGTGCTCCTGAATCCTGAGAGAGAGCAATCTTTTGCCCAACAGTAAGACATTCGTCTTTTCTTTCTAGCATTAATCCCGGTATATATATTTCAAATTCTTCTCATTCTATACGGTGATGGAAAACATCGTGAGTATGCAGGTTGCATGTTATGGGAGAAATTCTGAGACATGTATACACCCGCCAATCCGCAGTAAAGCGGGTGGTGGAACAGGCTATTAATCTTTCTTAACAGAAGAAGATGCCTTTGTCCTGCAGTATTAACAGGCTGTTACTATACTTAATTCTATCTATATCCTCAGAGAAGAAAGAGTTAAGGTATCGACAGTATGATTGCATTTTATTGAACGAGTAAGAGCGCCGGAACTTAACCTTGAACCTTGTCTACTCGAGGTGCTAGGCATCAGATTGCATCTTGACTGTGTAAGATTACGACATACTGAATATTTTTCTAGTATACTAATACTGAGCATCCGTCAATGGATACCCACTGTGGGTATTTAAAGTAGGTGTTATTCGCGATATATTGCCAGATAATCTTTCCCAGCGTCGGGATGGGACGACCCCATCGCCCGCTGTTGGGATTACCTCTGTCACAGCAGAGATTATTTCACCAGTGCAATCAGTCACACTAGTGATAGGTCTTTTGTTGCAAGAGGCCGGCTAGGTAGCGCCTCAGTGTCAAATATTCTGCCGCCAAATAGTAGTGCTTAGGCATTGCTGTGTTCCGGTTTGAAGGGAACTGTACGCTAGTGAACTGACTGGGCAGAGGAGATTTAAGAGCTAATATCTCGATGTTGGCAACGCGTGAGTGGCACCTACTAATGATGCTGCAAGCGCTCATAGGCTACGGCAACCACTTACCATCTGGTGAGCTGTGTGTTTGTTTGCCAACTTGTAACTTTAAAAAAAAAGTGACGTAGTCATGGTAACTAGTAGAAAATCAATAAAGAAGGAACATTGTGAATTTAGTTATTGTATGTAGTAATAATTATAATATTAATATAATTATCAAGAAACGTAGTACTTTGACATTGAAGATTGATCCTTCAACTGTCACCTAGTGATATAAAACGGTAATAAAGCTAATGTACCAATATTTTCTTTACATCTAGGTGTTGATACGAAAACTAATAACAAGCAAGTAGTTTCGCTAAGAGCTAATAACGAAAATATATAAAAGTTTACGACCTACACTCACCTCTCATAATGGTACCATACTTAATACTACACCTGTGTTTCGCGACGGAGAGTGTCGGGCGATTCATTTCAACAGTTCTACAGAGCTATGACCTTCGTATTTACCGCTTTTATTTTTCAGTCTTTTAACAATTCAGCTCTCAAAACTTGTTTTATAGAGACAAACGAACTAGAAAATTTACTGTTCAACGTTAGATAAATGATTTTTTTACTTTACGTTCAGGACAATGAAACGAAGTCACGTCTATCTTACTGTAAAATAAGCTTTAGCAAGCAGCTTCTTCCGCTTAAAACGATTTTAAAACAAACTTTGAACGTCCATTTTAACCTTGTGGAAGTGGAATTTTAGAAAAAGATTGTACATTTTTAATTTTTCGTCAATGTACAAAATTTCAAGCTTCTAAAATTACGGACTTCCATACAAACTTTCAATCACTTTTTCACCCCTCTAGCAGTGGAATTTTAGAAAACATTGAAATACAAGTAACTTAAGCCCTAATTAATTATTGACCTATAAACAAAGTTTCATGCTCCTAGTTTAAAAAATGATGGATTTCCATACAAACTTTTTTACCTCTTTAAAAGTTCAATTTCGAAAAATCCTTTGCTAGTGCGCGTTTACGTTTTTAAAAAAATCAGCTTTCTGGGTTCAACGGTTTAGGCTGGGCATTTATAAGTCAAGCAGACCTTCGTCTTATATGTATAGATAAGATAAGAGATTTGCAATAATTTGAAGAATCCATAACAGATAAATCTTTGAAAGCATTAGGATAAAGTAACAAAGTCGTAGTCGTATAACATTGAGATTAGAGTCTCCAAAGATTAATTGTTGAATATTCAATCTTTACAACTGAGGGTCTTAATTTTTGTTTTCAAAGTGTTTTCACTTTTGTTACAGTTTACTGTACCTAAATGGGATGTTGAATGCTACTGATATGTATGATGTAAAAAAAAGAAAACAGTTTTATCATAATAACTAGCTTCATAATAAAAGAAGCTAGTTATATCATAATAACTAGCTTCTTCTTCTTAGCATTATCTCGGTAGATTTCCCAGGATCTGCTTATGACTGTTAACCGGATTTGACACGTTACTAGTTGTTACAGAGAAAGATTGGCATTTGACCCTCGCAACCCTAAAGGCGAACCAGTACCTCTATTATAGTCTGTTAAATGTAACTTGAACCCTGCGCAGTAACACGTTTTTGGGTCTCAACCGTATGCGGTATGAAGGGGGCCGGGTTTAGTACACTCGCTCACGGTTGTTTTAGTTCTTTAATAATAAATTATTAAAAATAAATTAAAATATAAATTAGTTTTGTCAAGTGTGTTAACATTTATTTCAAGGTAATGCCTCGACCACAATCAACTTTAAGGAGACGGGAGAGAAGGATGGTATTTGACATTTATAATTATTTTTTAAAAGAAAATAATACAACTAATTCTCTGAATAATACTGCGGAAGATACGAAGAAGTCTGTTTCACTATTAATAATGTACATTAACTTTTTTATATATAGGTACCTTTTTTCTATACTATTTATTTGTTTTATTCTATTTAAGAAATTAATAACGATAATAAATAAATAATTAATTGAATTTAGAATAAATAATAACTATATTATATACTTCATTCCGTTTTCCCACTTTATAAAGAATCGATTTAAATAAGACGAAACCAATATTTTTGTCTAACATTTTTGTCCATTATTGTACCTGCGCAGAAGCGGCTATTTTGGTTCAAGTTACATTTAAGGAACTATATTAGATGTTACGATAACAACTGGGACCGACAGCGTAACGTGCTCTCTAAAGCACTGTGGAGAAACAAGGACACACGCTTATACCGAAACAGATATTTAAAATAAACATCTGCTTCGAGCGGGAATCGAACGCTTATAATATAAGTATTACGCAATAATTTTTAATTAAAAGTAGGATAATTAATTTTATTATCTGATATAAATGTATATTTTATTATACTTTACATTCGAGTTCAAAGAGACTTGAAGCGCAATAAAATTTGAGATGAGAAATAGAAACGTCTTCAAATGTTCGTGATAAGAAAACTTCAAAATACGAGCTACTCGTTGTTATCTTTTCTAATCTTTCATTGACTTCAAGTCTTCTTAGGAAATGGAATAAAAATTAGACTAAAAGTACTATAAACGTTATCACTACATAGTATAAAACAAAGTCGCTTTCTCTGTCTCTATGTATGCTTAAACCTTTAAAACTACGCAACGGATTTTGGTGCAGTTTTTTTAAATAGATATAGTGATTGAAGAGGAAGGTTTATATGTATAAAAATAGTGGAGAAAAAAATTTTTTTGAGGTTTCTAATGTGATGTCGTAAATAACTACATTTAACGCGTGCGGGCCACGGGCAGTAATTAATAAATCAAAACTACTGGATCGATTTTAATAATTTTTTCAGTGTGAATGACGTAGGCTATATATTTTATACCCGTGCGAAGCCGGAGCGGGCCGCTAGTAATCTTATAACTATTGTCTGAGCAAAGAGATATTTGAGTCGGATGACATAATGGTTATATAAACATGTTTTCAGTTTCGATCTAAGTTAAATAAGCTTGGGGTTTCGAATATGTTTAACAACATCTTTCAAAATCAAAATTTTTGTACATAGCGAGACGAAAAGATTTTATCAATATAAAAGAGATCTGTGGGTTTGATCCTGACCCCCTTAGGCTATTGTTGTACCCACTCCTAGCGCAAGCCACGAGCTTATTTGGAGGGGTAATAGCAATATTATTAATGACTTGAAAAGGCATTCCTAATATTCTTTATAAAAAAAAAACGATTGTGTTTCTTTCTTCGACATCGTTGCATCGTTCAGACATACATATTTAGCCGAATATAAATGCGTTTTATATAATAGTGAGGTCGCGGGTTTGATTCCCGCTGGGACCATATTTGGGATAGATACATGGGATGTTTGTATTGACCATACAGGTACGTGTTCCTGGTCTGAAATATACACAAGATAAGGACAAACACACGTCCTTATCTTGTGTATATTTCCCACCTTCCGATAAAGAATATACCTATTGAAATGGGCGCCGTTGAGTGTGTAGCGTTTATTTACTTATTTATAATATAAATACCCAAATTGAATGATAGAAGTAAAGTAAATATCGGTCTTGGGAAGTATTCTATATTGAGCAGTACAAGAGGGTAAAATCTCATCAAATAGTGTCAATAGGGCGTTGAAGCTGTCCCCTGTTTTGCGTTTCAAAGACAGTCTTAGACGCTTTCTACATACATACTATAGAATGAATATATTAGGTATATGTTCTTTGGTAATATACGGTTCTGTTTAATTTTAGAAAACTATAACATTCTTCTTTTTACTAACATTAATCCCGGCATTTTTAGGCGTAGGCGGCGTAGGGCCTATTTAGTATCCAGATTTGAAAGGTTAGTAGTTTTTACACAGAGCGATTGTCATCTCACTTCCGCAACCTTAAGGTCGAACCAGTAATTATATCGACTACATATCTAAGTACTAATATTAACAGTATCTGTTTTGCTACTTTTCTTTTAATTAAGCCCTTTCTATCTCTTTCCTTTGCTATCTCTTTCTTTCGCTATCTTTACGCTTGAAAGTACTGGTGTTTTAAGCATCTTTATATATATGACCACATAAGCTGGTTGGTTAATGGTTACTTGCCACTTTCGTGATGACAAAAATATAAAAGAAATGTCGAAAAAGGTTTTTTTTTCATATCTGTAACTTATAAATAGTTTGAATAAACAAAATTGTTACCAAAAAATATACATTCAATCATGTATTGTTCCTATTTACGATCCAGCCAACTTTAGCCAACTATGCCAAAAACACCTATAAAATGTTTCCTAGCCATTTATAGTCCATCACAAACAGTGTTCGTTCGATAAACAGAGAGTGCAGTTTTGAAATTTATTGACCCCTTAATATTACATACGTGCGATGAGACTACAAAGAGGTTAGACACGGTATTAAAGTTTCTTATTAAATTATATTATCTTTTTAATAAAATCAGTTAAATTTGAACAATTAGTTTCATAAATTTGATTAATTTATAACTTAATTTTTGGAACGAACACCCTTAACGTTGCTTACGGGTAGTGCGATTTAGTAGAAATCGTCACGTCAGAAAATGCCGTATGCTGTGTATGTGTGCGTGTGTATCGAGCCTACTACAAGAGCACGCGAGCAAGTACGTGCGTAGCCGGGTGCGCAACTCTCTCTGTCAATATTTCAATAGGTTAAATGATAAAAAGTGTCTTTTTATATATATATATATATATATATATATATATATATATATATAATTCTATAAAAAGGATGTCTCCATGAGAGCCAGCCTTTTCGTCTATCTTTTCAACTATAAACATGTTTCAACTATAAACTTTCACTCCAGTATAGTTAACATGAAATCTTCTTAAATCTATTCCCGGTCTATTATGCAAAGGTCGACTTTACATGCGAAAAATCTTCTTTGAAACCATCATAAGCTTTTCGTGCGCGGGAATATAGCTCTAATGTTTAATGCAAGATACTATTTAGGTGTGCATAAATCCACTAGAAATCTATTGTTCGAGTTAGTTTGGATATATAGCGTCAACAATTACTACAAAATATGATCAATTGTCTGCTTCTCGTGTTTGTGACATCGGTCATGCATATACAAGATTTGATACAGATTGGTATTATAATTTATTAACAATGAAGTGATGGACATTTAAATTAATGGTTAATGGCTTAAGGAGTGAAAACCGGGTTACTGCGTGTCGGATTCTTACATAGAGAGTTCCGTACCACCGTAGAATGCAAATATCAAGTTTCTTGTATGTCAAATTTTCTGTGAAAATTTCAACACTACCTATTGCGGTTCTTGACAGCCTGACAGACGGATGGATGGACAGTGGAGGGTTAGTAATAGCTTTTGGGAACCCTTTGGGTACGAAAACACTTGTTCATGTCTTTTAAACCTTTCATGCGACACCATGAATATATGTATTTTAATTATTGTCGCATTGTAGTATCATTCATTCATTCATTTGACAACGTTGTGGCGCAGCGGTAGCGAACCTGCCTTAAACGCCACAGGTCGTGGGTTCGATTCCCGCACGGAACATAATATGTTTGTATTGACCATGCAAGCATTTTTTCCGGTCTGGGTGTATTTGTCCTTGTCCTTGTATATGTTTCCGGACCCCCGACATAGGATATCACTATCCTAATGGGGGTCATTGAATGTGCAGCGTTGATTTATTTTATTTATTATTTATTCAGTAAGATTCTTAATGGTTTTAAAATGATTAGTCGTCAATAGACATTTGCTGATTCATAAAAATAGTAAAAGATTCAAATGGACATTGAAAAGAGAACATTCTCTTTTCAACGTCCATCCAAACAACATTGTTTGTATTTAAAGTTTATTTTTGATAATAAATTTTGATATATTTTAGGGATACATTCATTAGTTTAATGATATTTAAAAAAAAAACCTAAAGAAATGATAATCTACTGTAGGGTAGTTTTAATCCTACGTTGTATGGTAGAGCATTTTTTTATCACATTGTATGCTTAGGGTTAATATAAATCTCAAGGGTCTGTAACTCGGTCATCAAGGCCATGAGATCGTTTTACAATACAAATTGGCGATCATCCTCTCGGGAGAGTACTTAGGCTCGCTCCATGTAGCAATTCACGCAGGAACCTTTGACGTGTTGATCAATACAAGCAACTGGCCGACGAGATTGAAATCAGTGAGAGGCTTTGCATGACCTATTACTGTCTTAGATTTCTCATTTGATACTGAATATGCTTGGCTTGAACTTGGTTGAAATTCTACCTATAAATTTATATTTGAGCTAACTTCGGTCACAGATTCGCTTGTGAATAGATTATCGTATCTGTTTGTCTGTCTGTCTGTCCGTCTGTCCGTCCGTCCGTCCGTCCGTCCGTCCGTATGTCACAGTCATTTTACTCGGAGACCATTGGCTTTATCTATACGAAATTTACTAAATAAGTGTATTCTATGAACCGCACAACGATTCTTCATTCGAGATTCTTCATAACCAAGCTGCGGAACCCTTTAGTTTTAACTGTGTGTGGTCCACAACGCACTTGACTGCTATTATAAATACCATAGATGTAACAAAGAAACGGTGCATACCTTATAGACGCATACAAAAATAATACTATAGACTTATCTTATAACTTCGTATCGTCGCGTTGATGTTGAATTTATAAATGAACGCCAGCGACTCTTTGGACATTTCATTTGGACCAATAGCTTGTTGCCAATCCAAATCAAGGAAGCAATACCTTATTCCCTTCTAAATACATGTATTATTGGTGCTAGGACTTTTATTTACGTATATTGGCTACAATTATAAACGAGTAGTTATTCAGTAAAGTTAAATAGTATATATGATATAATTATGAAAACCTATTTTCTTATTTTTTTCATCGCCCGATCAGCCGGGATCGAGTGCAACGTGCTTTTAGTACAAGTACAGATTCTGATGTTTTAATGCCACTATTCGGTTACCCATCCTGACTTTGAACGTGAAGACCAGACCAGTGAGCTTACCTGGCTACGCTTAGTAGAGAATCATTTTTTTGACATGAATGGCTTGAATTATAAAGAGTCAAAATATCGATTATATACATTCTTCTTAGATAGCAATAAACATGTGATATGGTAACGACGAAACAAATATGACTTCGTGAGGCCTTATGTTACTAACATTAGCCATTTTTTAAAATCTAAATGATTCTTAGCTTATTTTAAAATCGAAAATTGTCTTCGCGGGCCAGAGTTTGGTGCAATATAAAGTGAAAACTAACTGGCATACGTTCTTACGACTTTAATCCATTACAGGTATTATATCAAAACAATTTACATAATTGTAGTCATACAACAAAAGCACTATAATACCATGAAAGTACTTACAAACCTATTCACAATTTATATACAAAATAAGCCTGCATAATACTCGAGTATATATCAGTACAATAATAGAGTATGAGGTCTCAAGAACATCGCCTGACGCTTCTAATTGTTCTTTGTGCGAAGTTTGTTTGACATTAAGAAGTATTGTAACCCTTTAGTTTAGACCAAAAGGTCTAAAACTTAAAGTTCTCTTGAAGATAAATAGGGTTTAAAATACCAATGAGTATTAATTTTTAATGTCATGAAGGTTGGCAAAGAAGCATACGGTCCGCTTGATGGTTAGCAGTCACCTATGAATGTTTGTGATACTTGAAGTATCACATTCGCGTTGTCAACCCAAGTAAAAGGAGGGAAAGGATGAAAAGGGATAAAACGAAAGGAACAGAGGGAGTGGTACATTGGGCTTCCTGCGCTCTCACTCATCGCGCAAAACGCAACAGTACTGATACTGCTACTTCACGACGATTTCCTGTGTGTGTGTGTAGTACTCCCAAGTCGAACTGGCCCTTTTGCGCTAGGTTGAGCATGGTTCTACTACTACAAAACACTTTATACACACTAACTGACCTAATAAACGATGTCCTGCCAAAAGCTCTTTATAATCTACTAGCGGTCCGCTCCGGCTTCAACGGGTATAAAATATATAGCCTATATCATTCACTGAAAAAATGATTAAATATCGGTAGTTTTGATTTATTTATTACTGCCCGTGGCCCGCACGCGTTAAATGTAATTATTTACGACATCAAATTAGCAACCTCGAAAATAAGTTTTTTCTCCACTATTTAATGGATGTTATTATACATATAAACCTTCCTCTTCAATCACTCTATCTATTAAAAACCGCATCAAAATCCGTTGCGTAGTTTTAAAGATTTAAGCATACATAGGGACAGAGAAAGCGACTTTGTTTTATACTATGTAGTGATTTTTACATGTGAAAAAATATACATCAGAATTACCTACTATTTATATATGTCTTTGTACATGTACAAGTATATCAATAATTCAAATTTTAAAAATATTTTCATGTTAGCTTATTTTTCAAAAAAATGTTTGACTTGTTTAAGCACGTTGTCTTAAGCATCACAATTTCCTCACTTTCTTTGAATGATTTATTAAACTCCGCTCCGGAAATAAGTTCCGCCGAGAAAACTGCAGAGCAACTTTCTTGAGATATTCTTTCATTTTACTAGTGATGGGAATTCTTTTTACCTATCATATATCGATATTGTTTTTCAAGGGTTCCATAATTTCAACTATGGAAAAGCAAATGTAAAATAATTAGTTCATAAAAAAGACACTGTAACATACGATGTATAAAAACCACGTATCAATATAAGAAAAATAAATTGAACATTCCTATAATGTTTGTAACGTTTAATTTTAGACACTGATTCGACATCTAGAACATCTACAACTCAGTAAATCTTTAAATTAAACTTATAACATAATCTCTTTTAATACACTACCTCATAACTAGAATTTATCGATATCTGTGTGTCGGTTCTTATCACACACAGCTTTCGCAAGGAGGCGTTAGACGGGTAAACAACATCAGTAAGTCAGCGGCCACGTGACCGGCGACTGCCGAGCGAGAGAGGCGGCGGGGCGGGCGCGGTGCGATAAGTGAGCGATATCGTGCTGGGGATCGTTCGCCCTTGAGCAGGAACGCTATACTACATTTTTCGAGAACACATCTTTCTAGAACTCACGAGTAGTCAAGGAAATAAACAGAGAGAGTAGCAAGCGATTTTGAGGCTTATGCCCCTGTGATAAGTTTCTACGTAACATTATTGTTTATTACCGACCGCCCTCGCTCGGCCGTCGCCGGTCTCGTGCCCGGAGACTAAGTCTCAAATATCATCGAAGCCATTACACATTTTTATCGGGATATTCTTGTGGTGACAGTTTCAACGCGTCTTCTCTTTTTACGAACTTTTTTTACCGATCTTTATCTGTTTTAGTTCAATAGTTTTGGATTTACGAGTTCGTTTGTTTAGATTAAAAGTTTTGATGTAAAAAAGTAAGCATTTTGTTAGATGTGGTTTAGTTTTCTGTATTACCTTGTCTTCGATGTTTATTTGTGACTTTTTATTAGATTGAGTTCGTTCTTTCGACTATCTAGAGATTATTCCACCAGTGCAATCAGTCACACTGGTGGTAGGTCTTTTGTTCCAAGAGGCCGGCTAGGTAGGTACCACCGCAGTGTAAAATATTCTGCCGCCAAATTGTAGTGCTTAGGCACTATTGTGTTCCGGTTTGAAGGGCACTGTACGCTAGTGAAATTACTGGACGGACGAGATTTAAGAACTAATATCTCGAGGTTGGCAACGTGTGAGTAGCACCTACTAATGGTGCTGCAAGCGCTCATAGGCTACGGCAACCACTTACCATCAGGTGGGCCGTATGCTTGTTTGCCAACTTCTAACATAAAAAAAAATAAATTAGAATTGACTTTTTGCTGGTTAGTATTCAAGAAAATGAGTTATTCGCTAGCTATTTTAATGGATAATAAACAATTAGTACATTTTTTCTATAATAGTAGAGCTATGCTCCTCGCAGCACAATTTGGCCGGCTCGACCGGGGAAGTATTCCCTCTCTAAGAAAATTGGCACAAGTAACAGTATCAGTAGGTACTGTTGCGTTTCGTGCGATGAGGGACAGCGCCGGAGGCCTAATCTCCCACCCCCTCTGTTCCCTTTCTTTTTTCCCTTCTCACCCCTTCTCTTCTGTTCCTTGCTGCTGTTGCGGTGACTGCTTGTTTGCCAATCGTCAAGAAAAAAAAATCATACCGAAAAGACGAGACGACTATTCAAAAGCGACTAAAAGCCTATTTGAATAAACAATATTCTGAAACCGATCCCGCTCGGATAGATGTTTGTATTGACCATACATGCAAGTGTTCCGTTCTGGGTTTATTTTTACTTATCATTATTTATGTATAACGCGCTGTCAGCAATGAAAACGTAGAAAAAAACAGGAGATATATCAGTTTCTTTTTTTATAAGTTGGTTAACAAGCTTATGGCCCACTTGATGGTAAGTGCTTTTTTTTTTTTTAAGGTGGAGAAATCCTCATGGATACCCCGGTGCTGGGGCTGCCGGGGTTATGTGAGACTCTTACTCACTAAAACTCCACCAAGGTTTCGTCTCTACGCAGTCGACGGCCGGGGGCATTCGTGCCGAGCACTTGACCCCGTCTGACCGTCGCTACCTCTGTCTGCGTCAAAAGCGGACGCAGACCCTCCTCGCCCTGTTGGGCATGAGAGCGAGCAGAAACTCAATAGGCTCGCTCTCATCCTCGCGGGGGGCCTGTGCAATGCGAGCGCCTGTCGCCCCAGCGACATTTGATGGTAAGTGCTTGCCGTAGCCTATAAGCGCTACACGCAGCACCATTAGTAGGTGCCATTCACGCGGTGCCATTCACGCGTTGCCAACCTCGAGATATTAGTTCTTAAATCTCCTCTGCCCAGTAATTTCAATCAAATACTCACATCATAATAAATTTTAATTAAATACTCAGATCATACTAAATTCCGCGTAGCAATCACCGCATTGTGTGCTACACATACTTTCTACGCTACAACAACTGCTACATTGCTACGAATAAAATTTAAAAAGTTCTGATTTGAATACCAGTTATATTTTCAAATTTATATATTATAATATTAATCAAAAATTATAAATAATTTATAAATTATATTTATAAATTATAAATAATTTATAAATTATATTTATAAATTATATTTATAAATTATAAATAATTTATAATTTTTAATTTTTAAACAATTATTATTAAATTTACTATATAATACTCTGTGTTATTTATTGGGTTTCACCAGATATACAATAAAAACCAAGGACAATGTATTTTATTTATTTACTATCAGTCTCTGCTTGTGGCTTCACCCTCATGAGTAATGATTTTTAATGAAGCCCTTAATGAAGCCCTTCTAGAAAGAAGAAGAAATAAGTGGTTTCCCTATACAGTACACAGTGACACAAGGAAATAGTAGATGAAAGACATACAGTCTTTCTTCAAGTTTTTTTTTCACGACAAAAATCTATAAACAACAAGTTAAGGCATCGGGATGTGACGACCCCATCGCCCGCTGTTGGGATAACCTCTGTCACAACAGAGATTATTCCACCAGTGCAATCAGTCACACTAGTGGTAGGTCTTTTGTTGCAAGAGGCCGGCTAGGTAGGTACCACGGCAGTGTCCAATATTCTGCCGCCAAATAGTAGTGCTTAGGCACTACTGTGTTCAGTTTGAAGGGTATTGTATGCTAGTGAAATTACTGGGCGAACGAGATTTAAGAACTAATATCTCGAGGTTGGCAACGCGCGAGCGGCACCTACTAATGGTGCTGCAAGCGCTCATAGGCTGCGGCAGCCACTTACCATCAGGTGGGCCGTATGCTTGTTTGCCAACTTGTAACATAAAAAAATCTCTAAAGTATACATCTCTCTATCATATATTTATGATAATCGATTCAGCGGCTTAGCTCTCAATGCGTCACAAACAAACTTATCTTATTTATAAAAAAAATATTAGCAATGCTTTTTCAAGGCATTACTAATATTGCTATTGCCCCTCCAAACTAGCTTGAAGCTTGCGCTAAGAGTGAGTACGACAATAGCCCAAGGGGTCAGGATCGAACCCTCGACTCTCGCGTTAACAGAGCGCAGAACCCTTCTACCGTTGAGCTATTGAGTTTTCAAAACCTTTGCATTTATAATAGTAGAATTACTTTGGTTTCAAAATCCTTGTACACATAAATATTACGAGAAGGTCATTCCTAGTATATATGCCGCACTAAGCTACCAATATGTACCCAAGCGTGTTCATTTTACGGTTTCAAATTTGAGTAGAAAAAGTGCAAAAGTGAATCGTAAGTCAGGAATTTCTGGCTACGGATCGAAAAATTGTGCAAAAAATACTTGGAAAATTGCCATGGAAGGTCGACAGGCTTCTCGTTATAAAGAGCAAAGTAAGCATACAATTGCAATAACATAAATGTACCTTTTTAATTTCATTTTCATTCCTTTTTTCTCTATACAAATAAATAACATTGAAATGTCTGTTTATAATTCCAAATTAACAGCTTTTAACTAAATTCATATGAAGGTATATGTATTGTACTTACATACAAAAATAATTTTGACGACGTTGTGGCGCAGCGAAAGCGAACCTGCCTAAAGCGCTACATTTCGCGGGTTCGATTCCCGCTCGGAGCAGATGCTTATATTGACCATACAAGCATGTTTTCCGGTCTGGGTGTGTTTGTCATTGTGTATGTTTCCGGACCCCCGACACGAGATATAACATCTACATTTGAACGGGGGCCGTTGAGTGTGTAGCGTTTATTTATTTATTTATTTTTTAAATTGTTTATGTCTGTTTGTTCCAGCTAATCTCTCAAACGGCTGGACCAATGGTAAAGGGACACGGGCAGACAGCTGATGTTATAACTACTTTTATTTTAGAAAAAGAAATAAGATTCCATGCAATAAAGAAAAATCAGTACACGACGCAAGCAAAGCCGCGGGCGCAGCCAGTATTAAATAAAATTGTATATAGCTTAGTTAAATTTATTTGTATAAATAATAAAGTAAAAATCGCTAGAACACGAAGGTGATTTTTCGTGTGGGGTTAATGTAGCGACTACGAGCAATGCTAACGCATGAGTGAAGTCTCTGCTAACCGAGATAAAGGGATTCAGACTTTATAAATACTTAGTGGTCTATGGCATAGAGTAGTTAGGGTGGCTGCAGACCAGCGTTTTATACGAACTGTTACAGACATCGCATGTATCGCTTATTGCTGACTCCTCTCCGCCGCCCACTCATCATTTCCTTCCCCTAACGCCTCAGTCGCGTATCCAACTTAGTCAGTCCCCATCCGTCATCCACCCGCGGCTGTCGCTTTTAAAGTTTAATCTCTGCGTTTTAATCATCCATTCAAATATATTATATGCAACACAAAACACATACAAGAGCTGACGCGCTTATAAGCTCGTACGAGCGCTATCCGCGAAAGATGCCTACAATTGTTACTGATACTGGCCACCACTGCTTCGAGCGTATAAAAAAATATGAGCGTAAAATAAACGCTGGTCTGTAACCACCCTAAGATATTTTTTAATATAGTATTAAAATAAAATCCTTTCTTTACCGAAATTGTTACGGTGAATTTACTGATAGCAGAATATATAACTCAATAATGCACGATCGAGCCAACTTCGCAAACTATGCCAAAACCACGTTTGAAATAGGGCTGTACCATTTACAGTCCATCTCTCGTATCAGAGGAGATTTAAGAACTAATATCTCAAGGTTGGCAACGCGTGAGTGGCACCTAATAATGGTGCTGCAAGCGCTCATAGGCTAGGGCAACCACTTACCATCAGGTGGGCCGTATACTTGTTTGCCAACTTGTAGCATAAAAAAAACTCACAGACAGTGTAGATTTCGATAAACGGAAACAGTATTAATTATTTATTTATAACTTAACTAAAAGTGAAAGTTACTTCACTAATACTTCATAGGTAAAAAAAATCGATATCTAGAAACCTAAATAACTATTATTGCTTTTTCTTAAAGGTTTTCATATTTTATTCTTATTTCTATTTTCTATGTATATTTATGTTTCATAAATTTATTTATAATTAACGTATTTTTCATTTATTATGTACTAGCTGTTCTCGTGGTTCCGCTCACATTATGTAGTGTGTTGATTATTCCAAGGGAACCCAACTTATTCGGGAATAAAATCCTATTCGTTAGCCCCGTAATAAACTACATATGTGTGTAAGATTTCATCCAAATTTATCCAGTAGTTATTGCATTAATGTGTCCCAAACATCAATCCATCCATCCAAACTTTCACATTTATCGCGTTATGTAGTGTTTTGATGATTCCACGGGAACCAAATTTTTTTTCGAGATAAAAAGTACCCTACATGTTAATACTAGTAATAAGCTGTGTGTACACAATTTCACCAAAATCTGGGGGCTTACCATTAACTCTTATTGCGATTCAAAGACGACCAAATCAATGCAATTTAATTCTGACATTCAGATTTTATATGAGCATGACGTATAAATATATATATCATGGTATGAAATAGCGATGAAGCTTAATTTTGGTCGCTATTGGAATCGTAATAAGAATAAATGGTAAGCCCGCTGTCCAGTACTTTTTGAGTGAAAGTTTAACAAACATCCATTCATGCTTATTTTCACATTTATAATTCTTCTTCCTACCATAATTCCCGGACCCTGGGTTAATACTCGTATAATAGTATTTACCCGGGGTCTGCTTATTTCTCTTGTCCGGATTTGATAGGTTACTAGTTTTTACACAGAGCGATTGCCATCTGACCGCTGGTAACTCTAAAGCAAGAACCAGTAATTCATTGAGTAAGAGCAATTTACTTATCAAGAGTTAACGATTATTATCAGATGTTATGTGATAACAACCGGGACCGACAGCTTAATGTGCTCTCCGAGGCACAATAGGGAGACCCACAAGGACAACCGCCCATACCGAAAAAGATATTTATAAGATCAATACAAAAATCAGTCCGAGCGGGAATCGAACCCGCAATCGTCGAGGCCAAAGGCAGACTCGCTACCCACACACACACACACAACGGTGTCACTTTCACATTTATAATATTAAATATAAAGTATGTAACTATTTATAATATTAGTAGGAAGCTGCTTTAATTTTTTTTGCAACAAAATTCTCACCAGCTTAATGAAAACTTGGTTATAGCATAATATTTAACACAAAATACCACTATCGTGTTACCAACCTATTATGCAAAGGATATAGGTTATTACATAAAAAGTGCAAAACAGTCTACTTCAAAACCTACATGGGAGTATCGCTCTAGTGTTAAAGTTAATAAGAATGATATAAGCGTGTTAACATTTGCTAATCATATATTAGGGTTCCGTAGCCAAATGGTAAAAACGAAACCTTTACAATTTCGTCATGTCCGTTCGTCCGTCCGTATGCCATAATTTTAGACTGAGACTATTGGTGCTATCTATACATACAGTAGTTGTTGAGATATTGTGGTTCCTAAAATCATCAATCAAGTTTATCGCCCCTCTAACTTTTGAAAGACGGATTTTAAAATTCTGAAAATTTTGAGGTTGTACAACATCAAATAAACTTTCAATTTGTTTTGAAGCAGATAGATCTATAAATTTTAGAAATATACAAATTGTTCTATAACTTAAACAACTTATTTTTGCTCTCGATTTTAATTAGTTATTACTTTTAAAGTCTTTAACATTCTTCATCATCAATCTGCGGAACCAGTCTATTATTTCAGTCGCTCAGTCACTCATATATGTCATCAGCATTTCACAGTAATATATACGAGCAATGATCCGATTTTCATGCATACGACAACCCTCATGCATATGCAAACAGTCATAATCTTTTGTCACTACATGTTTGCGTAAGCAATGGACATGACTATGGGTTGTGAAATTGAAAAGATTTCACATTCCATCAAGGCCTAATCTCCCCTCTATTCCCTTCCTTTTTTCCCTTCTTATCTCTTCCTTCTTGTAGTATTGCAAGCGTTCATAGGTGGTGGTGACTGATTACCATCAGGCGGACCCTATGCTTGCTTGCCAACCGGCATGAAATTTAAAAAAAACCTTCTAGAAGTTGTATTATTAAAACTATCGTGAGACATTATTAACTTAATGTAAAAATCTAAACGGCTCACACTCACGTATAATCGGTGTAAGTACCGACTAGTTTCGGACTCATCGGAGGTCCTTCTTCAGGGGTTAACGTTCGCGGTCGCGACCCGTCTCGCGCTGCGCGCTTGTACTCGCTCCGATGAGTCCGAAGCTAGTCGGTACTTACACCGATTATACGTGAGTGTGAGCCGTTTAGATTTTTACATTATATTCTAGAAGTTGGTGATTACGAATATCTTACCCTACAGGCATGTATTCCGGTTTGGGTTTATTTGGGCCTTGTGTATGTTTCCGGACACCCGACACAGGATATCACTATCCTAATCGGGGCCGTTGAGTGTGTAGTGTTTATTTATTTAGGTATTTATTTATCTTTTTGCGTTTATGCGTAAAGCCGAGATAGCTCAGTGATAGAAAACTTAGACTTTAACCGAAGGTCACTGGTTCAAATCTGGGCAATCACCTCTAAGTTTTCAAGTTCTTCTCATGCTTAGCAGTGAAGGAAAACATCGTGAAGAAACCTACATGTCTGGGTAGAAATTCTAAGACCTATATATCCGCTGATCCGCAGTGGAGCAGCGCACTACTACCTATAACAGTAGTGGGACATTAACAAGCTGTTACTTCTTTTTCTGCTGCAGAAAACCTTTGAGATTTTGGGAGTTCCTAAGTTTCTCGATTTCTATTTATTTAATAATAATAAGACCCTTCGAACTAATTTCAAGGCAACTTTGAAGCCGTTTTAATGGCATTATGGTGTTAAACTTTGAAATCAATTTTAAATTGAAGTTAGCGATAAAGAGACGTTTCCAAAGTAATTGGGAAGTTGTCCGCAACTGAAAATTATAACAATTTTAAGGTAATGACGAAATACGACCTTTATATAGGGTCTATTGAATTGATATTTTAATTTATATAAAATACTAACTAACAGCGCTCACGACCCCGCTCGCGTTCTGTACGATTTTTCTGTAAGTTAATGACGTAATAAGACCTTTATATAGGCTCTATTGAATTGATATTTTAATTTATATAAAATACTAACTAACAGCGCTCACGACCCCACTCGCGTTCTGTACGATTTTTCTGTAAGTTAATGACGTAATAAGACCTTTATATAGGCTCTATTGAATTGATATTTTAATTTATATAAAATACTAACTAACAGCGCTCACGACCCCGCTCGCGTTCTGTACGATTTTTCTGTAAGTTAATGACGTAATAAGACCTTTATATGGGCTCTATTGAATTGATATTTTAATTTATATAAAATACTAACTAACAGCGCTCACGACTCCGCTCGCGTTCTGTACGATTTTTCTTTAAGTTAATGACGTAATAAGACCTTTATATAGGCTCTATTGAATTGATATTTTAATTTATATAAAATACTAACTAACAGCGCTCACGACTCCGCTCGCGTTCTGTACGATTTTTCTTTAAGTTAATGACGTAATAAGACCTTTATATGGGCTCTATTGAATTGATATTTTAATTTATATAAAATACTAACTAACAGCGCTCACGACCCCGCTCGCGTTCTGTACGATTTTTCTGTAAGTTAATGACGTAATAAGACCTTTATATAGGCTCTTTTGAATTGATATCTTAATTTATATAAAATACTAACTAGCAGCACTCGCGACTCCGCTCGCGTTCTGTACGCTTTTTCCGTAAGTTAATGACGTAATAAGACCTTTATATAGGTTCTATTAAATTAATATTTTAATTTGTATAATATACTATTAATTACAAACAGCCACTTTTATATATTTATTTTTATAGTTATAGATTACTTTTAATTATTAAATACAGAATGTTGAATGAATTGAATAAATTTTTAAGTCCCAGTAACATTCAGAAATTAAAGCTATAACCAGTTTTTAGGGTTCCATAGCTAAATGGCAGAAACGGTACCCTTATAATTTCATCATCTCTGTCTGTCTGTATATACACATTAACACAATTATCTATATATTACACAATTCAGTAAATTATAGGTCTGCTATACAATTTTGTTTTGAAAAAACTGTGGGGTGGAAAAAAACATTCGAGCGTGTGGCAACATGTGTGACATCTTAATCATCAATAAAATTAAAAATAAATAAAGTGGTTTCATTTCGACATTTTTGTACAATTCAACAGTTTTCGAAATAATTATTTGCTTCTAAAGTAGTCAAAATTGTTTTACCTCTTCTAAATTTTCAGTCCATAACAGATTTTTTTTTGTATCTAACTGAGCTTTTTATTTTTATTTATTTATATATTTATTCATGAGAAACAAACAGTACAATGATTCATAAAATCTTAGAAAATCAAATATTACATAGACCAACTAAGTTTCCACTAATAAATTATACAATATAGGTTATAACAAAAGAGCAGAAAGTAATATACAAATTATTGATATTAAAAAAAATACATTAATATAATAAGTCAATTATTCTAGAAAAATTATTAAATTATAGTTAATTGTTTATTATTATAGTAATAGTTAATTATTGGAACTTAAGTAATTCGATAAGATTTAACATTTTTGGCGAAATTTAAGGTATTATGACTTTAAAACGACTTTCCAGGAAAATTCTTTTGAAGAAGATACCTTTTATGCAATTACACACAAATTTTTCGGTCGTTTTTAATTCGTTAATATTCTAAAGATTCTTCCTAAGTAACCTGTGGACTCGAGTTTCCACTGTGGGTGGTCTACCACGCAATTGGCTGCTATTTTTTTATACCATGACGGTATCAAAAAAGCGTATTAGCGTGCACATTGCTGGATGGTAAGCGTTGATATACTGCGGGTATATGGGCGCTTGCATCATTGGGTGTCACATGCATCACCTGGCTAGTAAGAAACCCAACCCTTGAAGATCCATATACTGTGATCTTCTACGAAACCAAGGCATTGAGTTCGGCTTAAGACACGCTTTCTTTATACAAGTTTTTATTGGAAGAGGTAAGAGGTAAGAGGTGCCAGGAGGCTCACCTGATGTTAAACGATTACCGCCCCCATGAACATCTGCAAGGTATGTGCATTGCTGATCTTTTTGCCCACTTCTATACTACTTTTTACTTTCTTTGGTAACATTCCTGTCACGCTACTGGTGTTGCAAGTATTTACAGCCAAAGGTACCAATTACCATCAGTCGGAACATACCATTTTTGGCCATGGATTATGGAAAAAAATACAGTAGCAAGTTATACAACAATGGAATTTTATCTTAACAAAGCAATCACTGAAACTCAGCAGTACATAAATGTGGTTTTTTGTTCACGTTAATCTGGCTCCTACATGCAATGCTATTATCCTACGTATGAGTGAAGCTTCTGTTCGCAGAGATAAAGGGATTCAGACATTGTATTAAGTGGTCTATGCCATAGAGTAGTTATTATGCAGTGATAAATGTTTGCAATAAAATGATTATCTACTAAAAACCTATATTGGGGTGGGTTTCTTTATATTCGTCTTAATTAAACAGTAGTAGTAACTGGTGGTAGGTCTTTTATTGTAAGGCCAGCTTGATAGGTACAATGGTAGTGTCAGATATTCTACCGTTATGCAGTAGTGTGTTTTGCATTA
Organism: Hestina assimilis; assembly: GCA_023373885.1. NCBI lineage: Eukaryota > Metazoa > Arthropoda > Insecta > Lepidoptera > Nymphalidae > Hestina > Hestina assimilis. The sequence goes on from CM041750.1 coordinate 13,275,195, forward strand.
CTAAATCGAGAAATAACTGGCCATGGCATATACTAGGAAGAAGAAAATTAACAGATAAAAATACAGATTAAGCCGAGTAAGTACTTCTCTGTCATAGAAAGGCGGCGAAAAATATAGGTGTAGTTTATCAGTATTGTTGTATTTTGTGCGATGAGCCAGAGCGCCAGAGGCCCAATCTCCCACCCTCTCTATTCCCTACTTCCCTTTTTCCCTTCTTATCCCTTCCCTTCTATTAAGTTGGAAATGTAGTGTGTATGCCTCCCACCAACTATTGTATTAGAGAACAGTTATAATAGAGACGTCAAAGAAACAACTCGTCTCCTCATTGCTTACGTCCTTACATGGCGACCCTGCCCTGCCACACTACAGAAACGCGCATATGATAACTTCAAGTATCGCAAGCGTTGTCAGGTTGCGGTGACTGTTTACCATCAGGCGGACCGTATGCTTGTTTGCCACTCGTCATGACATAAAAAAGAGCCATAAACAAATGAATTTTCAGATAATTACATTTGTTTTCTGGATCCATTATTGTTGCTTGGTAAGCAATAAATCTGGAAATCGATACATATTTATTATTGCCGCGTATCCGTTAATCGAAACCGACGATCATATATCAAAGCAATAAATTTGTTTATATTTTATTTGTCCTTTATTTTGGAGGAATGTATAACTCTTGACGATAGCATTTAAATGAAAAATGAAAATGCTACTTCTTCATCCTAGCATTATTCCCGGTATTTTTATGTACCCAGGGTCTGCTTATTACTCTTATCCGGACTTGACAGGTTACTAGTTTTTACACCGAGCGATTGCCATCTGACCTCCGCAACCCTAAGGGCGAACCAGTAACTCATTGGATAAGAGCAATTTACTTATCAAGAGTTAACGATGATTATCAGATGTTATTGATAATAACCGGGACCGACAGCTTAACGTGCTCTCCGAGGCACGGTGGGGAGACCCACACGGATAAACGCCCAGACCGAGACAGAAATTTTAACAAACATCTGCCCGAGCGGGATTCGAACCCGCAACCGTCGAGACTAAAGGCAGACTCGCTACCCACAACGCCACAACGGTGTCAGAAATGAAAATGCTACAATATAAAAAAATCGAAAGCGAGTTAATTTATTTTTTGATTCATGATCCTTGGCAAACACGCATACGGTCCGTCTGATGGTAAGCAGTTACCACAAAATATGAACACTTGTAATACTTGAAGTAAAACACGTGGGTGCGGTAGGAAGGAAGAGATAACGAAGGGAAAAAAGAAAGGGAGCAGAGGGGGTGGTAGGTTTTTTTTTTTTTATGTTAGAAGTTGGCAAACAAGCATACGGCCCACCTGATGGTAAGTGGTTGCCGTAGCCTATGAGCGCTTGCAGCACCATTAGTGGGGGCCACTCACGCGTTGCCAACCTCGAGATATTGGTTCTTAAATCTCGTTCGCCCAGTAATTTCACTAGCGTACAATGCCCTTCAAACCGGAACACAGTAGTGCCTAAACACTACTATTTGGCGGCAGAATATTGGACACTGCGGTGGTACCTACCTAGCCGGCCTCTTGCAACAAAAGACCTACCACCAGTGTGACTGATTGCACTGGTGGAATAATCTCTGCTGTGACAGAGGTTATCCCAACAGCGGGCGATGGGGTCGTCACATCCCGACGCTGGTTTTGCCTCCAGCGCTCTCACGCATTGCACGAAACGCACTAGTACTCTGTTACTTTACGCCAACTTTCTTTGAAAGGGTAGTACTTCCCGGTCCAACCCGCCCATTAAATAGAATTTATTATGATGAAATCTATAGTGTCTTAAAATATATTTTTTATTTATAAAGCCTCAATAGCTCAAGAAGGGCCAGTGCCCGGTACCGTTAATGCGAGTTTTGCGGGTTCGATCCTGCTCCCTTGGGCCGTATACATTCCTAGCGCAAGCTATAAGCTTATTTCGAGGGGCGATAGGAGTGTTAGTAATGACTAAAAGACAAAGTAATGCTAAAACTCTTTATATAAAAAAATCTCTATTACCTGTTTTCCATTTCATTTCCTCCCACAGATTTCATCGTCATCAGCTGGTGCGACTCAGAACTTGTAAGCCTGAAATATTAAATTGAAGTAAAACAAAATAATCCTACAATTAGTTGAGGATGTTATTTATCAAAGGCATCGCTGTCTGAGAAGACTTGCGGTCGCTGAGGTTAGTACGAAATTCAGGCCATTTATAACTTAGGGGGCGCTGAAATGAATAATATAGGTCATCAAGCACACCTTCAAGATATTTACATTAAATAAGTAAACATTGTTATTTCGAATTCTGTTGTTTGATATATTTAGATATAACTTAGATTGGTTGCGAGTCTGCTTTGAGCCTCAATCTCTGGTTCGATTCCGGTTTGAAAAGTAGATGTTTGTTATAGATATCTGTTTCGTTATGGGCGTTAAGCGTGTTTCGGAGGGCACGTTAAGCTGTCGGTCACAGTTCGCTAAGTATTGATTGGTAATTTGATCTTATCCAATAAGTAACTAGTTCGCCTTTAGGTTGCGGATGTCAGGTGGTGTGTGTCGATTCCATTTCGAATACATTACGCCTGTGCGATGTCAAGCTTATGCCAATTCCATACATTTCAGAATCATCTCATTTCTTTATCGATAGTGTAGGGCTGTATGGGTGTGAAACAAAACGAAAACACTTCACTTGTATTACTTCTATTTATTCTTTATTAATTAGCAGTAGGAAGGTATAACGTTCAGCTTCGAGTTACGATAACTGACTGAGACTGAATATGACAGATACGCAGTTTAAATACCCGTAGTCATAATCACAACTAATTCATAAATATTAATTTTTGTATAAATAGAAATTACTGATCTGACTAACGGAAAATAATCAAAATAAATCACTAATACCAACAGATAGTAATTAAAAGGCCCCGGTACGTAAACATGTATACATAGTTAAAATAATTCCTGGAAATAACTCATGTTGTTTAAAGTGATATAGGTACAATAAAGTCTATTCTATTCTATTAGTATGACAGCGAACTTTCAAAACTACAATTACGGTTTATCATTCGCCTAATTCTCTCCTATTTTCGTGCTGTCAGGTCAGAAACGAGACGTCTAAGTCTGCGTCCAACACAAATCTGCCCGGTCATTGGAAATGTTACCTAATTCACTTTGTACTGTTAACAAAGTGGCCATGAATTAATTTGGTTATCCAAGTAAGATATTTTATTTACACGTTCTTTTTGTATTTCATGACGGTTTCCAAACAACAACGGTCCACCTGATGGTAAGCATGCTCTTCAATCTATAAACACGCGCGATACTTGAAGTATCACATGCACGCTGCCAATTAGAACAGTGCCTCGTGGCTCCATCATCAGAGCAGATGGTACCAAATTATTGTATTCTATGCAAGTTTTCATACATGTATATGACTCTTAGAAGTAAGTTAAAATCGATTAAGATTTTATTAAATTGATATTTTACAAGTGAAGGTAAATTGATATTTATAATTGTGTATCTTACCGCGTTATAAAATCTCTTAAAAACAAGATTGAAACAATCAAGTTATGTGGGCTAACAAATGAATGTCTGAAATGTAGCATTATACGACGACGTTGTGGCGCAGCGGTAGCGAACCTGCCTTATGCGCCACGTCGCGGGTTAGATTCCCGCTCGGGACAGATTTTAGTATTAAACATAGATGCATGTGCTCTGGTCTAGGTGTATTTGTCCTTGTCCTTGTGTGTTTTTTGAACTCCGACCCAAGACAACAATATCGTCCCAATGGGGGCGATGAGTGTGTACACTACACACTGTATATATTTTTTTAGACTTAACAATCTTAAAGAATATAAACATTTACGTAAATTGAAGAAAAGCTAACGAAATAATAATGTCTTAAAATAAATACCATTTAAATACAATAAGTGTGGAAGGTGAAGATCACGTCGGGCGTCATCACTGTGAAGGTGCGACGTGAGAAATGCCTCCAACACTACGGGAGGATCCTCCGATCAGGCGGGTCGCACCGAAGTGCGCCAGGCAATATCACACGATCAGCCCTGGGCCGAAGCCCAACGACTTGAACTAACTTGGGGTTCATCTCGTAGACCCCTTAGGGGTCTCGGGGTAACCAAACAAGGCAACGGCCTTTTATGGTGGTTTCGACGCCGCCTGCTAAGACAGACGGGTCTAGCGGCGCACAAGTCAAATCCATGGCTCCCTCCTGTTTCTGGCGAGGTTCAGCTCCACGGGAGAGCGTTCCCAAAGAACTCCTACTAGCCATCTTCAGGAGGGATTGTGGTAAGTCCGGTAGTGGCGGCTATGGAGACGAGGTCTCTCGGCAAGGCTTTCTTGTCCGGAGGGCGCCGATGATATGGCGCAAGTTCCCGCAGATGGCGGAAACGCGATCCGTCAGCGCGCTCGAACAGGGATGTACTCAGGCGTCTAATGAAGTCGTCCAGGCTCTCCATGTGCAGGTCCCGGGAGATCGTCGAGTTCCGCACGAAGCGAGGGGCGTCTGTGATGGTGCGTAGCGCGAGCGACTGCTGCGCACGCAGTCGTTGCCGGTTCGTCTCCGCCACCAAGGCATACCATGCCGGGGCGGCGTAGGTAAGGCGGGAGCGGATGTACAGTTTGTAGACGCCGAGCTTCGCACGGAGAGGCAAATTGGACTTCAGCACGGGGCGCAGAAGGGCGCGCGCGGTGCGTGTCTGGGCGACAACGTTGTTGACGTGTGTGTTCATGGACAAGGAGTGGTCGATGGTCACCCCGAGGTATTTAACCTTCGGCGACCAAGCGACACTCTCGCCCATGAGCATCAGCACGGGTGGTGTCCTGCTTCCAAAGCAGATCGCCTGAGTCTTAGCCACATTGACCGTCAGTCTCCAGTCCTTTAGTAATCGGGAGGGAATTGAGTGTGCGCTGCATCTTAGTCACCACGTGTGCGGCTGACAGTGACGTCGCGATGTACGCGGCGTCGTCGGCGTAGAGCGCCAGCTTTACGCCACTGGTGACAGGAATGTCGTCCATGTACCGACTGTAGCACACGGGTGACAAGCCGCTTCCTTGGGGCACGCCGGCATGGATGGGACGCTCCGTTGAAAGAGCGCTTTCAACTGCCACTTGAAAGCGTCTGTCTTGCAGAAAGGTGGCCACAATCCTAACTATTCGACGGGGAATAGTGGATGTGGCCAGCTTGTAGAAACGAGCCGGCGTGCCATACGCGGTCAAACGCTTTCTCCATGTCGAGGAGTACTGCGACGGCGCGCTCGCGTTTGTTGCGAGCGACTGCAAGGTCGTGCAGTACCCTTGCGAGCTGGTGCGTTGTGGAATGTTCGGGGCGGAACCCGAACTGTTCGTCGCGAGGCTGGAGGTGAGGCGTCATGTGCAGCAGTAGCAGTTTCTCGAACAATTTCGAGATGGTCGAGAGCAGCGTAATAGGCCGATAGCTTCCGGGCAGCAGGATGTTTTTACCTGGTTTAGGTAGCATGATGACCCTGCCGAGCCTCCATGCGGTGGGAAAGTGTCCGGTCCGGAGGATTCCGTTCGAGAGCCGCGTCAGCGTCGCGATTGCTCGCCGAGGAAGGTGACACAGAGCTTCGTTGGTGATACGGTCGGGTCCTGGGGCTTTCCGGAGTGGAGTTCGGCGAATCATCCGCTGGATTTGGCCAGGTGAGACGACGATGGCATCCTCTGCCGGAGCCATCGGTGGTTTAAAATAGTTCTCGAGGTGTTGTTCGATTGCTGCTACATGCTGCACGTTGTGGGCAGGGTTGGGCTGAAATTGGGTCTCCAGGAAGTCGGCAAATATCTCCGCTCGGTCCTCGGCACGGTAACGAGGGGTCCCGTCACCGGCCAGCAGGGGCCTAATCGGAGCTGGCTTCCCGGAGAGTTGGCGGCATAGGCGGTGAATGCCCGACCAGTCCTCACCGGCTCGCTCAATGGTGCGTTGCCAGGACTCAGCCGCGTTTGAAGCTACCGCGGCGGAGATCTTCGCAGCCAGAGCGTTGAGCTGGGACTTCATGGTCGGGCATCGAGAGCGCTGCCATTGCCGGCGCAATTTCTTTCTCTCTATCATCGCCAGGATGAAAGTGGGGAGCTGGGGCGGTCTTCTTGCGGTAGCGGCGTTGAGCCGGATTCTCGAAGCGCAGCCTGGATGGTCGCGCTGAAGTCCACCGCGAGTCGGTCGACGTCGGCAGGTGTTTCGACACGGAAGGAGGGCGAGTGTTCAGCCATATAGTCGGCGAAGATCTGCCAGTCCTGCCGTGATCGAGGAGGAAGTATTGGCGTCTTGCTAGGGATGTCATCTAGCATCAGACTAACTGGCTGGTGGTCTGAGATGAGATGATCGTCCAGGACGTCTAGATGGACCGTTGCGACGATGCCGCGGATAATGGCTATATCTAGAACGTCAGGTGTTAGGGCTGCGCAGTACGGATAATGCGTCGGGACCTCTGGTCCAAGCACCTCGTACCCATTACGGTCTGCATCGTCGAGCAGGCGGCGGCCGTCAGGGCTGATCAGATTTGATCCCCACGCCGTGTGCTTCGCATTGAAGTCGCCGGCAATAATCGTGGGCAGTGGCGAGTTCAACAAAGGTGTGGACGTCAGCCACTGCGAGTCGATCTGCGGCGGCTTGTAGAAGGCGTACACACGGGTGGGTTGGCGATCGATGCAGACCTCGACGCCGAGGGCGTACGACGTCTGGAGCTTCGGTACTGGCAGCATTTGGTGGACGATTCTTCGTTTGACTAGGACTGCTAAGCCCCTGTAAGCAGTCCCCACTGGTGAGCACTGGTCCTCCCGGTAAACGTGGTATCCACTAATCTTCCACTTGTTTACCGGTCTAAGGTGAGTCTCGTTTAGCAGGGCTATGTCAACTTGCCGCTGTGCTAGCAGCAACTTCAATAGCCTAGTCTTCTCTGGTGACATCCCGTCGGCATTCCAGAATAGGACGCGTAGACTACGTGGGTCCATATTGGCACAACTCCGTCAGGCACTTCAGGATCAACGGGATAGGGTCCGTTGTTCCTGTAGAAACCACCAGCACCTGTTGCAAAGTGCCAATGACGTTGGTGAGTCTGGGGTCCAGTTGAACCTTAGCCGATTGCGGTATTGGCTTCCGGTTGAGTCGATCGCTTCGCCTTTGTCCTCCTCCTGAGGGGCAGCGACCACGGGCAATTTGCTGGACTCGTCCATGCGCGGCTCGGCAGAGTGCTCGGCCTCTCGCAGCTTCGGCTTCTTCTTGTGCTTTCTGTTGCGCTTCTTCTTTTGGCGCGCTGCTCTCCGAGGTTCATTGGCGGCTGCCATTAGTGAACCGGGGGCATTACCGTCTACAACGGTGGCGGGCTGCGGTTTCGCTGCGGATTGCGGTTTCGTTGCGGAGGTGCGTGCAACAGTGCCGGCCCTCTTATTCCTGGTCTCCTTCCTGAAGACCGGGCAGTTGGCGTTGTTGGCAGTATGCGCACCTCCGCAGTTAGCACAAGTAGGCGGCTGCTCTAAAGGACGCGGGCAATCTTTGGCGGCGTGCCCTTCACCACATCGCACACACGAAATAGGCCTGTGGCAGTTGTGCGACGAATGCCTAAATTGTTGGCAGCGGTGGCATTGCGCGGGCCCTTTCTTCCCGCGCCATGCTTCGATGATGACGCCGGGCATGCACAGAAGCTCGGAGACTTCATAGATTCCCGGCGTGAGGTTTGCTGTTCTCGCTAGTTGCGCGAAGAACAGGCATCCGGGGCGGCCCTGGCGCGCATTGATCGGCCGTACGTGCTCGGCCGTATACCCGAGCTCAATGAGCTCCCGCTCAATGGCTTCCGGTGGTGTATTTACCGGAAGCCCCGTATAATCTTGAGGCTTCGCTCAGAGGGAAGGGAGTATGAAAACCAGGAGATGTTTTCACTGGCTTCCAGCGCATAGAGATATCGCTGGATAGTGCGATACTCCTCATCCGTTTTGGGCAAGAAACGGACTCCTTTCCCAAAAGGGCGTCCGTTGGGTGAGTGTCCGGAGAAGCTTTTTAAGCTCCTCGGAAATGCGTAGGCCAATCCGGTAACGTCTCGACCACTAGGGAGGAGGTAGCGGATGGCTGCGGGCTTCTTTGCAGGGGCAGCGTCGGAGGTAGCATCGGCAATGGTAGTGGCCGATGTTTTTGTTTGTGGCGCTGATGGCGCAGTGGTGGTGGAAGTGGTGTTGTTGGCCACGTCGGCATACGAGGGGCCTGCAACTTCCATGGGTGAGTCACTCGGTTGGAGGGGCTGAGTGAGGGCGGCGTCGTGAACGTAGCACGTCGCTTTCCTTGCACCTGTGGAGGGACGGAAACCGCTCTGGTGCAATAGTGGTTGGCAGGGCGGGAAAGAAAGCGCGGAGGGTCGCAAGCGCCATTTTTTCCCCTCTGTGGGAGTGGCGGTGGTGGTAGCGGCAGATGGGATACGATGCTAGGCGTCACTTCAGCGGTCAATGTGTTTTGAGACACAGTCGGCCGGACTGCATCGGGAGCCATGGCGGCGGCGGTGCTCGGTCCGGAGATTTGTTCCGAGGCGGAGGTCGTCAACGTGAGCGGCACTGAAAGCGAGGGGAGAGCAAAACGCTCCTCACCCGCGTCTAGTGTCGGCGACGGCAACGGAGATGGTGACGCGCTTATGAATGCGCGGGTAGCTTGGTCCGCTGCCAAGACGCGGTCCAGCGCGGCCTGCGCTGCCCCGCGGGACCGGACAAAGACGCGTTTCGCGACGCCACCTCTCCAGCACAAGCGCCTACTGAACCGAACCCCGGGCTATATAGCACGCGGGGATCGAGGGCACCAGACTAACTTGTGAAACTCGGAGAGGGCCGATAGATATGCAGCGATCGCAAGCTTACACGTTGAGCGCGCAAGCAACAAGTAGGAATCAGAACCTAATCGATATCTTGAAAGCGAACGATAGTCATCACCCGAATTTTACTAGGAATCTAGTGAGTGAGTCGAATATCGTGTCCAATATCGATCGATCGATCACCGCTCGCCCAACGACTTACGTTGGAAAGTTGTACATATACCTCAAGTGGGTAGGAAACTTTGATAGCGCGATTTAGGATCGTGACGTTCGTTGGTCGTCCATATCGTTTCGTAGTATGCCCTGTAGGTGTCGTTGTAGCTTGATGCGACATTGTGACAATCTTGTCTTTTCTATTGCGTTACGTCATGTTGCGTGTAGATGTCGCTACAATAAGACTCCAATGATTTAATGACGTGAACTAGTCTTGAATTCCAGTTTCGTAATTCGTTTGGATGCAACTGAATGGTTATTTCATTCATTCATTCATTCATTTTGGTAAAGAGTGAATTTAAAGTGATGTTAACAGCAATTACAAGATCAATTTGATGAAACAGCAATGTGATTTCAAGTTTGATTGCATCTTGATATATGTTGCATACCAGAAGTGAGGTTATTTACAAAATATATGCAGAACCGCTGCTATGCTTTCAAACACAATAATAGCAATACGCTGCGTATCACATTTGCGTATTTCAAAATTGCTTCGATTTTTAATAATTTTTTCGAAAATACAATTAAAGGCTGCCAGTGACATGATCAAATAATTCGTATTCGCGCCGACATATACCTTTATTAAAAGCCAAAACGTTTCTCTATGTCTGTCATAATATGTATTTTTAGTACGATTTTATTAGCTTCATATGTATTTAACGGAAGCTTAGAACATCATTTTGACCTCTTTCAATGCGTCGGAATAATTCGAAATTTTGCATACTTATCAAGAATTAATGACAATTTAATAATTTAAAACAACCAACTTAAAAATGAAAAATAAATATTATAAAAAAAATAACTAAAAAAGCGTAAATCAAAATGGTAATCCTTTTACTCACATATATCAATAAAATATTTATAACTATTGACACCACGCACAAGCATGTTCCGTAGCTAAATGGCTACGGAACGGAAAAAACGGAACACTTATAGTTTCGTCATGTCCGTCTGTCCGTCCGTCCGTCTGTCACAGTCATTTTACGCGGAGAATGTTGGCTCTATTTATACGAATTTAGAAAATAGGTGTATTATATGAACCGCACCACGATTTTGTAATGAAATGCTAAAATTTATAGGTAGCAAGTCCATACATGTAACTGAGAGTTGAAAAAAAAATCACCGTATGACAATGTGTGAGATATCTTTGGATAGGTCTTTCAAAATAATAAGGAGGTTTCATTTTGCCTTTTTTCATTAAGTCAGTAGTTGTTGAGATGTAAGCTCCTAAAGTCATAAAAATTGTGTCAGTTGCAGTCAAGGACAACAACTTACAACTTGCCTTTGAAATGGAAACTTGGTCGAATTGTATCTGTTCATCCTGGCAGCGACGGAATCTCCAGGGTGGCTGATGTAAAGACTTCGACTGGCATCATAAGGCGGGCGTTTTCTAAAATCTACCCGCTGTTAGAAGAAGACTCTTGAAGTTGTTGAATGCAAGCTTTCAACGGCCGGGGGCATGTTTACGCCTCTCGTTCTCTTATAAGCTAATGTTGACGATAACGTTATTGCAATTTAAAATAATCAGGCGTTTGCCTACTCAACTGTAATATGCTAAGTTCATTGTCACTTGCCAATAAAACTTGGTACTTAAAAGTTGTGCAGTCATTTCATTTAATTAAAGTCACACGTGAATTATAAATCGATTTACCAAAATCACCTCTGACCCTTTCCACCCCCCTCTAACTTTTGAACTAAAAACTAAACTAACTAACTTTGGATTAAAAATTCTAGAAAAATTTGAGGTTCTACAGAACATCAAAAGAACTTTCAACCACATTTGGTTTGAAGAAGACAGGTCTACAAATTTTAGAGATACATAAGTTGTTCCCATAACTTTATTTTTCATATTACTTTTAAAAATCACTATGAAATTACCAACTTCATTTTGCGGTCGATTTAATTCGATTTTTTTAAAGTCCTATATTATATTCCTCATCATCAAGCTGCGGAACCGTTTAGTTTCGACTGTGCGTGGTCAACAACGCACTTGACTGATAATTATTTTACAATAAAACTAGCGGGCCCGGCAGACGTTGTCCTACCCCGAAAGAAATCTAGGGCCCGATAGCAGCGCCCTCTACCAGGTGAAAGTTTTTGATTGACTATTAAGGATATTAAAAAGCAGGGGTTGGTGATAAAAAGTGAAAATTTAGGGTCGTATGTATTTTTCAATGCCACATAATAAATAAATAAAAAATAAAAAAATTATCTAAAAAATAAAAAAAAAAATTTTGGGGTGGACACCCCTTATCACTGAGGTTTGAAAAATGAATAGTAGCCGATTCTCAGACTTACTGAATATGCATAAAAAATTCATAAGAATCGGTCAAGCCGTTTCGGAGGAGTATGGGAACGAACATTGTGACACGAGAATTTTATATATCGGCGCAACTACTATTTAATTACATAAAATAGGTTTATATTAATTTAAGTTACATAAGTTAGTAAATTATTGTGTTGTCATAATAGTTGTAAACTTTGAAGGTAGAGAGATTTTTGTGAATAGGCTACCCCACTCTCGACTCTAGTATAAATATGAGTGGTCGTTGCCGCCTGAGGCATTCCAACTTGAGTAGACGAACAATTTGTTACTCTCTACGTTCAGTTATTCTGATCAAATAAAACTGATTGTGGAAGAAATCGTTTATTATTGTAATAAATGGATAATGACCATAATAATGAAGAAAATGACGTCAGCGATGCTGACGTCATTATTTTTAAAAACAATATGGTCCAGGGACCTTCGTCATATATATTAGAGAATATACATTAAATTAAGGAAAAGCATATTGAATTTACAAAAGTCAATTTCCTATATTTAAATGGTCTGAGCCAGCAAAAATGAATAAGTGTACATTGGCTCCTTTTAGTTCAAGAACGCCCCTTATTCAATATAGTTTGTATGCATATATCCTGAATCGTCAAGCGCCGAATGAGACAGTCAGGCTAACGAGATCTGCGGTTAGTTAGGTCGTATATCTGCTGTAAGCATTTTAAGTAAGGGTGTGGTTTTGTTGCAATATAGGACTGTAATATTGTTGCCAGCAATCTCATCTATATTTTCCAATGTACAAATATGCTATGTATTTTTGGCCACTCTTTTTTGCAGAAATATTGTTGTGGTAGCAATTTTTTAATGTTTTTTTTTTGTTTTTAGAAGAATATTAGCAATGCTTTTTTCAAGGCATTACTAATATTTTTTTTGTCCCTCCAAATAAGCTCGAAGCTTGCGCAAAGAGTGGGTACGAGAATAGCCCAAGGGGGTCAGGATCGAACCCTCGACTTTCGCTTTAACGAAGCAAAGTCGGCTCTTCTACCGTTGTGCTATTGATGTTTCGTTTGAGACCTTTTAAAGGGTTACTTAGCCAAATGGCAAGAGAACCATTGTAATTTCGCCCTGTCTTTTTATGGACTGGGGGCTTACCAGTAACTCTTATTGCGATTCAAATGAAGACCTACATCTATGCTATGTACATCGCTATTTCGTACCATGACATATTATATATTTATAGGTCATGCTCATATAAAATCTGAATCGATTTACTTATAGAATTGAATTGGATCGAAATATAATTGTTACGAAAAGTTGTTGTTAAGCCCGCAGGCCCTTTCATACAGACAAAATGTCAAACAATGTCACAAGCTTGCATCATAAGCGAATGAAGTAACCGTTACTAACTTCGTTTCGTTGTGTTGGTGTTAATTTACAAAGAAGTAATAGCGAGTGTTGGACATTTTGTCTGTATGCAAGTTCCTGTCCATAGTATACAGTAAGTGTACATAAGTGTTTTGTAACAAATAAAAGATATCTGTTGTTACAATTCAATGGCGTATATTACTTTTCTTACAAACGGATTTACAAAAAGTACTACATTTAATGTTGTTATAAAAATTATTGCGATACAGTGTTTTGCCACGCTTGCTCCGTCTCGCGATGCGCCGGCCGCGGCAGCTTCCCAGCAATCCGCTTCTTCAACGCGTGCGTGCGTCGTCACTATGTATAAAACACATATTTCAGGGCTTGTTACAAGAGAACATTTTTGAATTTAACAAATTTTGACAATTTAAAAATATATTTTAAAAAGCACCGAGTTTGTTTCGCCAGTTCTTCTCATGTAGAGGTTTAATTTTGGAGCCGGTCGTAAAATCTGAAGTTCAACAAATAAGTCCATTGCTTTTTACGTTGAATAAAAATAATGAATATTTCATTTTGATAGTAGGCGAGAAGATTTTTGGTTACGGTATCTATATAAAGTAATGAAGACTGTTGACAATTTGACCAACATTTTATGTTTTAGATTAAGTAATCTTAAATAACAAGGTTAATAAAAGATTAAATCATTTGTTTGTGTACCACTTAAACCACTAATCTACAACCTTGGTTTACTTGGCTTTAATTACTATTCTAAGCCTGAAATTACCCAATTTAAAATTAAAATTTTCTAGATTTCCATAGCCAAAGGCGTCCTTCTTTCTATCTGTCTATCACAATCATTTTATTCCGAGTCTATTAGCTCTATCTATATGAAATTTGGTAAATAGGTGTATTCTAAAAACTGCAATAGCATTTCATAGTGAAATAATAAAATATTTAAAAATTAAGGGTAGCAGTTCATACTTGTAACTGAGGGTTAAAAAAATTAATGCGCACAGCAATGTGTGGATCGGGGTATCTTTGAATAGGTCTTTAAAAATAATAATGGCGATTGATTTTGACTTTCGTGACAAAGTTAGTAGTTGTGGATATATATCTTCTATAACTTTTGAAGTAAGTAAGCCTCAATACCTCAACGGTAGAAGGGCCGACTTCGCTCCGATAACGCGAGAGTCGAGGGTTTGATCCTGGCTACGAGCTTATTTGGAGGGGTTATAGGAATATTAGTAATGCCTTAAAAATTACTAATATTCTTTAAAAAAAAAAAGTAATTTAAATTTCTGAAAAACTTTGACGCTATAGAACTAATTGAGCTAAATAATACACACTAAAACCTAACGACCCGCTTGGAATATGGGGCGCCACGGGCTTGCTTGTAAAATCAACTGGAAAGGCCCGGTCTCATCGTCAATGCAGGGAGCCCTAGAGCCCTCACCGAGACTACTTTTTAATGAGGTTGTTTCCCTCTACGACCCACCGGCCTGAATTTTAGACAGGTCGTATTGTCGTACCACCTTCCTTCTTCATCCTAGCATTATTCCCGGTATTTTTATGTACCCAGGTATCTGCTTATTACTCTTATCCGGATTCGACAGGTTACTAGTTTTTACACAGAGCGATTGCCATCTGACCTCCGCAACCCTAAGGGCGAACCAGTATCTCATTAGATAAGAGCAATTTACTTATCAAGAGTTAACGATTATTATCAGATGATATAACCGGGACCGACAGCTTAACGTGCTCTCCGAGGCACGATGGAGAGACCCACACGGACAAACGCCCAGACCGAGACAGAAATTTCAACAAACATCTGCCCGAGCGGGAATCCAACTCGCATACGTCGAGATTAAAGGCAGACTACCCACAACGCCACAACTGTGTCAACCCACCGTCAACGGTCCCGTACCACCTTCCTAAAGCCCCAATATTATATTGTTCAAAGCTAATATATTATGAGCAATATAATTAATAGGTAATTTGTGCTAAGACCGTGTAGTGTTTGCTGTGGCAGCAAAGTTTACGATGCACACTGTTACGATACTTGATATTATGCATGTGTGCCTGATACTGCATGCTTGTGTCTCAAGTTTAGAAAGCATAGCGGTTATAAAGAAAAGTTAGTTTAGTTAAGAGGTTATGAAGAAAAAAGATCATTGAATTAAAAATATTCGAATTAAAATGAAATCCTACTTCAAAACTAAAAAGCAAAAGTCTACATTTTTTAAATTAAATTACTACGGGACTGCATTTTGGTGAGAGCGAGAATTTTTATATCTCTAGTAGGAGCACAGTCTAAGCCTCTAACGCATTATTAAGGCAGATATTAAGGTCTTCAAAAAGAAAAAGAAAATAATCTTTGATTAATAAAAATAAAATGATATTTAAAAAAAAAAATACTACTTCAAAATCAAAAAGGCAAATAATCAAAATTTTTAAACTTCTGTTAAGTCACAGATTATTTTTTGATTATTTCGACTAATTAACTTACGCAAAACTACTGCCTTTTGGTGAGAGCGAGAAGCTTTACATCTTCAGTAGGAACACAGTCTAAGCCTCTAAGGCATTATTAGGGATGATAAGAAGGTCTACAAGATCAAGCCCATTATCCAAAAATAACGCTATAGTTTACTACTTAAAGCATTATAAGGGCGGTTTTAGACCAGCGTTTTATACGTACGTAAAAGAAGCGCGTATAGGCACGTTTTTTGAAGCGCGTATAGGGACGTTTTTGTTACACGCGCACACTTATTAGCGATGACGCGCATATAAGTTCGTAAACGCGCGTAGTATAAAGTGCTGTTGACATGCTATTGACACGCGCCCTCACCGGTACGAGTGTACACGTCGAAATAAGCCCGTGTGCTCGTGTTGGGCTCTTTGAAAGCCGAAATGAAGCGCTTCTGAAAGAGCGTATGCTAAAACGATCGTTTAAAAGCTCTAATCTGAAACTGCCCTAACGAAAGGAAGCGGAACTGTCTCGTAACTGTTCTTACACTCTATCGTATCGACATTATCGCTTAACTGCGACGTTAAACTCCCGTTCGCCGGGATTTAGCTCGGAGCATAAAATGTACACCTTGTTCAGGTGAGATTGCATTGACGTAAAATGGATGATAATGGTTCATTTCACTACGCTAATTATTGGATTAATAACATGCGACTATATAGACTTGTGCCTTGCTGGCAGTGAGCCTGCTTTGAGCCTCGAGGTCGCGGGTTCGATTCCCGCTCGGATGCTTATTACGTACCTCGCAGATTTCCGGAAGTTATCATAATATCTGATGATAATCGTTAACTCTTGATAGACATTTTTCTCTTATCCAATGAGTTACTTGTTCGCCCTTTGCAGAGGTCAGACGGCAATTGTTCTGTGTAAAAACTAGTAACCTGACATAACAGGATAAGAGTATAAGCAGACCCTGGGTAAATACCGGGGCTAATGCTAGGAAGAAGAGAAGACTATACATTCTTTTCTTGTTCTAAAACGAATGTTTTATTATGTTGTCTTTTTTTATGTTAGAAGTTGGCAAACAAGCATACGGCCCACCTGATGGTAACTGGTTGCCGTAGCCTATGAGCGCTTGCAGCACCATTAGTAGGTGCCACTCACGCGTTGCCAACCTCGAGATATTAGTTCTTAAATCTCGTCCGCCCAGTAATTTCACTAGCGTACAGTGCCCTTCAAAGCGGAACACAGTAGTGCCTAAGCACTACTATTTGGCGGCAGAATATTTGACACTGTGGTGGTAGCTACCTAGCCGGCCTCTTGCAACAAAAGACCTACCACCAGTGTGACTGACTGCACTGGTGGAATAATCTCTGCGGTGACAGAGGTTATCCCAACAGCGGGCGATGGAGTCGTCACATCCGGCGACGCCGGCAAAATTCTTTCTTTCTTTATTTCTTTATATATCTTTTCTTTTATGTAGTTTTATCTTTTTTAAGCTTTCATAAAACATTAAAAGAAAATAGCTTTCGGGAATTATTAAATGTAATGGAAAATTATTCATGTTTTCTGAGAATAAAACGCCTTTTGAATACGCTTATCTCTGATAAGATAAGATCTGGTATTTTTAGTTTCAGATTTTCTATTTTTCATTCCAAATATTTTTTTATGTACTAGATTTAACATATTTTATTATTGGAATTTGTAAATAGGATGATTGGAAATGTAGAGTAAGACGTGTAAAAGGAAACTGGATTTTTCTGAGATTGGATTTTCTCGGCATTTAAACTACTTAATGATTATTTTTTTTAATGTTAATTAATATATTAATTTCTATATTTTCTATTTCGTGACGGTTGGCATATAAGCACACGGTTCGCCTGATGGTAAGCAGTCACCGAAACCTATGAACGTGAGCAACACTTGAGTATCAGATGCGCGTTACCAACCCAAGAGATAGGAAGGAAGGACTGAGAAGGGAAAAAATTAAAATAAGAGGAGACGGGAGCTTGGGCCTCCAACGCGTTAAGCGTAACTGGTACTCATCACACTAAATGTAACTGTGTTGATAGTATTATTTTACCGTACTTCACCGATCGAGCCGGCCCATATGTGCTAGGAGGATCATGGCTGTACTAATAAAAATATTGTATTAGTTATGGCAACATATTCTACTAATTAAAATACTTTATTGCCATGCAATGCCATTGCCAAGTTTCAGTAATGGTCTTCTTCTTCTTATCTAATGATTGGTGGCCAACCTAGTGTCAGACTTGTTCAGGTCGCCCGTATAGGCCTCTGGTGCCCTCCGGAGCACGCAGACGCTCAGTTGAAATACCTCTATGCGATCGCTTACCGATCAGTGACCACACCCGGGTATGAGCGTCTCAGTCAAGGTTATACATGATATCCCACAATTGTTTGTAGTAGAAGAACTACGAGGTTTGAATATTTTTTTTACATTTGACGACGTTGTGGCGCAGCAGTAGGGAACGTGCCTTAAACGCCTTAAAGCAGATGGTTGTATTGAGCATACAGGCATGTTTTCCGGTCTGGGTGCGTATGTCCTTGTCATTGTGTATGTTTTCGGACCCCCGACAACCCGACATAGAATATAACTATCCTAATGGGGGCCGTTGAGTGTGCGTTTATTTATTTTATGTTGGGATTATATTATAGGATTCCATGTGGTGGGATGAACATGTTTAAATACGTTTAATTCACAACTATACAATATACAAAACATTTACACAATATTAATTCGAGCGAGGTCTGCTCCAAGATTACTCTTTCAGGACAAACTTACAAAGAGCTGAATAAATAAGGGAATTAGTAGGAGTCTGCTAATTAAATCGTTCTTTGTGGCGTCGTCATACATAATTTTGTCAAGTTTTATTCCAACAGTACTAATACTATTCTGTTTTCGAAAAAACGAGTAAACCTTCCTGGAAAATGATTTAGAAACTTTTCTAATTTATACACGTATTATAAATAAGAAAAGTTTTTGTCAGGTTAAGGTTTACGAAAAATAATTATAAAATAAAAAACATTCGGCTTGATATTAAAAAGTTTTGTCTTATCCTTATTATTCCTTAGTCAATTTGGATAACACTTGAAACTTGGTGGTAGGCCTTAAAAGATTCCCCAGCGGTTATCGGCGTCGGGATGTGACGACCCCATCGCCCGCTATTGGGATAACCTCTGTCACAGCAGAGATTATTCCACCAGTGCAATCAGTCACACTGGTGGTAGGTCTTTTGTTGCAAGAGGCCGGCTAGGTAGGTACCACCGCAGTGTCCAATATTCTGCCGCCAAATAGTAGTGCTTAGGCATTACTGTGTTCCGGTTTGAAGGGCACTGTACGCTAGTGAAATTACTGGGCAGAGGAGATTTAAGAACTAATATCTCGAGGTTGGCAACGCGTGAGAGGCACCTACTAATGGTGCTGCAAGCGCTCATAGGCTACGGCAACCACTTACCATCAGATGGGCCGTATGCTTGTTTGCCAACTTGTAACATAAAAAAAAAAAAAAAAAGCTATCAACTTTTTAAAGCCACGTTTTAAGGTCAGCCAGCATATTGCCAGTTGTATCCTAAAGGCAACACACCTGCATGCCCTCTGGTGTTGCAGATGTTCATGGGTGGCAGTAATCGTTTAACATCAGGTGAGCCTCCTGCCCTTTAGCACCGTCTGACGTAAAAAACACAGATAATCCAACCCCTGGGTCCATGGAAAACTTTTATCCAGCCGTGTCTCCGGTTTCTCGAGAAATACTGGATAGCTTGATAATACACTTAGTAAAGCCTATTTTTTTAGTCAAATCCACCCTTATGAACACATAATTGAATGAATTAATTATGACATTTGCATGCTTATTTTTGCAAGGCGAAACATTACTACTGTAATTTAACCACTATAACATCTTAAGTACAAAAATGTTTCTGCAAATGAATTGTTGTATTCTCTTCTATATAAGAAAGAATAATATTATTAATAAATACTGTTATAAAGCTGCAACACATATTTTCATAAAAAATAAAGTTGGATATTTTATTTTGCATAATTTTTTTGAAAATAGGTACAGAACTTATTTTTCTTCTTTGATTTTAATATACTACTCTTTGTATTAACATTTGTTTTATATTATTGTTGGATTTATAATACTAATAATACCACAAACGAATCAATATTATATTATTTTATTGCGAATGAAGCCGTAGGTAGAAGCTAGTATATTTTACGTTAGTGTTAATTGACACGAGTAATTAATGCATAGCGTCTAGTTGTAATGTTCCCGAGATGTGATTATGTAAACAAATTTCGATTGTGTTAATGAGGTATTACAATTTGTATTTTGGATTTAATATAATGATGCGAGCTCTTTACAATGTATTAGATTTAAACGTTTTATGATAAACATATTATTTTATATCTGTGTATAAATCTATATTAACTAATGAATATTATAAAGCTGAAGAGTTCTTTTGTTTGGTTGAACGCGCTAATCTCTGGAAGTAGTGACTGTTTTTGAATAATTATTTTTGCATTTGAGAGCACATTTCTTGAGGAAAACTATAGGCTATAGAACTTCTCATCACGATACCATACTTAGATGCCGAGCAATAAGAAAAAAAGTACGGGCAGGCGATAAGATGCGCTCAGTTGGTACAGTAGGGGTCTCACCTGACGGGACCGAAATCATGGCCACAGCAAGTAAAACATATACAGGATCTCCTTATATTTCTATCCTGATTTGACGGGCTACTAGTTTTTATATAGATCAATAATAATTTCCATCTGATATCCGCAACCCAAAGATTTAACAATTATAATCAGGTGTTATGATAACAATACCGACCGACAGCTTGTGGTGCTCTTCGAAGCACGGTGGGGAGACCTACAAGGACAAACGCCCAATCCGAAAACAGATATTTACTAACAAACATCTGCTCCGAGCAGTATCGAAACCGCGAACGTTAAACTCAAAGCAGGCTCGCTACCACGCTACAAAGGTGGTCAAAACATAGCTTCTTGCAATTTTTAAAATTGTAAAAAACATTTGCAAAAGGTTTTCTCACTATATATTAACGGTTAGTTCCTTTTTGCAAGACGACAAAGTTTCAGTAATACCTTTCAAGATTTCATGATGCTAACGAGCTAAGCAACTTTCTTGCATCTCAGCAGTTTCAGCTAAAATGAGTTTGCCATCATCAAACTGTTCATTGTTTTACTATTCTTGCAACGTAAAGTAGTTTTTAGTGTTCCGTAGCCAAATGGCAAAAAATGAAACCCTTAAAAATGAAACTTCCTGTAGTCTACAGACGCTGATTTTCTGTACTTCCCTGGAATGTTATCAGTAAGTACTGTTGCCTTTCGTGCGATATTGTGAGCGCTGGAGGCCTAAACTCCCACCCCAGCTGCTCACTTTTTTCCCTTTTCATGTTGTGATACTTCCAGTGTCGCTTGCTTCTGCGATAGCTGCTTACCATCAGGCTGACCGATTGTTTGCCAGACGTCGTGACATGAAATATATATAACTTAAAATGTAAGACAGTTTACGTATAAACGTATTAATATACTATTAAATATTTCACATTTATTTGTTAAAATAAAGATATTGTATTTTTCGTATTCTAATTAGAGTAAAGATTTTTTCAAAGGCCTCACTTTTACCAGGTAAAATGGATTAAATTGTTAATTAACAAAAATTAGAATTAACATTTCCGTGAAGCGGGATCAAGCGAAATGCGTCTAATTTAACAGCGATTCATCAAAAGAAGAAAGAACACAGGTATCTCACTGTCAAAATTAATATTAAAATCCCACTCTACTAATGACTTAAAAACGCCTATTTTGATTGCATACAAACGATTATTTCCACCAACCTAATTATTTTTTTTTGGTTCGATAAAATTTATTAAATCTGTCAAATATCTTAACATAATTTTTAAGAACGCTTGCGATACTTGAAGTATCACGGAATGAGAAGGAAAAAAATTAAGGGTAACAGAGAGGGTGGGAGATTAGGTCTCCAGCGCTCTCACTCATCGCAACATTACTTTGTTACTTTACGTCGATTTTCTATGCAGTACTTTCCCTGTCGAGCTAGCCCATTTGTTCTGCGATAACAATTGGAGAAGGTTTAAAAAATTGATACAAGAGATATTTATTTAAGTATTATTGACTTAAAGAGAAGGTTGAAAATATTTTTAAGGGGTCGGCAACACGCATGCGATTCTTTTGGGGTTGCAGGCGTTCATGGGCGGTTCAGCAGGCGGGCTGTAGGCTTGTTTGCCACCATTGTGGTGCAAAAAAATTTACTATGAATAGCATGAATTTAATCCAAAGCCAAAGCGAAAATGAAAATTTAAAAAAAAAGAATGAAGTTTTTTTTTTTTTTTATGTTAGAAGTTGGCAAACAAGCATACGGCCCACCTGATGGTAAGTGGCTGCCGCAGCCTATGAGCGCTTGCAGCACCATTAGTAGGTGCCACTCACGCGTTGCCAACCTCGAGATATTAGTTCTTAAATCTCGTTCGCCCAGTAATTTCACTAGCGTACAATGCCCTTCAAACCGGAACACAGTAGTGCCTAAACACTACTATTTGGCGGCAGAATATTGGACACTGCGGTGGTACCCACCTAGCCGGCCTCTTGCAACAAAAGACCTACCACCAGTGTGACTGATTGCACTGGTGGAATAATCTCTGTTGTGACAGAGGTTATGCCAACAGCGGGCGATCGGGTCGTCACATCCCGACGCCTTTAAAATAAAGTTAGTTCGATGTTTTATAATTCTGTATATTTGGAACCGGCAAACTGAGCTTCAAGTTTGAAAATCCATCGGAATTACGCTCGTTACACGCCGACAGCCATTAAACTCTGTTTAGGTGGACAGGTGGAGTTGCGTCACAACTTCGAAATTGAAAACTAAAACGAATTGAGGTACACAAGTGAAGTTTTTTTCGCACATGAGTTGAGTTTGAGTGAGTGAGTGACATGAGTTGTCTTTAATAAACATTTTTAAGCGACTTTTAAAAATTGAAGGGGGTTGAAAACCTTTTCGATTTCGACTGTGTTTCATTATGTTTGTTACCTCATAACCTTCGACTGGGAGAACCGCTTTTGATGATTCATTTTTATTTGAAAGGTTGTGCTTCCCGTGTGGTCAGATTTCAATTTTGGTTCAGTTCTGACAATGGTATTCATGAGAAAACCATATGTCTTAAATTTGCATTCATAATGACATTCAAAACTTTAAAGTTTGTACTGCTACGGAAAATCTCCTTGAGAACCTGTTTTTAAAATTTAACATTGATTTTATTGAAGCTTAACAATTAATTAACATTCATTAATAATAATTCGTCATTACGCATAATATTGCTCCGGCATGTAGAATTTTCATTTAAGGTTTTTTATGTTTCGCCATTAAAATTTCAATAAATTAATTTAAATTATATGAAAATATCAATTTATGCTTTACACATTTGTGCGAATTATTTTTCCACAAACAATAAAATAAAATAAGTCTTATAAAATATTTCATATCTAAGAGCATTAGATTCAAATTGGTCTGTCATTTCGAAGTGGTGTTCAACATTTTGTTTTAAACTTTGTACATATTTCAGATGAATTTGAGCGAATTAGGATCGAGGGAAGGTGTGGTATTGCTCTTGAATAAAAGAAATTTTTATTAGAAAACTTTGGGATGAATGTAACTGTGATCAATAAATTATTGCCCAAATTCTACATTAGGAGATTTCTATGTTTTATCTTTAAAAAGTAATTGGTTCTATTTATCTTTTATAGTGCAGGCTCGACTTAAGCAACACACTCTTATATAATAAAGCCATGAAGCAAACTTAAAGCGCCGGAGGCCCACATTCCTGCTTCCTCTTTTCGTTTTTTTTCGCCTTTCTACTGCTCCCAACTTTCTAAGACCTTTTTTTTTCGGAATGTGTATTGCTGTTCGCCCTACTGGCCTTGACAGCGTCACCGGGCGGGGGGCCGAGTACAGAGACTCAGCCGTGACACTAAGACCTTGGTTAGGCATAACTATTGATCGCAAACGTTCATGAGCGTCACGCTTTTTACTATAATAATTATATAGAATTATGAGACGAAACGCAATTCAGGAAGATTATAATAAAAAAAAAAACGTCCGTTAAATCATACCAAACATTTCTTAAACTTACGGATTGTTTCATGTGTCGGGACGTGACGACCCCATTACCCGCTGTTGCGATAATCTCTATCACAGCAGAGATTATTCACCAGTCCAATCCCTCACAATGGTGTTGGGTCTTGTGTTGTAAGAGAGCGGCTAGGTAGATACCACCGCAATTTCAAATATTCTACCGCAAAGCATTGTCTTTGGTATTACTGTTTCGTTTTAAAGGGCACTGTAGGCTGGTAAAATTACTGGGCAAAAGAGATTTAAGAACCAATGTCTGGAGGTTTACAACTCGTGGGTGACGCCCACTAATGTAAGCGCTCATATTCTATGGCAACCGCTTGCCGACTTAGTAACATAAAAAATAAATAGTAAAGCATAAGTAGTACCCTTTGGTACTCTTAGTTACTCAAAATGTTAACGACTCTAACTTGCCTACAAACATCTGGAAACAGAAGACTACAGTATTGTTAAAAGGAAAGTTGGTTAATGGATGAAAGGTCTATAGGGACTAAAGTTAAGACGTCTTTCAAAGAACTTGGTCAACCCTCGAAAGTTGGTACTTAAGTTTTTAAGTGAGCATAACTTTTATTCTTGGTATGTAATTGTGGTTGTAAAAATGTTAATTCGTTTAAAGAACAGTTACATTGTCTCTATTGTAGTTTATTTTGTGTACAAAATGCGGTCTACCAGATGAAGAGTGCAGTTATTCTAGCGTATGATGTTCTCCGACCCTCTGGATCGAACTCGGCCAGCAACGAACGGAGCACAGTTTTTGACCCGGTAAGCTATCACAATCGTTGAGATCGGCCACCTAGGAGGCTTAAGAGGCTCACCTTGAAGTTACCATTTTATCCTTGAGCCCTACATAACAAGGATCTTCTCACTAGGAGGTTTTTGCAAGATTTCCTCCCCGTTGAAAAGAGTATGGCTGTTTGTGCTTCGAGGAGTGGTTAGTTATTCAAGTACTGATTAGTGAAAACAGAGACACTTTGTTAATCCCGAATTTATATTTACTCGTGTTAAAAGGATAAGATTACACACATTTACACAGGATAAAATTGTACTATCCAACATATGCAAAGTTAAATATTTCTTTTGGTATGTGCGTGGTGCGCATGAGAGTCGTGAGAGAGAGTCGTGAGAGAGAGGAAGTGGAAGTAATGATCATAAAGTTTTTAGCGAGACCACATCCGTCTATGATCTCTATTTATGGATTATGGATGGATTAACACCGATCTCAAATAAATATGGATTAGGCGGAACGCCACAAGAGCTTATATCCACTTATGTTGGTGAAAAATTCGTGAAGTGTCTGCTCGTCAGCTGCGTTTTGATGTCAGCCGTCGTAAAACCAGTATCCTAAAGGGTGGCAACCTGCATACCCTCTGGTGTTGCATATGTTCATGGGCGGCGGTAATCACTTAACATCATGTGAGGCTCCTGTCCCCTTACCACCGCTGATATAAAAAAGTCACTTTATACATTTCTCCCTGTGCGTTGCAGTTAAATGAATAGTTAAGTACTAGGAAATTAAGAACGAAAAATATAAAAGACAAAGAAGGGTTGGTTGGTTCTAATTACCTACGACTTCACAGATTCACTTGGAAATTTTCCTGCTTGCAAAGAAATAATTGTTTTACAATACATTTACAATTGTCGAAATGATTTTTTGTGGTTGTATAAATACCATTTATTGATGTTCAGTTTTATTAAAACCATCTGCTATTTTATTAAGTTTATGTCTTTTATCGTTTAAGTGTTCGAAGATTGACGACGCGCTGAATATTAATTTTCGGGCGGAATTACGTGAAGTAATGAAATTGAAGAGAAGTCTATTTTTTCCTTTCAGGTCCAGCAAGACTAGTCCCTTTTTTTAAAGCTTTATATATAATGAAATATAAAAACATGACTGCCCTAAAACCCAGCCTAAACTATTCGGCCTAGAACGCTGAATATTTCCCAAGTTGTTGTTTGTAAAACGTAAACACATACTAAGAAAGGATTTTTTAAAATCCAACCCATAGGGGGTTGAAACTTTGTATGGCAGTCTGTCATTTTTGAAATTAGAATCATAAAAATTTGCCATTGGGTACAGATTAAAATATAAAGTAATACGTATTTTAACACTTTATATTATGATTCCACCTCTAAATGATAGAAATGGGTGTGTTAAAATCTTTATTACCGCGGCCGAAGCCGCTGGCAGAAGCTAGTTATATTAATAAAATTAAACATTTTAACACTTTCTGTTAAATGCCAACTTTATAACCTTTTGACGTCCAAGCCTTTTCGATGTTTACGTATTTTTAATTACGAATATTATTACGTGCAACAGTCGTCAGGTGTTTAACATTCCTCTCGAACGTATGAATACAGTATAATTAATTACACTGATATTGTCGGTTTCGACAGTCGATGTACCATATTAATAATATGTATCGATACAATTGTTGCAGAAATTTACTGTTTAATAGCAAAATTAATGACTTGAGATACACTGCATTTGATTGTGTGAAATTTTATTTATTTTCACACATAATATCGATATGAACTTTCTGTATCGTCTGACTATATCTATACTAGTATTATATATTTCTTATTGTATTACAACATAGCAATTTACTACTAGCCTCCATCTCCGATGACGTCCTTAGCCGTGGTTCGGCTTCGCAGGAGACACTCTAAGGACGGAATCAAATTTGAGCCCCATGAGGGCTGCCCCTTTATCACGGCTGAGTCTCTGTACTCGGCCCCCGCCCGGTGACGCTGTCAAGGCTAGTAGGGCAAACAACAATACACATTCCGAAAAAAAAAATCACTACTAGCTATATTTACAAATAAATAAAACTGTACAAACTGTAACTGCATTTTCCCTCTGAATCGCAATCCTGATTCTTTGGGCGAAAACTGAACCAGCCATCCTATTGTACCTATGGAAAGAGTGTAAAATATACGCACTGTAACGATAAGTGATCAAGTGATAGGAATAATACATTACGTACCACGGGCAAAAAGTAGTACATTGTCACTCGCGGACTCAATCGCAATCGTGGGTGGCAATGTCCTACTTTATTTATTTATTTATTTATTTATACTTTATTGCACAAAGTGCACAAAAGGCGGGCTTAATGCTAAAAGCATTCTCTACCAGCCAACCCTGGACGTGGAAGAAAGAGTGCAGGTAGGCGTGCAAAAAAAAAAAATGTATAGACATATAGTAAAAAAATAATAAAAAATAATAAAAATAAATATAAATAATAATAATACATGAAATGTTAACGATAAATAAATACTAATATATAAATAAATAAATATATATATATATATAATGAATAAATACTAATAATATGAATGTATACATATAAATACTTTTCTCCCGTGGTGCGTATACGATTTTTTTCCTACGACGAAAAGTTCGCTTTAAGTCCTTGGTAGGTTGCCGGAAGGTAAAGTGAGTTAATTAGTGTCATCTTCCCGGGAGAGAATCAGGTACTTCTCTCCCTCGTATCAGGCACTAAAATCCAACTTTTCCTCAAGGTAAGTAAAAAAAGACGATTATGAATTGACATACAATGATTTTTACAGCACTACATGTAAATGTTTCTGTTATTTTTGTTATTCCAAAAAATAAACTTGCTATTAATTCAGCTGTAGGTACATACAGGGAATTTTTTTGTACAAGAATATACGCGATATTTAGATAGGTCTATTATTTTAGGATGCTTGAGTATCGTGAGAAGTTCGCCAGTTGTTAATATTCTCGCGTGTGGACTCTGAACGAAATCTTAGTGTATAGATATCCGTTTATGTTATATAGATTTAAATATAAATTCTATCTCGATAGCTTTAAAAAAATTGCTTTATTGTGTCTTCTCACAGGATATCGAAATTAATATTTATACCGTTGCGTTTCACCAGATGCGTGTGTGAGAGGAGGTCGAAGCCTTATTCTTTCTTTATGAACGCGCGCGGTACGTGAAGTATCAGCTGCGTGTTGCCAACCCAAGAAAATAAGAGGAAAGTCATGGGAAGAGAAAAAATAAAATAAATAAACGCTACACACTCAATGGCCCACATTAGGATAGTTATATCCTGTGTCGGGGGTCTGGAAACATACACAATGACAAGGACAAACACACCCAGACCGGAAAACATGCATGTGTGGTCAATACAAACATCTGCTCTGAGCGGGAATCGAACCCGCGGCCTGTGGCGCTTAAGGCAGGTTCGCTACCTGCCGAACAGCGGGTATGGAAGATTGCCTCTCCGAACCATTGCCCGAAACTCAATAGTACTGAAACCTTTACTTTACGCCGATTTTCTGTGGGAGGGTAGAACTTCCTCGGTTGAGCTGGCTGATTTGTGCTAGTAGAAGCATGGCATCTACTACAATTTTTTTTTTCATTTCCTTTTATTTCCGCAAGACGAGATAATCATTTTTTGTGTCTGCAAATGTGGGAAATACCATACGGGCCGCGTGATGGTAAGCCGTTACCGTAGCCTATAGATGTTTGTTATTTTAGTAGGGTTAAAAGCATGTTGTCGATCGTAGGAGCGGACAAAGAAAGAGAATAGAGGAATTATTGTACATTTCTATATAATATACCTACTCGTATAAATGTTAGTTATATGAATTTTTACTTATAAAAAAAATTAAAAGTTCATGCCCTCTGCTACTTTTAATTAGTAAAGTTAACTAAAAAATCAGTTTTACTAAATTTTAATTATTACTGTTACTTTCATAAATTTCGTTAACAGTTGGTAATTGGTAATTCAGATAATGAAGTTTGTAATTGTGATTAGAATCTTTGATTAACTTTTGTTTCAAGAAACATTTTATGAGTTGAGAAATGTATGAAAATATAATATATTTTTAATGCATAGACAATGGCTTCACTGTTATCAATGCAATCAGTCACACTGGTGGTAGGTCTTTGGTTGCAAGACGCCGGCTAGGTAGGTACCATCGTAATGTCAAATGTTCTGCCGCCAAATAGTAATGCTTAGGCATTACTGTGTTCCTGTTTGAATAGCACCGTACGCTAGTGAAATTACTGGGCAGAGGAGATTTAAGAACCAATATCTCGAGGTTGGCAACGCGCGAATGGTACCTACTAATGGTGCTGCAAGCGCTCATAGGCTACGGCAACCACTTACCATCATGTGGGCAGTATGCTTGCTTGCCAACTTGTAACATAAAAAAAAAAATGAAATAGTTCCTGAGCACACTCTCCAAAATATGTATATCTTAATATATTACTCTCGACCAAGTATAACAGCAGCAATAGTATTACGAATCCAGCACTCAGTGCATAAAGACATACAGTATTTATTTCTCTATCCATTTCCCGTAAGGCTGGTTTCAATAAGTAATCGCAATCCATTTTTAGCGGTTTAAAATTGCATTTCTTATCTAAAAATACGTAAACGGATTTCAATACCCTATTTTTAAATTCTAATAACAATACAAGAATGTCATTTACTGAACGTTTGATATCGATCTCAGTCCGATTTTGAAATGAAATTGGCCGGTTCAGTACTAAAGATTACTCGAATATACACCATAAAGTTGATAAGGTTTATTATAACTACTCTATGCCATACACTACTCAGGATTGCATTGGAATCTTCTTATCTCAGCAAGCAGAGACTCAGTTCGAGAGACATTGCTTGTAGGCGCTAGATAACCCTCATACGAAAAATCGCATTGATGTTTTGGCAAATATCACCTATGGTTTTCTTCAACTAATTTACAATACTACTTCTAAAATTTCTTAAAATTTTTGACGATCGTTGTCAAGCAACGGTAGCGAACCTACCTTACGCGCCAAAGGTCGCGGTTTCGATTTCCGCAAGGAGCAGATCTTTGTACTGTCATACAGTCATGTTTTACAAGGTGGTGGTGATCGTACATGTTTTTGAATGTGTATTGCTGTTGGCCCTACTGGCCTTGACAGCGTCACCGAGTGGGGGCTGAGTACTGAGTCCCAGCGGTGAAAAAGAAACAGCCCTTGAGGGCGATCGTTGGCAATCTCCTATATCGTGAGCATTTAGAGGAACGAAGAAGTATTAACGAATATCAAACAAAAATCTAATTTAGAGCCTTTTCCTTTGAAAACGTGAAAACTATAAACTACACACTAAATATCGTTATATGCATGGAAATGTCGCTCTAATGCTCTAAGTAACAAGCGTTAAATACTCGTAAGCATGAATCGGTTGAGAATCTATTATTCCAGTCAGTTAGGATGTGTCGTCGACAAAGCATTCCATAGTAATGTATACGAGTAATTATCCGGTTCCCGTGCATACGACAACGGTCATGCATATGCAAGCTGTGATCATCTACACACTACATACAAGCTATACGCAGTGAACATAAATGTCAGAGGTATGGGATGGTTTGATATTAGGGGCATAGTGAACCGCCCCCGTTCTCGCAACACAATTCTTAAGTATACTAATTCTTAAGTATAATAATACTTTTCAACTACAAAAAGTGAAAAATATTAATTTCCCATTTTTTAGTTTGGTATAAAAGTAAAAATAAAAAGTACACTTGAAAAAGTTTTTAGTTTTTCACTTTTAATATTATTTATTTGTTTATCACACGGGAACTTAATATTATTCCGTGATAAAAGTATCATATATATCTGTGCCTTTCATCCAATTCTTTCTTTTTGTGATTGATAACAAACATCTAAACATTAAGACTATCACATTTATTATTACAGTAGCTTTTTGGTCGTCGGGACGTGACGACCCCATCGACCGTTGGGATAATCTCTGTCACAGTAGAAATTATTCCACCAGTGCAGTCAGTTACACTAGTGGTAGGTCGTTAGTTGAAAGAGGCCGGCTAGGTAGGTGCCACAGTGTCAATGAATCTACCACCAAGCAGTAGTATCTTACGCATTACTGTGTTTCGGTTTGAAGGGCACTGCAGGCTACTGAAATTATTGGGCAAAGGAGATTTAAGAACGAATATCTCGAGGTTGGCAAGGCGTGAGTGGCATCTACTAATGGTGTTGTAGGCGCTCATAGGCTACGACAACCCCTTACCATCAGGTGAGCCGTATGCTTGCTTGCCAACTTAGTAACATAAAAAAAGTAAATACTTTGTCTTGCCAAACGATAAATACGAATTTCGGTGAAATAAAGTGATTTATACATAAAATGTACAAGCATTTTATGTATAAATCGCAAAGTCTATCACACTTTGCTTTCCCATTTTCTTACCAACGTATAAGCCACGATACGAATCTATCGGCATATCATTTATCAAAACCCTTTGACTCAGCTGAATATAGACCTTTGTGGCTTCACCTATTCGTATTATAAGTGATAAATTGGTGTCTGTGTTTTGATAAGAAATATTTTTATCGGCACAAAATTTTTTTGGAAATCTTATTTTTTTTAATTTCATGATGCTGACGTTCGCAAACAAGTATACGGTCCGCCTGATGGTAAACAGTCACCGCAACTTCTGAACGCATGCAATAAACCTAAAGGATAGGAGGGAAGACAAAAAAGGAAGGATAAATAGGGATGGGAGATTGGGATTCCGGCGCTTAGTCATCGCATGAAATGCAACAGTACAGATACTATTACTCTACACTGATATTCTATGAGAAGGTAGTAGTACATTTGTGCCGGGAAAAGCTTGGTTCTACTATTACCGTTATTACTAATAAATGACTAAAATAATAATGTTAGATGTCTGAATTTTTTTTTATAGTACTACATCAGATTAGTACTATCTTGAAGCATTTATGCCTTATACAATAAAAGTTAAATTCAGTTTTTTTCAAGCCACATTCTGTACCATATTCAACCTGCGAGATAGTACGATACAATGTACTTTCTGAATATTAATGGCATTGCAACGACGGTTCGATGAGTTAATTATTATTAGAAAACTATTTAGCTATTTATAGTCTTTGTACTTAGGTTGTGGGATACATAAATATAAAACCACGCCTGTGGTTTTATCAGTATTCATTTTGAACTAAACCAAGCTAAGGATAGCCTTGAGCCTTTATGAATTTCATCCAAGTAGGTTAACATTATGAACAACTTATCGTAATCGACAATGCTCATAATCCCTTTACTAGATAACACAATAAATTGCACAGCACTGTAACTACTACCTCGGATTTCAACGATTCCTCCTTTATATTTTTATATGCGGTATGATAATAATTTTCTGTATTGTAAAATATTATGGAAATAATGAAGTACCCATCATTGTGACGCTCCGTTAGAATGACATCTTTTTCAAATATTGTCTTCTAATCCAACGTGTTAAATAGGTTCTATACTTCGCCATGCACCAACAGATATTTACGTATTTGTAGATACTTTATAAATTACAGTACGTAAAATACTATGAATGGTTGTGTCCGCATCACATATGATAATATATAAATGCGGAAGAACTGAATGACATATCAACGAACATTCTAAACCCTTAGACCTAGAAAGTTGAATTTTATCAAAGTTTTAAAAACGTAACCGAACACTAAGAAAGGATTGCTCAAAATTATGTTTAAAGGATTTTTCAAAATTCAACCCTGGAGGGGCTGAAAAAAGGGTTGAAAGTTTGTATGGAAGTCCGTTTTTGTAACTGGAAGCATGAAACTTTGTTTTTAGGCGAACAATTACAGATAAAGAAACATGTGTTAACGTTTTCTAAAGTACTACCCCTGAATGGGTGGAAAAAGGGTTGAACGTTTTTTATGGGATATCCACTGCGTCATCCATAGCCTATGACGGGAGGGATATTCTCACTGTGTCGGAAAAATTTTATACATGTCTATGACCATCGAAAAATAATAATTATTCACACCAATTCCTTACCGGCGCAGGTGTTCTAGCAACCTAGGGTCCTTTAAGCGAAGCGTAAAGAGGCATCTATCGGCCCACCTTCGAGTATTGACCCCACTTCTACTTACCATCACGTGGAGTAAAGTCATTTGCCATATCTCATAAAAAAAAAAAGGATATGATTCCATATAGAAGCAGTTTTAGAATTAAAATATGCCCATTGCCCATTCACGTAAAAATGCAATGCATGAAAGCACAAACTATCAAAGCTTACTCACAGACCGCGGAGTATTACAGTGGAATCCCTTTATCTCAGTGAGCAGAGGCTCTACTCACGCGTAGCATTGCTTGTAGGCGGTAGATTAGCTACGTACGAAAAACTACCTTTATGTTCTGCGAATATACCATATAGCTTTATTTATTGTTATTAAACTGTTTGTTTATGACAACCAATGTGGCGTACTGGTAGCGAACCTGCCTTTAGACAAAAATCTAAAAGTAAAGATTCCTTAAAGGAGAAATTTAAAGAAATTAATGTATTGACTGTTGCTTCTCAATACATTTTTGAAAATGTTATGTATGTACATAAGAACGTCAATGAATTTAATAAATGTAGTGATAATCATAACATTTAACACTAGGAACAAATATAAATTAACAATGCCAGTTACTAGACTGCATAAAATTAGTAATTCTTTTAAGGGTAACTGTATACGGTTTTACAATAGGATCCCAGAAAGCGTTCGGAAACTTTTTATAAATAAATTTAAAAAAGGTCAAAGAACGTTTGTGTGGTAAAGGCTATTATAAAATTGGTGAATACCTTGAGGACACCAAGCCTTGGGAATGAGACACTCCAGGCTTTTCAGTGATTATAATATGTAAACTAATATCACTTAAAAATACATAGAAAAAGATAAAACCCCTGAGTTTGTTTCGCCGGTTCTTCTCAGGTAGAGGTTTAATTTTGGAGCCGGTGGTAGGATCTGACTTTCAACAAATAAGTGTAATGCTTTTTATGTTGAATAAAAATATTTGATTTGATTTTGATTTGATCTATTTTGGTTTGAGCGTTTATCCTATTTGTCCCGGTTGCTTTTTTTTTTTTTTTAATGTATAGGCCAGCGCTTGGCTGTTATCATACCTAATGTGTAGTAGTGATACAGCCTAAGGTGGAGCGCGCTTGCCTAGAAGAATTTGAATAGAATCGTTAACTCTTAATAGGTTATTTGCTCTTATCCATTGATTAACTGGTTCCATTAGTGTTGCTAGATGACAATATGCTAGAAAGAAGAACAAATTATTATTATTATTATTTTTTTTTTTTTTACTTTATTGGTCCATAAAACAAAATGACAATCAAAATAAAAAGTACATGTAAGTATAACAATATATGTAAGAACTTATCTATGATTTCATTTCTCTAGATATAGACGCGACATGCATTCTCAAGTATAACAATATAACTAAACTAAGCATCTAACCTAAGGTAGCTAGACAAATAATAATAAAAAATTTAAAATTAATAAAATTAAATCAAAAACTAGTTACTTAAAAAGATCTTTTAAAATGTTACGCAAAGAGGCTAAGGAACTATTGGTAAAAATATCATATTCAAAACTAATACTATTATAGGATTTAAAGAATAGACAATACAAATAGTCTTAATACGCAATAGTTAAAACCACTTATACTGTCGAGGGTGTAAAATGATAGCAACATTATTCTTAGGAACTATAAAACGTGATATATTAAAGAAATTGTTAACAACACCTTATTTTTCATCCTAATACTCTTAACTCTCTAATGGAGGTAATATTGAACCTTTTTTTGGGAGCCAGCGATTTCAATTTAAACTTGGCTTCAAAGTCTAAGACCGTAATGGCATCGGTACGACTTGAAACTTGCCAGAAAATTAGTTTAAAGGATCTATTATTATTTAAGGAATACAAGACCAAATTGGGGTATTTTGCAATCCCAGTGTTACTAAGTAAAAATTATAGTGACCAACTTTTAAAATTTTAAAAATATAAAAGATATAGATATAGTAACTATCTTTAACCTTTAATTTATTCTATAATTAGCGGCTTGCTCCGGCTTCACACTGGTATAAAATATATAGCCTATATCATTCACTGAAAAAATGATTAAAATCGATCCAGTAGTTTTGATTTATTCATTACTGCTCGTGGCCCGCACGCGTTAAATGTAATGATTTACGACATCACATTATAAACCTTTAAAAAAAAAATTCTCCACTATTTTTATACATATAAACTTTCCTCTTCAAACACTCTGTCTATTAAAAAACGCATCAAAATCATAGGGACAGATAAAGCGACTTTGTTTTATACTATGTAGTGATACCACACTAGATAAAGCTTTACAATAATATAATCTGTGTTTATGCAGATCTAAGTGATGAGATAGAAGAGGAGAAGAGAAAGGAATTAGATAGAGTGGGACACGAGATATTGGGTGACAATTACGGCATACGGCACTATTACTTACTGAACAAAACGTAACACCACCAATATTGTTACTTATCATCGAGAATTTTTAAGAGGTTAGTATTTTCTAAGTAGATTCTGTTAATTCATGCCAACATAGCAAAGCTTTACTTAATAACGATAAATTAATATTCGGGGAATTTCTGTTCTTCATCCCTGTCAGTCTGCCTCTAGCCTCAACAGTTGCGGTTTTGATTCCCACTCGGGCAGATGTAGCATTGATCTTACAAATATCTCTATCGGTCTGTTTGTCGCGGATCTCCCCACCGTGCCTCGGAGAGCACGTTAAGCTGTGGGTCCCGGTTGTTATCACATAACATCTGATTATAATCGTTAACTCTTGATAAGTTAATTCCTATCTAATGAGTTACTGGTTTGCCCTTAGAGTTGCGGAGGTCGGATGGAAATCGCTCCGTGTAAAATCTAGTAACCTGTCAAATCCGGACAAGAGTAATAAGCAAACCCTGGGTAAAATACTATTATAATACCGGGAATAATGCTAGGATGAAGAAGAATCTGCGTTTAAAATGTTTTATGTTATAATTATTATTTGGATTCTGTTAACATATAACATAATTATAAATGTTAAATTCGGTTTGTTTTGTTTTACAAAAAGTGTCATCTCTGCTCTATGTACTGGAGAGCCCGTCGGCCTTTCTGGCTAACTTCCAAATCTTTTTTGCCCAAACCGGTGCCAGAACCTGTCTTGTTTAGTTTCTGACTTACAACTCAATGTCACATTTTTTTTTTATTCAAATGGAAGTCCTAGTAAATCTCTCAAAAATATATTTTGATATTTTTTATTCTGATATTTGTTTAAATTAGCGTTACACAGTCAAGGCCCCCATAAGGACAGTTATGTGACAAGGACAAACACCCAGACCGCAATATATGACTGTATGGTTAATACATCTGCTCGGAGCTGGAATCGAACCACTATAGCGCATAAGGTAAACCTGCTTTACCGTTACCGCTGCGCCACAACGTCGTCAGCTCGTCACCACAGCGCGACTAACAGGTACTAGCTTTCACTGGTGGTCTTTCTGGACTGATACGACTTAACATCAGGTGAGCCTCCTGATATATAAATAAAATATATAAATAAATACTACACATTCAACTATCATAATGATATAGCTACAGTAATGGGGGCCCCATTACGATAGTTATATCCTGTGTCGTTAGTCCGGAAACATACACAGAGACAAGGACACCCAGAACGGAAAATATGTGTGTATGGTCAATACAAACATATGCTCCGAGCGGGAATCGAACCCGCAACCTGTTCAACCTGTTTGTTAAGGCAGGCTGGGGTATATAAATAGGGCGTGCCCTAGGGCCGTGGACGTGCGGGTTGGGGAATCTGTGCGTACGTGCTGAGCGGCTCTGAGGAGGACGGCAGACGGCAGACGGTGAGGCCTCAACTGCCGTGTGCGCTTGCGTGGGAAGCGTAGGGGTGCACTCCATCTCGCCCCTAGGACCGAGCTTTGCTAGCACAGTGTTCGAGAAGCACCGGTTTAGAGTTCTCTAAGAGATGCCGGAGCCTCTCTTTGTCACTGAGGTCGGCCACCGAGGAGGTTTTAGTGGGTCCCCATGACTTACCACCTGTCATGGAACCCCACATAAGCCGGTTCTCCTCCCCAGGAGGTCAGGAGCAGATTTCCTCCCAAAAACACTAAACAAAAAAAAAAAAAAAAAGAATAGCGCTGGGAGTATGATCTATGTTACCTAGAAATGCCAAAAATATCAGGTGACAACTACTAAACAAAATATTCTGTCAACTTTATTACCACCATTTTTACAAAAAATTCAAAAATTGTTATCAAGTGTGGTTCAGTAATAGTTTAATTTCGACCCGTGTATAGTAGGTCAGTAACAGGATAATGGATTTTCGCGTTAAATAGGATGCTGCAGCAAAATTTCCACAACACCTTTGATAATGCTCGTAAATGTAAAAAATGGAGGAAGAAATCCATTAAAGTTTTCTGGTTTGCGGGAAATTTCTTTGAAAATTATTGTAATATTTTTATATCGTAACATGGATGCGAATATATTTTAAAAGGTAATGTTTAGGCCTTAAGTGGACTTTAAATTAATATGAAATAAAATGCGGTGGACTGTATAAACGATATATTAACGACGAATTGACTGTTAAAAGGAAATGTCCGTATGCCAGCGCGCAGGTAGGCCAAGTGTCGGTCACCGCGGTGTTGCGCCCGCGCAGCCGGGTCGAGCTCCACGCCCGCGCCGACGCATGCGCCAACAGTAATGGAGAGGAGGAGCGCCAACAGTAATCTCTCTTTATTGTATTTAAAATGTTTTAGATTTGCTATACTTGTAGCAGGCATTATTCATACGTTTCTTTATATCCTTCGCTAGAATTAATCGTGGGATTTTATAAATTACTAGCGGGTCCGCAAGACGACCCGAAGAAAAAATACGAACTCGATAACAACGCCCCTTAAGTCCAATTGTGAACAGAAGTGAAACCGGTAAAAAATATTGAATTACTAATATCGCTATTAAAAATAGGGGTTGATGGTAGAAAGGTAAAAATTTTGGGTTATTATATTTTTAACGCCACAGATTTAAAAAGTTAAAAGTTAAAAAAATTGTCGAAAAAAAATTGGGGTGGACCACCCTTAGCATTTAGGGGTATGAAAAATAGATGTTAACCGATTCTCAAACCTACCCGATATGGACATAAAATTTCTTAAAAATCAGTCGAGCCGTTTCATAGAAGTTTGGTAACAAACACCGCGACAGGAGGATTTTATTTATTAGATATTTTAATACCCATAAACTACTTGCATACACAAGACACAATTTTTATGACTTTAATAGCTACTGTCACAAGAACTATGACTTAATCCAAAAATCAAACCGTAATATTTTTAAAGACCTATACAAAGACACATCATCCGTTGCCATACATCAATTTTTTTTTGAATCGTCAGTTACATGTTGGGTACCAGACCCTAAATTTTCATATACGTATTTTAGTATTTCACTTTAAAATTGTGTAGCAGTTCATAGAATATACCCAATTTAATTATTTTTCGTATAGATAAAGCCCATAGTCTCCGATTAAAATGACTGTGACATACGGTCCCTCCGTACGTCACAGTCATGACAAATTTTTATTTTATAAGGATTCCGGTTTTGCTATTTGACCACGGAACCCTAAACATGAATCAATCAAGCAAACATATTTAAATAAACAAACTTAACGCCTAACATCATGTGCGCCTTCTGATATATAGATAAAATAAATAAAAGCTACATTCGACGGGCCCCATTAAGATAGTTATATCCTTTTTATTTTTTACTTGGGGAAATGCATTTACGCACCCCCGCGCCAGGACAGATGGTAAAAGTGGCGCGGGGAGTGTGGGACTCGAGGCCATGTGCAATGGTCTTTATAAGACCTGGCCCCCATACCCAAACTAAAACCCCAAGGTCCCGTCTAGCGCCATAGTGGGACGTCACGGGATCGCTTGCGCATTCAACCGCGACGCCCCGACGCTTGCCCCGAGGGGCCCTCCTGGGGCGGCAACATAGTGTCGCCATATATAAATACTATTACATACGAATACATATATAAACTTATAATTATACGCCCCTGATGCTTACGCGCCCAGACCTTTGACCTGTGGCGCTTAAGTTAGGTTCGCTACCGCTGCGCCACAACGTCGTCAATTTAAAAACATAAATTTACAATTGAATCAAAAAATGGCAATAATAGGATCGACAAATGCTGAAGGCTCATCAATATTGCAGATGGCTTGCATTAATTACAATTATGCGGGTCAATTAACGCGTTCATAATACGGTGTGTAATAGAGCCGAGTATTGGATTATGGAAATCTGGCGGTTCCCAGCGAGCGTCCTGCGTGAGTACGTTCACAAAGCAATTATGTTTAGACCTATACCTCAAATGAAAATTGAGCATTCTTGGTTTATGGTACACATATGCTCGTATTTGGACGCAAATAAGCAATACCATGTCAACCCACAAACTTGAAAAAACTGTGTTACATATGCAGAAGTGTTGGTAAATGACTGAAGAACATTTTTCTTTAATATTTGTAGGGTTTTAAGCTTTAAAACTTCTAAAAAAGCCATTTTTTATCATGCAATTTATGTCTTATGTTAAACGTTTTGGGTTATATTATATAGGAAATATGCAGTTTGTATACTTATTTTTTGTGAAAATAAGTAAAATAACTTACATAAATCTGAAATGGCCAAAAACTTCACCAATACATAAAAAAAATCATATAAAGCAAGTTGTTCAAACTTTTCAAAGGCGTTTTTATCGAAATGACATTCGTGTGGGTTGACACGGTATTGCTTATTTGCGTCCATTTAAGCATGCTTGTAAGTATGCTTAAAACTAGCATGCTCAGCATCTGTTCACATTATCTAGCAATAAGCATACTAGTTTTCAGCATACACATTCGCTTTCCTTCACGGCGTCTGGATGTGACGACCCCATCGCTCGCTGTTGGGATAAACTCTGTCAAAGCAGAGATTATTCCACCGGTGCAATCAGTCACACTGCTGGTAGGTCTTTTGTTGCAAGAGGCTGGTTAGGTAGGTACCATCGCAGTGTCAAATATTCTGCCGCCAAATAGTAATGCTTAGACATTACTGTGTTCTGGTTTGAAGGGCACTGTAGGCTAGTGAAATTACTGGGCATAGGAGATTTAAGAACTAATATCTCGGATTGGCAACGCGTGAGTGGCACCTACTAATTGTGCTGCAAGCGCTCATAGGCTACGGCAACCATTTACCATCAGGTTGGCCGTATGCTTGTTTGCCAACTTGTAACATAAAAAAAACATTGATAAAATCGATACTACGTACTATGTACTTACTAGGATTCTCATAACCAAACCCATTCAGACGCGCTCGAAGGACGCCCCCTTCCACCCGCACGTCAAGCAGTATGCTCGAAAATCAAACGCTTGTTGATTTTGTAGCAAGATCGAAATAAGCGTGCTCATTACTAGCACCGCCTAAACACACATGCTACTAAGTAGCAATTGCTCATAAATAACATGCTTTGGTGGTGTGCAGTACCTTTAAGGCTGGTCAAGCTCCTTCACGCGGTACCAAACATTAGATTCCTTTATTGTAACTAGAAGGCGTATGACAGGTAGTTTATAGATTTGCGCGTTCAAACAAACAATTATTATTCAGCTTCATGATACAGATAGAACTATAACTTTATCAAGTTTTTTTTTAAAATAATATTTAAGTTAAATATGAATACCGACAAAGACCCAAAATAACAAATTTTGAATGAACTGTCTATTTGTCTGTTAAACTTATGCTGATACTAATTTAATAAAATTTTTCATAGTGATATTAATAATTAATTGATATTGATCGACATTTAGGGTTGTTTTTATTCCAAAAAAACTTTAGATCCGTTGTGTGATTGTCGACGTGATACTTTTATTTTTGCAAGTTCATAAGTTATGGTTCTGTTTATCGTGTGGTTAGTGACCCACCTAGCGTCAGACTTGCTCAGATAGCCTATATAGGCCTCTAACTAGACTTTAATCGAGAAAACAACTGGGACTGACTTTTTACATGCTCTCCGAAGCCAGGAGACGCTCAGTTGAAATACCAGTATGCGATCACCCATTCATAAACTGACCACGTGTAAAGTTGCTTTATCAACTTATAAACTTATAAACTATGGCCAATCACCATAAAGCAACTAGAATATCGAACTTTTTGTAGTACTATTGTTGAAGTATCGTAGTATTGAGAAAGAGAATATAAATATATCCATTTCAAAGCTTCGAGCAAGATGCTCTTGTTGTTTTACCGAAGCGAAGAACATTTATTTCAACGATTGATACGATATTATGTTGTAAGCAGTCACTTCATTTCTCGCTCGGTAAATTGTACTCTTTGTTCTTTTCTCCGATACAATAGTATTTTGTTTCAGAGGAAATCTATTCATTAATTTGTTCTATATTACATAATAATATGCCAAAAGAAAGAATGATAGTTTTCTGTAACTTATAAGTAACATAACTCTATAATACAGTTTTTTTTAATGGTGAATTGTTGTATGTCCATTTGTGAACCGATTTTGTTTGCTTACAATAATGTGATTCTTTGTGTGTGCATGCTTCGGGACTGTCGAATTCTCTTAAAATCTTTAGGCCTCAATGAATGAAAAAATTATATATGGTTCGAATTAAGAATCCTACTAGGTAAGGCGAAGCCTTATGGAAAATTACCAGCCATACATATAAGGTACTATCATATCATGTAGTAGTAGCAGTGTGTTTATAAGTAAGATCGGATGAGCATATATGTATGCAATGTATGAGCATGTTTGTGTGTATGTATCCAAGAATACGCTTTGTTGACTGCAGGGAAACTGTGTGGACTTAAGAATCATCATTCTTAAGTCCACACAGCGAATCCTCTAAAATACGGACAACACGCATAGGTATGCATATATCCAAAGCAGAGCGCTTGTACGAATTACGAAAAATGGTCTGTGAAAAATTCTATCATTCTGATTAAAGTGATGGTATTTTAAAGATAAGAAAGATAAAAATAAAAACCATAAATCACTTCTTATCGAGTGGTTAGTGGCCAACCTAGTGTCAGAGTTGTTCAGGTCGCCCATATACGATTAGGCCTCTGACTTGACTTTTCGACTATTATCAAATTGATAGCAGCCGGGACCGACTTTTTACGTGCCCTCCAAAGCACGGAGACGCTCAGTTGAAATACCACTATGCGATCACCCATCTTGTGACTGACCGCACCTAAAGTTGCTTGACCCACCAAACGTTTACCGACCAGTGAGCGCACCCGGCTATGAGCGTCTCGAACCTCCCTAAACGTGGCGTAGGCAAAATCAAAGCGCGCAGTTGCTTAAATATGGCAAGAGTTAATTTAATAATAAAGCGACGAGCCAGACTTACAGACACAAAAAAATCTCAGCACTATATTAATAAGCCCTAAAACAGAATTATTTAGTTTGAGGATTCGTACTAATTCTCCCATTTATTCAACTCTTTGTGAGTTTGTCTCGAAGGATTAATCTCGGAGTACACCTCGTCGCAGTTTCAGCTAATCCTTTGTAATTGTAGTGGTTATTCTGTATAGCGAGACTAAACGATTTCATTTGTGTTTTAAAACACAAGTTCCTTACAAGAACTACGCGTGCCGGTCTCTGATGTCACCGTCTAACTGTGGCATCAATGCCTTCGCGAACAAAGAAGTTTGCCAATTCTTTTCTTTGTCGTACTTCCAAAAAGTGGAACTCATTGCCGGCTCACGTGTTCCCTCCTTCTTACAATCTGGGCTCCTTCAAACGAGGCGTGAAGAGGCATCTTGCGGGTAGGCAGGGCAAGGGTGGCTAGCACAGTTGCATTCCGCAATTCTGTTAGCCGCCTTCGCGTTTGGACTTTATTTCCACTTACCACCAGGTGGAGTAGAGTCATCTGCCCTACTTTCCAAATAAAAAAAAAAATGTAAACCATGCTTGGACATTTTATAGAAGCTATTATGTGGACTGACTTTGTGGCGCACTGGCAGCGAACCTGCCTTAAGTTTACAGGTCCCGGGTTTTCCCACTCGAAACAGATGTGTGTATTGTGAACATACAGGCATGTTTTCCGGTCTGGATGTGTTTGTTCTTGTCATTGTGAATGTTTCCGGACCCTCGACACAGGATAACTATCCTAAAGGGGACTGTTGAGTGTGTAGCGTTTATTAAAAAAAGTATTTTTATTCGTACTGACTTTTTTGTTTTTTAAAACAATACTAGCAATGCTTTTTTTGTATATCTGTTGGCGCATGACGAAGTGTCGCGTAAGAGCTATAGAACCTATTTAAAATAAAAAAATAAAAATAAAATAAACGCTACACACTCAACGGCCCCCATTAGGATAATTATATCCTGTGTCGGGGGTCCGGAAACATTCACAATGACAAGGACAAACACAACCAGACCGGAAAACATGCCTGTACGATTAATACAAACATCTGCTCCGAGCGGGAATCGAACCCGCAACCATCGAGAATTAAGGCAGACTCGCTACCCACAACGCCACAACGGTGTAAAATTTAATACGTTGGATTAGAAAGCTATCATTCTAACGAAGCGTCACGTTGATGGTAGCGTCGTAGCGCGACGGTTACTTCAATATTCATCATACAGAAAACCACCGTCGTACCGCCTAAAAGAATCAAATTAAAATGTTTTACAATTTATTG
Organism: Hestina assimilis; assembly: GCA_023373885.1. Lineage (NCBI taxonomy): Eukaryota > Metazoa > Arthropoda > Insecta > Lepidoptera > Nymphalidae > Hestina > Hestina assimilis. Next base: position 13,318,113 of record CM041750.1, read on the forward strand.
TGTTATCCAGTAAAGTGATTAAAAGCATTGTTGAATATAAGTTGTTTATATAGTTAACCTATTTAAACTTACAGAAATGTTGGATGAAATTGATAAAGACTATCTTCAACCTGAGATTCATTTCGCATACTTATCATATCACGCAGATTTAATTTATTTATATTATATTATTAATATTATAAACGTGAAGTTTGTTTGGATCTGTGGATGCTTGATTGTTACTTTAGTGAAATACATCCAAACCGGAAAATATGCTTGCATGGTCAATACTATGCTCCGAGCGGGAATCGAACCCACGACCTGTGGTGTTTAAGGCATAAAGAAAATGTTAGTTTCCCGTGGGATCATCGAAAAACTACGTAATGCGAGCGGAACTGCGGGCACACTTATTAAGATTACACTTTTAAATCGTGTTTCATCGTTCCTCCGAATAAGCGTAATAACTTTTGCGTGGCACGATTTATCCGTTCTGGACACTTTGTACGTAATTAAGAAAAGTCTTATTTATGGGCGGGACCACAAGCTACAGTTAATTTTAATCCGAAATAATTTGTTTTAAAACCATCTTCATAATAAAGTAGCGTTTGTTAAATTACTGAATTGCTTGTAGCTTAGCGCGATAAAGTCAACTGAATAAATATATTTGTGGGACATACATGTCCCACAAATATATTTATTATAACAAAAGTTACTGTGGATTTACAAATCCACAGTAACTTTTGTTTATAGCTATTAAAACAAAAATTAATCCTACGGTAATAATGTATGTTTATCAGATTTTTTTTTTTATGTTAGAAGTTGGCAAACAAGCATACGGCCCACCTGATGGTAAGTGGCTGCCGCAGCCTATGAGCGCTTGCAGCACCAGTAGTAGGTGCCACTCGCGCGTTGCCAACATCGAGATATTAGTTCTTAAATCTCGTTCGCCCAGTAATTTCACTAGCGTACAGTGCCCTTCAAACCGGAACACAGTAATGCCTAAGCACTACTATTTGGTGGCCTCACTTTTACCAGGTGAAATGGCTTAAATTGTTAATTAACAAAAATTAGAATTAACATTTCCGTGAAGCGGGATCAAGCGAAATACGTCTAATTTAACAGCGATTCATCAAAAGAAGAAAGAACACAGGTATCTCACTGTCAAAATTAATATTAAAATCCCACTCTACTAATGACTTAAAAACGCCTATTTTGATTGCATACAAACGATTATTTCCACCAACTTATTTATTTTATTGGTACGATAAGATTTATTAAATCTGTCAAATATCTTAACATAATTTTTAAGAACGCTTGCGATACTTGAAGTATCACGGAATGAGAAGGAAAAAAATTAAGGGAACAGAGAGGGTGGGAGATTAGGTCTCCAGCGCTCTCACTCATCGCAACATTACTTTGTTACTTTACGGCGATTTTCTGTGCAGTACTTTCCCTGTCGAGCTAGCCCATTTGTTCTGCGATAACAATTGGAGAAGGTTTAAAAAATTGATACAAGAGATATTTATTTAAGTATTATTGAATTAACACACTTAAAGAGAAGGTTGAAAATATTTTTAAGGGGTCGGCAACACGCATGCGATTCCTTTGGGGTTGCAGGCGTTCATGGGCGGTTCAGCAGGCGGGCTGTAGGCTTGTTTGCCACCATTGTGGTGCGAAAAAATTTGCTATGAATAGCTTGAATTTAATCCAAAGCCAAATTTATAAGTCAAAGCGAAAAGGAAAATTGAAAAAAAAAAGGATAGAAGTTAGTTCGATGTTTTATAATTCTGTATATTTGGAACCGGCAAACTGAGCTTCAAGTTTGAAAATTCATCGGAATTACGCTCGTTACACGCCGACAGCCATTAAACTCTGTTTAGGTGGACAGGTGGAGTTGCGTCACAACTTCGAAATTGAAAACTAAAACGAATTGAGGTACACAAGTGAAGTTTTTTTCGCACATGAGTTGAGTTTGAGTGAGTGAGTGACATGAGTTTTCTTTAATAAACATTTTTAAGCGACTTTTAAAAATTGAAGGGGTTGAAAACCTTTTTGATTTCGACTGTGTTTCTTTATTTTTTATTTTTATGTTAGAAGTTGGCAAACAAGCATACGGCCCACCTGATGGTAAGTGGCTGCCGCAGCCTATGAGCGCTTGCAGCACCATTAGTAAGTGCCACTCACGCGTTGCCAACCTCGAGATATTAGTTCTTAAATCTCGTTCGCCCAGTAATTTCACTAGTATACAATGCCCTTCAAACCGGAACACAGTAGTGCCTAAACACTACTATTTGGCGGCAGAATATTAGACACTGCGGTGGTACCTACCTAGCCGGCCTCTTGCAACAAAAGACCTACCACCAGTGTGACTGATTGCACTTGTGGAATAATCTCTGCTGTGACAGAGGTTATCCCAACAGCGGGCGATGGGGTCGTCACATCCCGACGCCTTTAATTTTAATTCATGACGTTTGGCAAACAAGCATACGGTACTGATGCTAAGCAGTCTCCGCAACCTATGAGCACTTGAGATACTTGAAGTATTACATACGCGTTGCAACTCAAGGGATAGAAAGGAGAGAATAAGAAGGAAAAAAAAGAAATGAACTGGGGTTGGAGATGGGCCTCCGGCGCTCTCACTTATTGTAGGAAACGCAAAAGTACCTACTGATACTAATAATTTACGTCGATTTTCTGTGAGAGGGTAATACTTCCTCGGAGCCGGGATCGACCCATTTGTGCTGGAGGAGCATGGCTCTACTACTACTGAATAAGATAATTGTGATAATAGCATTCTTTAAATATTTGCAAGAGATGTTAAATAGGGTTTGTTTTTCAGCTATGAATTTTTTTAATCACAACACTATGAATACGGCATACTTATAGGAATATTGTCTAAACTTCTGTAAAATATATTGAGGCATGAAACATTTTCAAAAAGTATAAAAACGGGTATAGACTCTACTTTAAATATATAACGTCAAGGAAAGCTAGTCGAGGTTACATCTAATATTAATTATAAAATTGACAGTCATGCGTGAAAACAGTATGAGTTAGCCTTAGAAGTATTAGTTCTTATACTACTATATATATGATGCTACACTTGGATATTATTCGAGCTCAACTAGACTAAGATGGCGGTAGCTAGATATTTAATGCAAGTTCAGTGTCAGTATAATAAGTGTCTATAAATTGATATGCAGTGTGGTAACTGCTCGCATTTCTAACGATTGCGTCTTGGTGTACGGACCGGCTCTCGCTAAGCGGTCTGACCCAAACTATCTTGATTGTCATTCTTTTGGCATTATAGTTGTTTACCGATCCATTTTTAATGGTTATAATAAAAAGTGTTAAAATTATGTAACCCACATGTATTGTTATGTGTTCATGATTTCATATCAAGAAAAATACCTGTGACCGCTTTTGATGTTTCAGAGTGACGTTCTCACAGACAGTCAACATGACACACCTTCCTACAATAACCTATTCTTCTTATTTTTATGCTGCTGACAATGTCTTTATAACTTCCATAGTCAAATTCTTTTCTTTCACTTTTTACAACAATCATTGCAGATCACAATGTTGTGTTAGAATCAAAGTACTTATAATATCAACTGTAAGCCATAATAAGAAAACTTCGTCTTTTCAACAATTAAACTTTTGAGACTGTATTCATTCGTCTGTCATTGTTATGCGACTTTTGACTTTATCTTTGATTTATTTTTGTTATAGATTCATCGCGTCTCAAAATTCTCCTTTTCTAACTGCTTTTATACGTTATCTATCATTTTATTTCACGGCTTAACTTAATATTTTATGACTAAAATTACCAATTCTTAATCTATGTGTTGGAACTGATTTAAAACTAAGCGGTTAAGAAACGATAATTCAGATTTTTCGATTATTTAGTTTAAGGGGTGAAATGCGCTGTCATGCCGTCGGGTGTCGCAAATGGGCTGGCCGTTTGCCACCTCTACGATATATGCATTGTGTGAGCTATACTCGATCGCGTCGTCGAATTTACTTATCGCCGAAACCACAAGTCTTCAATCGTAAAATTAATGACTGAAGAATATATCCTTCGACCTCTACGCTTAAAACATATTTGTCTTGAACAATTTTTTCACATTTCTAAGCAAATAAATAATCACAGCTTCTGTTTGAAAAAGCAATACCCAACTCCCAGACGACAGAACTGGACTTACTGTAATTAAAATTAACTGCAGCACTGTGTTAATAACGCCACTAGGAATTATTTAGTTGGCGGACTCGTACTAATTTGCTCATTTATTCAGCTCTTTGTAAATTTTTTCCTGAGAAGTAATCTCATCCTCTCCTCTCCCCGGCTTAAGTTAATACTGTGTAATTGTCGTGATTGTTCTGTAGACGAGAATTAGAAGTTTAAATTATTGTGAATTTACGAAATTACTTTTTTATTTCATCTTATAAGAGCCGTTGCCATCTAAGTAAATTTTAAATTGCGAGAGACGAACATACTTTAACCCCAATATTATCAAAACTGTGCATATTTTTTGGTATATACATACTTATTAAACAAAGATTATCTTTTACCTGACAATGATATTGAGGACCTTTTTCGTATCGTGGTATGCATAATGCTGATGATCGCATGGTTCGATTTCCGCTCTTGAAAGGTGGCCATACAATTTTTTTAAATGGTTTTAAAATGTAAACGAAGAATGGGAAAGGGTTTTTCGAAATTCAAGGCTTATGGGGGAAAATGTTTGTATGGAAGTCATTTTTAAAACTAGAAGCTTGAAACTTTGTTTTTTTAATATGTGGCATTCGGCATGACGAAGCCGTTAGTCCGTGTCAGAGTAAATGTTGATATCAAAGTTTTAACTATTTTAAAGTAAAACTTTTAAGACCCTATTACATTTACTTCGCTTGCTAGGATATTTACCTTCATTTGTCTCAGCTATAGATTGATAGTTTCTTGATTATAGTAAGTATTTTGTAGTTGGCATACATTTGGAAGCAAGACAGAGTATCGATTTATAGTAGCAGTGTCCGTACTGATGCATTTCGTTGTTTGAATTAGTTCCCAATGTCCAAGCTTAAGTCCCTCGTTTTTACTTTTTTTTTTCCATATTTATACCTAGTAGTTGCACAATTAGTGTGTATTCGTATTCATAATTACGATTTTTATTTAGGATTAGGTACTAGTTCCTTTCAAACTGAAAAGAATTTTTACAATTTATTAACAACTTGAAATTAATTTCATTGCTTCACAATTATGAAAAGTATTTCTGGTTCTACAACTTTATAACTTGATACGTAACAATTCCGAGTTGACACCGTTGTGGCGTTGTGGGTAGCGAGTCTGCCTTTAGTCTCGACGGTTGCGGGTTCGATTCCCGCTCGGGCAGATGTTTGTTAAAATTTCTGTCTCGGTCTGGGCGTTTGTCCGTGTGGGTCTCCCCACCGTGCCTCGGAGAGCACGTTAAGCTGTCGGTCCCGGTTATTATCAATAACATCTGATAATAATCGTTAACTCTTGATAAGTAAATTGCTCTTATCCAATGAGTTATTGGTTCGCCCTTAGGGTTGCGGAGGTCAGATGGCAATCGCTCTGTGTAAAAACTAGTAACCTGTCAAATCCGGATAAGAGTAATAAGCAGACCCTGGGTACATAAAAATACCGGGAATAATGATAGGATGAAGAAGACGTAACAATTCCGAGTTATAATGATATGACATATAAAACTTTCAAGGGTAGATAAGAGTCCTTACTAAGTTTTAAATCAGAAACACGAACTAGACAAAAATTGAGATCAATGCTGAGTTTTGATGCGTGGGATTGACTATAAGGTTGATATTGCAACACATTGTACACTATTAAATTACTTTGTATGTGTAAAATTATGTCATAGCTCAACGGTAGAAGGGCCGACTTAGCTCCGTTAACGCGAGAGTCGAGGGTTCGATCCTGACCCCTTGGACTATTGTCGTACCCACTCCTAGCGCAAGCTTCGAGCTTATTTGGAGGGGCAATAGGAATATTATTAATGCCTGAAAAAAGCATTGCTAATAAAAAAAAGCAACACAAACTTAATAAATTAATACTCAAAGTTTTTTTCGAGGGTCGTTTCAACATACGCTCTTACACGAGCGCTTCACTTCGCCTTCCAAAAATCCGATCGCGCGTAAACTTATTTCGTCGTGGTAGCGAATGTCAGTAGCATATTTATAGCGTGTTGTATTACGCGACTATACACGCCTGTAAGCGCGTCAACGCTCGTACTAGATGAGCACTTATCCGCGCTTCTTAAAACGGGGTTATATGCTCGTATTTATAGCGTGTTGTATTACGCGATTGTAAGTGCGTCAACGCTCGTACTAGATGAGCACTTATCCGCACTTCTTAAAACGGGGTTATATGCTCGCATAAAACGCGAGCCTGAAACCGCCCTAAGAGAAGGGTCAGCCCAAATCTGACATTCCGTTTTATTTATTGATTAATTTTATAAACAGTTTTATCTAACACAAACACTACACCGTATAATAGTTAAACTGTAATGACAAGTGAAATGTACACAAGATTGTTACAGTGTTATGAGTCAAGTTTTGTTGTATAATAAAAATTCCTGTTTCCTCTCAAGAGTGAAACACGACTGTGTAATGCCGTTCTTATTTAATATAGCGGTCGTGCCTGTCGGCGTTAGTATTTCTATATAGAGTCAACGCGTATAAATGCAAAGAGGGTGATGATTTCATTTTGTAATGGCTAATTACAACGCATAGTTAATTTAAATTGCATAGTTTTACGCTACGCTTATAATAAAATACATTTTCTTGTAGACATGCTCTTCTTAGCATGGGCTGGTTCGACCGGCGAAGTACTTTGAAAAAAAAACAGTAAGTTTCTTATTTATAAATATTTATGGGAAATTAACGTAAATTTTTTTTATGTTAGAAGTTGGCAAACAAGCATACGGCCCACCTGATGGTAAGTGGCTGCCGCAACCTATGAGCGCTTGCAGCACCATTAGTAGGTGCCACTCGCGCGTTGCCAACCTCGAGATATTAGTTCTTAAATCTCGTTCGCCCAGTAATTTCACTAGTGACAATGCCCTTCAAACTGGAACACAGTAGTGCCTAAGCACTACTATTTGGCGGCAGAATATTGGACACTGCGGTGGTACCTACCTAGCCGGCCTCTTGCAACAAAAGACCTACCACCAGTGAACCTTTTACCTTTTACTTGACGTTTCGATCAGGTTACGCTGACCATGGTCACAATTCTACTCAGTATCTGCTTGTTATCACGGTTAATTGTCGATAAATATGTATAAATATCAATATGAAATATATTGAAATAAAATTTAAAAAATTAACAGTAAATTTCTTATTAAGAATAGTTAACGTGAAACATTGAAATGTTACAAGTTACCAACTCATTTTAACTGTCAGCGCTGAGACGCAAGAAAGTTACGTTAATTCGTTAGCATCTTGAAATGTTGAATACTATCATTGAAAATTTGTAGTCTTGCAAAATATTTGATTAAACTTAGTTTACAGGTATTATACAAAACTTGAACGGAAGCTTAATAATTAAATACTGATTTTACTATACTTTTGATATTGTATAATAAATAAAAAAAACAATAAACTTGTAAATAATGGAGTAAAAGTTATCTAACAAAATTCCTAAAAAAATAAAAAAATTAGATTTGCTTTTTTTTTTATGTTATGTGTTTTTATGTATGTTGGCAAGCAAGCATACGGACCACCTGATGGTAAGCGGTTGTCGTAGTCTATGAGCGCGCGCAATACCATTAGGTGCCACTCACGCGTTGCCAACCTCGAGATATTGGTTCTTTGATCTCCTTTTCGCCCGGGAATTTTACTAGCATACAGTGCCCTTCAAACCGGAACACAGTAATGCCTAAGCACTACTGTTTGGCGGTAGAATATTTGACGCTGCGGTGGTACCTACCTCTTGCAACAAAAGACCTACCAGTGGGACTGATTGCACTGGTGGAATATTCTCTGCTATGACACAGACTATCCCAGCTTGAAAGTTACCATTTGATGGTAAGCGGTTGTCATAGCCTATGACCGCTTGAAGCATTTTGTAGGTGTAACTAATGCGTTACCAACCTCGAGATAGTCCTTTAGTATACTGCTTAGCGGTAGAATAACTGACACCGTGGTCGTTCCCAAAGGCCTAGCACCAGTAATACATTTATAATAGGTAGTAATAAGGGAATAGGCTATCCCTTCATTGATTTGGATTGGCAACAAGCTATTGATTTTTGTAAGAGTCTATACGCACGAGTCGACGCACGTTAGTTTATCACATTTATGGTTTTATAAAAAATTATATATATTATAATTTTTTTAATAATTTGTTCAGAATAAACGAATCCAATTTTGATATTGTTCAGAGAAATCCTCTTTTATGCCAATAATAAAATTCAAGTCTCGACTTTAACTGCTTATTTTATGGGAAATGGACTACTCTAGTAAAAAGGATTTCATTCGGACTTACAGACGGTTTATATGTTTCTATTTAAAAATAAATTCTCAATCTAATTCTAAACAAAATAATATTGAAATGGTTTTCAAATAAGCTAAAATAAATATAAATAAATGGTCTATTTTATGTAAATGTGAAGTGTAATTTGACAATAATTAGAATAATGAAATTAAAAACAATGGTAGGTATAAAATGTCGACACAAAGCTTTTACCCAGTAATTTCACTAGTTACTTCAAATCGAAACACAGTATACTTGGCGGTAGGCGTTGCGGGGTAGCCGGCGTCGGATATCCGGTAGCGAAATGTATGGTCATTTATGGCAGCTTTAACAGGTACCGGGGTAATTTTGCACCCGGAACGTGTAAAAAGGTATTCACACTGTGACCTATCACTAGTATAATAATAGATATAACGAAAAATAATCCTACAAAACAGACGAATTAAAAACCTCCTGTTATTTGAAGTCTGCTTAAAATATTGTAGTACTTAAGATTAAACTGTAGTTTACGTTTACTGTAGTGTACTCTGTAGTTAGCATATTCATGCGAATCGTGATGATGAGTAGAAAGCGTGTAAAAGCCGTTCTTTGACACGCAAAATAAAGGAGAAATCCAACTTCCTATTGAGGCTGTCTAATGAGAATTTGACGATCGATAAAGGTTCCATCAACCCTCATAGCTTTTTAACTTTTTAACCGATTTCAAATAGGAGAATTAATTGAATTTGTCCGATTTTTTGTGTTCTTTCTTAAGGCACTTGGAATTTTCCGGCGTCGGGATGTGACGACCCCATCGCCCGCTGTTGGGATAACCTCTGTCACAGCAGAGATTATTCCACCAGTGCAATCAGTCTCACTGGTGGTAGGTCTTTTGTTGCAAGAGGCCGGCTAGGTAGGTACAACCGCAGTGTCAAATATTCTGCCGCCAAACAGTAGTGCTTAGGCACTACTGTGTTCCGGTTTGAAGGGCACTGTACGCTAGTGAAATTACTAAGCGGACGAGATTTAAGAACTAATATTTCGAGGTTGGCAACGCGTGAGTGGCACCTACTAATGGTGCTGCAAGCGCTCATAGGCTACGGCAACCACTTATCATCAGGTGGGCCGTATGCTTGTTTGCCAACTTCTAACTTAAAAAAAAAAAAAAAAATCACTTTCATGATAGTTTGTTGAAAGTGCTTTGTTAGTCCCAAATGAAAATCTATCCAAAGTACTGGAAATATAGAAGCCTTTATAAAAGAACGATACACACTCAACCCCAATCAACATGACGATGTGATATCCTCTTTCGGGGTCCGGAGACTTACACAAAGACAAGGTCAAATACACTCAGACCCAAAAACATGTCTTTATCATCAATACTAACATCTGGCCTGAGCGGGAATCGGGCCTGAGCGGGAATCGGGCCCGTGACATGTGGTGCTTAAGGCAGGTTCCCTACCTAAGGTCGTAACAATTTGATTATCTCCTAGATTTTGCCAGTGTATACATACTTTACTCATTTTCATCTTCTTGTAGGCTTTTTTAAAGAATGTCTATTATAATGTTCCTATTGTCCATCTAAATAAGCTCGTAGCTAAGAGTGGGTACGGCAATAGCCCATGTTGTCCGGATCGAACCCGCAACTCTCGCGTTAATGGAGTGGAGTTGGCCCTTTAACCGTTGAGCTTAAATTGTAATTGTATAACTAATTGAGGATTGAACATACACTTTACCCTTACTTTTATCGATAATATCTGATATTTTTTAGAGTATAAATCAGAACGTCGGGTCGGAATTTTAGAAGAATTTTACTTTTCATACAATTTTCAATGACATTTTAATTTCACGGCACAGGCTTTATTACGCTTCAAGAATAGCTTTTGTAATTTCTCTAACATTGCCCCAGAATCGTCTGGCACAGACTAAGTGCTTAGTCTTAATTTTTAATAACTTATTATTATAGTAGTTTCGTAAAACGTTATAGAAATAAAATAAATTATTAAATTAAAAACACAAAATCCGACTGCAACACTCCTAAAAAAGTTATTACATATACTTCCTAAAAAGTTAAAAACAAGCTTTATAATAACTGCTATAATATAAATATTACTTTAATGTTAGTGAAGGTACTGCAGACAGACACATTTAAAATAATGTACCCAATATTACTCTAACAATTGAGACAAATTTCAAGCCTCAATAGCTCAACGGTAGAAGGGCCGACTTCGCTCCGTTAACGCGAGAGTCGAGGGTTCGATCCTGACCCCGTGGGCTATTGTCGTACCCACTCCTAGCGCAAGCTTCGAGCTTATTTGGAGGGCAATAGGAATATTAGTAATGCCTTGAAAACGCATTGCTAATATTCTTAAAAAAAAAAATCTAATGACACCTCATATGTGAAATGAAATCCGTCAAACGGTTTAGTCTGTAAAGCGTCATATAGAAATAGACATACTTACGCTCGAACAACATTGCCCTCCTTCGGCAGTCGGATCCCATTAACCGGAAAGTCATCTCACAACCCAGGTTTTTCGATATTCAAAAACGATAGAAATAGGTTATAAAAAGTGAATTAGAATTTCAATTTTAACCATCAATTTTGCAAATCCTATCACGGGGTAACCGCAGGCTCGAATAATCAGAATGCCTACATTTCGATAGTACTTTAATATACAAATATCGCTCCCGTAAACGCTTATTGCATTCGACCCGAGGCTAATTATAAAATTAATAGCTAACATGATAATTACTTCTAATTGTGAGTTATTTATACGAAATTGTGTTGAATATTCCTTATCTGATAACTATTGTAATTTTATTCATATCACATAAGAGGCAAAAACTTATGTACTGCCCAAAAAAGCAACAATTACAGCCAATATTTATAATATCGCTAAAGACGGGACGGAGGAAGTGTGGAAAATTAAGTAGGAGTGTCCAGCGGTTACACTCATCAGTCGAAGTACCAGCAGTACAAACGCTTGTGACGATTCGAACCTTGCACATAATTTATATACACTAAAACAATACATTTATTCTAAAATATAGACCTATTTCCGGATACACCCATCCAAGTATTGACCTCACCAAAAGTTAGTTAAACTAAAAATGTTTTGCCGACCACGTGGCTATGTGCAGCCTGTCTAAAAGAACATGGTTATTATTATCATAAGAAGGGTCCCAACCATCTAGATGTATCACGTACTTTGCCCATTTATGTGAAAAGACAATGTCATATTACTTTTAATATTCCTATCATTAATGTTTAGCTTTTAGATATTAATCTAAAAACGTATATAATTTATATAGAAAATATTTTCAAGTTAATAAATTAATAAAACCACAACAGTTATACGGTTGCATTTAGTTCTGATGACTGTTTTAGCATTTAGAAACAATTCGGCTCCCTGAACTAAAACAGTACTTAAATTAACAGTAAATTCTTGGAATAATATATACTCGTGAATTGATATTTGTTTTATCATATTTTATCATATTTTGTTTCTTTCCCAACGTACGTGTCTACGGTAGTAGAACCCACCTTCTCTCAACACAAAAGGGGTGACTCGACCGGAAAGTACTACCCTCTCATAGAAAATTGGCGTCAAAAAGTTGTGTTGCATGCGATGAGTGAGAGCGCCGGAGAGAAAAGGGGTAGGACTCCCCTTCTTTCTTTCCTTCTCATCCCGTCCCTCCTGTTCCTTGTGTTGGCAACGCGCTTATGATACTTCAAGTATCGCAAGCGTTCATAGGTTGCGGTGACTGCTTACCATCAGGCGGAACGTATGTTTGTTTGCCAACTGTCATGACATAAAAAAAACTACACTGAAACTCTGAATTCAGATCAGAGCCAATATTTTTTTTTTAGTTTTAAAGTACCTAGTTAGAGTATACATATTAGAACTTTTTAAAGGGAGATTATAATTAAAAAAACAAACCGTATTTGAGTATTAATGAATTAAATACCAGATTCATTTCCTTAGCAGGTAAGACGTCTTTTGTTTCCCATTGAGTCAATGGTTCGAAGTAATACCCATTTTAAGGGTTTAGTGTTAAAACACGCGCTAAGAACTGAAGCTAAGAATAAAACTTTATGATTTTGATTTACATTAATCATACAAATAAGTATTAAAATAGCTCACGAATACACACTTGCAAATATAAAAAAAATGTGGTCAAATGTGTTGGACAGTCAGAAATCTTAATAGAGTAAGACAAAAATCTTAATAATTTAAATAGAAGTCGCAAATCCGTGTGACGTCGAGCTCCGCGTATATAGTAATGAGAGCATGGGTTGGAGAAATCTAGCGGAAAGGCTTTTTAACATTTCTAGTACAATATTATTAAGCCTTTTGTGTTTGGACATGACAAAAAGTTTGATTACTGACTCACAATAGATGTTGTAGGAAAACGCTATTTATGAATCAAATGTTGGGATTAATTTGCAAAGATGTTTTTCTTTATTTAATTATAAATATTTAGGTTTAACGATATTAATTTCGATAAAGACGCAAGTCACTTACATAAATGTAAATTATTATCAGGTTATTGTTTTGGTTTAAAGTTAATGCTTTCAAAGATATTCTAAATAAAACAAGCATGCCTTATAAGATATGCTGAAAATTATGATAAAAAGCATTTAAGCCGTTTAGATGTTTTTTTTAAGAATATAAGCAATGCTTTTACTTATCAAACAAGCTCGAAGCTTGCGCTAGGAGTGGGTACGACAACAGCCGATGGGGGTCACGATCGAACCCGCGAGTCTCGCGTTAACGGAGTGAAGTCGGCCCTTCTACCGTTGAGCTATTGAGGCTTCAAATAAAAAAAAGAGATGTAATACAATAAATTACTATAATTATTATTTATTAATTAATTTCAGGCTTATTACCATAGCTACTTTAAGAATAAGAACGGTTCAGTTTGGAATCAATTTTATGTACAGCAATAAAATAAAAGTTCCACTTCGTTTGTGATTATTGATATACGACCCTGATTTATTGTTTTACTGAAATGTGACCCTCGAGACTCAAAACGCATATACGGTAAGTTATTTTATATTTTTGCTCGATATTTATTTTATGGTTCAATATTTGGTACTGGCTAATACAATAAATTACCGTTTAATGGTAGGTCATGTATAGAAGATCTAAAGAGAGCTGTGTTTTAAATCCATATTTATGGCACAATATATAACTGATATAAAAGTTATCACATAAAAGTATTCTTAAGCTTATTTATTCCTCAAACTTGTATCTATTTTTTTTTTGTTATTTTCAAAGTATATTATGCTACCTGAATGAAGAAAATGATTTTCTATTTAAATACTTACTTACTTTTCGGTAATAACTCACTTAAATCTTATTAACGATCATGCTCGTTTTATGCTATAGCACTTTAGCATTTCGGTCTTTTACCACTTTTACTGTTGGCCTTAGTGACCTCAACAATGGTGACAGGTGTGGGTTGTGAAGTCTTGGCAAACCCGGCAACCCGGTTAAAGAGTGATAGCCGACGCGGGGTCAATTGCATCATCCTCATGCTGAAATAGACATACATACATACGCTCGAAAAACATAACCATCCTTCGGCAGTCGGGTAAAAGCTAAAGATGATCAAAACTGTTCATAAATTTCGAAGTTAGTCACAAACATTGAAAAGATTGTACATCACTACATAGTCGCTTTCTCTGTCCCTATATCCTTATGTATGTTTAAATCTTTAAAACTACGCAACGGATTTTGATGAAATTTTTTTTATAGATAGAGTGATTGAAGATCAAGGTTTATATGTATAATAACATCCATTAAATAGTGGAGAAATACTGTTATTTTTGAGGTTTCATCACATATGTCATAAATAAGAATGACAATATATATATCATATATAATAATAATAGTAATAACATAGGCTATATATTTTATACCCGTGCGAAGCCGGAGCGGGCCGCTAGTTAAAAATAAATCTAAGAGTAAAGGTTGGGAGCTACTGTTTCACTAATTGAGATAAGTTATTTTATTTTTGTAATATAAATTAAAAAGGATATTAGATGACTATATGATGGCTGAATAATAAAAAGTCATTAAAATATTTGAGACCGTCTCATATTGTGGTTTCGTTAACTTGTGTTTTGCCATTTTGAATCTTCAATTACTAGAATAGAAATAAGGAGATAAAAACATATATGAAAATAATACGTGTTCCATTTACAAGCAAGCAATAAATTTTATTATTTTATTTCGTGAAAATGACACTGTATTTAGAAATAATGAGACTTGATCCTCGATATAGATTCTAAAAATTGGTTGAAATAAAATTGAAGATAAAGAACAAATGGACAAAGTAAAAACTATCTCAGAATTCGTTACATTTTTATTACAAAAATAGCTTTAAGAGGAATGTCTGTTTTTAACTTATTATGCCGTTTCATACGCAATATTCTTTTCGTAGAATTACCCAAATCTCAAAATTGCTTATTCATAGCACTTTGAAAAGCATTATTATTATATTGGAGTCCATAGGGAATAATTTTTAGGTAAACAATTTCTTTTTCGTTTTTTTATTCAATTACATTCCACTGATTCGTTATCCAAATCTTGGAAAATGTATACAAAACATGGACTAATTCGCAGTATAGTTAAATAAAAATGGTTATTATATAATTCACACAAAAAAATGTATTATATATCGACCGCCTTACAGCATTGACCAGTAACATAACAGTAATCACTGATTGAAACCAGCGTTTTATATGAGTGTCGAAGCGCGTATACGCGCGTATACTTAACGCGCAACTCGTAGAAGTGATGAAGTTCCTATAAGCTCGTATATGCGCGTAAATTTCTTTAATAACAATAAGAAGAGCATACTGACTCTCCCCACTACCGGTTCGAGCATACATGCCGGAATAAGCATATGTATGCGCGTTCGTCTTATAGAAGTTTGTGTATACGCTTATAAAGGTAGTCTGAAACCGCCATAAAGTTTTAGGTTTGGAAAACCATTGCAAATACGCTCATGACTCGCCGATATTTATTAAACTTTAGGCGAAGCAATGGAATGGCGTCATCAGTTTGAATTTAAAAATTAAAACGTATTGAGCTAAAACTATGGTAAAATATCTTGTCACTGCGATCGTTGTGGTGCAGCGACAGCCTAACAGTAATGCCCTTGGTCACTATTTCCTCTCGGGGTGATTGTGCTTGTGCTTGGACATGCTATTACTATCTTAATTGCTGCATGCAGGCACATGCTACTGCATGACAGGCTATTACTATCTTAATTGTATTAGTAAAGAATAAAAAATAGTCTACATTCTCAATATCTTTTGGCCATTATATATTATACATTTCATACTATGATTTTATTATATTCCCTAACTTTAAGCTTTCTCATTTAAATTAAAGATTTTTTTTTATTTCATGACGTTTGGCAAACAAGCGGCGGATCATATGATCCGCCGATGGTAAGCAGTCACCTCAACCTATGAACGCTGCCAACCCATGGAACAGGAGGGGAGGGATAAGAAGGGAACGTCGCATGATACGCAGCGGTACTGTTACTTTATGCCGATTTTCTGGGTGAATGTAGTACTTCCCCGAGCAAGCCGGCCATTTTTGGTAGGAGCAGCATAGATCTACTACCGTAATAAACACATAGATATTTTTATTTTATTTATTTTAAATTCGATTCTTCTTAATAATAAAAACGTGGGAAGCAATTAAGATAACACGCGATAATCAGGCCGCTAGCTTGTGGTGTCTTAATTGGAAAATGGTTGAAAGGATTACATTGGTAGAATGAAAATGGTTAAAATCGTAATCAGTATAATTATGCTAATGCGTAAGGGTTATATAGACATTGTGACTAAACCTACCTTGCTTTATAGATCTAATATAGAAATAACATATATTTAAATGAATACTAATTAAAATGCACGAAAATAAATAGCATAAAACTACGAAATTGGCACGTGTATCGTATAAGCGGCCAGGACCCTTGTTACGTTGTGTTCGTAATAACCCGTGTTCTTTTAGAGCATCAGAGGCAACAGGTTCAATTCGACAATGGAAAACAATAATATCTTTTTTATTATATAGTTTAATTATTTTAGTGTCATATGATTATCATAATAAAAATATTTATATAAGCCAATAAAGGCAAAATGGTGAGATAATAAATATATCCCTATACTTTCAACACCTCTTACGAGTAGCTGAAAGTAATCCGCTCCTCCAATTCTTATATACTTAAACTCTATAGTAAAAATATAAAGAAGAGGGGGAGATCGATGGCCCCGCACACGCCACCGACTGTGGGCTCCAACCATAGCTACGAGCCCTCCCGGGTAAGGGATAGGCTATTTATAGTGCGCCTGCGACACACAATTTGATTGTTATAACGTAAAAGGACATAGTCCTGGTAATTTATACTTATAGTGATTTCGTTATCGGGACGCAAGATTTATTCTTTTATATTGTTCTTATTTTCATAGCATAGAAAGGGATCAAGCCCTGATATTTAGTAATAGTATCGATTAAGACCGAAGTCGCATTATATTTCTTATTCATCTTTGTATGAGAAGGCAAAACGCCATAATAAATGAGGACAAGCCCTGGTCATTATATATAAGGGAATAAATCCCTGGTTCAGATATGTATTCGAACATTAAACCGCCAGGCGGCATTCCGTAAGCACAATGCTATAATCGTCAACCTCACCTTAGTGAAGTAAAATTCATCAATAATAATAAATAATATCATTTATAACGTTTATTTGTTATACCACTATATATGGTTAATATAGAGTTTATATTTATCATAAACTTCATCTTTGTTAAGGTATTTTCATCAATAATGCTATTTATAGCGTATATTTCTTTTATCACTATATATGTGTAATATAGTATTTTTAATAACCTCACCGTAGTGTAGCCAAATTCATTAATAATTATATTTATAAAGTATATTTATTTTATCACTATATATGGGTCATATAGTATTGATAATATTCAATTCTTTATAATATCACAACCGCAATTCCTTAAAACTAAGTCCTACCTAACCCTAGCTAATTGTTATTTAAATTATCCTATTGTCTTATAACTAATATTCTTTGGTTTATGTCATTTTCGTATTATAACTTTATATCATAAAAACCATAGCACTTGCTCACGCAAGGTACCCTTTGGCTCAATACTCAAATATACATCCGAATCCAGTTCATTATTTAGGACGTGATAAACACGCATGATAAGAGTTAAGCAGGCCACACTGTCTAATACTAGTTAGCTATCTCGAAGTGAGAAGCAACCAGTTGCCCTAATAGTATGACATGCTACAATGCCAATTATAAAAATCCCTATTGCTAAGCTAAGGGGCGTCTCTAATAAGAAGACGAGTCATTTTGCTACAAACGATATATAACATTCCAGCGCCTCAGCAACAAACCGAACTACATCACGGCATCGACCTTAGTCGCACCACCGCAGCAATTCTAATCTGTATCACTAAGGCCGCTTCAGCAATGGACCTGAGGAAACTACTGCATCGATATAAATCGCACCACAGAGTCAACCCCATGTCAACATCACATCAGCAAAGTCAAAGGACCTCACTCGAGGACACTATAGACATGACCAAAATCATATCGGAGCCTCATACTTAAGCATCGGGTCAACTAAGATTAAAAATCCTCGGGCCTCGCTTAAGGACACTATAGACATGACTCAGGCCACATCAGAGCCTCAAACTCAAGTATCGGGTCAACTACAACTCGCCAAAACATTATACACGTATACAGCTGAAATATAATTATTTAT
The DNA here is from genome assembly GCA_023373885.1 of Hestina assimilis. Taxonomy (NCBI): domain Eukaryota; kingdom Metazoa; phylum Arthropoda; class Insecta; order Lepidoptera; family Nymphalidae; genus Hestina; species Hestina assimilis. Next base: position 13,336,394 of record CM041750.1, read on the forward strand.
TAGTTATAACGCATAAATTCTTCCCAACGCATACTTTTAAATCTTCATTGAATTCGCTTCTTCTTAGGTTTCAAATAATCCATTAGATTCTGAAACATAAACAATATTTGCGCCGAAGCATTACTTTCACTATTACAATATCACATAATATTAAAGAAACGGAGTAAACTTCGTTTCTTAATATATATCAAACATATATACATTCATAATTGACGGACCCACAAACCGTCATTAAATATTTAATTTATAATAATAAATTATATTCAATATATTTCAATGATATAAATTTGCCTTTAACATGTATAGATCATATTATTCATATTAGATCTCTTTGCCAGTAATCATAGACGGACCACCATACCGTCATTATTTATTAATTATTGTATATATATTTAATATATACTTTATATATATTCTTTGCCATGCATCACCAATCACCATTAATAATATGTATAAAAACCATATACGAAGATCGGAAACCTTAACTAGCATTCTAGCAGCATGGCCGCCCGAACGCACCGCCTTGGTAAACCGTCCACATATACGCGGGGGTAGAGACGTCAGACGGGCACTCACCAAACATACGCTCGGAGATACCTTCGCCGACACCTCACCCCTTATATATGTGAAACAGCTGCAATGACATTCGGCACCTGAATCCGTGATTTTCCATACATTTTCCTTTTTCTATGGAAATTTTCATACAAAAATTTTATAAATTTTTGATTTTGTACAAATATTATTTTCGGGGTATGTCCATACTTAGTATTACGTTGCACATAGTCACGTGGTCGGCAAACGATGTTTAGGTTAAGCAACTTTGAGTGCGGTCATTAAATGGATGGGTGACCGTCCAAAAATAGGTTCATATTATAGAAAATACATTGTTTTAGAGATTTAAATAAAGTGTAATGTTGAGATCGTCACAACATTTAAATAGTTAAAGTTTTATTTATAAATAGGTTTTTTTAGGTCATGACGGTTTTCAAACAAGCCTACGTTCCGCCTGATGGTAACCAGTCAACAAACAATGAACACGCGTGATACTTAAAGTATCTCATGCGCGTTGTCAACTTAAGGGATAGGAGGAAAGGATTGAAAGGAAAAGAAAATGAAGGGAACAGAGATGTTGAGAGATTGGGCGTCGAGCGCTCTCACTCAGCACACGAAACGCATCAGTACTGTTGACTTCAACAAATTAAATAACGCAATTCATAGTAGGCTATTGCGGAGAAATACTAGTCCGTAAAGCGTGCTTGTTTCCAGTATGAACACTTCGGCTCGGATAGCGAAGTAGTAACTACAGTCATGTTTGTCACGCAATCACAGACACAGGTATTTGTTTCTGTGTATGTTTCAGGACCTTCGATACAGGATATAACGAATGGGGAACGTAGAGCGTGTAGCATTTATTTATTTGTAATAGGCTTTTGAAGGCTTACAGCAGACTTTTAGTACTAATTTAATATAGTTCTAATAAAAGCAAACACTCTATTGAAGCAGACGACCTTCATTATTTGATAAATTAAATTCCAAAAGGAGTTCCAAGCACTCCACTTACATTACTTTAATTAACTAATTTCATTTAAGATTTTTAAAAATTCCATTTGAGCCTTTTACTAGATTTTTTTTTCTATTGGGATCGCAGGTATTTCTATTCTTTTTTTTATCACTGTAAAGTCTTTTTAGAAATATTTAACTTAAATTCCATTTAATAGCTAGATTTTAAATTTATTTTCTAACCAATTCTATATTATAAAATATACTACATAAAGAAAATGCAGACCAAACAGCGATAAAACATTCAGCACTGATTTGCGTGATTTGCGCGGTAGTTGACAGATACATAATATTTCTTATTATTTTCTACTAGCTGTGCCTGCGGCTTCACTCGCTTGGTCTACGCATTTATTGTTTAGTTTACAAACTAACAATTCTTCCCTTATTATTGTGTTGATATTCCACCAACTCACGCATCGCCCACCCACGCTTTTTTCTCATTGTTCGGCTTCTTTATATCGTAACTTGGTGTTATAAAGCCTTCTTCGAGAAGTGTACTATCAAATGCAAAAATATATATATTAAATCCAGCTGGTAGTTCCAGAGATTAGCCCGTTCAACCAAACAAACAAACAAAGTAAAGTCACTTTCGTACAATTCTCTAATTCTTACCAAATTTCCCAAATTTAGGTACACTTGATGGCTTATTTATTTCAACGCTTTTCAAGTAACAAATGAGCAGGATGCCGAACTTAGCCCCAGCGACCTCCTTAAGCGGTATTCTCCTTGACAAATAACAGCCTCAATAATTAATTGTGGGATTTGTTGAGCTATTATACTGTGGTAAATTTTGACATCAATTTAATAATTCTTGGATATAAATGTTTAGTGATACCAATTGATGAAGCTATGTCTGGTTTGTATAGTATCATAATATACATATATCATACTTTATTCTAACATTGATATTAGAAGACAACGTGTCTGTCTGATAACAATCTGTATTTCTATCAGTTTGTAAGAGAAATGAAGGTATATAATGACAACCGTTTGTGGGAACGTCACTCTTAAACATCATAAGCGGACACTTATTTTTTTAAATATGAAATCATGAGCTATATGTAAGGTAGATAATTATAACTATATTATTTATATAAATTACAAATGGGTCGTATACAACTATACTGCTAAAAGAATGAGAGTCAAGATTGGGACGGTCCGTACACCACGACGCAATCCCTGAAAATGCGTACTGATACCACACTACAAAGCCATTTATAGACACGCATTGACAATGAATTATCATTGAAGATCTAACTACCGCAATTTCTGTCTAGTTGAGATCGAATAATATCAAAGTGCCACCGTTTTGATGTAGTCGACATCGAATATCTAGTTACTCCCGATTAATTTGTGCGTTTAAAATTCGAAAGCCAGTTTTTATTTCTTTACATAATCAATACTTATATATCTATCTGGGTTAAACTTTTTTATGCATTTGATTACTATAATGAACTTTAAGAATAAGTAATTTCCGGCGTCGGGACGACCTTTGTCACAGCTGAGATTCCACCAGTGCAGTCAGCCACACTGGTGGTAGGTCTTTTGTTGCAAGACACTGGCTAGGTAGGTACCACCGCAGTATCAAATACTCTACCGCCAAATAGTAGTGCTTAGATATTACTCTGTTTCGATTTGAAGGGCACTGTAGGCTAGTGAAATTAAACTTATTAAATAAACTTATTAAATAAACGCTACACACTCAACGGCCCCCATTAGGATAATTATATCCTGTGTCGGGGGTCCGGAAACATTCACAATGACAAGGACAAATACAACCAGACCGGAAAACATGCCTGTACGATTAATACAAACATCTGCTCCGAGCGGGAATCGAACCCGCAACCGTCGAGGCTTAAGGCGGACTCGCTACCCACAACGCCACAACGGTGTCAAATTTTTTAATTACTGGGAAACGGAGATTTAAGGATCAAGATCTTGAGGTTGGCAACGCGTGAGTGGCACCTACTAATTTAATTGGCCATTTGCTTATTTGCCAACTTTTAACATTAAAACAAAAAGTAATATTAATTCTAGTAAGGCACGGCGCATCCATAATATGTATAAACATCTGCTTTTAGTGGATCGCCATCCCGTCCATCGGTATATAAATCACTTTAATTGCGCAAGATGGGCCCTTATAAAAATGATATTTTAATTGAAAGTATATTTCATTTCAAAGAAAATAAGACAAATTTTTTCTGTCGTCTCAAAATTATACTCACAATTTTGTTGTAAACTTTTTACATATTTCAGACGACTTTGAGTGAATTAGAAACGAGGGAAGGTGTGGAATTGTTTTTCTTCAAGAAATTGAGTTTTTTTTATTACAAAAGTTTTCCATGAATTTCTATATATTTAATAAGTTATAGCATAATTAGTAAGTCTAGATTCAGTAAATTATTTTTGATTGTAAAAATATATTATTTGATACATTAGTAGTTATATGTATAAACCGAGTTTTTATTATTTGAGTTTGTATAACAGTTAAGTAACGTGAAGCTTATTACTTTAACGTAAGAATATAGGAAAATGTCAAGGCCAGTAGCGCCAACAGCAATACAGATTAAATAATCAGGAAAGTGTTTTAAACTTTAGTTCTAAAACTAATTAAGCTAATTGAGCATTTGTGTCATCCTCAAATAATATTTTTTCTTATTTTATATTTTCAAATAGTTTTATTAAATCATTTGTAGATGGACATAGGAGTTACTTGTCTAGTTTCTTTTACTGTTACTTCATAATTTCAATTATAAGAAATTATTAATAAAAGTTAAGACTACCATATAGTTACGTTAGCTGCAGTCCGAAGATTTAAAAAAACCAAAATTTATTTAAAAATATAACTTTAATATTATTTTTTATTACAATATAAACTTAATCCTAATCTACGTTATATCCTACTCGATGTAAGAAATATAATAATAAATTTTATGTTAAAAGAATATAATTCTAAAAATGCAATTCTGCATTCCTGTTCAGAATGACGTCAATGTAATTGTATCATCGCGGGACCCGCAACGTAAGCGATCCCTTGACGCATGTGTATGTAACTCCTCCACCCTTAGAACAGCAACTATTTTAGCACGTTGAGATAAAATGTGGCTGGCATCTTCCTCCGCGCATCCGATGTCTCAGCTTCATCTGAATTTTCAATAGATTGTTCAGTTGAACTCGAAGTTGTAGCTTTGTTGAGTTGTACGCATCTTCGTGATTTATAGCGATGCCATATCATGAGGATAATAAGTGCACTTGCACTTAATATGAAGATGTATAGAGGTATTGTCGTATGATATATAATGTTTGAATCCAGTTTTTCAAGTTGTAAGGGCTTCTCTTGAATGATTTGATCTTGAATACTGCGAAGTCCTTGCAAATCTATGGAGTTCAGGATCTTCTCTGTCGCAGACTAACTGTACTTTTGTGAGATGAGGAAAGGAGAATACGTAATGTTGGTCATCTAGCTTTTCCATTGCTTCCTTTGCTAAATTTACTGTTGTGAATTGACAGTCTTCTTCAAGCACTTGGTGGACGATGAGTTGCTGTATGCAGTCAGGTTTAGTAAGAACACGTTGGCTCATTTCCTTTTCACAGAGATACCAGTAATTAAGCTTCGGGCATTCTGCCTCCATGTACACAAACGAATTCTCGTTAATTGCTATAAAGGATATGGGGAATGAGGGCCTGTTGGTTTTTATTAGGTACTATGGACAGTTGGTAGAGATCATAGATATTTTCATAGACTATTGGAAATTTGAAAATTATAACTATTTGCTTATCTGTATAATAGCACCCTGGCTTTATAATATCGTAATATTCTCTTAATTCTAAACTTAATATATGATCCTTATTATATATGTTTCTTAATCTATCTATCATAAATCTTAAAGTATCGACATCTATCATAGAATGATGTGTAGTCGAAACACGAATAAAAGCTAAACTATTTACTATCCTTATTAATTCGGCCATTAAATCCTCTACATTTTCACCTATAATTACTAAGAGCTGAGCAAATTTCGCATATTTAAGTAAATGGTTGAAAATTCTGAAATCGAGGTGTTACAAACTGCACTGGGTTTATAAATTTAGGGGTTGATTGGGGTTTCAGTCCGTCTGTACGTAGCTGTAAGTATGTAACATTTAATTCTTCTTGCACATATTCGAGAGCTTTTTCAATAGTTTCGTGACGCATGCATTGAATCCGCGACCCTAATGGTTCCTTTAAACCACGCACAAATGCTTGCTTCGTTACCTTTTTATAAAGATTACGTTTTGCCTCAATCGTAGTCGGTAAATTCTCATGTAATGTAATATAAGTCATTATCGTACTGAATAGCGTTTGACAATGGCTATAAAATTCTTGAGGTGTCTTATTACCTTGTACGGCTAATGAGAGGTCGTTGTATAAAGCTATTTCATCACGTTGGTCGGAAAAATTATTGATTAAAGAATTTCTTATGCCTAGCCAATTATCCGGTATACCATTCGAATTAATAGTAGCAGCGGCGGTTCCCGTAATTTTATTTAGTATCCCGTTTAATAAACATAAATTAGATAATTCACTACCCGGCACGTTATTTAAATATTGAGTAACTATTTGATCGCATATATTAATAAATCTTGTGAGCACATTAGGGTTTCCGTCGAATTCGGGCACAATCCTAAGGATTTTATAAATAGTGTCCGGATCTTGAGCCATAATTAAATTATTAAAATTACTACAGTTATAATCGACTTCTAAATTTAAATCTCTATTATTATCTAAACTACGGTTACGGGCCTGCTGCGATACAGGTTCCCGATATCTATGAACTCTAGGATGATAAATCTTGGAGTGGAATTAAAACTAGGAAAAGAAAGCAACACGAGAACAGTTCAAGTGTACTTACATATAATTCATTTCTGGTCTCTTTCGTGAATCGAAGTCTTGATCCTCTTCTGGGTCTGCAGCTGGTCCGTAGGTTCAGGATACTAGCGGTGATCTAACTAAGTCCCTATTCTAGTATCCTACCGACTGCGCCAGTTACGTTAGCTGCAGTCCGAAGATTTTAAAAAAACAAAATTTATTTAAAAATATAACTTTAATATTATTTTTTATTACAATATAAACTTAATCCTAATCTACGTTATATCCTACTCGATGTAAGAAATATAATAATAAATTTTATGTTAAAAGAATATAATTCTAAAAATGCAATTCTGCATTCCTGTTCAGAATGACGTCAATGTAATTGTATCATCGCGGGACCCGCAACGTAAGCGATCCCCTTGACGCATGTGTATGTAACTATATTGAAAATATTATCCCACAAAGGTGAAGGATACATCAAGAGAAATGCCGCAGGCGTTGCGCCCACGTACCAGGTAGTAGAAACCTTTGTCACCCCATTCTGTGCCCCAGGAGTTTTTGATTATCCAATACTGTGTTTCCTTGCCAGTTTTTGGGTCAACTGAAAAGTTGTACAAATATACATTTGAATGAAACCGTTGTGGCGTGGTGGTAGCGAGCCTACCTTCAGTCTCGAAGGCTGCGGGTTTGATTGCTGCTCGGGGCAGCTGTTTGTATTGATTTTACAAATATATATTTCATTACAACTACACTAACATTACCATACCAATAAAAAACACGATTTATCATTGGTTATTGAAGGAAGTAATGAAAAGAAGAAAAAAATTACAAAGATCAAATCAGTCAAGTGCGTTGTGGAGTAAAGTGACTGTGACATACGGATGGACATACGGACAGACGGACAGACGGACAGACGGACAGACAGACAGACGGACAGACGGACAGACGGACAGACGGACAGACGGACAGACGGACAGACGGACAGACGGACAGACGGACAGACGGACAGACGGACAGACGGACAGACGGACAGACGGACAGACGGACAGACGGACAGACGGACAGACGGACAGACGGACAGACTTTTTTGGCTACGGAACCCTAAAAGGGCTGATACTTGAAATTGATAAACACTTGGACATACCATAAGCGTTGTAACCCACGATGAGAATCGCGTGATCCAAATTATTCGGAGGACAAATATCGTCGGTTGGTTCATCGATTCCTCCTGTGTATTTCCTCATAGAAGCAGAATTTATACCTGCGAAAGTATCAAATTTCATTTTAAAAATTCTAAACATGGAAAATGCCAATAAGTTTTTTATCAGCATTTTTATTCATACAGTTGGTTAGATTCCCGCTCGGAGCAAATGTTTGTATTGACCATACAGACATGTGTTCCGGTTTGGGTGTGTTTATTACACATTCACGCTAAAAGTGTTAATCCAACTTTCAACGTTTCTTTTCTACTGTCTAATTGAATTTACCGTTTTTCCGTCAAAATAGCTGAAATACGATAATATTAATTCCTATACTTACATTCATCGCGCGTCAATTTTTTTTTTCGTTTTAAATATTTTATCGATTTATATAAGAATTGAATATTATTACTTAAATATTTTTGATGTTACAATACTTGGCTGAGAGTCTAGGAACATGTTGTGTATGTCGCAGTGTCAGCGCCATCTATTGAAAACGTCAAGCAATTGTTTGGGTGTGGTCGATGCCTATAGTGACATTTGACAGTTGTCTGTGTTCGACTGTCACGTGTTTGGAAGTTAACAAGTTGAGCACAGTCTGATTAGTGCGGGCAAAGCGAACGGTTGTGTTCACCACGTGGCATTGAACTCACCGCGTTTTCAATGTCCGATTATTAATCTTTACAATAATTTATAATCATTTGTGTTGCTCATTAAATGGACATTTGATTTAAGTGCTGTTTTTATTATTTTTGATCTCGACCATCTCTGGCAAAACTGAAAACGAGCCTTCCCCGTTATGTATAATATCAAAACATGGTTTAATACTTTCATTATTTTCACTTACCAGCTGAAAGTGGCCCATAGGAATAAAGAAAATTGGCCATGACATCCTCATCTGATTTAACTCGCCTGTAACCTATGACGGGCACAGGTTTTGGATTGCCATTCCACGTGCATGGCATAACTTTTCCTTCATATTTTCTATTATAATCAGAGGCATTAAGAACACCGCCAAGTCTGTCTACTATAACTCTGAAAGTATAGGTAAATTTATTTTAGGATTGTAGTAATTTGTAAGCTGCTAAGGTTATGTAAATAGCAAGGAATCATAAGTTTTATTTTTAAGGGTTCCGTAGCCCGTAGTGTAAATGAAAAAACGGAACCCTTATAGTTTCGTCATGTCCGTCTGTCCGTCCGTATGTCACAGTCATTTTACTACCAGTCGAAATTCGGTAAATAGGTATATTGTATGAACTGCTACAAGATTTTCTTGTGAAATAAGAAATAAAAAAGATTTTCAGCGTACGGCAACGAATAAGGTATCTTTGGTCTTAAAAAATAATAAAGAGGTTGTTCAGACATTAGCTCCTAAAGTCTAAAAATTTACTCTAGCTATGGAATTTAAAATTCTGGAAAAATTTTAGGTTGTAGAACATCAAAAAAACTTTCAATATCTTTGAATATATTATTTTGAAGAAGATACGTTATGAAATTTCAGAGATATATAGGTTTTTCCCATAACTTTGTTTTTTAATATTATTTTTAATAATTAGTATGAAATCACAAACTTATATTTGCGGTCCCTTTTAATTGGTCAATATGCTAAAGATTCTTAATCATCAAGCTACGGAATCCTTTAGTTTCCATTGTACGTGGTGAACCTCGTACTTGACTGCTAATTTGAAATAATCAAATTGAATAAAGTTATCAATATTTGTGTAAAATGTATAAATCGTATAGACAAGTTAAAAATTATATAACGCAGAAGTTATTTTTTGTTAAAGTTATTTGGATTACTTTTATATATCAATTTAAATATTATATTTCCTTATTCAGATAACAAAAATCTATTCAATATATAAAACGTCTTTAAAATTAGTGAATAATTAAATTAAAATAAATAAATAAATTTAAAATTAATATATTGTGGAAGGTTCTGCTAGATGGCCGGCCAAAGTGCAGTGTGCTGTGCCAACCACTGATGAAGCCGAGGGTGTTGACCAGGCCTGCGCGTTCTCTGCATGCGTGTGGTCAGGGTACCCGAAGAGGCTGAGTGCTGCTGGCTGGCGGTATGCGTTGCTAGACTGATTGCTTGCTGAAGGGGTCTGGGGATGATGTATGATAATGCCACTACAAGGGCTGCGAAGGTTGGATGTTCTGAGGGTTCACCAAGTTGAAGATCACGTCGGAAGTCATCACTGTGGAGGTGACGACGTGAGAAAATGTCTCCAACACAACGGGAGGATCCTCCGACCAGGCGGTTGATATTGCCTGGCTGGTCGAAGCCCTGGGCTGAAGCCCGACGACTTACGTTGGAAAGTTGTATAATTATATAGCTCAGGAGCGTAGGAAACTTTGATAGCGCGATTTAGGATCGTGACGTTCGTTGGTCGTCCATATCGTTGCGTAGTATGCCCTGTAGGTGTTGCTGTAGCTTGATGCGAGATTTGACAATCTTGTCTTTCTATTGCGTTACGTTATGTGCGTGTAGATGTCGCTGCAATATGATAAATTAAAATAATAATAATAACATTAAAACGAACAATAAAACTTACGAAAACGTATCTAAAATACTTGAACTTTTACAACCGATGCCACGTCCATCACAGTCCAATAGAAATTGCTCTGATAATTCTATTTCTTGATTATTATGTATCGCTAATATGCTTTCAATATTGGCTAGAAATAAAGAAGTAAATAAATAGTAAGATAAACTTGACGACTATCATAAGGAAAGTAAACTTGTGCCACACGAGCACAAACAAAAATGTTTGCCATTTTTAGGTATTGATCTCGCAAGCCTCAATAGCTCAACGGTAGAAGGGCCGACTCCGCTCTGTTAACGCGAGAGTTGCGGGTTCGATCCTGACCCCCTTGGGCTATTGTCGTACTCACTCCTTTTTTTTTTTTTTTTTTTTTTTTACTTGGAGAAATGCAGTTACGCACTCGAGCGCCGGGACGGGTGCAATGGCGCAGGAGGTGTGTGGACTCGGAGCCGAGCCCCTACCCACTAAAACTCCAAGGTCCCATCTAGCACCATAGTGGGACGTCGCGGGATCGCCGAAGCATACCACCGCGACGCCCCGGCGCTTGCCCCGAGGGGCCCAGTCGTACTCACTCCTAGCGCAAGCTTCGAGCTTATTTGGAGGGGCAACAGGAATATTAGTAATACTTTTAAAAAGGCATTGCTAATATTCTTTATAAAAAAATAACTACTTGCGAAAAAGTCAGAAAGAGGATCGCAAGAGCTCTGTAACATACTAATAATATAAACCTAAAGATTAATAACACCACCACCTGTGATATTATTATAAATAATATTAAAAGGTGTTGGCCTTTATTGTAAGAGGATTTATTTTTTCGGCGTCGGGACGTGACGACCCCATCGCCCGCTGGTGGGATAATCTCTGTCACAGCAGAGATTATTCCACCAGTGCAATCAGTCAATTCAACTAGTGGTAGTGCCACGCTGCGCAGCTCTTTCTGCTGCAGCCGAATTGGGCCGGCACGACCGGGGAAACACCACTCTCACAGAAAACCGGCGTAAAGTACTTAACCCCCTCACTTCAATGGACGTGCAGAATTTGGTTTGTGTACCCCAGGAGGGTACCACCACCATGCTCAGGAAGAACTCCACCTGAGAATGAATGCCCAGGCTGCCCTCCGAATTCTGGGGGGGCAATTTTGCGCGCTCTGGAACTGTTCGGGGCAAACAAAGCAGGCTACCTAAGGCTACCCCTGTCACGCTTACTGTGGACTTCTGCAACAACGGGACAATACATGGTTGTTAAAAGAAAAGACAGACGTAGAATAAAAGTAAATAAAAAAAAAAACAATTAAACTTAACAATAACTTACAAAAGTACCTACAATTATAAAAGAAAAAAGAAAAACTGGTTCTTGGTTCACGTACCACCGATCACGCGGGGAGATCTGTTCTCGACTTTGCTTTGGCATATGATCTGACACAACTGGTAACCTCGCCTACGCGAATCCCAGATGTAGAGGATCATACACCTTCACTGTTGGATCTTCTGCTGACCTCTCATCCGGACAACTATTTGGTTTCCGTCGATCCTCCTCTAGGCTCGTCGGACCACTGCCTTGTTCGGAGTACAGTGCCGGTCTCGCGCCCAGCACGGCCCCGCTTCGTGGGCTACCGGCGCGTTTGGCACTACAGGTCGGCAGACTGGGATGGGATGCGTTCTTTCTTTGCGTCCTACCCATGGGGACAGATTTGCTTCTCGCCGGATGATCCGGACGTCGTGGCCAACTCTGTCGCCGATGTGGTACTCCAGGGCATGGAACTCTTTGTTCCGGCTTCTGCAGTGCCCATCGGAGGCAAGTCCCAGCCTTGGTTTGGTCACTCCTGTAAAACGGCGCTTCGCCGAAAACAGGAGTGCTACCAAGCCTGGGCTAAGGCGTTGACGTCTCGTGATGTAAATACCAGCGCACTTAGAAAGGAGTATAGCTCTGCCTCCAGGTCCTTCAAAAGAGTTATTGCCAAAGCAAAGTCGGAGCACATCGGCAGAATTGGCGAGAGACTAGTGCGTCTTCCTTCGGGTACACGTGCATTCTGGTCCCTCGCCAAGTCTGTCTTAGGGAATTTCTGTAAGCCATCATTTCCACCTCTGCATAGGGACGACGATTCGGTGGCCCACGCCGCGAAAGAGAAAGCTGATCTTCTGTGCTCTCTCTTCGCGTCCAACTCGACTGTGGATGACCAAGGAAAGTCACCACCGGCAATTCAGCGGTGTGATACCACGATGCCGGAGGTTAAATTCCGGCAAAGTGTAGTTCGCAGAGCACTTCTTTCCTTGGACATTCATAAGTCGAGTGGGCCTGATGGAATCTCCCCGATCGTGTTGCGGACATGTGCTCCTGAGTTGGCGCCGGTTTTAACGCGTCTTTTCCGGTACTCCTACTCATCAGGCGTCGTCCCGAACTCATGGAAGACGGCTTTAGTGCACCCGATCCCTAAAAAGGCAACCGCTCGGATCCGTCCAATTATAGGCCAATTGCCATTACCTCCTTGTTCTCAAAGATAATGGAGTCCATTATCAACTGCCAGCTCCTGCGGTATCTAGAGGAGCACCAGCTGATTAGCGACCGCCAGTACGGTTTTCGTCGTGGTCGTTCAGCTGGTGATCTTCTAGTTTACCTGACACATAGGTGGGCGGAGGCAGTTGAGTCCAAAGGGGAGGCATTAGCGGCCAGTCTGGACATAGCGAAGGCCTTCGATCGGGTATGGCACAAGGCGCTTCTTTCAAAGCTTCCTTCCTATGGGCTTCCTGAGAAATTATGCGAGTGGGTCACCAGCTTTTTGGCAGATCGGAGCATCAAGGTCGTTGTCGACGGTGCATGCTCTGACTTAAAACCCATTAATGCTGGTGTCCCGCAAGGCTGCGTACTGTCCCCAACTTTGTTTCTTCTGCATATCAATGACATGTTGGAAATTTCCAACATTCATTGCTATGCGGACGACGGCGACGACGGCGGGAGCTCCCCAGTACCAGCTACTTCCAATTGACCGCATCCAACGTAGAGCGGCTCGAATTGTCGACGATCAAGCCCTTTCCGATCGGCTTGATCCTTTGGCATTGCGTAGAGATGTCGGATCACTCTGCATCTTCTATCGCATATATCACGGGGAATGTTCTGAGGAATTGTTTGGATTGATCCCGCCGGCTGAATTTCACCATCGGACATCGCGACAAAACTCTAAATTCCATCCCTACCACCTCGATGTCTGGAAATCCACAACAGCGCGATTTAGAAGACGTTTTCTTCCTCGCACAACCACTCTGTGGAATCAACTTCCGCCGGCGGTCTTCCCGAACCGATACGACTTGGGAACCTTCAAGAGAAGAGCGTATTCTTTCCTTAAAGGTCGGCAACGCGCCTGCATGCCTTCTGGTGTTGCAGATGTTCATGGGCGGCGGTGATCACTTAACATCAGGTGAGCCTCCTGCTCGTTTGCCCCCTCTTACATAAAAAAAAAAAGTCCGGCTGGATAGATACTACCATCACCGCAGTGTCTATTCTATTACTCTACCGGCACCCCACTTTGTTACGGCTTGAAGGACATTATAGCTACAGAAATTAATGGACAAAGGAGATTTCAGAAACAATATCCCGAGATTGCCAACGCGGGACTGACACCAACATAGTCTACGACAACTGCTTACATCACTATGTGGGTTGTATGCTTGTTTGCCAACATTGTCGTATAAAAAAATATGATATAAGCCTTTTCTGATATGTTTTCACTACATAAAGGCTTCACCTTTTGTGTCATTCGATATAGATTTACGTTAAATCCGGAAAAGGTATTTTTTCTTATTCTGACTTTGCCCGCGTGAATAACGATTATTAATGCGGCACCTTCAATGCAATATACCTTTTTTACAGTGAAAAATAGCCTTCTTTTCCCAAGGTCTAGTCTATTTCTGTAGCCAGAAGCAAATCATCATAATCGGTTATGTGTTTTAAGCGTGAAAGCGTACAGACAGAAAGTCAGAATTATTTTTGCATTTATAATAATATCAGACGGTATTATTTTTTAACCTGAGAAAATTTTCTAATATTTACCAACAGCGCTGAATGCCCAACAGGCATTGCAAGCCCCTTGATCCTTTACGGGTGAGACTTTATTCTTTTCTCTCCAATCCCAATATATAGGTATACCAATTGCTTTCGGCCTATCAACATTTCCAAAAGTCCTATTAAAAATATTTCCGTCAACCCCATAATTGGGGGTGAAAAAAATCGTAAACACAAATAAGCAAAACATTTTATTTAGAGACGATCGTTGAGTAATTTTTTCGTCGAAATTTCGCGTTTAAAAGCGAAGTTTATAACCCTTTGGCATTCGAGCTATGTCCGTGTTTTACGATGTTTTTTATTGCAATTTTTATTTAACTGCGACCGTCGCGAGTTTTACATATCTCCTGAATAAATAGGTTATTATAAAAGTATAAAATAATTTAATGTGCTCATATTGTTTGTATAATAATATTATTATTTGTTTTGACCCCTTTGAGTGACCCTTGCGGCGTACGGTACGATTTCCACTTGGGGCAAAAATTTGTATTGATGCAATAAATATCTGTCTCGTTTCGGGCGTTTCTTTCTGTGGAGTATGGAGAGCACGTTACGCTGTCGGTCCCGGTTGTTGTCATAACATCTGATAATAATCTTTAACTCTGGATAGGTTATTTGTTTTTACCCAATGAGTTAATAGTTCGACCTTAGGGTTGTGGAGGTCAGATGGCAATCACTCTGTGTAAAAACTAGTAACCTGTCAAAATCGGGTAGGAGTAATACAGACAGACCCTGGGTAAATACTGAGATTAATGATAGGAAGAAGACGATTTGTTTTGATTTAGGTTTTTTTCTGTGATTGTGTATTGATGTTTGACTTACTGACCTTGACAGCGTTACCAAGCGGTTTGTAGCGTTGTTTTTTGTCATTGTTGTATGTATGTAAGATTGTTTCTATCACTTATATTATAACAAAATGTATTGCTACATAAATTTCAAATAACCCTTCAAAGGTAAATAAAATTAAATAATCTGCCGATAATGTTACGGTTTACAAATTTAAGAAATAAATACGGATAATAAATATAACTAGTATCTGACCACGGCTTCGTCTGCTTGAATTAAGTTTCATTATCCCCTTTATCTTAATACAACTAACTGGTTTCCGATAAAAACTTTTATTCCCTATTTAATAACCCTCTTCATTTTTTTTTACAAATATGGCCTTCGTTCTATCTAAAGCTTCATCTATTTCTCTATCAGGATTCATCAAAATCATTTCAGCGATTTAAGCGAATCTATATCAAATTTAAAATCATGTACTTCTTTTTTTATCTATCCCACAGGAACTTAATATTTTTCCGGGATAAAAAGTATCATAAGTGTTAATCCCGGTAACGATCTTTATCTGTGTCAAATTTCTTCCAAATCTGTTCTGCCGTTTTTGCGTAATTGATAAACAAACATCCAGACATCCAAACATACAAACTGTCACATTTATTATATTATATATTAGTACGATTGTAAGTGAACAAAGTTAATAATCCCAGTGTCTAATAACCCATCAGTTGATTCAAACATAAGAGTGACATAACAATGTAAGTTCATTGTAACAAGTGATCCCGTTCATGAGCTCCGTGGCTATCTTAGATTGTACCACGAGTTTTAATTGATCAATTTAACTTAAAGTACCACATTCGCAATGGCAGGGTTAACACGATATTCGTTCTGGATGACTATGTTACGTTATATTAGAAGTTTGTTTTTGGGCTAATAGGTCTTAGAAGCCTTTATATATAAAGTGAGATAGAGATAATGAACATTATCAGAGTTCAACGGTTTTTTTGTGAAAATACCGAATTCAAAGCTAAAAAGAAAAAATAAATATTTTGTACAACAGACGTCGGTGTTAAGTACACGGACATCGCCACATATGGCACCGACTTCTGTTATAGTAAAATTTTTTTTAGTTTTGAAGTATTTTTTTAATTATTTTATTTTATACTTTTGAGTAAAAAATGTACTTAATGATTAAATTTAAACGGCTAACACTCACGTTGAATCGGTTTAAGTTACTGACTCAGTGCGAGACGGGTTGCGACCGCGAACGTAGCCCACTCACCCTGATGAAGGACCTCCGATGAGTCCGAAACTAGTCGGTACTTAAACCGATTGAACGTGAGTGTTAGCCGTTAAAATTTTACATTAAGTTAATTATGTCTCACGATAGTTTTAATAATTTAAGTACTTAATGATTAATGCAAATTTAAGACTTATATGGTTTTCTTGTGGATGCGGACCTAGTTTAATATTATTATTTTTTTTTTTTTTTTTATGTTAGAAGTTGGCAAACAAGCATACGGCCCACCTGATGGTAAATGGCTGCCGCAGCCTATGAGCGCTTGCAGCACCATTAGTAGGTGCCACTCACGCGTTGCCAACCTCGAGATATTAGTTCTTAAATCTCGTTCGCCCAGTAATTTCACTAGCGTACAATGCCCTTCAAACCGGAACACAGTAGTGCCTAAGCACTACTATTTGGCGGCAGAATATTGGACACTGCGGTGGTACCTACCTAGCCGGCCTCTTGCAACAAAGACCTACCACCAGTGTGACTGATTGCACTGGTGGAATAATCTCTGTTGTGACAGAGGTTATCCCAACAGCGGGCGATGGGGTCGTCACATTCCGACGCCTTTATAATAATATAGCCTTAATATAGAAATACGAAGGGTTGGCAAATGTAATCTGACGATTTAATCTGAATCATAATATTTGCCTTGCTTGTCTATATTTCATGGTTCAATATTTTAGCTATACAATCTCAATATCTAGTAGTTTCTTCAATCTGGTTAGAATAATTTGAGGTTGATACTGACAACCCTTACCTTGATCATTTAACAGTTGAATCGTTCCACAGCCCCCAAGAGATCTAACCCGTCACCTATGATCACAGCATTAGTAGAATGCCCTCTCATTACCGGCTACGTGAGATAGTTCTTATGTGCTTAGATTACCTCAACGAGTGGTTGAAGCCGCTTGAGATTTTTTATGCCTCTTAGTAATTATAGTGGTTATATAAAAAATATAACCTGTAAAATAATTTAATAAAAGTATATCATATTTTTATATGACTAAGTGGACAAGCAAACATTCGTATGTTTGCTTGTCCATTTAGTAGATCGTTGTCATTGCCTATGAGCGCTGAACACATTTATAGGTGTCAGTCACGTGTTGACATACTCGAGATATTGGATCTTAAATCTCCTTTGTCGAGTAGTTTCACTAGCTACAGTGACTTTCAAAAAGAAACACAGTATACAGCTTTACTGAAGAATAACTGACACTGCGGTGGTACCTACCCAGGCAGTCTGATAACTGACACTGCGGTGGTACCTACCCAGACAGTCTCGCGCAATTAAAAGTCTACCACCAGTAAATGACAACATATTATTAATATGTTTTAAGATATTTCCAGTCGAAAATTTAGATTGGTCATTCCATCTTTTATTTTACTACAAAGAGATGTACTATTCGATGGTCGTTAGTTATTTAAATACGTTTTTACGATTGCAGCTGTAAATTACCGAGACCTAAGCTTATGATATTTAAAACAAACATCTGCTCCAAGGCAATCGCCCAGACCAAAATGTCATAATGGTCGTCAAGTCAACCTAATAATAAGTCGTAAAGTGATTGCTCGTCCGCGAGTTTCGAAGTCAGCCAGCGTATAACCATTTGCAAGGCATGGGCTTCTGATGGTGCAGATGTTTATGGGTGGTGTTAATCATTTAACATTAGGTGAGCCTCCTATCCGTTTGAGGAGGAACATCAAGAGGTCATGTGGTCACGTGTTCCAAAAATGCATTTTGTCATGGGAGTCTGAACCTCCAACGACCGTGTCCATGGAATGAAACACAACGGTTTGAATTGTTACCTTGCAAAGAGAAATAAGACGCTCAAAGCTGAGTGCACCCACTGATCGGTAATCAATCGGTAGGTTAAGTAACTTCAGGCGCGGTCAGTCGCTAGATGGGTGATCGCATAGTGGAATTTCAACCGAGCGTTTCCGCGCTTCGGAGGGGACGTAAAAAGTCGTTCTCGGCCGTTGACAATTTGATAATAGTCGATAAGTCAAGTCAGAGGCCTACGGGCGACCTGAACAACTCTGACACTAGGTTGACCACTAACCACTCGATAATAAGAAGAAGAAAGAGAAATTATGGTTGAAATGTGTAACGTCCGCGATACAATAATAAATTTATTACATAAAAGTAGATGAGAATAATGGCGTATTATAACTCAATTTGCTTCTCATCAACCTAGCGTCTGCTCCAACTTTAAAATGCAAGGAAATAATTTATATTCAAGAATTTATTTAAACGGTACAGCAAGCTCCCTTGAAAATGCATTAAAGAACGTAATTGCACTTTTTAAAATTTTAATTATACTTTCATAATTATTGCTGATTGATTTTTTGTGACACAATAATAATTATGATACATAGTAAAATTTTTGAATACAATGTAAATCATTATTTTCTCAAACGGACGTGAAGTTTTTCAGAAATAACGTTGTCTGTTGGGATTAAAAGGGATTAAACTTTTAACTTTTTCAAAAATCGAATTCCTAAGAGTAATTACAAAGAAAATTTGACAATGTTAAAATGGCCGTTCTTTAGTTCTTCTTTTTTAAAGTTTTTTATCATTATATTTTCTTCTTCAAACTTTACCAGGGCCTATTCAAATTTCACGGGTTACTAATTTTTAATGTCATGACGGATGGCAAACAAGAATACTGTCCGCTTGATTGTAACCAGGCACCGCAATTATGAACGCTTGCGATACTTAAAGTATCACCTGCGCGCTGCCAACCCCCTTTGGTTTGCATACCATACCCCATAGGAGGGACTGGATAAGAAGGGAAAAAAGGAAGGGTACAGAGGGGGTGGGAGATTGAGTTTCGGCGATCTCACTCATTGCAGAAAACGCAACAGTACACGTACTATTGTTAATTTACGCCTATTTTCTGTAAGAGGGTAGTACTTCCCCGTTCGAGACGGCCGACGACGACGATTTGTGGTGGAAAAAGCATGGCTCTACTACTACTAAAATTCGTTCAATCTTATCCGACAACGGTAATAGGCATTTAAAAAAACTTGAGAGGAGTCAAGGGACACCCGGATGGAACGAAGTTCCTTTCGATTAATTAGTGAAGGAATTGTAATAAAATTTTATTTTTTTAAGTTATAATAATATTTTTTTTATTAACATTATTTATTATTTACAAAAAACCTGTATACACTCAACAAAAATAATCGTCGCGACACCACACTGTTCAATGCGAAATAGAAATGAAAATATCTGGCTTGCTTTCTATAAGAGAGAGAGACAGACAGAGAAACATGCGACGCCGCACAGCTTACAATAGCTTACTATAGCAAAAAGTGTCGTGACAACTTTTCGTAAGAATTTTTCCGTCTAGCCCCCTTTCACAACGCGCGATAAGGAACTTCGTTCCAATTACTAGAAGTAATAATTTACGGTAACTAAAAACCATCACACGGATCGAAGGCTGGTTTTCTGGACACAAATTATTAGAAATTTAATAAAAAGGAAAAAATAAAAATGTGTTAGTACATTAAAAAAAGATTTAAGTTTTTAAATTGCGAATAACATCTTTTATCTCGCAATACAAATGTTTTTTAAACATTTTCTACTTTTTCTAACTTACAAAATACTTTATAAAACAAAAAAAAATCTTTTATTATTAACGTTTTTCATCTTGTTTCAGTAAAAAGATCGTAAAACCGATTACATTTTACTTTCCTTACCTACATATAAACGTTGCGATACGAATCTATCAGTATATCATTTATCAAAACCCTTTGACTCAGCTGAAAAAAGACCTTGCCTTAAATAGAGATAAAGGTATATATATATAAGGATATGGTACGGTACGTTTTTGTTGATATGAACTTTATTGATACTAACATTTTATTACTGTTTTGTTATTAGAGTAGTATTGGCTACACTAATACTAGATAAGTTATTTTTGAGGTACACCTTAGATATTTAACATAAGAAATTGACGACGTTGTGGCGCAGCGGTAGCGAACCTGCTTTAAGCGCCACAGGCCGCCACATTTCCGCTGAGAGCCGATGATTGTACTAACCTATAAAAAAATAATCGGTCTGAAACATCTGCACTCGAACCGGAAAAAATACGGATAATCATTTTCTGAAAATAAATCAGCAAGATCGATTTATTGCTCACGAAACTCTCTGCATAGTAAATTTCATGAAAATCTTTGGAGCTATTTCCAAGATTCAGATTATATATATACAACAAAGGTGTTTAAAGATATTAGATAGATAGATGAAACCAAATATAGATAAAGGGAATTTACCATCTTTTACCGATACCAATCAATAATCTTAATTCGCAAATTTCGTAAGATCTTCTATATCTTGATAGCTTTAAAAACGTAAGAACTAAGCTTTTTGTAACGTACTTCATTTTAAGGCTTGCCTCAAAGTCAAACTTCATAATGACATTAAAGGCTTGAAAGTTGCTTTGAAATTACTTCGAAGGCCTTATTCAATAAATAGAAAATGAAAACCGAGTTGCTTTTAATTTTGTGAAGTCTTAAGGTGTGAAAAAAATATTAACTTCGTGAATACTGATAACTTTCTAAGGTTAATTTGTTATTTTAGAAACAAATAAATCAAATTCTTTAAAAAAATTGCTTTAGCTTACAAAATCGTAAATCTACTTTTATACAATTTTAGAAGTAGAAGTGTTATAAAGCAGATTTTTATTTATAATTTGAGACACTCATAGCCGAATGCACCCGCTGATCGGTAAACGATCGGTAGGTTAAGCTACTTTGGGCGCGGTCAGTCACTAGATGGGTGATCGG
The DNA here is from genome assembly GCA_023373885.1 of Hestina assimilis. Lineage (NCBI taxonomy): Eukaryota > Metazoa > Arthropoda > Insecta > Lepidoptera > Nymphalidae > Hestina > Hestina assimilis. The sequence continues at coordinate 13,357,472 of CM041750.1, forward strand.
ATAGTGATATTTCAACCGAGCGTCTCCGTGCTTTGGAGGGCACGTAAAAAGTCGGTCCGGGATGTTGACAATTAGACAACAGTCGATAAGTCAAGTCAGAGGCCTACGAGCGACCTCAACAATCTGCCACTAGGTTGACCACTAACCAATCGATAAGAAGATTTATAATTTTATCTTTATTATTGTACGGTTATAGTGAACTTGAATGCCATTGCTCGCGAGTTACATTTTTTACTGTTGTGGTGAACGTTTTTATTGATCATATATTTGTTTTTTTTTTTGGTGTGTCTTTTGGTCTGTCTGCTTGTGCTTTAAGTTTGTTTCCGATTTCACAGCACAAGTTATTACTATCCTAATCGGGGCGTTAGTTGACTCGTGTTTATTACTCATTATAATATTCTCTTTTTCATATAAACTTTTATTTCTTATAATTCTTTAGGAGTTTAAGTTGGCAAGCGAGCATACGGCCCACCTGATGGTAAGTGGTTGCCGTAACCTATAAGCACTCGCAAAGCCATTAGTAGGTGTCACTCACGCGTTACCAACTTCGAGATATTGGTTCTTAAATCCTTTTTTTCCTTTGCCCGGATCACAGTAATGCCTAAGCACTACGGTTTGGCGGTAGAATATTTGACACTGCTGTGGTATCTACCTGGCTGGCCTCTTGCAACAAAAAACCTACTACCAGTGTGTCTGATGGCACTGGTGGAATAATCTCTGCTGTAACAAAGGCTATCCCAACAGCGGGCGATGTCACGTCCCGACGCCGGAGAATGTTCATGATCATTTCACCTATTTTAGCATTGTTAAAAGCATTTTAGATAATTATGATTAGTTCTAACTTATATTAGATCACAGTCGCAGCCCGTTGGAGGTTCGGGCACTGTTCCAAGTCTTTTTGTCCGAACTAGTGCCAGAACCTGTCTCGTTTGGTTTCTGACTTACTATTCCCCATTATCCTTCGCTCCACTCCAATGTAAGGTCACGCAAGCTTCAATAGACTTTTCGAAAAACGTGTCATACTGAATAACCAAGTTTGGGAAAAGGCCTTTATATTACTTGTCGTTAAAATAATTTAGAACTAAACATTTATTAACAAAGTGATAAGTTTCAAGACGATTATCGTAGTGGTAATTTTTTATTTAATAGATTAAAGGAAATAACTTGCATAAGTAAATAAAACTAAATATAAATAAACGCTGCACACTCAACGGCCCCCATTATGACAATGATATCCTGTGTCGGGGGTCCGGAAACATATACAAGGACAAGGACAAATACACCGATACCGGAAAATATGCTTGCATGGTCAATACAAACATATTCTGCTCCGAGCGGGAATCGAACCCGCGACCTGTGGCGTTTAAGGCAGGTTCGCTACCGCTGCGCCACAACGTCGTCAATTATTAATAATTAAGAAACGATAAGAGTCAGTAACTAATTTATATTGCAATCGTTACAAGGTTACTTTCACTTGCATATTTACTTTATAACGAGGCGTTTTCCATTGGTGTATTCATCATTTTGTTCAGAAATGGGAAAAATCCTAATTTAGAGCCTTCTCGGTGGCAAAATTACTATTTTCTTGAGCATTTATTCCTCGCAAAATGTATTACAATCGTGCATTTTTTAGTATTTGTCATGGCCCAGGGGCTACTATTAATATGCCCATAACTTCACAGATTTAGATGGCATATAATAATGTCACCACTTTCAAAGTTAAATTTGCAAGTTGAAAGACACTTATGACGGTGACGAAGAGTCGTATTTATTCAAAAACCTGACACGATAGTTTTATTTAAAAATCTGAAAAAAAAAAAAACAGGAGATTTATATTTCCTATATGAGAATATTTTATAGTGTAAGAATATTTGTGAGAGATTTTCTAAGAATATATATTTTTCCGAACACAATGGAAGTTGAAGTATGAAGTTTAATATAAAGTGGTCCGCGAACAAAGTTGTCCATAAAATATGAAGCATCCGTGCAAAGTGCAGGAAGCCAGCCACATAAATTGTGTAACGGCTTTAAATATTGACATAGTCTTCAAACAAATCCCAAATACTGATTGTATCGTTACGATTTTTCTGTGATAGAAAATGATTTTTAAATAAAAAGTAGGATATGATTATTCAATTTGTGGACATAAGAGATAATAAAATAAAAAAAAGTGTGTGTGTACTTATGTACACGCGTCAGAAGTCATACTTCTTTGGCGTAACAAGATAAAAATCTTTTCAAAAATTTCATCTTTCGCCTTATTCTACGTTTGTAGAAAAAACGACACTAAGAATAGAAAAAAAGTTTTTAATACATTGAAAGTTTTATTATAAAGCATTTTCTAGTTCAATAAAGTTTATTTAAATATCACAAAAAACTAGAATGTTGACTATAGCTAACTTCAGGGTGTCGGTTTTTTGTGACGGCGTGCGCGCGCATCGTAAAAATTTACTCTCATCATTTTTCGCCTAAAGAAACTAACGCGCCAAAAGAAGTATAACTTCAAAAATATAAGTGTCAGCTCCGTCTCACGAATGGAGTGTACTCCTTAACCTTAAGTACGGTTGTCTTTACTTAAGCCAAAGAGCGTTAATGAAGACAATACAGACACGCTAACATGCATTTGAACAAACATACATACATAAAAACAGCGAATAGTAAAATAATATAAAATTAAACTTTCGTGTTAATCTGTTTCCTAACGCTTTTGAATTTTATTCGTCATATTCTTTTCATACCGGGCGCCTTATATGAAAATCGATTCTTTAGGAGTAAACTCCAAAATGTATAAGATTTCTTCTTTACTAAAAAATTGTAAAAACTAGTAACCTGTCAAGCGACACGGTTGTGGCGTTGTGGGTAGCGAGTCTGCCATTAGTCTCGACGGTTGCGGGTACGATTCTCGCTCGGGCAGATGTTTGTTAAAATTTCTTTCTCGGTCTGGGCGTTTGTCTGTGGGTCTTCCCTACGTGCCTCGGTGAACACGTTAAGCTGTCGATCCCGGTTGTTATCACATAACATCTTATAATAATTGGTATAATAACTCTTGGTAAGTTAATTGCTCTTAGGGTTGCGGAGGTCAGATGGACAGATCCGGATAAGAGTAATAAGCAGACCCTGAGTAAAAATAAAATACCGGGAATAATGCTAGGACGAAGAAGAAGATTTCTTCTTTACTAACCGTAAAGAAGGTTCAAAGCTATTTCTGTATCAAATTACAAGGAGGCACCATATTTTATCTAATTTATTACGCATACATGGCTGTCACTTCTTGCTCGATATTAATTACTTCTCAAAACGCTTCCGTAAATTCTCCTTTGAACGAGACAGTGTGTTTACAGTCTCCTTTCCTAGTTAGTAACTAGCTTTTAGTAAGTTACAACATGATATTTTCGTTCAACGCAGCGTTAAGATGAAATCAAAGCGAACAGCTTGACACACTTGAGGTACTGGCTTGGCATTAGGGCGGCTACAGTCTCGACCAACGCTCTAAAGCGCGCGTTTTCTTTTCGCACTTCAAAAAGCCGAACGCGCGCACAGCGGCTTATTTCGGTGTGTACGCCCGAATTGGTGTTGTAAATTTGAGAAGACGAAGAATTCGTTTATTATCAGTTTTGGTGCTGAAAAATAAAAGTGATTGGTCCTATTTAATACTTATGAGGATATATATTTCTCTAACTCAGGTCTGAAATAAAATGGATATAACATATTAATTAAGGATTGTAATATCTATCTATCTAACGCTACCTATACATATCTAAAATTAGACTTCGACTAAAATCTCGATTTTAACTTCTGCCTTCGACTTGAAAATAACTACGTCATAAGTATTTCATGACGTCAGACTTTCAAACATATGACAAGTTTTATACGAGCAAGGAAAACTTATTCTATCGCATTTGTATACGCTCTTGAAGATCTAAGAATATTCTTAGGAAACTATAAAAGTTCCTTTTAGATATGAAAGGCTATACTTAGTTCAATAATTTCTAAGAAATTGTAAATCATCAAAAAAGACGCTCATAACCGGTAAACGATCGGTGGGTAAAGCAACTTTAGTCGCGGTCAGCCACTAGATGGGTGATCACATAGTGGTATTTCAATCGAGCGTCTCCGTGCTTCCGAGTGTTAGCACGTAGTCGCAAGCACTCGTTTGTCTTCAAATAAAACACTGTTTCAAGTTTCGACAAATTTATTATCAACTGTGATCACTATCGTGTCCAAAGAGCAACTGCCCGCTTTGGAGAAATACAGCCGCTTTTATAGTAATCAACAAACTGTCGGTAAAACAAAGCGGGTAGAGTTATATTTCAAAATATGTCACAATCATGTTCTTTCTATTTCTGATCCATTAAATTATACTTATATATGCAATTATATTATACTTATATTCTTACAATTAATATAATATAAAATATACTATTTTTAACACGAGGGTACGTAAAAAGTCGGTCCCAGCTGATCAATTTGATGACAGTCGATAAGTCAAGTTAGAGGCCTACATGGGCGACCTGAGCAACTCTGACACTAGGTTGGCCACTCACCACTTGATAAGAAGAAGATAACCAACAAAGAGTTCCATGAAACTCGAAACAGTCAGGGAGGAGTTAAAACTTGAAATAAATACAAGACTAAAAAAATATCCGCATGTCTTAACCGTGGCAAGGATTAGCTACATTAAAAGACTGAAGAACCAAGATATTCAGGGCTTTGGCGACAGATGGTGAGGAATGAGGTGTTTCCCGAGGAGCTCTTTGGCCACTACAGTTACTAGGAACAAATATGCTCATACTTTGCGACTGATTGCAGATAAGCAAACAAAAAATATGTAAATATTCATACAGATAAAACTATCCATTTCAATAGACCAGATATTACAATAGTAGAGAAAGCTAATAAAACCGTATATATTATAGACATAGCAGTATGCAATACTCATAACTGATCAATACACACTCCGATGGCATGGCACACTTGGTTGAGGCCCGTGTGTCAGCTTATTACCTCCAATTAAATGGGGAGAATCAAAACAGAACAGAATCATAATAATAATAATAATATTATTAATTTATTATTATTATTATTATTAAATATTCATATTAATAGATCAAGTATGCCGCGTAGATTTCGAAGAAACAATTCTACTTAAATTACTTTAATAAAAAAGGGAATAACATTAGTAATCTTATAATTAAAATGATGTTCTACTTGTTCGATGTAAGGAATAAGAGTCACAATTAAATTATATGAATATCTTCAACTCAACAAAAATTTTAACACTTTTCTGATTTTGAGTTAATCGTTTATTTGCTTTATTAATTACGACCTAAACTCGATGGTCTGCTATTTTGTGTAGTCGACGCTACGTGGGAACTTTGATATATAATATATACTGTGAGCCTTAGACCATTTATCATAGAAATGGTCTAAGGCGTAGACAGACTGTGAGTTTATGCATTCGAGATGCAAGCGTGCCATCTGTTACATACATATACGATCATCACGCACACTAAGACAGGTAACTGTGTGCGTGAGTGAATAGATACATCACAGCCTTAAATATAACAAAACAAAATGGCAGGGAATAAAAAAAACTGACCCAATCATGTCCACAGGAAATGGTGGTACGAGTGCTAGCTTTCCCTGCTGACTCGCAATCAAGATTCTTTGGGCGATGACCCAGCCCTCCTATCACCAGTGGAGGCGATGTCGGGTTGTAAGATCTCTTAGAAATTACCAAGCACTAATTGCTCCATGGCCAAAGTGTTTCTACTGCAAATGGCACAAAGACGTTATTTGGAATAAGTGAATATTTACGCCATTTACTGAATTCCGTTTATTGATAATTTAAACAATTGAGTATACGACAAGTACACGTATACGTAACGCATCTTAGTATGACTGTAATAATGAAATCTGGATATTTAAAAAAAATAATAAAAAAGAAAATAATTTTAGTGTTCTGTCGTATAGATACTTAATTAGATCCATTTTGTTTCGCAACGTAAGTTTTGTTGTGAGAATTCAGAAATTTTCGATTTTTTTAAAACGATTTCTAAATTCGTAATTAATATCTAATGTTCATGAAAAAAGTCCTGGAAGGTCTTTTTACGTCTGACTACATTAAATAAAAAGCCACAGTTTTGGTGGACTACATAATACTCATAATAGAATAATTTTTGAAACAATAATCCTCTTCCTGTTTTACATTAGAAGTTTCAATCTAAACAAAAAACCTCCGAATTCAATAAACTAGCCCAAACACAACGCTAGTAGAAAGAACTAACGCTTAAACTGTCACTATAAGAAATTCCCGATAAAAATGTTTAATGGCTCTGACGATATTGGAGACGCCTACTGTCGGAGATGGATGTGTAAAGATATTGATATTTACTGTACTGTAAAAAAGGAGAGATGAAAATGGGCATAATATATTATAAACTAGCCAGTACCATAGCAACGGCTACCATAATAACAACCACGGTGGTGGTGTCTTTATTTGAAAAGTAGTTTTAAGTTAACTTTTTTTAGGATGAAGTTCCTGAACGCGGCGGGTAGTGCGATTTAGTAGAAATCGTCACGTAATGCCGTATGCTGTGTGTGAGCAAGTGAGTGCGCAGCCGGGTTAGGAACTGTCTCTCTCTCTCTCGCTCTCTGTGTCCCTTTCTCTTTTTGTCATATAACCTATTGAAATATACAGATTTCATTTCGAATTACATTGCGGTGTTGAAGAATAAACGCATGAAACTTCGTTCCTGATGGGGTCCCCGACCGCACAATTTTATATTTAATTGGTCTGTCTTAAAACACGTTTTTAGTGACCATCAAAATCAAAAATAGAGGCAAAACACAAAATTATATGTCAATCGGATAATCAAATTAAGTGGAGCTAAATACTCGCTACTGGTACTCACAGTAGATTCTAAGATCAATAGTCAAGACATTTGTGTCTAAGTACTTAATTTTTTTTTATTTACAACAAATATTATTACATATTTACAATTGAATACTAAATAATTGAAACTGTACAAATCATGTCCACGGGAAATTGTGGTAAGAATGCTAGCTGAATTTCCCCCCTGAATCGCAATCCCGATTCTTTGGACGAAAAATGAACCAGCCCTTCCGTCACCCGTGTCACTAAAAAATTATGTTTGTATGTAATTATACATAATATTTGTACATGATAAATTATTGATTTGAAATGCCATCACATTTAATATGTATATCGATTCACAAATGTTATTTATACTAACATATTATTCGTTAAAACGAAAGTTATAATTTTACACAGCTGTAAAAGCCATCGCAAACAAAATCAAAGACGAAGTTGCTTGTCATGGGTATGCGCTCAGTGATTTTCAATCTTGCCGAGAAATGGATTGTATCAATCAATACGTCAAAGGCTTGTTCTTGTATTGCATCAAGTAAACCTGTCTAAGGTCTGTAGTCCCCTGACATGACAATCGAATTGTGTTCCACAAGGATGTGGCTGAACTGACGTTTGAGATTTGGATTAATAGGACTTGCATGAGGCCTGTGTAATTAAAAAAAAATGAAAATAGAAAAATAATTAATATTTATGCATGTTTGTTGCATTATGCATGTATCAGTTTTTTATTAATTAAATTATTTTATTGTTTAAAAGGCAAGCAGAAAGATAATCTACTTTATGTAAAATGGTTATCGCCATCCACTAACATTTGCAACATAATGAGAAACCTTACGCTTTTTGTTTTTAATATTTTAGGTTGTAGCTTGTAGGAAAAAACGCCAGTAGGAAAATTGTTTGACGCTTGCATTTATGTAAGGGATCGCGACTAGGCGCAGTCCCGCTTATAATAGAGACGAAATCTAGACCCCTGCAGCGGAGGTTCCAAATATTACTTATTTTAGGTATCAGGCTTAGAGTGTGTAAGGTTATACGCTATATGGTTTTGTTAACAAACCTTAGTCGATTAAAAATTATATAAATTAGTCAAAAGAAAATAAAGATCCAAATGAGTTCGCAAAAAAAACAATGTCTTACGTTGCGCATTTGATTTTTGCCAATTAAGTAGAAAGATTAGTTAAATCAGCTATGCTCCACTATTGTAAGTTGGCTTAAATATATAACTCAGAATTACTTCCAAGATTCTTCAAGATGTTTTGTTTAACCGCAAAGCGCGAGATGAATTTAAAACACAACGTAAACACTGGAAAAACCTTGTGGAGATTGCCCGGATTTGAAAGCACGACTTTTATTTAAAGTCAACATTTTGCACCGCGACTTAGCATTCTCATAACGAAACTTAAATATTGAATGCACCACAATTTTCTTTTCTTTTATGTGACTAAATTGGCAAGCAAGTATACGACCAACCTGATGGTAAGCGGTCGTCCTAGCCTGTGAGTGCTTGCAACACCATACATTTGTAGGTGTCACTCACGCGTTGCCAACCTCGAAATATTGGTTCTTAACGCTCCTTTGCCCAGTAATTTCACTAGCTATAGTGTCCTCTAAAACGAAACACAGTATACTGCTTTACAGTAGGATAATTGACACAGCAGTGGTACCCACCCGGCTGACCTCTTGCAATAAAAGGCTTATCTCGATATGTTCACATAAATTTATATTTTTGTTGTCATAAATAGATGTCATTAGAAGTTATTTAATTTCAAAGTAATCCTTTGTAAATCCCTGCATAATCTAACTCTCTTTCCTGGGAAAGGTTGCTGGTTTAAAGTTAACAAAAAATACGGCTATAGTGTTAACTTTTTCGTGTTAGAAATTAAATGTCAGAATATCATGCACATTCGCGTGTTAAAATATTATATTACTTAAAATGGATAGGCGTTCAACTGATTTAATTCCATCATGGAAATATGAATTAAATTACAAGTTACATGAATATATTTGTGGTCAATAGTTGTTTGTGTATTCATAATAAACTAATTTTATCTGTTACGTTTTGTTTCCTACTAGCATCTGCCCGCAACTTCGTCTGTGGTGACCTTAGGTATCGCTTCAGAGAGAAATGGATCATTTTTAAGTAATACGACATTCATTGAATACATTCTTTTTTTTTTTATTTAGAAGTTGGCAAACAAGCATACGGCCCACCTGATGGTAAGTGGCTGCCGCAGCCTATGAGCGCTTGCAGCACTATTAGTAAGTACCACTCGCGCGTTGCCAACCTCGAGATATTAGTTCTTAAATCTCGTTCGCCCAGTAATTTCACTAGCGTACAATGCCCTTCAAACCGGAACACAGTAGTGCCTAAGCACTACTATTTGGCGGCAGAATATTGGACACTGCGGTGGTACCTACCTAGCCGGCCTCTTGCAACAAAAGACCTACCACCAGTGTGACTGATTGCACTGGTGGAATAATCCCTGCTGTGACAGAGGTTATCCCAACAGCGGGCGATGGGGTCGTCACATCCCGACGCCGGTAAATGCCGTTCTGTTGGATGTGTTTTGATAAACCCACAAGAACTGAACATTTAGTGAGATAAAAAGTATCCTCTTTATTAATCCAGATAATAAGCTATCCGTGTGCTTAATTTAACCCCAATCCGTTATATTTATATTACATTGAGTCACAAACATCCAAACCTTAACATTTATATATTAGTAGGATATAAGTATTTTAGCACCAGGATTTAGGATAGTGATATCCTGTGTCATGGCCGGAAACACACACACAAAGGATACACACCCAGACCGGAACGCTTGCATGTATGGTCAATACAAACCCGCGAAATGTGCAGCTTAAGGCAGGTTCGCTACCGCTGCGCCAAAACGTCGTCAAATGTTTAAAAATACTACTTTTACTTAATATTGAATTGTTAATTGACGACGTTGTGGCGCAGCGGTAGTGAATCTGCCTTACACGCCACAGGTCGCGGGTTCGATTCCCGCTCGGAGCATAATATGTTTGTAATGACCATGCAAGCATATTTTCCGGTCTGGGTGTATTTGTCCTTGTCATTGTGAATGTTTCCGGACCCCGACACAGGATATTACTATCCTAATGGGGGCCGTTGAGTGTGTAGCGTTTAATTTAATTTAATTTTAATTTAATTATTCCCTTATTGTGGTAAATAAATTTCAAAGCTGCAGACTCTACTTATCGAACGTACAATGTTTGTTAGTGGTCATAAATGTGGCTGGCATCATTTCGTACGTGGTTTTGGCAAAGTTCACTAAAGTTGGTCGGATCATACATTGTTGTTACATATTCCGTTTTAAGTAGAACCGAGCATTTCCGATTTGCGGATAAAAAGGTACTTTTAGTAATCTGAGCTGTAGCAGAGTCTTGATATTTTTATATACTTACTTTTTTAAAGGTGTCGGCAACATCCTGCATGTTGTGTGTTTCTTGTGTTGGAAGCGTCCATAGGCTACGGTGATCGCTCGCCATTATGCCGACGCACTGGTTGTAGGTCTTTTGTTGCAAGAAGCCAGCTAGGTAGGTACCATCGCAGTGTCAAATATTCTACCGCAAAGCAGTAGTGTCTTTGGTATTACTGTATTTCGGTTTGAAGGGCATTTCGACTAGTCAAATTACTGGGCAAAAGAGTTTTAAGAACTAATATATCCTGGTTGACAACGCGTGAGTGATACCTATAAATGGTGTTGCGGGCGCTTATAGGCTACGGCAACCACTTACCATCAGGTGGGTCGAAAAAAAGCCTGAATTGGCCAACATGACTGGAAAAGTACTACTATTGTGTTTCGTTTAGTGAAAGTGAGCGCCAAAGATCTAAATCTTATTTTCTTCTACCGGCCTTATCCTTCATTCGGCCTCAGGTGGCAACGTATAGTATATACTCAAGTGTTGCTGGCGCAATACTGTTTATTTGCTACTTTAGGTACTGTTAAAAAATATTACTTATTTATTATTAGCTAGCTCTTTGTTGTCTGCAAATGATGCTTTCTTTTATTCCATTACGAATGGGAAAGTATCGCACGTTGACAACCCAAAGGATAGGAGGTAAGGGATGAGTAAGAAAATACAGAAGGAAGCATAGGGGATACGCAACAGCACCCTCTTACTTTACGATTTTCTGTGCGAGGCCAGCACTTCCCTAGTCGAGCCGGCCCGTTGGAAAAGTCTGGCTCGACTATTACTAAAAGTTACAACTACATTAACGCGAGTGAAGCCGCGAGTATTTATAGCGATATAGAAAAAGTTTTTCTCGAATGTCGTTAATAGATATTACCGTTCATCGTTCATGCTGTAAAAATATTTTTCCCGAGAATTTCCAAGACATTTTCATAGAGAATCGATGAGGTAAGTGCTGGGATATATCCATCATTCCCTGTTATCGATTATACACTCGCGGGTGAATAATTTTACTTAGAAAAATGTATCCTACCTTTATATTAACCGCATCCATTATAAAAGTGACTACATAGTAAGTACTTTACAATTTATGAGCGCTTTATCGATAATATTTTAAATTTAGATACAATTTGTTGAAAATCTCTATAAGTTAGTTAGTGCATATTGTGACGACATTGTGGTGGAGATGTAGCGAACCTGCCTTAACCGCCACAGGTCGCGGGATTTCCGCTCGGAGAAGATGTTTGTATACAGGCATGTTTTCCGGTCTGGGTGTGTTTATCCTTGTAATTGTGAATGTTTTCGGACCCCGGACATAGGATACCACTATCCTAATGGGGGCCGTTGAGTGTGTAGCGTTTATTTACATTGTGTGTCTCTTATATTTTTTTCTAATTTTAATTAGAAACCTCAGAGTAATAAAACACTTTATTGTAATATTTGCGTATACGTATAACATGTAATTGAAAACATGAATTGTCTATAAGCTAAATTATACAAAATTTTAAAGAGTACAACGCTCAGTTTCTCTCACATCTTTACTTCCTATAAAACTAAACAACAGAACGTTCAATAACCATAATACAGTTTGATTTCTTCTTTATACTTTTAATGCTGTAATAGTTATGGAAAAAGGCTTGTTAATAAATAAAACCTTTTTATTTGTTAGGAATACGGGCATTAATAAATAAAAACAAGCACTTATAAACATTGCTGTAATAAAAGTGTGCGTAAAAGTATCAAAAACGATAGTAAATTAAAGAATATCTATGAGTTACACCTACTGTCATGAGATATAAAAACACCCACTCTTATAAATTTTAGCTAAAATATCATCTTTCCCATTCTCGTATATGAGTTACGTGTCGGGCCACTCACATTACGATATTAAGAAACCTATTTTTTTTCCTATCTTCATAAAAGTTCGAAGCCTCAATAGCTCAACGGTAGAAAGGCCGACTTCGCTCCGTTAACGCGAGAGTCGCAGGTTCGATCCTAACCCCTTAGGCTATTGTCGTACCCACTCCTAGCGCAAGCTTTGAGCTTATTTGGAGGGTAAAAGGTAAAAGTTCGGTTTCAGTCCCAGGTACGAGGGAAAAAATTGCAAGATTCTCTCCCGGCAAGATGACACTAATTAACCCACTTTACCTCCCGGTAACCTAGCAACCGTATGTTTATCCCTCGTACCAGTGACTAAAAGCGAGCTTTACATTGTAAGAAGAAAAGTCGTATACGCACCACGGGAGAAACGTAGGGCATTGCAATCCGCGATTGTTGTGATTGTCCGCGGGTGAAAATATCCTTTTTAGGGTTCCGTAGCCAAATGGCAAAAAGGAACCCTTATAGTTTCGTCATGTCCATCTGTCCGTCCGTCCGTATGTCACAGTCATTTTACTCAGACACCATTGACTCTATCTATATGAAATTTACTAAATAGGTGTATTCTATGAACCGCACTACGATTTTGTAATAAAATCTTAAAATATATAAGAATTAAGGGTAGCAGTCCAAACATGTAACTGACGATTGAAAAAAAAATTTCAACCTATGGCAATGTGTGAGATATCTTTGGATAGGTCTTTCAAAATGATAAGGAGGTTTGATTTTGGCTTTTTCATTAAGCCAGTAGTTGTTGAGATATTAGCTCCTAAAATGGTAAAAATTGTGTCCTCCCCCTCTAATTTTTGAACTATGGGATTTAAAATTCTGGAAAAATTAAAGCTAGCAGAATACCGCACGAACTTTCATCCACATTTGATTTGAAGAAGAAAAGTCTATAAATTTAAGAGATGTATAAGTTTTTCCCATAACTTTGTTTTTCATATTACTTTTAATAATTACTATGATATTACTAACTTATTTTTGCGGTCGATTTATATTCGTTATTATTTTTAAAGTCCTTATAACCAAGCTGCGGAACCCTTTAGTTTCAACTGTGCGTGGTCCACAACGCACTTGACTGATAATTTTTTTTCTCTAGGTGTGTAATCTACAATTTTATTTTCTATGTACATACTATATGTTAAACCAAGTTTCTGAATATTTATTCTTTATCAATTTCACTGGAATCTTATGTATAAAAAAATAATTAATAATTTAATGTACAAAAAGTCTGAAACTAATTCTATTGATTAGTTTTTTAGTTTTTTTTATTTACAACATATTTACAATTCAAAAGGTACTAACTATATTTACAAATAATTAAAACTGTACAAATCATGTCCACTTCCAATGCAATGCGTTTGTTAATAATAAGCAGGTTTAACTAAATCTACGAAAGGAAGAAAGAGAACAGTAATTATAATGCAATTTATTTAATTTAATTAAAATATTTAATACAGATTTACTTAACTAGAACTATACTGACGACTTTTGTTAAGCTTTAAGGCTCGTGTCAGAAGTCAACGCATATCTAAATTTCTTTTAATTGAATATAATTTTAGAAATAAATCTTCTATGTCTACATACATAATTTTCTGTTCTTTAGCCTCATTAAAATTCGGGAATTATTAGACCGATGTGGTTTTGAAAAAGAAAATATGAAACAATTTCAAGAAAATAAAACTACACAATTTATTTTTCCATACAACCTCTTCTTACCTCTCAAACATGTATCTGTGTGTGTACATGTGAGAGAGTCTAGCTGATTTTATAATTTGACACAAAACTAATTCTAAGGCGGTGCGTAGTTCGTCAGGTCAGTAAGAAATGAATAAATATAAATAAACACTACACTCTCAACGGCCTCCATTAGGATAGTTATATTATCCTGTATCCGGAAATATTCACAATGACAAGGACAAACACTACACGACTAGAAATGTATGGTCAATACAAACATCTGCTCGGAGTGGATATCGAACAGCAGAATCGTTTAGGCAGGTTCGCTACCGCTGCGCCACAATATCGTCAAATACATAAATGAAAAAGTTATTATGATGTACACATTATATGTAAGCAAAAGACCTAAAATCTGACTTAGTGGCCTACATTTGTTATAGTAAGCTCTAATGTTACACGAGAAATAGACAGCCGTGTCTGCATTAATTTTCACTGGTGCCACCACTTATCTACGGCGTCTATGGAGAGATATGACTTTGAGGATAAAGGTTTTTGCTCTTGTCTCAACTTAAGTCGTTATCATTGTTAGCGGTTGACAGTTTGCCTTTCTTATGGATAATTTTTATATAGAATAAGTAATATAATTTCACACCGGTCTGGCTATGTGGGTAGCGAGTCTGCCCCGACGGTTGCGGTCGATTCGATCGGTCAGATGTTTTCATTGATCTTACAAATATCTGTTTCGGTCTGGGCGTTTGTCCTTGTGGGTCTCCCCATCGTGCCTCGGAAAGCACGTTTTGTTGTCCCAGTTGTTATCAATATATGATAATAATCGTTATCTCTTGATAAGTAAATTGGTATTATCCAATGAGTTACTGGTTCGCCCATAGGATTGCAGAGGTCAGATGGCAATCACTCTGTGTCAAAACTGCCTGTCAAATCCGGACAAGAGTAATAAGCAGACCCTGGGTAAATAGTCGTATGATACTGGGAGTAAGGCTAGGAAGAAGAAGAAGTAATATAATATTATAATAATGTTATTAATTTTAATACGACCGGATACATCTAAGCAAAAAATTGCCATATGTCGCATGTTCGATGCCCCCTCGGAACAGATTTTTATTGTCCATTCGGGCATGTGTTCTGGTCTGTGTGTTTGTGCTTGTCCTTGTGTGGGTTTCCGAACCCCTGACACAGGATATTATTATCCTAAAGGCCGCCGTTGAGTGCGTAGCGTTTTATGTAACGTTGAACTTCGATTAAACATGTGTTATTTTCATCAGATATTGTAAATGAGATTCTACATTTTATCGTTTGGTATAAAGCGAATTCTCTGTGTGTATGAACATGAATGATTATATCTTATCCAAATATCGAAGTTTATTCACGAAGTTTCTTGATTTACTGACAAAGTTTATGTTTATAATGCTGTTCTATCTTTTATTATTGTGTTTTGATATTATGACGTATGGAATTATTATTCGCTGTTATTACAAAATATATTTGATCACCATCAACTTTTGGTAGAAAAATATTTTTATTAAAAATAGCTTTGTTGCTATCCTAACAAATATTACAAAAGCGAAAGTAAATTGGTTTGTTTGCTTGTGATGCTGTTGACCGCTGAACCGATGGTGAATGGATTTCTTATTATTTGGAAATTACGGCAAATTCAAATTCAATTCATTTTTGTTTGAAGGAGCCCAGATTATTAGGTATAGTTAGACAAGAGAATTAAAAAGAGGGAGACGGCTATTGGCTAGTTTTGATCACGAATATCAAAACTTGAAGAGGATGATGAACTTGATGATGAGGTAAAATAAATTACACAACCGAAGTAAATCTAGTTGGAATATACACAATATACGAAATTTCTAACTGAAATATACGAGCGCTGTGTAACAAACATTTCGTAGCAGGGATTGATTTGCGAACTGTTATCTCTGCATTCGGATGTATTTAGGTGTCAGCAGCTTGTTGCGGCATGGTATGTAAATGGTACACAGATTTGAACATTTTATTCGTAAGTACTTTTATAACAAATTGCTTTAACAGAAACCCTCTCACAGAAAATAGGCGTAAAGTAACATAGAACTGTTGCGTTTTGTGCGATGAGTGAGCGAGGCCCAATCTACCACCCCCTCTGCTCCCTTCCTTTTTTCCCTTCTTACCCCTTCTCTCCTATCCCTTGGTCTGGCAACGCGCATGTGATTTTTGAAGTATCGCAAGCGTTCATGGGTTGCGGTGACTGCATACCACCAGGCGAAGCGTAAGCTTGTTTGCCAACCGTCATAAAATAAGTAAAAAACATGACTTCAGATTATTTGTATTCGATCCAAAAATTTATTTGTGTCATTGCTTTTACCCTTCTTTGACCTAGAGAAAGTTCTTTGGTTTGCCAACATACGCGACATTTGCGTTGCAAAAATTCAAGAACCACAGATATTACTTAATGCTTGTACGTTTTGTCACTATCGTTACATAAAAAAGTATAATATAAATAAATAAAATGAATAAGTTAACGCTACACACTCCACGGCCTTCATCAGGATAGTTATATCCTTTGTCGGGGGTCCGGAAACATACACAATGAAATGGACAAACACACCCAGACCGAAAAACATGGCATTGTCAATATCATGGTCAAACATCTGCTCCGCGGGAATCAAATTAGCGAAATGTGGTGCTTAAAGTAGGTTCGCTACCGCTGCACCACAACATCTCAAATAACTAAAAACATAAGATCATAAATAACATGCGGTCGAAATTCAGTGACTTTTTTTCTATCGACTACATACCATCAAGCGTCCGGTATGAAGTGAATCCGTATAGCGTTCGCGATGGCATGTATCCAATCAAACTTTATTAGTCGCGCAGTGGATACAGTGTTATATGTTGCAATGAGTGACTTATATAATAGATCTACAAAGCTGACTAAATACTGGTAATATCAAAATTAATCAGGTGGCTAGCGCAACTGGTTTATGGATGTAATATTATCTATATTACAGTTTTTACGATAAACAATAAATACCACTATATAAATTTTCCATTGTGGCGTGTTGGTAGCGAGGTAGCTTTGACCTTCAACGTTTGTAATATCTGTTTCGGTTTGGGCACCTGTTCTCTTGTGTGTTCTGGTCCATGCGGTTCTCCCCACCGTGCCTCGGAGAGCACGTTAAGCTGTTGATCCCGGTTGTTATTATAACATCCGATAACATTTCTTAACTTGATTAATTTGCTCGTATCCAATGAGTTGTACTAGTTCGTTCTTTGGGATGTGGCGGTCAGACGCCAATCGCTCTGTGTAAAAACTAGAAACCTGTCAAATATGGATAAGAGTATAAGTAGAAATTGATAAAATTATGATATTTTTTTTGGTATATTATTTTTCGAAATTTCGAAATTTCGAATCGTTTTTGAGATATGACCATAGTAAATTGTATTGTCAGAAAAAAAGCTTTTTTTGTAAAAACGGTACATTTTTATCTCAAGATCTGTTTCGGGATACTAGTTTATCAAGATGGACAAATGAAATATCCTTTGTCTTAAAAGTGTAGACAAATATTCAGCACATGCGCCGCTTGTAAACGCTGTCTTCAGAGCTTTAGGGTATGGCCTCACTGAATACTGAAACGTACCTGAGCAGTTTATTTTACAAAAAAAAAAACGAATATCCTAATAAGATTTTTTTTTAAATTTTAGTATTAAACAGAGTATTTGTAAATACGATCATTCTTCGTATGTTTAGTACTTTGGTAGTACTCACCAATTTTTTTTTCTGATTGTGTATTGCTATTGGCCCTACCGGCCTTGAAAGCGTCACCTGGCGGGGGGGCGAGTACAGAGACTCAGCCGTGATAAAGGGGCAGCATTCGCTGAGGCTCAAAGTTGATTTCGTAGGTTGCCTCCTATGAGGCCGAACCATGGCTATGTACGTCATCAGAAATGTAGGTGACGCTCAGATCGCATAGCTTTTAACGCGGGCTTTGAGCGCAGCGACCGAATCAACAAATTCCGTAACGAAAATGAAACCTAACACTCCCCTCAAGAAAATTATAGCAAATACCTCAATAAATGTATCAGAAAATGATCTAAAATTAATACGCTATAAAGACTAATGTTCAATTTTCAAAAAATAATATATAACTTTTATACATAATTCTTATATATGCAAAGGATTTTCGTCTTAAACTCAAAGAGAATTAAGGCAATTATTCTAAAAAGTTAAAGTTCCATATAAAATGAATCTATTGATGATGTACTTACGTTCCAAATTCAAATATTTTGAATTAGTTACGAAGTTTCTTAGTTTATTTCAATGAAATTTTGAATTATTGATGAAATTGTATCCTATTGACTTATTAATGTTCGATTTCATTTGTATTTTAATTTTTTAAAAACAGCCAAGATTTTATGTATTGCATAAGTTGATAAAAATGCTATGCAATAGCTTTACCGCGGCAGTCCCTGAGTGCCACAGGTTTTTTTACATGTTATGTTGTTGATAGGATTTTATTTATTCCATTGACACATGCAGCAGACAGCCCACAGTGTGGTAACTATGGTATAAAATAGTGAGCCAGGGTATGATATAACACATAATAAAAACACGCTTGCTATGGTACTGTACACTATATACTGCGGGATGTTTTTCTAATAAAATGCTTGGCGACCTTCAGCAGAGCATTAAATTAAACTTAGAAACATATTACTGTACTGGTATGAACATGCGCAATATTTTAAGAGTAATTCAAATTTTTCTCTTAGTTTGTGTGCACATATAATACCAGTGAATGAGATGAAATAATGTACAAACGTAGTAATTGCGATTAAAAAGCCTCCTTCTGTTTATTATTTTATATATGTTTATATGACGACGTTATGGCGCAGCGGTAGCGAACCTATCTTAAGCGTCAAAGATCATGGGTTTGATTTCTGCTCGGAGCAGAAATTTGTATTCCCCGCAATGTGTTCGGTCTGGGTGTTTGTCCCTGTCCTTGCAAATGTTTTCGGCCCCCGGAAACAGGTAATCCTAATGTAGGTGGTTTAGTGTGTCGCGTTTATTATTATTATTATTTAATGAGTAGTTATAACCTATTTTTTTGGAATATCCGTTTGATAAACTTATTAGCCGGATTTCAAAATTACTGAAAGTATTATCATGTATGTTGCACAAGTGTAGATTCACATTTTTTAATAGGTTTTTAGGTTATGGATTGCTGTTGGTCTGTCTAGCCTTAAAAGCGTGGTTGGTTGTCGTAAAAAGTTGCGCGGGGACTACCTACTAGTTGAGTTTTTCTAAAAATTTGCCGCTTCGAAGCCCAACCACGTTTTGACGGTTGAGCATAGTTGGCTTGTCGCTTTATATGTACGAAAGGCCAGAGTGAACAGACACCTTCTAGGCATACGTGCTCCATCTTAGACCTCATCTTCGCCTTCCACCAAGCGAGATTGAGGTCAAACGTAAGTCTATTTTGCATAAAAAAAAAAAAAAATGATTTTGTTATAAGTTCTTCATAATTTTTATAAATCTTCTTGATTATATAAAGTAAAAAATTAAATATATTTTATTAAATGTATTTAATAAAAATCTATATATATAAAAGAAAGTCGTGTTAGTTACTCCACTTATAACTCAAGAACGGCTGAACCGATTTAGCTGAAAATTGGCAGGGAGGTAGTTTAGAGCCAGGAGAAGGACATAGGATACCTTTTATCCCGTTCGACAGCATTCCCGTGTGACTTGACATGAAACGTCAGTCATTATAAAAAGTGGTATAACAAAAAAGAATCAGACTTGGAATAACAAAACGCAAATGACAGCAATGTATTGATATTTGTAAGAAATCAATAATAAAACTATTTCTATTAAAGAAATAATTAACAATTATAATGTAACGTGGCATGTTCACGGGTCGGAAGACCATCTGCGTTGTTTGTTTTTGCGCATGATAATAAAACAAAAAATGTCGTGTATCACAAGGTACTTAAATGAAGAGCAACCTATGTACTAAAATACAGAAATAATTAATAATTATGAATGATTAATGTAGGTATTTAATTTTTTTGTATTTTTACAATTAAAAACTGCTTATTTATTGCCTTTAAGGCGGAACAAAGTTCGCCGGGTCAGCTAGTAATTTATAAAAGTGAGTCTAACCCCTTTTTTCTTCGGGAAATGCATTTACGCACTCTCGCACCGAGACAGATGGTAAAAGTGGTGCGTAGAGTGTGGGACTCGAGGCCATATGCAATGGTTTTTATAGGACCAGGGCCCCATATCTACTAAAACCCCAAGGTCCCATCTAGAGCCATCGCGGGACGTCATGGGTTCGCTTGCGCATTCAACCGCTACGAAAGATTATAACCCTGACTTACACTAAATAGCATAACGTTAATTTCTCTCTACAACATTTCCAATGTTGTGATAAAATCAAAATTTTTATTCAAAAAAAAATATTTAAACAAGATTAACACGCAAATAAAACTTATCAAAGATCTTGAGTTTCCAAATATTTTAAGCGCTAAATTATATTTAAAGCATACAAATTGAATTCAATGGGAATTAAGCGAAACAAACGCAAATTGTGTCGTGGTAAGACAATCCATTTAAACTTTCACAGTACGTGAACAGAAACATCAAAACTTCAACTTAAGGCCTACTTCAAACCCTCTGGTAAGGACGGAAACAATGGTTCGACTTCCAAAGTACTTAAGGAAAGTAATATAAGCTATGGATCTATATAAATAACTTCTGAGTAGATGATTGACACAGTTGTGGCTTGGATGGTAGCGAGTCTGTCTTTGGCCTCGATGGTTGCGGGTTCAATTCCCGCTCTGATTGATCTTACAGATATCTGTTTCGGTCTGGGCGTTTGCCCTTGTGGGTCCCTCCACCATGCCTCGGAGCACGTTAAGCTTTCGGTCCCGGTTGTTATCACATAACATCTGATAATAATCGTTAACTCCTGATAGTAGTATCCGGGTCGACCGGGGAAGTACTACCGTCTCACAGAAAATCGGCGTCAAGTAACAGTATCATTAGGTACTGTTGCGTTTCGTGTGATGAGTGAGAGCGCCGGCCAATCTCAGAGGCCCAATCTCCCACCCTCTCTGTTCCCTTCCTTTTTTCCCTTCTCATCCCGCCCTTCCGGCTCCTTGGGCTGGTAAGGTGGTGAAGGCGATACTTCAAGTATCGCAAGCATTCATAGGTTGCGCTTTCTGCTTACCATCAGGCGGACCGTATGCTTGTTTGCCAACTGAAATGACATAAAAAAAAGTTAATTGCTCTTATCCAATGAGTTACTGGTTCTCCCTTAGGGTTACGGAGGTCAGATGAAAATCGTTCTGTGCAAAAACTAATAACCTGGCAAATTCCGACAATAATAATAAGCAGACCCTGGGTAAATATTCGTACAATACCGAGAATAATACTAGAAAGAAGTAGATCTGAGTATATGATTGTCGTGAGCTTAGTTCAGATTTCTGAAAATGATCTTTGTTTAGTTTCGAAAACTTTAAAGGCCGCAATAGAATTTGTGAAAGTGTTAAAGTTGCGATGTATATAGCCTTAGGTACGGATCGATACAGCCTTACTAAATGCTTATCCCATTCAACTAAATCTCGTTTCCCGTCTTCTATTACCTTAGGTGGCAATAAGTACTTGAAGTAAGTAAAGACTTTATGCAAATACTTAATTAGCCTTTTTTGACGAGGAGGATATATGCAACCAGATACCCGACCTTCTGGGGAGGAGAACCGGGTAATGTGGGGTTTCATGTTCAAGTACCATGGCGTCCCACTAAAACGTCGTCGGGGCTGACATCAGTGTGTGAGAAAGTCTGAGATCTGCAGAACGCATTTTGGGGTCCCTCAAATAAAATATCTCTCAACTGAGGACATCCTGGGAAGAGCCGATGGTGAGGCTCTCACCCAGGGGGAGACTGATGAAACTCAGTTCATTAACCTTTGTCAACATTTCAATTGCCAGAGATAATAGGTATAGAAAAATTGTTAAAATTTAGCGATCGTAAGTATTTAGCTTCGCAGAGTATTTACCTATTAGGAGCTTAGACAACCAAGCATTGGAGGTTCCCTCACGATGTTTTTCTTTGCTGTAAAGAAAGAGAATAATTCAAAAGAAACTAACACTTTAAAATTCAGAAGTGCTAGCCCTGGATTTGAGAAAGATACGTACTCATTGCTCGTGTGCTCTTTTGCTTGTAGCAGGCTCGATATACACACACAGCATAAAACATTTTGTTACGTGACGATTTCTACTAAATCGCACTATCTGTAAGCCACGTTAAGGCGGCGTTTCGTTCCAATAGTCAATTGTCGTTCTTTTTTTATTTTTAAAACTTTTGTAATGCAAATTATAGGCTTGGCACTATATATGACCGCGTCTTGTATTGTGTTTGTGGCATTCCTAATTCTAAATCGTAAAATGTCACTTCCCGCGACAGTTCCGCTACAGTCTGACAGGGGAGTGATGTGTCGCCACGTTCAGAGCGAACCGCAATATTTAATATCTCTGTCAGCGAAACGTTATTAGGTTTAATTTTTCATCCCCCTGTAACAGTACAATTCGCTATTTGCGAAGTGGAACTAGCGGCTTGGAGTGAATTATGGATTACTTTAAAATGTTCCTCCTGAAACATTGGGTTATAACGTTCTTAATATATTATGATGTTAGCTTCAGTTAGCTTCAATACATTTTATAGTAACTGACAATGTGAATGAAAGCACGAATATTTAATATCAGGCTTACTCTGTGGTCGGTATTAGCAAAAAGAATGGATCAGAAAGATTTTTATCTTCTCTTCCCAGGGTCTGCTTATTACTCTTATCCAGATTTGACGGGTCACTAGTACATATAACGTTTGCTATTTGACCTGAATCCTAACGATTTTTACTAGATGTTATGTTATAGCAACCGGGACTAAGCTGTCGCTTATCGTGCTATACGAGGCACGGTGGGGAGACCCACAAAGACAAAAAACAGATATTTGTAAATTCAATAAAAACATCTGCTCCGAGCGGGAATTGAACCCGCAACCGTAACGTTGTAAGCAAAAGGTGTAGGAGATGTATGATTAATCGCTCATTAAAATACTGATGTATCAACTTAAGTAGCTTTAGGCATTGTCTATCTGTCAGTCTTCGGAATTGGAAAAGGTTGAATGGAATTTCGTCACAGCGTCTCCCTTCTTCAGAGCCTATTGAAGATAAGTTAGTGGCTTATAAGTTTGACCTTCAAGTTCATTTAAACTAGAGACAGATGTTTGTATTAATCATACAAAAATAATTATGCTCCTGTCGTTTTTTACACTTTTATTTATGAGCAATTACTTTTTTATTATATACGAGCTGTGCCCGTGGATGCATCGTGTATAGATCTGTATTGCACGGAACCCTAATTCTTTTTATAAAATAAAAGTAGATTAAGTTATAACATAAGTGAAAGTCCTGTTAAAATAGATCCAAAGAATTTATAAATTATACTTTCATATGCATTTAGTGAAAAGCTGTTAATTTGGAATTAAAAAGAGACACTTTTATCTTTAATAATTATTTATATCCTTACTAAAAAATTGCAACCATGAGAAGATCAAACATCACACAGCACATTTTTCTAATTCAGCCGCGTTCCGTCATAATAGACGTGATGTATTCTCTCAGGGTAGGATAATACTCTGGTATATTATTCATGAAGTGGAGACTTCGTGCATTATCCTTCTCGCCGCTGGCGTATTCAGAGACGTAACATTTTATTAACTCGAATAGACTTAACTTTGAATGCTAAGTGCTTAACTTCTTTATAGTTTTACAGATCGACGTATTGAGCTTAGCTGAAACTATTAACAGAAAAGTAAGATAAATTATAGTGATAGGAGCTGATTTAAACCGTCTAGAGGTAAGGTATATTAAAACTTAACTGGGGTATTTATTTGTCGCAGCGTCAGCGCCATCTATTGAAAACGTCAAGCAATTGCTTGGGTATGGTCGATGCCATGAAGTTTGACAGTTGTGTTCGCCTTTCACGTGTTTGACAGTTAACAAGAATGAGGACAGTCTGATTAGAGCGGGCAAAGCGAACGGTTGTATTCACCACGTGGCATTGAACTTACCGCGTTTTCAATATCGATTAGTAATCCGACTGATTTTTTACGATCATTGATCATGATTGTATCATTTTATATTGTTCATTAAATGGACGTTTTTTTAAATAGCTGTGTTTGTTATTTTAATCTCCACCATGTCTGACCAATCTCATAACGACCCGTTTCCGTTATATTTAATTATGATCAAATAAAGAGATCAATTAATATTTGTTACATGTGTGTATTAGGACAGTTGCCGAACGACTACCTACAATATAAAATTATAACGATACATAATAATTGTTCCAAATAAGGAAGAGCTTAGACGACAGTTTATGTAGGGGTATTTACGTACGCCATTTACATAGAGGTACGTAATGATAATTTCAATACAGTAAAATAAACATTTAAGCCTCAATAGCTCAACGGTAGAAGGGCTGACTCAGCTCCGTTTACTTGAGAGTCGTTTTTGTTGAGGTTCGATCCTGACCCCTTGGGCTATTGTCGTACCCACTCCTAGCGCAAGCTTCGAGCTTAATTGGAGGGGCAATAAGAATATTAGTAATACCTTGAAAAAAAAAGCTTTGCTAGTTTTCTTTTCTTTTTAAAATAGTCAGTTTAAAGTGCAAAAATATTATTTATTCAGTGATAACCTGTGGCGATTTATTGTTTATTATTTTGTTATGTATTTAAATTTAAATATTGTAACTGTATACTTCTGTTGGTAGTCCTAAATTAAATAAACAAATTAAATAAATAAATATGAAGTAAGTAATAGCCTGCTAATATCCCACTGCTAGGTACATACTTTGTATCCTTAGTAATCTTCTATTCTATAAAGAAGAAGGATTAGAATTTTTTTTAAACTTTTCCCCACCCGGTGACGGTGACAAGGCCAGTAGGGCCAACAGCAATACACAATTAAAACATTGTAAATTTAGATGTACTTGTATGGGTTTCGACTTTTTTAATACAATAAACTTGGCTAATACAAACATATATTTTTACCTCAGGAGTCAATCTAATTGGGTTGAGACGACCTTGATACTTTATAAAATCAATTCAATTGAAAGACGTTGATAATACTGCGTTAGACAAATGCGTTGTCACTACATAGTATAAAACAAAGTCGCTTTCTCTGTCCCTATGTATGCTTAAATCTTTGAAACTACGCAACGGATTTTGATGCGGTTTTTTTAATAAATAGAGTGATTGAAGAGGAAGTTTTATATGAATAATAACATCCATTAAATAGTGGAGAAAAAATTGAGGTTTCTAATGTGATGTCGTAAATAATTACATTTAGCGCATGCGGGCCACGGGCCGTAATGAATAAATCAAAACTACTGCATCGATTTTAATCATTTTTTCAGTGAATGACATAGGCTATATATTTTATACCCATGCGAAGCCGGAGCGGGCCGCTAGTCTTATTAATAAATACTTAAGCCCATGTCAATACCTCCAGCATATTATGTAAGGTACTCGTATAATGAATATCGTTACATCCTTTACTGAATAAGATAAGCGAGAGCAGGATTTTGCCCCTATTTTGAGTACATTTACATGCTAAAAATGTTCAACAGAGTATGTTTTGCGAACTCGTACAAGCTCTAAGCCTGTGTCATTTGGAATAGCTAAAGAAGTGTGAAGTCCTTTATATCTTTGAGTTCTTAGATAGCTAGTAGCTACTATATACTGCTACTGCTATTTATATACTGCGGTGGTTATTTTGAACCTAAATTAATGTAGATGAAAACGATCCTCAATATTTATAGTGTTAACTTAACGTCTAAAGATGTTATAGTCGAATTTTACACAGATCGATACGTAAATTGTGGTAGTCATTTGCGTTGTTAAAAAATAATGTTAAAGCAGAATTACTGTGTTTCGGTGTGAATGACACTACAAGTGAAGTTATTGGGCAAAGGAGATTTAAGAACCAATATTTTGAGGTTGGCAAAGCGTGAGTGACACCTACAAATGTATGGTGCTGCAAACGCTGATAAGCTACGACAGCCGCTTATCGGTGGGTCGTATGGTTGCTTATCAACTTACCATAAGAAAAAACCTTTTCAAGTATTTTTTTTATATTAATAAAAAAAAAAATTCTAGTGAGTGCTTGCTTTATCGTAAATCACGTCAAAATTATTTTAAGATTCAGAACTAACAAGTGGTTTTGTAACATATTTTGTGTTACGAAGCATTCTATGGCTCAGTTCGAAATTTTCTCGCAAATTCGAAATTTTAAATTCCCTAATTTGCATAAAAGACAGACAGAACAACGTTAAAGCAACAATTGTACTAGTAATGTATTCAAAGACGTGAACAGAACGGGAAAACTTCGTGGCAATTCGATGTTGCCGCGCATTCTCTTCACTATGACAGGGGACTGATGTGTCGCCGCGCTTACAACGACCCTATATATTTCTATGTCAGTAAATGTTATTAACTTTTCATTTTGCTATGTAGCTGAGTTAGCTGGGTCTTATTTTA
This sequence comes from Hestina assimilis, assembly GCA_023373885.1. Lineage (NCBI taxonomy): Eukaryota > Metazoa > Arthropoda > Insecta > Lepidoptera > Nymphalidae > Hestina > Hestina assimilis. The sequence continues at coordinate 13,383,965 of CM041750.1, forward strand.
TTACTTCTGTTGTGTGTTATTATTAAAACATGTTATAAAAATGGAATAAGGGACATTGTACGGGCATGCATATGAACGATGTTGTAAGTGGCTTTGACATATTGCTAAATCATTTGAAAATATCGAAAAAGTACAGTGAAACTAGGTGCTAAAATTTATACATATTCTTTTTCTTCTTCATCTTCCAAGGTCACCCAGGGTCTGCTTATTACTCCTGTCCGGATTTGGCAGGTTACAAGTTTTTACACAGAGCTAAAATTTATACATATCATTACAGGTAAAGTATTTTTATAGTACAACATAAAAAGCTGTTATTTTTTATAAGTTTTTTTTATGTTGGAAGTTGGCAAACAAGCATACGGCCCACCTGATGGTAAGTGGCTGCCGCAGCCTATGAGCGCTTGCAGCACCATTAGTAGGTGCCACTCACGCGTTGCCAACCTCGAGATATTAGTTCTTAAATCTCGTTCGCCCAATAATTTCACTAGCGTACAATGCCCTTCAAACCGGAACACAGTAGTGCCTAAACACTACTATTTGGCGGCAGAATATTGGACACTGCGGTGGTACCTACCTAGCCGGCCTCTTGCAACAAAAGACCTACCACCAGTGTGACTGATTGCACTAGTGGAATAATCTCTGTTGTGACAGAGGTTATCCCAACAGCGGGCGATGAGGTCATCACATCCCGACGCCTTTAAAAGTAAAACAATTTAAAAAATAATAACAGGATCCATGACCACTTAGATGTATATTATTTTTTGTACATTAAAATTATCTTTCAAAGATTAGAGGTCACTATTATTTCAGTTATGAGACTTACATTTTACGGTCCAAAACATACCAGATGCCTTCTTTCAAAGTAACAAGAAAATTACAAATTGCTTAAGTAGAGTAAGCAAAGCAACACAATTAGATTACTGAGCCCATTTTAACAGCCGTCAACTCTGAATTGGGTTAGGGAACAGCATTGGTAGATTTTTCCGACTTAAAGAGACATTTACACGCACACGAGACGACAAGAACACGATTACACTTTTTATAAACAAGACTAGCGGGCCCGGCAGACGTTGTCCTTTCCGAAAAATCAGGGACCCAATAGCAGCACTGATAACTGAGTCTAAATGTGAACAGAAGTGACATAGGTGAAAATTATTGAATCACTGATATCTCTATTAAAATAGGGGTGATGGTAGAAGGGTGAATATCTAGGGTTGTATGTATTTAATGCCACAGACTTCTATTTCATGGCTATTGCTCTTCTTTAATTTCCTCTTCAATTTACGCAAGTTCATTGTGAATTTTTTTTATTTATTTATTATGTTAGAAGTTGGCAAACAAGCATATGGCCCACCTGATGGTAAGTGGCTGCCGCAGCCTATGAGCGCTTGCAGCACCATTAGTAGGTGCCACTCACGCGTTGCCAACCTCGAGATATTCGTTCTTAAATCTCGTTCGCCCAGTAATTTCACTAGCGTACAATGCCCTTCAAACCGGAACACAGTAGTGCCTAAGCACTATATACTATTTGGCGGCAGAATATTGGACACTGCGGTGGTACCTACCTAGCCGGCCTCTTGCAACAAAAGACCTACCACCAGTGTGACTGATTGCACTGGTGGAATAATCTCTGCTGTGACAGAGGTTATCCCAACAGCGGGCGATGGGGTCGTCACATCCCGCCTTTGAATTACTAAATAACAAAGTAATTTGATTTCATTTTAGAATACTTTTTTTAAATTATTAAGAATGTGGCTTGTTAAAGATTGCGAATTTTAAATAGAATATTCAATAGGTTTATTGTAGGTAGCTGTTATTTTGTGATTCAAAGGATTGTAAAGAATGAATTTATCGTCGACCATAATCTGGCCGCGGCTTCGGCCGCGTTTATAGCGTTTTGTAATAAGCTATCTGATTGCGCAATGGATACGCCCTGTGGTATGTTTTTTGGCAATCCCACAGGAACCCTAACCTATGTGTATCCTGTGTGTTAATCTAGGTTATAAACTATCCGTGTTCCAAATTTCATCCAAATCTGTTGAGAAGTTTTTGCTGTTTGTGTGTTTGCTAAAACAGTTTAAAATGTCGTAGTGTGGTCGTATAGCTGTAAAGGTATTAATCGCAGTCGTTACAAAGCCGCGCCTGTCGCATTACGCCCTTCGGTCTTGATTTACGCTAACGTGGAAACGCACGCACGTTACGTTATCAATTAAGTACTTTATTTTAATTTAAAAAGGGACTTTTGGACGTGGAATTCTATCAGTGGTACAAATTTTGATGTGACAAATTAACTTTCAAAAGGTTCCATTTCGAAAAGTCAGGGTTTTATAACTTTTTTGACGTTTTTCTGTGTACCTTTTAATAACATATTCTGATATTTTTCGTTTTTTGTTATTGTGTGCTTTGATATAAATATGAAAAACTCAAAGTTGACGACAATTAAGGTGCGGTGATAGCGTCATTTACACATTTTTTGTGCTAGGAAATGCAGCGAAATCCGCTGGTTACGAGCGCAGCCCAGTGCTTGGTAGGTTGTGTGCTGGCGCGTTATTCGAGAGACCTGTAACCTGACATTCAGTGAGGTCGGCCACCGAAGAGGTTTTCCTGAGTCCTTGTGACGTTTCCATCTTGTATGGAATCCCACATAACCCGGTTCTCATCCCTTCCCAGGACTCTGGGTATCTCCCGGCGGAGTTCCTCCCTGTCAAGAAAGCTAAATGAGGATTCCCTCTGGTTAGAACCTTCACACGGTGGTGAAGAGTTCAGTTCTCGGTTGGTGTGCTTGTACTTGTGTGTGTTTCTGGATTCCCATCACAATATTGCTATCCTTATGGGATCGTGGAGTGTGTAACGTTTATTATAAAGTAAAAAAAGTTACTTATATTATCAATCCATACCTCGTAAAATGGAAATTCAGAGCTTTATTAAAAATAATCCAATCAATAAGAAGAAAAAAGTCAAGGAAATAAGTCCATAAAGATTTTGATACAGTACAATGGAATTAAAAAGTTCCAACAAGAGCCGTGCTGGCGGACATAAAAACGCTACGTGTTTGGAACTTCTTCGAAGACAGCGAGAAGGTTACAGGCTCAATGTTTTTTTCCGTATATAAATGCTTTGCCATTATCGCATTATAGGAAAACAGACTTTTTTACGTTTGAATGGTTTTTTATTTAAATTTCATGACAGTTGACAAACAAGCATACGGTCACATGTGCGTTGCCAAACCGAGTGTAAGAAGGGAAGGGGCGAGAAGGAAAAAAGGAAAAAAAAAAAGGAGGGCCGGAGATTGGCTCTCATCTCACGAAACGCTACTGTACCTACTGATACCGTTACTTTACGCCGATTTTCTGTAAGAGGTTAGTACTTCCCCAGTCGAGCCGGCCTATTTGTGCTGGGAGAAGTATGGCTCTACTACTAAAATGTTCTTAGGAAGCAACTTCCCAACGAAGGTTTAGCTGTTTTTTTCGAACTCGATGTTACTCAATCAAATTGATTTTAATGATTTTAAAAAGTATTTAGCCATGATTCGTGCGAATTATTTATTACAATTATTGTTCTTATTAAATCGAAATATTATTTTGGTTTTATTTTACGTAAGATTTTAAACGTAGGTTTATTTTTTTTAAAATAAATTTTAGCGAACTATCGATATAGATATGAAAATTTGTATAAAATCAAATTATTAAACGTATTATATTATGGTTTGTGTTTCGTTAAGTCGAAAACACATCACACTGTCGGGTGAGTCCATCGACTAGAATACGCTCGGAGCGTTTCCTTGACGATGACGTTGCCTTAGTTCGGCCTCGCAGGAGGCACCGTAAGGACGGAATCAAATTTGATGCCCTGCGAGGGCTGTCTCTTTTTCACGGCTGGGTCTCAGTACTCGGCTCTCCCACCCGGTGACGCTTTCAAGGTCAGTAGGACCAGCAGCTACACATTAAAAATAAAAGGAAAACAAATTACAGTAACTAATACATACACGCTATAGCGTTAAATAATAATTTAAAAAAAGTTACGTTACAATTAAATATTTTCGTTTCATAAAACACTTCCATACCAATGATTTGACAAAACATTCACACATACTAAGACTTTTTATGCGTCTGCACGATTTTAAAAACGGTTATTCATGAAAGCTGTATTTATGCCAACCTATCAAAATACTGTTAAATGCGGAATGATCACAATAGCTATTGGGTTCCGTGGCTATTTTGATGATATATATATATGTCTTTTATTTTATTTACGCTTAACTTATACTGAACGAATACATAATAATTTTATTTGCTTGTTAACAAATAGTAGAAGGGCCGACTCCGCGTCGCGCTCACACCGTCGGGTGAGTCTATCGTATAGAATGCGCTCAGAGCGCTGCCTCCATCTCCGATTACGTCCTTAGCCGTGGTTCGGCTTCGCAGGAGGCACCCTAAGGACGGAATCAAATTTGAGCCCCGTGAGGGCTGTCCCTTTATCACGGCTGAGTCTCAGTACTCGGCCCCTGCCCGGTGACGCTGTCAAGGCCAGTAGGGCCAACAGCAATACACATTCCGAAAAAAAAAAAAATAAATAAATAAATAAATAAATAAAAGGGCCGACTCCGTTATTCCAAGAGTTGCAGGTTATATCGTAACCCCTATGGGCTAGTCTCGTATCCACTCCTAGCACAGCTACAAAGCTTATTTAAGAATAATGTTATAAAAAAGAAAACATTTGCCAGTGAAAGTATATAAAACTTAAGCCTCAATAGCTCAACGGTAGAAGGGCCGACTTCGTTCCGTTAACGCGAGAATCGAGGGTTCGATCCTGAACTTGGGCTATTGTCGTACCCACTCCTAGCGAAAACTATTAAACTAGCTTATTTGGAGGGGCAATAGGAATATTAGTAATGCCGTGAAAAAGCATTGCTAATATTCTTTAAAAAAAAAAAAACATTAATGTATCCACCGGAATATTCGTTGTCATCCCAATTCAGATTCCAGATTTTTGTTTTGTTTCAATATTTTTTTCAAATAATGTTTCTAGACAATTCTCTAAGGTTTAACAAAAGTTACAGAATAATTGGGTGACACGGATAAGCCATATAAGAGTGAAACAAGTGATGTATAATTAATATTTGTCATTACTTGCAATTTTTTAAAGTTCTTATTTTCATGATACTTTCTAAAAATAAATATTTTTTATTTCGTCTAAGATCAATTTAAAGTTACGAACAGTGGTATTTATAAAGAGATTTCTCGCCTGACAAAGAAACTCTAAAAATATTGCTAGCTTGAAATTTTGACATGTCGCAAGTTCTACTTTCTGAATTTCAAAATTTAAAACATTTTAAATCTCACTTCAAGAACTCTTGAAATGAAACTTCCTGGTTCCAAATAACACATGTACATTCATTCGCTCTGTTAACCTCCCTCTGAGTATCTTGAGAATTTCAATAGCCTTCATCTCCAGAGCATAAGGCTTTATACAAACTGTTTCTAACTTTTCCGAAAATCGTGTGTTACATTTAAAGCGGATATAATAGGCTGATTCTCTATATTAACTTTACACTTCATAAACTTTTAGCTTTTTCTAACGTTCCGCCAATTGGTTTTTATTACATTTCTATCTTAGCTGGTAAAATTTTGCAATAAGCTGTAAGGTTGAAAATTGCTAAAAAATAACTCTTCTTTTTGTATACTATGTGTGTGCTTAGGCCCTCTCGCTCGGTGACGCTGTCAAGGCCAGTAGGGCAAATAGCAATATATATTCTGAAAATAAAAGAATGGTGTTTTTTATATGAAAAGAAAGACTGTCTAGTTGCTTCTGATATGTATTATTCCTATAACTCTATTCGCTTTGTGCTTTTCAAATATCTCTCCGCTGGTTAAAGTCACATACATAATTATAATTTAAAGCATTTCGATATCTATGATTAAAAAAATAGTAAATCGATAAAGTAAAATGAAAATTTAGTTTTACATAAAATTATTGATGACATCGTAATATGCCAATGATATAATGATATAAAAAAACTTGAAACTTTGTTTAGCAATAATACTCTAAGCAGAAAACGACACAATAAAAATGAACGCTTCAAATTCAACGGCCTCTATTATCAGGATAGTGATATCTTGTCTCGGTTGTCTGGAAACAAAAAAGGACAAACACACTTTGACCGGAAAACATGCTTGTATGGTTAATACAAACATCTGTTCCGAGTTCCGAATCCAACCTGCGGTCTGTGGTGATTAAGGCAGGTTCGCTACCGCTGCGCCACAACATGATGGTCAACTATGATGTACAATGTAGTGTTATAAATATTTGCGCATTTATGGCATACACAGGCTGATGCGGGTTAACAATTCGGCAGTCTGAGGTTGTTCACATCTCGGTCATAAGAACCCATAAGCTTTGATCCTAAAAACCGTTCGGTGTGGCTAAAGAAGTTTTCAATTCAAGGATCACAAAAAGGGATGCCAAAAATCCACCAGTGCAATCAGTCAGTCAGTGGTGGTAGGTCTTTTGTTGCAAGAGGCCGGCTAGGTAGATACCATCGCAGTGACAAATATTCTACCTCCAAACAGTTGTGCTTAGGCATTACTGTTTTCCGGTTTGAAGGGCACCGAAGGCTAGTGCAGTTACTGGGCAGAGGAGATTTAAGAACTAATATATCGAGGTTGGCAACGCGTGGGTGGCACATTCTAATAGTGTTGCAAGGCTCATAGGCTACGGCAACCGCTTACCATCAGGTAAGCCGTATGCATGTATGCCAACGTAGTAACATAAAAAAATTAAACAAAAAATACATGGAAGGTATTTCATCTAAAATACACTTTAGTATTTTGAGGTATGCTCAATATGTTTTGTGGATGATATAAGATTGGGCTGACAAGTCGAAATTGAATTATTTGCAAAGGGAAATATCAAATACTCGAGAATTATAAGGAACAATTTCTTTGGGTTAGGTTGCGCGATGGTATATGAGATAGCGGAAGATTTTGTTCTCACAATTTCATAAAAACAAGTTTTGAAATTTCATAAAGTGTACCTATAGTTGGACGCAAATAAGCAATACCATGTCAACCCACACGAATGTCATTTCGAGAAAAACGCGTTTGAAAATTTTGAACGACTTGTTTTATATGATTTTTTTAATGAATTAGTCAAGTTTTTGGCAATTTCAGATTTATGTCAGTTATTTTACTTATTTTCACAAAAATAAGTATACAAACTGCATATTTCGTATATAATATAACCCAAAACGTTCAACATAGTACATAAATTGCATGATTAAAAAATGGCTTTTTTAGAAGTTTTAAAGGTTAAAACGCTACAAATATTAAAGAAAAATGTTCTTCAGCCATTTACCAAAACCTCTGCATATATAACTCAGTTTTTTCTATTTTGTGGGTTGACATGGTATTGCTTTTTTGCGTCCAGTTAGAGTCCAGTTAGTTTGATATTCGATTCGATCAGATCCGCATCCGAATACTCATCCGTGGTGTTAAAAAAGCTAAGCTGGCAAGCAAGCATTCGGCACATTTGATGGTAAGGCTATGTCGTAGTCTATGAGCGCTTGCAACAGATTACTTTGCCCTGTAATTTCATCATCTACAGTGTCTTCCAAATCGAAACACTGTTATGATAAACACACTACTGCTTTGTGGTAGAATATCTGACACTGCGTTGGTACCTGCCTAGCTGGCCTCTTGGCCTGCCTGGTTGTCAAAAATCTTCTCACCACCTTCTCTTGTGATAAAATAAGTTAATATTAATACTAGGAACCAACACAAAATAACAATACCAGTTACTAGGCTGCATAATATTAGTAACTCTTTTAAAGGTACTATGTATACGGTTATACAATAGGATGCCAGAAAGCGTTCAGAACTTTCTATTACTAAATTTAGCCAAAAAGGTTAAGGGACGTTTGTGTGGTAAGGGCTATTATTAAATTAGTGAATACCTTGAGGACACCACACATTGGTAATGAGACCGTCACTCCAGGCTTTTCAGTGAACATAATAATTATATAACTACTTTGATATTTAAAAAAATACAACACAAAAGATATAACCCCCTGAGTTTGTTTCGCTGGCTCTTCTCAGATAGAGGTTTAAATTGGAGCCGGTGGTAGAATCAGATTTTCATAAAGTTTTTAAGGTATTTGTAAGTAATGTATGCTATTTCTTTAGTACTATAGTTGCAACCTTAAAAAATATTGGCTCGAATCGGTCATGTTTCTACGCCGCTTATTTTATTTGTCAAGATTTGATATATGAATGGTTTATACTTTTATTAATCTTGAACTATACGCTTACCACGATTTATAGTAAAGCTTATTACTATAAGTCGTAGTTTAATTATTGTACAAGGCCACTAAGAATTTTTAGTATCGTTGTATACTTTTGAAAGCAAAGGCGTCGGGATGTGACGACCCCATCGCCCGCTGTTGGGATAACCTCTGTCACAACAGAGATTATTCCACCAGTGCAATCAGTCATACTGGTGATAGGTCTTTTGTTGCAAGAGGCCGGCTAGGTAGGTACCACCGCAGTGTCCAATATTCTGCCGCCAAATAGTAGTGCTTTGTCACTACTGTGTTCCGGTTTGAAGGGCATTGTACGCTAGTGAAATTACTGGGCGAACGAGATTTAAGAACTAATATCTCGAGGTTGGCAACGCGTGAGTGGCACCTACTAATGGTGCTGCAAGCGCTCATAGGCTACGGCAACCACTTACCATCAGGTGGGCCGTATGCTTGTTTGCCAACTTCTAACATAAAAAAAGCAAATGTGCATATAATATATAGGATCTTTTCTTAATCTCATGACGGTTGGCAAACAAGCATACGGTGCGGCTGATGGTAAGCAGTCACCACAACCCATGAACGCTTGCGATACTTGAAGTACACATGCGTGTTGCCAACCCAAGGAACAAGAAGGAAGAGATAGGAAGGGAAAAAAGGAATAGAGGGGTAGGAGGTTGGACTTCCGGCGCTCTCACTCATCGCACGAAATGCAACGGTACAATTACTTTACGCCGATTTTCTGTGAGAGGGTAGTACTTCACTGTTCGAGCCGGCCCATTTGTGGTGGGAGAAACATGACTCTACTACCTAATAAATAACGTAGTAAAAAGAATATGTCCCTAGCATTTTCTATTTGTTTTTGGCTGAAAACAAGGTTGGTTGTATGAATAATTTATTTTTGGTCTTTCTATTCTTTTGTGTGGAAATTTCTATAAAAATATTTCAATTACTCTTTTATTTGAAATCTATTGAAAATTTATTTCCGAGCCTACAAAAATACAAAATGGTAGTCAAAAAACTACGAACTTCTTTTATATTAAATTGTAAAAAGGCGAGTTATTTTATTTTAATAGTGGAATGAATGTATAAATTGCAATGCAAGGTCTCCACACCCATTTTGCGTGACTCATTTGTTTATTTCAAAACTCTGCAAGTGTAAAGCATTCGGCTAAAGTTAAATTTTGTTAGACTTTTAAAGTTAAATTTTGTTTAGTTTAAAGGCGTCGGGATGTGACGACCTCATCGCCCGCTGTTGGGATAACCTCTGTCACAACAGAGATTATTCCACCAATGCAATCAGTCACACTGGTGGTAGGTCTTTTGTTGCAAGAGGCCGGCTAGGTAGGTACCACCGCAGTGTCCAATCCAATATTCTGCCGCCAAATAGTAGTGTTTAGGCACTACTGTGTTCCGGTATGAAGGGCATTGTACGCTAGTGAAATTACTGGGCAAACGAGGTTTAAGAACTAATATCTCGAGTTTGGCAACGCGTGAGTGGCACCTACTAATGGTGCTGCAAGCGCTCATAGGCTGCGGCAGCCACTTACCGTATATCAGGTGGGCCGTATGCTTGTTTGCCAACTTCTAACATAAAAAAAAAAAAAACTAAAGTGCTCAAATAGTGTCTTGCTGTTTCTGAGATGAATGGACTGGCTCGACCAGAAAAGTCCTACATTCGCATAGAATATCTGTGTGTAGAAGTAGGAGACCATCATTCTTTTTTCTCCTTCTTTTCTATTCCTCACCTTGGTAGCAACTCTGGTATCGTGATGCCGATGTAGTTTTTTATCATTTAGCCTTTGGTAATGCCGCTGTTGTTACTTTGACTGCTTTCCATCTAATAGGCTGTATGCTTGTAGGACACTTTTTCGAACGAAGATCTCTAACGCAACTTACGGGTAATGCGATTTAGTAGAAATCGTCACATAAGGAAATCCCGTATGATGTGTGTTTTTGCTTGTGTGTATCGAACATACTACAAAAAAATGAACACACGAACAAGTGAGTGCACAGCAGGGTGCGCAACTCTCTCTATCTCTTTTGTCTCCTTGTCTCTTTTTATCATATAACCTATTGAAATATACAGATTTCATTTTGAATTACATTTGGAGTTGAAAAAAAAATCGTAAGGAATAGTTGCAGATTGGATCCTGACCTTTTTGAGCTATTGTCGTACCAATTCTAAGTATAAGCTACACGCTGAGTTGGATGGGAAATAGGATTATTAGTAATGTCTTCAAAAAGCATAGCTAATATTCTTTTAGAAAAAATCTAAAATCTTTTGACGCAAACCATGTTGAAATGAGTCAATTTCGTCATGTTAATAGTTACCGAGTAAGTAGACATTCATTATATGTATAATATGACAGTTTCGGGAAATGTAATTTTTGTTAAAAATAATTTATTCCCAAAACCCCTTTATAGTTGTTTTGACCAAGCGGTTGAAAGATATAGGAAATTCTAGATTAAAAAATAATTGTTTAATTTGATAGATAGACATTTACGAGTATATGTTTTTTCGACAATAACTTTGAATTTTATATTTTCGTTTTTTATAAATCTTGGTCAAAATTTATATGAGACAATATTGATAAAATATTCAAAGGGATTCATAACTATTTATCTGATTTTGTAGCTACTTTTAGACAAAGAAAAAGTGATTATAATGCGAAGAAAGAAAGAGAAGGAACGATAGGCGATGGGAAGAGGTAAAAAAAGTTAAGTAGTAGTAGTTGGTTAGGGGGGGATGGGTTATAGTTACAGTCGCGTTTTTCCTGATAAGTGTGCTCGAAGAAGGTCCTTAAAATATCAAGAGCTAGTTCGTTTATCTAACTTCCTTTTTATAAACCTCTTCATCACAGGTAACGTACTGCGTTGCCGAAGAGTTTACTAGTAAGCATACTGGGAATTCACACTATTACACTAGGTTGGCCGAACGTTTGTTACTTTCTTCTACTTCTATCTGTATCCTAACGTTTTTGGGACCAGGTATTGCCATTGCGTCAAGCTACTCTATCTTGGGTTGTCCTTGGTGAAACAGTTCGTTTATTTTATTGTCGACAGTCTCACCTTATCTTTGCAGTGTTAAAGGTTGACATTAATAGATCATATATATTTTTTTATGTTATAAGTTGGCAAACAAGCATACGGCCCACCTGGTGGTAAGTGGTTGCCGTAGCCTATGAGCGCTTGCAGCACCATTAGTAGGTGCCACACACGCGTTGCCAACCTTGAGATATTGGTTCTTAAATCTCCTCTGCCCAGTAATTTCACTAGCGTACAGTGCCCTTCAAACCGAAACACAGTAATGCCTAAGCACTACTATTTGGCGGCAGAATATTTGACACTGCGGTGGTCCCTACCTAGCCGGCCTCTTGCAATAAGAGACCTACCACCAGTGTGACTGATTGCACTGGTGGAATAATCTCTGCTATGACAGAGGTTATCCCAACAGTGGGGGAAGGCGGGTGAGTTATGCATGTAGTTGTGATGTGTATTGACACGCGCTCTTCTCAAGTTTTGACGCGAAACGATGAGCTATAGTATCTCAACCGATCGAGCCAATCAGAGCGCTCCCGAGCTACACACACGACTAAGACCAACCCGCTTTCATGAAATGAAACAACTATCACAGTAAAAAGAAGAGCCCATTTTTTCCATATAGGGCGGCAACGCACCTGCATGCCCTCTAGTGTTGCGGATGTTCATGGGCGGTGGTGATCGATTAACATCAGGTGAGCCTCTTGCTCGTTTGCCTCCTCTTCCATAAAAAAAGTAAATATTTTATCCTATATAAAATTGATAAAAATGCACCCTACTGAGTCGTACCTCGGGTAATACTCGATGACGTCATAGTTTTAATTACTTCATTTGTTCATTTTTATTGTGTCACTTAGTTCGTGGTCTGACCTCGTATTGGTAAGTCGAACTTATTTTCATTATAGTAATATATAAATATTTATCTATTTTTAAGGTTCCTAACCCAAAGGGTGTCAAACTGAAGGGTTAATAAGCATGAAAAATATCAAATATCTTGTATGGGCATTTGACGCTTTTGGAACTAAATTGGATAAATACTTGTCAATTTCATAGATTGTTCATTTCTATGGCCGCTGTGATATTAAAAAATAATTTAAAATTTTAAGAGGGTTCTATACAGAGAAACTTATATTTTGATTCTACATGTCAATAGCAAGCTGTTATTGTTATTTTAGTATTGAGTAATTATATTCTGTACCTAATTATGCTAAACTTATAATCATTCAGGTCATATAAGTTAAAGGATATAATTGCTGAACAATGTAAAATAAATTGGATTTTTTATTACGTCATGTTTTATCGCGTTGATGAATAGGTCAAGAAATTCATAAACAAGAGAAGGTATTAAATTAGAGTTTTAGGTGTGATTTTTTTCTTTACTCTTCACGCGGACAAATCATCATAACATACAGATCAGAAGGAAAATAATTGAAGAGGATACCGGGGTTGAGAGGTCCTTAAAAGCTATCAACAATTTCCTTACTTTTCGAATCAATATAGAAAAGTATAACACATATTCAAATGCTCTTACGTTCGTTATTGTTTGCATTTAATACTGTATTTGTAAAACAAATTGTAGTAGAGCAATGCTGCTCCCGACAGAAATTGGCCGACTTAACTACTAGGGGAAGTACTACCCTATCATAGAAAAACGGTATCAGTACTGCAGTACTGTTGCGTTTCGGCGAGCCAAGTCTCTATCTTGGGTTGGCAACGCGTATGTGATATTTAAAGTATCACAAGGGTTCATAGGATACGGTGACCGATTTGCCAACTATCATAAAAAAAAATATATAAATTATAATGGCTTATGACGAAGCAAAACATTTTATTTTCAAGTCATATAATCAACAAAGTGGACGTAAGCGTAATTCGCTTGCATGATACATTTATAAATGACATTATATGTGATTTTCATATGAAAATAAATCTAGGTCATAGAACAGATGTAAAATAAAATAGCCATTGTAAATAATTATTTAAAACAAAAATGATTATACAATACTACAACATAACATAACAGAATTAATAAATCCTTTGCATTTTTTTGAATTAGTTAGGAATCAGATACTTTAAACAAATATAGCTCTAGGCCTGACTACACTCCGTTAGTGCGAGGGTTGTGGGTTTGATCATGACCCTGTTGGGCTATTATTGTACCCACTCCTAGCGCAAGCTACGAGCTTATTGGAGCGGTAATAGGAGTATTAGTAATGACTTAAAAAGGATTGCTAATAAATATAGATATATATTTAAAATTACACACAGATTCCTAAAAGACGCAATTTTGAAAAACACACACAAAAAGGTCCATTTTCGAATTCCGTAAACGGTTTATTAATAGCAGGCCCCTTCCATAAACCTTTATTGTGATTTAAATTAAGACCTAATCAATCGATTCAATTGATAAACATGACGTGTAAATATATATGTCATGGTACGAAGTAGCGATGTATCTCCGTTTTAGTAAGTAAGCGCCCAGTTTGAGAAAATTTCAATATGCCCCACGTATACCATTTCCGTTTCTTTTGTTCTATGTAAGCTATATTTTACACGGGTGTGGCTGTACAGCAATCACGGAATTCACGCATACACATCGCATTTCATTTATTAATGACCGGCTTTAGCGGAACTCTACGTAAATATGGTGGAAACAATTTAGAGAAATATACGTATTTTATCTAAATAGAGGTTTAAAACATAAACCCTTATTAACGATGATCAATTATCAATCATTATCAATGATTGATAATTGATAATGATGATGATTGATGATGATGATGTATTGTCACGAAGTCTATCTTCTTCTTCTTATCGATTGGTTAGTGGTCAACCTAGTGTCAGAGTTGTTCAGGTCGCCCGTAGGCCTCTGACTTGACTTATCGACTGTTATCTAATTGTCAACAGCTGGGACCGACTTTTTACTTGCCCTCCGAAGCACGGAGACGCTCAGTTGAAATACCACTATGCGATCACCCATCTAGTGACTGACCGCGCCTAAAGTTGCTTAACCTACCGATCGTTTACCGATCAGCGGGTGCACTCGGCTATGAGCGTCTTGCGAACGAACGAACGAAGTCTATGATAAGTCTTAGAGATCTTGATATTATTGCTCTCATAATCAGTTGACAACAATAACTTTAGGCTAGTTAAAATTTTAGTCAAAATTTTGACAACATTATTAAAAAATAGTAATATTAAAATATTGTGGCGAGTAGAAAGCGAGCCTGCCTCGATCGCGGGTTTGATTCCGCTTTGCTCTTGATATTAACGTAAAGGTATTTCTTTAAAAACGCTATACACTCAATGAGGATAGGATGATGACATCCTGTGTCGAGGGTCTGGAAATACATGCCTGTATGGTTAATACAAATATCTGCTCGGAGCGGGAATCAAACCCGCAACCTGTGGCACTTAAGTCAGGTTCGCTGAAACACAACCTCTTTAAAATGAACACACAATAATGACACATGAAACAAATAAGAATTTCGGAAATAGCTCAAACGTCACGTGAAGAAGAAGAATAAATTGAGGTTATATAATATTATGTCTCTGAACCGCTAAATTAGGATCTCCGTGATTGATGTTTTGGTCTGCCATTATAATTTTTATCAATGAGTGCGTCACAGGCACGTCGCCGCAGGCACTGCCTCGAAAAACTTAGAATTACTATAAGAACAAGAACAATCACTTGTAATTTAATGTTAAATAAACTCATACTTTATAGCTAAATATTTAAGTTCAATTTTCAATACTTCATACTAAAACGAAAATTTGTTCTAGAAAGAGACACACAAAAAAGTAGCTGTGTCCCTTTCCCATAGGTTGCCCTTACAAAAAAAGAATTTGATAAGGTGGTAGTTACACAACTTCCGAATATATTTATAAATTTTGTGGCTTAACGAAAGTCTTTTATAATTAATAACAATTGTCACTAAATTATTAGTTTTAATTGTAATATAATAAGCCTTTAAATACACACTTTTTGGTGAAATGACTTTAAATAAAGGAAATATTAATACTATTCGGACAACACAGTTCAAAATTTACCAACAAATTGGCGTTATTTTGGTTACTATTGTAACGTCAAATTTTCAAATCATAGACTGGGCTCATCAAAGCCTTTTTAATTGATTTTTCTTAAAAAAATGGTGAACAAATGCGTTATACCTGGTTGTAAGAATGAATCTTATCCAGGTTGTGGTAAATCTTTCCGCCTGTAAGTAATTTTGTTTTATAAGAACTAGGGTGACTCTGCTATGTTAAGTTCAAAGACGATTCTTGAATTTTTTATCAATTGTAATCAATTTAAAATTTAAAAATAAAGTTACATTATCTTAATTTTAGTAATAAAATGTTACTTTCAGTTTTCCTCGTGACGAGGAAAGAAAAAAAGAATGGATAAAAATAAATATAATTTTATTATATTTTCTGACTACTATAATACCACTGGCTAATTCTAATAAAAATAATAATATTCCAATAAAATAATATATTGGTTCTAATTTAAATATATTAATAGTATGCAGAAATCAAGATAACTCTAAGTTTATATTTTGTCCTCAATTATTAAAAATTATGGTGTTTCGATTAGATAGGGACAAAGCTACCATTTGGCACCTCCCTTTTGGCAAAGAAATGTTGCTTCAGTGAGCTTTCTTGTCCTTATATTAATTCTATGTCGAAAAACGACTCATGATCCCTCGAATAAAAACCTACCATGGCAGATACGATGGATTTCAAAAGACGATGGATGCCAGCATTCCTTTATATACAGAGTACAACCTCTTTATTCTTTATTCTGTATTCAAAATAAATAAATAAACGCTGTACACTCAACGGCCTTTATTAGGATAGTGATATCCTATGTCGGGGGTCCGGAAACACGTACAAGGACAAGGACAAATACACCCAAACCGAAAAATATGCTTGCATGGTCAACACAAACATATTATGCTCCGACCGGGAATCGTACCCGCGAGGAACACAACGTCGTTATAATAAACTCTAACATATACATATATGTATACAAACAAAACAAGGCATAATATGAAGTTAACTTGTGTAGAGAAAAATGAAAGCTGCCTTTCAACAAAGCTATTGAGTTTTTGCAGTGTTTGTTGTAAATATTAAACATTTTCGCTCACGAAATAAACGCTATTCTATTTTACAGGCAAAGTTTACTTCTCGAGCTTAGCAATTTAAAAATACGAATATTTTAGAGATGGTGGGAAATTTTATACGATATATTTTTTATTTCATTTCGAAATTTCTGTTATCTTTCATTTTAGTTTATTATTGTTTAACAAAAACGGGATTGTTTTGCCAGATTAAACTTATTACATTAAAACTTGGCTTAAAGAGCGAATGTGGTAGATTTGGGATAACCTCTGTCACAGCAGAGATTATTCCACCAGTGCAGTCAGTCACACTGGTGGTAGGTATTTTGTTGCAAGAGGCCGGCTAGGTAGGTACCACCGCAGTGTCCAATATTCTGCCGCCAAATAGTAGTGTTTAGGCACTACTGTGTTCCGGTTTGAAGGGCACTGTACGCTAGTGAAATTACTGGGCGAACGAGATTTAAGAACTAATATCTCGAGGTTGGCAACGCGTGAGTGCCACCACGCGTGGTGCTGCAAGTGCTCATAGGCTGCGGCAGCCACTCACCATCAGGTGGGCCGTATGCTTGTTTGCCAACATGTAACATAAAAAAAAAAATTTATTAAAACTAAGCGTCATGTTCCACGTTCTCATTTTCTAATAAACTTTCATGTGTATTAATATATTAAGCGGCTCTATTTCGTTTTCTTCTTCTTCTTCCCAGTGACTGCTTATACTCTTATTTGGATTTGTAGGTTACTAATTTTCACACACTAAGGGCGAATCAGTAACTCATTTGATAAAAGCAGATTACTTTACTTTACTTTAGAATTTACGATTATTATCTGATGTTATGTGATAACATCTGAAGGGCTCTCTAAGGCTTGGTGGGGAGATCCGCAAGGACTTTATTTTTTTTTATTTATATTCGAATAAATAATTATATCAATGAAAAGTGTAATTTATTTCTTCCTACTAATATTATAAATGCGAAAGTAACTATGTCTATCTGTACTATGTCTACGCTTTCACAGCTAAACTAAACTAAACCAATTTTAATGCAATTTGGTACAGAGATAAACAAGACCTTGTGAAAGGATATAGACTTTTTATTGCGAAAAAAAGGCTAGAAGGTTGAAATAGAGCATGGAAGATTGTATGGGGAACCAATTATTTCTATATATTGCAGTAAAGGCTATTCACTCGGGTTAAGCCGTAGGCAGGAAGCTAGTCTATACATACAAATAAATGATGTCTGTCTATCTGTTAGTTCCGGCTATTCTTAAAATAGTGGGACCGATTTTAAAGGGACTTTCACTGACAGATAGCTGATGTTATTAGTGTAACGTAGGCTACTTTTATTTAACAAAAAAATAAGCGCTTCGTAAACAAAAACAGTAAACAACGCGAGTGACGCCGCGGGCGTAGCTAGTTTACTTTAAAATCAAACATCGATACAATATAGACATATCACTTCACTAATAACTGTACCCCGTTAGCTATAAAATCTGCACGTCACATTATTCTCATGACAGACGAATGCTTTTCCGACTTGTCTGCAACAACACATCAAACTTGAGTTCTATAATTACAACTTTAGGGTTGATTATTCTTTGATCAATAAGGTCATTAAACTTAAATTTCTCAGTGAAAATCGTGATCTCTATGAATAGTGAAAGGTTAAAGGGTTGTACGAAATATATAATGATGTATTTTGTTTATGAAGCGCTCTTGAATTTATGGTACTCGAGTGAATGATATTGTATTTGTCGTAATCAGTTCTATAAATAGACAAGTGTCTGTCTGAACAATTGTTCTGGTTTCAGTATGAATATTTTAACGTTGCGCGTTGCCAACCCAAAGGGTAGGAGGGAAGGATGAGAAGAGAAAATGGAAGGGAACAGTGAGGTAGGAAATTGGGCCTTTAGCGCTGTTTTTGCATGAAACGCAACCTACTGAAACTGTTACTTTAGGCTATAATCTACCCTTATTTCCATTCTTTTACCAATATAGTTTGATCCCGACCTGCCCATTTGTAATTGACATCTGTAATTCATGGAATTATAATTATCTCACTAGACAATAGAGTGGACTCTTAATATTATTTCTAACCCTAATTTCATATTAAGAAAAGATTTATGTCAACTTGTGATGTTTGAGTGTGACATTCGAAGACACTATCACTTTTAAGACCACCATATTATATCACATCCTTTATAAGAAGTATCATAAACTACTTTTATTTGAGAAAGATTTATTTATTTCCGATATATATATAATATCTTTATTTATGTGGTGAATAATATTGTTACGGTGAACCTTATTACCAGGTTATAAGGTTCAAAATCGTTTGCTACTCGTTCTGTTTATTTGCTTCGGTACGCTTAGGTTCTAGAAAGATGTATTCTCGAAAAGTGCCGTATGTGGACATTCTGTGGATGGAACTTTCTCGAACCCGTATTCCGTAGTATATAAGCGGCCCGGCGCGTCGACTGAGTCATTCAGTTTTGAACAAGGAGTGGAGAAACAATAAACGATACAAGTTAACAATTGCGGTAATTAGTGACCTCGGCGACTCCTTTGGACTACGAATGACCTGGGACTTGGACCTGTGATTTGTGAAGTTCTGTTTTGTGATCTAGAAGATGTTATTAAAGTCTCATTCAGAGCCATCGGGTGTTTTATTGCAAATCCGTGAACCCCAGTACGTAACATTATTACTACTTGTAGTTACAGTGTAGATGATTGGATAAATTATAGATCGTTGAACCGAATATGAAAACAAATTTGGAACAAGATGAATGGTAAATTATTTCTTTGAAAACATCGTCATAACAAGGGGCAATTTCAATCGAACCATCAAAATAACAACATAAACGAGGAAAGAACGATGTTGTTTATTTAGGTTTGAAAACGAACTTTTGACGTATCGAACGTAGACGGGCGTTTATTGACTTACTTGGCTTATTTTCTTGTGTCCAATAGACATGAGACAGAGGGAGTCCACAGTGCGCCAAACTGACTTGAACTTCACGCTTCATTTAACTCTAACCCCTGGTTTTCTTTTATTTGAAAAGTAGGGCAGATGAGTCTACTGCACTTGATGGTAGGTGGAAATAAAGTCCAAACAGTTTTTTCTACAGTCCAGTTATATCATGAATGTAAAGTTTTAACAGTTCGCCAACTATTTATCTTGCAAAGTACGCTTCGTAAGCACAGTTTGCTGACATATAACAAAGATATGTTAAAAAGGAGAGTAAACTTTGTCTGCCATGTTGAAAAATATAGAACTAAGCTTGCTGGTAGACATTTTTACATTGTTGGCTCTAGAATTTATAATAAAATTAGTAAAGATATACTTATATATTCTCTTCCCAAAGCAAAATGCAAAAACTTTAAAACAATGGTTACAAGTTTTAACCTACGACGCCACTGAAAAGTTGTTGGAAGTTTCTCTGTAAACTGTTAATTCTCACACACATATTATTCACATAATCACACACACACACACACACACACACACACACACACACAAACACACACACGCTTACGCTCACTTTGTTGATTATATTGTAACAGTACTTGTCTCCAGTCTATTTTTAATATTAATTATACTTAACCAACAGGCAATGTAATAACTTTTATTTTGTGTTTTTTTATTTTTTTATTACATATTATCTGTACTGCATAAAGGAGGGCACTGTCGCCTAAGATACGGGTTTTTACCCAGTTTAGGGACAGAGATTCATTTGTTATATGATTTTATATGTAAAATTTCTGTATACCGTACATTTATGTAGTATTACTATTGCATGTAGTTTTGGTCCAATAAATATTATTATTATTATTATAAACGTGAAGGCGTCTAACAGAGTTGGGAATTGCTACCACGTTAGCCACCCTCGCCCTGCCTACCCGCAAGATGCCTCTTCACGCCTCGTTTGAAGGGGCCCAGATTATAGGAGGGAACACGTATTAAAGGCGTCGGGATGTGACGACACCATCGCCCGCTGTTGGGATAACCTCTGTCACAACAGAGATTATTCCACCAGTGCAATCAGTCATACTGGTGGTAGGTCTCTTTTGTTGCAAGAGGCCGGCTAGGTAGGTACCACCGCAGTGTCCAATATTCTGCCGCCAAATAGTAGTGCTTAGGCACTACTGTGTTCCGGTTTGAAGGGCATTGTACGCTAGTGAAATTACTGGGCGAACGAGATTTAAGAACTAATATCTCGAGGTTGGCAACGCGTGAGTGGCACCTACTAATGGTGCTGCAAGCGCTCATAGGCTACGACAACCACTTACCATCAGGTGGGCCGTATGCTTGTTTGCCAACTTCTAACAAAAAAAAAAAAAAAAACACGTGAGCCGGCAATGAGTTCCACTTGTTGTATGTACGACAAAGATAAGAATTGGCAAACTTCTTTGTACGTGAAGGAATTGATGTCACAGTTAGACGGTGTAATGGAATACCAGCACGCGTAGTTCTTGTATGGAAAGGAGGGAGGTATGACGGAGAATAATTCCTCTGAACATTCGCCATGATACAGTCAGTAGAAGGCGCTTAGGGCGGCAATCTCACGACCCAGTTGAAGATGGTATCTCATACGTTGATCAAATTAATGTCAACTTGGCACACAAAATACAGAATGCTCATTGGTTGAAAACAGCCGATGATAAACAGGCAACCGGGGGTAAGTCTTCCCCACAGAGTCTTCCCTATGTTCTTCGTCTCAGTGATGATCGTCCATGGCTACGTCTGGTTAGAACGACCACGTTAACGCTTCCAAATAGGCGTTTATTAGGTTTTCCAAACAGTCTAGTTCAGATATGCATTTTTCATTTTGATTAAATTATGGCCAAGATGTATTTCAATTCTTAATCGTATTTGGAAAGTTTTTGAAAATGTTGAAGTCCTAACAATAGGCTTTTGGTTTTTCGTAGAAGCTTTTGGAGATATCGTAATCCAAAAAAAAGATTCTCAAAAAGCAGACAACTCGAAGCCTCAATAGCTCAACGGTAGAAGGGCTGACTTCACTTCGCTAACGCGAGAGTCGCGGGTTCGATCCTGACCCCTTTGGCCTATTGTCGTACCCACTCCTAGCGCAAGCTTCGAGCTTATTTGGAGGGGCAATAGGAATATTAGTAATGTCTTGAAAAAGTATTGCTAATATTCTTTAAAAAAAAAACTTTCTAAAAATGTCCTAATTTACATAACTCAACTAAATCAAACATTAATAGCTCAATAGTTACAGGACCGCTTCCGCTCTGTTAACGCGACAGTTGCTGGTTCGATCCTAACCCCCTTGGGCTGTTATTATCGTAATCACTCCTAGCGCAGTCGGAGTGTTAGTAAATAGTTATATTGTAACTACTTGTAAAAGTATTGCTAATATTATTTTAAAAAATCTTATGGATTCTTGAGGATCAAACTTCTTGAGTTCATTACTTTTTTGAGGTATGATAAAACGAAAATGGTTTTACACTGTTAATTCTTTTCCTATAATTCTAAGAAAATGTAAAAATATTATATTCAATTATTAAAAACCTGTAATCGAACCGCTTGTCTGAGCTAAAATACGACATTCAAAGAAATCAAGACACGAGTAGTTGTTCAGATATCTATTACAAGAGTAAACATTTGATACTCCAATCAATGGCTGGGGGTCTACCATGAACTCATATTGCGATACAAATGATGACGTCGCAATTTCGTAGTTCATATCATGACATACTAGCGATTTATTATTAATCAATATATTCAGTTAATAGGAAGTTTAAAAACTAGTTTAGTGGTAGTAGACCCATGCTTCACCCAGCAGAAGTGGGTGGACTCGATCGGGGAAGTATTACCCTCTAACAGAAAATCGGCGTAAAGTAATAAAATATTGTTTCGTGGGACGAGTGAGAGCGCTGGAAGTGCAATCTCCCACTCAGAATGGGGTGCTCCCTTATTTTTTCCCTTCTCTTCTATCTCTTGGCAATGCGCATGTGATACTTTATTTATTTTAGATCGTTACGTCACGCATTTACTACCTGAACATGACTTGGACTAAACTGCATCGCAATAGGATTGTATGCTAAAAGCTCATGGTAGCCCTGTTAGTATATGATTCATTATTGATTTACTTTTATAGCTCCCAGCAAAATGTATTTAGTTTGGCTAAAAATATAACCAACTTTTATACCTTTAATGCCAATTGAGAAATCACCGCCTTTAATCAGATATTATAGGATATATATTTGTAAGAATATTACTAAAAGAATTTTTGGAGTAACCAGTGTTTGTTTTTAGGTTTGGTAATGTCTTTGCGATCTTTATTGAACTTTGTAGATTATTTTCATCTGTTAGCTCACTGCCTTGCTTTTTTAGTTTGTTATTCTTATATACAATTTATTAGTATATAAATATTAAAATACATTTATATGACAACAACTTCACCGCAAAAGGGGGTTTTAGTCAACCACTAAATAGCATCAGTGATAATAGCATAAAAATTAAAACTTTAACATGGTTAACTTCTTATGTGGTCGCCGACAATATATAATAATAAATAAATAAATGGTTCACACTCAATGGCCCCCATTAGGATAGTGATATCTTGTGTTGGGGTTCCGGAAACGTATACAAGAACAAGGACAAATACACGCAGACCGGAAAATATGCTTGCATGATCAATACAAACATATTATGCTCCGAGCGGGAATGGTACCCGCGACCTGTGGCGTTTAAGGCATGTTCGCTACTGCTGGGCCACAATGTCGTCGAATCCAATCAATGTCAATATAGATAAACCTAGTACATAAATTTGTCTATAGACATATTCGTAATTCTTCGGCGTCGGGACATGACACCACCATCACCCGCTGGTGGGATAATCTCTGTAACAGCAGAGATTATTCCACCAGTGGCATCAGTCACACTGAGATCTTTCGTTGCAAGAAGCCAGCTAGGTAGGTACACCCGCAGTGTCAAATATTCTGCCTCCAAATAGTAGAGCTTAGGCTTTAATGTGTTTCGGTTTGAAGGGCACTATAGGCCAGTGAAATTACTGGGCTAAGGAGATTTAAGAACCAATATCTCGAGGTTGGCAAAGAGTAAGTGGCACCAACTAATGGTGCTGCAAGCGGTCTTCGGCTCCGGCAACCGTTTACTTATATGTGGGCCATAGGCTTGCTTGCCACCTTAGTACAATTAAAAATGTTTTTGTGTGTACGCTATAACGTGATATTTTCATCGTTTCGGAATCGATTTTGATGATATCATGAGCTGGATCATACTAGATAGTCTATTACTAGAGGCCTACACGGCCGACCTGAACAACTCTGACACTAGGATGGCCACCACCACTCGATAAGAAGAAGAATCTATCACTAAACTTATTTGTATATATAGTAAAAAATATACAATTATTTATGAATTTATAAATTTCTAAGTATCAAAGTCGTTTTTAGAATACTTTGTAAATCGTCGCAATTTTTAACAAAGGCGATATCGAATGGAATTTTCGAGTGAACTTACGAAGTATGCTTTCAATATTCTCTTTGAAATTATAAACACTACCATTGGTTTTCACATTTTAAGATTAATAAGATTATATTTTTGTTATATAAAAAAAATCTGATACACATTCGATAAATAAATAGAAGGCTCAATAGCTCAACGGTTAAAGGGCCGACTCCACTTCGTTAACGTGAGAGTTGCAAGTTCGATCCTGACAACTTGGGCTATTATTGTACCCACTCCTAGCGTAACCTAGGAGCTTATTTGGTGGGGCTATAGTATAATAATATATTTTTCTTCTTACAAAAAAACTTGATTTTAGCCAATTTTCTGGATTGAGGAAAGAGGACTTATAGTAGGCTCTCGAAATAAATAGTGCTGTGAATCGAATTCAAAGAAAGTTATAACTCCATTTGTAGTTATTTTTACTTTTTGTAGTTATTTTTAACTGAAATATTTATACAATTTTTATACAATAAATATTTAACTTCATTCACTGTATCTGTATTTTTTTATGTGAGAGGGGGCAAACGGGCAGGAGGCTCACCTGATGTTAAGTGATTACCGCCGCCCATGAACATTTGCAACACCAGAAGGCATGCAGGCGCGTTGCCAACCTTTAAGGAAAAAATAAGCTCTTTTCCTGAAGGTTCCCAAGTCGTATCGGTTCGGAAAGACCGCCGGCGGAAGTTGATTCCACAGAGTGGTTGCGCGAGGAAGAAAATGTCTTCTAAATCGCGCTGTTGTGGATTTCAGACATCGAGGTGGTATGGATGGAATTTAGAGCTTTGTCGCGATGTCCGATGGTGAAATTCTACCCGTGGGATTAATGTAAACAATTCAGAATATTCCCCGTGATATAAGCGATAGAAGATGCAGAGTGATCCGACATCTCTATGCAATGCTAAAGGATCAAGCCGATCGGAAAGAGCCTGATCGTCGACAATTCGAGCCGCTCTACGTTGGATACGGTCAATTAGAAGCAGCTGGTACTGGGGAGCTCCAACCCAGAGGTAAGAACAGTACTCCACGTGCGGTCGAATTTGCGCCTTGTAAAGCTGTAGGCGATGAGCTGACGTGAAGTAGTGCCTCGCCTTGCTGGGTTTTTAGAGGCCGAGGAACGACGCTCGAAATGTCGACGCCAAGTATTCCGATACTAGCTGTGGCAGCCAGGGGAGTGTTCTCAAAGCGAGGAGATACGACAAATGGTGATTTTTTAGCGGTTAACGCGCAAACTTGTGTGTTCTTGGGGTTGAATTGGACTAAGTTTAGTCGGCCCCAGTCCGAGACTTTGGTCAATGTAGTCTCGACTTCAGACACAAGTTTGTACCGGCACTCAATGACGTTTTTCCGAGAAATATTAGCGCGGCCGGTGTATAAAGCGTCTACAGTGCTGTCGTCCGCGTAGCAATGAATGCTGGAAATATCCAACATGTCATTGATATGCAGAAGAAACAAAGTAGGGGACAGTACGGAGCCTTGTGGGACACCAGCATTGATGGGTTTTAAGTCAAAGCATGCACCGTCGAAAACGACCTAGATGCTCCGATCTGCCAAAAAGCTGGTAAAAGTATCAGTGTATTGTATTACTAATAGTATTTAATTGCATTGGACAACAATTATTAATTGCCAGAGGCTCAAATTCCCACTCCACTTTGTCTCCTTGATTGATTGATTGTTTGTTTAATAAATGAATAATCGCTACACACATAACGGCCATTAGAATAAGTTTATCCAACGAGGACAAACACTGTGATACTTAGGCGACGCTGCGCCACAAGGTTGTCGAATAAAAAATGATCTAGTTGAATTTACGCAACCGTAGAGTAACTAACAGTGGTACCTACCTAGCGAGTGTCTTTCAATGACAGGCTTCCCGCCAGTAATTAATACTAAAATTATTACAGCAAACATAATGTATACATATAGTTATTATTGTTCTCAATATGGACATTACAGATGATTGAATATTGCTTATCAGTTCAGCGTCATTAATCAATGTTGTTCAAACGTAAATCGTTATTTGGATAGTAATTGTAATAATTTAATCGAGATCGGACTGAATATTGATCGAATGCGCGGTTGTAAGTTTATGATGATTATTAATTAGCTTAGTTAATTATATTATGTTATAGCATATTTTGCGTACGCCCAAGAAGTGCTGGCTTGACGTCGTGCGTGTGGCGGGCGGTGCCAATAGTCTTTCTTTTAGGGATGCCGAAGACCGCGCGAAGTGGAGGCGTAGATGAAGGAAAGTGGACCCTGGGCTGAAGCGAACGCTCCGAACGAATCGTGATTTACGCTAGGATGATGATGATGATGATCACATTTTGCGTAATGTTTGTATCTAATAAATGTAATTGTAACACAGAGCAAATCTTGAATAGGTCAATGATAGATAGATTTTAATTGATTTTACTCCTATCACAAGCTATAAGCTTAGGTTGATGGTAAATAATATTGGTAAAGCCTTGTCATCCGCTTTCTTCTTCATCCTAGCATTATTCCCGGTATTTTATGTACCCAGGGTCTGCTTATTACTCTTATCCGGATTTGACAGGTTACTAGTTTTTACACGGAGCGATTGCCATCTGACCCCCGCAACCCTAAGGGCGAACCTGTAACTCATTGGATAAGAGCAATTCACTTATCAAGAGTTAACGGTTATTATAAGATGTGTATGATGTATTGATAATAACCGGGACCGACAGCTTAATGTGCTCTCCGAGGCACGGTGGGGAGACCCACACGGACAAACGCCCAGACCGAGACAGAAATTTTAACAAACATCTGCCCGAGCGGGAATCGAACCCGCAACCGTCGAGACTAAAGGCAGACTCGCTACCCACAACGCCACAACGGTGTCACTTCTTGGCCTGGCACTTCTTAAACGGATGATTATTAATGCCTTAAAAGTCCATACTACCTTAGTCAGGACTTGAGAAGGCAGTTTCTCATTGTTACATCTATTAATTACAAATATGTATTTAAAGTATTATCTTATTGTGTTGATTTTAATCACTTTGCTTTTATTGTATTTTATTTTTTTGTGAATTCCGCATCACTCTCCGATTTTTCGTCTAACTGTCAATAAATTGTTACTGCATAACAATACAAATAAAAATGGCAGCCGGCAGTGTCCAGCCAGTACCAGTGTGTTATCAGATGTGGACGTGGATTTTGAGACGCTCATAACCCGGTGCCTTCTGATTTACTGATCGGTAAACGATTCGATTCGAGAACACTGTGCACTTAGCACAGTGTTCTCTTATTAATTTGACTAGTCGAAAAGTCAATTCAGAGGCCTATACGGGCGACCTGAATAACTCTGACACTAAGTTGACCACTAACCACTCGATAAGAAGAAGAATCAGATGTGGAAAATCAGCTTGCCAGGTAACTAGATTAGGTTTTTCAGCCATCGAAAATACCGGACTCTACGGTCCTGTATTTATTAGAATAAGGAGTATTCAAAAAATATATTTATGAGCAATCCGATGTAATAATGGTCCGAACACAATGATACATGTCAATATGGGATTTCATTACATTTGGAAAGCTTTGATAGGTTTATCAATCGAATATCTAGGAAACCAACCTTCAGGAGGTCAATTTAATTACAGATATATCTTTAAAGACATATGATTCTTAGAATATCTAATATAATTATAAATGTATTTGCAACTATTAGAAATTGTCAGTCTGGATGTTCGTTGAATAGACAAAAAAATTACACAATAACTGAATTGGATGCAAATGTGATATCATCAATACTTTTAATTTAAAATTTAAACGGCTAACACTCACGTGCGTGCGTAACACTGAAGTGCGAGACGGGTCGCGACCGCGAACGTAACCCACTCACCCTGATGAAGGACCTCCGATGAGTCCGAAACTAGTTGATACTTAAACCGATTGAACGTGAGTGGTAGCCGTTTAAATTTTACATTAAGTTAATTATATCTCACGATAGTTTTAATAATTTAATCCATACTTTTAATACTATAAATCTAATATTAACTGTGTCTTTTTGTCTGTGATGTTCTACGCTCTTTAGCCAGCTTTGTGTGATTGAGAAACAAACATATATTGTATTAGAAGGATTTAGGGTGTTAAGATGTTCGGATGTTTGTTACTCGAACACACAAAAATGGCTGAATGGATTTTAATCAAATCAGGCAGAGATATAGATTATTACCTGGATTAAACCTGAGGAGCTTGAGACTTTTATCATGAAAAAATGTTAGGTTCCCGTGAGATTATCAAAAAACTACTGCGTGGGCATTTGGAATTATGTTTTAATGTTTGTTTCTCAATGATGCGTAAGCGGTTTAACGGATTGGAATGATTTAGCACACAGATAGCTTTCGAAATTAGCACTTACATACACAGATAGCTTATTATATATAATACAGCACATAGGATACTTCTATTCCGATTTTTTTGTTTTCCCATAATTGTCTTTTTTTTTTTTTTATTAATTTATTTCTTTTTTTTCTTTTATAGTTATAGGTACTTTTGTAAGTTATTGTTAAGTTTAATTGTTTTTCTTTTATTTTCTTTTATTCTACGTCTGTCTTTTCTTTTAACAACCATGTATTGTCCCAAATAAATTACTTCTTTCTTTCTTTCTTTCTTTCTTTCTTTCTTTCCGAAAAAAAATCAGTTCATGCCATGCTATTGGAGATATTCAAATTGAATTTAGATATGTCTTATGAAACATTATTTATTTACAAATGATTCATTCCTTTCTGGAGCCAATTATAAGGTTACCACGGATTAAGTCATTAATCATTAAATAATTTTAAAAATTAGTAAAAGATTACTATTTGTCTGAAAGTAGCTAAGACGACATTATTATGTAACTATATTTATTTAATTATATTATATATATATATATATATTAGTTTGTGTTATATTTTTTATATATAAGTATGTACTTATTATGTTTATGTATTATTGTGTAGTTATTTGTATGTATGTTTATGTATAATTATTTACACCACACCACGGCATACCCTCTTCTTTACTTCTTTCCTAGCCCATGGTTGTCTGGAAGAGATCGCTATTAAGCGATAAGACCGCCAATTGTACATGTGATTTTTATTTATAGTTTGTATTACTTTTCTTGTGGTGTACAATAAAGTTTGAAAATAAATAAATAAGTCGCGGGCAGATACTAGTCTAATTTAATCTAAATTGTATTATCGCTTGTTTGGATTTATAAAACGTAACATAAATTTAATTAAATAATTATTTTTCAATTTCAAAAGCCGTCGTCATAATGAGACGGTATAGTATAAAGTAGGGGAGAAAATCGGTATACAGTAAGAAATACAACAATTTACGCACCGCCACTCGATTTTATTAACTTTTTTTCTCAATTGAGTGTTACGAACTTGTAGACTTCTGTAGGTCTTCAAGAGATTTTTGATTACATTTAATATTATCCTCAAGGGTATACGAATTTTCTGTATATATATTAAACATATCATTTTACTTTGAAGTTAATTATTTATTTTTATATTCATAAGCATTTTGTGAGAGGGTCTACTTACTTATTTAGTTTGGATGAAAATTTCAAATCTCGATTCTCATATATATATATATATATATATATATATATATATATATATATATATATATATATATATATATATATATATATATATATATATATATATATATATATATATATAAATCTACTGTAGGTACTGTAAATCGGCTGGACCAATTTTGATGATTTTTTTTGTGTATTCCGGTGGATTCCAGAATGGCTTAGATTAATAATTGGACCCAGTAGGGGGCGCTGCTATCGGGTCTCTTTTTTACTCATTTACGTGACAATGTCTGCTGAGCCCACTAGTAATATTATAAAATTTAGATTTGAAGTTATACTTTCATAAGTGTGACAGAGAAAAGGGTGTGCTAGGTTAATTTAAGGATGGTTTTCATAGTAATCGGATGAAAAATCAAAATTATAATTGGACGCAAATAAGCAATACCATGTCAACCCATACGAATGTCATTTGGAGAAAAACGCGTTTGAAAATTTTGAACAACTTGCTTTATATAATTTTTTTAATTTATTGGTCAAGTTTTTGGCAATTTCAGATTTATGTAAGTTATTTTACTTATTTTCACAAAAAATAAGTATACAAACTGCATATTTCGTATATAATATAACCCAAAACGTTTAAAAATACATAAATTGCATGATTGATAAAATGGCTTTTTAGAAGTTTTTTAGAAAGCTTAAAACCCTACAAATATTAAAGAAAAATGTTCTTCAGCCATTTACCAACACTTCTGCATATATAACTCAGTTTTTTCAATTTTGTGGGTTGACATGGTATTGCTTATTAGCGTCCAATTAACAATATTTATATTAATATTCTTATAAAAAAATTACAATAGGACAGGGAGTCTGTCTAGTTTTTTAAAGTTCTTTATTATGACGCGTTTTCAATTACTTTTCGAGCTGACTTTGACGTAACAGGATGAAAAACCTTTGTCATTCCTCAACGTAGACTTTTATTAAAAATATATTAAAAGTTTTCCATTAATATCTTAATTCAAAAGTGTACATGAAAATGGAGGGTTTTTGAAATATTCGTACCATGATGTTTATGTCATAAATAGAATAATACAGTAGCATAATGGGGATGTAATACCCACGTTCCTTTTCCCCCCTCCTGGGTCACAAAGCGCCTGTGGTAATTCTGATGTTACAAGCGTATAAAGACCACGGTGAAAAATACTGTCGGGCTTTGTTGGATGAGACACTATAACAGGTCACGGGTTCAAAGCCGTGCAAGTACATTTGAGTTTTCAAGTTCTTAATTTTTGTTTAAAATTTATCTCGTATTTAACAGTAAAAAAAAACATGGTGAAGAAACCTGCAGTTCGTGAAAAAAAAATCTATAATGTTATGCTTGTAGGCTTAAAAGGTCGGCCTTAGCTACTTACGTAAGTTGGTGCCGCTCTTTAACAATAATAATAATAATAATAAATATACTTTATTTGCACACCACAAAGATAAACAAAAAGTAAATTACAAATTTCTAAAATGTACAAAAGGCGGCCTTATCGCTAAGTCAGCGATCTCTTCCAGGCAACCTTTAGATGGAGGAGATGAACATGAGAAGCGGTGGAGGAGGTGTACAGTGAGAAGGCTTAAAATTAAGTATAATATAATATATAATAATTATATATGATAAAATAAATAAATACATTTTACTTTAACTTCGTTCGATGCGACTCGTTCGAGATTCGATAGCCTACAATCAGTTGAATCCTAAGGGTGGTAACGCAACTGCATGCCGTCTAGTGCTGATGTTCATGGACGGCGGTGACCGCTTAAAATCAGGTTACCGAAAACATTTGTAATTTTTTTCTCTACTTGACCTTTATTTAAGGCTGTATATTTATGTTTAAAGTATATTCAGATCACGCGTTTAATTAGTTCGGAGAGAATATTTCTATAGGCATGTGTTTCGGCCTGGCTGTGTAGTGTGTGTCCTTTTCCATGTGTGTTTCTTGACCATCACTATACGATATCATATGATATGGGAGCAATTGAGTACGTAGCGTTTATTTATTTATCTATATTATTGTATTATATAAAATTCTCGTGTCACAATGTTCGTTCCCATACTCCTCCAAAACGGCTTGACCGATTCTTATGAATTTTTATGCATATTCAGTAAGTCTGAGAATCGGCTACTATCTATTTTTCAAACCCCTCAGTGATAAGGGCTGTCCACCCCAAAAATTTTTATTTTATTTATTGGATAAAATTTTTATTTTTTATTTTTTTATTATGTGCCATTGAAAAATACATACAACCCTAAATTTTCACTTTTTTATCACCAACCCCTGCTTTTTAATAGCCTTATTAGTCAATCAAAAAGTTTCAGCGGGTAGAGGGCGCTGCTATCGGGTCCCAGATTTTTTCGGGGCAGGACAACGTCTGCCGGGCCCGCTAGTTGTATTATATAATTCTTATATCTCTTAGACATCTCAGCAAGCAATGATGAGGTCTTGTATATAGAATAATTTCTTTCCATTTATTCTGTCAAGCCATATGTTTGTTTCCTACATTCGTTTGTATTATAAAAAACAAGTACTAAAACTTTGATAAAAACAGAAGTTGTTTATTACAAAAAGAGAAAATCGAGATTGGAATGAAGCCATATCGATAAAAATATGCTTTTCGTTCCACGAAATGTGCGATAACTATTTATTTCATTCAACGATATTTTTTCGGAATGTATATTGCTGTTGGCTCTATTAGCCTTGACAGCGTCACCGAGGGGCGGAGTACCGAGACTCTGCCGTGAAAAGGTACAGGCCTAATGGGGGCTCAAAATTGATTCAGTCCTTAGGGTGCTTCCTACGAAACCGAGCACCGGCTAATGACGTCATCGGAGATGGGGATAGCGCTCCAAGCGCATTCTACACGATGGACTCACCCAACGATGTGAGCGCGACGTGCAACGTGCGAAACAAAGAACCTTGTCCATGACCACGTTGTGGCGCAGCGGTAGCGAACATGCCTTAAACGCCACAGGTCGGGGGTTTGATTCCCGGTCGGAGCATAATATGTTTGTACTGACCATGCAAGCATATTTTTCGGTCTGGGTGTATTTGTCCTTGTCCATGTATGTGTTTCCGGACCCCCGACACAGGATATAACTATCCGAATGAGAGCCGTTAAGTGTGCAGCGTTTATTATATTTTATTTAATTATTTGTCCTCGCCGGGGAAAAAGTTGTTGTATGCGTGTCTGTAAGGGACATTGTGTAATGAGGTCAATGAAATAAAGGTTATCTGTTTTTACCATAGAGAAACTGACGAATTTGAAAACTATTCTTTATCATACTAATTTGTAAATATTTTTCGACACCGTTGTGGCTGTGTGGGTAGCGAGTCTGCTTTTAGCCTCGATGGTTGCTGGTTCGATTTCCGCTTGGGCAGATGTCTGCTATAAATATCTGTTCAGTCTGGGCGTTTGTCTTTGTGGGTCTCCAAACCGTGCCTCCGAGAGCACGTTAAGCTGTTGGTCCCACTTGTTATCACATAACATCTAATAACAATCGTTAACTCTTGGTAGGTTTGCTCTTATCCAATGAGTTACTAGTTCGCCCTTAGGGTTATTACGGAGGTCAGATGGCAATCGTTCTTTGTTAAAACTAGTAACCGGTAAAATCTGGATAAGAGTGATAAGAAACTGGGTAGACCAGGCGACTCCTCGGCTTCAGCAAGCATGACCTCCGAATTTTAGTGAGCACCCTTACAGGGCACATATCACTAAACAAACACCTATTTACAATCGGCGTAACGGACAGCCCCTGTGCAGGGGCTGTCTGAACGAGGAAGAGACGGTCACCCATGTAATCCTGGACTGTGCAGGGGTGGCTGACCAACGGGCAAAAATCCTCAAGGATGTGAGGTCGCTCCAAGAAGTCTGTGAACATCCCAGGAAAGTTCTGAACTTCTGGAAGGAGCTGGGCTGGTTGGAATAGACTGGCCAATCCCACACACAAAAAGGACCAAATTACGAGTCTAATTGTGGAAAAGGGAGCCCCACTACTACTACTACTACTAAGACACTGGGTAGATAAAATACCGGGAAAAATGCTACGATAATAAGAGAAGTTAATTTGTAAATATTTTTCCAACTTTCATCTGACTAGACTTGTCTGTTCGTCTAGAATGCGATTTCGAAGCCTCACTGGTTCAACGGTAGAAGGGCCGACTTTGCTCTGTTAATGCGAGAGTCGAGAGATCGATCCTGACCCCCTTGGCCTATTCTCATACCCACTCCTAGCGCAAGCTTCGAGTTTATTTGGAGGGGCAATAGAATAGAATATTAGTAATGCCTTGAAAAAGCATTGCTAATATTCTTTATAAAAAAAAGAATGTACTAAGACAGCTGAGTAAATTTTAATGAGATTTTCAGATAAAGTAGTATTATTTTCAACATAAAAGGTTTTCTTATATGTTTTTGTCATTTTTAAAAGAGAAAAATAATATAAAGTCATAGAGGTTTGATTGAAAAAAGAGTTCCAGAATTAAATAAGATATCGATTCAATAAAATAGTTGGAGAGAGTTTCAGCTTACATGGCTCATTTCCCCATCTCCGATTACGTCCTTAGCCGTGGTTCGGCTTCGCAGGAGGCACCCTAAGGACGGAATCAAATTTGAGCCCCGTGAGGGCTGCCCTTTTATCACGGCTGAGTCTCTGTACTCCTGTATCCCCCCGGCCCGGTGACGCTGTCAAGGCCAATAGGGCCAACAGCAATACACATTCCGGAATAAAAAATGGCTCATTTGCATTGAGCAAAACGCAGAAGTAATAGAACTGCTGCTACTCGTACATCTCAAAAAGCCAGCCGATTTCGTGTTTAAAAAAAATTCAAAGTCGTTAGTTTTTTTGTTAGAACAATTTTATAAAGCATCAAAATATCCACGGTTTTTATTATTTGCCTGAATCTACGAAAATTACCATTCTGTAACCAGACCCGCTAATGAGTAAAATGGTTAAAGAGAACACAATCTGATATTTTATATTTTTAACATAATTTAGTTTGTTATTTCATACAAATCTTGTTTATAATGGATTAAAATGTTATTTCAAGCTTATTCCTTATGTAATTAAGGATTTTTTTATGTAATGACAGTTGACAAGCAAGAATACGGTTTGCCTGATGGTAAGCGGTCACCGCAACATCGGCATGACATGCGCTAACCCATGTTGCTAGCAAGGGATAGGAGGCAAGGGTGAGAAGAAAAAAGAAAAAAAAGGGAAGATAGGGGGTAGGAGATTGGGTCTCGTGTCTTATATATTGCAAAAAAAAAAATATTGAAAAAATAATTGAACTTTTTGTCTGACTGATGGCAATACATTTTTGATTAGTTTAATACAAAGAGTGTTTTTAGTTTTTGATTAAATTTAAATAGCTCAAAACAACAAGTTATTATGATTTATTTTCAAAGTATATATAAAAAAAAAAAAAATTCAATTAATTGTATACGAAAGGGTCCTTTATAAGATTTACTGAACCTATAGCTCTCGAGATAAACGATTGAACAAAGTTCAGCGTAACGATTCATCTATTTCCGCGCCATCTACGAGGTAGATTGCACGACGAGTTTTTTTAACATGATTTTCCTTATCGGCCGAGTACGTCATAAACTGTGATATTATTTTATAAATTTCTTTTCTTTTTCTATTAGTAACAGTTATCTATACTTCGTCTTTTGTTTTAATAAAGTATTTCATCTTCCTTTTCTTTAGCATTTTCCTGAGACGATCATAGCCGAGTGCACCCACTGATCGGTAAACGATCGGTAGGTTAAGCAACTTTAGGCGCGGACAGTCACTAGATGGGTGATCGCATAGTGACATTTTAACCGAGCGTCTCCGTGCTCCGGAGGGCACGAAAAAAGTCCCGGCTGTTGACAATTAGACAACAGTCGATAAGTCAAGTCAGAGGCCTACGGGCGACCTGAACAACTCTGACACTAGGTTGGCCACTAACCACTCGATAAGAAGAAGCATTTATGGTGATATTTATGGCTAAATTCATATCTATATACATTTAATCAAAATTGATTTGTTTGTATGTCAATCTTGTATAAAATAATTTACCATAGTTTGACTTAATGCATATGACAGATATGATATATTTTCCGGGTAATCTCTGAAACAGCTGGACCTATTTTAACGATGTTATAAGGAGAATCTAAGATTGCTTTATTTTGGAAAAAGAATTAATAATTAGTAATTACGTATTATTTACTGACTCTGAATAAGCCATATTCTTTTGAACTTTACAATAAAATTTTGCTGCATTCGAAATCCGTCCCACAATCATTAGTAAGGTTCCATGAAATATAATTGGAGTTCTTCTGCTGCAGGAAGTAGACGGGAAAGACTTTTATAAATATTTTTAGAAATTCAGCACAATTTGCCATGGTTGGATCTAATGTAACATTCTGTAAATAAAATATGAACTCTTCGATATGTAGCGTTAAAGTATATTTTGGAGCACAAAAAGCGCTATTTTTATGTGACTAACGTGGCAAGCAAGCATTTATTTGGACGCACGTAAGCAATACCATGTCAACCCACACGAATGTCATATCGAGAAAAACGCGTTTGAAAATTTTGAACAACTTGCTTTATATGATTTTTTTATGTATTGGTCAAGTTTTAGGCAATTTCAAGATTTGTGTAAGTTATTTAACTTATTTTCACAAAAAATAAGTATACAACCTACATATTTCGTATATAATATAACCCAAAACGTTTAAAATAATACATAAATTGCATGATTAAATAATGCCTTTTTTAGAAGTTTTAAAGATTAAAATCCTACAAATATTAAAGAAAAATGCTCTTCAGCCATTTACCCACACTTCTGCATATATAACTCAGTTTTTTCAATTTTGTGGGTTGACTTGGTATTGCTTATTTGCATCCATTTGTAAGACACTCTCTCACGCGTTACCAACCTCGACAAGCGAAGTATTGGTTCTAAAATATTCTTTCCTCGGTAATTTTACTACCTAGAGTGTCCTTCAAACCCAGGCACAGTAATGTAAAATACACTACTGATTTGCGGTACGATATCTGACATTGCGGTAGTACCTAGCCGGCCTTCTGCAGTAAAAATTTACCTGTAAAAACGGTTTTGATTAACAACATCGACTTTATGTACATTTATAATATGTCTGCATTTAAGATCTGAAAGTATACTGATATAACATTCACAAAAGTGTGTTATAACCAAGTCATTCATGTTGCAGTCAGCAACAAAGGATTCTTGTTTTATTAATGAGAGCATTGAACGCCCTACATCGCCTAACTTACAGATGAAAAGCGAGTTCAATTGCCTCAAAATTTAGTCTACCGTTTAAATCATAGAAATGTAAATAATAAGGTACTAGATGTCACATATCGGTGTCAGTGACGCCGTAAATGTGACTTATGAGCCACGAGCGGTGTGAGCATGTATTGGTATCGTTTATTCAATTTGCTTACCATAGCTGTGTGTGATAAAAGTGCACGTAGCTTCGGTGGGTGAAATCTAGTAGCGTAAATAAATCTAAAGGCGGTGACACGTGTTTCGTAAGTAATAGGTGAGTTTTAAAAAACAATTCTAGTATTTTATAATTACAATTTCTGTGGTGGTACATTAAATTTTTTAATTTTTATACATTTAAATTAAATTTTATAAAATATTTGATCAGATCAACTGCATTTGTTTTAATCGGTATATATTTAGTTTACAAGCTATTTAGCAATTATCTAAAGTCATTGCTTAAAATTCTGTTTAAAATGTTGTAGTCTTATTAACATGATGAAAAAGGACTTCTATGGTCCTATGGTGGCAACTAAGGGTACGAAAAGGTGGCTGAAATTAAAAGGTTACTTATGCTGGATTCAAAATTAAAAGCAATATGAACCAACTTGATAATATTAATAAAAGTTTTCAAAATTATCTCATGATATTTTGATTTGATGAATATTAGAGGGCTCATTTATAAAACACTGAGTACTTTTAGCGTCGATAAGTTTTCGTTAATTATAATTATATTACGAACTAAACCATTTTAGCCTTTGAAATGAAAGAGGACTTAATACATTTAAGCGATATTACGACGATATTCTATTTTTTTCTTTTTTTTTTTATGTTACAAGTTGGCAAACAAGCATATGGCCCACCTGATGGTAAGTGGCTGCCGTAGCCTATGAGCGCTTGCTGTACCATTAGTAGGTGCCACTCACGCGTTGCCAACCTCGAGATATTGGTTCTTAAATCTCCCTGCCCAGTAATTTCACTAGCGTACAGTGCCCTTCAAACCGGAACACAGTAATGCCTAGGCACTACTATTTGGCGGCAGAATATTTGACACTGCGGTGGTACCTACCTAGCCGGCCTCTTGCAACAAAAGACCTACCACCAGTGTGACTGATTGCACTGGTGGAATAATCTCTGCTGTAACAGAGGTTATCCCAACAAGGGGCGATGGGGTCGTCACATCCCGACGCCGGGATTCACGGTAATTACCAGCGGGTTTTAATTATTATTTTCAGATGCGATATATTTACATTATAAGGTACATTCATTATTAGAAGCAAATTTTAATCTTTTCAAGAATTTTTGAAATTAAAATCACATAATAAACATTTGCTTACTCAACTCTAGAAATAAACATATTTTCGATAACAAATTGTACATTGAATTTCCTGCATGAAAGAATTGGCCACGCGGCACATATACTAAACTTACGCATATATAAAATACATATACGTAAAAGCAGAGCAAACGCTCTTAACGATGACAGATCAAATCAATAAATATTAATGAAATAAAAACTTTAAAGCACATAACAAAAAACAACTAAATCTATGCAACGTTTTGTTATTCAAAACAGAAATCATGCAAAAATAAATAAATATTTAGTTTTTCAAGCTACAGGTCAGTATGAAATAAAAAAGCTCTTTTGCAAAATAATCTATTACCCGTGAATTTGCCCAACAGTCCGGTCTGACGATAACCTAATAGTCTCAAATGAACCAATCCCTAAACAGCCCTTGGGCACAGAGTATAAAAGTTACTACTAAATGTATCAGAATTAGACAGTATCCTTAATATTATTGCCATCAGTAGTCAGTACTGGCGATACTACCGAGATCTGACGGCGGATCCTTTCAGTGTTCAGTATTATTCAAACCTCCGAAGCGTCAGGACGCGCGTCGTCTACAAGAATTGAACTTTGTTTAGTTCACGCGGAAGCAATGTTTTTGGGCTTGAATGAATTTTAAACTTTTTTATAAATTGAATTTTTGTAAAATTGTGCTGTGAGTGCTGTGTCCAAGATGATGGTTAATGGAGTCATTTCGTTTTCTGCTCTATGTTTATTTCTAATCCAAGGTAAGTGCCAAGAATATAATAATTCGTAACGTTTTCATTGGAATAAAAATTGTGAGATTTCACGCTGTTTCGTTTGAGTTAAATGTTGTGATAATTTGTATTAAAAACATCATTTATTTTTATTGATGTTTATAAATAGTGATATATTTTATACAATCTTGTGCCTTTTTAAATAATAATGTATGTTTTCCTATCTGTTGACATTAGACAGAGAAAC
This sequence comes from Hestina assimilis, assembly GCA_023373885.1. Lineage (NCBI taxonomy): Eukaryota > Metazoa > Arthropoda > Insecta > Lepidoptera > Nymphalidae > Hestina > Hestina assimilis. The sequence continues at coordinate 13,423,070 of CM041750.1, forward strand.
TCGTATGCCGTGATTTCTTTTTTTTAAACACTATACACTAATATAACGTTCTTTAGTAAGCAAATTAAAACTTGTATCAATATTTTGTCAAAGAATTGTATCAATAAAAACCAAAATCGTTCGGTATATAAATTAATTTTTGTGAACATTGTGATATATTTTTTTATGACGAGTGAAATTTAATAAAATTTAGACACATTTGAATGATTAATACAACTTTCTGTACCCTAACCTCGTTTGTTATTTATGTATGGTTCATAATCAAATCAAATCAAATCAAATCAAATATTTTTATTCAACATAAAAAGCATTACACTTATTTGTTGAAAGTCAGATTCTACCACCGGCTCCAAAATTAAACCTCTACCTGAGAAGAACCGGCGAAACAAACTCAGGGGTTTTATCTTTTTTTATATGTATTTTTTTAAACTGATATTAGTTTACATATTATAATCACTGAAAAGCCTGGTTAAACAAAAGCCTGGTTAATAAAATAAATAGATCATTTACAGGAAATGTATAATCTATAACTTTTTATATCAGAGTTTATAAAAAGCTGTCTGGTAATTAGAGATTTTTTAAAATCGCTTTAGAATCGATTGAAAATGAAAATAAAATATTTATTCAACGTAAAGTGTTAAGTGCACTCATTTATTGAAAATCAAGATTCTAAAACCAGCTCCGCCATATAATAAAACGTCGTTATAGAAACTATTTTTTGTAATATGTCTCGCTTTTTTTGAAACATGTCAAAGTCTAGAAATATTAACTTTTTACACAGTTTAAGCTGATGTTTCACAAAGATTATGAAAAGTAAAAATGATGCTTGGTTCAGTACTAATTATTTCTTTTATATATTGAATAGTTTTAATTGAAAAAGAGGACATTCGATATTTGTTTATTTTTCATATTTACTTACTGGTGATAAACTTTTTATATCAGGAGGCCGTCTGGCTAGGTAATATATTTGTGAAATTACTAGGAAAAGGGCATTTAAGAACCAATATCTCGACGTTGGCAACGCGTGAGTGACACCTATTATTTTAGTGATTATAAATGGCTACTTTTCAACGGGTGTTTTGTAAGATATAAGCTATGATAAAAAGAGACAGGGACAGAGAGAGAGAGAGAGAGTTGCGCAGCTCGTGTGCTAATTTACTTGTAGTATGCTCACACACGCACACACACAGCATACGTCATTTCGTTGCGTGATGATTTCTATTAAATCGCACTACCCGTAAGCAACGTTAAGAAACTTCGTTCCAAAAGCTGCCATACTATAACTTCAATATTTGCCAACCGATTTATATACTTGTTAATTTGTCACGTTATAATAGCTTGCTATACATATATCGTATTATTATTCACGATCTGTGATTGTCTTTGTACCTATCTCGTTAGTAGTTGGAAGGATATATAAAAGATATTTTGAATAAAATATTTTTTTCATTTTGAATCCTAGTATTATATATTAAATGTGAAAGTTTGTATATTTGAATGTTTGTTACCCAATCGCGCAAAAAAGGCTTAACGGATTTGGATGAAATTAAGCCCATATACAGATCGTTAATTGGATTAAGATATTGGATAATTTTTGTTCCGGAAAATGGTAGGTTCCTTTGGAATTATAAAAAAAGTTACTACAATGCAAAATCTAGCACACAGTTTATTTTCTGGATTAGCACATAGGATACTTTTTCTTTTTTTAATTTGCTATAGAAATATATAGGATTTTGACCAAGAACTTCACTTTATGTCACGTTTTGGTTAAATAGAGGGTTTTTTAAATTCTAAAATGGAGATGACAACTCTTGACCTCCATCGAGCGCGAAGGCATAGATGAGGTCTACGGTGGAGCGAGCTTACCCATGAGAACCCTATGTACTCTCGCACCTTGAAGTGGTTCAGGTTGTATGCGTTCGAAAATACAGCCGCTGGAAAAGCATTCCACTCCCTGACCAAACCAGATATGTTTGCCATTTAGTTCTATTGCAGTAACGTACGTTACTTACGCAGGTGAAGTCGCGAGAATACGCTAGTAAAGAATATTCTATACCGAATTTTTGCCAAATACACACTTTATTTTAAACATATTTCAAAGGAATATATTTAAATTGAGCTGATATATTTTAAATTGTTCCGGCTGGTAAGAGATATTGAATGGCGCGATCACTGCACGAGAAAGGCGATATATTATGGGAAATATAAAGCGAACGTGTTCCGTACAAGCCTTTGGCGTTTATATGAAATAGAACAAGTAAGGAGATTTAGAAAATTCTTTCAATATTTTCTAGCTTATATATCCTTTTATATAAAAAAATATGTTTACCGCACGTATATTGAAGCTCATATATCTAAACCTAGAGCATTTATTTATATGGAAATGAACAAAAATATTTTGGTTTCATTTTGTATTTATGATGGATTTTTTTTTCCAAGTTTTGACGAAAAATTCTACTAATTTGTTGGTAATTTTAATTTCTAATACGAATTCTAATTCTACAATAACTTTGTGGATATTATTGTTATAGGCATACAAAAAGCTAAATTAGGTTTTGTATTATTTGTTCAATGGCTAATTTGAGTATAATTATGTATTAACTACTTTTTGGTCATAAATACCGAATATTCAAATGTTACGCTTACATAGCTAATCTGGGGGGCTACTAAAAACTTTTAGTAGCGATCTTATTCATGAGATCGATGAGAAATAGCGATGTAGCTCAGTTGAAGTCATCATTTGAGTCGCAATAAGAGTTCATGGTAGCCCCAGGAATAGACAGCTACGTCTCTTTATAGGCCGTACCCTGTTCCCCCACTACTTAAGAACATTCTGTATATAATATCATGGGTCTCAGGTTTGAGGACAAAGATGTTCAGCCACATCAGTTGATGCTGCCGTCATCGTCATCCAATAAGCTCATAAATGTTTTCAACACTTTCCTCGATTCTGCCTTTTAAGCTATTGCATAGCTTTTGCCGCAAACTTTGAAAGCGGCGACCGAATCAAGAAATTTCGTAACGAAAATAAAACCTAACACCGAACGCTCGGCCGAGCTATATGGTAGGCGGAGTACACTCAATGACAATCTTCAAAATTAAATAATAAACAACGTGAAAATTGGAAAAATAAATAATATATTTAGTGTAGGATACTAATAGCTTTACCGCGACAGTTCCCGAGTGCCACAGATTTTTTTTATTTCATGCGTTGCTGTTGCTTGTTGCCGTTTCGTTCGATGAATTGAAATGGCGGAGGCCACATCTCCCTCATGATCAGATTCCATCCTTTTCCCATTCTCATCCTTTCACTCTACCCCTAGGGTTGGCAACGCACGTGTGATACTTTAAGTATCACAAGCGTTCCTAGGTTGCGGTGACTGCTTACCATCAGGCGTCATGATATATAAAAACAAAACCTCTACTATCAGCTATTGAGTATGAAGCGGTTTTAATTATTTTTTCTTATTTGATCTCAAATATAACAGTTCATCATTTTAATATAAATAAATACTACATAAAGCATCAAAGAATACTTCATGAAGTGCTTTACGGCCATTAACGGCTTTCTAAGTGGTTCTCGGTATGCTGGGATTATAGTTGAGGGACTAATAAAAATAAAATTTCACATTGTTCTATTTTTTTATACATTAAAAAATAGCTCAATAATAAAAATGGTATAGAAATAACAAACGCTACACATTCAACGGTCTTAGTCCGGGAACACACACATGCACAAGGACAAACACACCCTTACCGAAACACGTTTGTGTGGTCAATATAAACATCCGCGCCGTGCGGGAATCAAACACGCGACCTGTGGTGCTTAAGGCTACAAGGTGCTAAGTGCTAAGGGTCACTACATGCACCACAACGTCATCATATAAAAGTATATATATATATTTTTTAAATGTATAGGCCAGCGCTTGGCTGTTATCATACCTGATGTGTAGTAACGTATTAATCAAAAAGTTTTATAACCAAAATATATAGTTGGCATTATAAACAGTTGGCCCACCTGATGGTGAGCGGTTGACGTAGCCTTTGAGCTTGCTACAGCTATTGTAGGTATTGCAAGCGCGCACTCACGCGTTGGCCAACCTCGAGATATTAGTTCTGAAATTTTCGGTAATTCCACTAGCTATAATACTACGGTAATGGGCGTTTGTCCTTGTAGATCTCCCTACCGTGCCCCGGGGAGTACTTTAAGCTGTCGGTCCTGGTTGTTATCGTAATATTTGATAATAATCATAACCCGTTGATAGGTAACTTGCTCTTATCCAATGAGTTACTGATTTGCCCTTTGCGGAGGTGAGATGTCAATCGCTCTGTGTCAAAACCAGCAATCTGTCAAATGAGGGTAAGCAGATCCTGGGCAAAACTACCAGGATCAATGCTAGGAAATGTCAATCAATGCAGAAGAAGATAGGCAACATGACGAGAAGTACAAACAAATGAATATAGTACTAACCATGTATATTGTATACTAGCGGCCCGCTTCGCACGGGTATGAAATATATAGCCTATGTCGTTCACTGAAAAAATAATTAAAATCGATCTAGTAGTTATGATTTATATGTTACTGCCCGTGGCCCGCACGCGTTAAATGTAATTATTTGCGACATCACATTAGAAACCTCAAAAATAACAGTATTTCTCAACTATTTAATGGATGTTATTATACATATAAACCTGCCTCTTCAATCACTCTAACTATTTAAAAAAACCGCATCAAAATCCGTTGCGTAGTTTTAAAGATTTAAGCATACATAGGGGTATAGGGACAGAGAAAGCGACTTTGTTTTATACTATTTAGTGATGAAGTGATAGTGATGAGAGAGAGATGTGTTACAATACAGTATATGGAGCATTTATGTAAATATTATTTTAGTATAATAGCAATTACTAGTCTAGACGGTTTTATTGACTTATGTGATAACTTTTGCCCGGGGCTTCGTACGCATCAACAGCGAAATTAATGAGGTATCTTTATTGTAATACAAATAAATTTCACATACATTCTTTCAGCTTCTTTTCACGTTTTTACAGTAAACGTTTCAAAGTTTTTTATGGGAAACCAATTATTTCTGTGCCTTATGCGTGGTGAAGCAGAGGCAGCGAACTTGCCTTAAGCACCACTGGTGTCGGTGTGTTTGTCATTGTCTTTGTGTATGTTTCTGGAACCCCGAAACAAGATATCACTATCCTAATGGCGGTCGTTGAGAGTGTAGCGCTAATTAATATTATTTAAAATTATTATTCACGAGGGGAAAGCCGAGCGTAAAAGCTAGTATAACATAAAATAATGAAACTATTATGTACGAAATTAGTGATTAAAATAATTTATAAACGAGACGGTTTTTAATTACAGTCAAGATAAGTATATTTAAATATATTTCACGATTTGTTTTAAAGTTTAAAATAACTCAAGCCGAAATACATTAAATTAAATAGTGACCTGAATTCAGTGTACGCAATGTTCTATTTTTAGAAATAAATTGTTGTATTTTTGTTCTCAAATCTATATACATCCCAAGTGCCAGTTAGCCTTAAAAATACAAAAAAAATATATGTATCGACCTATTTTTGTAACACTGAATCTTTGTTTCAGAGAATTTATTTGTAAAGCTAAGCGATCTTAAAGTATAATTTTTAAATTAGGATAAAAGGTGTGGATAAGTTGAGCCTTACTCATGTAATAATTTAGCTACATCTAGTTTATCATAATTTTCTGACTCGTACTACACGCTTTTGACACTCCTGTAGTGTCAAAAATATAGAAGAATCTGTTGACACTCTAGTAGTGTCAAAAATGTACAAGAATCTGTTGACACTTCAGTAATGTCAAAAACATACATGACGCTGTTGACACTCCAGTAGTGTCAAAACGTGTTGCATGTTGTTTTAGCTCTATACAAATACTCTGAAAGCTTACCGCCAAATGGCTGTATGTTTGTTGACCACCTTTGTGGCAAAAAAAAGATATGAAAAATAGTATATAATGTGAATGGGAGGAATCCCTTATTTTGTTTTACGGAACGCGTCCATTACCTACAAAGAGCGAAATAGTGCTGGTCTATGAATTTTTCGTCTCGATTATGTTGAAATTTTTGATATGCCATCCCTGACCTTTTATTTTTTTTTATTATGAGTGACACTTTATAAAAGGTCTTTTGAATATCCTTTGAAGCCAGCGTTTTGCGAACAATTTAATGTCAGTTTTTTGTAACTTACTTTTAGTTTTTCATATTCACAGAATGAAAAAATAATTTTTAGTAAAATTTTACTTATTCTGATATAATATTAAACACAACGTCTGTCTGTATCTTTCTTAAAAAAAATAAATATATAGAGTGCGTAAAGTAGCCTTTAATTTAAGTCGTAAATTTTTTTAAGACGACAATAGCTTCAAATAAAAAAATGTACAAATATATAAGTACGTAATTCAAGCAAGTCCAGCGGTAGGCATATACTTGTATACTTCAATATTTTCTACTAAAATGATTTCGTAATATTGGAAAACTGTTATACATATTTTATTTATGAAGCCATCTTACTTGTTTGCTTTGACTATATTTTACCTTCCCTGAATATAAATATTATTTTTATTAGCAGCGACAAAATGAATTCGCACTTTGTGTCGTCGTATTTCATTTATGAATTGACTTCACGATTCATTTAACCAATAGCGTTCATTTGACCGTTTTCAATATTCATCCACCTTTAACTACCTTTTATGAATTCAAATCGTTAATTAAAACGCTACACACTCAACGGTCCCTTTTAGGGTAGTTATATCAGTGGTCCGGAAATATACACAATGACAAGGAAAAATACAACCAGAAAGGAAAACATATCTGTATGTATGGTCAATACAAACATCTGCTCCTAGCGGGATCGAATCCGTGACCTGTGGCGCTTAATGCAGGTTAGGAAACTGAGAAAGCGGCCTAGTGCATGCCGGACTTACTCATAAAGAGTCCCAAGTTTCAAGTTTCTTGTGTGAGTGCTCCCTTTATTTTTGAATCCTATTTTATTGGAACGAAGTTCCCTATCGCGCGTTGCGAAAGGGCGCTAAACGGAAAAAATTAAGACCAAAAGTTGTAACGACCCTTTCTGCTATAGTTGTTATAGAACGCCCAATCCAATGGATAGGATGGAGAAAGGGAAAGGGAAAGGGAAAGGGAAAGGGAAAGGGAAAGGGAAAGGAAAGGGAAAGGGAAAGGGAAAGGGAAAGGGAAAGGGAAAGGGAAAGGGAAAGGGAAAGGAAAGGGAAAGGGAAAGGGAAAGGGAAAGGGAAAGGGAAAGGGAAAGGAAAGGGAAAGGAAAGGGAAAGGGAAAGGAAAGGGAAAGGGAAAGGGAAAGGGAAAGGGAAAGGGAAAGGGAAAGGGAAAGGAAAGGGAAAGGGAAAGGGAAAGGGAAAGGGAAAGGGAAAGGGAAAGGGAAAGGAAAAGGGAAGATGGCAGATTAGGCCTACAGTGCTCTCAATCATCGCAGTATTGTTGACTATATACAGGTTTTTTGTACAAAGTAAATAATAAAAAAAAAATTATTATAACTTAAAAAAACGAAATTTTATTAAAATTCCTTCACTAATTAATCGAAAGGAACTTCGTTCTATCCGGGTGTCCTTTGGCACTCTCAAGTTTTTTTTTTAGTATTTTCATTGCAGCAGCAACATAAATACAGATTCTATAACGCTGACGTCGTTCGGCCCCGCAGGAGGCACCGTAAGGCCGGAAACAAAGTTGAGACCCCGTGAGGGCTCTCTTTTTCACGGCTGCGTCTTAGTACTCGGGTCCCTCACCCGTGACGCTGTCAAAGCTAGTAGGGCCAACAACAATACACACAAAAAAAATACGAAAATATCAGTCTCTACATATTACGGACGGGTGGACGGGTGGGTTGCGGCAATAGAGTTTTGTTGGTATATTTTTATTACGGAAACCCAAAAATAAATTATTTTAACCAATATTAGAATTACAAGCATATATATGATATACAGAGAATCATCACATTTGGTATTGGTGGTGAGTCTGCCTGTCAGTTTAGCCTCGATGGTTGCGGGTTCGATTCCCGCTCGGGCAGATGTTTGTATTGATATTACAAATATCTTGTGTCTATGTCTTTCCACCGTGCCTTGGTCCCCGTTGCTATCAGATAATAATATAGAAAGAAAGAAAGAAGTAATTTATTTGGGACAATACCATGTACTGGTTATTAAAAGAAAAAACAGACGAAGAATAAAAAATAAAAAAAAACAATTAAACTTAACAATAACTTACAAAACTACTATAACCCAATTTGATGGTACACAAAAAGAAAAAGAATTACTAAATAAAAAAAAAATTATGAAAAAACGAACTAAAAAAAAAAATAGTAATAAATAAAAAAATAAAATTTATGATATCTGTATAAAAACAATGCTGTGTCTAAAAAAGGTGTGCCATTCAGCATACATAGGGCGACCCGAGTTCACCCAATACTGATTTTCAATATACGATATTAATCGCTTACTCTTAATAAGTAATTTGCTGATTCAAATTGCGGTTGCGGACGTTAGATAGCAATCGCTCTGTGTAAAAACTAGTAACCCGTCAAATCCGGATAAGAGTATTAAGCAGACCCTGGTCAAAATATCGGGAAAAATGCTAAGAAGAATAAAAATAAGGCCAAGTTAACGCACTGCACATTTAATTGTAAAATCAATTATTTCATTACATTCGCTCACATAAAGACCTCTAATGGAAATCACTACAATAGGATGCAATTAGATGACTTAATTATAACGTCCGGCGTAAAGTTTAATTTAGTGCAATGAAAACGTTCATTGCGGTGGTTCTGCTCAAATGGACCGACTGTGTTCATTAATTAGACTATGGAATATATCATTAATCACACCTGGATAGACCTAGATATTATATTCATTTAGGTAATTAAAATTATGTCTATTTTTGAGTTACTTTTTTAAAGAGGCTAAAGAGGAAAGTGTATTTTTGTTTTTGGGTGATGGCAAGTCCGATTATATTGATTTTATCTTGGTCCCCGGCGTCGAAACGTGAGCCTCCATTGCCGTTCCTGCAAAAATCTCTGTCACAGCAGATTTTTCCACTATTGAAATCAGTCACTGTTGGTTTTTTTTATGTTAGAAGTTGGCAAACAAGCATACGGCCCACCTGATGGTAAGTGGCTGCCGCAGCCTATGAACGCTTGCAGCATCATTAGTAGGTGCCACTCACGCGTTGCCAACCTCGAGATATTAGTTCTTAAATCTCGTTCGCCCAGTAATTTCACTAGCGTACAATGCCCTTCAAACCGGAACACAGTAGTGCCTAAGCACTACTATTTGGCAACAGAATATTGGACACTGCGGTGGTACTTACCTAGCCAGCCTCTTGCAATAAAATACTATAAATAAAAAAATAAATAAAATAAATAATAAATAAAAGTGTGACTGATTGCACTGGTGGAATAATCTCTGTTGTGACAGAGGTTATCCCAACAGCGGGCGATGGGGTCGTCACATCCGTCATTTAAATATTATCCGCCATTTAAATATTATTTAGTTGGTAGTTCTTTTGTTGCAAGAGGCCTGTTAGACAGGTACCACCGAAGTGTCAAATATTCTACGGCAAGGCAGTACTGTCTTTGGCATTACTTTGTTCAGGTTTTAAAGGCACTGTATGCTTGTGATATTACTGGGCAAAGGAGATTTAAGAACCTATATCTTGAGAATGGCAACGCCTGAGTCGCACGTACTAAATGTTGCAAGCGTTCATAGGCTACGGCAACCGCTAACCATTAGGTATAGGGATAGGGCTGTTGCTTGCTTGCCAAACTAGTCACATAAAAAAAAGATATCTTCTTTCTTATTTTTTCTAGCATTATATCCGGTATTTACCCAGGGTCTGCTTACAACTCTTATCCGGATTTGACATGTTACTAATTTTTACACAAAGCCAACTGACCTCTGCAAACCAAACTCATCACATCAAATACAAAATCTGAATAAAAATACCAGATATAATGCTAATCAGAAGAAGGTTCATTATTGTTTTATTTCTTGAGAGGATTCAAAGAAATTCTTTCGTATGACATAACTCTTGAAATGCTGTTATTTGTTCGCACCATTAAAAGCCTGAAAGATACCAAAAGCGTCGTGTCGAGTGTTACGTGTCTTCCTTTAAAGTACTTACTGTTCCTTGTCACTTGATATTATATAGTAAAGTTTTATTTCTATTCTCGTTTTATACCTCATTTAAAATAAAATATATTTTATATAGTTTTATAAAAGTTTGCAACTTCTTTGTGTATTTAAGTTCTGTTGCTTGAAGTATTTTCTTATATTATTTTATTTTAAACAGAAATTTTTACTGAACTCCGAATATTGTATAACTGTAATCAATAAATTTATATAAGAGATTTTGTTTTATAAATAAATTTACATTATCATGTGGTATGTAGCTATAACAGTTGGGATAACCTCTGTCACAGCAGAGATTATTCCACCAGTGCAATCAGTCACACTGGTGGTAGGGCTTTTGTTGCAAGAGGCCGGCTAGGTAGGTACCACCGCAGTGTCAAATATTCTGCCACCAAATAGTAGTGCTTAGGCATTACTGTGTTCCAGTTTGAAGGGCACTGTACGCTAGTGAAATTACTGGGCAGAGGAGATTTAAGACCCAATATCTCGAGGTTGGCAACGCGTGAGTGGCACACGCGAAAAGCTAAAGCAAAAGCTCAAAGATATAATAAGATATAAAGATATAATAAGCTTAAGAAATAGTTTGTATCTGTCAACTGTCACGTCACTTGCAGGCCTCAGCTGAAAATCAGCGCTGAATGACTTGTAGTCGTGAAGCACATGCTGAGCTGTTTGGCCTTTCGCTGTTTTGTCTATATTTTTCTTTATACTTTACTTTATATATTTTTTTTTATAAAATAGAATTAGTTATTATATAATAAGCTTACTATTTAGTTTTTAATTAGAATTTAAGTTAAATATTTGTAAGACATTACAGTGATAAATAAATAAATAAATAAATAAATATAATGGCCGACTCTGTTCACATGCTAGATATGGGCTAGATCCTGTCCACCTTGTGCTATTACTTCTAAGGAATGGAAAAAGAATTTCTAATATTTCTAAAAAAGGTAAAAACGTAAAGGATCTGTATAAATGATGGTTATTTTATTTTGCCAGTCTAGCATAAAACTATTTCATTTGAAGTTGAACATTTTGAAGAATTCGCAAGATTACGGTAGGTATGCAATTTACGATGTTCTTTTCTTGTCCAACGGATACGAAGTGAAAAGACGATCGGGAACACCGAAGCATTCGAGTAATTGGACGACAGATGTTAAAAGTCCAGTTTTTAATTGAGATGTTTGCTTTGAGTCACGACTAAACAAATCTTTTTCAAAATATTTCCTCTAAAAGTAATAAAGGATTTGCTATTGAAAATTAAATTGAACAACGTACCTGTCAATATGATTTTTTTCACCAGCCTTCCGAAGGAGGGTAATGTTTTTCGAGCATATGTGTATGTCTCTTTCTTTGTGACGCACTACAGGCTAAACGCTTTGACGGATTTCAACTTATGAGGTATCATTAGATTCGTCTCAGTTGTGAGAGTGATATGCCCTATGTCACTTTATTTTAATATTTACCAATCAATTAGTAAATGGATGATGGTGTTTAAAGGGTTAATGCAGTTGGGGTTTTTGGTTTGATTTAATAATTTATTTTATTTACAATCAAATCATAGATTTACTATATACTGAGAACAGGTTCTTCTGTACAGGTGAAATATGAAAGACTTACGGGTGCATATTAGTTAACTGGTAATAGGTCTTCTACTGCAAGAGGCCGGCTATGTAGGTACTACTGCAGTGTCAAATGCTCTATCGCTGTCAGTAGTGTGTTTTTCATTAATGTGTTCTGTTTTGAAGGGCAAGGTAGCTAGTGATATAACTGGGCAAAAGGAATTTAAGAATCAATATTTCGAGCTTGGCAATGCCTGAGTGACATCTACAAATGAATGGTGTCGCAAGCGTTCATACGCTGTGACAACCGCTTGCAGGTGGGTCGTTTGCTTGCTTTGATAAACAATTACGCGCCATACTACAATAACCGTTTTCTTAAGTCTTAAGCACCAAGCAAGCAAGTTTGTTTTCTTTTTTACGCTAAACAAGCATAGGGCCCACCTGGTGGTAAGCGAGTATTTGTTGGTGCTACTCACGCGTTGCCAACCTCGAGACATTGGTTTTTAAATCCTTTGCCCAGTAATTTCACTAGCTAAAGTATCCTCGAAACCGAAACGCTGTTTACTACTTTAAAGTACGATATAGCCGAACTCACAATAAAATGACACACGACTACATACTTTGTTACAATAAAACACTTTATTTGGCTTTCGGGCGATTCTCCTTACAATAAGTTACACGATCACTCATGAGTCAGGATATCATTTATATTATTATGAACATCCAGTTCACACATTTGTTATAAGCAGTGATGCGAAATTATTGCTAGTAACGGGATCACTGTGAAAGTCATTTTTCATCACTGCTCAGGACAAATAATTTTCCATACAAATTGTTTATTGTTTTTGTTTATCTACGTGTTTTTTTTTTTTTTATGTTAGAAGTTGGCAAACAAGCATACGGCCCACCTGATGGTAAGTGGATGCCGTAGCCTATGAGCGCTTGCAGCACCATTAGTATGTGCCACTCACGCGTTGCCAACCTCGAGATATTAGTTCTTAAATCTGGTTCGCCCAGTAATTTCACTAGCGTACAATGCCCTTCAAACTGGAACACAGTAGTGCCTAAGCACTACTATTTGGCGGCAGAATATTGGACACTGCGGAGGTACCTACCTAGCCGGCCTCTTGCAACAAAAGACCTACCACCAGTGTGACTGGTTGCACTGGTGGAATAATCTCTGTTGTGACAGAGGTTATCCCAACAGCGGGCGATGGGGTCGTCACATCCCGACGCCTTGAAAGGTGTTTCCTTCATGGAAGCTATATTTCAATAATAATAGATAAACACTACACACTCAACGGCCCTCATTAGGATACTTATATACTGTGTCGGGGGTCCGGAAACATAAACTGACAAGGACTAACACACCCAGATCGGAAAACATGCCGTTATGTTCAATCTAAACACCTGGTCTGAGCGGGAATCGCACCCACGATCTGTGGCGCAGTGCAAGAACCTGCCATAAGCGTTATATATGTTTCCGGACCCCCGACACAAGATTTAACTATCCTAATGGCCGTTGGTCACATTTATATTATTAAGTATGATTTTGATTCTTGGAAATATTTCATATCTGTTATCCTTTTAGGTTTCAAGAATTTATATCACGTTGCATATTATAAGCAATGTCTTTGTTATTTATTCACACCCTTTAAAAGGCTCAAAAGCGCTGCGTGAAGTTTTACGCTTACTCCCTTAAAGTACTTACCGTGACGTCGTCTCTTGATGTATACTAAAGTTTTAGTCTCATATCTTATCTTATTTAACATTTAATTTAATTACAGACATTCTTAAAAGCGTATGGAAATTCCTTGTTCATTTTAAGTTTGTTTCTTTGTACGAAGTAACTTCTCTAATTATGTTATTCTGAATTGATATCAGGAGTCGTATTTATAAGTGTTGGCGCATTTTTATATTTTTATGTTACAACTTGGCAAGCAAGCATACGGCCCACCCGATAGTAAGTGGTTGCCGTAGCCTATGAGCACGTGCAACACTATTGCCAACCTCGAAATATTGGTTCTTTAATTTGCTTTTCCCAGTAATTTCACTAGCCTAAAGTGCCCTTCGAACGGGAACACAATAATGCCTAAGCATTGCTATTTGGCGGCAGTAACATATTTGTCACTGCGGTGGTACCTACCTAGCCGGCCTCTTGCAACAAAAGATCTACCACCAGTGTCACTGATTGCACTGGTGTAATAATCTTTGCTGTGTCAGAGATTATCGCAACAGCAAGCGTCCCGACGCCGGTGAATGGTAACTCGCATGGCGAAGTGTCGTGTGACTATAGCTATAGAATCTATTTAATACGTTTTGATTAGATGGTCAATGTTTGAAAAGCAATAATTTTAAACGAAGCGTTGAATTGTAGGTAGCACGATGGTTACTTCAATATTTCATCATGCAAAAAATCATTGTCGTACCGCCTATAGAACGCATCGTTGAAATCCGACCCAGTAGTTAAAATGCTGAGCAATTTATTGTGTTATCAAAAGTGATTACAAGCATTGTTGATTATAATGATTTATTCATAGTTAGCCTACTTGAACCTACCGAAATGATGGATAACATTTATAAAAGCTCAAGGCTATCCTTACCTTAGTTTGATTCAAAATGAATAATGATAAAACCACATGCGTAGTTTTATAAGTAAGAAAATTTGCCTTCATTGTAAGAATATAAGTAAGGGAAGAATTCTCTTATCTGAAATTGAAAACTACATATTGCAAGATGATTGCAACATGTGCAACTAGGGAGTTAGTTTTCATTTAAAAGGCGTCGGGATGTGACGACCCCATCGCCCGCTGTTGGGATAACCTCTGTCACAGCAGAGATTATTCCACCAGTGCAATCAGTCACACTGGTGGTAGGTCTTTTGTTGCAAGAGGCCGGCTAGGTAGGTACCACCGCAATGTCCAATATTCTGCCGCCAAATAGTAGTCTTTAGGCACTACTGTGTTCCGGTTTGAAGGGCATTGTACGCTAGTGAAATTACTGGGCGAACGAGATTTAAGAACTAATATCTCGAGGTTGGCAACGCGAAGTGGCACCTACTAATGGTGCTGCAAACGCTCATAGGCTGCGGCAGCCACTTACCATCGGATGGGCCGTATGCTTGTTTGCCAACTTCTAACATATAAAAAAAAAAAAAAATTAATTGTCCAAAGAACGCACAGCAAAAGGACACACGAAACCATGAAGGCTTTCGAGTAATTGCAGAAAAGACTTAAAGAACAGTTTTATTTTACTAACTAACCAATAAGAAGTTTTGTTGTCACAAAATACAATGTTTCTTTTTGAAACCGAAATTTTAATAACAATGCATCAGAAATGTTAAAAATCGCTTAGTACTTTCGAAACACTTGTCTTTGCCCTGTGTGATATGTGCTCTCGTACAATATTGAATAGCTTATTCACCAAAAATAAGCAAAGTGAATAAGCGACACTAATGCATGCTCCAACCGCTCGTGGCTAATAAGTCACAATTGTGGCGACAAGGTGAAGCGGATATGCCATTTTAATTCATATTAAACACGAGTGTAAGAAAATATAACCTTTGAAGAGTTAGCGATTATCTGATGTTATGATAACCACCGGGACCGACTGCTTAACATGCTCTCTGAAACGCGGTGGGGAGATCGATAAACGCCAAGACCGAGATAGGTATATAAGATTACAAATATCCACCCCGACTTAAGGCAGGATCGCTATCAACACGCTGCAACGGTCGTCAATGTATTTCGCCCATTATTGAAGTTATACTTCTTTTGGCGCGTTAGGAAAAATGATGAGAGTAAATTTTTAACGATGCGCGCACACACCGTAACAAAAACCAACACCCTGAAGTTAGCTATAGTCAACATTTTTTTGTGATATTTAAATAAACTTTATTTAACTAGATAATGCGTTATAATAAAACTTTCAATGTATTAAAAAATACTTATTTTCTATTGTTAGTGTCGTTTTTTCTACAAACGTAGAATAAGGCGAAAGATAACATTTTTTAAAAGATTTTTATCTTGTTACGCCAAAGAAGTATAACTTCTAACGCGTGTACATAAGTACACACATAGTTTTTTTGTCATATTTTAACATTTTATAAAAAAAGAATAATTTTTAAAATTAATCAACGCTACTATGATATCCTGTGTCGGGAATCCGCAAACATTCACAACGACAAGGACAAACACACCCAGACCAGAAAATATGACTGTACGATTAATACAAACATCTGCTCCGAGCGGGAATCGAACCCGTAACCGTCGAGGCTAAAGGCAGACTCGCTACCCACAATGCCACAACGGTGTCAAAATATTATTATAAACAAATTCAGTAATCACTAGTAATATCCGCTATTAGTACATGAAATGCGATATAGAAGTGTATTATTCATTTTATTATCAAAGGATGTTTCAATATTTGTTTAACAGTAATAGATAATGATATATTATATATCATTGTAAAGTTTTCATAATAAATACTCATTACAATTTGATGTTCAAATCGTATTGTTTATCTTTGTTTCGTTTTGATTAAATCTTTCAATCTAACAGACTTGAATAAGAAAGAGTTTATCAATTTGACTCTATGTTTTTTTAGGATGTTTGTTACTTTATAACCTACTCAAAGACGCATGGACTGATTCGAAAAATTCATTTTTATTTGAAAGGCTATAAGTTGTCCTATTGTTTTTAGGTCAGAATCTGATGATGGAATCGTGGAGAAATCGATGAAACTCTAAAAAAATTTGACCTGCCTTAAACGCCACAGATCGCGGGTTTAATTCCTGCTCGGAGCATAATTATGTAGGTGTTGATCATGCCGGCCTATTTTCCGGTCTGGGTGTATTTATCCTCGCAGTCACTATGCTAATGGAGGCCGTTGAGTGTGCTTATTTTATAATGACTGTTAGCTTTGCTCTGTAAAATCACAATTTAATGAATCGTGATTTTACCTGATGATGGTGTAGCTAGCGCTCATAGACCACCGCTTACCATCATGTATCCGTTTTAATGACTGAATTGAGTCGCATAAAAAGTACTTATAACAATTTTCAAGAAAAGAAGTTGGTGACTATTGTGCCAATGTTATACTTAAATCCGACATTTTTGATTATTTTATTCTAAAAACTATATATAGCAACTGTTTCACATAAGAATTCTATATTTTTATAACGGATTACTAATATACTATATATATAATAATTATTGTATACTTGTGTACACAATAACGGTCTGAGTTGTTAGTAAGAAAATAATATTTGTATTGTATTCCATTGTGTGGAATAAATGCTTAGCTTAATACTGTCTGTACGTCTCGTAGTGTAAATACATATATATGACCTGTCTACGAATTGTAGTTTCTATCATATTAGCTTTTGCTCGCGGTTTAGCCCATGAATAACAATTTTCAATGAGACCTAAAATGCATTAAAGAAATATTTGGTTCCCCATATAAATTTCTCTGGCGTCGGGACGTGACGACCACATCGCCCGATGTTGGGATAACCTCTGTCACAGCAGAGATTATCCCTCCAGTGCAATCAGTCCCACTGGTGGTAGGTTTTCTGTTGCAAGAGATCGGGTAGGTTGCCTACCTACCTACCTACCTAGTGTCACGCAGGGTCAAATATTCTACCGCCAAACAGTAGAGCTTAGGCATTACTGTGTTCCGGTTTGAAGGGCACCATAGGAACAACAATAACACTGCCAAATGCAAAGCTCACATTGTCAATCAAACGTCAAAGAGTTTTAGGAGGCTCTGACATCACCGGGTTGAGATTGGATTTGCTTTCACATGACAATAGGCGTGAAATATTGGATTTTTATTCAATTAAGATCGCATTTTTTTTAACTATATCGTAACCAAATAAATACCGACTTCGCTTTACACACTTCGATGTGCCTTGTTCATGTATTAGCACCGACTTCTAAAGAAATTTACCTACAGATTATATTATTTTATACTTTTTAGTTACGAATAATACTTTAATAATATATAATCAACCTAAATGAAAACTCTTAAAAAGCCGTACACAATCTAAAATTACATCGTTCACGTAAACAAAAATGTTCATAAAATGAAAACTACTGGGCCAAACTATGTAAAATTTTTGTGGGACCAAATGACAACTATTCATATCATAATTCACAGCGTAATCGGTGTTTTTTTATGTAAGAGGGGCAAGCGGGCAAGAGGCTCACCTGATGTTAGGCGATCACCGCCGCCCATGAACATCTGCAACACCAGAAGGCATGCAGGCGCGTTGCCGACCTTTGAGGAAAGAATAGGCTCTTCTCTTGAAGGTTCCCAAGTCGTATCGGTTCGGAAAGACAGCCGATGGAAGTTGATTCCACAGAGTGGTTGTGCGAGGAAGATAATGTCTTCTAAATCGTATACATAAAAAACCAATCGAATTGGTAACCTTCTTCTTTTGAAGTTTGTTAATAACAGTGTAAGATTCATCTGCTTGCAGCCGAATTTTGCACGAGAAACTTCTCGATCGACATACAACCATATGCAGATCTAAGTGATAAGATGGGAGAGAGGAAGATAAAAAAATTAGATAAATTGGGAGAATAGAGATTGGATGAGAATTACGGCATGTGACACTTTTATTCATCAAACACAACGGAACTGTACCAATACTGTTACTTTTTTTATGTTATAAGTTGGCAAACAAGCATACGGCCCACATGATGGTAAGTGGTTGCCGTAGCCTATAAGCGCTTGCAGCACCATAAGTAGGTGCCACTCGCGCGTTGCCAACTTCGAGATATTGGTTCTTAAATCTCCTTTGCCCAGTAATTACCTTTCGCCGATAGAATAGAATAGAAACTTTATTGTACACCACTAATATACAGTATGAGTTAGAATCACTTATTATAAGTATCAATGCATGTACAGGTAGGTATAGGTCTTATAGCTACGTAGCGATCTCTTCCAGACAACCTCGGCTGTAGGTGAAATATGCAAAGAGAGGTGGTGCTACTTTACACAGTAAAATATAGAAATACCTTAATAATACTAAGATATATATTTATATACTAGCTGCGCACGCGGCTCTGCTCGCGCGATGTACCATTTTTTCTTTATTGCACGGAACCCTAATTCTTTTTCTAAAATAAAAGTCGTCTAAGTTACTCCTTATTTCATTAGCTACCTACCAACAAAAGACCCGTCAAAATCGGTCCAGCCATTTCAGAGATTAGCCGGAGCAAACAGACGGACAGACAAAAATTGTAAGAAATGTTATATTGGTGTATGTACCGTATACATGTAGTAAAAACGGTTATTTCAATATTACAAGCAGAGAGAGAGAGAATTTTATTTATTTGTATAGATTACGATATTTTTTAAGAGGTTAGTATTACATGGAGGCAAATAAGCAATACCATGTCAACCCACACGAATGTCATTACGAGAAAAACGCGTTTGAAAATTTTGAACAACATTCTATTTCAGATTTATGTAAGCTATTTTACTTATTTTCACAAAAATAAGTATACAAACTGCATATTTCGTAAATAATATAACCCAAAACGTTTAAAAATAAATAAATTGCATGATTGAAAAAATGGCTTTTTAGAAGTTTTAAAGCTTAAAACCCTACAAATATTAAAGAAAAATGTTTTTCAGCCATTTACCAACACTTCTGCATATATAACTCAGTTTTTCAATTTTGTGGGTTGACATGGTATTGCTTATTTGCGTCCACATAGGGTCCATGTAACATAGCAACGCCTTATTTAAGTTAATCATTTACGATGAATTTTAACATTCAAAAGCAATAATCAAACAACTTTTAAGAGATTGGTCTCTGAATAATTACCGTTTTCGGGGAATTTTGTTGTTGTTCTTCATCCTTGAGTTCGAGATTAATAAAAAATGTGCCTCCTTCATGGATAAATGTATATCGTGAGGCATAAACATTTAACTGTTTCTTAAGATAATCTTAAGTCTTAATCAGCGATTAAAAAGTTTTAATTACTGAAAGACAATTAATGAAACGACGCGAGAATTTAAAATTAGATCAGCAGTATTAAAAACGACCGTTGTGGCATGCTGGTAGCGAGACTAGTTTGAGCCTCGATGATCGCGCGTTCGATTCCCGCTTGGAGCAGATGTTTTTTATAAATATCTGTTTCTGTCTGTGCGTTGGTCTTTGCTGGTTTCCCCACCATGCCTCGGCGAGCACATTAAGCTGTTGGTCCCGGTTGTTATCACAACATCTGATAATAATCTAACTCTTGATATATAATTTGGTCTTATTCAATGAAGAAATATATATTATAGATAAATAAACAAATTGTTACTATACAATTTAGTTAATCTATACTTACTCGTATAAAAAGAGAAATACTTATATATAAACGCCCAGCATAAACTCTTGGACCTAGAAAACTGTTTTTTACATGTGTTGTTTATAAACCTAAATGAGCATTAAGGATTTTTCTAAATTCAACCCTTAAGGGGTTGAAAAGGGGGTTGAAAGTTTGTATGGTATGTCCTTGATTTTTGAAACACGCAAGAAACATGTGTTTTAATTTTTTTTTTTATTCCACCCCTGAAGGAGTGATATGGAGTTCGTATTCACGCGGACGAAACCGCTAGAAGAAACTAGTTTCAATGTAAATATTCTATCAAAAAGGTCCGAAAATAAATACACGAATAAAGCCATTCAGACCGTATATAAGAACATCTAATATAATATAAGTCTGAGTTGAGTATCAAGTCTCGAAATCAGGTACATAAAGTTCAAGCAAAGTTAACTAGGAATACGCACAGTTAATTGTACCAGTTTCGGACATAACATAATATCAGTTTCGGAGGATCCTACGATCATTCTCAATCCCCCCGTCATGAGAAGCTATACATTTTGTAAACACACATTCAGAGGCTGGTAACATTTGGATCCTATAAAAATAAATATCGTGGCAAATAAATATTTAAATGATTAAAAATAACGTAATCAATAATAACAAAAACATAACTTCATTCGCGAAAACGACACAAAAATCTTTTTTTTTTTTTTTGTGGTGATGGTAAGTGGCTGCCGCAGCCTATGAGTGCTTGCAGCACCAGTAGTAGGTGCCACTCGCGCGTTGCCAACCTCGAGATATTAGTTCTTAAATCTCGTTCGCCCAGTAATTTCACTAGCGTACAGTGCCCTTTAAACCGGAACACAGTAATGCCTAAGCACTACTATTTGGCGGCAGAATATTGGACACTGCGGTGGTACCTACCTAGCCGGCCTCTTGCAACAAAAGACCTACCACCAGTGTGACTGATTGCACTGGTGGAATAATCTCTGCTGTGACAGAGGTTATCCCAACAGCGGGCGATGGGGTCGTCACATCCCGACGCCGGTAAAAATAACGTAATCAATAATAACAAAAAACATAACCTCATACGCGAAAACGACACAAAAAATCTGAGAGTTACGTTAAGAAATGTTTACGTTCCATGAGTCAAACGCGTTTTAGTATCATAAAACAATACACGACAGCGCTTTATATCGCTTTAATACTACCCGACCAATTAAAATTGCTAATTAGTTTCGTATTACTCTTTCGATATTTTCACGGCCGGATTTAGGGGAACGCAAACGGGGCGAAAGGCACGGGGCCTCCACAAAAAAGGGGGGACAATAGAGACTTCAGAAAAAAAAATCTTTCATATTTCGACTAATAAACACTAGTAAACGTATTTTATTTTGCTATTTTACAATTATATTTATATAAATTTGTTAAATACTAAAAGAATCTATTTGGTTGCACAATAAATTATTTACTGACTGAAAAACTGATCATTTTATTGAAAATAATTTGGGTCCAGGGGGCCTCCACTCCTTTGCTGTCCCGAGGCCTTGAGACCTCTAAATCCGGCTGTATATTTTGAGTTGATTGAATTGGGACTATTTATTGCTGATGGCAAAGTGACGAGTAGGAGTTCTTTATTTACAAAATATATAGTTTCTCATGATAACTTTAGACTTCGATTTTGCTAGGGGTTATACTGGTTATACCAATAGCATCAGGCTTGAAGATTTATACAAAGAACTTGATTTTTCTCAGTAAATTAAATAAATAAAAGGTACACAATCAGCGGCACCCATTAGGGTAGTACTATCCTGTGTCGAAGGTCCGGAAACATTCACAATGACAAGAACAAACACACCCGGACCGGAAAACATGCCTGTATGTTCAATACAAACATCTGCTCCGAGCGGGAATCGAAGCCGAGACCTGTGCCACTTCTGGCAGATTCGTTACCGCTATGTCCTAACGTCGTCAAATATTTTTTTGTAAACTGATTTAAAATATAATTTTTAAAACACTTTTTCAATCCTTTCAAGCCTTTTTCACAAAAAAAAACTACTATGTCTTTTTCAAGATCTATTCAATTTCTTTAGCATATTTCATCAGAATCGGTTCCAGTGGTTAAGGGCTGAAAGCGTGACTGACAGACGAAGAGACTTACTTTCGCATTTAAAATATAAGTACGGATTTATAAAATTAAGTACAAAGAACAAGCAATGAATAAATTAATAATGTTTCTTTGCTAATTAAAGAAAATTTCCCTTTTTAATTAATTCATAAATTAACAAAAAATTCACGTCGGAAAATATTTCGTGTAAAACGATCCTACACTAATGAAGTTGTGCGTAACCGGATTAGTCTTTATTTCAAGACGGTAGGCAAACAAGCATACGGTCTGCTTGCTGGTAGTCGACGTAACCTATGAACGCTTGCGATACTTGAAGTGTCACATGCGCTTTGCCAACCCAAGAGACATGAGGGAGGGGATGAAAGAGAAAAAGGATGGGAACAGAGAAGGTGGCAGATTGGGCCTCAACGCACGAAACGCAACAGTACCTACTGATACTGTTACATTACGCCGATGTTCTGTAATAGGGTAGTACTTCCCAGATCGAACCCATTTGTGCTGGGAAAAGCATGGTTCTATTTCTACTATATCAAAATGAATGTAATAATAAAATGTGCGTAACTAGATTAATTAGTTGTTTGAATTCCTCTTTGTAACGTAAAATAATATTAGTATTCAGGTGCCGTGTCCTCGACGAGTTTGACATAAAATCATTATCTATTTAAACAGACAGACGCTTCCAAATGCCGCCATTTTGAGATCGTTAAGTGAGTCTTAAAAATTAAACAACTTCTTAAAGTCTACTTATTTTATTTTGCCGAAGTTTTTACTTTTATAATATTATATACAAGTTAGAAAAAATAATTGATGAAATTTTTATACTTACTTAATATAATATTTCGTTATTTTGATACATCATTTTCGAATATTGTCATATTCGCTATATTTTTAGTCTTTGTTTTGATCGACTTTTTTTTTGCGAATGTGTACTCCTGTTGGCCCTACTGGTCTTGACAGCGACTATTTGCGGGAAGGCCGAATAAAGACCCGGCCGTGATAAAGGGGCAGCCCTCACGGGGGCTCAAATTTGATTCCGTCCTTAAGGTGCCTCATGCGAAGCCGAACGATGGCTAAGGACGTTATCGGAGACGGAAGCGGTGCTCCGAGCGCACCTTTGATCGAGATAAAGTTTACAAGAAGTCTAAAATTAATTTAGAAACAATTAATAGAACTATTATACAATGTTTTACCGGCGTCGGGATGTGACGACTCCATCGCCCGCTGTTGGGATAACCTCTCACACCTTTAAGAACCAATATCTCGAGGTGGGCAACGCGTGAGTGGCACCTACTAATGGTGCTGCAAACGCTCATAGGCTACGGCAACCACTTACCATCAGGTGGGTCGTATGCTTGTTTGCCAACTAGTAACATAAAAACAAACCTATGTAAATTCAAAATAATTCTTCTTCTTATGGTGGTTACGAGTGGTTAATGGCCAACCAAGTGTCAGAGTTGTACAGGTCGCCAGTAGGCCTGTGACTTGACTTTTCGACTGTTGTCAAATTGTCAACAGTCGTAACCGACTTTCTACGTGCCCTCCGAAGCATGGAGACTCTCGGTTGAAGTACCACTATGCCACCACCCATCGAGAGACTGACCGCGCCTAAAATTGCTTTACCGATCGTTTACCGATCAGTGAGCGCACCCGGCTATGAGCGTATGAAAATAATTATAATAAGGTCATATAAAATTGACAGATAAGTAACGAGAATGTTAAGAAAGTACTTACTCTTATAAGCTTAGTCTTAATAAACTTCGTCTATAAATTGTGAGGTAAATTATTTAAACACATTTTGATTATACCAGCAAGTCCCGTAGTAATTATTGCGGGCTCTTCAAACGTCAGAAACTGTGCCACGCTTTAGATAATTTCCTACGAATGTATAGCATCGTTTATTTAGTATTTTTTCTTTACTTTATATTTATACTCCGTTTTTGAGTAACTTTTTTTAATTCCATTTAATTTTACCACTTTAGGTCAAGTTAGAAGGTGATAAAAGAAGTGAAATGAAGAGGATGAAAGAGACAGGAGAAGTACCAATGTGAAGTTGCAGTTTCTGTACTGTTATGAACTTGGATGTTTATAAGCAGTGAAGACCAAAAACCCTATTTCTGTCCTTTTCTTTTCTTTCTGTGGAAGATCAAAATGTGGCGTCCCTTCAGCGCAAAGTTTGGATAATCCAACAATGAGAATATTGCCTGGCGACCGCAGCCCTACGGCTTGTTTTTGGAAGTTGTATATAATGTCCATTTGCGAAAACTTCAATAGCGCGATCCTGGATTGTGAGGATATTGTTTTAGTATGGTTTAAGATCATTATTTCTTAAAACAATTACAAAAAATCTTTTATATGAGAAGCAACAAACTTTAAATAAAAAATTAGTAGCGTTGCATTGTGCTCTGTGTAGATAAATAAATAATAAAAAATCGTTACACACTCAACGGATTAGGATATTATTTCCTGTGTTGGGGGTCCGGAAACATACACAATAACTAGAACAAACACAGCAGTTTTGCTGGTGGTAAGGCTTAAAAAAAGTCCGCCTCGTTAGCTACCATCGTACATTGGTGAAAAACTCATGAAGTGTCTGTTCGTCAACCGCGTATCGAGGTCAGCCAGTGTATAATAAGTTGTATCCTAAAAAAGTTCGGCAACGTATCTGCCCTCTGGTGCTGCAGATGTTCATGGGCGACGGTTATCGTTTAACATCAGGTGAGCCTCCTGCCCGTTTGCCCCTCTGACATAAAAAAAAACCATTTTGACAATCTATACAATGCTTATCTCATATATTCCAAGCATGAATCATCCTATGATTTTGTAATACAAAAACATCTTCAATTCAAAGCATCAAATGGATACCAAATATCAAGATATACAATATTCTGTCTTAAGTTAACACGCGTTTATAATGTGCTGTGGGTTTTCAAGGATATAGAGCGTAAGTTATGATGTTATTTTAGGAGATAGACGAAAATTTAATGATCGAATATATTCTGGCTTTGCTTGTAAAAATAGAATATTAGCGTGAATTCAGCTTGATGAACTTTCAAAAGGAATTATAGCATTTGATTTAATAACATTTGAATAAATAAAAGAATAATAATTTTTGTATTTTGTTAGAAAGAGAATGTAATTATTACAGGCTATTTAGGGATACATTTGATTTCTTTTATATATTTAGATACCTCCTGTGTCCGTGGCTTCGCTCGCGTGTTCTACATAGAACAGAATAGAATAAACTATCGTGCACCACTAATATACAGTATGTGTTAGAATCACTTATTATAAGTATCAATGCATGTACAGGTAGGCGTTCTTATCGCTACGTAGCGATCTCTTCCAGACAATGTCGGTTTTAGGTAAAATGAGCAAAGGGAGATGGTGCTACTTTACACAGTAAAATATAGAAATACATTTATAATATGATATAATAAATACATATTATTGTTTTGTCAAAATAAACAAATACATAATTCTTTTTTTTTATTTTACTAAGTTGGTAAGCAAGCAAACGACCCATCTGATGGTAAGCGGCTGCATATAATTAGTAGTTGCCACTCTTGCATTGCCAATCTCAAGACATTGGTTCTCAAATCTTTCTCAAGTAATTTCTCTAGCCCACAGTGGCCATCAAACCGAAACACAGTAATGCCAAACACACTACTGCTTTGCTGTAGAATATTTGACTACTGCGGTGGTACCTACCTAGCTAGCCTTTTGCGACAAACCTACCACCAGTGTGACTACTTTATTATTGTGTTGCTGTTTCGGTTATAGTATTTTAGCGGTAGTAGGTTATAGTATCCGGGTATTTAAGCGGTTTTAGATACACGTATTTACAAAATTTCGTATAGAGAGGACACATAATCTCCGAGTAAAATGACTGTGTCATATGACAGATGGACATGACGAAATTATAAGGGTTCCGTTTTCGCCATTTGGCTACGGAAAAAACATTCCAAAAAAGAAATCGTCGCTTAAATCGGGTTCTAGTGTGTCTAGAACCAACCTTCATTGTCTGTTTGAGGACTTTGACGCTGCGTAAATTATCTCGTTAAAAAACATTAAATTAAGTAAATGTAATTACATGTGAGTTACATGTTATTTATATTATAATTTTAATTCAAAAACAGCTTTGTAACTATACACGGCCAACTAATTTAAATGTATGTTTTAACTCTGCTAACAATAAATTATATTACGCGTGAATTACACATTAGAGTTGGTTTCATTATAAACATTCACTATAAACAACGCAACGATTTTGAGGATAGGATCTTCGCTATATACGATGTGTGTATAACGCAGATTCCGATAGATTAGAATCCACGTATTTGATGTTTGTGTCTGCCATGATAATTTTATCAATCAGTGCGCCGATCGGCGCAATCGCTGCCTCGAAAACCGACCATCTATGGTCCTTCGGATAAAAATTTACCATGATAAATACGGCGGATGTCATAAACCGACAGCTTTATTATATACGAGCTTCTGCCAGCGGCTTCCCTCGCGTGAATAACAATTTTAATATAAACTTTGAATCCTCATTTCACCCTTTCAAGGGCGGAATTTTAGAAAATGTTAAAACACGTGTTTCTTTACCTTTAATCGTTCGCCAACAAAGTTTCATGCTTCTATTCAGGTTTAAAAAATGACAAACATCTAATATTCAAACTGTTTCATCTTTCTAACCCTTTTCACATCCATAAAAGTTGAATTCCGAAAAATTGTCTAGTGCTCGTTGACGTTTTAAAAACAACACCTGTTTTTTTTTTTTTTTTGCTTTTAATGACGTGTCCTTTAATTATTTAAAGACACTTCATTGATACTACGATCTAGCCTAGAAAGACTAATAAGTAATTTAAATCTAACATAAATTGCTAAGTAGAGTACATAAATTGCTAAGTAGAGTAAAACTAAGAATGTGTCCATCAACACTTTTCTTACTGTCTCTATTAAGGGAAGGCACTTTGTTCTTGCGTCTTTATATATATGTAGCACTCACTAAACTATCATTTACACTATTTTAATACACTAACTCAAAAGGTTTTGTTCTTTTAAGTCTTCTCACTATGTCCGTGTTGTCGAGGAGCTGGATAGCCTCGACGTTCACGTGATGATGAAGTCTTTTTTGGTGAGCTTCTGCAGTTTTTTTCACTATATTTGCGACCGGGTCTATGTTGAGGTCCCGATGAAGGTCGTCATTTCTTACGTACCAGGGTGCATTTACAATGCCCCGAATAACTTTGTTCTGGAATCTTTGTATGACTTTTGTATGACTTTGTTTGGTGCAGCCCCAAAGCTGAATTCCATAAGTCCATACGGGCATAAGAACTTGTTTATACAAAAGTATTTTGTTGTGCACTGATAACGTAGAATACTTTCCGAGTAGCCAGAACAACTTCTTGTAGCGAAGCTCTAATTCATCGCGTTTTTTCTTGACATGAGCCTTCCAGCGAAGCTTTGCGTCTAGTGTCATGCCAAGATATTTGGCAGTATTTTCGTACGGTATCACGATATTGTTTATGTACACCGGATGATAGTTGCCCCTTTTATTCGTAAAATCTATGTGAACTGATTTGTCCTCATTCAGTTTAATTCGCCACTTTTTTGTCCAGTCATAAATGGCATTAACAGCTCTTTGGACTTTTTCCACTGCTTCTTCTTGAGTGGACCCCGTAGCTATTATAGCTGTGTCATCTGCAAATGTGGCAATGGTGTTTTCTTCTAGATCTGGGATATCGCAAGTGTAGAGTAAATACAGGACCGGACCAAGTACACTTCCTTGCGGTACTCCAGCTTTAATATTCTTAAGCTCCGAATATGCATCATCTTGCCTCACCCGGAACATTCTCTGTGTTAGGTAGGATTCTAAGATATCTGCAAACTGCTTTGGGAGCATATTTCTAATCTTATGCATAAGCCCTATATGCCAAACCTTGTCGAATGCCTGCGCTACGTCTAAGAAAACCGTTGAACAAACTTTCTTTTCTTCTAATGATTTTTCAATTATATTGGTAATTCTATGTACTTGGTCAATTGTTGAGTGTTTTTCTCTAAAACCAAATTGATGGTCTGGAATAAGATTTCTTTCTTGAATGATAGGTTTAAACAACACCTGTGAAAATCAGAAAAAAGTATTTTTAGTTAAGGCTGGGCTTATGCCAGTCAGATTTGTGCTTTTATGTATACGTGTAGCCGAGACTTGTCAGATAAAATCGGATTGAGTTTTCAAACATGTGTCAAAGTAATGTGTCATGTAAATCAAAAACACTAAGGAGTATTGATATAAACTTCGAAGCAAAATAACTTTCTACCCCTTTTTAACCCCGTTACGGGATGAATTTCAATAAAATACGACACACTTCTTCCATCAATTCTGTGAAAAAAAAAAGCTTATGCAAAATTTTAAGTAGATTGGACCGAGGAATCATGCTTTCTCATATAAAATATGCCCCCCTTTTTCAACCCCTTTGAAGTAGAATCGGAAAATGCTTTCTTATCGGGTTGCCTACGTCAAACAAAGAACAAACCCTCCAAGTTTCACGTCTCTACAATCAGTGGTTTAGGTTGTGCGTTGATCCGTCAGTCATTGAGAACAAAGCCTTTTATATATATAGAAGATCACAGATTAACCCTCTTTCATCTATACTGTAACATGATACTAAAAATAAATAATTTGACGACGATACCTGCCTAAAACGCCGATCGGAACAGATGTTTTTATTGAGCATACAGGCATATGTTCCGGTCCGGTGCGTTTGTCCTTGCCGTTGTGTATGTTTCCAGACCCCCGACACAGAATATCACTATCCTAATGGGGGCCCTTGAATAGCATAATTCAAATTAACTCTGCGGCCCGCCAGCCAATAATTATTCTTCTACAATAATATTCAGTCTTGATTTTGCAAGCAAATTGAATGCAAAATACTTGTGAGTATTATTTAGGTATGATATAATATACATATTTGCATACATGTTTGTAATTAACGCTCTTAGCTCACGTGTGTAATACGAAGCGAGCTGGGTGCATCGGGTTGAAACGAACCATTTCCTAAGGAAGATGTTTACTTTTACACTGTTACTAGTTATTTACTAACACTTTAATATAGCTTCGTACATTTTATAAAAAGATTTAATTTTGTTTTATAAATATTCGAATTAATCTTAAGCCATTTTATTTATTTATTTATTTATTTATACTTTATTGCACAAAGTGCACAAAAGGCGGGCTTAATGCTAAAAGCATTCTCTACTAGCCAACCTTGGACGTGGAAGAAAGAGTGTGGGTAGGCGTGCAAAAAAATGTATAGACATATAGTAAAAAAAAATTATTAAAATTTTATACTTACATTTTTATTTTTACAATTATTTTTATAATTACAATTATTATTGACTGCTTATAAAATTAAAAAAATTTTTTTTATTAAATTTTAGTAGTAGTAGCCGCCGTAATTTTAGTAGCGTAGTAGTATTTTTTTATTAAATTTTAGTAGTAGTAGCGCCGGCTTGACCAATAAAATACTACATTCTCATAAAAAATCGCCGTAAAGTAACAATATCAGTAGGTACTGTGTGGTTTCGTGCAATGAGTGAGAGCGCCGGAGGCCCATCCCCACTCCCTTTGTTCGTTTTCTCCTTTCTCATCCCTTCCTCCTATTTTGGCAACGTGTGTTGGCAACGTGCATGAGCTACTTCAAGCATCGCAAGCGTTCATCATGAAATAAAAAAAAATCATACAAAGTATATTTGGTGTGTCTTTCTCTGTGTTTGTTCCGGCTAATATCAGAACCACCTGTACGTATTTTAACAGAACTCTCACTGGTAGATGCTGGTATTAAAAGAAGTAACTTGGTCTACTTTTATTTAAGAAAAAAAAATGAGGTTTAGGAAAACAAGACATTTTACTGATAAGTCTTTTCCTACAAAAACTTTTTAAATAAATCCTCTTAAGCTTGTTTGCATAGAAAACTGCACTTTGCAATAAAGTTTTGTGACGCTTCGGATACGATTTTGTATGTTTCTGAATATATTTCTCCAAGGTAACAACAGCTATGCTACATATTATTTACGCCAGCAAAAGTGATATAAAATTTTATAAATCATCAAGATAGCCAAATTATAAAAAATCATTTTACGTACAATCGAAAATCAACTTCTTTAACTTTAAGAAATAACATTAACCTTTTCTCACACAGTAACCTTCATTAAGATAGTAATATCTGCGTCGGAGGTCGTGAAACATACTCAATCACAAGCACCCAGACCTGTAACACACGCAAGGACGGAATCAAATTTAAGCCCCCGTGAGGTGATCTCTTTTTCAAGGCCGGGTCTCCGTACTCGGCCCTTCGCTGGGTGACGCTTTGAAGGCCAGTAGGGCCAACAACTCATTCTGAAAAAAAAAATTCAGTAATTAGTTATATGCATGTCTATTTCACAAGCGGGAATGGAACTGGTACCACCTTTATGTTTAAAAGAAAATGAATAAAAATTATTCGTTCGGAGACCCCCATTATGAAAGAAGTTCCTTACGTTTTTTTCTTCAACTCCGAATGTAATTCGAAATGAAATCTGTATTTTTCAATAGGTTATATGACAAAAAGAGACAGGGACAGAGAGAGTGAAAGAGAGAGAGAGAGTTTGGCACCCGGCTACGCACTCACTTGCTATTATGCTCATTTGTTTGTAGAAGGCTTGATACACACACGCACACACACAGCATACGGCATTTCTATTAAATCGCACTACCCGTAAGCCGCGTTAAGGAACTTCATTCCAAATATTCGTTCCAAAAAAAAGAAAGATTTTCATCGTTAGCTAAATTGACATTAAATATGACAGAAAATCAGACCCGTATACGAATAATTGGACAACAGACGTTACGATCCCAGTTTTAATCATCACTAATTCCTTTCGAAGATTTCCTCGTAAAAAGGTATCTTTGTGATTTACTCGGAAAAGTAATAAAGTGAAGCTTAGCTGGATTCGTTTAAAATGTTTCTTATTTACATTATTTAATTATGTCAGTTCTGCGTAACGAAGCAAAGATTGTATACTCTTGACACTTGATTGTGAATTATATTAACACGATTTCAGTCAGCTAATGAAAAGACAATATTTAGGCTAAAATTAGATAGAACTGGTAGAAAAAGTAAAGCACATGGCTAACGTATTTACCAAGTGTCTGCTTTAAAAAGCAATTTTCAAGGCATTACTAATATTCCTATTGCCTCTCCAAATAAGCTCGAAGCTTGCACTAGGAGTGGGTACGACAATAGCACAAGGGTCGGGTTCAAACTCGCGACTCTCGCGTTAACGGAGCAAGTCGGCCTTTTTACCGTTGAGCTACTGAGGCTTCAAGAATGTTATGCCTATTAATAAATTTACTTTAATAAAGATATTTAAAAAATTGGATACCCAGAAATACAACGTAACCTCGGCTCTTCCAAATTAATTTTTACACAAAATTAATGTAGTTACCACGCGATATAATAATTATTAAAACCGTACGTGTCACGGTTTAAGTAATTACGAGGTTTAATTGCATACGATTATATTAAATTTCTTTTAATACTTAAATACAAAGTCTGTTATTTAATATTCCTAAATAAAATAATAAATGTTACAAATACAACGGCATCTGTCGGCATTGTAAAACATTGTGTAGGGGGCTGGAAACATACTGTTCGGGAATATTTTATATTTTAACTACTACCATAGACGATGTTGTTCTTTGGATGGTAGTTTGTTTCTTTGCGCCTTTTACTCTCTGAAAGTTGCGACCGATAGCCGCCAGAGCAACGACAACTTTCAAAGTTGACGGACAGTAGTCGCCCCTCGCAACTCGGCGATTACGCACAGATACCGCTGCCCATCACCACTCGCTATTCGCTTGCTTACAAAGTGCATATTTCGTTCGACCTCGAAAAAGAAGGATTTCATCGATTTGGTGCAAGAAATTAGCTTACTTAGTAAGAAACTTCTACATCTTAAGAATACAACATCGTATATTAAATGGGGTAGGAATAACCGGGAACAAAAATACAGTCCACTTTTACTATCCTTAAATTGCCCTCGTTTCATACCAACTCAGAATCCGCGATTCTAGACTAGTTCAGGAAGCTCCCGGACACAAAAGACAAGCGGATTCCCCTACACATACAAAACACAAGCATAACCACCCAGACCGAACATATGTGTATGGCCAATAGAAACATTTGCCCCCAGTGGAAATCGAAAAAAAGTGGGCTCGCTACAACTGTGTCTTAACCGTCATCTTGCTTTATAAAATTCATTATATTATTATATTTAAATTAATATTAAAACACTGTTGTCTTGCCTAGAAGGTCGAATATACACCAGCTTACAAAAAAACATAAATCTATAAAGGAATTATAATTTAAATTAAATAAATAAATAAACTCTACACACTCAACGGCCTCACTAGGATAGTTATATTCTGTGTCGGGGTCCGGAAACATTTACAATGACAGACAGTGTTTACTTGTGCAAGAAAACTCAGTTCTTCCATAATAATTCTATACAGACTAAAATACAAGCAGTAAGTTGCATCAAAAGGGTTAGGAAAAACCAAATAATAAATACAATAAAATTAAATAATTTTGATAACCGTTCTTGTATAGTGGTACGATATTAACGTTTACTCGCATGAAATGCATGTTTATTTCTCACTATTATCCTTACGTCAACATGGCGTCAATACCCTCGGTCATTGAGCTGTCATTTTCAGCTGTTGCGATATAACCTTTGATAAAATAAGTAAGCCAGATAGACAATTTATTTTAGTCAATAGTTATTGGGTCACCTTTAAAAAGGTCAGATTCTGTGTAAAATTAATGACTTGTCAAATAAACAAATATAATGACAATGTAAACAGCTTTTATTTATTCCAAGAACAACGATTAAAATACTAACTCGTGATTTTATTCAAGCGACTGCCGTCAAAAGTATTGACGAATTCGAAAAGAAGAAAAGAATTTCGCATTTCTCGCGATTTGTAATGTGAATAAATAACGTTTAACGTTTAATAATCAAAGATGTTTTACGAAAAATTCAGTACTTGATAAAACAAATAACTTTAGGCCAATAACAAAAAAAATACTTTGACTCGCTACACAAGTATTACATTGTTCTGAAATCACAACTTTGTTGAGAAGTGATACCTTCTGAGTAGCGTATCTGGTGGGTAATATTATATTTATTTGCTTACTTCATTTTGATTTTTGTTGTTGGAATTCAGTAGAAGTTATGGCGGATATTTATATATTTTATTGACAAAATAACATGGTACTAATATTTTACACTAGATTTGAAGTTATGAAGATTCAAAGCTTGATGTTAGTCAAAGCTATTAGTGTATATAAGGTGCTTCACTTTTAGGTGCGATAATTTTGCGGGAAGCTTCTATAAGACTATACAGGCTTGTGTTATGGTGTGTCTGTGCTCGTTATTGTGAGTGTTTCCGGACCCCCCATACAGGATGCTACCTAACCTAATGGAGGCCGTTGAGTGTATAGCGTTTATTTACTTATTATTAATTAAAAACAGTTTCATTTATGTGTTATAAATAGCTTATTTCCTACCTTAGTGAAGACTTCCCTATTCGTCCCCTGTATGAGAGAGAAAAGTGTTCAACTCTCTTCCGGCAAGATGACACTAACTAAGTCACTTTACCTGCTGGTAACCTAACAACCGAGCGAGTTTATCCGTCGTCCCAGAGACTAAAAACGAACTTTTTGTCTGCTTCTTCTTTTTTTTTTATGTTAGAAGTTGGCAAACAAGCATACGGCCCACATGATGGTAAGTGGCTGCCGCAGCCTATGAGCGCTTGCAGCACCATTAGTAGGTGCCACTCACGCGTTGCCAACCTCGAGATATTAGTTCTTAAATCTCGTTCGCCCAGTAATTTCACTAGCGTACAGTGCCCTTCAAACCGGAACACAGTAGTGCCTAAGCACTACTATTTGGCGGCAGAATATTGGACACTGCGGTGGTACCTACCTAGCCGGCCTCTTGCAACAAAAGACCTACCACCACTGTGACTGATTGCACTGGTGGAATAATCACTGTTGTGACAGAGGTTATCCCAACAGCGGGCGATGGGGTCGTCACATCCCGACGCTCTTATCCCACGCTAAGTGGGGTAGGCACAGCACGTCTTCTTCTTCCATTATTTTCTATCATTCGTCATCTCTGCACTCACTCCCTTTCTACGCATATCCTCTTCCACACATTTCATCCACGTCTTTTTCGGGCATCCTTTCTCCACACTACCACTCACTTTCAAACTTCCCCTTACAAAAGCGAACTTTTTGTCGTAGGAAAAAAATCGTATATGCACCACGGGACAGAAGTACGACATTGCCAACCACGGTTAGTAGTAATGCGCGGGGGAGAATGTCCTTCTTTTCTCGCTCGGTAATTGACTATTATAACATTAAATTGTTTATTTATAATTATTTACAAACAAACATCTTACTAAGTTAATTTATGTAGTAGCTCGTTTTAATTCAACGCACTATTGTTAAAACTGAGTTAGTATTCGAAATGAGTAGAGAGTAGAGACCTTTATATCGGATCTGACGTGAAACCATAATCCATTTAGACAGATGGTTTTCGAAAGGAAATTAGAATTAATCGTGAACTTTATTATTATTTGTTATATAATTTACTGTTGTAACTGTAGTCTTTGGACATAAACATAATGTCATATGCGAGGAAAAGGAAAGAAGATTTTGGGTCTACAGTCAGTGACGTTCATTCAATATAGGCAATGTAGGCACTTTACCAATACCGGTACCGGTAATTACCGGTACCGTATTTTGGGATGGTAAAGTACATTACTATATAATACCTTCACGTCCATAATCTCTTACTTATCGTCCATATTCTGTCCTACTCATAGTTTAGTTCATGCCTATTTTACTGACAATTATTTTGGCTTAATTTAAGTTTTTTTTAAGACTATTAGCAATGCTTTTTCAAGGCATTACTAATATTCCTATTGCTCTTCCAAATATGCTCGTAGCTTGCGATATGAGTCGGTACGACAATAGCCCAAGGGGGTCATGATCGAATCCACGACTCTCACGATAACGGAGCGAAGTCGGCTCTTCTACCGTTAAGCTATTGAGGCTTCTTTAAATTATTCTTGTCTTGAAATCGTTCCCTTAGCATCAATAATAAAACCCCTCCGATAGTTCTAATTAGTATTTAGAATTGTATTTTACCCACGCTAAGTTTTATAGCAACCGCATACAGTACTTTTTACTCTAAAAAGTACTTTTGCTATAAAACAAGTAGCCACAGAATTACTCATGTTTTCGTTTCATACAGGTACTGTACTTTACTGTTACCTTGGAAAAGTATTTTTTATTATTCAAGGAGCACAAGCCAACGAGTTTGAAACTCGCATTAATAGCAATCGTCAGTTTTTTTTTTCAGGGAAATTATTTCGTTCAAATTACATTCCTATTTGCAATTTCTTAGGGTTCCGTACCCAAATGGCAAAAAACGAAATCTTTTGAATTTCGTCTTCGTCACAGTCATATTACTCAGAGACTATTGACACTATACGAAATTTAGTAAAAAAATATGTAGTGATAGTCACTACACATTTTTTTACTAAATTTCTAATAATTTAAACTAGTAGTGAAATCCGAAAATATGTAAAAATATTAAAATACATAAAAATCTCCATACATATAACTGGGGGTTGAAATGAAAACTTGACCTATGGCAACGTGTGAGGTAAAAATTAAAATGTGTATATCATTACAACATCAAGAGTAAGCAAATTAAGTAATTAACAGTATAATTATACTTGGACATATTACATGTCAAACAGTAATTATCATAACAAAATAAAGGCATAACTTTATATTTGGACGCAAATAAGCAATACCATGTCAACTCACAAAATTGAAAAAACTGAGTTATATATGCAGAAGTGTTGTTAAATGGCTGAAGAACATTTTTCTTTAGTATTTGTAAGGCTTTAAGCTTTAAAACTTCTAACAAAGCCATTTTTTCAATCATGCATTTTATGTATTTTGTCAAACATTTTGTGTTATATATTATATACGAAATTTGCAGTTTGTATACTTATTTTTTGTGAAAATAGTCGTGTGGGTTGACATGGTATTGCTTATTTGCGTCCATTTATAAGTCATTATTAAACTTAAGCACTCATGCTTCCTTCAGACGACGCACGCCACCCGCTTCAGCACTCGAGTCTCACTCGCTTTGAAATATGTTGAATATAATCTGAGTCTTGTAGACACCGTTGTGGCGTTGTAGGTAGCGAATCTGCCTTTAGCCTCAACGATTGCGGGTTCCAGTCCCGCTCGGGAAGATGTTTGCATTGATCTGACAAATATGTATTTCGATCTGGGCGTTTGTCCTTGTAGGTCTCCCCATCGTGCCTCGGAGACCATGTTAAGTTTCGGTCCCGGTTGTTGTCACATAACATCTGATAATAATCGATTACTCTTGATAAGTAAATTGTTCTCATCCAATGATTTACTGGTTCGCCCTAAGGTTTGCGGAGGTCAGATGGCAATAGCTCTGTGTAAAAACTAGTAACCTGTCAAATCAGTAATAAGAAGACCCCATGCTAGGAAGAAGATAAAGATAATCTGAGTCTATAGCACATCAATAAATCTCAAACTGCATTTACCGAAGTCCAACTGCACACGCGTGTCGGTGGATAAAAATCGAAAACAATTATATTCGCCAATTTTTTTTGTCATGACGGTTGGCAAACTAGCATACGGTAAGCCTGATGGTAAGCAGTCAAAACCTATGAACGCTTGCGACAAGGACAAGGGATAAGAGGGAAGTTATGTGATGGGAAAAAGGAAGGACTGGGAGATTGGGCCTCCGGTTTTTCCACTCATCGCACTAAACGCAACAGATTGTTACTTTTCGCCGATTAATAATCGCTTAACATCAGACGAGTCTCATTGCTCGATTGCCCTTTAACATAAAAAAATATCTATAGATAAGATATTAAAATTGTGTTTAGTGTGTAAATTCGAGTGATGCTTGATGTGTCTGTGTTGTATAGCTTTGTTCATTAAATTGAGAGTGTTATAAAGGATTAATGGATTTCAGAAGATAGGAGTGTTTTAGTCTAGATATTTTGATTAAGTTCTCTACAAATTGGTTCTTGTGTAGTTCATGAATATATTATGCTGTAGGATTTTATTCGTACCACTTTTAATTGGATTAGAATATGTTATGTGAAGATTAATTAGATTTTTTTAAATTAGTTTTTTCGCTTGCAGTAATTAATCTAGTTGTTATGCCGGACGGTTTTCTAAAAGTTATTTTTATATTTTATGAAGACGACACCAATTTCATTAGTTGCGCAATTAACTGATTTGTATGTCTTTAATCCAACGGTAATTTCATTTTGATCACTACCTCAATTTCATTAGAAATGAAGATAATAGAAATTGTTGAATGAACACAGTACACAGCACACATACAAAATACATATAATAACCGCATTTTCTAAGTAGACTAAAAAGACCTCACTTTATCGGTCGTAAACCTTTTATCTATAGAATAGTATAGTAATAAAGAAACATGAAGAAGAACTCAATACATAAATCTCCCTTTTACATATGAATGGCAATAGATAAACGCAAAAAAACCTTTTACGTAAAATGCATATTTACTTCCGCTCCTATTCATTCCTTGAAATCGTACATTCATTCTGAAAACCTTTATGAAGTATATGTATAAGAATGCTCATTATTTTTATACAGAGTTTTCCTTTTTTATGAATTCACAAACAAGTGTAAGGCCTGTCTGATGGTAAGCGTTCATTTTAGCTTATAGACATTAATACCAACAAAATTACTGACGTACACGGAAGGTGAGAGAAAGGGGGAAAAGAAGTAAGGATTTGTTGTCTCTTTCTAAAATTATTTGTATCTTTGTCTTGACGTTTTATTAACGGTCGGCTCTCTTTATCATTCTTTGCCGAATTTTTGGTTCTGGGTCGTCAAGTTCTTGCTTCAGGTCATTGTCGTTGTGTTCCAACTTACTTAGTCTTTTGTTTTTCGGGCGTTCTAATTTTATGACCGGACCTGAAACTTTTTCGGATATATTAGTTTCTTACTTTGTCACACTTCATACATTCTGCCCACTCAACAATACACCCAAAAAATACACAACCACCCACACAAATACATGTGATGATGAGAAACGAACATCTATATTGATTGGGGAACGACGTCGAGGCCAATATAAGACTGGCTTACTAAAATTTTTTTATATCATGACGGTTGGCAAACAAGCATTCGGTCCGCCTGATGGTAAACAGTCACTGCAGCCTATGAACGCTTGCGATACTTGAAGTATCACAAGCGCGTTGCCAACCCGAGAGATAGGAAGGAAGGCATGAGAAAGGAAAAAAAGGAAGTGTACAGAGGGGTTAGGAGATTGGGCCTCTGGCCCCTCACTCA
Source organism: Hestina assimilis (assembly GCA_023373885.1). NCBI lineage: Eukaryota > Metazoa > Arthropoda > Insecta > Lepidoptera > Nymphalidae > Hestina > Hestina assimilis. The sequence goes on from CM041750.1 coordinate 13,461,793, forward strand.
TCGCAACAGTACTCTGTTATTATTTGCCGATTTACTGTGAGAGTGTAGTACTTTCCCGATCGATCCGGGCTTTATGTGGTGGGAAAAGTATAGCTTTAATCACTACATAGTATAAAACAAAGTCCCTTTCTCTGTCCCTATGTATACTTAAATCTTTAAAACTTTTGATTTTGATTTAGATTTTCATGCGGTTTTTTTTTAATAGATAGAGTGATTGAAGAGGAAGGTTTATATGTATAAAAATTGTGGAGAAAAAAAAATATTGTTGAGGTTTCTAATGTGATGTCGTAAATAATTACATTTAACGGGTGCGGGCCACGGGCAGTAATGAATAAATCAAAACTACTGGATCGATTTTAATAATTTTTTCAGTGAATGACATAGGCTATATATTTTATACCCGTGCGAAGCCGGAGCGGGCCGCTAGTAATACAATATAATCCAATGCTTTACAATAGTCAACTATATTAATTTAATACACAATCAAATATAGGATATATAACTACATTATTTAGAAATATTACGATGTTGATTAACATTATTATGCCGGAGTAGTATAAGGAAGCAACGGGGCAAGAGTAACGAAATTATTACCAACCCTTAACAATGTTCACTATAGTTACAGACCGACTTGCGACGTGGAGAAAATGTCTAATTTGATTGAGACAGAACTTGTCTTTAGAGCAACAGAATTCTCAACTACTTTTTACTCGTAACGACTCAGTCAGAAGTTATTTTCTTAACCTAGTTTATAGGCTAATTAAATATGTTAAAACAATAGACTTACTACATGCTATGGACCGGAATCACCGACCGGGGGGACCGAGTACAGAGACCCTGCCGTGATAAAGGGGCCCTCATGGGGGCTCAAATTTGATTCCATCCTAAGGGTGTCTCCCGCGGAGCCGAACCACGGCTAAAGACGTCATCGAAGATGGAGGCAGTGCTCAGAGTGCAGAATACACGATGGCCTCACCCGACGGTGTGAGGAGGCTCTTTCATATGGACATAATGTTTTAGACTCGTTTGCGCTCCTTCTTAAATTCAACTCCAACGGAACGAAGTTAGTCACCCGGTGCGGCTACCTAGCCGACCTGTTGCAATAAGAGGCCTACCACCAAGTCAAGTTAGTTCCTTTCTGTCCCTTTTCAGGGGGCAAAGTGATGAATCTGGAACCACTAGTGAACACTGTCTATGGTAATAGCAAAAAGTACTGTTCCAGAAAATTCCTAAAAAAGCAAAGCTCCATTCACACATTTACTAGCAATATACCAAGCTTTTTATCAGAGTCCACTAGCTATTTACTTTTTAATTAAGTTACTACTTTTTGAACAGAGCGATAACAAGAGCGATCTGAACCTCAACAGCTCTGAAGCGAATCTATAATAAAACATTTTTGTTGGTGATGACATTTCATCATGTGTTTTCATTTTCTAATCGTTTTAGTTCAGTTAGTCAGGCTTCCTTAAAGGTTCGTAACAAGATACTAGTTTTTAAATAAAGGCTTTCCATGTCTTGATTGGGCTCCCATTAAACTAGTGATATAGTGATATGTCTTATGTATATAATGTCACTGAAAAGAAGTACAAACAGTTATACCAAAAAAGATAACTATTCGGCTGAAATAAAAATATGCCTCCAGCAAGAATCAAAATAAACAGAATCACTGTTTTTTAAAGGCAGTTAAAATCTGGATTTTAGTTGCTTCATTATTTACACTACATAATGATTATTGAAATGATTTTTATTTTTAATTACCTACTCATTGCTTTGTCCAATTAATGATATGATTGCTATAATAATAACTTTCACAACTATATTTCTATTGTTTTCAACAATTATATTTTCATTAAATAAAATTTAATTATGTCGTTATGTTCATATTATTAGCATAGTTTTGATTCTGCAATTTATATTATAGTAGCTGTGCCCGTGATGCCACTCACCTATACCTTAATGGAATCATTGTGTAGTTTTTTTTTATTTCCACAAACTTTTTCTAGAATAAAAATAGCCTAAATGACTATTATAACATAGGCTATCTACCAGTATACTTTCTGTTCGATTCTACTTAGCCATTTCGAAGAATACTAGTCGGAACAAACAGACTAAAAGACAGAATGGCAACAAGTGTTTGCCACAACAGCACAGCTGAGATGGCCCAATAGATAGAAAACGTAGTCTACGTTTTCTTAACGGAATGTCGCCTGTCCGAAACCGGACAAACATCTCTGTGTTTTCCTGGCCTCGGAATGTGACGACCCCATCGCCCGCTGTTGGGATAACCTCTGTAACAGCAGACATTATTCCACCAGTGTAGTCAGTCACACTGGTGGTAGGTATTTTGTTGCAAGTGGCCGGCTAGGTTAGATACCACCACAGTGTTAATTATTCTGCCGCCAAATAGTAGTGCTTAGACATTATTGTGTACCGGTTTGAAAGACACTGTAGGCTAGTGAAATTACTGGGCAGAGGAAATTTAAGAACCAATATCTCGAGGTTGGCAACGTGCGAGTGGCACCTACTAATGGTGCTGCAAGCGCTCATAGGCTACAGCAACTACTTACCATCAGGTGGGCCGTATGCTTGTTTGCCAACTTGTAACATAAAAAAGTGACTAATTTGTGTTTCAAATTTATCAAATATTCGAATTATATTAATTAAGATATATTTATGAAAAAATAATCAACAACTATTCCCGCGGCTTCATTTGCAGAAATGTTTTTTAATGACAATGACCTTTATTAAAATATAAATGATTGGTACCCGATACGAACTTACATCCCACCCAACCTTTTTCAATTTATGTTTTTGCGACAAATAATATCCTATAACCATATTCGTTATTCCGTCCGTCTTAATATCAAAACTTATTATATCGATTTAGTAGTTAAGGCAAAGTGTAACAAACAAAAAAAAAACACTGGTATTTTTGATATAATAAACAAATGCAACAGCATTAAAAAATCAATCGCTTAACTCTGAGATTTCTGAGAAAAAAAATCGCACTTTGACATTTTCAGCAAACTCATCAAAACAATCCAAGAGTCTAACTCAGATTGCTATTTTTTCGTTCAAACGTCTGATGAAAAATAGAATTTCTTCGACACGAATTTATATTAATCTTTTCCGCGTTGACTTAATACGAAATATCCGCAGCAGGCCCGGTTAATGGATCGATGGTGAATGATGGATGATGGGAAGTTTATAAACAAAACCTTTGTGATTGTCAACAACCTACCATTAAGATGTCTGAGCACATTTCACGGTTGTTCATTTTTATATTATTGTGTAAGAAATTTCTTGAAATTCCTGAAAGCTGTTTCTATATTCAGTAATATAAATAAATAAATGAAAAATAAAGGCTACACACTCTACAGCTCCCATTACGATATTTATATCCTGTGATCTGGAAACATACACATTGACAAGGACTAACACGCCCAGATCGGAAAACATGCCTGTATGATCAATACAAACAGCTGCTCCGAGTGGGAGTGTTTGAAAGAGTTTGGTCCCCGCTTCGTCACAACGTCTTTAATAATAAATATTATGTATGTATCTGTATCTTAACTGTGCCTCAGAGAGCACGGTAAGCTGTCAGTCCCGGTTGTTATCACATAACATCTGATAATAATCGTTACCTCTTGATCATTAAATTGCTCTTATCCAATGAGTTACTAGTTCACCCTTAGGGTTGCGGAGGTGAGATGGCAATCACTCCATGTAAAAACTAGTAACCTGTCAAATCCGGATAAGAGTAATAAGCAGACCAAGGTTTAATAAAATACGAGGAATAATGCTAGACCGAAGAAGTATGTATATGTATTTTTGCAATGTGCTAAATAGATACGTCCGGCAATTCGGTTCCTATCAAGCATGAATAATTTTTAGATAACTTATTTATTAATTTAAATTTAAATTAATTGTAGCTTTAATATAGGGTAAAATATTTAAATAAAATAGCGTATTAAAATCACTACATATTATAAAATAAAGTTCCCCTTCGCGTCTGTTTGCAATAAATAAAAAAAAATGTTAACGGATTTTCATGTAGTTTTCAGTAATAGACAGAATAAGGCTTAAGAGCATAATTCATTAAAGTTTTGTGTATATTGGTTGCAACAGACTATAATTATTGAATTTTTTTTTTTTTATGTTAGAAGTTGGCAAACAAGCATACTGATGGTAAGTGGCTGCTGCAGCCTATGAGCGCTTGCAGCACCATTAGTAGGTGCCACTCGCGCGTTGCCAACCTCGAGATATTAGTTCTTAAATCTCGTTCGCCCAGTAATTTCACTAGCGTACAATGCCCTTCAAACCGGAACACAGTAGACCCTAAGCACTACTGTTTGGCGGCAGAATATTAGACACTGCGGTGGTACCTACCTAGCTGGCCTCTTGCAACAAAAGACCTACCACCAGTGTGACTGATTGCACTGGTGGAATAATCTCTGTTGTGACAGAGGTTATCCCAACAGCTGTTGAAAATGTCGGAAAAAGTCAAACCGAACCCTTTGTTGCAGAAGTAACGCGTGGAGAGGTCTACCAGTATATTATAATTAAGCGTATATTAAACCTCAAGAAGTTAAATAAAAATCATTAAATCCTCAATCCACTTTACTTCTAAAAGGGCTATAAATTAACATGAAAGTTGACCTGACTGACCCGGTTGGGCTATTGTCCTACCCACTCTTCGCACAGCCACTCTCAGTTGGATAAGAAATAGGGTTATTGGCATTTGTACTAATTTATTACATTATATAATTATAGTTATATATACATATATTTGTTTAGTACATTATTTAAATTTAATTATAAATAAATTAGGATATTAATGTCCTGAGTTGGAGTCCGGAAACAGACAAAGACAAGGACAAACAAAGACCGGAAGACATTTAAATCCATTAAAAAATAATGGGTGAGAATTATACACAGACATAACTTAAGACTGAAACAGATAAAGAAGAGAAGTTATCATATTTTTCTTCTTCTTTCTTCTTCTCTCTAAGCGTCTTCTACTTCTTCTCTCCCACGTAATGAAATGTTCCTAAACGTGACGCCTAAATATCAAGTCTCGCTCTCCCGATGACGTCCCAAGACCTAGGCTCAGAGACCTCGCACGACCTCTGGGACGGATTGAACTTGTTCCCCGCACGAGCTGTCAATCTTTTACCGGCTGAAATCTGCTGACCCGACCCCCCACCGGTGACACTGTCAAGGCCACTCGGGCCAACAGTAATAGACACTCAAAAAAAAAATCAATTATCGAAACCTCGTCTAAGAAGTTTCACTGCAAACATATATATTTTTTAAGGAATATTAGCAATCAAGCTTGCGCTAGGAGGTTATTATCGAACCCGCGACTCTCACATTATCGGAGCGGAGACGGCTCTTCTACCGTTGACCTATTGTAGCTTTTATATACTTTGGTTAAGAAAGCGCTTCTGTACCATAATTCGAAAAACCGCAATGTAATTTTGATGGTAGCTACTAAGTATTACAGTCAAACCAGCAACTACGATACGACACAAAAACTTCAATAAAGTCTTTTACTTCTTTTAAGCCTGAATGTCTACCTAAACTCCCAGTTAAAAGCGGTAACGACTCTAAAAATGCTGGTCGTACGAAATTAAGTGGTTTGGACGGTCCCCAATGCTAGGACGATACGAATTTTTAACGTAAAAAGTCTTAATTTCGTTGGCTTCGAGTTGCCCATGAACATTGCGCTGTTTCAAAAACTGGATATAAAAACAAACGAGAGTCCCTGATTGTATCTTACTATAGGTATCAACTAGGATTATATTATTATTTATATTTTAGAGGCGACACCGTCACCTCACTGTTCAGATAATCTCTGTCACAGCAGAGATTATTCCACTAGTGCAATCAGTCATACTGGTAGGTCTTCTGTTGCAAAAGGCCAGCTAGGTAGGTGTGGTACCTGCGTCAAATATTCTACCGAAAAGCAGCAGTTTTTGGCATTATTGTGTTCCGGTTTGAAGGGCTAGTGAAATTACTGGGAAAACGAGATTTAAGAACTTATATTTCGATGTTTGCAACGTGTGAGTGACATCTACAATAGGTGTTCCAAGCGCTCATAGTAGGCCGTATGCTTGCTTGCCAACGTAGTAACATAAAAAATGTATGAAAAAGCTGAGAATGTCTTCTTTCAAAAGAGAAAGTTATTTGTTTCTTGTATACTGTTACACTTATTCAGGAATGAGCATTCGTTCGCCCGCCTCAGCCACTTGACTTAATTTATATAAATATCGCCAACCGCTCGATCTAAAAACGTGAAATTTGTTTAAAAAACCGGTCAATTGCGAATCGGTCCCGCGGATGACGGGTTCCGTACGAACCTATAGGGTAGTTCCGGTTGACCTAGAATTGTCAATTTACAGCACAAGTAAAGGGAAAATTCCGAAAAATAAAAAATTGAGGTGAATTTTGGTACTTACAAATTTTCGCCAAAATCTAAATTTGGCTATATCATTGTATCGTGTTGGCTTAGGTCTTTGAGTTTTTTTTCGAGGTGTGCCCTGCGTGGAACGGGGAACGCCAAGTCTTGGTCAACCTGATTGGGCGAGACCTCTCCCTGCCGGCAGTCGTGTCGGCAATGTTAGAGAGGGAATCGGCGTGGAGGGCCATTGTCTCCTTCTGTGAGACCGTCATGGTCCGGAAGGAGACGGCCGAGCGGGATCGGGAGAGGGCCGATCCTGCTAGACGCCAACGACGGCGGCGGCGTCGACCACCTGATGCCGCTAGCCGTCCCGGCCCCTCAGCCCCTTTACCCGGGGCTATATAAATAGGGTGTGCCCTCGGGCCGTGGACGCACAGGGTGGGGAACCTGTGCGTACGTGTTGAGCGGCCCTGACAAAAAGGCAGTCGCTGTGGCCCGAATGCCGTACACTCTTCCTTGAGAAGCGTAGGGAGGCATTCCATCTTGCCCCTGGGACCGAGCTCTACCAGCACAGTGCTCGAGATGCTCCTGTTTTGAGTTCTGTAAGAGATCCCGGAGCCTCTCTCTGTCATTGAGGTCGGCCACCGAGGAGGTTTTAGTGGGTACCCATGAAAGACCACCTGTCATGGAACCCGAAATAACCCGGTTCTCCTCCCTAGGAGGTCGGGTATCTGTGAAGCAGATTTCCTCCCCGACAACAAAAAAATAAAAAGGACTGAGTTTTATGCACCTAATAGGAACTTTAGACCTCAGTATCTGCTATAAATTTCAACTTCCTAGGTCTACCTCTTCCTGAGAAAATCGGTGGTGACACACGGACGGACGGACAAGAGAGTGATCTTATAAGGCTTCCTTTTTTACCCTTTGAAGTACGGAACCCTAAAAATTATTATTGCGATCACTATGAAAGGATTTTTTGTAGCTCAACTCCTAATGGCCTTAATAAAAACGTGCAATGAATAAGTGAAATGTTTTATAATTGCTTTTCATGGCTTAATGTTATATTTGAACATTCAACAGCCAAAAGCAGTACAAATAATATTGTTGCCAGTCATATTATTGTTGGAAATATTATTAATTGTAAGTCCAATGACAATGGTTGAAAATATGATGGCGGTTTTGTGTTGAAATAAACGGAATTAAGTTAAAAGGCTGTGTACAAAATGGTTTTAGCTGCCAAATATATTTATTATTTTTAATTGTATGTTCATTATAACGACGATGTTGTGGCGCAGCGGTAGCATACATTCCTTAATCGCCACAGGTCGTTAGATTCGCGCTCGGAGCAGATTTTTGTATTAACCATACAGACATGTTGTCACGTTTGGGTGTATTGGTCGTTGTGTATGTTTCCGTATCCCCGACACAGGATATAGCTATCCTAATGAAGGCCGTTGGGTGTGTAGCATTTGTTATATTATTATTATAAAACTTTCAATACCGCTTCTTCATTTCCTCATTTAGTTATTCTCATTAACAAATTTACTTTAATAAAGCTATTTTAAAAATTGGATACCCAGATATACAACGTAACCTCAGCGCTTCCAAATTAATTTTTACACAAAATTAATGTAATGACCACGCGATATAATAATTATTAAAACCGTACGTGTCACGGTTTAAGTGATTAAGAGTTTTAATTGCATACGATTTTATTAAACTAGCTTCTTTATTAAACACGCCTGTATGGTCAATACAAACATCTGCTCTGAGCGCGAATCGAACGCACTGAGGCGCATAGCAGGTTCGCCAACGCTGCGACACAGTGCATTTTGCATTTTATTCGATCACTGCGAGCGCTAGAAGTCCAAACCCTAACCCTTCTGTCTAGCTTCTGTTCTTCTTCTTCTTCTTCATCCTAGCATTATTCGCGGTATTTTATGTACCCAGGGTCTGCTGATTACTCTTATTCGGATTTGACAGGTTACTAGTTTTTACACGGAGCGATTGCCATCTGACCTCCGCAACCCTAAGGGCGAACCAGTAGCTCATTGAATAAGAGCAATTTACTTATCAAGAGTTAACGATTATTATCAGATTTTATTGATAATAACCGGGACCGACAGCTTAACGTGCTCTCCGAGGCACGGTGGGGAGACCCACACGGACAAACGCCCAGACCGAGACAGAAATTTTAACAAACATCTGCCCGAGCGGGAATCGAACCCGCAACCGTCGAGACTAAAGGTAGACAGGCTACCGTTCTTCTTCTATCCCTCTGTTATACTCATCAACTCAATGACAACGTACGGTGATTCTTCTGATATTGGTATTGAAATGCTTAATAGACAGGTCGTAGGCAAGTAGCCAAGTAGAGAGAGTAGAACTAATAGGCTGTTGTGTGTTAAGTGTTTATTTATTACTTAAAGTAACTGTGTCGTCATGGTCGTCATAGAAACCAACCAAACCTTCTCGTGGCTAGGGGGCGTAAATAAACTCCTAGTACGATGTAAATGACAACCTAAACTAAGCTGCATCGCTATTTCGTACCATGGCTTATATATTTACACGTCATGCTCCTATGAAACCTGATCGTTTTGCTGCCTGAATTGGGTCACAATAGAATTGTTACTAGATTTCGTGGTAGATCCCTAGGTCAGCCATTTTAGTTTTAACGTGACAGACTCATTCTCTCGCAAAAAGAGTTAAAATATAGAAAGGAAGAGCAGTTGAAAACAATGAAATAAAAGAAGATATCAAATCTAAGCTATACGTTCTATTTGACTTGTAAAAATTTATGCCACCAATATTAGTAAAAGTTATAAGTCAAACAAAGTTCCTTTAACTCCTGATACTGTTGATGTTGACACTTGACACTTATCAAAGTAAACAATTCTATAAAACTTCATATTTATGAGCGAATAAAGAATTTTGTCACGAAAAACACCTACGAGGAAAATTGATTCGATTTGATTATATTGTAAGTCTAAATGCTTGTTACTCAAACATCCACTTCTATTAAAAATAAAGAGGCGATAATCTAATAAATAATAAAATTGTGTGGACGGAGGACCCCCGTCAGGAACACAGTACTTACGTCATTTTTTCAACTCTGAATGTAATTCGAAATGAAATCTGTATATTTCTATAGGTAATGTGATAAAAAGAGACGGGGACAGAGAGAGAGAGAGAGAGAGAGACATAGATGCGCACCCGGCTGTGTAGTGTGCACTCACTTGCTTGTATGCTCATTTGCTTGTGGCCGAAACACACACGCACACACACAGCATGCGGCATTTCGTTACGATATCTACTAGGTATATCAAACTACCCGTAAGCCGCGTTTAAGGAACTTCGTTCCAGTCAAAAGTAAATAATATAAATATTATAATATTAGAAAAAAATACTATATTATACATATTTAATTATTCTACAATGATACTTCCAAAAAGTATCGTAGCTGAGTACGCTTACAAGACTAGATATTGCTTGTAGTCTACAATTAAAGTACATTCTTAAAGGATCTTTATCCATCTATTTGTGTTATGGGCATCAAGACACTGCACGACACGTAACTATATTTCCGCCTTTATAAGCTTGCAAAACCCACGAACCAGAAAGCGTAGCTGGCTATAAGTAAACTAGTTATATAAATAAATACTTTAAAAAAAATTACACTTACGATATTTTATTATAATAAACAATAAATTTGAGTTCATTAAATAGTACACGTAATCAACCGTTTCGTAGTATTGTTATTGATTATTTAAGGCAACTTTATCGTAACAATACTATTCGTCTGTCCAATTTTCACTTCAAAACTTTATTGAAACTTGGCATTTATTGGCGATATTCCTCTTTGAGCAATTGCGGAGTGAACTGATAGCGAGCTGGCTTGTAAAAAATACTGATACGGTGAATATTTTTTGGTTTGAATATTATGAAGAAGTCTTGCGTTCAGCAGAAAATTATTAACTACAAAGTCATAAACTGTATTTAGTTTTTACGTGCTGAAGCTTCACATGAAACGATGTGGCGTAAGCTTGTTACAATGGGAGAGGGGACTGGCTAAGGACCGAACACAGTGGAGGCGTCTAAACGGTAAGCTTAGCCGTTAAAGAAAAAATTGAGCAGAGCTCAACGCGAAGCGTGATGACACCAGACCCGACCACCTGCGGTCATATGCTATAATTTTGTTGGAGGAGTACTGACCTGAGCTAACCACCCTCTTCAAATAATTAAAGCAGTCGCCAACGCCAAAAATGGTCGAATGATGGTGATGATGTTAGTTTACCTTCATTTTGACTGAGGAAGTATTACTCCCTGTCATTATATTTGTATGAGTAACGTAATATGCCACCACTTGTGTTGCAAATATCCAGACCAGTTACCATTCACAATAAGAATGCAACTTACCAATCGATCGATCGTGCGGTAGCTCGTTGAATTAAGCATATATCGATGATTTTTGTCTCTTTCTGTTCAAAAGTTGTTGTTCGACGACTTATTCGGTTTACCATCGATTGACGAACGATAGATTTGTGTGATACCACCCTTAGGTATTATTGTGTGTTTCGAAGTCTATTTTATTAATTTATTAAGTCAGTTTCGTATATTTTGGTTTTGTCTATATAAATTCTAACATTGTTGAATAGAAACCGCGAAAATAATTTGAAAACGTTTGCATCACTGGTCAGTTTGTGAGTAAATCTAGTGTGTATTTATTGAATTGCAAATCAGCGCTTGCTTTGTTATCCATTAAATTGTATTGAATAATTTAAAACTGACCTCAAAAATAATATATTATCATTCAATAATTTAGAAGTTTGATATTTTTTTAGGAAGAGGCAAAGGCGGCTACTGCAGTTCGCCTTCTGAAACTATTAGCCGTCTTCTCGTTTTGACTCTACTTCCACTTACCATCAGGCAGAGTAGGATCTTCTGCCCGATCTTCTCATTAAATTCTGCAAGATTGCCAGAAAGTAAGCCCCGTTTACTAGGAGGCGTCACTTTGCGCGCCTGCTTCCTCCACCCTAGAACAGCTACGGTGGAAGGTGCATTTAGCTCCTCCGCACGTCATCAGGGCGGGAGAAGCCGCTTATATTCGGGCACCCTTTCGGCGGTGGCAGAGGCCGGCCTTTCCGCGGGGGCGTCATGGTTGTTTGCGGAAGCGATCCCAAGACGTCGCACTTTAACGATGAGGGTATTGCCGCTGGACTTGCAGGTGGCCGATTCCAATACTACCTAGACTACTTGACGCGTAAACTACGTGCAGTGATGTGCGTAAATGAATTTCTCAGCAAAACCAAAAAAAGGAAGCCCCGTACAACCTACATGCTAAACTCTAAGTCTCTACTATAATATTAAAATAAAACCCAGTAAAGAATGTCTCTATCGTGACCACATAGAGATTTATGTTCTTAATAAAACCACATCCTCACGCACTTGTAGAGGTTAGAAGTTACTAAAGTACCTTAGCTTGACTATTGTGAGGATACTTATTCCATTTTCGCCTTTATCTCGTTGCAGCTAAAGTTCAGTTTCGTTTGAAAGTTTTTAAGCTTACTCTGTATTTGACGTACGTTGAAGATATCTCACTGAAATAAGACTTCACATATATTTTATTGAGTTACGAGGACCGCGTCTGATAGCGGATAGCATCTTTCCTTATAGGTTTACGGGTTTGCAGGTAGCAGTTACGTTAATTATTGAATAACATAGAACTTGTGTGTGTCGATGGTCTTTGAAGATTTATACTAGGTTCTGCCAGTGGCTTCACTCGCACGAATAACCATTTTAATCTAGCAAATGTAATGCGCGCGGATACGCTCGCGCGGTGAACAAGTATGTCTCTATTTTCTAAAATAAAAGTAGCCTAATTAAATCCTTATAACATCACCTTTGTTCAGAAATAGTCCGACAAAAACAGACAGACGAATAGACAAATTTTAAAAATAGTTTTTCTTTTAAAAGCAGCTTCCAGCCTTTTTTTTAATAAAACCTATTAACACAAACAAGACTGCCTGATGGTAAGCAATCAATGCAACCTAAAAACGGTTACTTGTATAACATGTGCATTGCTAACCCAAGAGATGGGAGGGATCAGAAGGGAAGAAAATAAGGGAGCACGGGGGGAGGGTGGTTGGACCTCTGGCGTTCCCACTCAAAGCAGGAACAATACGGTACTTTACGCCGATTTGCTGTAAGAGGGTAGTACTTCTCCAGTCGATCCTGGTCATCTGTACTGGAAGAAGCATGGCTTTACATGGCTTCTTCTTCATCCTAGCATTATTCCCGGTATTTTTACGTACCCAGGGTCTGCTTATTACTCTTATCCGGATTTGACAGGTTACTAGTTTTTACATAGCGATTGCCATCTGACCTCCGCAACCCTAAGGGCGAGCCAGTAACTCATTGGATAAGAGCAATTTACTTATCAAGAGTTAACGATTATTATCAGATGTTATTGATAATAACCGGGACCGATAGCTTAACGTGCTCTCCGAGGCACGGTGTACTACTAAACTATATGTTTGTAATTATACATAATTGCTCAATTGTATTTATATTGTATGTAAAACCCAGCTTAAATTTGATGTATAATTAATGCAAAGCCGCGGGTAATAATTGTGATAACATAATTACGTAACGTAATTCTAAACCATTTGGCTCCAATAGTCACTTTTGGATTAATCTATACAAGTAAATAAAATTGAAGTGTCTGTTTAGAATTCCACAGTAACAGAATAAGAATAAGAATAATATTTATTAAGCTTAACAAAGTTCGTAACAACATTTCTCTTAAATTATCCCTTAGTACTAACACAGAAATACATAAAATGTGAGTAGGCTGTGATTCTCAAACTAGGCGACAGCCTGTGACTTGAGAACCAGAGTTGTGTATTATCTAAAACAATCGTATCCATAAATTAGGCAGGGAGGTTTGAACTAAACAAGTATGTTGCAAACTTTGGGAACAAAAAATTAATGTTTACAAAATAACAAGATTAAAGAAAAAACAGGAAAAAAAATTAAAAGTAACGAATAGGACTAATTAACAGGCTGAAGTCTGTACGTGTTTATGTATGCTTAAGTGTGATTGTGTGTATATGTGTATGTGTGTGTATGTGTGAGTGCGTGTGTAGTTGTGCGTGTTTATGTGTGAGGGCGTGTGCTGTTAGTGTGTGTGTCAGTGTGTGTAACAGCTTTTCACTAAATGCATATGAAAGTATATACGCTATTTATATTAAAAATCAATTTTTATTTTTTTATTCTGTATGTGTTTCTGTCTGTCTGTCTGTTTGTTGCGGCTAATCTGAAACAGCTAGACAGACTTTAATGGGACTTCTTCTTCTTATCGATTGGTTAGTGGTCAACCTAGTGTCAGAGTTGTTCAGGTCGCTCGTATAGGCCTCTGACTTGACTTATCGACTGTTGTCTAATTGTCAACAGCCGGGACCGACGTTTTACGTGCCCTCCGAAGCACGGAGACGCTCGGTTGAAATACCACTATGCGATCACCCATCTAGTGACTGACCGCGCCTAAAGTTGCTTAACCTACCGATCGTTTGCCGATCAGTGGGTGCACTCGGCTATGAGGGACTTTCAGTGGCAGATAGGTGATTATATAAGGAGGAACTTAGGCTTTTATTTTAGAAAAAAAAAATGGGTTACGTGCAATAAAGCAAAATCGGTAAACCACCCGAGCCGAACCGCAGGCGTAGCTAGTCTAAAATAAAACTGTTGAATATCCAATCCCAGTATTTACCGGAAATTGAAATAATTTACATGTAATTTATATCTCATTTCACATTTAAGTTAATCTCTTGGAAAATTACGCTGAGTAAGCCCAAGTATATATATTCATATATTGTATACTAAGATAATAATTATGAAGTGTTCCTAGTACATGCAAGTCATGATAAGGACTTCAGGACCTTAGAAACAATGAATAATGTCATCGGAAACAAATCGTTATTCTCTCCCTTCATCATCATTAATCATCGGGCATCATCGGACTTGAGATGAGCCGGCGAGTCTTTTGTTTAATTTCCAAAGCCTATCGATTGTTCCCAAAGTATTAATTATCAATATTTTGAAAAATAAAATGTCGTTTTTGTATAACGGTGGTAGGTGTTTTATACCACGAGGCCGGTTAGGTGCGTCCCACCACAGTGTAAGATATTCTAACGCAAAGTAGTAGTGTGTTTTACATTTCTGTGTTTCGTTTTGAAGGACACTCTTGCCAGTTAATTTATTGGGCAAAGAAGATTTAAGAATCAATATCTCGGAGTTGCAACACGTGAGTGACACTTACAAATGAGTACTGTTGCAAGCGCTCATAGAATAGGCTATATAGCAAGCATACTGAGTCGCATAAAAATTTGCTATAGGAATATTTGGACGCAAATAAGCAATACCATGTCAACCCACAATATTGAAAAAACTGAGGTAAATGGCTGAAGAATATATTATATTTTCCTTTAATATTTGTAGCGTTTTAAGCTGTAAAACTTCTAAAAGGCCATTTTTTATCATGCAATTTATGTATTATGTTAAACGTTTTGGGTTATATTATATACGAAATATGCAGTTTGTATGCTTATTTTATGTGAAAATAAGTAAAATAACTTACATACATCTTGAAATTGGCAAAAACATGACCAATATATGAAAAAAAAATTATATAAAGCAAGTTGTTCAAAATTTTCAAACGCGTTTTTCTCGAAATGACATTCGTGTTGGTTTTATATGGTATTGCTTATTTGCGTCCATTTATGTTTCGTTACCGTAGATTAATAATTTTATATTGTTCTTATTTCGTTACTACTATGACAGTGACGGATGATAGATTTTTTAATCTGCCTTGCCGGCACAAATATCACATATCAAATTTAACACGCTGCTAATCGTGAAACGTCATAATCGAATTCAAAACCATAAAAGCTTTTTTTTCCGGAGTGTCTATTACTGTTGGCCCTAGTGGCCTTGACAGCGTCACCGGTGGGGGGCCGGGTCTGGAGACCTCAGCCGGTAAAAGATGGACTGCCCGCGCGGGGCACAAGTTGAATCCGTCCCAAGGGCCCCATAAAAGCCTAATTCGCGAGTGTTCAAGTGATTCCCGAGGGGGAATCTAGATCATTGCTACATCATGTAGAATATCATCGAGGCAGATCAGCGCCGACCAGGTATGTGCCGTGCATTTGCTCAATCAGTCGTTGCCTATCAACCGGCACCGTTGTGGCGTTGTGGGTAGCGAGTCTGCTTTTAGTCACGACGGTTGCGGGTTCGATTTACGCTTGGGTTCAGATGTCATGTTTATTAAAACGTCTGTCTCGGTCTGGGCGTTTGTCCGTGTGGGTCTCCCCACCGTGCCTCGGAGAGTACGTTAAGCTGTCGGTCCCAGTTTTTATCAATAACATCTGATAATAATCGTTAACTCGTGATAAGTAATTGCTCTTGTCCAATGAGGTACTGGTTCGCTCTTAGGGTTTCGGAGGTCAGATAGCAATCGCTCCGTGTAAAAACTAGTAACCTGTCAAATCCGGATAAAAGTAATAAGCAGACCCTGGGTACATAAAATATTGGGAATAATGCTAGGATATAGAAGAGTCATGGCCTATGAACATCGTCGGGTGGGGGGAAATCTAAACCTGCGACCTGTCCCTTTGTATCAGAAAGCCATCCGCCTTGGCAAACGATGCGTATGATACAATTTAGATTGTGGGTTTCTGCTGCAAGGTCAAGTAAAGGTGTTTATTAATGCTATCTATATTTGACAGTTATCTGCCATTTACGTATCTTAAATAGCAACCGGTAACTAATTAACTTCTTCAACAGTTTTTTTAATATATATAAAGAATATTAGCAAATAAGCTCGAAGCTTGCGCCGAAAATGGTACGATAACAGCCTAAAGGGGTCAGGGTCGAACCCGCGATTTTCGAGTTAGCGGAGCTTCTATCGTTAAGCTATTGAAGCTTGATAACAATTAATGCGCTTAAAGCTCTCTGTAAGAGCTTTTTTCACCTGTCGTTTCCAATTCATTAGTTAGCTTGTTCAATTTCCGACAGCACAATAAATAGTGTTTTATATAAGAAAACTTTGCAAAATAAAACTGTGGAACGATTCTGTCGTTATCACAAAAAGATTTATTTCCTTAATAAAATCCGATCTTTACGCACTTGTAGAGGTCAAAAGTTACTGACCTATCTTGGTTTCACCATTGTAATATGGCGTTATTGCATTTTCACCTTTACGATATCGGATCTTAAGTTTGCTTTTGCATGAAAGTTTTAAAGCTTACCCTGTATTTGACGTACTTTAGATATCTTTGACATAAAGGCTGTTACAGACTAACGTTTTTTTTCGAGCGTTTTGGCATACGTACTTCTGTGGTTGTGTAGTGTGAGTGGCATATTTATAGTGCTTTACATTACGCGCTTTTACGAGCCTATAAGCGCGTCAACGCGCGTATACGCATCGACACGCGCTTCAAAGAACAAGATTGTACGCTCGTAGAAACCCCTGATCTAAAACCGTCTGAATAGTTCACATAAATTGAAGCTACGATGTTTGTTATGGCGGTTTGTCCAATAAATTAAATTCAAATATTTTACCATCGAATGCTAAAGAATTTAGGAGCAGTTTGAATAGTAAACGGTCACCTCGGAATGGTCTATTCACAAGTCTGTCATTGGTCTGATCCAATATTTACCCCGAGCGGGAATTGAACCTGCGACTGGCGTTTAAGGCAGGCTTAATAACGCTGCGTTAGTCGTTATCTATCTAATTATGAATCGGGAATGTAACTCAAAGTACAAAAGCTGTGCTGCGGGCATTGCCATTGGCGTTTTAAGGCGGCTGTTGTTCCAGCAAAAAAAATGTTTTCAATAATTGTAATGTTATACGGAGGTGTGTTTAAAATAAAACATTATAAATGTTTATTTAAATCGAATTATAGAACTACCGTTGCGGATTAAGTGTATGTATTAGGAGAGCATATTAAGCTAGTGATCCGTATTATTAGCCCTAATGTCTAGTAATAGTCGTTAACTTTAGGTAGAACATAATTCTAACCCATTGTAGTAGCAATTAACCCTTAAAGGATTTGAGAGGTTGCATGACAATTACTATGGATTAAATAATTTAAACATTAACGATAAATAAATGTAAAAAGACTACCGTAGACGCTCTTCTTCCTATCGAGTGGTTAGTGGCCAACCTAGTTTCAGAGTTGTTCGGGTCGCCCGTATAGGCCTCTGACTTGACTTATCAGCTATTATTGAATTATTAACAGCCGGGTTCGACATTTTACGTGCCCTTCGAAGCAGTTTAGATATTTCTATGCGATCAACCATCTATTGATTGACCGCGCCTACAGTTGCTTACCAAACCGATCGTTTACCAATCAGTGAGCACACCCGGCTATGAGCATCTTCACATGCGTAACGTTAAGTCCAAAACCTGAACTCTCTGTTTCAATTATTTTCGTTCTATTGCGGCTGGCGTTCTTTTAAACATGTTACGATAACTGCTTTCATTAATCAAGCAAATTGTGATGTAATCAAAATAATATTATAAATACGTAAGTAATGGTGTTGGCGCGCAACGCCTTGTCTATTTTAATCTATGCTAATAGGTATTAAATAGAAACGCAATCTAATCTATCCATATCCTCTTCCTTTTTTTGTGTCTTTGGTCACACATCTTCCTTCCCCTTTTTACCCATTCCTTCAACGCAAAGAAGAAAAGAACCGAAGACGCAACCGCCATGTGGCGCCACCATGTGGGTTAGTACTCGCGTGTGCGCCGCCAGTGTCTTCGTTACCGCCCCCGCGCGCCAATGGCAAATTCCTAACGCTATAATATTAATCGGCCGATAAACTCTTAAATAACCTGCGAGTGATATATTGACTAAGGACGCATAAAGTTTGTGAAAAGTGAAGTTACATACGAGAAGAACCCAAATACGAGGGGTCCAGCTACACAGTAGGAATATCATTAAGACATTAACACAACCTCCTTACGCCCTCGATCCTTTTACCCGCACCCCACTTCATGGTGGTTTTTTGGCTTCCACGAGCCAGAGCCACCAAATGGACTATGGTATAGTAATTGATGGTACTTTGAAGAAAGGCATGGACTGATGGCCGATCCATCGATCGGATTAAAATTTGTGTGGGAAACCATCTCTATTGCAATATTTTTTTCTCAATAACAATCGTGTATTTATATATGTAATATTACATCTTGACATCTTGACACAAAGATGCCCCATCTCAATACGGTCAGTGTGATTATTACCTATTGTGAACCGTTTCAAGAGTATGGCTGTCTGTGTGAATGTCTCGAAAACCTCCAGTCTATGTGAAACTAAATGCTTTATGATACTCACTGAACCGGTGTATGTTAACAGACCTTTCGTCACAATATCTATCCTATTCTTACGTACGAAATTTGTATCGAGAGGGAATGGAATAAACGATTTGCAGATACATTATTAGGACGGAAGTGTACCTGTTATACGACATCAACATCAATCCCTCTTATCTTATAACAAATAGTTTGAAGTACAAGTTAAGGATTCGATGTTAGGGTTGTCACATTACAAATCTTTTTTATGGGTCTTCTTCGCATTAAAATATAGTAAAAGTAACGTTTGGCTAGTTGTACCTATAATTTGAAATTACAACGCTTAGTAATTCAAAACAATTTTGTCTTTTCCCATGACTTTCAAGCAATGAAAACCAGACATTTAATTTATTTGTATCCTTTTATGTAATGTAAATTTAGATCTCAACCATTTTACCTTCGCATTTCTTATTTAATTATCATGGTGGGACACAAGTGTATTGTTTATTTATGCTACTTGTAACTGCAGTGCTGATACCGATTCGAGATATCACGAAGAAAAGGCTATTATTTTGAAGCCTCAATAGCTTTATGGTAAAAGGGCTGATTCCACTTCGTTAGCACGAGACTTGTGGGTTCGATCCTTACCCTCATGGGCTATTGTCGTACCAACTCCTAGCGCAAGTTACGAGCTTATTTGGAGCGAAAATAGGAATAATAATAATGCCTTGAAAAAGCAAAGGCGTCGGGCATGTGACGACCCCATCGCCCGCTGTTGGGATAACCTCTGTCACAACAGAGATTATTCCACCAGTGCAATCAGTCACACTGGTGGTAGGTCTTTTGTTGCAAGAGGCCGGCTAGGTAGGTACCACCGCAGTGTCCAATATTCTGCCGCCAAATAGTAGTGCTTAGGCACTACTGTGTTCCAGTTTGAAGGGCATTGTACGCTAGTGAAATTACTGGGTGAACGAGATTTAAGAACTAATATCTCGAGGTTGGCAACGCGTGAGTGGCACCTACTAATGGTGCTGCAAGCGCTCATAGGCTGCGGCAGCCACTTACCATCAGGTGGGCCGTATGCTTGTTTGCCAACTTCTAACATAAAAAAAAAAGCAATGCCACTACTTTAAATACAAGAAGATAGGATAGAAATAATGGGAGATTGGGCATATTATATAAAGCTACACTTAATTTGAGTCTTTTCAGGAAGAATATAGCAATAAACGATTTATACAGGAGAAAGGTTTACGTTTCTGATTTTTGAGATTTTTCATGAAATTATATTTTGTTGCTTTTTGTTTCTTTGTTTATTTTGTTGTTATTTCATTTTCGATGGATTAATATACTATTTATTAAGTTGTTTCTTCTAACTCCCAAATTCACTGATCCATAGGTTACTTAGATAACACAATTTTTGGCGCTTAAGATGTTTTTTCTAAAAAAGCTGCATATGTTATATCAATATTATGTAAGAGAGTTATATTATAGATAATTCTTCGTCAGAGCCAAACTATTCAAGTATTTATGCCAAAAATACAACAAGAGCCGCTAAGGGAGAAGATTGTGATTAATTAACAATACACTTAATGGATTTTAAAAACCTTTCTATACAAAAATGTATTTTTATCTATTTGAAGTGTAATCTTTATTATTACATTTGCCTTTATTGGAAATTCTCCGAGTTCAAAGTAATAAGGGATCCTCGATATTAAACATTTATCAACTTTAGATACAATTATTGGATCAAGTTTTTTATTTAAGGCGTCGAGATGTGACGACCCCATCGCCCGCTGTTGGGATAACCTCTGTCACAACAGAGATTATTCCACCAGTGCAATCAGTCACACTGGTGGTAGGTCTTTTGTTGCAAGAGGCCGGCTAGGTAGGTACCACCGCAGTGTCCAATATTCTGCCGCCAACTAGTAGTGCTTAGGCGCTACTGTGTTCCGGTTTGAAGGGCATTGTACGCTAGTGAAATTGCTGGGCGAACGAGATTTAAGAACTAATATCTCGAGGTTGGCAACGCGTGAGTGGCACCTACTAATGGTGCTGCAAGCGCTCATAGGCTGCGGCAGCCACTTACCATCAGGTGGGCCGTATGCTTGTTTGCCAAATTCTAACATAAAAAAAAAAAAAAATATTTACGAGAAAAAAGTGTTTCACAAATAAATTAATAACGACTGATTTCTCACAGCTTTTTTTAACTAGAGAAGCATCGCAAAGACACAAATATTTCTAATAGCTAAATGAAATCAATTATATTTAATTATTATTTTCGAAGAACTAACGCTCGGGCAGATGTTTGTATGCATATTACGAATATCTGTTTCGGTCTGGGGTTTGTCCTTGTGGGTGTTTTCGCCGTGCCTTGAGGAGCACGTTAAGCTATCGATCCTGGTTGTTATCACATAACATATGAATAATAGTCGCTAACTCTTTATAAGTAAATTGCTCTTATCCAATAAATGACTGGTTCGCCCTTAGGGTTGCGACGGACAGATGGCAATCGCTCTTTGTAAAAACTAGTGACCTGTCAAATCCGAACAAGACTAATAAGCAGACCCTGGGTAAATAGTGTATACTACCGGGAATAATGTTAGGAAGAAGAAGTTACGTGATAGCTCCATACATCTTAATATGTGGGGAGACTATCTGGCATTACGCCCAAAACAAAACAAATAGCCTTATTGTCAAATAGCTAATAAAAAATTGTGGTAACTCGTATGAGAGTTGTCACTCTTATAATGTCGTATAAGCGTATCTTAATACTCGCTGCTGCTCTGCCGGTTCGAAAGTATACGCTTGAATAGCCCAGTGAGGGTTTAGCTTTTTGAAGCGCGAAATGAAACGCGCGTATAAGCGCGTAAGCCGAAACGACCGTATACGCTCGAAAATAAAACCATAATCTGTTACCGCCCACGCGTAATCATTGGCTTTTCTTAAATAATATATTTTTGTGTCACATTAGTTTAAAATTAATTGGAAAATAATATTTGCTATATTTACTGTAGTAGACAGTAGTACTACACATTTACTAGCGGGCCAGGCAGACGTTGTCTTGTCTCGAAAAAAAATCTGAGACCCGATAACAGCGCCCTCTACCCGAGTCTAGAAGTGACACCGGTAAAAGTTATTGATATACTAATATGGCTATTAAAAAATAGGGGTTGATGGTAGAAGGGTAAAAATTTAGGGTTGTAAGAATTTTTTATGTCAAAAATTTTGTTCAAAAATAAAATTTTTTTTTTTGGGGTGGACCACATTTAGGGATATGGAAAATAGATAGTAGCCGATTCTCAGACCTACTGAATATGCATATAAAATTTCATAAAAATCGGTCAAACCCTTTCGGAGGAGAGAGAATTTTATATATTTATAAGATGAATGTAGGTATTTATCGTATGTATATGTTTCAGCAGTGCATTACAGGAATTCGTTGAGCGTTATACTTTTTTATTCAACCCCAAAGTTATGTTGCTTGGTGCCCTGATATATACTCATATTTATAACTCGAACTGGAAAAAACCAATTTCAGTACTTGACACTGACGGATTATCCGTTACGGGGAAATTTGGTTTAGTTAAGTGGTATGGGTTGTAGATAAATATAAAATTTAAAACGCATTTACTGGCAGTCCCTTTATTGTAAGAGACCGGCTAGGTAGGTACCACCGCAGTGTCAGTTCATCATCATCATCATTTCAGCCAAAGGACGTCCACTGCTGGACATAGGCCTCCCCAAAGAGTGCCACAATGACCGGTCCTACGACACCCGCATCCAGCGGACTCCCGCGACCTTTACCAGGTCATCAGTCCACCTTGTGGGCCTGCTCACGCTGCGCCTTCAGTGTCAGTTATTGTACCCTAATGCAGTATACTGTGTTTTTGTTGGAGGACACTTCTTCTTCTTCTTCTTATTTAGTGGGTAGTGGCCAACCTTGTGTCAGAGTTGTTCAGGTCGCCCATTTAGGCTTCTGACTTGACGGTCAGTCAGGACGGTTGACGGTGGACGGGACGGTCACCAAATTGATAACAGCCGGGACCGACTTTTACGTGCCCTCCGAAGCACGGAGACGCTAAGTTGAAATACCACGTTGCGATCGCCCAGTAACTGATTACGCCTAAAGTAGCTTTACCCGGTTATGAGCGTCTCAAATGAAGGACACTAGCTGGTGAAATTATTAGGCAAAGGAAATATAAGAACCAATATCTCGCAGTTGGCAACGCGTGAGTGATACCCACAAATGTATAGTGTTTTAAGTGCTCATAGGCTACAACAACAGCTTTCTATCAGGTATGTCATATGCTTACTTGCCAACTAAATCACATATAAAAAACCCTTTACTCAAAATTTAATATAGTAAAAAGTTTAAATCATAATTGGCCTCACTCGTAACTTCATATTACATTTTCCAATTTCCACTCAATTGATATCCTGGTCAGAAGCTTTTATTGATTTCAGGGTATAGCTTTGTCGTAATATTTTTCATTCCATTACATGGACGTTGTATGACGATCATTGAATCGGGATTCATTGACCGCTCATGAAAATTTATTTTGGCTGAATTGATATTGATTTCAATCAGTCTTTTTTTCGAAGTGACTATTACTGTTGGCTCTAGTGGCCTCGACAGCGTCACCAAAAATTCAATAGTGATTTTTTTAAAATAAATCGAGCCACATTACAACAACTAGTTGGATGGATTTGGTTGATTTGTGTTCGTTTATTTTAACTTTTACCGATTCATGATAACCGGAGATGAAAAATAATATAAATATTAATTAATTAGGTTTATTTGGTATTGCATTTGTTATATTATATAATACTACTTTAAAACATTTTGTTTGAAAATTTAGAACGCTATCTAAAGCAATATCGATGAAATAAAATAATAAATATTAAGCCTGAATAGCTCAATGATAGAAGGTCCGATGCTCCGTTAACGCGAGAGTTACGGGTTCGATCCTGACCCCCTTGAGCTATTGTGGTACCCACTCCTAGCGCAAGCTTCGAGCTTATTTGGAGGTGCAATAGGAACATTAGTAATGCCTTGAAATAAACAATATAATTAATAAATATATAATTTAGAACACATTTTCTTTCTCGCACAACCACTCTGTGAAAGCAACTTCCGCCGGTGGTCTTTCTGAACCGATACGACTTGGGAACCTTCAAGAGAAGAGCGTATTCTTTCCTTAAAGGTCGGCAACGCGCCTGCATGCCTTCTGGTGTTGCAGATGTTCATGGGCGGCGGTGATCGCTTAACATCAGGTGAGCCTCCTGCCCGTTTGCCCCATCTCACATAATAGAAAAAAATATATTACAGTTATTGTAATGACTTGAACACACAGGTTATAAAGAATTCAATTTTATAAATTATACAGACAGGAATCCTAAACGATTATGGGCGAAATGAGAATGAAGCCATAATTGTTTTAATCTTATTTGCGAAGCTTTGTAATATCATATTATAAGTAAAAATATAAGAATATATTCTATATAAAAAAGACGAAATAAAATACGCAAATTTATATTGCATTGTATTCCTAAATTAATAAACGTAACACACTCTACAGCTCCCATTAGTATAGTTATATCCTGTTTTGGGGGCGGGAAACATACAGAAAGATATGGACAAACACACCCAGACCGGAATACATGCTTGCATGGTCAATACAAGTATCGGCTTTGAGCGGGAAACGAACCCGCTACGCCACAACATCGTCAAATATCTCAATAACTATACGAACACTAATATACTATATTAAAAATACCTGCGAAACCATTTTTGAGAGCTTCATTGATCCTTGTGACGTCAAGGATAGCGCACCGGTCCCAGTAGTAAACTTCGCCAGTCAGTTCGTCCTCACTTTGCCAATTTTTGTCATAGAAAACAAATGTTTGCACATTAGGTAATGAAATTCTTAGCTCTATAAATCTGCATTCTCAACTAAAATCATTAAAAAATCTATGAATCGGATAATAGCATAAAAAAACTTAACACTAGCTCAACGGTAGGAGGGACTTCGCTCTGTTAACGCGAGAGTCGAGGTTTCGATTCTGACCCCCTTGGGTTATTGTCGTATCCACTTCTATCGCAAGCTTCGATCTTATTTCAAGGGACAATAGGAATATTAGTAATGCCTTGCATTGCCTATAATTATTCTTTGTTAAAATAAAAAAAAAACGACTACGCATAAAAGTTCTGTACTATAATTGACTATTTACGAAATAGCGGGCGTTGAATAGCAATCACTGTGTTAAAAGATACCTAAGCTACATAAAAATTAATACAATTTTGTAATACTTATATATTGAGAAACGGAAACCCGCTAAGAAACTTGTGTACTCATTATTTATTTATTGACGACAGACGGTACATCTTAATATATTATTGAAGCCGGTAGTCGAGATGCTTTTGTCTTAATTTTAACGAGAATATAGAATGATTTACCTTAAGTACTTATGCTGCAAAGCTTTTAGCTCTTAGGGTTTTGACAACGATATTTATCGCTGACATTGTTCAAGTGAATATATCGACGAGTGTACCGACAATATAAGTGAGCCCTTTTACGTAGTACATATAAATGCAAAAGTGACTTTGTTTCTCTGTCTAGTAACCCATTGAATAAAGGCAAATTACTTATCTGCAGTGAACGAATATTAACGTGTATCCGATACACAGGAGACTTACGAGTACTTAAAAAGCTAAACTTTATCTAAATCTCTTCTTTTAAATCTTCTTCTTCGTCCTAGCAATATTACCGCTATTTTATTTACCCAGGGTCTGCTTATACTCTTATTCGGATTTGGACAGGTTACAAGTTTTCTCTCTTCTCTATCTCTTCTTCTAAATCCAACTACAGTGTAGGTACTTTCAAATCAAGAGCTCTGTATCAGCTTCCGCCCTTACCAGGCGTCTCCAATCTGCAGCCGATGCCCTAAGAAAATGGTTTAAATCTTGGAAGATTGAAGTCAATCCCGAGAAAAGCGTAGGTGTCCTTTTTAACAATCCCCGCCTTAGGACTTACTGGCGATCCGGTCCACCTGGAGTCATCACCTTGTTCGATCATCCCATCCCATGGAAAGATAAAACCAAATATCTCGGCGTCATACTCGACAACAGACTTACCTTTGAAGCTCATATCTGCAAGGCACGCGATAAAGCAGCGTTGGTTTTGGGAAGATTGTATGCGATGTTGGGCAGGCGGAGTAAACTGTCCCTTAGAAATAAGGTGACATTATACAAAGCTTGTATACGTCTCATACTGACCTACGCGAGCCCTGTTTTTTCGCATGTCCACGCCAGAAGAATTAATCAATTACAAATAATTCAGAACCGTTTCTTACGCATGGCCTCGGGCTGTCCGTGGTACGTTCGCAACGTAGATCTCCATAGAGACTTTGAAATCGATTCGATCCCCAAACATTTGAAGCGCTTATCGCAAAACTATTTCGATCAAACTACTTTTCATCTAAATCCTTTGATTAGACATGCTTGTATCTACACAGACCGATGTAACTAACCGACAAAAGTAAGGCGTCCTAAGCACGTCCTGCAAGACCCTGACGATAAGATTACATTAGAAAATGCCCTTACACAGCACAGACACGCACACAACACCGTCCTCGCCGGCGAGGACGAGGTCCTTTGTTTCGCACGGCGCGTCGCGCTCACAACGTCGGGGTGAGTCTATCGTATAGAATGCGCTCGGAGCGCTGCCTCCATCTCCGATGACGTGATCCTTAGCTGTGGTTTGGCTTCGCAGGAGGCACCCTAAGGACGGAATCAAATTAGAGCCCCCGTGAGGGCTGCCCCTTTATCACGGCTGAGTCTCTGTACTCGGACCCCCCCCACCGGTGACGCTGTCAAGGCCAGTAGGGCCAACAGCAATACACATTCCGAAAAAAAAAAATCAAGAGTGAATTTGCATCGTCTAGGTAAGCGCGCTCCATCTTATGCTGTGTCAACATTTAACATCAGGTACTAACAACAGTCAAATGTTAGCCTACAAATTGAAAATAAAATAAATAAAAAAATCTTATCCTCATCCCCTCACTGTTCAGGATCGGAACTACGATTGGAAGTAAAGTTCTCATCTCAAACATTTCTAACAAAATCGAAATAAATTTATACATATATAAAATTGCCCAATGTCAGTTAATATTTAAATTTAATTAATATTCATGTTTCAAATGTCCCAAAATATTTGTCAATTATTGATAAGTCATAGCTTGACGGGCTATTAATTAGTTCAATTATTTATATGGATTTTAACGAATAATAATGTATGAATATTCTTATTCATAAATATTAAATTCGAGCAAAGAGATTTGCAGATGGTGATTTTTTTTTAAATTTACTATGGCAAAGTATTCTATGTTAACATGAAAAAACCTGAATTAAAGGGAATTTATATAGAATAAATAAATACCAAGCATTACTAATCATCCACATGGCTGCATGGTCTGTACAAAGATCTCTCCTGAGCACGAATTGAGTCCCAGATCTCGAGCGCTTCAACGCGCAAAAGTAAAATTAATAGAAACTCGCTATATAAAAACTTATCAGTATTAATAAAACTGCATAGGAAAGTCATATTCTAAGACTTGTTCTCCTCTCTTCCTCCTGCCGTATGTATGGTGAGCTGGTGGAACAGTAGCACGATAATAAAGCGGAAGAATTGTTTTTTTTTATATAACTAAACAATAACTATGTAGACCACATGAGCAACGTCAAGGGCACAGCTAGTCAAAATATTACTGTAGCATCACATACGTAATGACAGTTCTATGGATTATCCCGGCGTGGGGATGTGACGACCCTATCGCCCGCTGTTGGGATAACCTCTGTCACAGCAGAGATTATTCTACCAGTGCAGTCAGTCACACTGGTGGTAGGTATTTTATTGCAAGAGGCCGGCTAGGTAGGTACCACCGCAGTGTCAAATATTCTGCCGCCAAATAGTAGTGCTTAGACATTACCGTGTTCCGGTTGGAAGGGCACTGTAGGCTAGTGAAATTTATATCTCGAGGTTGGCAACGCGTGAGTGGCACCTACTAATGGTGCTGCAAGCACTCATAGGCCCGTATGTTTGTTTGACTTGTAACATACAAAAAAATTGAATATAATGTAACATACAAAAAAATGGAATTTGTTCTTGTTATATGATAACAAAACCCTTCATCCAAGCGATCCAGATCTTTTACTAAACAGGATTCAAACAATACGTCATCACTGAACAACGTACGACCCCGTGACAACCTCTCGTTTTAGGTTTCAGAGAACAATACGACTACGCAGAATAAACTAGTATAAATTGAGACAAAGAGTAGTACACGGTATCTTTTACAGCGCATTCACACCGCAGTTACTTTTGTGGAGCAAAATTTTTTTATATCATGACGATTGGTAAACAAGCATACGGTCCGCCTGATGGTC
Source organism: Hestina assimilis (assembly GCA_023373885.1). Classification (NCBI taxonomy): domain Eukaryota; kingdom Metazoa; phylum Arthropoda; class Insecta; order Lepidoptera; family Nymphalidae; genus Hestina; species Hestina assimilis. The sequence goes on from CM041750.1 coordinate 13,489,993, forward strand.
CATGGTCACTGCAATTCTAATGAATTGCATTGCATTGAAATGCTTGCGATATTTGGAGTATCACATGCCAAACTGAGGAGTAGGAGAGAAGAGGTGGGAAGGGATAAAAAGGAAGTGAACAGAGGGGGTGGAACGATGTAATCCATCTGGGAGGATCATGGTACATACACACTTACAAACAAACACACACACACAATATACGAAATTTCGTTACGTGACGATTTGTACTAAATACACTCGAAAGCCGCGTTAAGGTACTTCTTTCCAAAAATTAGATACTGATTTATCAAATCGAAGAAAAAAGAAATAAAAAATGCAGTAAACAGTTTTCTATTGTTTTAAGAGTACCACATTTTAATGCCAGGAATACCGTTTTTTCTAAAATATTACACCTCAGAGTTCTAGTTCTATTACGGTAACATTTTGTTCTGCGTTGTAGTGTTCATTGCTCTGAACGAGTATCGAGTTACCTTTGTGTAAAATCTATAGGAACGTATTCTTTGTACATTTACACAATAGATGGTACAAAGTAAGGAGAGAGCTTAAAATAGACCGAGACTTCTAAAGCTGTTGGTGTCTTTGATACGGATATTCTATACTTAGCTTTTCTGTTTACAGATATATTTATGATGTCACTGACTAGAGAAAACGTTATTTGGTTTTAAATTCTTTCTCAGTTGGCAAGCGAGCATACGGCCCAACTGATGGTAAGCGGTTGCCGTAGCCTATGAGCATGCGCAACACCATTAGTAGGTGTGCACCACTCACGTGTTGCTAACCTCGAGATGTAGTTTCTGAAATTTATTTCTATGTTTTTTAAATCTATTGCCTAGTAATTTGACTAGCCTACAGTGCCCTTCAAACCGGAACACGGTAATGCCAAACACTGCTTTGCGGTAGAATATTTGACATTGAGGTACCTACCTGGCCGGCCTCTTGCAACAAAAGACCTATCACTAACACTAGTGTGATTGATCGCACTAGTGGAATAATCTGTGCTGTAACAGAAGTTATCCCGACAGTGGGCGACGGGGTCGTCACGTCTTGACGCCAAAATTAGAATCTAAAAGGATTTTCTTTGTTATTTTTTTATATGGTACAGAACTCTTTCGTACGGCTTCCCAGGTATCAGATGTTGACAGCCTAATGGTTAAAGACATGATTATAATATTATTTTTGTTATTCATAATAATTTATATATTTTGATGACCGGTCTTGTGAAATATCATTGAATAACGCAGGTTTGATAGTCGATCCTAAATTGTGCTACTAAAGTGTGTAGCGTTTATTTACTTAGCCCACTATATTAACACAAAATGGTTGTTGCCATTTCAATACTTTGATAAAAAATAGCTCGTTCCTTTGGCAACATTATGTAATTATTATAGATTTCTATAGCTAAAACCCTTATCAAAATACCTAAAACCCTTATCACCCTTATTATTCTGGTGTCTTGAATTTCGTATTTTTGTATTCGAGAGTATTTGAATGTGATATAACATGGATCAACGTAGTCTTATTTCAAAATATTGTATGTAACACTACTTTTCCAAAAACGTTGAGGGATGTTGGTAGTGAATGTGGCTTTAGTCTCAACGATCGCGAGTTCGATTCCCGCACGGGGCAGATGTTTGTATTGATCTTATAAATATCGGTTTCGGTGGGGACGTTTGTTCTTATAGGTCTCCTCACCGTGCCTCGGAGAGTACGTTAAGCTGATAATAAGTGTTAACACCTAATAGGTAATTTGCTCTTATCCAATGAGTTACTGGTTCACCCTTAGGGTTTTAGGGTTGCGGAGGTCATTTAGCAATCACTCTGTGAAAAACCTACCTACCTAAGTAACCTTATAAATCCGGATAAGAGTATAAGCAGACTCTGGATAAATACTAGGAAGAAGAAGTCAATTATTTCTTTGACTTTCCACAATTCTAAATTTACGGAATGCGGTAGCCACGTTACTGTATCGTTATTCCCTAGGCAATGCTCTTTGCGAATATTAAAACATTCGAAATACATTGCTTATTTTTTAACAAATTATTGGACAAATATTTCTTTTTAAGCTTCGTTGGACTGCTAAAAATATTAACGTCGTTGCGAAAATTGATAATATACTCCCGTTTTCGTTATGTGAAAAACGAAAATGAAAATATAAACAGATAAACGTAAACGTGCGAAATAAAACCTCGAGTCGAAAATTTAAACTGAATATACATTATTATAGCTGTGAATTTAATTTCCTCGAGAGATTACGACACACTGACTTACGAAGCTGAATTATGGAACATAATATCAAAAGCAAATATTATATTTTCAACCGACCTCGGTAGGGTAAAATAATCAATTGAACTGATTTTCTTCAGCGTTAAATATATAACGGTTTTTGGAACGAAGTTCCTTAATATAAACTAAAACTAAACTAACTAAACGCTACACACTCAACGGCCCCCATTACGATAATTATATCCTGTGTCGGGGGTCCGGAAACATTCACAATGACAAGGACAAACACAACCAGACCGGAAAACATGCCTGTACGATTAATACAAACATCTGCTCCGAGCGAGAATCGAACCCGCAACCGTCGAGGCTTAAGGCAGACACGCTACCCACAACGCCACAACGGTGTCATACGCTTACGGATAGTGCGATTTAGTAGAAATCGTCACGTAACGAAATTTGCGTGGGCGGGGGTGAGCCTACTACAAGCAAATGAACACACGAGCAGGTGAGTGGGCAGCCGGGTTTCACACATCTCTCTCTCTCTCTGTCATTGTCTCATTTTATCATATAACATATGTCAATAACCTATAATATATGACATAAATAAATAATAAATAAACGCTGCACACTCAACGGCCCCCATTAAGAAAGCGATATCTTTTGTCGGAGGTCTGGAAACACATACCAGGACAAGAACAAATAGACCCAGCCCGGAAAATATGTTTGAATGGTCATTACAAACGTATTATGCTCCAAGCGGGAAGCGAACCCGCGACTTGTGGCACTTAAGGCAGGGTCGCTACCGTTTATAAGATTTAAAAGCAAAGCAGTGCCAGGCTAGACAGTTACTGATAAGAAAATGGAAGGAAAGACTTTCGACACCCAAATCTGGTATTAGGACTGTAGAGGCGATACGTCCAGTCCTTGAGATATGGTTGGATAGGGTGCATGGGTCCCTTACCTTTCGGTTGGTACAGGTACTCTCTGGGCACGGCTGTTTTGGGAAGTATCTGTGCCAAATTGCCAGAAGGGAAACCTCAACTGCATGTCACCATTGCAATTGTGATGTAGATTCCGCGCAGCATACCCTACAGGAGTGTTCAGCCTGGATTAGGGAGCGGCAGGCTCTTATTTCTGTGGTGGGGCACGATCTCTCTCTTCCTACACTGATAGCTGCAATGCTCGAAAGTGAAAGATCGTGGGAAGAAATGTTGACCTTTTGCGAAGCTGTCATAACCCAAAAGGAAACTGCTGAGAGGCAGAGGGAAATCTCAAGTGATCTTCCGATCCGCAGGAGGAGAACAGGGCGTCGAAGGAGATATTTTCTCCTACATCCTCCTTGACAGGGGCTTAGATGACGGATCCGGGGAATCTGTCATCTGAAAGAATAAGCCCCGGGTGATCATCTATGGCTATACCATACGGCGTAAAAGTCGACATACCGTCCGTGAAGACCATTATCTCTTTGTTTGAGGCCTCCTGAGGAAAGCCAGCATCACCTGTACTGCGGAAGATTACGAAAGTGTTCCCGCACCCGGCGGCTAAAGGTGCCGAGAAGGAAACCGTGCGGTTTTAGCCGGTAGGAGTCCGGCATAACCTATCGAGGTATCCATGATGGATTTCCCCACGGAAAAAAAAAAAAAAAAAAAAAAAAAAAAAAGGGTCGCTACCGTTCCACCACAGTTCTGTCGATGTATGTATTTATTTATTAATATACTTTTTATCGTGACGGTGGTCTTGCTATGGCATATTCAAACCGTACTTCAGTTTAAGTAAAATCCAGTCTGGCGTCGGAACTACCACACACACGATTTTTATTTCATAACTTCTGGTACTGCTATAAAGAAAGCCTTATAAATTAAAATAGCATATATTTTTTTGATCCCGGCCCGAAATCATGGTAATAAATAAAAAACCCTCATTCAAATTCCGATCCCATATATCCGTTAATACACTCTCCCTACAATCCTCTTGAAATTCGGAGGGCTTTATAAAAAATTAGAGCTTTATATTAATCATAAAACTAATACTTTACCGCGGCGTCTTTCCATTCATTACTTTGTTTTTTTTTGTCACAGGCGAAAAACGGGCGGTGGGTTTGATTTCCGCTCGGAGCATATGCTTGTATTGACCATACAGACATGTTTTCCTATCTGGATGTTTTTGTCCTTATCATTGTGTATGTTTCCGGATCACACAGGATATAACTATCGTAATGGGAGCCGTTGAGTTTATAGCGTTTATTTATTTATAGATAAAAAATAATAATAAAAAAATTAAAAAACTCTTTCATGTAAATATATTTCGTAACGCTTTTGATCATTAAATTGTACATTTCATGTTTTATTTTTTAAACTGGGCGTCTTATATGAAAATAGATTCTTAACGAGTGACCTGTAAAGAAAAATTTATTATTACTTGGTAAAAGATTACTCGGCGATTTTCAATAAAATTTCCTTTAATATCCTGTACTTTCATAACTAATCGTGAATGTAAACTTTGTATGAATATTCATTCTGTATTCTACTCGCGAATTTTCACAAAGTTTCACGAAAATCTTTTCACGCGTGCGAGGTAAATGATCTTCTTTTAACTTAAATATAACAGACCCACGAACAATTTTTTCGATTTTTTTGTTGGAAAGAATATAGCCAACGCATTTTCAACTCATTACTTTTGCCTTTCTAAATAAACTCATCGCTTTTTCTAGGTGGGGATATAAAGGCCTAAGGGGGTCAGGATCGAACCCGTTACTGTCGTGATAACGGAGTCGGCCGTATACCGTTGAGCTGATGAGGCTTTAATATTGCATTTGCAAGAATGGTGTCGTAGATACAAATATCAAGCCATCCCTTTATTTTCCGTTGATTTTGGTGTTAGAACTATTACGTCACTAACCCGTGATTTTTGTACTACAAGTGTGATCGCTTCTTCTGCTTGCATCGTTTTTGCTTTTATATAAAGCAATATAAATCGTACTATTTGATAGCTTTTTCTTCGATTAAAAATCGGAATTATTCGTAGTCTTTTAGTACAAAATTTTAAAAAACAAAGTATAAAACGAGTAAAAAATTAATACAATGTATACCTTATAAATAATGGAGATATTTGCATTTTTTTATTTTAACTTTTGCGTGACTTAAGTGATAATCTTGATATTTTTTTTCGGCAAGCGTACAGTCCGCCTGATGGTAAGTCTCCGCAACCTATGAAAACTTACGATACTTGAAATATCACATGCGTGTTGCCAATCCAAGGGATAGGAGGGGAGGAATGAGAAGGGAGAAAAGGAAGGGAACACAGGGGTTGTGGGATTGGGACTCAACTAATCGCACAAAACACAAAAATACCTTTTGACACTGTTACATTACGCCGATTTACTTCCCTATTCGAGCCGGCCCATTTGTACTAAAAGGAGCATGGTTCTACTACTACTTTAACAATGTTGTAATTTTTTATAAAACAATGAAAAACCTCTACATACATGCGATGGCGCGATTGCACTATTTAAGACATGATTGTGTCAATAGCCAAACTTCTAAAGCGATGACGTATTTTCTTTCCACGTCACTCACAGCTCTGAGTCCATTGAGATAAGTGTCACCCATTTATTATTAAGAGCGTCAAGAAGGTCGTTAGCAACGGATATCGATTTCTGTATAACTAGTTCTAGTCGTACTTCTGAGGATATGTTTCGACTTTAATATTAAATATCAGCTTTATTTTGAAATATTTTGAGTTCCTATATGTTTAGTTTGTTAGAGGGAGCAAAGGAGCGGGTGGCGTTGTGGGTAGCGAGTCTGCCTTTAGTCTCGACGGTTGCGGGTTCGATTCCCGCTCGGGCAGATGTTTGTTAAAATTTCTGTCTCGGTCTGGGCGTTGTCCGTGTGGGTCTCCCCACCGTGCCTCGGAGAGCACGTTAAGCTGTCGGTCCCGGTTATTATCAATAACATCTGATTATAATCGTTAACTCTTGATAAGTAAATTGCTCTTATCCAATGACTTATTGGTTCGCCTTTAGGGTTGCGGTGGTCAGATGGCAATCGCTCCGTGTAAAAACTAGTAACCTGTCAAATCCGGATAAGAGTAATAAGCAGACCCTGGGTACATAAAAATACCGGGAATAATGCTAGGATGAAGAAGAAGCAAAGGAGCGGGTGGACCACCTCACGTTGAGCGATTAACATCAGAAGACAAAGCAAAGCATGGGACCATCACTAGGATTGGCAGATATAGGTGCCATAAAATTTCTTCTACGACGCTTCATGCGCATTATGCTTTAAGCGCGAGATAAACTGGAACACAACTTAAGTGCTTGAAAGTCTGCTGGTTGGCGACCACCGTATGTTGCTAAAATATTGGTGAAATGACTACTCGTCATGGTTTAAGGTCAGCCAGCGTGTATCCAGTTTCATCTTGCGATTAGGCAGGGCAAGGGTGGCAGTTGAGAGCCCCACGTTCAAAATAAAAAAGAATTAATAGCCCATCTAAAGCGCATAATACATGCTAATTTGCTGTTATGATTCGAATATCATAAATAATATAAATATCATAATTCTATACATCGTTTGCCTAATATTCAAGTTTATGACGTAATAAAGGCCTGACGTAAAGATATGTACTTGCCTTCCTAAGCGTACTTCTAGCTACCATTACGTGACACGTAGGCAATAACTTTTAGAAACGATCTGTTTAAGAACCTTTTATTTTTATTTTTACGGCAAACAAATGTGCTCGCGACGATATTATAAAACAGACACTTTTAGCTTACTATATTTCTTTTAATGTCTTATTCAATTCACACAAATACCTTATAAGATATTTTATATTGTGTTTGGCGTTACCTGTGACTGATAGATGCCAGTGAAGCTGAGGGTCTCGTATACAAAAGCATCATTTGACCTGAATGCACCACGTGATCTGCGCCTCGTGAATACCATTGGAGTAGCTGAAATGAAGATGCTTCGGTAGATGGGCCTGTGACGATTAAATATGAAACGAGTTTTGTCGCGGTAGCCTTGGAGAACTAGACATTGCAGATAATCTACAAGAAAGTAGGCTCAGGTGGAATGGATCTGTAAAAAGGATTACACTGGCAATGTCACAATGTTTTACCGGCGTCGGAACGTGACGACCCCATTGCCCGCTGTTGGGATAGTCTTTATCACATCAGAGATTATTCCACCAGCGCAATCAGTCACACTGGTGGTAGGTCTTTTGTTACAAGAGGCTGACTAGGTATGTACCACTGCAGTGTCAAATATTCTACCGCCAAATAGTAGTGCTTAGGCATTACTGTGTTCCGGATTGAAATTACTGGGCAAAGGAGATTCAATAACCAATATCTATCAATATCGAGGTTGGCGACGCGTGAGTGGCACCTACTAATGGTGTTGCGGGCTCTAATAGGCTACGGCATCCGCTTACCATCAGGTGGGCCGTATGCTTGCTTGCCAACTTGTAACATAAAAAAACAATGAATCTAACCATCCCTGGGTCGAAGCAAAGAGGCAGACCGTAGAGGATGGAGCGATGTCATTGCCAAAGATATGAAAGCCTGTGAAGCTTCTGAAAGCGACACGTCGAATCGAGCAAAGTGGAGTCATAAGATAGCGAAAGCAGAACCCACCATCAGATGGGAATAATAATTGGTTAGGAGAGAGAGAGAGAAAGAGATTTTCTATTGATTTTGTATTTGTGGTTGTAGAGTATTGCTGTTTCTTTTTTGACTGGCTTGATGATTTCGATTTTGATTTTTCTATTTGAAAAGGAGGGCAAATGACTTTACTCCACCTGACGGTAAGCGGCAATAAAGCCCAAATTAGATTTTAGAAGCAGTCGTTCGAGGTGGCTCATTCACGCCGGAAACAGCAAAATTTTACAATACATCAAATTAAATCTTGAGGTACTATTAAAATGGACGTAAATTTTTCCGCTCCAGTATAAATAATTGGCATTTTAAAACGACAATCTTGTGCTTTATCTGAGTATATAAAAGACTAATAAATAGCCGATCTTATTTTCCACCCCGCTGGCTTTATTGTCTAAACTAAATCTTGTCGGATGTTAGATGTACCTTATAAGGATAGTTTACCGCGTTGGCTTAGGGTAATATGGAAATTGCTACTAACTTTAAATCTTGAAGGAACTCGAAATATGTCATTTTAATTTCAGTAAATATATTTTTTTAAGAATACTAGCAATAATTTTTAAGTCACTACTACAATACTCCTATTACACCTATAAATGGACGCAAATAAGCAATACCATGTCAACCCACACGAATATAATTTCGAGAAAAACGCGTTTGAAAATATTGAACAACTTGCTTTATATGATTTTTTAAATGTATTGTTCAAGTTTTTGCCAATTTCAAGATGTATGAAAGTTATTTTACTTATTTTCACATAAAATAAGCATACAAACTGCATATTTCGTATAAATAAATAATAAATAAATAAACGCTACACACTCAACGGCCCCCATTAGGATAATTATATCCTGTGTCGGGGTCCGGAAACATTCACAATGACAAGGACAAACATACCCAGACCGGAAAACATGCCTGTACGATTAATACAAACATCTGCTCCGAGCGGGAATCGAACCCGCAACCGTCGAGGCTAAAGGCAGACTCGCTACCCACAACGCCTCGACGGTGTCAAATAATATCGTATATAATATAACCCAAAATAAAAAAATGGCTTATTTAGAAGTTTTAAAGCTTAAAACCCTACAAATATTAAAGAAAAATGTTCTTCAGCCACATACCAATACTTCTGCATATATAACTCAGTTTTTTCAATTTTGTGGGTTGACATGGTATTGCTTATTTGCGTCCAAATAATCTCGTAGCTTGCTTTAAACGCTACGCTACACACTCAACGGCCCCCATAGAATAGTAATATCCTGTATCGGGGGTTTGGAAACATACATAATGACAAGGACAAGAACACCCAGACCGGAAAACATGTTTGTATGCTCATTACAAACATATGCTCTGAGCGGGAATCAAACTCGCGACCTATGGCGCTTAAGGCAGTTTCGCGACCGCTGCGCTACAGCGTCATCGATCTCGATCTTTAAAGATATTGTATTTTTGTTTTACTGTATTGTTTTGTTTTTTGGGAACGTAAATAAAAATTAAATTCCTAATCGAACAGACCAAACCAATATAAAAATTATTGGAACGAAGTTCCTTATCGCGCGTTGTGAAAGGGGGCTAGACGGAAAAATTCTTACGAAAAGTTGTCACGACACTTTTTGCTATAGTAAGCTATTGTAAGCTGTGCGGCGTCGCATGTTTCTCTGTCTGTCTCTCTCTCTCTTATAGAAAGCAAGCCAGATATTTTCATTTGTATTTCGCATTCAACAGTGTGGTGTCGCGACGATTATTTTTGTTGAGTGTATACAGGTTTTTTGTAAATAATAAATAATGTTAATAATAAAAAAATATTATTATAACTTTAAAAAAATAAAATTGTATTACAATTCCTTCACTAATTAATCGAAAGGAACTTCGTTCCATCCGGGTGTCCCTTGACACCTCTCAAGTTTTTTCTATAAAATTTGGTTAATAATAATACACAAAACTACTGCTTATCAAGTTATAATTACTTACAATAGCTTTCATTCAAAATAATTAACAATGAAATTATACTTAGAAAATAAAGTTTAGATAAAGCAATTGAAGATAATAAAACTTTTTGAATATAAAATGTACAAAAAAGAATATTTCATTTTTCTTTATAACATAAATAATGGAAGCCAAGCGAATTCAGAATCATAAAAATTAAATACATTTCAATTAGTTATTAGAAAAATCTTTTGTTTCAATTCAACATAATATTTAAAACTAGCGTATGCCGACGGTTTAACACGCGAATTAAAATATATTAGTTTTGTTGACAACTTTGTGGCGCAGCGGTAGCGAACCTGCCTTAAACGCCACAGGTCGCGGGTTCGATTCCCGTTCGGAGCATAATATGTTTGTATTGACCATGCAAGCATATTTTCCGGTCTGGGTGTATTTGTCCTTGTCATTGTGTATGTTTCTGGACCCCGACACAGGATATCACTATCCTAATGGGGGCCGTTGAGTGTGTAGCGTTTATTTATTATTTATTAACTTTCTTCTTCTGCCAGCGTGAATAATGATTTTACTACAATCTCTGAACCAACCACATAACCCCCTCTTTTTTAAACTTTCAATTTTATATTTATTTTTATCGGCTCAACAGCCTATGAAATAAGTTTCAAACTTCTAGCTCTAAAAATGACGATACTTCTATACAACTTTTCATCCCCCTTTTTCAACCCCTTACAGGTTGTAAGTTTTTCGCATTAAAAAGTAGCCTATGTCTTTCTCAGGCTCTAGACTATCTGTGTACCAAATTTCGTTTAAGTCGGTTTAGTAGTTTTGGTTTGAAAACGCGACAGACAGACAAACATAGAGACAGATAGACAGAGAGACAGAGTTACTTTCGAATTTATAATATTTAATTATAGTATATATTATATATTGGTACATATGTAAGTAATGATTGGTCAAATGATATAAAATTTCTGTCTCGGTCTGGGCGTTTGTACGTGTGGGTGTCCCCACCGTGCCTCGGAGAGCACGTTAAGCTGTCGGTCCCGGTTATTATCAATAACATCTGATAATAATCGTTAACTCTTGATAAGTAAATTGCTCTTATCCAATGAGTTACTGGTTCGCCCTTAGGGTTGCGGAGGTCAGATGGCAATAACCGACAGCTTAACGTGCTCTCCGAGGCACGGTGGGGAGACCCACAAGGTAGCTAGGTACCACTGCAGTGGTAGATATTCTATTGCAAAGAAGTTTTTACCGCAAAGACTTTATATTACCATGTTTCAGTGTTAAAGATGGGTGGCTTCTTTTTAATGGAATTTTGAAAAATTACTAAGCTGTAAACATGAAAACCTTGTATATTAATTATCATAAAATCTTATATAAAACATTATAAATAATGTTTTTAAGCTATAAAGCTTCTTGATATGTAATCTTAACAACTTTCTAAACAAGACGTTAATTAACTTTAATTGGAATAATAAGATGAAAGGAAACGAGGCTCGTTTGACATAACGGTATATGGGTATGACGTCTTAGCCTGCCGTCACGAGACCGGCGACGGCGGAGGGTGGGCTTCCGCGATGGGGATATTGTAGTGATGTATACAACAGCATAGTATGCTATAGAAAAAACTGACCGTTGTGTCGTGCTGGTAGTGAGAGCATATTTTGTAAATATCTGAGTCTGGGGTATGTCCTGGTATCCCTACTGTACCTCGGAGAGCACTTTAAGTTATCGGTCTCGATTGTTATCTTAACATCTGATAATCGTTATCTCTTTATAGGTAATATGATCTTATCCAATAAGTTACTCATTCGCTCTTTGGGTTTCGGAGGTCAGATGACAATCACTCTGTGTAAAAACTAGTAACCCATCAAATCAGGATAATAGTATAAGCAGACCCGGGGTAAATATCGGAAATAAAGCTAAGAAGAAGAATATTATAGAAAAGTGCTTGTAGCGACATCTACACGCAACATGACGTAACGCGATAGAAAGACAAGATTGTCAGATCTCGTATCAAGCTACAACGACACCTACAGGGCATACTACGCAACGATATGGACAACCAACGAACGTCACGATCCTAAATCGCGCTATCAAAGTTTCCTACGCGAAACGAATATATATACAACTTTCCAACGTAAGTCGTTGGGCTTCGGCCCAGGCTTTCGATCCGCCAGGCAATGTCACCCTGGCCTGGTCGGAGGATCCTACCTTAGTGTTGGAGGGCATTTATATAATGACGTACCCTCCACATGTACCTATAGGCCTGTTTGAATAAAGAATATTTTATGGAGTCCGTGTCCTTTTCACGCCGCGCTTCACCGAACTGCGCGTGCTCTCGCTCGAACGTCGCTGTTCTCGTGGCCTAAGGCTTACAATAATACAAAAACGGATTTTCATGATTACCTTTCTTTGATGAAAAAACCACTTTAATTAGAAATTTCAGTTATCGATTGATTACTAAATTTATTGAATTTTAAAGGAATAAATTAGTATTATTATTTTATTAATAAAAATTGCAAGTTGGTTTGGATGGATAGATGTTACTCTTTCATGCAAAAACTACTGCACAGATTTTAATGAAATTTGGTACACACATAGCTAATTAACTGGATTAATATAAAGGATACTTTTTATTCTTGAAAAATGTTGGGCTCCCGTGGGGTCGTCAAACAACTACATAACGCGAGTGGAGCAATGGGCACAGCACATTATTATTAGATTATAAAATTCAAATTCAAAGTAAGAGTTGTTTTCTTATATTTTATTCTAATCACATATATGTATACATGAGAATTACATAAAATGAACTACAAACTTCTCTTCTTTAAGAACATGTAAAACATACAGTTCTTTAATCAATTCTTTGATCAGATAGTCAATAAATATTTGTAGGAAAAAAAAGTGTGTGTGTACTTATGTACATGCGTTAGGAGTTATTCTTCTTTGGCAAAACAAGATAAAAATCTTTTCAAAAATTTTATCTTTCGCCTTGTTCTACGTTTGTAGAAAAAAGACACTAACAATAGAAAAAGGTATTTAAAGGTTATTATATATATTACATTGAAAGTTTTATTATAACGCATTATATAAATAAAGTTTCTTTAAATATCACAAAAAAAAAATGTTGACCCATAGCTAACTTCACGGTGTCGGTTTTTGTGACGGTGTGCGCGCGCATCGTAAAAAACTACTATCATCATTTTTCCCTAACGGGCCAAAAGAAGTATAACTTCAAAAATACAGATCTCAAAACTAAAAGAAAAAAAATATTTTCTACAACAGAAGTCTGTGCTAAGTAAAACATTACCACATATGGCAAAGACTTCTTTTTATTTATTTTTTCTTTTTAGTTTTGAAGTCGTCATTTTATTTACAAAAAAATATTTTATTTTATAATTTTTAGTTACGAATGATAGTATTTATTGATTAATGCAAATTTAAGACTTAAGTATATGGTTTTTATCATTTATTTATCATGGATGCCATCATCATCATCATGGTCAGAACTGCTCCAAATTGGTACCAGCTTTCAAATACAAAAAGAATCATCAAAATTGGTTCAACCAGTCCAAAGTTATGAGGTAACATAAAAAATACAGACGAATTGAGAACCTCTTCTATTTTTGAACTTGGTTAAAATTGAAACGGCAACCATGAAAGCATATTCTTCTATCTAATAAGTAGGTAATATCATAAAAATTAATTCTTAAAAGGTAAAGACATCAGACGCTACCTTTATTCTATTATGTTGCAAGCTTGTGACGCTAGCTTCATTCGATTAAGTTGCAATCTTGTGACTAATTTCATTTCGCTGCGTTAGTGCGAATTTACGAAGAACTAGCGAATCTTTGGAAATTTTGGTTCTATGGAAAGGCTTGTCCATATATAATAGGACTATGTTCATGGGACAAAATAAATCACTAAAACATATTTATCATTCCTATTAATGTATGTCCGTTTGTAAGGAACACACAGAATACTTTTTATCTCCAAAAAAATGTTAGGTTCCGGTAGGAATTTTAGTAAGTAATTTTAAAAGCCCTAAGATATGAGATAAAACTAGAATTTTAACCAATTCAAAAGCTGAGAGGTTCTAATATAGTAGAAGAGCAATGCTTCTCCCAGCATATAGGGTTCGGCTCGATTAGGGAAGTACTACCCTCCCTACCGAAACAAAATACGGTTTTGTTTCACGTGATGCTGGAGACCCAATCTCCCACCCCCTCTATACTCATCCTTCTTTCTCTTCATGTACCTTTCCACCGACTCCTTGGGCTGGCAACGCACATATAAAACATAAAGAATTGAAAACGTTCAGCCGTCATGTTATAAAAAAAAAAACATAAACAAATAAAAAAGGAGGCAGGATTTTACGCTTCAGTAATGATATGGGATTTTAGAAGATACGTAATAGGCGTATGATAATAACGCTTTCCATAATTTGTGTAAAAAACTAAAGAGCTGTTCACAACATTGCGTACAGAAAATGCTCGTATTTTTTATTAAACATTCAAAAAGTCACAAAGGACAAAGGGAAATGCGTTAAAATGTATTATTGAAGTTCATTTGAAATAGCAAAAAAGGATTCCAAGTTCCACGACATTAATTAACTCCGGAATATATTACACTAGTTTCTGCCAGCGGCTTCGCCCGCGTAAATAACTCTGAATCACGGCACCCCAACCTTTTCCAAACTTTGAATGTCATATTCATTTATATCGAATCAACAGCCTAAAATAAGTTTCAAGTTTGTAGCTCAAAAATGACGATACTTCCATACAGCTATCCATACCCCCTTTCAATCTCTTATAACCCTTTTTCGGATTCAAAAGTAGCCTATGTCCTTTCTCAGACTCTAAACTATGTGGGTATCAAATTTCATGTAGATCGCTTTAGTAGTTTTGGTGTCAAAGCGTGACAGACAGAGTTCCTTTCGCAGTAACAATTTTAGTAAGGATAGAAAAAAAAAACATCTTTTTCTTCCGACACCAATGAATGTTAATGCACCAACCTTTATATTTTACTCCAGTAGACTATTGTTCAAGAGACTTTTAATTAAGAACCGCAGATGAGTCGTGCTTTGGCCTTTAGGAATTGAATTTTTTTTGCGTACTTACGTTCATTGTTCTGAGCTTGTAATGTTTTGTGAATATACATGTGTGCGTTAATACGGCTTTATTGTGTGTCGTTTGTGTGAGTGGTTTTATTTGTTTGGCATAAATTATAATATGTATGCCCGAGGCAATACTCCTTTTGAATAAATTATATAACATTTTTCAAGCTGTTTGATTTTTTATTCAGGGATTGCTGGTAAATTATAAAATATTACAATTACAATAATAACGCATATTGATGACGTTGTGCCGCAGCGTTAGCGAACCTGTGTTAAGCGCTATAGGTCGCGTGTTCGATTTCCGCTCGAAGCAGATGTTTGTGTTGACCATACATGCGTGCGTCTGGTCTGGGTGTGATTGTCCTTGTCCTTGTGTATGTTTTCGGACCCCAGACACAGCATATAACTATTGTAATGGGGGCCTTTAGTATTACTTATTTATTATATTATCCTGTGCTGTGGGTCCGGAACAAAAATACACGCACAACCACCCAGAAACGAACACATACTTGTATGGTCAATACAAACATCTGTTGCGAGTGGGAATGGTACCCGCGACTTATAACGCTTAAGGCAACTTAACTTAGCACTGAAAGAAATCATATTTTGTAGAAAATATTTATTTCTTGCTTTCTAGAAGGGTTTGACCACAATTATGGACAAGCTATTCATTTTTTTATGTTACAAGTTGGCAAACAAGCATACGGCCCACCTGGTGGTAAGTGGTTGCCGTAGCCTATGAGCGCTTGCAGCACCATTAGTAGGTGCCACTCACGCATTGCCAACCTCGAGATATTAGTTCTTAAATCTCCTCTGCCCAGTAATTTCACTAACTTTCAATATCTCTTGTCAACTTGTAACATAAACAAATAATAAATAATAAACGTTGCAGACTCAACGGCCCACATTAGGATAGTAATATCCTGTGTCGGGGTCCGGAAACATTCACAATGACAAGGACAAATACACCCAGACCGGAAAATATGCTTGCATGGTCAATACAAACATATTATGCTCCGAGCGGGAATCGAACCCGCGACCTGTGGCGTTTAAGGCAGGTTCGCTACCGCTGCGCCACAACGTCGTCTCAACATAAAAATAAAAACCAAATTATTTCAATGGAATGTGGAAAAAATAAGCGGAACTCAAATGAAAGTAAAAATGGAGTAATCGGAACGTTTTTCTCATTTGCTATTTTAGGACTAACATGTTTTAAAATTCGAGTTTATTTAATTTTAGCTTGAAATATTATTTTATTTCAAGAAAAATCAATTGAAATATACATTAATATACATGCTTATACTTTTGTAATCAATTACATTTTATGACAAACACTCAATAACTTCACAATGCAAGTGTGCACGTGCTCAATAACTGCGTAACGGTACTGACACATATGCTCATATTTAAGCATGCTTTTAAGTATGCTTAAAACTAGCATGCTCAGCATCTGTTCACATTCTCTAGCAATAAGCATACTAGTTTTCAGCATACACATAGATAAAATCGATACTACTACTACTTACTAGAATTCTCATAAGCAAACCTTTTCAGACGCGCGAAGGACGCCTCCTTCGAACCACACCTCAAGTATCATGCTCGAAAATCAAACGACTAGCAACGCTTAGAAACACATGCTACTACGAAGTAATTGCTTATATGCATGCTTTCGTGCTATCAATGAGCATGTGTGTCAGTACTCTAATAAACGCTGCACACTCCAAACCTCTTCGTCTTTTTCTTTTGAAATAAAAAGAATGTGAAAAAATCTCGGTAAATTAATCCAACGTATTCCTCCTTGTAGACTACGACAAGCAATAAATATATAAGTCCAGTTTTTATCCAACATTCATGTATAATTATCCCTGACAAATATTCAAGATCTGATCAGCCGTTAGTAGTAAAATGGTGAAAAATATAGTTATAGCGACATCTACATGCTACATAACGTATCTAAAATGAGGAATATGTTAGGATGCTTTCAGACTAACGTTTATACAAGAAGATACGCTTTTTCGAAACGCGTATAGGCGCGTTTTTTACCACACGCGTAACATGTATGATCGTTGACGCGCTTATAAGATTGTATAAAATCTCCTATAAAATATGCAACGACGACGTTGTGGCGCAGCGGTAGCGAACCTGCCTTAAACGCCTCAGGTCGCGGGTTCGATTCCCGATCGGAGCATAATATGTTTGTATTCAAATCAAATCAAATATTTTTATTCAACATTAAAAGCATTACAATTATTTGTTGAAAGTCAGATTCAACTACCGGCTCCATAATTAAAACTCTACCTGAAAAGAACCGGCGAAATAAACTCAGGGGATTAATTTTTTAAAGTATTTTTTAAGTGATGTTATGAGTTTACATATTCTAATCACTGAAAAGCCTGGAGTGACTGTCAAACCATTAATGACCATGCAAGCATATTTTCCGGTCTGGGTGTATTTGTCCTTGTCATTGTGAATGTTTCCGGACCCCGACACAGGATATTATAATCCTTATGGCGGGCGTTGAGTGTGCAACTTTAATTAAATTAATTTAAAAAAAAATGCTACTACTCGTTACCTGTGAGCGTATACGCAGGAATAAGCCCTCGGACGCTCGTCCGGCTTAAACTGCGATATGAAGTGCGCGTGTAAGCGCGTTTGCCATTTATTTTATCCAACGCCCCACCAAAAATATCAACCGCCTTGCTGGTGGATCTTCCATTTGTTGTGGTGGGCAGCGAGAATTAAAGAATTAACGTAGGCGAATGACGGAGAGTCAATTTCCCACCCCTTCTGTTCCCATCCTCTTTTCCCTTTTTATCCTTTCCCACCTGTCGCAAGCGTTGATTGCGGTGACCGTCATGAAAAAAAATTAAAGATTTGTAGTCTGTATTCCCAATAATATAGCGTACATAATCGTTTGGCAAATATGATTTAAAAAGTCTCACTCCTTTCGAGAGATAATCGAATCGTCAACAATTTTCTTACACAAATCTCTTGGAAATATAAAAACTTCAGAAAGTAATTCATATAATTCCACTGAGATTGCGAAGCCATTAACCAGCGACTTTGAAGCTAAAATTAAGTGGAACGATGAAAAAGTCAGTATTCTCTTAGATTTGAAACTAGAGATATTACTTTTTAAATTTTCAACCTTTTTCCGATAATACTCATTTATAATATTATATGATTCATAGGAGCATATTACGTTCAACAAATAAATGCTCAAATAGTTGCTACTTGTGCTACTGAAAATTTCATTTTATAATTTTTTTATGGGACTAAGCTGGCAAGCAAGCATATGACACACCGGATAAAAAGCATTTGTCGTAGCCTAAGAGCGCATGCAGCACCATACATTTGTAGGTGTCACTCACGCTTTTCCAACCTCGAGATATTGGTTCTTAAATCTGCTTTGCCGAGTAATTTCACTAGCTAAAGTTTCCTTTAAACCGAAACACAGTATAATGCTTTACGGTAGAATATCTTACACTGCATTTAGCCGGCCTCTTGCAATAAAAACGCCTGCCTACCATCAGTAAAATATTACATATAATGATTATTTCTAACACAAAAATAATTATTACATTGTTTTTAAAATGTTATCCAAAAAACGGTGATTTATTATTTTATTATAACAAAATCCAGTGAATTGCTGTTTCTAGCTTATTTTCAATGATATTTCTCTTAAATGTCAATGGAAAGAGTTTGAATTTCGTCATGAAGCTGTTTAATTGAGACTTGTGTAAAATGGACTCTTTTTTGCTTACTAGGTAACCTAGATACCGAATTTGTGTCAGTATTTTTCCTTTCGGATGACTCTTCGACATACATTAATAAGATTGAATTTTTGTTAAAGAATTATTTTACTTTATATAAGCTATTTGTTAGAAAAATCAGCAATTGTTTTGGTGAGTGTCGTGAATCAGACATAGTAAAGTGTTAGGCACTTAATGAGAAAGAATCTTTTGAAATTTAAATATAAAATAATTAAAATCGACCCCAACAAAGTTGATAATAATTATTAAAAAATATATTTTATAGTATTGATAGTAGTCATGCTCCTTCAATTACAAATGGGCCAGCTCGACCGAGGAAGTACTACCCTCTCACAGAAAATCGGCGTTAGTCAACAGTGTCGGTAAGTATATTGCGTTTCGAGCGATAAGTGAGAGCGCCGGAGGCCCAATCTCCCACCCCTCTCCTCCTCTGTTCCTTCCATTTTACCCTTCTCATTCCTTCTCTCCTGGGTTGGCAACTTGCATGAGGTATTTCAAGTATCGCAAGCGTTCATAGGTTACGTTGACTGCTTACCATCAGGCGGACCGTATGCTTGTTTACCAACCATCATCGTCATGAATTTATAAAAAAAACCGAGTTCTGTAACATCTGTACTATACATAACTTTTTTTATAGAATCCGTATTAAATGAACCTTCCCAATTCGATATTAAAATTGGTTTTCAAATTTTACAAAATAATACAGTTCCGGATTTATTGCATTGGTACGAGAGAGGTTGTGAAGGGTCAAAGAAGATAATAATTTATGTAATATAGGAAATAAATTACATTTTCGCGTGCGAAGCGTATCTTATATAGACGATTTTGGGACACCATTGTGGCTTTGTGAGTAGCGAATCTGCCTTTAGCCTCTACGGTGGTGGTTTCGATTCCCACTCGGAGGTGATGTTTGTATTGACCATAGAGGCATGTTTTCCGGTCTGGGTGTGTTTGTCGCTGACAATGTGTATGTTTCCGGAACCCCAGAATATAACTATCCTAATGGTGGCCGTTGAGTGTCTCGCGTTTATATTGTGGTGCGAATCATACCCGAAAATCGGATAAAGTTGCGTGAGTGCTGCAACTAACTTCGTTGCGTTGCGTTGGTGTAGATTTTACGTAGGGGCACCAACGAGTCTGTGTTATGTCTGTATTTTTTTTTTTTTCGGAATGTGTACTAAGAAAATAACTAGTAAATATGTGTATATTATGCAGGGCTTGAAAACGATTTAAAAGTAAATGGTAAAATCTATTTTTGATGGGAATTTAAACTTTTTAACCCGAAAAAAGTTTTTAGCCGGTTTCGGACGTCGGCGAACGAAATAGACTACTATTATTTATTGTAACAAAACCTATTCTATGAACTGTTTTGCCATTTAATCGTTAAAGCTGAACTAAGTAAGAAAATTCCTTTATGTAAGTATTAAGCGCTAACCAGTTTTCTTTTTCGAAACCCTTAATACTAGGAAATGTTCATAAATTATGAGAAGTATATCAGAATTTAATATTGAATAAATGCTTTTCGTAAAAGTATACAATGTTGTTTACGAGTTATACAATATATACGTCGTGGCGCAGCGATAGCGAACTTTTAAGTGCCACAAGTTGCAGTTTCGATTCCCGTTCGGAGCAGATGTTTGTATTGACCATGTAGGCATGTGTTCCGGTCTGAGTGTGTGTTGTCCTTGTCCTTGTATTTGTTTCCGGACCCCTGACACAAGATATCAACCAAATGGGGGCCGTTGAGTGTATAGTGTTTATTTTAAAAAGTTTATACATTTGAAATGGTTTACGAGTTCCCGCATCCAGTTACTAGTTCAAAATGATACTATTTGACCAATTTTTGTATTTTTTATGTTAAAACTCTTAATTAAACGGAAGCCATCCCGGCTTTCATAACAATAAAATATTTTTACGGCAAAAAACAAATCCAAAATAAGATGAGCTCCATTGTAAATAAATTATTATGAAAAACGGCTCAGTTTATAGTGGCTCAGTTATTACAGTTTGGTAACTTAAGCCCCAAGCTAATGAATGAAGCATATTTTATCTCGTGACATTGAGTCAGAAATTTTCCGCTCCGATAAAGCTATAGATAAAAACTTGTATTTTTTATACTACAATAGTGGCAAAAATCGAACGGTCCACCTGGGTATAAGAACCGTAGGCTATGGACGATCGCAGTGATCGTAACAATAAAGAATCCTGTAATAAGAGTTGGAGGAAGGGGTCAGATAGGCCTAGAGTTTGGGCCTCCGGGAAACAAAATTAAAAAACATCCTTGCATGACAACTCTCTTGACATGGATAAATTGTAAGATGATTCCCGCTCGGAATCAGATGACATGACAGATGCTTGCATTGATTGAAATATCTGTTTCGGTCTGGGCGTTTGTCCTTATGGGTCCCCCCACCGTGTCTCCTAGAGCCTGTTAAGCTGTTTGTCCCGGTTGTTATCACATAACATCTGATAATAATTGTTAACTCTCGGTAAGTAAATTGCTCTTATCCAATGAGTTACTGGTTCGCCCTTAGGGTTACGGAGGTCAGATGGCAATCGCTCTGTGTAAAGACTAGTAACCTGTCAAATCTGGACAATAGTAATAAGCAGACCATAGTACCGGGCATAATGCTACAAAGAAGAAGAAGTATTTATATCATGTATATCATATTTATAACGTTGTTTGAAGTTGTATGAATTATGGCTAAGGGTAATATAAAACGAGGTTGACTCGGAAATAAATAAAACATACGTGTGTTAGAGGCCGCAGGTAACACTGCAGTGCGCTGAATTTAATATTTTACACAAATACACCAAGATTGTGTAATGACAGTAATTAATTAGTTGTATACTTCAAAGTTTGTACGGATATTTTTTTTAAGAATATTAGCAATGCTTCTAGAATATTATATGATTTGTGTCTCCAAGCACAAAAGGGCTGGCTCGACTGGGGAAGTACTACCCTCTCACTCACTCCTCTCACAGAAAATCGGGCTAAAGTAGTAGTATCAGTAGGCGCTGTTACGTTTCGTGCCATGACTGATAGCGCCGAGGGCCCAAACTCCCACCCCCTCTGTTCCTTTCCTGTTTACCTTCTCATACCTTCCCTCTTATCTCTTGGGTTGGCAATGTACATGTACATTTGATAATTAATTAATTTATGATGCTTAAATCACCTTTGGTCAAGTCTTAATATTTTATGAACTGGAATCTCAGGTTCAATACTTTTATTCTTTTACCAAAAAAATACTAATTTTGTTATAAAATAACTGCTAACGCTACAATTTTATTTACTTGTATAGATAGATGTTTAGTTCATATTAATTATAATTTCCGAGCAGTAAGTACGCAGCAAATACTCAACTCATTCATTCGGATGAAAGGAACTTCTTTAATTATTTTGATTTAAGGGAATAGCTCAGTAGAAATATTGATATTAGAGCTTGGGAAAGCGCAATATAATTGAAGGGGCGTTTCGATAAGAACGAGTACTAGTTTAAATATATTAGTAAACTATCTACACCCGTGGGTCTACTCGTGTGGTGTACAGGTTTTTCTTTATTGCACGGAAGCTTAATTATTTTTCTAAAATAAAAGTAGCCTAAGTTGCTCATTATAACATGAGCTATCTGCCAGTGAGGGATCTTTTACAACCCAGTCGTTTCTGAGAACAAAACAGGCAGGCAAAAATTAAAAAATTAGTAATTGTAGTTTCATAATCATGCATATCGTGAAATCTGATAATTTGAAATTACAGACCGATTTTATTTGTACAGACTATTCTATAACCATCCATATATAAGACTGTCCAATAGAAAAACTATTGTGACTGTTAATTGTAGTAGAACATGGAGTCATTAGTAGAACTGAAGAAGGAAGGGTTCTTCTCCTGATGTAGGGCTGGCTGAGAGCAGTCCTAAAGCAAAGTTGATAATGGCTTCTGCAAAAAAGAAAATCTAAGAGCAATATTCGAAGCCTCAATAGCTCAACGGTCGAATGGCCAACTTCGCTCCGTTACGCGAGAGTCGAGGGTTCGATCCTGACCCCCTTGGGCTATTGTCGTACCCACTCCTAGCGTAAGCTTCGAACTTATTAGGAGGGTCAATAGGAATATTAAAGGCGTCGGGATGTGACGACCCCATCGCCCGCTGTTGGGATAACCTCTGTCACAACAGAGATTATTCCACCAGTGCAATCAGTCACACTGGTGGTAGGTCTTTTGTTGCAAGAGGCCAGCTAGGTAGGTGTACCACCGCAGTGTCCAATATTCTGCCGCCAAATAGTAGTGCTTAGGCACTACTGTGTTCCAGTTTGAAGGGCATTGTACGCTAGTGAAATTACTGGGTGAACGAGATAAACTAATATCTCGAGGTTGGCAACGCGTGAGTGGCACCTACTAATGGTGCTGCAAGCGCTCAGCAACTTAGGCTACGGCAACCACTTACCATCAGGTGGGCCGTATGCTTGTTTGCAAACTTCTAAGATTAAAAAAAATATATATATTAGTAATGGCTTGAAAAAGCGTTGGTAATTTTCTTTATAAAAAATAAATATATAAAGAATGTTAGCAACGCTGTATCAAGTATCATATATAAGGTGAATTTCTAAGGAATAGTTAATAGGTGAAAACCATGTTTCGGAACTAACTAAGAGTAACAAATAGTCCACGGGAAGGATAACTAAATTTTTTTAGTTATGCACAGACACTTTAAGATTATAATGTACAAGGTTTATGGTAAATGTATGTAATATTATACAAAATAGAAACATGATGTAGCGGTATTTGTACTGTTGTATTTCGTTTCTTGGATTTTTTTAAATAATATTGTTCCTAGTCTCAGGTATACTACCTGATTTAATAGTGATGCTTTTGTCACATGCACTGCAGTAAATGCTTTCCATCAGGAAATTCGTGTCTGTGTTTTCAATCGAAAGTAGTATGGACATAATGATACTGGTAAGCTACATAACATTATTTGTAATCTAGATATTTTATGTCCAAAATAGGATAATTACTAAATGGTAAATACTCAACAGGCCAAGTCAAAATCACGGCATTTTTAATTTAATTTATTTTTTATATAGGAGACAACAAACGGGTAGAAAGCTTAGCTGATATTAAGTGATCACCGCCGCCCATGAACTAATTGGCTGTTTTTCTTAAGGTTCCCAAGTCGTATTGGTTCGGAAAGACCACCGGCAGAAGCTGGTTCAACAGAGTTGTTGCAGATAATGTAGTAAATGTAGTGTAGTAGATTTCCAGACATTAAGGTGGTGATGGTAGAATTTTTTTTTTTTTTTATGTAAGAGGGGGCAAACGAGCAGGAGGCTCACCTGATGTTAAGTGATCACCGCCGCCCATGAACATCTGCAACCCCAGAAGGCATGCAGGCGCGTTGCCGACCTTTAAGGAAAGAATACGCTCTTCTCTTGAAGGTTCCCAAGTCGTATCGGTTCGGGAAGACCGCCGGCGGAAGTTGATTCCACAGAGTGGTTGTGCGAGGAAGAAAATGTCTTCTAAATCGCGCTGTTGTGGATTTCCAGACATCGAGGTGGTAGGGATGGAATTTAGAGTTTTGTCGCGATGTCCGATGGTGAAATTCAGCCGGAAATTTAACTTTTCCACTTTCACAACAGGACTGGTATCTTTGGAAAATGCAAGAATATTATGCATTTTCAACTCAATTATCGTACCGGTTGGAAAATTAGCAATAATGAAGCTAAGATAGCAAGCATGAGTGGAGCACGCATCGCGAGACAGAATCGACTCGAACCGACCGAAATTACTAAAATTAGAGCTAAAAGCGTTCGTGAGTTGCCTAATACATTTACTAAGTAATGAGAGAATAGCGTGTATTGTAGATATTGCTTCAAGAACAAGCTTATTGAATATTATATTTATTGTACTAGTTGAGTACGATATTGTATTAATCTATCTATAAGCACTTGTCTTGAACAAAGGAATTTTACACTGTATATTATAGAACGGACAACCGTTAGTAACTGGGTTCGATGCGGGTATTGATCATCAAGATATCTGTTTCTGTCTAGGCGTTGTCCTTGTTGGTCTTCCCACCGTGCCTCAGTAAGGGCGTTGAGCTAAAAGTCCTGTTAATTATAATATGTTACTTTCTGTAACTACTGATGGAAGGCCTTTTATTGTAAGATTCCGGCTAGGTAGGATCACCGCAGTGTCAGTTATTCTACCCCAAATCAGTGTACTGTGTTTCGTGTTGAACCTAGTGAAATTATTGAAAAGAGGAGATGAGCTTGAGTGGCACCTACAAATGTATGGTGTTGCAAGCGCTCATAAGGTAAGACAATCCCTTACCACTATGTGGGTCGTATGCTTATTTTCCAACTTAATTATATAAAAAATTTAAAAAAAACTCCATTAGGTACTAACGATATTCCGTCTTAACTTGTACCACAGCTAAATAGGAAACCTCTCGGGGTGCACAAGCAGTTTAACCAGCCTTTAGCGAACGAACTTCAGTCTACTTTTCGAAACTTAAATTGCCAAGTTACGTTGCTAAAGAACTATTTTTAGTCGTCTTGATACCTGACAGTTTATTCATTTCGATCTTTTGAAGAACATCCATTATGTTTCGTTAAGTTCTTAATGAACTTTTGTATTCGTTTCCTAATTTAATAATCTTTTATTTATAATAGAAGTTGGCAAACAAGCATACGGCCCACCTGATGGTAAGTGGTTTTCGTAGCCTATGAGTTTATGCAGTACCATTAGTTAGTGCCACTCGTGCGTTGCCAACCTCGAGATATTGGTTTTTAAATCACTTTTGCCCAGTAATTTCACTAGTCTACACTACTATTTGGCGGTAGAATATTTGACACTGCGGTGGTACCTACCTAGCCGGCCCCTTGTAACAGAAGACCTACCACCAGTTTAGCTGTCTAATTATACAAGCAATGGTCCACTTATTATATGACAATTTACTAGATAGTGTTATTAAAAATGGTTGAAAGAAACTTACATTAAGTGTAACAGTTTCACTGTGAGTCTGAAACTATCTTACGATTTGGTTTTTGCACACCTTTTTATTTATCGGTAGAGATGTAGAGATAGTTCAATAGCCGCTATATTATATTTCACAATAATTTTTATAAGTATATGTTTCAGGTTTTAGTTGACGTAAAAATCAACTGAAGCGAAAAAAATCATACACTTATAAGGAATCATACTATAAGCCGAGATTGCTTAGTGGATAAAAAATGTAGACTTAACTGAAGGTCCCGGGTTCAAATCCCGGCAAGCACTCAGAGTTTTCAAGTCCTTAACTTGTGTTTCAAATTTATCTTGTGTTTACGGGTAAAGAATAATATCGTGAGAAAACCTGCATGTCGTCTAAGACATGTATATCCACGAATCTTAGTCTGCTCGTAGGGTGACTGTTCGTCAGTCGCGTTTCAAGGTCAGTCATATTATCAGTTGCATCCTTAAGGTGCAATCCTGCACACATTGTGTGGCAGATGCAAATGAGCGGCAGTAATCACTAAATATCAGGAGGGCTTTCTGATCATTTCGCTCTTCTAACATAACAAAATCTTATTTCAATTATGTCTCAAATACATGCTCACTTAAATAATTCAAAATAACGTAAAAGAAACTGTTAAATAAATTTCAAGCAATGAAAAATACACCATGTACAAATAGTATCAAAGTTATGATATAAAAGCGTTTTAAATGAAAATATAGCCAGTTTAACGCTCGTAGAAAGTTGTAACATCTTCTCATTAATAACTTTAGAAAGACCAGCTAAGCACTTTTAGTTTTCATGGTAACTTAAGTACTTTTCAAATCAGCGAAGTGAATGAAGATTAAATTCCAATATTCTGCCAGTAATCGAGGACATAGAATTCTAGTTTTTTCTTTCAGGAAAAATAAATTGGATTGGATAGAATAAATTAATTTATTATGTTTGAATAGGCGTCCTTGGTAGTAATTAAATAATTCAGACTATTTTTTATTTGTATCTATAAAATTTTGTGTACGTTAAATATTTGACGATGTTGTGGCGCAACGGTAGCGAACCTGCCTTAAAAGCCACAGGTCGTGGTTTCGATTCTCTCTCGGAGCAGATGTTTGTATGGTCTATACAGGCTTGTGTTCCAGTCTGGGTTTGTCCTTGTTCTTGTGCATGTTTCCGGGCCCCAGACACAGTATATCAATAACTTAATGGGGGCCGTTGAGTGTGTAGCGTATATTATTGTTTGTAAATTAGAAGATTTAGTTTAACTAAGTGTTTATAAAAATCTACTTGGTAATAATCGCATACACAACGGAACCCATTATGATAATAATATCCAGAGGTCGGAATCCTCGATGATAGAGTTTATGACCTGTTCGCTAACCATGTGCCACAATCTTACTATACAACAAAACTTGAAGTATCACATGCACAAAGCCAAGGGATAATATGGAAGAGATGAGAAGGAAAAAAGGATGGGAGTTTGGGCCTCCAGCGCTCCCACTCATCGCACGAAACGCAACATTACTTTATCGATCGATCGGGTCGAGCTGACCCTGCTGCTGGAAAAAGCATGGCTCTGCTACTATGTAAATGAAATATACAATAATAGTAAATTGTAAAACATACTTTTTACTCAGTAAGGAGTTTTCTTTACAGATCATAAAATAAAACAAGGAGTTTAACAATAGGAAAATATCACCCCATTCTCACCGTATGCGCCGTTCCAATCCCAAGCTGTGTTTTCTGAATTGCAAAAATTTCTTAAGAGGCAGTGAAAGAAAAGTAATGTTATGTGTATAAGAAAAATTAGCTGTTTTTCTTTTCAGCCTATCCCGAGGCATCGCTGCATGAAGATCAAAGTAACATGTTTTTTTGTAATATAAATAATTAGTAACGTATTTTAATATTGTTTCTATTGTAATTCCTTGTAAGTTTTCTTGAACTTAAAATGTGATTATAAAATTATATTTTGCCATAATAATTCAATGCTAACTATATTTAGAAATAATTTAAATAATGAACCGCAATTCCGGTTCTTTGGGCGAAAAAGAAACGAGCCCTCCTATCACCTGTGGAGGCAATTAAATATTTAATAAAATAAATATTAAATATTCTTATTAGTTAATAAACAAAAACGATTGTTTAAAGTTAAAAAAGTGCCTGATAGAAATATTATTAAGTATCACATTGGTTGTAAAAAGTTACGTACTAATTAAATTTTATGACTTTTCTGTATTCAACAACATATTTTATAAACTTGGTACCTGATATGCTTCATAGAAAATCTTCTTCTTCTTCTTCATCCTAGCATTATTCCCGGTATTTTTATGTACCCAGGGTCTGCTGATTACTCTTATCCGGATTTGACAGGTTACTAGTTTTTACACGGAGCGATTGCCATCTGACCTCCGCAACCCTAAGGGCGAACCAGTTACTCATTGGATAAGAGCAATTTACTTATCAAGAGTTAACGATTATTATCTGATGTTATTGATAATAACCGGGACCGACAGCTTAACGTGCTCTCCGAGGCACGGTGGGGAGACCCATACGGAAACGCCCAGACCGAGACAGAAATTTTAACAAACATCTGCCCGAGCGGGAATCGAACCCGCAACCGTCGATACTAAAGGCAGACTCGCTACCCACAACGCCACAACGGTGTCAATATGTATCATATTTCAAACGTTATAAAAATTGTAAAAATAACACCACGAGTTTTAAATATATTAGTAGACGACATATTGCCGAGAACATAAGAATTTTATAGCTTATAATTAAAAGAAAAAAGAAAGCTAAAAACTAAAAATTAAAAGTAAAGTAAAAGTTTTCCATAGTTCATTAAATAAGTTTAATTGACTTTCTTACCTTAAAAATAAAACCGACTATACCCTTATTAGCAAATATTGGTAAGCTGTCACAGCAGATGTTGATTCTAATTATCTGAATGTAGAATAATATTATAGAGAGAGCTTTAAAGGATATTACCAATTATTTACCGGCGTCGGGATGTGACGACCCCATCGCCCGCTGTTGGGATAACCTCTGTCACAGCAGAGATTATTCCACCAGTGCAATCAGGCACACTGGTGGTAGGTCTTTTGTTGCAAAAGGGTCAAATATTCTGCCGCCAAATAGTAGTGCTTAGGCACTACTGTTTTCCGGTTTCCAGGGCACTGTAGGCTAGAGAAATTACTGGGCGGACGAGATTCAAGAACTAATATCTCGAGGTTGGCAACGCGTGAGTGGCACCTACTAATGGTGCTGCAAGCGCTCATAGGCTATGGCAACCACTTACCATCAGGTGGGCCGTATGCTTGTTTGCCAACTTGTATCATAAAAAAAATACTTTTTCTATCTAAAATATTATAAAGCTTATTATTATTCATGTCAACGATTTCAATATATCTCAAATTGGTTACGCCATCGGCTCATTACGTGGGCTATAGATTATTTTATACTACGCGGACTCCTAATTCTTTTTACTAGATTAATACTTTCTTTAACATTCAGTGAAAAGCTGTTATTTCGACATTGCAAACAGATACTAAAATTTTATATGTATAGAGGTGATCTAGGTATAAAAATATAATAATAATCACTTCTTCTTACCAAAAGAAACTTCTTGAAACTGTACACGACTCAGTGTATGACTAAATAGCTCTAATAAAAGTGTGTTTCAATAGACTTAGAAGTCTTTGAAACTTGCACTCCAAACACATGGTACTGTGTGTTATGAATTCCGAGAAAGAGTCTAGTAACCAAATTCTACTCGTCTGTGTGTCGTAAAAGTATGCAAGTTTCTCGAGATGAAAATTAATCCTAACCGGAATACTTGTGTCATAACTGAAGATTTTTTTAAATAAGAGGGGCCAAACGGGCAGGAGGCTCACCTGGAAAGGAAAGTTATATATATAGTCGTTTCGCGTAGGAAACTTTGATAGCGCGATTTAGGATCGTGACGTTCGTTGGTCGTCCATATCGTTGCGTAGTATGCCCTGTAGGTGTCGTTGTAGCTTGATGCAACATTGTGACAGTCTTGTCTTTCTATCACGTTACGTCATGTTGCGTGTAGATGTCGCTACAGACTTTGTATTAAAATTGATATTGGGCTTCAGACTTTATATTAAAATTGATACTCACGCGGGCGAAGCCGCTGCCAGAAGCTAGTATAACATAAACAATAACTTGTTTCGCTGTTTACACCTAACAATAATGATTTTCCAAGGGTCTAACTAAATTGGAATTGTTATAACATTGAGGGTGCTTGCATTCATACACTCACATTGTAATATAGCTTACAATAACTGAAACAATATGGGGTGGTTACAACCATACAAAGCCTATTCTATTATATATTTAACAATAAATTCGTTTTGATATTGAATGACCTATTGAATTGGTATAAATACGACGACGTTGTGACGACACATTTCGCGGGTTCGATTCCCGCTCGGAGCAGATGTTTGTAATCGGCCATGCAGGCATCCTTTCCGCAGGATATAACTATCCTAATGGGGGTCGTTGAGTGTGTAGTGTTTATTTATTTTTACATAATTATATGTATACTTTATATTTCATTTTAATATTCTTCTTCCGATTGGTTCGGAATCATTGTCGATACGTCTAGTTGGACGAAAGATGCTTTCAAAATGATATAAGATTATATTAGAGAAGAATGTAGCGCATACCGTGGACAACAAAAAGAACGAACAAGTCCATTCTAGAATAACTGAGGACTCCACAAGATTCCCTATTAATGCTATCTTAGGCAGTCCTCGTTATTTTGGTCATACTCGTATAGCACTTATTTTAGTACGAATCGAATTTGCTCGAGGACTATTTTTCCCACCATTTTCCCGGCCTTTTTTTGAGCTTGATTATCTACCCGTTATTATGATTTAAAAAAAATGACGGGACTCAATATTTCGACTACCCTGACAAAAATCTAGGACAGAGCTGTGTGGAGAAAGCTAGCACCTTAGGTCAAGTGTAACCTTCAGTAATGAAGCACACGAAGAAGAAAGATTCGTATGTACATATATGTAATTACAGAATAATACCTTTGTTGAAAAAAGAACTACGCGTGCAGGGACGTGGGCAATGCTAGTTACTACATAGTATAAAACAAAGTCGCTTTCTCTGTCCCTATGTATGCTTAAATCTTTAAAACTACGCAACGGATTTTGATGTGGTTTTTTTAATAAATAGAGTGATTGAAGAGGAAGGTTTATATATATAAAAATAGTGAAGAAAAAAAAAATACGTTTCTAATGTGATGTCGTAAATAATTACATTTAACGCGTGCGGGCCACGGGCACCAATGTTAAATCGAAAACTACTAGATCGATTTTAATAATTTTTTCAGTGAATGACATAGGCTATATATTTTATACCCGTGCGAAGCCGGAGCAGGCCGCTAGTTTTTGATAAAATTGAATATAATAATATAGACTGATTCGTCCAATTTTATCCTGTTGAGAGTTCTCAAAGGTTACATTATTATAATAAATGTATGTTTTTATTAAGAAATGACAACATTTATATGAAAATATCAAAGAACAGAAACCATTTTGGCTTTGAGAAAAATCTCGTTTATCGCAATCCCTTGAAAATACAATAGTTGCTTTACGTTATACCGACACTTGTAAAAGAAAGCATTTACAAAGTGGAGCGGAGGCTGAAATTGTCCCAGCTAATGTACCAGAAAATAGAATTTTCTTCATGTGCTCACGATAATATCGAGCATTACCCAAATTGCCGGCTCTGTGGGATTCAATAACGCGTGTATTTAGTGGTTAGAATCCAAGGTTTCATTTCTGAAGAGTAATATTTTTATTATGCTCAAATCAATGTTTATGCTAATTGCATGATTATATTTATTACGGAAAAAATTCTCTGTTCTCTTCTTTTTTCTTAAAATAAAATTAAATATAATTAAACTTATTTACCCTTCTGATCTATTATTAATTCTTATTCTAACTTCATGATCTTTTGATTGGATGTATCTAACTGTGGAGAATTAATTATACCTTAATATATATGTCTTCTTCTTTCTAGCATTATTCCCGTTTTTTTTATTTACCAACGGTCTGCTTATTACTCTCATGTGGATTTGACAGGTTACTAGTTTTTACACAGAGCGATTGCCATCTGACCTCTGCAACCTAAAGGCGAAACAGTAACTCATTAGATAAGAACAATTTACTGTTCAAGAGTTAACGATTATTATCAGATGTTATTTTATAAGAACCGGGACCGACAGCTTAACGTACTCTCCGAGGCACGGTGGGGAGACCCTGTAGGAGAAATGCCCAGACCGAAACAGTTATTTGTAAGATCAATGCAAACATCAGTCTAAGCGGGAATCGAACCCGCAACCTTCGATGCTAAAGGTAGACTCGCTACCCGCAACGCCACAACGGTGTCAATGGGTAATGTATGCACTGTATAAATAGCCAAATGATGGGTGATGAATGCTGAATTCAAGTTTGCAAAAATGGTAGCAATAGCCTAACACAAATAATGCTTAAATATTATTTTATTAATATAACATTGAATTTATTTTATTTTATTAATATAACATAGAATTTATTTTATTTTATTAAAATA
Source organism: Hestina assimilis (assembly GCA_023373885.1). NCBI lineage: Eukaryota > Metazoa > Arthropoda > Insecta > Lepidoptera > Nymphalidae > Hestina > Hestina assimilis. The sequence continues at coordinate 13,522,309 of CM041750.1, forward strand.
ACATAGAATTTATTTTTAATATTATTCATGTGAGTAAGCAATGTTAATTATTAAAATGAAGTGATATAAAATGATTGTAAAATTATATCCGGGTCACCGTATTTACAACGTAAGGTTCTCATAAATTAAGATTAAATTCATGGGTTAGAACTCGATCTCTAGGCACAGAGTTATCTATAACGAGGTTTGTACCTTTGGGACACGGTTGTTACCCAGAAAATATTGCTATTCTGTCATAGAACAGAACATACCGGAAATGACAGTATGATGGAACTACGTAAAGAATAATTTTTATTTTATTAATTATTTAATTAACTGTTGTGCCTTAAAGGCAGATGCTTATAGTGTGCATGTAGGCGTGATGGCTTTTTTGTAGATTGTGAAATGATTATTATTATGTATATTTATTATTATATATCATACTAGCGGCCTGCTCCGACTTCGCACGGGTATAAAATATATAGCCTATGTCATTCACTGAAAAAATTATTAAAATCGATCCAGTAGTTTTGATTCATTCATTACTGCCCATGACGCGCACGCGTTAAATGTAATTATTTACGACATCACATTAGAAACCTCAAAAATAACAGTTTTTTCTCCACTATTTAATGGATGTTATTATACATATAAACCTTCCTCTTCAATCACTCTATCTATTAAAAACCGCATCAAAATCCGTTGCATAGTTTTTAAGATTTAAGCATACATAGGGACAGAGAAAGCGACTTTGTTTTATACTATGTTGTGATGACACCGTTGTGGCGCTGTGGGTAGCGAGTCTGCCTTTAGTCTGGATGGTTGCGGATTCGATTCCCGCTCGGGCAGATGTTTGTTAAAATTTCTGTCTCGTACTGGGCGTGGGCCTTCCCACCGTGCCTCGGAGAGCACGTTAAGCTGTCGGTCCCGGTTGTTATCACACAATATGCGATAATAATCATTAACTCTTGATAAGTAAATTGCTCTTATCCAATGAGTTACTGGTTCGCCCTTAGGGTTGCGGAGGTCAGATGGCAATCGCTCCGTGTAAAAACTAGTAACCTGTCAAATCCGGATAAGCAGACCCTGGGTAAAATAAAAATAACGGGAATAATCCTAGTATGAAGAAGATTATTATATATTATATATCTTAGACTTTAGTGCATCGAGACGAGTGTATAACCCGTTGAATTAATATAAACGCCACACACTCAACGGCCCCCATTAAGATATTTACATCCTGTATCGGCGGTCCGGTAATATTCACAATAACACGGACTAACAAACCCAGAACAGAAAATATGCCTGTATGGTTAATACAAACACCTACTCCCAGCGGGAATCGAACCCGCGACCTGTGGCGATTAAGGCAGGTTCACTACCGCTTGCGCCACAACGTCGTCTAAACAATAATAGGTACCATCTAACCTATCCTTTTTCGCCTCTTACACTTTGGGCCGACAATATTCAAGCGATGCTTCTGGTGCTACAAAAGATCCATCTCCAGAGATTCCGTAATTTTTGGCCCTCTAAAAATTTCTCGTAGTGACTAAAAAAGTTTTCACCTCAACAATAAAAATAAATAGTAAAACTCTATTGCTACTCGATAGAATAATTTCCCAGTCATAAAATCCCCTTAATACTTTAGTCAGGCCGAATGCGGAAATTGAGTGTCAAAGTCAAGTGACATTTTGATGTTGAAAGGAATTTCATCACCATTCCCATAATACTTCTATTTATAACACATCAGTCGATATACAAACTAATATAGCGGTCTTCAGATGGATTTATAAGTATCTTAAATTACATAATAATTATTTTTATGCAATAATATTACTTTGCAATATTGCATTAAAATATAGGCGCTTTATAGTAATAGAAAGGATTAGTTCACCATACAAACATTTTCAAGTTCGCAAGCAAGCATACAGCCCACCTGATGGTAAGCGGTTGCCGTAGCCCATGAGCGCGTGCAACACCATTAGTAGGTGCCGCTCACGCGTTGGCAACCTGTTGGCCTACAGTGCCCTTCAAACCGGAACACAGTAATGCCTAAGCAATGTTATTTGGCGGTAGAATATTTGACACTGCAGTGGTACCTACCTAGCTAGCCTCTTGCAACAAAAGACCTACCACCAGTGTGACTGCACTGGTGGAATAAACTCTGCTGTGACAGACATTATCCCAACAGCGGGCAATGGGGTCGTTAGGTCCCGATGCCGATACTATATATTATATATAATATATAAAGCCGAGAAGGTAAAAGTAAAATACATGTCACTTTTATTTCATAATTTTATCTGTGTACCCATCATGAAATAGAACATTCAAATTCAATGGATGACCCGATCGAAGTATCTGAGTGGGTTATTTATATTCAAGTACTGTACAAAGACATGTAGCCTTAACCTCACCTTGTATATGGATGAGTGAGTTAAAATTGCTTACAAACATTTTATGATTTATTTCAGTATTGAGAACGTAAGATATTCTATTGTAAACGAAAATGATGAGATACGTCGTTTGAATTTGTAATTCGCTTCTTCTTCCTAGCATTATACCCGGTATTATATTTAGCCAGAGTCTGTATAAAAGAGAATAATAATAATAATAATAATAATAAATAATAAATACTGCACACTCAACGGCCCCCATTAGGTTAGTAATATCCTGTGTCGGGGGTCCGGAAACATTCACGATGACAAGGACAAATACACCCAGACCGGAAAATACGCTTGCATGGTCAATACAAACATATTATGCTCCGAGCGGGAATCGGACCCGCGACCTGTGGCGTTTAAGGTTCACTACCGCTGCGCCACAAAGTCGTCTAATTTTAAAAGAGAAGAGCCTATTCTTTCTTTTAAGGTTGGCAATGCCACCTGCATGCACGATGTTCATAGGCGGCGCTAATCGCTTAGTACCAGATGAGCTGTCTGCTGCCTAAACTAGTAGTATTAACCTGTCAAATCCGGATAAGAGTAATAAGCAGACCCTGGGTACATAAAAATAACGGGAATAATGCCAGGATGAAGAAGAGCTGTCTGCTGCCTGTTCGCCAAAAAAAAAAGAAATATTCATGACTTTATAGATTATTAAATTTTGATAACGGTTTTAAAGACATTGAGTCCCACGAGCCCAACTGCACACTAAAAACAATAAAAAAAACTGCAGCAGACTTGTGTGTGCTAAATGAAGTGTGAGTGCTAAATTAGTGTTGTAAGGCTCAAAAATAATGGGTTTCTTAAACTTATAGCATTAAAATATATTTATTTTTTAAGTGTACACATTTTATATTTTCTCTTTATATTTATGAAAGAAGGTAAACAAGTTCAACTTTGCCGTAGGATGTTAAAAAGATTTATTTTTGAGAGAAACGCTAATTAATTATTCTTGCAGAAAATGGGTAACATAAATTGCTTTTTATTTTATTATATTTAAGAAGAGACACCTAGGATACACCTAAGAGAGGGTAGCATTACATACAGCATCTTCTTCGTCAGCGAAAACGAGGTTCCTTGTTTCGCACGTCGCGACGCGCTCACATCGTCGGGTGAGTCCATCGATTCGAATGCCATAGTGCGGCCACAACTTTCAGCCTTTTTTCACTGGCTGACGCTGTCAAGGTCAATGAGGCCAATAGTAATATACTGTTACGGGCTGGGGTTCGTAGATTTGGAAACAAACACCTGATGGCTCTAAATAAGACTTTATTAAGATCTATATTACACAACAGAACTTCACAAATCACAGGTCCAAATCGCAGGTCAATCACAGTCCAAAAGAATAGCCGAGGTCACTAATTATCGCACTTGTTCACTGGTATCACTTGTAGTTTCTTCGCTTGTTGCTCAAAACTGAATGACTCAGTCGACGCGCCGGGCCGCTTATATAACGCGGAACACGGGATCGAGTAAGTTCCGTCCGCGAAACTACTACACGTTTCGAGAATAAATCTTTCTAGAACCCACGCGACGGTCGAGGAAGTAAACAAAGAGAGTAGCATGCGATTTGGAACTTATTCACAGACTGACGCTGATAAGGTCATCCGTAACAATACATTGAAAAGGAAAAATTAACAGTACTTACATTGACAGGCCTCATATGATTCGGACGAGCTTGCCTAATTATGCCAGAAAACAATGCTCTAATACTACAGAGTACATTGTTTATGTCCTTGATGATCCTTGATTAGATTGAATAATGGAATACGTCATTAATATCAATATATTATTGTGAATAAGGGAAAATCGCTAAATGACCGTTTTCATATATATTAAAATGAACAAAAGGCTTATAAAGATTTTATGAAGTCAACATGAACCAGCGTTTTCGTATTGACTCCAATAAACATATAATTTTCCGTTAAATTAATTCCATTCGGAGGTAAATTTATTTTAAAATGATTTTATATCCAATGATGGAATAATAAGTTGTTCTGGGAATGATTGTTAAATTCGTATGGAGGTTTTCATACAACTTCCACATTTCCCATCTACGGAACCCTAATACTACATGTATTAGGGTTCCGTACTAAAACCGGAACCTATACCAACGGAAACCTATAACTAAGCCTCAGCTCTCTGACCGTCCATCAGCTGTATCTCACCAACATAATAAAAAACGCAGATTTATTCAATCTTCTTCTTCTTCTTCGTCTTAGCATTATAGCATTATTCCCGGTATTTTATTTTACCCGGAGTCTGCTTATTACTCTTATCCGGATTTGAGGGGTTACCAGTTTTTACACAGAGCGATTGCCATCTGACCTCCGCAACCCTAAGGGCGAACCAGTAACTCATTGGATAAGAGCAATTTACTTATCAAGAATTAACGATTATTATCAGATGTTATGTGATAACAACCGGGACCGACAGCTTAACCTGCTCTCTGAGGCACGGTGGGGAGACCCACAGACAAACGCCCAGACCGGGACAAAAGACTAAAGGCAGACACGCCACCCACAACGCCACAACGGTGTCTTCAATCATATTACAAATTGATATTCATTTTGCAGTAATTTTGATTTAAAAACCAAACTACACAATAGATTTTGATGATATTTAAATGAGACTATTTCGGAATAAAAAGATTTTTTTTATGTTAGAAGTTGGCAAACAAGCATACGGCCCACCTGATGGTAAGTGGCTGCCGCAGCCTATGAGCGCTTGCAGCACCATTAGTAGGTGCCACTCACGCGTTGCCAACCTCGAGATATTAGTTCTTAAATCTCGTTAGCCCAGTAATTTCACTAGCGTACAATGCCCTTGAAACCGGAACACAGTAGTGCCTAAGCACTACTATTTGGCGGCAGAATATTGGACACTGCGGTGGTACCTACCTAGCCGGCCTCTTGCAACAAAAGACCTACCACCAGTGTGACTGATTGCACTGGTGGAGTAATCTCTGTTGTGACAGAGGTTATCCCAACAGCGGGCGATGGGGTCGTCACATCCCGACGCCGTTAAATTCAAAATCAGTCTTTTAGTGACGAAGATATGCCCGAACACACATTTAAAAAAATTGCGCGGTCGGGAGACACCCGTCAGCCAACTCCGAATGTAATTCAAAATGAAATCTATATATTTCAAAAGGTTTTATGAGAGAGACAGAAAAAAAGAGAGACCGAGAGAGAGTTGCGGACCCAGCTGCACACTCACTTGCTCGTGTGCTCCTTTCTCATGCACACACACACATCATACGGCATTTCGTTATGTGATGATTTCTACTAAATCGCATTAACCGTAAGCCACGTAAAAAAATTTCGTTCCAAAAATATAACCGTCCGAATGTAGTACCACTTTGAAGCCGATAAAAGTCACATAACAGAAAAATGTAAGAACATTTTCTTATCACGACTGCATGACTTTAATTTCAGGTGTCACAAGTCTCAAAGACGTCCAGCTCCTAGTAGAACCAGCAACCGTAATCAAAGGTGGCACAGCTGCTCTCATCTGCTACAGAGACATGCAAGGCGCGCCGTTGTACTCTGTGAAGTGGTACCGTGGCAACCACGAGTTCTTCAGGTACACACCACTGGAGGTGCCAGAAACTAGGGTCTTTGGATTGCCAGGGATTTACGTTGATGTGAGTAATATTTAGTTATATATAATGTAGTATATGTATTAAGAAGGCTGTTTATTAGATAATACTATGACGCCACCCCAGCCATTTAGTGATGTGCTTGAACGTAAACAGAATATTTTCAATCGCTAACACAACAATATTTTTTGAAATATCGAATTTTGATAGATCGATATCTTAAAATACATAAATATAAAAGTAGTAGCCCGTCTAGTTTGGTCGTGGAAATAGTAAAAATGATAAACGGGATTTTAAGCTTTGAGTGCGGTCAGTCCATCGAGGTGTAACTTCAAGTATAAAGGGTGAAAAAAAGGGGTTGATAATTTGTATGAAAGAAACTCATTTTTGAAACTAGAAGCATGAAACTCTGTTTTTGGCCGAACAATTAAATATAAAGAAGACATGTTTTGACATTTTTACCCTGAAAGGGGGTCTTTTAAGGAATTACTAATATTTCTATTGCTCCTCCAAAACCTCCAACCTCGAAATATTAGTTCTTAAATCTCGTTCGCCCAGTAATTTCACTAGCGTACAATGCCCTTCAAACCGGAACACAGTAGTGCCTAAGCACTACTATTTGGCAACAGAATATTGGACACTGCGGTGGTACCTACCTAGCCGGCCTCTTGCAATAAAAGACCTACCACCAGTGTGACTGATTGCACTGGTGGAATAATCTCTGTTGTGACAGAGGTTATCCCAACAGCGGGCGATGGGGTCGTCACATCCCGACGCCTTTAAGATTAATTTAATTCTTATAATTGTTTACCTACTAAGTAAAATTATTACATAAATATATCTGTCTAAGTATGTGCTTCAAGTAAATATTCTTAGCAAGCGAAAGAGACAAATATTGATACTATTATTTAGTAGGAAACAACAGAATTATTTGTGGAATCGAATACGTTCCAAGCATAGTAATAAATTTTATGTGTTCATTAGAACGTTGTAAGCAGAGTTGGTTTTCGTTAATCTATACGAGTAGACAAATACACAAATAAATAAAATACAAGTGTCTGCTTGTAATTATTTATTTAATTTTTGTCTGTCTGTCTGTTTGTTCGGGCTAACCTCAAAAACGGCTGGACCGATTTTAAAGGGACTTTCACTAGTAGAAAACATATATTATAAGGAGTAACTTAGACTTATTACTTACTTTTATTTAAGAAAGATAATTAGGGTTCCGAGCATTAAAGAAAGTCAGTACACCACGTGAGCGGAGCTGCGGGTACAGCTGGTATAAGATATGAACAATTCATTTGTAATATATGTTAACACTATTTTCTTGGACATTTAAATAGGTTGTATTCAAATTTTATTAATTTTGTATACTTTGTGTATACACTTTTTACTGTGATATTGAACCCTGTGAGAGCAGTTTTTTTATTTTATTTTATTTTATTTATTTATTGAATCCTGTAAGGTTTAGAGGGTTCAATAAGTAAGTCGGTCGATAGAATGCCTTAGCACAACGACGATGGGGCAGAACTACCCATAAAATGGAAAAGCGGGTAGAGTTCTGTTAAAGCTCAGTAATAAGTAATAATGAAGCTTCAATAGCTCAACGGTAGAAGGGCCGACTTTGCTCCGTTAACGCGAGAGTCGAGGGTTCGATCCTGACCCCATTGCGCTATTGTCGTACCCACTCCTAGCGCAAGCCTCAAGCTTATTTGGAGGGGCAATAGGAATATTAGTAATGCCTTGAAGAAGTATTGCTAATATTCTTTTTTTAAAGTAATACTTTTTTTTACTCGGGAAAATGCATTTATGCATTCTCGCGCCGGCACAGATAGTAAAAGGTTACGCGAGGAGTGTAGGACTCGAGACCATGGTTTTCATAGGAACTGGCCCCCATACCCACTAAAACCCCGAGGTCCCGTTTAGCGCCATAGTGAAACGTCCCGGGTTCACTTGTGCATTCAACCGCAATGCCCCGGTTGCCGCTGACGCAGCCCACCAGGGGCGGCAACTTACTGCCGCCATATATGTAAACATATTATTACATATAATACTTATATACATATATCCAATGAGTTACTGGTTGCGGAGGTCAGATGGCAATCACTCCGTGTAAAAACTAGTAACCTGTCAAATCCGGATAAGAGTAATAAGCAGACCCTGGGTAAAAAAAATACCGGGAATAATGCTAGGACGAAGAAGACTTATATACATATATCCTCCATGGCGCACAAACGCACCCTTGCGGCCTTCTCATGAGGCGACAATGTTGTGCCCGCTATATTTACATACTATAAGAAATAAGTAATACTTCTGTACCTGCTGTCCGAAAAAAAAGCCTAGTTTTATAACACCCTGATTAGGATAATAACAAGCCTAAGAATGTTGCATAATCAATAGCAACAGTAAGGGATAGCTATTGTAAAAAAACACTGTTGGCCGTTTAATTGAAATAAAATAACGAAAAATGTTATCAATATATCTAAAATCTCAAAATATCGCCATACTTAATTTTTTTTATAATATCAATACGGTTGGCAAACAAGCATACGGTCCGCCTTATGGTAATCAAACACCGCAACCTATGAACGCTTCCCATACTTGAAGTATCACAAGCGCGTTGTCAACCCAGGGAAGAGGAAGTAAGGAATGAGAAGGGAATAAAGGAAGGAAACCAAGGTGGGAGATTGGGCTTCCAGTGCTCTCACTCATCGCACGAAACGCAACAGTACCTACTGATTCTGTTAGTTAGCCGATTTTCTTTGAGAGGGTAGTACTTTCCCAGTCGAGCCGGCCCTTTTGTGCTGAGGGAAGCATGGCTCTGCTACCATGGCTTTAGATTTCACAAAGAATGTGACATTCGAGAAAAAAATTAAAAGAGTCATGACTGAGGTATTTTAATGCAACGAATACAAAAGCAAAGAAACAATACAAGTTTTCAGTTCTTTGCTTATTATGAAATATTTTGAAACAGACTTGTATATATTCATATAAAAGACTTGCTATATCAAAATTTTCACAGTAAATAAAAGAAAAGAATGAATATATTTTATATGTAAAAATGTCATTGAATATGTAAATGTGAGTTTGGAAGAAAGACAAGACAAATTCTTTGAAAGTCATAATACGTCTGATGAACTCTACACAATGCCTGTTCGCTGAAAAGTTATCATGAATAAACATGTTATTATTCTATTAGGTATTTTATGTTATTAAAACGAAAGTTCGGTGACCGAGCGATTCAGTTAATTGAAATTTATGATTCTGAATTATTAAATAATTTCTGGGAAGTAATAAATTACATTGCCATGACGGTTGGCAAACAAGCATACGTTTCTCTTAATGATAAGCAGTCACTCATACGTGTTGCCAACCCAAGGTATAGGTGGGAAGGTATGAAGAGAAAAAAGGATGCGTACAGAGGGAATGTGAGATTAGGCCTTTGGCACACGAAACGCATCAGTACCTAGTGATACTGTTACTTCACGTCGATTTTCTGTGAGAAGATTGTACTTCTCCAGTCAAGCCCGCCTATTTGTGCTGGGAAGCGCATGCTCTACTCTTAATATATTGAAGTTATATTTTTACGTATAATAACAATTGTTAAAGAGGTGCTTTTATGGCAATAGAAAGGATTAGTTCCCTATACAAACTTTCATCACCTATCATCCTCTTCAAGTTTAAGTTTTTGTGACCAAAAGTAACCTATGTCCTTCTCCTTGGTCCCATCTATTTCTATACTTTAACCTGATGGTATGTGGAAGTAGAGTCCAAGCGCGAAGGTGGCTAAGACTATTCCAGAAAGCGAACTGCACCAGTCGTATTTGCCATGCCTACCAGCAAGATGCAACTGTTTATACTCTGGCTGATCTCAAAACGCGGCTGTCGAGTAGTTACATGATGAGTATTTCACCAACTTACGGTGCTAATCAGGCGGGCATTTAAGCCGTAGAGGTCAGTCGGAGTGTAACCAATTATATCGTAAAGGTTGGCACCACCTGCTTGCCCTCTGGTATTGCACAAGTTCATGGGCGGTTGGAGCTACTTAACATCAGATATGCAGCCTATCCGTTTGCCCTTTCTGACATAAAAAAGTAATAATTTTGAAACAAAGAGAACTAACGCTGTGTGAGCTATATTTTGTAAATGTTATTTTAAAAATTTAGAGATTTTTGACGAATTGATGATAATAGACGTAATTTTTAGGAAATAATCATTATTTTCATAATAAATAAATGTGTATTTTTTGTTAAATTCTGACTTTATCAGAGGTATAAAAGAGGTAAAAAATCCTGAGACTATTGCTCTAAAAGAGGTATTTGTTTCTACTGCATGAGACGATCGTCTAATTGCAATTTTCTTTTAGCAATGTGACGTAAAATAGAGAATTTCTTCACATACATTCTTATTCTTATATATGACTTCCAAGGAGTCCCATTTATTCAATATTGCATATATACAATCGAAAATGTCGGAATGTCGAGACGTATGGAATGGGATATTGGTTAAGGCTTCAGATTCAATCGATACTTTACTGATTGGTTCAGGGTTAGCGTACTTATAAAGCTTTTTATTTTGCTCGAAAATTGCGTTCAGTTTGAAAGAATGAGATTCTTTCTATTTTAAAATATACATCTTTCAATTGTTATCCCAAAAATACACATTACAGTATACAATGAAGAGAACAATGTTTGTGGTATGTGTCTATTAACCGAATATGTATTGCTAACCATAAATGGATTCCTCACTTGAATTGTTAGAGGTTCTCATAAAAATTATGAGTAGAGGAAATATCCTGAAATTTCAGGAATGTGAAGAGGTCAACAATTCCAAACGCACCCTGTAAATGGCTCTGGCTGAATCTCATAAAACTGTTATGACTTGTTTGGTATTATTACTGTAATAAGTACACAATAGTGTGCCATTAGAATTGACCACATCAGAAAATATAATGCCTAATTTAGATATGTATATCATACAGCCTCAAACAAAATGCCGAATAAGTCATTTCCGGGTAAGCTTACTGCTCAGTGCATAATCAATGAGCTATGTTGTTATAGGCGCGGTCAGTCTATGGATGGGTTAGCGCAGTGGTATATTAACTAAGAGTGTCCGTGATTCAGAAGGAAATTAAAAAGTCAGTCAAGTCAGAGGTCTATATCTCAACGACTCAGACCTAAAGAGAAGAAGAAAAAATAATATCAAACAATTAATCAATCAAGCAATATGAATATTTTAATATCGTATCTTCAAAAATGTAGTCTGATTAAATTGAAACCAAAATTTAGCATCACATTGCAAATACCAATGTAATTACGTAAGTGAAACTCAAAAGGAAAACATAAATGGCATTTCATTATGTTTAAATTACGGTATAATACGTCATAGGGCTATGTTAAATTAAATTACATTAAATTCTACAAGAAATTCTGTAGAAAGGGTCCATCTTTAAAATAATCCAGCAAAGTATAAAAGCAAATAACCTTAGAGGAAGGTCGGACAGTTTCAACTTTATTGTTGACAGATGATGTAAGGACCCAATGATTAAATCATGTAAATCTACATTGATAATAAAATGAAAAAAGTACGTGGCAGTTGAGCCATTTTTGTCATAATTGGGGCGACTCGACCAGGTCGCTCACTCTTTACTCTTTATTGCGTGGTTAATGGTCAACTTACTACTAGAGTTGTACAGGCTACTCATATAGGCCTCTGACCTAACTTATCGCCTATTACTAAATAGTTAACAGCCGGCCGACTTTTTACACACCCTTCGAAGCACGGAGACCCTTATTTGTAATACCACCCAAAGTCACCCATCTATAGACTAACCGCGCCTATAGCTGCCGATCAATGAACGCAACTGGTTAGCTTCTTATTGGACTCTCTCTCAAAAATTAACATGCAGTAGCAAGTAGCATCAGTACTAACAAGCAGTATCCACACTATTTTTTTCGATAAGAGTGGGCACCGGATACCCACACTGTATTTACTCTTTTCTTTCGGGTTTTCCTCCTCCCCTCCTTTTGCGGTGGAAATTGACTAAGGTATCTATTTTTTGACAAGAAATGGATCGTACTTTTACGTACGTACGTAGCTCTTTTTCTGTACATTCCTCGTGATGTTTCTCAGGTCTGTACTAATTTAAATTTGACAGATTGTTAGTTTTATATAAATTAACTTTTTTATTGATACTTTTACTGACAATTATTTAACTAGTGAGGCATTTATGCCCATATTGTAATGTAGTAACGTATTTTTGCCTTTTACTATCAAATGTTAGGAATACGATTTCTTGATAATTATCGGCTAATTCAATTTGTCGGTAGTTGTAAAACAATAATATACATTACACATTTTCCATTTTTTTTTTTAATTGATAAAATTATACGTATATGCATTATGTATGTATGTATAATAAATAAATTATTTGTATAAAGAACAAGATGTAGTATACATAACAAATTGAATAATGAACGAGGTTTTCCCAGCACGAAATCGTCTGTGGTTTTCCGTGATCTATAACGCGAATGTGGCGTTGTGAATCTTTGAAATTTATCTTTGTATTCTCGTCTTCGCAGCGATACTCTTAACATACTTGTCGTGAGTTAGAATATATTTTAAGCTATTTGATTTAATGCTGAAATGCTTAAATGTTTAATTGAGTTTCATGGCTTTGTGGTTTATGTTCTGTTAATATGGAGTATAGTTTATGGGCGTTGGATGAAATTATAGGAAGGGCCAACGAAGACGGCGACAGGCAGCGGGCCGCGGGACGAATGCAGACGGGGGACTCGAACGTCAACACCGACCATTTGCCATTCTTCGACTGCAGGCCGACTCACGGGTCGTCTAAATTAAGATCAATTTTCCATTAGTTTTTTTTTTTTTACTTCAACAATGATGTTATTTTTCTGTATTCTCATTTATGACTGGTTATTTCCTTTTTGCAGATGTATTTAACTAGGATTTAATTAATAATAATCAATCTTAAATCTATAGCTCAACGGTAGAAGGGCCGACTCCGTTCCATTAACGCGAGAGTCGCGAGTTCGATTCTTACGCTATTGTCGTAACCACTCTAAGCGCAAGCTTCGAGCTTATTTTGGGGGCTATATTCTTTAAAAAAGCTTTAATTTTTTGTGAGCGAACTTGTCACTGTTTGACAATGGATTAGAATTTTCTTCTACTAAAATACCTAGAGTTATTGTTTAGTAGTTCTAGAATATCACTTATCCAATTGTAAGCAGTATAAAATCTGTGTCATATAACTTTTTACAGTCCACAGCATTGTTAAGATCCCTTATGGTTCACAGCGTACAAATGAATGGTAATACATGCAAAGCACAAACCACAAACTAAACTCCTACCGGGTTCTACAATAAATAATATGGTCTATCACAAGCTTAGAATAAAGGAGCATAGAAGGACGTAATCTTTAACAAAAATATATTATTAAGTTTTAATATTAATTACGTAAACTATGTTATGTAAGTCATGAATAGAAAGCCACTTTCTTTTAATAAAATGACGACGTTGTGGCACAGCAATAGTGAACCTGCTTTATTTATTTATTTATTTATTTCATAGGAAGCCAACATGATATACAGTGTTAAATTTACATTTTAAATACTTATGACACACATTTTACATAGTATACCACACTTAAAGGCTAACTCAGCATGTATAGAAAAAAATCAGACTGCTTTTGCTTAAATCATCTAAAACTAAACCAAAAACAAACAATAATTTAAACCTATATAATAATATTAACCTATAATCTAATACTTCAAAATATAAAAAAAGAAAAACAAAATTTAAAAGAAAATATAACAAACAGTATAATACATAATAATCAGTGATCGTGCTGTACTAATCCTGAAAAATATCTTTTAATCTTATTTTTAAAACATTTCGTGGAATCCCTAAAAATATCAATATCCGCATCCCTAAAAATAAAGCGCCAAAGGGTGCGGGTTCGATTCCCGCTTGGAGCAGATCTTTGTATTGACCATACAGGCATGTTTTCCGGACCCCCGACACAGGATATTACTATGCTAATAGAGGCTGTTGAGTGTGTAGTGTTTAAAATATTTTTATAGCCGATTCCACTGTTCCGAAAATAATTCACTACAATCAAACTGTTCTGTACTGAGCCTATATGAAGCAAGTGCTTACCTATTATACATAAATATATACATGTCCATCTCTCTAATTAAATTTAAAAACAAATATAACCAATATATTGAATTGAACACAAACAAACATTACCTCAATTAGACAAATTTTCTAATATCGAACATTTTATCAAAACCTTATACCTTCGATTCCTAACTCTGCAAACTCACAAGTGCAAGTTCTACAAAGTTCATTGCTAACAATCCTATTAAAATTGTTGACATAAACTTTCAGATGAATCGTTCAAACGGCACCCAAGTACTGCTTCGGCGTTTGGAACTCGGCCTCGCTGGGAACTTCTCTTGCGAAGTGACGGCGGACTCCCCATCGTTTGTGACGCAGATAGCCACCAAGTTTATCGACGTTATAGGTGAGAATTGTATAAAACTTATAATTGGGAACTTGATTCAACGTTATATATAACTTTTTAGAGTTTTACTAGAACCTTATAACAGGTGAGATAAGTATTTTATGTATTAAAAAAGATAAGTTTATTGACGTTATTGTGGCGTTGTGGGTAGCTTATCTGCCTTTAGTCTCGACGGTTGCGGGAGTCGATTCCCGCTCGGGCAGATGTTTGTTAAATTTCTGTCTTGGTCTGGGCGTTTGTCTGTGGGTCTCCCCACCGTGCCTCAGAGAGCACGTTAAGCTGTCATCTGAATTATCAGATTAATCGTTGTAAAATAAGTCTTGATAAGTAAATTGCTCTTATCCAATGGTTCGCCCTTAAGGTTGCGGAGGTCAGATAACAACCCGTGAAATCCGGATGTTTTTCAGTATTTCTTCAAAAGTAATTAATTAAGTAAATTTAAAGTAATTAATTAATTTTTAGAACATCTGTAGGTAACTTTTGTGCTTAATTAGATTTTTTTTAATTATTATCATTCATTCATCTATTCATATCTTCATATAAATTTTTAGTTGCGTAATTTAAGTTAAGTTTATTTTACTATTCTTCTTTTTATATGTACACCGTTGTGGTGTTGTGGGTAGCGAGTCTGCCTTAAGCCTCGACGGTTGCGGATTCGATTCCCGCTTGGAGCAGATGTTTGTATTAATCGTACAGGCATGTTTTCCGGTCTGGTTGTGTTTGTCCTTGTCATTGTGAATGTTTCCGGACCCCGACACAGGATATAATTATCCTAATGGGGGCCGTTGAGTGTGTAGGCGTTTATTTATTATTTATTTATTTAAATTACTACCCTCTAAGTATAAGCATGTTATGTCCACATCGAGAAGACTCAATTGAAACATAATGTTGTATTCATTTTCTAATTTAAGTCGTGTGTATAATTGTAGTCAGTTTTGTGGACTAATAAAAAAAAAGTAGGTTACAAATAAAACAAAAGTAACATTCCCGTAAGAAACTATTAAGAGTCACGTCTCCGTCTCATATACGCTTCACAAATTACACTAACAATTCTCATTAAAAAGAGGGTCTCTGCCCTACTTTATGATACATGACAATGAAATAGATGATGCGTAGTACTTTTACCACAATTTCTACTTATATATAAACAGGAAAAGTAAAAACAGTTCGGCACCTTTTTCCCTTCTGCTTATCAAGCGATTTCCTTTTTATTAGCTACTAATAAACTTTAGTATTCTCAAAAAAGTAAGTTCACCAATTGCATTACATGTAACAGAATAGAAGACGTCCAACATTTGTTGATGAAATCAACAACCGAGGGAATCTTTTTCTTTATATTAAAAGTTGGCAAACAAGCATACAGCCCACCTGATGGTAAGTGGTTGCCGTAGCCTATGAGCGCTTGCAGCACCATTAGTAGGTGCCATTCACGCGTTGCCAACCTCGAGATATTAGTTCTTAAATCTCCTCTGCCCAGTTATTTCACTAGCCTACAATGCCCTTCAAACCGGAACACAGTAATGCCTAAGCACTACTATTTGGCGGCAGAATATTTGACACTACAGTGGTACCTACCTAGACGGTCTTTTGCAACAAAAGACCTACCACCAGTGTGACTGATTGTGTCGCCGTTTCTATTGTGTTTTTGCTAATTATGCCCCCTTAGAACTTACGCAGTTGAATTCCATTAGTTTCTATACAGTCCTATTGTCAATTAACGCAAAGCAAAGTTAATATTAGTTTCAATTGCAGTTGAGCTGAAATATTGCGATATCAATCATTGAACGCTCGAAGTAATTTGCTCATTATAAACAAAGAGACCTGGAAAATCAATAAATTATTTTATCGAATCTAATTATTATGCAATAGGTAAATGTGTGCGTGTGCTTGTATCAATAGGTCTTAGTAATGAGTCTAGTATTATGAGTTGATATAATAATAATAATAAACGCTACACATTCAACGGGCCCCATTAGGATAGGGATATCCTGTATCGGGGGTCCGGTAAGATATACAATGACAAGGACAAATATATAGACTGGAACACATGCCTATATGGTCAATATAAACATCTGCACCGAGCGGGAATCGAACCCGTGACCTGTGACGCTAAAGGCAGGTTAGGTACCGTTGCGCCACAACGTCGTTGCCAATCTTTAAAAACCGTACAAGGTTGATCCTTGAAGGCGACACTACAATATATTGTTACGGGCTGCGGTTCGCGGATTTGGAAACAAACTCCTGATGGCTATAAATAAGACTTTATTGAGATCTAGATTACACAACAGAACTTCACAAATCACAGGTCAATCACAGTCCAAAAGATAGCCGAGGTCACTAATTATCGCACTTGTTCACTGGTATCACTTGTAGCTTCGCTTGTTGCTCAGAACTGAATGAATCAGTCGACACAACGGGTCGCTTATATAACGCGGAACACGGGTTCGAGAAAGTTCCGTCCGCGGAACGCTATACTACATGTTTCGAGAATACATCTTTCTAGAACTCACGCGAAGTTAAGGAAATAAACAGAGAGAGTAGCAAACGATTTTGAACCTTATGACCCGGTGATGAGGTTCTCCGTAACAATATATACGTATAATTTCATGAATTGCAAAGAATGAAGTTAGGAAGCATAAATTCTACCACGCTTTTTATAGTTTTTAAGAACATCAAAATCGGCTTACAGGAAGAGAAGAACCTTTTTTTATGTTAAAAGTTGGCAAACAAGCATACGGCCCACCTGATGGTAAGTAGTTGCCGTAGCCTATGAGCGCTTGCAGCACCATTAGTAGGTGCCACTCGCGCGTTGCCAACCTCGAGATATTGGTTCTTAAATCTCGTCTGCCCAGTAATTTCACTAGCGTACAGTGCCCTTCAAACCGGAACACAGTAATGCCTAAGCACTACTATTTGGCGGCAGAATATTTGACACTGCGGTGGTACCTACCTAGCCGGCCTCTTGCAACAAAAGACATACCACCAGTGTGACTGACTGCACTGGTGGAATAATCTCTGCTGTGACAGAGGTCCCAACACCGGGCGATGGGGTCGTCACATCCCGACGCCGGTGTACCTACGCGAATACACAAAAACAACACTCCATAAAATTAAAGACTTCATTTTAAAGGCTTTATGAGAAGCGTTTAATAGCAAACTATAATTATTTCATTGCATTCGATATACCAATCGTTTTGTTATGCATAGCAATTATATTAACCGATTCCACTTTAGCATTTTCGTTGAAATAAAGCTAATCAATTTATCGAGGCAGCCATTTCGGTACGTTTTCATATTATTGTGAGCAAATTGTTGCAGAATTGGTCTCGATATTATTTCCTTTCATATATTGAATTTATATTGGGAACGCTTGTTTGGATGTCTTATTCGTTCGTCTCGTTATTGTGTTATGTTTGGGAAATGTTGATTCTATTTGTTTTAATATATTAGCGTATTTCTTATGATAAAAAACGGCAATTCGGTTTTGATATGTTTATTTTATTACTAACCATGATATTTATATCGTTGTATAATAATTTTGAAATAATTTGTTTATGAATGATTTATCTTCTTCATCCTAGCATTATTCCCGGTAGTTTTATGTACCCAGGGTCTGCTTATTACTCTTATCCGGATTTGACAGGTTACTAGTTTTTACACAGAGCGATTGCCATCTGACCTCCGCAACCCTAAGGGCGAACCAGTAACTCATTGGATAAGAGCAATTTACTTATCAAGAGTTAACGATTATTATCTGATGTTACTGATAATAACCGGGACCGACAGCTTAACGTGCTCTCCGATGCACGATGGGGAGACCCACACGTACAAACGCCCAGACCGAGACAGAAATTTTAACAAACATCTGCCCGAGCGGGAATCGAACCCGCAACCGTCGGGACTAAAGGCAGACTCGCTACCCACAACGCCACAACGGTGTCTTTATGAATGATTTATGTTTGTAAGAATAAAACTAAATGGTATTTGACAAATGTAATGTATCTATGTCTATCCGTGGTGCTTTCACGCCAAAACTATTGAACCGATTGAAATGAAATTTGGTAAACAGATAGTTTAGAGACTGAGAAAGAACATAGGCTTTTTAATGGGAAAAAAGGGTTGTAAGGGGTTGAAAGAGGGGATAAAAAGTTGTATGAAATAATCGTCATTTGAAGAGCTAGAAGCTTCAAACTTTTTTGACTGTTGATTCAATATAAATAAATATTCAGAGTTCGTAAAAGGGAAATGGGGGTTTGTTTAGAGTTTGTGTGAAATTCGTTATTCACGAGGACGAAGCCGCTGGCAGAAGCTAGTTGATTCTCTGCAGAATCTACCTTCCGAATCTGTGATAGCTTCACATAGAATGACACAACACACTATGTATTGGACACTTCAAAAGTGCATTTTATATTTGAATTAAGAATAGTTTTGTTTGAGTTTTGTATTTGAGTAAGACTAATATTATTTTAATACAACGTATCATAATAACGACAACAAATTCTAAATAATAATAGCAATTATAATACTTTAGTGTCGTGCAATTGCAAAGTCTTACATGCGATCACGTTTTGCGCTAGAAGAAACGCGTTGTATTTGGATTTCGTTACATTTATGTTTTTGATGCGATCATAATTATTACTAAAGGCCTGATTTGCAGAATTTGATATTGGCACGATTTTTTTGATAGTTTCAATCAGATCACCTAAAAGTCAGTATGCAACAAGGATATATGTTTTATATCCGTCCATATTGTTTCAACGTATATAGCAATAGATCTTCGTTCTTTGTTGTCTTATTTTGCTGTCGTTACATGATATAGTGTCATTCTATACAGTATTGACCTATAATAAATCGTTCGTAGCCGAGCAGTAACTGGCGGTGGA
Source organism: Hestina assimilis (assembly GCA_023373885.1). NCBI lineage: Eukaryota > Metazoa > Arthropoda > Insecta > Lepidoptera > Nymphalidae > Hestina > Hestina assimilis. The sequence goes on from CM041750.1 coordinate 13,541,761, forward strand.
TTCGACTCCGGCCATTGTTATATTCAGATTTATAGCGTGCTGTTGCACATGACTTTGTGTTGGTAAAGATGCAGTAATTCGAGTATTTATGGTGTTGTATTTAGTGTCTTTTATAATAATTATATCACTTTGAGGGCCGATTTTGGCAGGATTATGGATGAGTAATCATTCTCAAAAACGAATATTCCCAGTGAATACAGAATTGTAAAATAATTTTAAATTTAATAATGATTAAAAAGAATTACGTAGGGCTGTTTATAACGGCGTCCTTAGTGAAATCTATGCATGTGAATTTTTATTAGAATAAAAGCGATCACTTTATGATTCCTAGCTAATTTAAATGAATTATTTTAGGGATATCGTTACACAGTCGTCTTACCATAAATAAGTAGAATATTAAATAATTTTTAGAAAAAAAAAATATACCGACTGCAAAAACAAAAAAAAAAAACAATATTTTCTACAACTGAGTTCGGTGCTAAGTAAATCATAACCACATAAGAATGATAGTACTTAATGATTAATGCAAATTTAAGATTTATATGGTTTTCTCATGGATCATCAGAATTGGACCAAATTATTAAAAAGAATTATAAAAATGTTCATAAAATTAAAACTACTGAGATAAACTATGTTTAGCTTTTATGGGACCAAATGGCAACTATTGACATCAAACGAAAGAATAATGACGTAAATCGGATCATAAAATCACAGCATAATCGGTGAACATACATAAAGTCCTTAGTGAAATCTATATATGTGAATTTTTAATAGAATAAAAGCGAGTACATTATGATTCCTAGCTAATTTAAATGAATAATTTTAGGGATATCGTTACACAGTCGTCTTACCATAAATAAGTAGAATATTAAATATTTAGATGTCTCCGTCTAACTGTGGCATCAACTCCTTCGCGAACAATGAAGTTTGCCAATTCTTTTCTTTGTCGTACTTCCAAAAAGTGGAACTCAATGCCGGCTCACGTGTTCCCTCTTACAATCTGGGCTCCTTCAAACGAGGCGTGAAGAGGCATCTTGCGGGTAGGCAGGGCAAGGGTGGCTAACACATTCCGTTGCATTCCGCAACTCTGTTAGCCGCTTTCGCGTTTGGACTTTATTTCCACTCACCATCAGGTGAAGTAGAGTCATCTGCCCTACTTTTTTATATAAAAAAGAAAGAAATACCAATCGAATTGAGAACTTCTTTTTTGAAGTCGGTTAAATATTTATGATTCCGGAATGATCTTCTTCTTATCGAGTGGTTAGTGGCCAACCTAGTGTCAGAGTTGCTCAGGTCGCCCGTATAGTCCTCTGACTTGACTTATCGACTGTCATCAAATTGATCAGCCTGGACCAACTACGGAGACGCTCAGTTGAAATACCACTATGCGATCACCCATCTAGTGACTGACCGCGACTAAAGTTGCTTTACCCACCGATCGTTTACCGATCAGTGAGCGCACCCGGCTACGAGGGTCTCAAAATCCGCCGGAATGATGATTCATGAGGAATGTTCGCTTATTCTTGAATAATGAGAACAGATACAAATTCAAAATTGGCTATTTGAAAATTTCGAATTATTGTACTTGAATCCTTAGCAGGAATGGGTTTCCAAAACTATCGACGTGCCATGAAACTTTCTCATTGCAAAATCCTCGTTGTATAATACAATTTATAACCGAATTTATAAACTTTAGATAACATAGGAACTAATTTAGAACGACGCGGTCACATGACCCATTCGTCATGCATAGACTTACTAAATAATATAGACCCGAAATGCGACACAAGGTTGCAAGATAACCCAATGAAGTTAGAGTGTGACTAACTTCGTTCCGCTGCGTTGTTGTTGAATTTACGAAGGAGCATCAGCGAATCCTTGATATTTCGTCTGTATCGAAGGGCCTGTTCATAGTATGTTCATCTATGAGTTTATTAAAATATTTATGCATCCAAAATCAAGCAAGGATCGTTTATTATTCTATAATAAGATTAGGATATTTGCGAATTTCGAATTATTGTCTTTACTTTTTCCTAGCGTTATTCCCAGTACCTACTATAAATATTTACCTAGGGTCTGCTACTGATACTGTTGTCCGGTTTTGACAGGTTATTAGTTTTTACGCAGAGCGATTGCCATCTGACTTTCGTAACCCTAAGGGCGAATCAGTAACTCATTGGCATTGACTTATCAAGAGTTAACGATTATTATCAGGTGATATGTGATAACAATCGAAACGCCCAGACCGAAACAGATATTTGTTAATGCAAACATCTGTCCGAACGGGAATCGAACCCGCAACCGTCAAGGCAACACAACGGTGTCAATATTAAATCATTAGCAGAAATCATTTTTAAAACTATCAACGTGCTATAAAACTTTCCCACTCCAATATTCCTTTGTATTAAACAAATTATAACAGAATTCATGAACTTCTCATAACAGGGAACTCATTTATAGTGACGCGTTAACGTCATGACATTTTAAGCGTAAGCACCTTTGTCTTGTATCGGAAAATGTTTCCAATTTGTATTCCATCTAGAGAATGAAATCGAACTCATTCGAATAGAACAAACAGTGTGTTTCTGAGAACGCTGAATTATTCCTCTTGACTCACAAGTTTCTATCGATACACTGCATTTAGAATTGGTAGCTTCGCTAGTTTCACTTTGAATGTCACTGTTCATTAGAATATTTACTGACTGTGTTTAACAATGTACTTGTTGTACAGTACATTCAAAATCTAGCTCAACCTACAAAGTATGTAATTTTACGAATTTGTAATTCCTTATTCATTGAATAAAGGTTTTAGAAATGATTAGGTTATCATGTTAGGTGAAATAATACACATTTAGCGGCCCCTATTAAGATAGTAATATTCTGTGTCGGGGGAAAGTACCACGACACCACCACTGAGACCAGAACTCGTAACTGTATGGTCAAAACAAACCTCAATAGGTCAAAGGTAAAAGGGCCGACTTCGCTCCGATAACGCGAGAGTTGTGGGCTCGATCTCGACCCCTTGGGCTATTATTTGGAAGCTTATTTGGAAGGGCAATAAGAATATTAGTAATATTGAAAAAAAGAGCATGTCAAGAAGAAATAAATTCATTTTCTATACTCTTTAATTAATAACAGTCAAAGGGAATATAATTGAATGAGAAAATCGCTTTAAATAGAAACGTTAGAGTAATGTTAATTCCAAAGCAATAGGACTAAACTAGTTAGTACTAATAGGGCGATATCTCGTCCGTATTCTGTAGGTTTAACGGTTCTAAATGTTGCCTTTCGTTGCACTTAGTAATACGTCTTGTTGAATGCGTTCTGTATTTATTTGATATCACGAACTTTAAGATGCTTTTAATAGCGTAATTATTTCAGTGCATTTTTAAATATATTATATATTTATGAATAAGATAGGACGTTATTCTGATATCTATTAAATGTTATAGACAGGTCGATTTTTTAAGCTAATTGATTTTTGGGTTATAAATCATACTTATATAGTATGTGTATTAAAACAAAAATAGAGTACCTAATAATAGAATTTACGGTAATTTTAATATAAGTCTAAATAAAATAGACGAATAGGTTTGTCTGGGAGAAATCACTAATGAGCGACGAGACAACCTACCTGGGCATTTATAAATTAAAATTAATACTTTAATGAAACTCATATGTATAGTGTTTATTTAGCTTAGTCTATTCTATTCTATAGACGAAGAATGATTAGAAAATGGTGTTTCTCCCATTTTTTTTTCAATTATTTCAGCGCCACCAACAACTTTACCAGTACTTGTGACTGATAAGGATCGCTACCAACCAGGTGAAATATTGCGAGCCAATTGCACATCACCACCTGCGAGACCTGCTACCAATCTCACCATATATGTGAATGAAGAACCGGTAAGTAATCAAAAAATAGCTATTAATAATGAGCATGATCGCGATTAATTAACTCTTATACTTTCAGAAGTTTCGTGTAATGTCTACGTATAATATCGTCAGGTACAATATTTTGTTTGATAATATACACTGTGAAAGTTAATATTATCAAACAAAAAAGAATCAGGCTTTTCTAGTGGTAGGCCTTTTGTTGCAAGAGGCCGACTAGGTAGGTATCACCGCAGCGTCAGATATTCTACCGCAAAGTAGTATACTGTGTTTTGATTGAAGGATACTGTAGCTAGTGGAATTACTAGGCAAAGGAGATTTAAGAAGCAATGCCTTGAGTCTACAAATGAATAGTTTTGTAGGTGCTCATAGATTATGCCGTGCCCTGGCGTCGGGATGTGACGACCCCATCGCCCGCTGTTGGGATAACCTCTGTCACAATAGAGATTATTCCACCAGTGCAATCAGTCACACTGGTGGTAGGTCTTTTGTTGCAAGAGGCCGGCTAGGTAGGTACCACCGCAGTGTCCAATATTCTGCCGCCAAATAGTAGTGCTTAGGCACTACTGTGTTCCGGTTTGAAGGGCATTGTACGCTAGTGAAATTACTGGGCGAACGAGATTTAAGAACTAATATCTCGAGGTTGGCAACGCGTGAGTGGCACCTACTAATGGTGCTGCAAGCGCTCATAGGCTACGGCAACCACTTACCATCAGGTGGGCCGTATGCTTGTTTGCCAACTTCTAACATAAAAAAAAAAAAAAAAATTATAATAAATGTTTATGATCAGGTGTATCGTAAAAAAAGGTTCACAAATATCAATAATCCACGTAAAGGTGCAATCCCTAGATTCGATAGATGACAGACTGCAGTTGCAGATGGTCATGTCATGTAACACAACTGTAGGTAGTTGCCGTCATGTTACAGTTGTATGTCGGAATTGGACGTACAAATTAATCTGGCAAAAAAATGTCACCTGACGTCACGACACATGCCGTCACCATCAGCCGCTGTTTCCTACCTTCTGCCGAGTTCCTCAGAATCGGATTTTAAGACAGGCAAAAACTAAACATAACTAAATGAATAACTCTATCAATGTCAGCTTCAAATTTATAATTAAATAATTACCAGTCAAGTGCGTTGTGGAACACAGTTGAAACTAAAGGGTTCCGCAGCTTGGTTATGAAGAATCTTTATGCCTTTAAAAATAATAACAAATTAAAATCGACTGTAAAAATAAGTTGGTAATTTTATAGTAATTATTAAAAGTTATATGAAAAACAAAGTTATGGGAAAAATAAAATTATATATCTCTTAAATTTGTAGATCTAACTTGTTCCAACCAAATGTGGTTGAAATTTTATTTTATGTCCTACAAGCTCAAATTTGTGCAGAATTTTAAATCCCATAGTTCAAAAGTTAAAGCGGGGGACACACAATTTTTTTGACTTTAGAAGCTAATATCTCAACAACTGCTGACTTAATGAAAAAAGTCAAAAGCGGTTTGCTTATGATTTTGAAAGACCTATCCAAAGATATCACACACGTTGACATAGGTTGAAATTACCCTACCCTTAATTCTTATATATTTTAAGACTTCATTACAGAATTGTTGTGCGGTTCATAGAATACACCTATATAGTAAATTTCGTATAGATAAAGCCAATAATCTCCGAGTAAAATGACGTGACATACGGACGGACGGACAGACGGACGGACGGACGGACGGACGGACGGACAAACGGACATGACGAAACTATAAGGGTTCCGTTTTTGCCATTTGGCTACGGAACCTAATCTGAAAACCTAGAGTTTAGATTTCAATTATTTTTCGTACGTCAAAATTGAGTTTAAAAGCGTATTGAAGTACTTGAACTGCGCTTTTATTTAATATAGCGTAAATTTTATATCAAAGTTTTGTGTATGTTGATATTATTCATCACTCCATTGAGGCTATTTTGCCGCGAGATATGAGAACCTCTATCGTTAAACTTGAAAAGCAATTATTCTGCCTGGTCCTTAAAACTTCGTTCTAGTTTCATACTTCCGACTCAGTTTCGAATTCGGAAATACTTATTTATATTTAAAATGCAATACTTTTGGTACAGTTCATAAGTTTGTCTTTCAAGAACGTTTAATTTCTTATTCAAAGTACTTCTAAATTACTTTTATCGAATTTTTATTTTTACCTATGACCTTTTGTAGACCGTGGGGTAGAATGTGCTTACAGGGCACTGTCCATTCCTGATAACGTCCCAAGCCCTGGTCAAGCCATATGTTAAAATACGATGATGGCAAACAAGTTTGCGATCATCTTAATGATGAACGATCACTGAAACCTTTGGGCGTTTGTAACGCCAGTAGTTTCTAAAACCTGTCGCTGACGGCACGATAGAAGGGGAGGAAGTAATAGGAAAAAAGCAAAGGGAGACCATAAGTAAGAGTTTCGGCCGCTGGTACTCTTCAACCATTACTGGTGATAAGCCTTTTATTGCAAGAAGTCGGCTTGAAAGGTATAGGTACTGTAGTTAAGATATTTCACGGCAAAGCAGTAGTGTCTTAGGCATTACTGTGTTTCGGTTCGAAGGATACAATGGGTAGTGAAATTATTGAGCAGTGGAGTTTTAAGGAGTAATATCTCAAGGTTCTCACGCGTAGAAAGCGTAATGACGCTTAAAAATTGTGCTGCAACAATGATAGGCCACGGCAACCACTTACCACCAGGTGGACCTTCGTGGTGGCTTATGCTTGCTTTCCAACTTAGTAACATTAAAAAACCTACCAGTACGGAAACCGCTACTTGACTTCAATACCCAGTGAAGGTAAAGTACCTTCACTGGGTATTTATTGAATTTCCCAGTCGTTACAACTTCACTTTGGATGCATGTTTCATGTTAGGCAATATCTTCGCCACTTGTGAACCAATATCGATCGTTATTTTTATGTTTAATAAAGTTTGTTTTCGTATTGGACTGACACAAATGTAGTGGTTAATAGAATACTCCGATTATCCAGTTTAAATTGGTATAGTGGAAGTAAATATTACGGAAGTAATAATACGAAAAAAATACAAATCATAACATTCAGTTTTTGGTTAATCACTTTATCGTATACCGTGGGTTTCGAACGCTAAATTAAATAGAAGCTATGTATATTAAGTTACTCTTAAGGCTTCAATCTGGACACTTTCCATCAAACAAATTTGCATACAAGTGTTGATAAAAGTAATACTGCCAATTGCATTACATGTAACAGAGTAGAATACGTACATTTGTTGATGGAATGTGTGAAGAATCGAAAACAGGCAATCAATGTTTAAAATCCTCAGACGATTCTTTGTCAGCCAATATCAAAAAAAGCTGTTATTTTTCTTATGTGTTTGTTAAATATGTAAGTTAGGTAGTTATATAGGGTACAATGGGATTGCCATGTTCTTCTCGAATAAAAATACTTAAAAAATAAAGAAAATAAACAGTTTTTGGCTGTTTAAATAAGGACAATTTATAGTAACATAATGTTGCTAATTTTACTGGTTTTTATTTTTATATAAAAATTAATCAATTTCGTTTTTACTAATTATACATTTTTATAAATATTTTTCAGATAAGTGCATCAGAGACAAGTCTACATCCTTTCGAAAATGGGCTCTTATTTACGAAGGTCAATGTGGATTTGAAGATTACCCCGGAACTATTTCCTGGAGGAAGATTGAGGGTGGCTTGTTACGCATCACTTTTTGATGTGTACAATAAGTCAGCAAAGCTGGATTTCTTGACACCAGAAACCGACCCTCGTCCTGAGAGAAGTACGTACAAACTTGTAACTATTCTTTTAGAAGGCATTTTTAGATATCTTTAAGAAACCTCAATAGCTCAACGGTAGAAGGGCCGACCTTGTTCTGTTAACGCGAGAGTCGAGAGCTCAGAGTAATCGTCAGATAAGTTTTATAAAGGCTTATATATTATGTCATTAATTAGGTGTACCTTTACACTACTAAGCTATTAGTTTTAAAAGTAAATAATAAATTAATAAGTGCTACACATACAACGGCTCCATAATTGTAGATCTTGCGATGGTTAAGAGCGCCGGAGCGCGCATGTAATACTTCAAGTATCGCAAGCGTTCATATGCTGCGGTGACTGCTTACGAAGAGGTCGACCTTATGCTACTTACTAGATTGCTATAATTTAAAAAAATATTTTTCAATTACAGTAACTCTTGGGGGCGGTGCAGCAACGTGTTTCTTGAACTGGATGCTACTCCTGTTTCTGCTCTTCCTACCAATGATGGTGATGGGACAAGATTATGATCTTCTATACGAAGAACTAAACAATCAATTCAATTATTATGATGAAGAAAGTGATGAATTCACCTTGTCCCTAATGGGAGGGTAAATTATGATGTCACTATTATTAAATATAGTTAATAGTGAAAACGAATTTAGATAATAATAATAATAAATCTATTTGTTATTTAACTATTATTAAGGTGCACATAATACTATTAAGTGGTAATTAATATAGTTATTGTACAAGTCTGTCGCAATGGGCGTAGTGAGGTAGGAGCGGGGAGGGGAGGGGGTGACAACTGCCCCACTTTGGACTTTGTTAAATGGTCAGATATGGAAGAATAAAATACATTTTGAGGTATTTGACCAATAGCTATTGGAAGAGAATATTCATTTTGCCCCCCTTCTAGGCCCTAATTTAAAAGTTTGGGCCTCCCCTGAGCCAAATTCTGGCCCATGGCCCATGGCCTACGCCTATGTCTGTCGCTATTTAATTTTTGACCTTAATAATACAGACTTAGAAACATATTTCTTCACATACCATAAAGTTAATTTAACTTTTCACGATATTTTTTCTGTAAAAAATAATTTTGTGTTGGTTACTGAAATGTTCAATAGTACTAGAGTGGGGGAAAACCTAGAAGAAATCACTTTTTCGTATTATTCGAGATCTATTGTGTAAACTCAAGCGGAACATTTACAATAGCAAATCAGGTAAAACATCATTATCCAACTCAAGTCAATCTGACAATTTGATAACAGATAAACAGATACCAGTCGAGCTGTCAGTCTGTTAGGTTGGCAGTACTTCAGTGTTACCAGATAAAAAAAAAAATATTTAAAGTACAATACGTTCCATTCTACATAGTTGATTCAGTGATATGGAAGGACAATTTCAAACACTGTTTGAAAATATGAAGATAGAAATGCAAAAGCAGACAATAGAATTAACAGAAACTCTTACGAGAAACATATTGGAAAGAATGGATGAAAAACTAAATCCTATCATCGAAGAAAATGAAAAATTGAAACAAAAAATAAATAACTTAGAAAATGAGATTGAACATTTAAAAAGAGAAAAGAAAAGTAATAATATAATTATTTTTAGATTGGAAGAAAGTGAAAAGTCAACATCAGAGCTTTTTCAGGTAGTCAAAGAGAACTTCAAAAGAGACCTTAATATAAAAATAGAAGAAAATGAAATTAATAAAATATATCGCTTAGGTAAAAATAAGATCGAGAACAAACCGAGACCTGTGTTATGTTCCTTTATAAACGGATGGAAAAAAGAGGAAATTATGAAGAATAAAAAGAGCTTTAAGAAGATTTATATATCTGAAGACTACTCGAAGGATGTTTTAGAGAAAAGAAAAGCTTTACAGCCACAACTACTAGAAGAGAGGGAAAAAGGCAACATAGCTTTTCTGAAATACGATAAACTAATTGTTAAAAAACCCAACATTGACAAAAGAAAAAGGGAAACATCCAATTCACCACAGTCACCAACAAAAACTCAACCAAAAAAGCAACAAACACTAAGTTTTATAAAAGCCAACAGGACAAACGCTTTCGATGCAATGAGGTCTCGATCAAACTCTTTGAACAACATTTCCCTCTTTGAACAACATAAGAACCAATAGCAATTAACACCTGGCAAACGGAAAAACAAAACAATTTATGATAAAAGACAATACGGTAAACACAATCTCCCCAAACCGACTGGTCCTCGTGGGGGATAGAGACCACAACCCTCTAACCGTAAAAAAAAACAAACACAAAAAATTAAAAATTTATGTCGCAGCCCTCAATTGTCTGACACTGAAAAATGAAGAAAATCTTACAGAACTTATATATGCGTTAAATCAAATCAAATGGGATATAGTAGGCCTGAGCGAGGTAAGAAGAATGGGAGAAAGAATTTTGTCATATCCAGACTTTTTATTGTACTATATAGAACGACCCCGGACGTCACGGGGTGGGTTTTATTATTAAAAAGCACCTCACAAATTATATAGAAGGATTTATAGGAATCTCAGAGCGCATTGCAATAGTGAATTTGAAACTACCAGGGTACAAAGATTTATGGTCTATAATACAAATATACTCGCCCACAGAACAATCAGACCTAGGAACAATAGATTCATTTTACCTTGATCTAAATACATCTATTCAGGAATATGCCCACAAAAACCTAATAGTAATGGGAGACTACAATGGGCAAATTGGAGAAAGACGCGCTGGGGAAAACTCAGTGCTAGGACCATTCACATACAGCAACAAACCGAGAAGCAGAAATGGAGAAAAAATTACAAGCTTTGCTCTCGAAAACAACTTAACCATCTTAAACACTATATATAAGAAAAATAAAAAACAGATGTGGACCTGGATTTCGCCAAATGGAAAACTAAAACGAAATTGATTATATAATGACAAACAAAATCAGTTACTTTACAAATTTTAAAGTCATCAACAAATTTAACTTCAACACCAACCACAGACTGATCAGAGCTGAGATGAAAACATTACAACCGAAAAAACCTAGACCAAGGCAATCACCAAGAAATGCCAAGCTCGGCAAACTGCAAATGGAGCAATTAGCGATCAACCTTCGAAACAAATTCGAAGATTTCAACGAGAACACAAAATGTTTAGGAACACAGGAAAAATACAACTGGGTAGAAAATATTATTAAAAATCAGACACAATTCACTGCTAACAACAGAAAAGAACCAAAAAAATGGATAACAAGTAGAACTATAAAATTGCTAGAACAAAGGAACCAATTAATCCTTTCAAGAAATGTGAAAGATAGAAGAAGGCAATTAACGGAAATTAGTAAAAAAATCAGGGAAAGTATAAGAGGAGACAGGAAAAAAAATAGAATGGAAACTATTGAAAAGCACATAATCGAAACGGGAGGGGTTAAAAAAGCTTACAACGAATTAACAAATTCATTGGACTGGGTAGTAAAAATGAAAAGCGATAGTAAAAAACAGAGTCATTACAGAACGAATATAATAAGAATTGCCACGTCTTATTACAAAAAGTTATACGAAAGCAACGTTTCAAAAGGCAAAGTTGATTTAGATAGAACATCAGATATCCCCAAGATCCTTCGTGCCGAAGTCGAGAAAGCTATAGATACTCAAAAGAGAGAAAAAGCACCAGGACCCGATGGTATCAATAACGAAATTTTAAGACATAACAAAGAAATCCTGACACCGGTTCTCACTGTAATGTTCAATGATATCATAAACACCGAAATTATCCCACAGCAATGGACTGAGTCTAACATTATTCTTCTGTATAAGAAGGGAGATAAGCATGAAATTGAAAACTATCGCCCTATTAGCCTTATGTCCAATATATACAAGATATTTGCTAAAATATTATTAAAACGGATGGAAAGAACATTAGATGAGCATCAACCCATCGAGCAGGCGGGTTTTCGTAAAGAATATTCAGTGGTCGACCACATTCACGTAGTACGCCAAGTTTTAGAGAAGTTTAATGAATACCAGCTTACATACTATATTGCATTCGTCGATTACAGCAAAGCGTTTGATTCTTTGTTCCACAAAAATATATGGGCTTCCTTAATGGAACAAGGAATTTCACACAAATACATCCGCTTAATTAGAAATGTATATTGCCACAGTACTGCAAGAATTCAATTAGAAAAGAAAGGCGAACCATTTAGAGTAGAAAAAGGAGTGAGGCAAGGGGATCCACTCTCTCCAAAGCTATTTTCGGCTGTATTAGAATCAATTTTTAGAGGCCTGAATTGGGAAAATCTTGGCATCAAAATGGATGGTGTTTCACTGACGCACCTGAGATTCGCAGATGACATAGTGCTATTTGCTAAAACATCAGATGACATAAAGAGAATGTTAACAGAACTGACAAGGGAAAGCGAGAAGGTAGGGTTAAAACTAAATCCAGAAAAAACAAGAATTATGACAAACGGAATGAAAAACTTCATAAATTTAGCTAGCACCCAAATCGATTACACAGATGAATATATTTACCTGGGCCAGCTTATGACGCAAAAAGATTCTGTAACCAACGAAATAGAGAGAAGAATAACAAATGGCTGGAAGAGATACTGGGGCCTGAGAGAAGTTATGAAAGACAAGAACCTGTGTATAAATATAAAAAGTAAAATATTTAACACTTGCATACTACCAGTCCTTACGTATGGCTGCCAATCTTGGTCTTTAACTCGGACCATGACAAGCAAACTTGCAACCTGCCAGAATGCAATGGAAAGGAGTATGCTAAGTGTGAAGAAGTTAGACAGATTGCAAAACCGAGTCATCAGAAACAAGACCAAAGTTCAAGATATAACAAGCAAAATCAGAAGGCTCAAATGGCGATGGGCAGGACACATGATAAGAGGACCAGATAAATGGAGTAAAATCGTGACAAGGTGGTACCCAAGAGAAGGTAAAAGAAAAAGAGGCAGACCTCAGAAAAGATGGGACGACGACATCAGACAAGTAGCAGGAATTATGTGGAACAGAGTGGCTCAAGACAGACAAGAATGGAAAAGGTTGGAGGAGGCCTTTGCCGACTGGCAAACAGATCTACAAACAACAAGCAAGTCTCAAATACTAGATTAAGTTATACTTTATTTGTAATAGTTGATCTGAATAAAAGGCTATATTATTATTATTATATTATTACTGAAATGTTGATGACCGTTGTGAAGTTATGGTAGCGAGCCTTTTTTTTTTTTTTACTTGCTTACTTGAAATGCAGTTACGCACTCGAGCGCCGGGACGGGTGCAATGGCGCAGGAGGTGTGTGGACTCGGAGCCGAGCTCCCCTACCCACTAAAACTCCAAGGTCCCATCTAGCGCCATAGTGGGACGTCGCGGGATTACCGAAGCATACCACCGCGACGCCCCGGCGCTTGCCCCGTGGGCCCACCGGTGGCGGCAACCTACTGCCGCCATACATACATATACTACATACTAATACATATATACAAATACACACCTCCACGCGCGAACGCGCCAGGCCTTTCGGCTTCCACCTTGGGCGGCACCAAACTGCCGCCATATATACATACTAATACATATAATGCATAAATACAATACACGGCAGCGCTTTCGCGCCCCACCGACCGGGACCAGGAGGCCCCGGCAGACCCAACCAAGGGAGCCCTGGGTTCTAAGGTTCCCCCCGCCGTGACTAACTTTTTAATGAGGTTGTTTCCCTCTACGACCGACCATTGTTATTTTTAAAGAGGTTTTCTTCCTCTACCGCCTGACCGGGGCTAAAAGCCCCGGTTGAGCACACCACCGATGTCGCAGGAGCCGCTCGCAGTCCAATCTGATAATCAGAAAAGTACCCATACGACACCACTCTCCTGGGCGCGGTCTGACTTAAAACGCCCCACGCCCAAACCGTCTGTTAGCTTCACCGGGCAGTCGAAGGTGCCACCTGCACAATCGACTTCAGGCTACTGAGCCCCCCCCGCACGACAAGCCCAGGGTCACGCTGTGGGCGATTATTATTTGTATAGATCTTATAAATGTCTCGGTCTGGAAGTTTGTTCTTTGATCTCCCCACCTTGCCTTGGAAAGCACGTTAAGCTGTCGGTCCCGGTTGTAATCATAGCATCTGATAATAATGGTTCACTCCTTAGGGTTTAGGCCTTAGGGTTGCGGACGTCAGATGGCAAGCGCTCTGTGTAAAAAGTAATCTGTCAAGTCCGGATAATAGTAATAAGCAGACATTGAGTAAAAATACCGTGATTAATGTAAGGAAGTTAGTTAACGAAGTATGCGTTCTAATAAGAAGACTAATAATAACCTTTGTACAAGAACATTTTTTTTTAATATCTTAAGCATTATTGAATTTGATTATGATGATGATTAGCTGTTAAAGTTTCTTCTTTTTAATTTATGTATATTTTGCAATAAAGGAAATAAGTGATCATCCTTGTATATAAGAGTATAACTTTTTTTTGGGTACTTAATATATTTTATTTGTATTTATTGTGAAAACGCTCTTGTAAAAAGTACAAAACATTATACTTACATTTTCACTTAAAGGAAAATTTAAATATTCTATTAAAAAACAAGCCTGATATAGTTGGCTAGATTATAATAATTATAAAGTGTATTCACATCAGTGGGTCAGACTTTTATTTCAATTCAGGTAGTAAAACAATTCTGAGGAACGTATCTCAGCTTAACAGACTCAGCAGTCGTAGTTTGAATCGCAATAAGAGTTAATTGTACGCCCTCTGTTCTGTTTCAGAATTTCTGTCCTGTAAATGATGTAAGAAATTGACTCCACATAATGTAGAATAGATTATTTTTACGTTACCTTTAAATACAGAAATATATGTACTTAACTGTAATAAAAAAAATGTATTATTACGCACCCTAATTTTTATTGTTTATTTCTTAATAGTGATCAAGTGTTTATTCTATTCCTGGTACAATTGATTTTTTGTGCTAATTCACTAATCTAATTCAGGCTTCAAAAGTCAGTCAGGACAGTTTTGACAATAACCATAATACTAGTGAAAATACATTGTATTTTGTGTTTTAAAATCGATTCTGATAGGAATACAATCAAAGAATACAATCCAAGAATCGGAAGGAAAAACCAATCACACAAACAATCACAGGTTGTTAGTGAGAAGCTGTTAATGTTTATTTAAGTTTTATAACAAATGCATTATTATTATTCTTAAACCATTTATATCGTGAAATGAATTGCAGATTATATTAGGGTATTCTAAAGTATTGAAGAAAGTAATTTTCCTTATGTTTCATTTTGTTAGGTTTTTTTCACGTAAACAAAAGAAATACATGAAATTATTATAATATTCTATTTATCTTTATAATTGTCATAGCAATACTTTAAAAAACTAAGACTGGATTTTGTTATTCTATAACTAAGTTTGCTAAAATAAAATAGTTCAATAGTCTTAAAGGTATAAAATGATATTGTAAGTTTAATATGTACATTTATAAGTCACTTTCGCCATAATTATGTAATTCACATGTTATTTATGATAAACACAATGTAAAATTTACTTTGGAAAAAATATTCACTCAACAAACTTCTCCATACAAAATTATTACACTCTACTTTTTTTATTAAAAGGATAGCTCATTATATAGTACTAAATTGCACAAGTTACATTAAAAAATACCCAAATCGTAACAGATGTGGTTATAACATTTAAAAAGCTGTCTCTATTTATCCAGAATCACGCCATAAGATCCAGACCAAATGGACAATGGGATCACCTCGAGAATATACCATTTCAAACAAAAAAAATCCAAATCAGTCAACCGTCTTCATTGATCAAGAGTCATAAAAAGGAGTAATCAATTAAAACATATACAAGGAAATAAAATCAAAAATAACACGTCTACAGTCAAATTGAATAACTTCCTTCTTTTTGAAGTCGATTAATGGGGGTTATTTCATAAAAAAATTACACAATGTACATTTACCTGATAATCTTACACCTATACAGTCAAATGATTACTGGATTAACGGCTTAAAAATTAAAAATGTCTATTTTGAAGTAAGTATCGTGCAATTTGTAATTGCAATTAATTTAACGTTACCTGTGGTTAAATAAATCTTTATTCCATAAAAATTACAATAAAATTCACTTATAATGAGAACAATGTTTCAACAATCACTAATTTTAAGTTAAGTTATATGTATGTTACACTATTTATACACTATGAACGGGCCCTTCTATACGGACACAATGTCGTAGACTTGCTGCATGTTGCGAGCATCACACCCTAAGTTCATTTAGTTATGTTGCTTGCGACTAGCTTCGTTTCGTTGTGTTGGTGTTGAATTTAAGAATCCATCATGATCACAGCCTTAATAGAGTACTGGGAATTGAAGAATCCCTCACAATTCGAGTATCTTCTCAGGGACCAGTACGTCGCCAGTTCAATTGGAAAAAAAAATTGCTTAATGGCGAAAATTGTAAACAATTCAGGGTCATCCACAGCCTTAATAGGGTGCAAGTACGGGAACCGAGGAGTCTGTCATAACCCGAGCATCTTCTCAGGGAGCACAACGCCCTCTATTCAATTGGTAAAAATTACTTAGCGGTGAAAGCTGTTAACAATTTTAACAGGTGAATTTTTTTCTAGAGAATGCTGTTAGTGTCTGTCATAGTCACCGTTTGTGTTTAAAAACCAACACCGGATGCGAGAATATGGTGTGGAGAAGTTCTAACAGGTCCTGGACTATATGGCGATAGGAGATCTTCTGATGGCCGATCTCATTAAGTGCGCACGGCATTATTTTCAGGTTGTTTATGGCGGAGTCTGTGACATATTGTATATATTGATGGGCCTGTTCATAGTAGTGAGTCTATCGTAATATCGTTAATATCAAGACTTCACTCTATACTTTATATATGAAATACATTTCTCTTTCAACAGTAATTATACATAATCACAATTGTATTATTATTGATTTTAAAGTTATGTCGCTTAATTGTATGATACTTTATAATACTACCATTCGTTGACGACGTTGTGGTTCAGCAATAGCAAACCTGCCATAAACGCCACAGGTAGCTGGTTCAATTTCCGTTCCGAGCAGATGTTTGTATTGACCATGTTCTCCGGGTGTGTTTGTCCTTGTCATTGTGTATGTTTCCAGACCCCCAACACAGGATATAACAATGCTGATGATGGCTTTTGAGAGTGTGTAGCGTTCATTAAAATAATCTTGACATGGGCTAACAGCAAGTCTGTCGCGTTGTAGATCAATTCTGGATTCTACATCTTAATGGAAATTTATTGGAACTATTTATTTTAAAAATCACTGTTTAATTTTAAGCTAGACTATATTTTAAGACGTACTTACGTATATTGAATTAAGTAATCTATTTTACACAATTGTTTAAACTAGTCACTCTTCTTTATAATTTACGTTTAAATATAGAGTAGTTATTGAAGACGTATTTTTATAATATTAAATATTATAACTGCCTTTTGTATATTGTTTCAAAGATTTGCGAAATCATTGTGTGTGCAAAATGTAAATATTTAATGTAATACACCACCGTTACTAAACTATTTCAAGGCGTTTTATTTATTAAATCTAGTAATTTTAACGACCCTTCATAGCGCAAAGACTCTCGAAGAAGAGTTGAAATAGTTAATATATTTAACTTACTGAACATGACTGTATCGACCAGAAAGTGCACCAGATATAATACTACATTGTCAGTATAAAATTACACCACAGTGATTAACACTGTATTAGATCGTGGCCCCACTGCAGCGCACGATTTGCATGAACACGCGATGCATGTTATTTGCATGGGTTCGTTTGTTTGATGACGTGTGACTACGTTTGTACTGATACACGAATACTTGCCTGTCCCACCTCCTGCGTTGAAGCAAAGTACGATTTCGTGTACCGCGTGCAATCGTGTATAGCGTAGAGCGCCTCAGCTGCTTGGACGACTTATTTAAGGAAGCCACGCGTGTGTCAGTTCGTGCGTTGGTTGTTTTTGGGTTGTAGTGGACACTATAACATAGACTTTTTCTTGCAAAGCGATGCTAGCACACGTACGTAGCCTCCCTGTGCGCAGCGATGGGACCGCGGCCTTAATCTTCCTACGATTGACAAAAGTTCTGCTATCGAGCTTTGTTATAAATGTTTATTGCCTTAGGAGCAAAGCTTCAGAAGCAGATACATATGCTGCATTTAACAATCTGCATGTAAAACACAATTGGAATCTTTTTTCATTAATTTAAATTTTAAATTGGTGCATTTAGCATAATCCTTTAAAAAATAATTTTCACTTTGAAATGAATTAGTGGAAGCAAATAAAAATATAAGCTAAGCAACTCGAAACAAATGGTATGAACTAATTGTGGCCCGCGTCCTCGCATAAATGAGAAGATTATAAAAGCAACGCAATTAGGGCGCGCTAGAAAAATCAAATTAAACCTCTAATGAACAAACAGTCCATGAGTTGGTTTTCTGCAGGGCATACAGAGTAACTCTAAACAGAGGTTTGTGTAAGAGATTTAAATAGTAGTGGAGCCATGCTCCTCGCAGCACAAATGGCCCGGCTCGACTGGGAAAGTACTACCCTCTCACAGAAAATCGGCATAATATAACAGTATCACTAGTTTCTGTTGCGTTTCGTCCAATGAGTGAGAGTGCCGAAGTCCCGATCTCCCACCCTCTCTGCTCCCTTCTATTTTTTCCTTTTCATTCCTTCCCTCTTATACCTTAGGTGGGCAACGCACATGTGATACTTCAAGTATCCCAAGCGCTCCTATAGTTTGCGGTGACTGCTTACCATCAGGCGGACCGTATGCTTGTTTGCCTACCGTCATGAAATTAAATTAAATTTTAAAATTATAGAAATTAACAATAAAGCCTCAACACTCTTTCTTTATGTGGTATTAATAATTTAAAAAAAATCCATCATCACAATATATTTGACTATTTCCCGATTTGACGGGTTACTAGTTATTATTATATATTACAAGGGCGAACCAGTAACTCATTGTATAAGAGCAAATTACATATCAAGAGTTAACGAATATTATCAGATGTTGTGATGACAACCGGGACCGACAGCTTAACGTGCTTTCTGATGCATTTTTATTTTGAATGTGTATTCCTGTTGGCCCTACTGGCCCTGACGGTGTCCCCGGGGAGAGCCGAGCAAAGTACTGAGACCCAGCTGGACAAAAGGAAACAGCCCTCCTGGGGGCTCAAACTTGATTCTGTCTTTACGCTGCCTCGTACAAGGTCGCGCCACGGCTAAGGACGTCTTCGGGGCTCTCCAAGGAGCGGGGAGACCGACAAGGACAAACGCCCAGACCCAAACAAATATGTATACCTAACTGTTTCGAGCAGGACTCGAGATGGGCCGTCGAGGCTTAGTTCTAAGATAATATTATAAGAAATTAATTTTGTATTCCCTATACCGTCATTACTCTGTGACGTTTATCTCAAGCTTCTTCCCGTCGCATAGTTCGTCGCCGCAGCTTCCGCTATACGGATACAGCGTGAATACTTCGCTTGGATTTTATTCTACACTCATTTCTCAAAGAAGTATATCTATTGTTAGGTTTATGGCTATATATTACATTTCTGGATCATTAATCGAATATTAATATTTCTAAATTTATATGCCCACGTGAATTAGAAGCCTCAATAGCTCAACGGTATAAGGGCCGACTCCGCTCCGTTAACGCAAGAGTCGAGGGTTCGATCCTAATCCTCTTGGGCGATTGTCGTACGCATTCCTAGCGCAAGCTTCGAGCTTCTTTGAAGGGGCAATAGGAATATTAGTAATGCCTTGAATTGCATTGCTAATATTCTTTAAACAAAAAGATAAAAAAATCTTTATCTTCTTCTTGCCCTTATCCCACGCTAAGTGCTAAGCTTCATAGGCGTCGGGATGTGACGACCCCATCGCCCGCTGTTGGGATAACCTCTGTCACAACAGAGATTATTCCACCAGTGCAATCAGTCACACTGGTGGTAGGTCTTTTGTTGCAAGAGGCCGGCTAGGTAGGTACCACCGCAGTGTCCAATATTCTGCCGCCAAATAGTAGTGCTTAGGCACTACTGTGTTCCGGTTTGAAGGGCATTGTACGCTAGTGAAATTACTGGGCGAACGAGATTTAAGAACTTATATCTCGAGGTTGGCAACGCGTGAGTGGCACCTGTTAATGGTGCTGCAAGCGAACATAGGCTGCGGCAGCCACTTACCATCAAATGGGCCGTATGCTTGTTTGCCAACTTCTAACATAAAAAAAAAAGTGAGGTCGGCTCAGCACATCTTCTGGAAATGGAAGACCATTCTTTTCTGTCATTCGTCTTCTCTGCACTCGCCACCATTTCTACGCATATCCTCTTCCTCACATTTCATCCACGTCTTTTTCGGGTGCTCTTTCTTCACATTACCACTCACTTTCAAATCCATAGCTCTTTTAGCCACATGACGTTCTTCTCTTCGCACAGCAGGCCCATAGGATGATCATTTTCCACTCCTTAATTATTTAATCACTGGCGCTATTTTCAAACATCCCTTCTACTTTTTTTCATAATAAATGTAGCTTATGTTCTTCTCCAAGGTTCCATCTATATCTATACCAAAATTCATTAAAATTGGCTTAGTGGTGTTAAAACGTAACAGATAAACAAACAGTCTGAATATTGTGTTGTATTTAAATAAATAGTATTATGAGTGGGTGCCACTCACGCGTTGCCAACCTCGAGATATTGGTTCTTAAATGTCCTTTGTCCATGTCACTAGCCTACAGTGCCATTCAAACCGAAATACAGTAATGCCACAAGCGGTATTGCTTTGCGGTAGAATATTTGACACTGTAGTGTACTACCTACCCAGCCGTCCTCTTGCCACAAAAGATCTACCATTAGTGTGACTAACATTGTACTTTGCTTTTATCTAGATTTCCTTATTATAAATACAATTGTAAAATCCAATTATTCCCGACAATAGTTATAGAAGTGACATATTAAATCATTTATTCGAAGAGCCTCAAGATAGACGTTTAAATAAAATGCTCAAAGCATAAAAGGTTTGCATAGTTATCTTGTAAAATCCCGCTTACCCGGGGCTGTGATTGAGAAGTCGGGGATTGGGGGATTTGCCTGGAAGAGAATGCTAGCTGCATAGCGCTATGTTCTCGGGCATTTAGCTCTGAGCGTCGGACGGATTTCCGTATTGACAGAATTCGAATTGTTTTATTTATCTGTATAGAGAAAGACAAAGAGATGTATATTTTTTTGTTTTATTACGTATATTACGTTGTTAATATTATTTTAATATATTATAAGTTGTTTTTTTATCTTACAATTTGGCAAACAAGCATACGGCCCATCTGATGGTAAATGGTTGCCGTAACCTATGAGCGCTTGCAGCACCATTAGTAGGTGCCACTCACGCGTTGCCAACCTCGAGATATTGGTTCTTATATTTCCTCTGCCCAGTAATTTCACTAGCCTACAGTGCCATTCAAACCAGAACATGGTAATTCCTAAGCACTACTATTTGGCGCCAGTATATTTGATACTGCGGTGGCCTTTTACAACAAAAGACCTACCACCAGTGTGACTGATTGCACTGGTTTTCTGCAGGGCTTATAGAGTAACTGTAAGCGAGATTTATAGTACCGATAAACGATTAAATTAGTATGCTTTTCCCAGCACAAACGGGCCGGCTCCACCGGGAAAGTAGTACCCTCTCACAAAAAATTGGCCTAAAATAATAGTATCACTAGGTACTGTTGCGTTTCGTGTGATTAGTGAGAGCGCTGGAGGCCCATTCTCGCACGTTCTCTGTGCCCTTCCTTTTTTCCCTCTCATTACTTTCCTCCTATACCTTAGGTTGCCAATGCACATGTGATACTTCAAGTATCACAAGCGTTGTTGGTTGCGGTGACAGCTTACCATCAGGCGGACCGTATGCTTGTTTGTAAACCGTCATGATCATAAAAATAAAAAACTTTTAATTTTTTTATTAGTATCGATGTTCACTTTTTGTTTTGTACCAGTATTCTGCTTTATGATAGATAAAACATTTAGGTTACATGTCTTGAAAGAATATCGAAGTCATGTATAGGCGTCAAATCACAGTAAAATTTGTTTGCAGTAAGACTTCCCGTGACTCCACATGTCTCTATGCCCTGTTAGTTCCCGAACCAGGAGCAAAGCCAGTAATTTTCTCCCGGGATAGCTCGTATAACGCCTCAGTTGTATCATGAACTAACATGACCTTCAGATGCGTATTCGTTCGTTGGTGGTTTGAGAAGAAGTGGATCCCACATCCACAAAACCAGCCCAAACACATCCACAAAATCTATTGCCGGCTCGAAGATTATCATTATGGTAATCCGTAATTTAAATTTTGTAAACATTATGTTTACTGTATGGACAGTGTTATGTGTTAACGTTCTAACGTTTTGACGACGTTGTGGAGCAGCAGTAGCGAACCTGCCTTAAACGCCACAGGTCGCGGGTTCGATTCCCACTCGGAGCATAATATGTTTGTATTGACCATGCAAGCATATTTTCCGGTCTGCGTGTATTTGTCCTTGTCATTGTGAATGTTTCCGGACCCCCGACACAGGATATTACTATCCTAATGGGGTCCGTTGAGTGTGCAGCGTTTATTTATTTTATTTATCTTTTTAGGGTTCCGTAGCCTAATGGCAAAAACGGAATCATTATAAATTCATGTCAAGTCCGTCTGTCCGTCTGTATGTCAGTCATATTATTTTAAATAATTACCATGAAATTTCCAACTACTTTTTGCGGGCGGTTTTAATTTGCTAATTTTTAAAGTCCTTAATATTCTTCAACATCAACCTACGGAACCCTTTAGTTTCTACTGTGCACACCACGCACTTGACTGCTAATTATTTTCTTTATAATTTGTGGTATCTCTGACTCAAGTGAAGTCATATATTGAGCAATATTTTTCGCCTAAAATATATATTAAAAATATTTTAAACCTTATCAACATGTCTCCAAATTTGAAAATCAGGTAAATTATTGCCTCGGGCGTCATGCAAATTACTATTTCATTATATTACTATCAGACTACACAAAATAAGCCGTATTTTACGAAAGCAGAGCACGCGGTCTTGTCTCCAAAGTTCCCTATCCAGGGAAACCACAATTAACAATGCTAATATATCCCCACGAAAGCCATTCTGCATTTCATACCGCGAATACATATGGAAATTGAGTTTTAGCGCTAGAAAAACGTCATAGAATACGCTTTTAGTACCGGTACTTTATTGACGATGACGGCAATCATAAGACAGTCTTGATATCTTTTCGATTTAAAATGGAAAGTTTACCCACTGGTCTCAGATTTACAGATTTACTTACTTTATACTATAGAGATATGTATAAATAGCAAGGGTCTGTAGTTACCCCTACATAGTTAAGCTAAGCTAAGGTCTAGAATACCCTCCCAGCCTCTGTTTGGGTACCTTCAAATCAAGACTGAATAGGCATCTTCTAGGCAATTTCGTTTCACCTTAGGCTGTATCGTCACTTAACAACAGGTGTTAACAGTCAAGCGTTAGTCTATATATTAAAAAAAAGAGAGGCACTTCCATATAGACACAATTTCTGAGGACTCGTTGGTGCGCTTCTTCTTGAAATGAACACAAACTCAACGAAAGGAAGTTAGTCACACGCTAACTTTATTTGATTATGTTGCAAGCTAGTGACGCTAACTTCATTCGGTTATATTGCAAACTTGTGACTTGTGGCTCGATACACACACACACACACAGCATATGGCATTACGTTACGTGACGATTTCCTCTAAATCGCACTACCCGCACGCGTTAAGGAACTTCTTTCCAAAATACTATAATACTATATTACTATATATATACTACTATATACTACATATATAATACTATATATATACTACTAAGTTGTAATTGAAAGCAAATCGTACGATAAAAACTTCCTAGTTTTTTTTTATTGAAAAATACATTATCTTATCGCAAGTTTGCGCTGTTCCATATTTTAGTAGGATCGCGAGCGAATCCTCGTCTTTGCACACCGAGTTTGGAAGACTTCGTTAGTATTTTGTCGTCACAGCTAATTTATGGATGTATTGTAAAGTTAAGACTCTTAGCTTTGCTCGAGTTTTGCAAAAGTTTATTCGTCGGAATTTGAATAATTCCTCGGAGCGTGTGGTGTTGAGACTAAATATGCATTAACAAATCGGTTTTCTCTTTTTATAATAATTTCTTTGTCATAAGCAAGTATATTTTTATAAGCCACAGCTTGTGGGTTCGATTCACGCCCGTGACAGATATTTGTATTGACACATTCTGGACCCCCGACACAGGATATTAATATCCTGATGAGGGCCATTGAGCGTGCAGCGTTTATTTAATTATTTTTGCTTTAATAATCCTTATTATTAAAGCAAAAGTTCGTATTTTTGCATGTTTGTTACTGAATCACATAAAAACGGCTTAACGAATTTGCATGAAATGTGGCGCACAGACTTTTAGTTTTTAGTCCAGAAAAACGTTAGGTCCCTGTGGTATATATTATGTGCTTAAGCGTTTCATTTATCACAGAACCTAATTCTAAAGTCAAGCCTGATGAAGTCGGGCGCCAAGTTGAAATTATATGTAGTGTTTTATTTTAAGCAATAAATAAGTAACCGTGTTCGCTTTACAGGAGCATTGCTTCTGATGAATGGGCCAGGAGGGGAAGATCTACCTTGTCAAGAACCATTCTGTTACAACCATTCTATCTCCTTTCTGTTCTTTGTTTTCACATCATCAACAGAAATGAGAGCAGTCATTTTTTATGTGACTAAATTGGTATGTTTCACTCACGCGTGACTAACGTCGGATATTGATTCTTAAATTTTTTTTTTTATGTTAGAAGTTGGCAAACAAGCATACGGCCCACCTGATGGTAAGTGGCTGCCGCAGCCTATGAACGCTTGCAGCACCATTAGTAGGTGCCACTCACGCGTTGCCAACCTCGAGATATTAGTTCTTAAATCTCGTTCGCCCAGTAATTTCACTAGCGTACAGTGCCCTTCAAACCGGAACACAGTAGTGCCTAAGCACTACTATTTGGCGGCAGAATATTGGACACTGCGGTGGTACCTACCTAGCCGGCCTCTTGCAACAAAAGACCTACCACCAGTGTGAATCTCCTTTGCCCGGTAGTTTCACAAGCCTACAGTGCTCTTCAAACTTTTGACGCTGCGGTGGTAGCCTATCCTGCCTCTTGGAAGTGTTTGAACTGGTAGAGTAATCAATAATAATAATTTATCTTGTGTTACATATTAGTATAGGTTATACTTAGCCCTTCCCATGTAGTTACCTTCCAGTAGTCCACAATCTTATTTAGCATCAAAGAAATGTATCGTATGAACTAACATCAGAAATATTAGTTTAAAGCATAGCAATCGACTGTAGTGCAAATATTTACGATCATTTTGTACTTTATATATATTATATTGTAAAAACAATTTTATTTTTACGGCTGATCGTAGTTGCTAGTTTCAATACTTATTGAATATTCGTATGAAAATAGAAATATTTGTTTTGAAAAATGTTTTCACGTACCGTTTCGTTTTATTTAGTTTTCGCATTTGTTTTTTGGAATGTTGAAATCAAATCTAAAATTATTTACAACACGTTAAAAGATACAGTATCTAGAGCAACTATTTTTAGGCCAGTTGGTAAGTTTATTATTTAGTTATTGTTAGTCATTAATTAGTAAACTACAACACTGTAATTGGGTAGCGTTTGACTATTCAAAAGATTTTTTTAATAGTCTACTTGAATAAAAATAATTTTGATTTTTTTTGTTGTAAGGATCTGATTAAATTTTATAGACACACCTATTGAAATTTGATGATTTTTTAAAAGTAACTTGTTTGCTCCTCTAAAATACCATTTGGTGATGTGTAACTCCGACTGACGATGGTCACAGAAGGCCACCGAAAATACAAAATACTACTAAGTGTTTCAATGGTTTGTGTACTTTAATATGATTGCCTGACTACTATTGGTAACTAAAAAATATAGAAATATCGTTTCCACAAAATATGTTTTTCAGAAGTCTGCGCCTTCTGTGTCGATATTTTACTTAGCACCAACTAAAAATCATAGGAATTAATAGCCACTTTATTTTTTTTAATTGGTTAAAAAGCTTCTTTTTATTCTTATCGAGTTGTTAGTGGCCAAACTTGTATCACAGTTTTTCAGGTCCCCGTAGGTTTCTTTCTTGACTTTTCGACTGTTGCCAAATTGATAACAGCCGGGACCGACTATTTACGTACGCTCTGAAGCACGGAGACGCTCAGTTGAAATACCACTATGCGACCGCCCATCTAGTGACTGACCCCGCCTAAAGCTACTTAAGGTTAAAAAGCTTAACAGTTACGAAATAAAGCATATTAGATAAAATAATAAATAATAAATAAAATAAACGCTGCACACTCAACGGCCCCCATTAGGACAGTAATATCCTGTGTCGGGGTCCGGAAACATTCACAATGACAAGGACAAATACACCCAGACCAGAAAATATGCTTGCATGGTCAATACAAACATATTATGCTCCGAGCGGGAATCGAACCCGCGACCTGTGGCGTTTAAGGCCAATCTTACAAGTTTAACTTACAACTTTAACAACAATCTTATAATAAAACACCGATAAACTAAATTATTTTCTACAAAATATTTTCTTCAGAAGTCGGTGCTAAGTGAAATATATATAAGACATAGAATAATATGACAATTTTCTAATCATTGCAGTTGTCGATAAAACCTGTCTTCTAAAACCAGATATTGGGCCATGTCGAGCTGAAATCCCTATGTACTATTATGAACCAGGCAACCAATCATGTATAATATTTTACTGGGGTGGATGTCAAGGGAATGGCAACAGATTTGATAGTAGTGCTGATTGCAAGCAGACCTGCCTTAGTCAACCAGGACAATACAGTAAGTTAGTTACAAATCAACCTAATAAATAATCTTTATCCGACTTATAAACGTCCAGCCTAAGCCCTAAGACTTAGAAAGCTTATTTTTCACCGGTGTTAATTTTAAAACGTAAACGAGCATTTAGAAAAGTTAATTCAAAACTCAACCCGTAAGTGGGGCGAAAAAAAGTTAAAAGTTTGTATGGGATATCCGTCATTTTTGAAACTAGAAGCATGAAACTGAAATTTGACACCCGAAGGGCTATAATGGTGGTTAAAAGTTGCTGTGAAATTCTAACTCAACTGGTTTAAAGAAGTTTTTCTTTAAAAAAATTCCCATGTCATGAGCGTCATGTTCACACACACTCATACACGCACACACAGAGTGTGTGTATGGCAATAGCTGAACAGTCAACCTATATGACTCTAATCCCATGGTAAGTGCCCAGTAATTCCAAACGCGAAGGCGGCTATACATTTAAGGAAGGCAACCGCCTTAGCCACCCTCGCCCTGGTTAACTGCAAGAAACCTTTTCACGCCTCGCTTGAAGGAGCCCAGATTATATAAAGAAGGAAACACGTGTGCCGATAATGCCTGCCACTGTTTTTAAAACGCTTATTGCGATTAAGATTTCCCAAAAATACTATGCTGAGGAATTGACGAAGGAGGAATTTGTCATTACATTGGAGAAAATAAGAGTTTTGTATTATGTTTGATAGTTGCTTATATATATTTGTTTTTTATATATCCAGAAACAAAACCAAAATGGTGCAGTTTGACCTTCGACTATGGATTCTGTTTTGGGGCAATGAAGAGATTTTATTACGACCCTATATGGAAAGTTTGTAAGCAGACTATTTACTCCGGCTGTGGTGGAAATAAAAACAATTTTTATAATAAAGAACAGGTAATAATACTAGCTAATTAAGTGCGACGATAGCAGAGCGTCCGAAAACTCAAAATTACTTATTTATTTAAATATTAATTTAATTAATTAAAAATGAAATTACATGGCTAAACTTAAATCTAGTACTTGCTCGATGTGAGAGACAAGAGTGAGAATAAAATTAAATCAATATACTAAATTTAACATTTAACTCGAATTAAATGAATATGGTAAATTCTGATTCAACACGTTTAAGTTTCTGATGAAATGGTTTACGCACTTAGATTATTACGGCGAAAACCCGGTGGTCGGTTACTTCGTTGAATCAGCGGGACGTGGGAACATAACAAGCTGCTCCCGCGGCTTCGCTCGCTTGGTCTACATAGTTATTGTTTAGTTAAACAAACAAACGACCAACTTCGCTTTATTATTGTATTGCTATTCCACTAACTCGCCGAATCGCATCGCCCGCCTTTCATTCTCATTGCACGACTCCTACGTATCGTATCGTTATGTTTAGCGTTCCTCAAGAAATATACACTCAAACGCAAAAATATTTTTTCAAATATAACTAGTTCCAGAGATTAGCGCCTTCAATCAAACAAACAAACTTGTCAGCTTTATAATATTGGTATAAATATTGGAATAAATTTTAGTACTCAACTCAACTATTATAAAAAAAATAAATATTTTCTTTAATTTTTTTTTGCGTCCGTCTGCCAATGTCACATCAAAGTGAACTCAATGTTTCACGATGTGATACTAATTTAAATAATTAATATTGTTCGCAGTGCGATGCAATATGTAACTTCGGTACTGGTAGTATTAGATCACAGAGCAAGAGCAAGGATGGTCCCAAAAAGATACTAATTGTCAACCCTTGGAATGCGACAACGAGCAAAGGAAAATATCAAAACACCGCTACCTCTAATAACGGGATAATAAAGAAAAATTAGTTGCTGAAAATATGTCAATAGCAGCCTTTTTCAGCAACTGAATAAATATTAAATCATCAGCTTAATGTTTATCTTGGAGTTCTTTCAAATAGAATTCATAATTTTCTATGTGAAATGGAACATTGTTAATAAAACAGTGCAAACATGTATTTTTTTTTTTATACGCTGCACACTCAACGGCCCCCATTAGGATAGTAATATCCTGTGTCGGGGGTCCGGAAACGTTCACAATGACAAGGACAAATACACCCAGACCGGAAAATATGCTTGCATGGTCAATACAAACATATTATGCTCCGAGCGGGAATCGAACCCGCGACCTGTGGCGTTTAAGGCAGGTTCGCGTATTGAATTACTTAATCAAAAACAAGAGACAGCCTTCACAAGTAGCAATACCCACTAAGATTTGTAACTAAGGTTTTGTGGGCTTAAACTAAATCTTAGTCAGTATTGCTACTTTTGAAGAATGTGTTTTGTTTTGCGAAAAAGGGCTGTGAGGAGTTGAAAGGGGGATGAAAAGTGTTATGGAAGTATAGATATTGTTAAAGCTAGAAACTTATTTTTTAGACTATTGATTTGATATACATAAATACGACATTCAAAATTTTTAAAGGTAGGTTCAGAGCTCACACACTCAACGCTTATATAGCTGATGCCAGTGGCTATTAACTTTGAATATATATATATATATATTCAAACATATTTACTTATTTCAAACATATTTAGATTTTTTTCCCGGCGTCGGGACGTGACGACCCCATCGCCCGCTGTTGGATTTACCACCACTGTGTCAAATATTCCACCGCCAAATAGTAGTGCTTAGGCATTACTGTGTTCCGCTTTGAAGGGCACTGTAGGCTAGGGAAATTACTGGGCAGAGGAGATTTAAGAACTAATATCTCAGGGTTGGCAACGCGTGAGTGGCATCTAATAATGGTGCTGCAAGCGCTCACAGGCCGTATGTTTGTTTGACAACTTATAACATAAAAAAAAGGTCCTAGACGTCTGAAGTCGATTAGTTGTTTCTATTCACGATATTTAATCTTCCAAAATAGAGGTAGAGGTTTATATCTTCTCCCTAGCACCATCCCGGTATTTTGCCCAGGATCTGCAACCGTAAAGGAAACCATTCAATAAGAGCAAATTACCATTCAAGAGTATCGAGTCTTAAAGTGCTCTTCGTGGCACACAACACACCACAATGGTCGCAATAAAAATTTCATTACATAAATTAAATTCAATATTCTATTGGTACAGAATAAATACTGGTATTAATATTAGTTAACCTTCAATTAACTAATCTCCTCCAATATGTTCAATACTAATATATGTTCAATAAATCTCATTTCAAAATAGCTTTAACATCTTTGTAATAGAGTTCAAAGTAAATGAGGGATCACTCAAAGATCGTTTGTTACTTTACGTACTAATACGGATACTAAGTAGTGATGAATGTCAGTCTAGACTGACCACAAGTTTTGAAACTTAGCGCAACTGGAATTCATTTACTAAGATATTGCAAGTCGTGAATAATTGTTAATGAAACCTTGCTGTTTTCGATGTAAATTCGGGACAATATTTCTCCCAACACAAACTGGCCAGCTCGTATATGGAAGTACTACCCTCCCACTGTAACACACACACAAAATCGGCGTAAGTATCAAAGTAGTAAGTCCGTACTACTGCGTTTGACCAATGAGTGAGAGCGCCGAAAGTTCAATCTCCCACCATCTCTGCTTGCAACCTTTTTCCCTTGTCATCGCTTACATCTTAACCCCCTTGGGTTGGCAACAGGTAAGTGATACTTCAAGTAAAGCTTTCATAGGCTGCGGTGACTGCTTACCATTGGGCGAACCGAATGCATGTAAGTCTACCATCATCATCATCATCATTATCATCAAAAAAAAAAATCACTTCTGATTTTTCTCCTATTCTTTGTCATACGGGGATTAATCAGTTCGTATTATCTGTCTGTCTGTTGTCTGGAAATCCATAACGCGATTGAGAAGATATTTTTTCCTTGCTTCCTTCTGTGGAATCAACTGAATCAGCTTCTAGCGGCAGTCTCTCCGACCCGATACGACCTGAGAACCTTCAAGAGAAGAGCGTATTCTTTCCTTAAAGGTCGGCAACGCACCTGCACGCCTTCTAGTGTCGAAGATGCCCGTTTTCCCCCTCTCACACAAAAAAAAAGTTATTAGTAAATTTGCTTTAAAGAATTTAGTGCCACATCATCAGTCAAATATTACTTTAGAGCTAATTGATACCAGGATATTTGATAATCTGCCTTCATCAATATAATAAGCTGAATGAACTCTGTGTGAAGTGGGGTAGCATCGCCAGTTTATCTGAAATAATTTACAAGTTGTAATAAAGCAAGAGCACACATGCGACAAGACTCATATGCTATTATTTACAGCTATACGGAGATTGAACTTTATGTCGTCTGCTGCCACGATCTTATGAGCTCCTGGTACTTTGTAGTTAAATGCGAACATTATTTTACAAAGCTATTTTCAAAGTGCACATAGAGTAATATATGTTTTAGTCGCTTAAATAAAGGAATAAACAAGTAAACACATTAAATTTTAAGCTATTGTAAAGCTTTTATCGCGGGCTTTGAACATGGCGACCGAATCAAGAAATTTCGTAATGAAAATAAAACCTAACACCGGACGCTCAGCCGAGCTATATGATAGGCGGAGTGTCATAAATTACAGATCTCCAAAATTAAATTTTGTTTATTAACAACATGAAAATTGGAAAAAAAGGTTTGTAAATACTATATTAGAATATAGTTAAATATTCTGGCCACCGCGATGTAGAAATGACAATTTCTATCTTACTACCATCTATTATGGCAGCGTCAAACTACATATGTATAATCAATAGTAAATAGTTTCAAGAATATTATTACACTAAAGTATTTGAATGAGTAGAATATGTTGCCGTACAACTGCCAAGTTTCAAGCGTTATACAGAGTTATACATGAGATCTCACCACTTTTTGTAGTAGAAGAACTGTTTCGCGAGGCTTGGACTTTTTACTATTATATTTTTTGGATTTTATGTTTTTGATGGGATACAGTTATGCAAAATACCTACCATATGTTACTTAGCACCACTAGGCCAAATTTCATCGACGCCTCACATTGTTGAGTGAATTCATTGCGACATACAATACGCGACTGTCCTGAATTAACTTTGAGCCCCCACGAAAGCTATTTCTGTGTCTCGACCAGGGAGGACTATCATGCACTTTTATTGCGATTGAAATGATGACCTAATGAGTCCATCTCTATTTAGATAGTAAAAAGTTCAGAATTTATATGAGCATGACGTATAAACATATATGTCACGGTAGCGATGTAGCTCAGTTTAGGTTGTCATTTGAATCGCAATAAGAGTTCATGGTAAGCTCAGGGGGCTTAGTACCCATATCGTAATAATCCTAACTAATATTATAACTCTCTCTATCTGTCTGTCTGTCGCGTCTTCACGCCTAAGCTACTTAACCGATTTTAATATAATTTGGTACATAGATAGCCTAGAGCCTGAGAAAGGACATTACTTATACCTATTAAGGTGAAAAAGGTTGTAAGGCGTCGAAAGGGGGAGTGAAAAGTTGTATGGAAGTAGTGTCATTTTTAGAAGATTAAAACTTATTTTTAAGGCTGTTGATTCGATATAAATAAATATGACAAAGTTTGTAAAAGGGGAGAGGTTTCAGAGTTTGTATTCAAAATCCGTATTCACGTGAAAGGCACTGGCAGAAGCTAGTGAAAAATAAAAAGCCTATAGTAAAATAAGAAAAATATGTAAATGCTGTTTTCGGCTAAAACACAATCTATTTACAATGCTACCCGTTTTCATAAGTTTCAATCTTACTTTATTTCAATGTATCTCACGCGATTTGAATAAACCTTTTTTATTTGAAAGGTTATAGCCTGGGATTGGTCTAATGCTTGTTTCGTAACGATGTTATAAAGGTTATGTATTTTTTTTTGTTTCTAAAATGTGTAAGCTCTTGACCTCCATCGAGTGTGAAGGTATAGATGATCTACGGTGAAGCGAGCTTACTCATGAGAAGCCTATGTCCTCGCACCTTGAAGAGGTTCAGGTTGTATGCGTTCGGAAATATACCAGAAGATAGATAGAAGAGATACCAGAAGAGCATTCCACTTCCTGGCCGTCCGTATTATGAATGAAGAACGTAAGCGCATAGTTCGAATATGAGGTATATCGACCAGATAAGGTTAGTACCTCGCAGTGCACCTGGTATCCCTGTAGAAAAACGGCGATGGTGGTATTGATATTGGGAATGTCTAGGGAGACATATAATAATTTATCTTTTCGATATTTTCATGTACAAAATGATTAAAACTTTAATATTTTGGTAACAATTGAGATAAGAGCTGTAATTGATGGTAGGGACTCAATTTATCATGATCCATCACTCGCAGACAATCTAGCGCTTGGGTTAAGTGCTAAGGAAACACGCTAATATATAAGTAAAGAAAATACTCAAAATAATATTTCATATCAGTACATCACTAATGTCTCTATCTGACCATTTTATTAATGGAATGGATTTTACTAATTAAATTAATTAATTATGACATTTGCATGTACAAGGTGCAACATTATTACTTTAATTTAACCACTGTAACATCTAATGTACTAAAATGAAATAAATTGCTCTTTTCTATTCTATTCTATAGCGGTAGCGAACCTGCCTTAAATGCCACAGGTTCGCAGAACAGAACCCGGTGGTTCCATTCCCGCTCGGAGGAAATGTTTTCATTAACCATACAGGCATGTGTTCCGGTCTGGAAGTGTTTGTCCTTGTCCTTGTGTATGTTGTCAGACCCCCGACACAGGATATTACTATTCTAATGGTAGCCGTCGAGTGACATATTAACGTTTTAACTTTCACTATTTAATGCTCTTTACAACAAGAATCTTTTTAACTGTCTATCATTAATAGTAGAGCCATATTTAAAAAATACACAGAGAACAACGATTTAAAATAGAAAAGACCACAAAATCAAGCCTAACTTAAGACTGAAATTGGCCCTGTTGGCACAATCGATTGCCGCTCGCCGCCGGCTAAACGGAAGACCGCCAATACAGTTTAGTTTAGCTTAGAACTGTTTGAGCTACAAATAAACCTATCTTTTGAGAATACGCCTCAAGTTAAGGAAAAGTCTTTGTTCATTTTGCTTTTGGTAACCGAAATTGCTTCGATTATCCTTTAGGGATTATTTTGGGTGAGTAATTTGGGTTGAAGGCTTGATATGTGTTAGTATATATTGGAACAGATGAGAACGCTTATTCACACATACATAAACAACAATTAAACAGGAGTAGTTCATAATCGCATCATAGGCTATTAGAGAAAACAGTACTTACTTATACAAAACGAAATATGAACTATATCAGGTTATATAAAAGAAATCATCTCACTTATTTACACACTTAGCAAGTTTCTACGTTGATAATGACAAGCAAACATTACACTAGCACAATGGAATTGGCGACGTCGTAGCTCTGCAGTAGCGAAACTGCCTTAAACGCCACAAATTGCGGGTTTGATTCACGCTCGGAGCATAATATGTTTTTATTGACCATGCAAGCATATTTTCCGGTCTAGGTGTATTTATCCCTGTTCTTGTGTGTGTTTCCGAACCCCCGACACAGGATATCACTATCGTAATGAGGACCGTTGAGTGTATAGCGTTTATTTATTATTTATTTATTTATATATGGAAGGCAATAACTGTAACCTATTAATGCTTGCAACACTGTATGCTGTGCCTGAAAAAGAATAAAAAAGGTGGGATTTTGTACCTCCAATGTACCGCTTATAAACATAATTATACTGTACTATTACAATAACATTTTAAATAACATTATATTTACAAATATAATATTTGTATGTATATAAAGGTAGAACCTCATCTCTTCTTCCTAGAATTAATTCCGGATTTTTACATAGTTTTTACATAAAGCGATTGCCAGCTAAACAACCCTAAAGACGAACCAGTGACTCATTGAGTAAGGGCAAATTACCGATCTTATTCTTATCGATTGGTTAGTGGTCAACCTAGTGTCAGAGTTGTTCAGGTCGCTTGTAGGCCTCTGACTTGACTTATCGACTGTTGTCTAATAATTGTCAACAGCCGGGACCGACTTTTTACGTGCCCTCCGAAGCACGGAAACGTTCGGTAGAAATACCACTATGCGATCACCCATCTAGTGACTGACCGCGCCTATAGTTGCTCTACCTACCGATCGTTTACCGATCAGCGGGTGCACTCGGCTATGAGCGTCTCAAAAATTACCGATAAAGCCTCAATAGCTCAATGGTAGATGGGCCGACCCCCTTGGGCTATTGTTGTACTCACTCCTAGCGCCAATTTCGTGTTTATTTGAAACCCCTTACGCAAATTTCGAGCGTAATATTTGGAGTGGCAACAGGAATATTAGTAATGCTTTGACAATTATAGCTAATATTCTTTTAAAAAAGTACTAGCGACTCGTAGCGACAGCTGAATGTCCTCTCCGACGGTAGGTACGGTAGGAGCTTGCAAAGACAAACGGCTAGATTAAAACAGATATTAAGATCAGTATTAAAATCTGCCCCGAGTGGATATCGGACCCACCACCGTCAAGGCTGTAGGCAAGCTCCCTACAAACGCACCAAAAAGTTGCCACTAAAACCTTTTTTTTTAAGTTACAACTTGGCAAACAAGCATATGGCCCACCAGATGGAAAGTTGTTGCCGTTGCCTATGAGTGCTTGCAGCACCATTAGTAGGTAATCATAATGCCTAAGCACTACTATTTTTCGGCAGAATATTTGACACTGCGACGGTACCTACCTAGCCGGCCTCTTGCAACAAAAGACCTACCACCAGTGTGACTGATTGCACTGGTGGAATAATCTCTGCTTTGACAGAGATTATCCCAACAACGGGCGATGGGGTCGTCATATCCCGACGCCGGTAAAACCGGTAATACCTCGTCTTGTATCACAGAAATGTGCTATAGAATTTTACGATTTTCACAACAAAGTATGTGATAAAGTAATCCATCCCAAACACAATGCAACAGGAACAAGGAAAAATATAAGCTTCGTAAGCAATATTTCGTACCATTACGAGTAGCAATGGCTGTCCTTGTTACGGGAAACTCTTTTCCTCAAGACATACATGCTGACTTACCTACTTATTATTTCTAAATAATTTTCTTGTATTTCAGTTTAGAAACATTTATTTAGGACTAACACATGCTCACGGCTCCGCACGCATGAATGATGTTGTGTAATGAGGCACCTTTTTAGCAATACAACTAAATAGTTCCTCATACAAACTTTTATGCCAAACGTGACTGAAAGTGGCCTACGTTCTTGTTCAAAATCCTACTATGCTTGAAAATGTCTAAAATATATTAATATAATCCAGAATCTAGATGAAATAATAATAAGAAAATCAGTATGAATATCGTAAGACCCATTTTATCGAAATTCAAATCTATATAATCCCACGGGAACCTAACATTTTTCCAGGATAAAAAGTACCTATGTCTTAATCAAGGTAACAATCTATATTTGTGCAGAATTTGATCCAACTCCGTTAAGCCGATTTTTCTTGATTGATTAACAAACATCGAAACATCTAAACATACAAAATTTCATATTTCTTATATTAGTAGGATTTATGTTTACTGAGATGATAATATAAGGTAACAATTATTTACATAAATGAGAAATATTTCGTTCTTAACTTTCAGTTTAACTTCCATAATTCCAAAAAAACAATAAAATTTATTATTTCTAAGGCCTATCCAATTTCGAAGTCCTATCCAAGAATACTGTTAATTTTTATATTTTTCACTAATTCACTACGAAATCGTGTAGCCGGCTATAGAATAAACTTATTTTCAAAATTTTGTATAGGTCCAGAGCCAATAGTCTTCGAAATAAATGGCTGTGATATACGAACGGAAAACAGATATGACAGGGTTTTTACGGAACCGTAACGATGAGCTTGTAATTACAACCATAACCAGATTTCTCTGAAATAAATGGACCGTAGAATGTAATCGACCACTTACTTTTTTCTCTTAGTGATTTGATACGACTGCTGTTAAGTGCTCTTTTAACGGGTATGTCTTCGGTTACTGAACTATGTGTGGGTTAACTTCGGTTAACAACTACGGGTTTCGATATTATTTGAATAAGAATTTATAAAAATAAACGAAGAAAACGTTCAGCACTAATCATAAATTAATCACAGTAATCTTAATAATAAGGTATTAGATATGATAATAGTAGCTTATTTGTAAAGTAAAAGTATCAGTAGGTACTGTTGGGTCTCGTGTGATGAGTAAGAGCGCCGGAGGCCCAATCTCCCACCCGCTCTGTTCCCTTCCGTTTTTCCCTTCTCATCCCTTCCCCCATTTCATTGGGTTGCCAATGACCATATGTTACTTCAAGTATCGCGAGCTTTCATAGGTTGCGATGACTGCTTACAAACAGACGGACCATACTCTTGTTGCCAATGATAATTAAAAAAGAAGTTATGAAACTCTTGTCGCCGCCTTACTGCTATATTTCATACATCCATTATGTGATTACTACATTCACAGAGCACGATGATATCGTAAGTTTCACATTACATGGCTACGTGTGCTTGTACCGCTTCGGATACTTAATAGTTTATACGGCAATGGTAACCAAAGTTAATAAACGACACTAATGCATGCTCGTACCTCTCGTGGCTCATTAGTCACAATTCCGGCGATAA
This sequence comes from Hestina assimilis, assembly GCA_023373885.1. Lineage (NCBI taxonomy): Eukaryota > Metazoa > Arthropoda > Insecta > Lepidoptera > Nymphalidae > Hestina > Hestina assimilis. The sequence goes on from CM041750.1 coordinate 13,579,094, forward strand.
GGTCACGTGGATATACGACCTCTAGTACATTATTACAAAGATTTCTATGACTACAATAAAACTTCTGACTAAATTCAATTTTTTTTTTATAGTAATGTTTAAATAAATAAATAATAAATAAACGCTACACACTCAACGGCCCCAACGGCATTAGGATATTGATATCCTGTGTCGGGGTCCGGAAACATACACAATGACAAGGACAAATACACCCAGACCGGAAAATATGCTTGCACGGTCAATACAAACATATTATGCTCCGAGCGGGAATCGAACCCACGACCTGTGGCGTTTAAGGCAGGTTCGCTACCGCTGCGCCACAATGTGGTCAATATACATACAATTATTTATAAAACTTAATTATAAAAATAGCTTTATTTATTATTTTACTTCAAAGAAGGAATTAAAATAATAAATAAAGTTTAAAAAACAATGTTTAAAAAGTAAAGATTCCTAAAAAAACATTATAAAATGGAAGAACTGAATTCTAAGGCAAATGCTGTTGCCTTGTTTGAAAGAACCACGAGGCTAGGAGCATACGGAAATTTCCCACCGCTCGATCTGATAACTTTTAATTTTTACTGGATATTTTAAGGGAACTTAAAAATAAAATAAAAAAATTAAGACTTAATAAATTTTTTATTTCAGGTTTTATTAGTCAAAATTCTCGTGGCACAGTTTTAGTTACCATACTTCTCCCAAACCACTTGACTGATTTTGTTTAAATTTTACGAGTATATACATGGATCTGAGAATAGGTTGTTATTTATTTCTTACATCTCTAAGTGATAAGGGTGGTCCACCCCAATTTTTTATGATGTGGCACTAAAAATACAGTACGTACCTTAAATTTTCACACTTCTACTATCAAACCCTATTTTTAATAGCGATACTAATTAAATTATTTTCACCGTAGTCCACTGTTAGGGAGCGCTCCAATCGGGTCCCAGTATTTTTTTTGAGGCAGGACAACATCTGCCGGGCCCATTATTTATTTATTTCCGAGCGAAGTCGCAGGCAGATGCCAGTAAAATATACAATCTCCAAAGCTTAAGTTAAATTATATTTATCTACAAACAAACAGGCTATATATAATAGTGAATCCCTATCATTAAAGTAAATTAACTGAGCGGCATTGGTTACGATCTTAATTTCTCTCTATAAACTCGAATAGTTTAGGATTTAATAGTGTACAAAGGGTCAAATTATGGTAAGGTCTACATTATGTGGTCCCATATAGGTATGAAATTATACCTGAATATTGGATAAATAACTGTTTCGGGGTTATCGAATCACTAATTACGCTTTGTAATAAAATTTAATCCCTTTTATAGGAGTATATTCGAAAACCTTCATGTTTTGTTAACATATACTTTATATAAATATAATGAAATGAAATATACTGTATTATTATATATATATGTTCATCTTCATCTTCTTATTGAGTGGTTAGCGGCCAACCTTGTGTCAGAGTTGTCCCGGTCGGCCTAATAGGGGGCTTGCCTTTTCGAGTATTATCAAATTGATAACAGCCGACTATTTACGTGCCCTTCGAAGCACGGAGACGCCGAGTGGAAATAATACTATGCGATAAACCATATATTGACTGACTCCTTAAGTTGCTTAACCCACCTATAGCTTACTACCGCCGCCCATGAACATCTGCTACACAAGAGGGCATGCAGATGCGTTGCCGACCTTTTTTTTTTAGGATTGAACTGGTTATACGCTGGCTGACCTCGAAACGCGGCTGACAAGCAGTCACTTGACGAGTTTTCCACCAACGTACGATGGTAGCTTACAAGGCGGACCTTTTTTAAGCCCTACCACCAGCATATACATGTCTTAGGATTTCTTCCACGACATGCAGGTTTCCTCGCAAAATTTTCCTACTGTTAAGCACGGGATAAATTTGAAATACAAATTAAGCACATGAAAATTCAGAGGTGCTTGCCCGGATTTGAACCCGCGACCTTCGGTTAAAGGCTACGTTTTCGATCCTTTGGGCTATCTCGACTAAAACCTACCTGCCGTTAGATAAATAAACAAGTTACTTTTTAATCCGAATCGAAATAGATGTGTCTATAATATAAAAAGAATTCTCTCGATTTCACCAAGATCCTATAATCTTTTTTTTTTTTGGGAATGCGTATTGCCGTTGGCCCTACTGGCCTTGACAGCATCACCGGGCGGGGGGCCGAGTACAGAGACTCCGTCCTTAGGGTGCCTCCTGCGAAGCCGAACCACGGCTAAGGACGTCATCGGAGATGGAGGCAGCGCTGCGAGCGCATTCTATACGATAGACTCACCCGACGGTGTGAGCGCGACGCGACGTGCGAAACAAAGGACCTCGTCCTCGCCGGCGAGGACAGTTTTGTGTGCGTGTCTGTGCTGTGTAAGGGGAATTTTCTAATGTAATCCTATCGTCAGGATCTTGCAGGACGTGCTTAGGACGCCTTACTTTTGAATCCTATCATCAAATACTCATATGTAATGGGACCAATTGGAACTTATACCTTTTCAAACAAAAAATAAATATTTCAAAATCGGCTAAGCCGACTCGGTGTAATCGGGAAAAAATACATATGTATATTTTTTATTTTTTTTTTTAACTCTAGTTTTCCTGCGAGCTGTCTACACGACATAATATTGCGTTCGGTCGTGTTTGGAGCAAATCCACTGATTTGCCCAAATATGAAGCATTATCTAAGTTTCCTTTAGATCTTGTGGTGCTCGACGCTTTAGTCTTCTGAATGTTGTACTAGGTCTCTTTACCATGAGGTTCCTTGCAAGTTGATTTGGGTGGTTTTGCATGCGTTTGCGATAAGTTTGTAGTGAATCTGCTACTTCCTTCTTAATAGTTTTTAACTTTAGTTCTCGATGCAGACGGTCGTTTTTAATGTACCATGGAGCGTTAGTGATCGTGCGAAGTATTTTGGATTGAAATCGTTGCAGTATTTCGAGATTCGAGTTTGAAGCTGTTCCCCACAGTTGTAAACCGTATGACCATATTGGCTTAAGTACGACCTTATACAGTAATAGTTTATCTTCTAATGACAGCCGTGACTTTCGATTTAGAAGCCAGTACATCTTTCTCACTTGTTGGCCGAGGGCTTTTCTTTCGTGAAAATGTGTTTGGTCCAAGTTAATCGTCTGTCTAGGTAAATCCCTAAATACCTGACGTTATCTGATTGAGGAATTTTTACTTGATTGAGTTCAACTTCAGGACATGTGTGATGTCTCAATGTGAAAGTCACCTGCACGGACTTCGATTCATTCGCCTTTATTCTCCAGTCCTTTAGCCATTTGGATATATTGTTCAGGCTTGCTTGTAGTTTTAGAGACGCACCAAATGAAGTTGAATCAGTGGCTAAAATGGCTGTGTCATCTGCATATGTACTGGTGATGACATCGTGTGCATTAGGTAGATCAAATGTATATATCAGATATAATAGGGGACCCATAATGCTGCCTTGAGGGACTCCTGCTTTGATCTTATAAAGCTTAGTTACGCTGTCACCATGTTTTACGTAGAAGTGTCTCTCCTCTAGGTAAGATTTTAGGAACTTGAAGTAGTTGATAGGTAAGTTATCTAGTACTTTGTAAAGTAGTCCGTCGTGCCACACTCTGTCAAAGGCCTGCGAGATGTCCAAAAATACTGCAGAGATATATAATTTGTGTTCAAAGGCATTGTTTATTTGTTCCACTAATCTATGTACTTGTTCTACCGTACCGTGACCTTGCCTGAATCCAAATTGGTGCTCGGGGATTAGGTTGATTGCTGTGAGATTTACCATGAGCCTCTTAATGAAAAGTTTTTCGAGGACCTTAGAGAGGAGAGGTAAAAGACTGATAGGACGATAGGATTTAACGTCTGTTGGGTCTTTACCTGGCTTCGAAATGAGAATTATTTCGGCCACCTTCCATTGGGGAGGGACAAAGTTTCGCCAAAGGACGGCGTTATATAATTGGGTTAAGAATTTTATTCCCTTGCTTGGTAATTCTCTTAGAATTTTTGCAGAGATGAGGTCATACCCAGGGGCTTTATGTAATTTTAAATTTTTTATGACGGTTATTACTTCCGTTTTTGTGAATTTCTTAATAGGCAGATCTAATTGGTGGGGTTCATTTAGCCGTGATGCTATTAATTCTTCTTTTGTTGAGCCAAAGCCTTCGTGTGCTGTAAAAACTTCGGATAAATGTTTTCCAAAGGTTTCGCTTTTATCTTGGTCGCTTTTGGCCCAGCTACCATCATCTTTTTTTATAGGATGTTGATGGATAATTGATGTCTTCAGCTTTTTAGTCGCTTTCCAGAGGGAATAGTCTGTTGCTTGTGTGGCATCAAGGTTTTGTAAATAGATACCTACGTCACGGTTTCTATTGACTGTGAGGGCATTCTTTAATTGTGAAGCTAGTTTATTGAACTTTGTTTTATGGGGGGGTATTTTGTAGATTGCCAAATTTTTCTTGCCTGGCGCTTCTTCTTTATTAATTCAAGAATAGACTTTGGGTAGAAGTGCATTTCTTCTGTGTATTCTGCAAGGTTAGGAGTGGAAGCCCATGCTGCTTGTTGTATGCAAGCGTTGAATAATTCTACTGCTTGCGTGACCTCCGAATCAGACGTTAGTGGTATTTTGCAGTCAAGCGAATTTTCTACTAACTCTCTAAAGTGTAGCCAATTTGTTTTTTTGTTATGCAGTTTGCAGCTTCTCGTTTCACGTGTGGCTTTCCAGCCTAGCAGTACTACTACCGGGGAGTGGTCCGATGTTAATTCGTAACAAGAGAAGCATTTCAGTTTAGAACTGGGGACGCCTTTCATAACAATGAAGTCAACTAAGTCTGGTTTCTTATTCAAGTCGGAAGGCCAGTATGTTGGTTCTCCGGTGGACGTTACATCGAGTTGAAGTCTCTCAATCGACTTAAGCAGCTCCCGGCCTTTTGATGTGATAAGCCTGGAACCCCATTTGGTATGTTTCGCATTGTAATCTCCTGCGGCTATAAATCGGTGGCCAAGTGTCTGAAAAAATGCAGAGTAATCTCCTTCTTTCAAGTTGTGTTTAGGCGGTATATATAGTGCTGTTATGTTTAGTTGATCCATGGAGTCAGTGATTATTATACTAGTCGCCTGTATTTCTTCAGTGCAGTACGAGTTGTTAGCATAATGTTTGATTTTGTCTTTAAATAAAATTGCGGAGCCACCATGAGCTTTGCCATCTGGATGCATTGTGTGGTATAATTTGTAACTTGGGATTTTGAAGTAGCTCTTAAGTGTAAAGTGTGTTTCTGACACTAATAATATGTCAACGTCATTTGTTTCTAAAAATATTTTAACTTCTAATGAGTGTTGTGACAGGCCATTTGCATTCCATGCGACTATTTTGAGCTGGTCGAACTTTTACACATGACAGACATTAGGTTGGTGAGAAGATTCGTCATAGTGCATAATTGATTCATAATTTGTTTGAACATCTGCATCAGTTGCTTCATGTCATTGTTATTTTCGAAGGGGTCTTGTGTATTTTTGTCTATTGGTGGTTTACGGTCATTTTTAAGAATATCCGCGTAGCTCGTTTCATGCCTTTGTTGCTCTAAAAATTCAGGATCAGACAGTTTTTCGACGTGTCTTGTTTCTGGCACAAAATGTTTTTTAGAACGTGCTGGAGGATATTTCTGTTTCTCTAGTTCTTTATAGACGCGGCATCCTTTGTAGTTAGCCGGGTGATTACCTCCGCATAGGACGCATTTAACTGAGTCAGATCGCTCTTTACGAGAGCAGTCTTTTGATGCATGGTTGCCAGCACATTTTATGCACTTGGGCTTGCGATGGCAGTAAGCTTTTGTGTGACCGTAGTTTTGACAGTTTGCGCACTGCGGGATATCACGAACTGGTCTTGGAGGTTCAAAAACTATACGACAATTAAGAAGGCTTTTGATGTCGTATATTTGTTTGTTGTTTTGTTGTGGAAACAGTTCCACTATAAACATGTGTAGTGGTTTCTTAGTCGTTCTTTGCTTAATGTTCCAGATATTGACTGTTTGATGTCCAAGTTCTAGGAGAGCCGCCTTAATTTCTTCCGTATCAGTGGATGGATGCATTTTTTTCAAGACTACCCGAAAAGAGCGTTCTTGTTTCGGTTTATATGTGTAATAATCTGTGCCTTTGATGTCCAGTTGTTTCTCAACTTCTTTCATTTTCATACATATGTATATTGAGACAAGAATGAGTGGAGTTGTATAGCCATCTTCATGCATGCTTCTCTCATCAAAGAGACAGTCTCAACCAGCCAAATACCACCCTCTCGCAGAAAATAGGCGTAGAGTAACAGTACTTTTCCTTTTCGTGCATTGAGTGATAGGCAAAGTCTCCCACCCACTCTGTTCCCTTCCTTTTTTCCCTTCATGATCCATTCTCCTCTATACCTCGGATTGACAACGTGCATGTGGAACTTCAAGTATTGCAAGCGTTCACGCAGATACTTCTTACCATGAGACAGACCATATGCTTGTTTTCTAACTGTCATAAAATAAAAGAAAATTCCTTATTTTTTGAATTCGTTTAAAAAGCGTAAAACTATAATTTTCCACATGTTACATTTTCCATATTGTTACCTTAATTTCTCATAAGACTTCACTGTGTTACGTAAGAGGATTTCGAAAGACCTCAGAACTGCCAGAGGCTATTACCAACTACTTCACGTTTTCACGGTTGATTAACGTAAAAGCCTCCTATAAATGTTTACCGGATGTCATTTCGCTTACAATGAAGGATTTTTACACTCGATGGTTTCGGAAAGTAACAGAATGAAACTCCAATATGGTCGGAAAATGTCCGATGTTATAAATGGTACTTATAAATCTAATAAAAATAGTATTTACTTAGGAGGAAATTGGACCGCTTATGCTCGCTAAGTATTTAGTTGATTATTTTATTATGTTTTTTTTTTAATATTATTTGGACGCAAATAAGCAATACCATGTCAACCCACACGAATGTCATTTCGAGAAAAACGCGTTTGAAGATTTTGAACAACTTGCTATATATGATTTTTTTTGATGTATTGGTCAAGTTTTTGGCAATTTCAGATTTATGTAAGTGATTTATACTTATTTTCACAAAAAATAAGTGTACAAACTACATATTTCTTATATAATATAACCCAAAGCGTTTAAAATAATACATAAATTGCATGATTAAAAAATGGCTTTTCTAGAAGTTTTAAAGCTTAAAACACTACAAATATTAAAGAAAAATGTTCTTCAGCCATTTACCAACACTTCTGCATATATAACTCAGTCTTTTCAATTTCGTGGGTTGACATGGTATTGCTTATTTGCGTCCATTTATAACTCACTATCTGTCCCGGCTTCGCACGGGTGCAATGTTATCCAAATATCGCTTCGATTTATTTATACATTTCTATAGGGCCATGCGCACTTTTTTGTCGGATTACTGTTGGCCCTAGTGGTCTTGATAGCACCACCGGTGGGGAGTCATCGATGCGCTATTAATAGGCACACGGCACACACCATGCCCGCTGACCGCTGCCGACCGGGACGAAACATATGACCCGCCAGCCTCTGATAACTTCTATAATATCCATATTAATTTGTTGCTATAATAATTATAGTATAACTTAGAAAAAAAATATGTGTTGTGTGTGCAAGCGATCCCATGACGTCTCATTATGGCGATAAGGGGTCCCACTGAGTGTTAGTGGGTATTGCTGGTTTACTAACCAGCGGCTGAGTCCCACACTACCACTGCCTTGTGCACTTGACGAGTACACTACCCGCAGTAGTGAGCGTAAATGCATTTCTCAACGCAAACAAAAGAAAAATTTGTATATACAATTCATGTCTTAGTTTGTCACAGTTTAGCATTGTTGTCTAGAGAATAGGACGTGATAAATACGGGAGCGACGTTGAGTGATCGCAGGCACATTCTGACCTCACTCAGATTCTCTTTATTTACTACCGAAATATTGCCGTAGCAATAATAAATTAGTTTGCCACCGTGTAACATCTTCACTATATATTATAAAACAAACTGCGTCTGCTGCTTGCGATAAGCTGAAAAACTACTGATATATAATTAAACTATTGATATGATTTATTCATTATAAAGGTTAAGGTTAAGGTTTCTTGTACGTTGGTTATCGGTATTGTAGCGCACCTATCAAGATTTCTGATAAAAAGAACCTTAAATACATAGCTAGTGTCTTATAAATAGACAAATATGTTTGTATATCTTTAGCTCAATAACAAACAACGACAGCTGTTAAAATCCGATACAATTTTTTATTACCTTTAAAATTGTGCCTGCCGTGGGATAATTTATATGGCTTTGCGTCTACTTAGTCATTAATCGGACAACCACTATCTAGAGATGATTCTTAATAATAAGACAAGTTAAACCAGCTCTCTCCTTCTCTTCGCCGAAGCGTCGCGGTTGATTGTGAAAGCGAACCCGTGGCGTACCACTATGGCGCAAGGCGGTTCGTTGGGCTTTGTTGGGTAATACTAAGCTCCATTAGCGAGAGGTGAGTCCCACACTATCACTACCTGTAGTGGTGTGCGTAATGCGTTTCCCAACGTTAAAAACCTCTCTCATTCTCTTAACCACTAATGTATTATCAAAATAGTTAACATTGGTGCTATTGTGCAGATTAACTTCTGAATAGGTTTAAGTAAACTGAGTTCTCGTTCGACCCAAAAGGGCTCACGATGGGGTCCGTATTAAACTTATCGAGCCAATTTAATCCTTGCATTAACCTATCTCATCTATTATAAGAAGAGGGTTACTAACAATGAAGGATAACATGGATTGCTTATGTATAACTAGCCTTTGCCCGCGGCTTCATTTGCGTATAGTACCATTTGTACATCTTTCTTCTTTAATTCAATATATAGAAATTATTGGTTCCCTTACAACTTTTCATTTCCTATTTCAACTCCTTCGAGCCTTTTTTATTCCATTAAAAATGTAAAATTTGTCTTTTCCCTAGTGAGTCTGTCGCTGTACCGATTTAATCAAAATCGGTTCAGTGTTTTAGGAGTGGTTAGCGCTTTTTTATTTTAAAGAATATTAGTAATGCTTTTCAAGTCTTTAATAAAATCCACTACCCCTCCAAATAAGCTTTTAGCTTGAGCTAGGAATGAGTACTACAATAGCAGAAAGGGGATCAGGATCGAACCCGCAACTTGTTAACGGAGTGGAGTCGACTCTTTAACCGTTGAGGTATTGAGTCTATTTATAATATACAAATTACATACCACAAGAAAAATATCTTGCAACATTCGTGATGTCTCCATTTCCAAAGAAAAATGACGTCCATTTTCCACGACAATATTTTCATCCTGAGCATGTAATATGTTATTTATTATTTTATTTATTACACATCAGAACATCTAATAGGTAATGTATTTTTTATTTGCTAAGTTGGTGGGGGACTTTGGGTTATTATAAAAGATTTATTAGAAATCAATTGACCAGTAAACATTTAAGGGAGGCTTTTACGAGTTGAAATGTATAGCGGAAAAAACTTGAGGCAATATGTATTGAAAGAGCGAAGTGAAATATAACTTATAAGATTTTTTTTTTTATATATCAGAGGCAAAAGTAGACAGGAGACTCATTTGATGTTAAGCGATTACCGTCATCGATGAACATCTGCAACACCAGAGTCCAGATGGCATTCAAGTGCGTTACCGACCTTTAGGATACAACTGGTTGAAACGTGGGACTTCACGAGGTTTCTACCAACGTACGGCGGTAGCTAACCAGGCGGGTCTTTTAAGCCCTATCACAAGCATAAACAAACTCTTCTCTAACGATATTTTTTTGATAAATCCTTATATAAAATGTGAAAAACTTTATATCTTCGATAACGATTGAGATAAGAGCCTATAATTGACGGCGTGGGCTCCATTTATCACGATCCATCATCTCCAGGGAATCGAAGCGATTAGGTTAAGTGCTAGTTTGAAATGTGAACAAGTATTAATAAATAAAAACTTATATGTGTCATTATGCGTATATATACTTTTATATTTTAACCATCATCACAAAATGTTTTTATGTGTATTGCCGTTGGCCCTGCTGGCCTTAGCAGCGTCACCGGGTGGGTATTGCTGTTGACACACACTCATTGCACCAAACGCAACAATACCTACTGATGCTGTTACTTTACGCCGATTTTCTGTGAGAGATTAGTACTTCCCCGATCTTACAAATATCTATCCCGGTCTCTACGTTTGTCCAGGTCAGGTTTTGATTGCTCTATGTAAAACCTGGCAGATCCGGATAATAGTAACAAGCAGATCCTGGCCTTCTACCGGGATAAATGCCGGGAAGAAGAAAAATAGTTAATTTTAAATTGTAAGTATAAATGTTGTAATATTTTTTGTAAAGAAATTATTGCTATTAATAAGCCAGTTTAATATCATTTCTAGTCTATTTAATAAAATAAATAAATAAAATTAATTAAACTAACTCACAAAGCACACATCTACACACATACACACACAACAGACCACACACAACACAAACTCAAACTCAAACATACATATATATACCATATACAAATATGTATAAGTGAATTTGTTTTCTTTATATAGTGTACTTAAATTGGGTTACAGTTACAGTTATGAAAGAGTGGTGTATCCTATCACAAGCAATATCTTAAAAGGATACTCTATACCCTTGTTTATACTACAACTTATAGAAACAAACTATTTTTATTTTATATGTTAAGTGATCTTGAAAAGAAATATAATCGTTTAGGTGTCATATGACGACGTTGTGGCGCAGCGGTAGCGAACCTGCCTTAAACGCCACAGGTCGCGGGTTCGATTCCCGCTCGGAGCATAATATGTTTGTATTGACCATGCAAGCATATTTTCCAGTCTGGGTGTATTTGTCCTTGTCATTGTGTATGTTTCCGGACCCCGACACAGGATATCACTATCCTAATGGGGGCCGTTGAGTGTGTAGCGTTTATTTTTATTTGTTAATATACATTACAGGATGCTACAAAAGATAGATACAGCTGTCTCAGTCGTGGAAACATGAACACTGTCCTGGAAAAATCAACAGTAATATGATAAGAAAAGAAAAAGTTGACAACATAAAATTACTAAAGCAACAAATTCAATTTTAAATAATTCTACTAATATATGTGAAAGTTTGTATGTTTCTATGTTTGTTACTGAATCACGCAATGGCTGAAGGGATTGGGACAAAATTTGGCACAGATATAGATTGTTAACTGGATTAAATATAGGATACTTTTTATCTCGGAAAAAATGTTCATGTGGGATTATCAACTAACGTACTGCAATGCAAATGATTGGATATTTGTTCCCCAATGATTGGGATGAAACTTAATACACTGATATCTTATTACCTGGATTTAAATATAACATATTTTTAATCTATCTACGGATAACATGACGTATTTAATTGAAATTCGATATAGGTTACAAAATTAGTATTTTTTTCAATATCCCTTAAAATTTGTACCGACATTCGGATGGTTAAAATTTTGTCCCTTTAGCTTATTAACAAGCTTTCAAGAACACACAATCTGATCTGACTCTTGTCATTGTATCCATACGGAGTGACAAATTTATTAAGAGTCAACAAAACTCAAAGAACTTACAAATATAGCTTAGCAACGGTTGCTTGGTTAACCAACTTTATGCCTGGTCAGCCAATAGATGGGTGACCACAGACTGGTATTTCAAATGAGCGTCTCCGTACTTAGAAGGGCCCGTAAGGTTTTGGTTCGTGTCAATTTGATAAGTGTTGAAAACCCAAGTTAGAAGCCTATACTGGGAACTTGTAAAACTCTGAAACTAAGTTAGTTAACAATATGAAGAAGAAGCATGCAATCTTTTTCTTAAACGGCAAGCGGTTGCTGTAGCCTATGAGCGCTTGCGACACCATTAGTAGGTTACACTCACGCTTTGCTAACCTAGAGACATTGGTTTTTAAATCTCTTTTGCGCAGTATTTTCAGCCTACTGTGCCCTTCAAATCGAAAGACAGTAATGCCAAAGATACTACTGCTTTGAATATTTGACAGTAGAATATTTGACACTGCCGTATTACCTACCTAGCTGACCTCTTGCTACAAAATATCTACCACCAGTGTGACTGATTACACTGGTGGAATTATCTCTGCTGTGACTATCCCAACAACGGGCGATGCGGTCGTCACGTACCGACGCCGAAAAGAAATAAAATTATAAATATATTTATAATCATATTGAGAATATCACTAAAGCTGACTTGATAATGATCCGTAAACGTTTACGGATTTTTAACTTTTTTGTACCAAACTATACTTAATGAAATGTAACCTCACTAACCTAAACCGTGCTTACCACGTTCTACTTTATCATTTTAGTTTTATGTCTAACTGCATACCTGCACTAAGAAGATGGATTACGATGAAAAACGTCCTCGAAGAAAGAACCGTGTCGCTTTTGAAAATTACGGAGAGGCATAATTTTAAGATGAATTTAATTTATTGTATACTTATGCCTGTTTTTTTTGGTCTCTGAAACTATAGTTTATTTAAATGAATTTCGTATGTCTTAGTTACCAAAAATTGATATAAAGACAACGCTACGCTACTATAACGACCGCGGCGTCGGGATGTGACGACTTCATCACCCGCTGTTGGGATAACCTCTCGATAGCCTCTGTCACAGTAGGGATTATTCCAACAGTGTAACAAGTCACACTGGTGGTAGGCCTTTTGTTGCAAGAGGCCGGCAAGGTACCGCCGCAGTGCCAAATATTCTGCCGCCACATAGCACTACTGTGCTTAGGTATGTGTGTTCCGGTTTGAAGGGCACTGTAGGCTGGTTAAATTACTGGCCAGATGAGATTTAAGAACCATATCTCGAGGTTGGCATCGCGTGAGTGGCTCCTGCAAACGCTCATAGGCTATGGCAACCACTTACCATCAGGTGGCCCGTATGCTTGTTTGCCAACTTGTAACATAAAAAAAAACGCTACTATTACCCAAAAATACAAAAATGTAAATTGTGTAAGGTAAAGGTCAAAAACAAAAGGCATTTTACTCGAAAAAATAAACGAATATTTCAAAACACAAAATTATACACAAAATAACCTTCGTAATCCTTCATTGTTAGTAGTCCTTCTCTTATAATAAGGGATAAGATAGGTTAATGCAGGGTTTAAATTGGCTCAATAAGTTTAATAGGGACCCTGGCGTGAGTCTTTTGGGTCGAATGGGACCTCAATCAGTTGACTTAGTTCTGTTTAGAATATGCAACTGTAATTTCAACTAGACAGAATTTATGAGTTTTACAAAAGTTTAACTTTTGTTATCTGATTTGAAATTTTAAAATGTAAATCGTATGGGAGTAGCATTGTCTGTAAAATTTTTATTTTGTGATATAAACCGCATCACGTTTGATTGTAAGGAATACTATAATTTATTTAAATACGTTTGTTTAAAGAGACCGATTTATTTTAAAAAAAATTGTGGCCGGCACCCCTGCCAGGAACGAAGTTCTTGCCTTTTTTCTTCAAATCCGAATGTTATTCGAAATGAATCTGCATATTTCAATAGGCTATAGGATAGTAAGAGATGGGCAGAGAGAGGGTTGCGCTACCCGGCTACGCAATCATTTGCTCGTGTGCTCATTTGAAGCAGGCTCGATACACTCACGCGCACACACATAGCATACAACTCACTCACACTACTCATGACGCCTTAATGAACTTTACTACAAAAATCTATATTCGGAAGGTTTTTAATTTGAAATATAGCTTTACCGAGTTTACGAGTAAAACATGTAACCATTATCAAAAATCATTCATAAAACAAGGCAGGTACGCGAAAGTACGACTGTAGAAGACACATATTATATCAATTTAATGTTAATGAAAAAGTGGGACGAAGTTATTTATTATTATACGTAATATATGTATAAAAAGTTCTCTTGCTATAGCAAGCTCTTTTTCATACGCAGGTCAATAATAGGTTGTGTCTATAACAAAGACGTCAAACGACGACGCCCTAATTTATTATTGCTACACAGCAATATTTTGGTACGGAATAAAGGCAAAGACCCACCGCGGCCCACGCTTTGCAAGCATGTCCACTGCAACACACGCTATACACGATTATTAAAATGGCATGCCCGCCCGTATTGCCTCTAACGTTGAAGTTAAGCATGCTCGCGTGCGTAGCGTTGACAGCCTGAGCTGCGTGGACAACATATTTGAGCAAGCGTGTAGCAATGACGTCGTTTCGTGCATAACGTGCGTGGACAACATATTTGAGCAAGCGTGTAGCAATGACGTCGTTTCGTGCATAACGTGCGTGGACAACATATTTGAGCAAGCGTGTAGCAATGACGTCGTTTCGTGCATAACGTGCGTGGACAACATATTTGAGCAAGCGTGTAGCAATGACGTCGTTTCGTGCATAACGTGCGTGGACAACATATTTGAGCAAGCGTGTAGCAATGACGTCGTTTCGTGCATAACGTGCGTGGGTTACAGCGGACACTATTATATACATTTTCTTGCACAGCGAAGTGCGCAGCCTCTCCGTGGGCAGTGATGGGGCCGCGCCCTAAAGAGAATCTGAGTGAGGTCGGAATGTGCCCGCTATCACTCAAAGTCACTCCCGTATTTATCACGTCTGCCATCTTTAGAAAACTGTGCTAGACAATAACAAACTTAGGCACGAATTTGTATATTCAAATCTAGCCTTTGCTGAAGTTTTATCTATTTTATGTTCTTTTTTACTGTCATATTTCAGACGGACATGAATTTGTCATGTAGAAAACGATTTACGAATACCGCATGATATTGGTTTAAGTGACTAAAATATTATAACGTTACTTTTTAATGCAATTGACTTGTTTTTTTAAATATATTGAATGTATAAAAAAATAAAGATATGTGTATATTTTGTTTTAATAAACAGTAGTGCGCTAGAATTAGCATAGCTTCGACATTTTATGTGTTCAGTACCAGGCTAATTAATATCCTGACAGCAAACGTCACTTTATCATATATTTATGTTTTATTTAAGGTTTTCTTACCTCATAATAATTCCAAACATGTATTTTTGTTATTGAAAATATCTGATAATGAATTACCGTAATACATACAGCAAATAAATAACTTAATTTATTGTAAACAAAATAATTAAAGAAATTTATATTGACGGGCTTAAAAATCTTTTAATTTTGCCTTTAAGAAGAAAACAGGTAATTTTCGTACCGTTAAGTCTTATCCGATGAATAAGAATATTACCCTCCGGTTATATCTTTTCCCTTATCTTTCTCCTTCTTTTCTCCTCTTTGTTCCATCTTTGGCTGGTTGGATGCTTGTATAGCCCACGGTAACCAATTAAAAATTTTGATTTTGTTGATTACCATTATCAGCGTCGGGATGTGACGACCCCATCGCCCGCTGTTGGGATAACCTCTGTCACAGCAGAGATAATTTCACCAGTACAATCAGTCACACTGGTGGTAGGTCTTTTGTTGCAAGTGGCCGGCTAGGTAGGTAACACCGCAGTGTCAAATATTCTGCCGCCAAATAGTAGTGCTTAAGCATTACTGTGTTCCGGTTTAAAGGGCACTATACTCTAGTTAAATTACTGTCCAGAGGAGATTTAAGAACTAATATCTCGAAGTTGGCAACGCGTGAATGACACCTACTACTGGTGCTGCAAGCGCTCATAGGCTACGGCAACCACTTACCATCTGTTGGGCCGTATGCTTGTTTGCCAACTTGTTACATAAAAAAATACCATTGTGGTGTACAAAAACAATAATAATTAATAATTATTATACTCATACCCAAGCTACGAGTATGTATATTTTCAAACTCCTTGTGATAATGAAATAAGGGAAAAGTTATTTTTTTTTTAATTCCCTAAATTCAATTATCGAAGTAAATTTTTCTCTAGATTTTTATATCATTTCATTTCGTTGCCTATAATATGTACTTTACGTCAAAAACCAACCCAAGATCTGGAATGAAAGGACGATGCGATTTATTCACTACATTCACTCATTCATTCTTAATGCCCTCAAGCCATTACAGCTCACTAATGTTCCACTCCGTCCAAAATATTTGCTCGCATAACAATATCGAGTCCTTTTGCAGAAAAAAGAAAAAACATCATTATGATATTATATATCGGACTAGCTTTATAAATCTTAGAGAATTTCTCTATTTGTCAAGACTAATCACTTATTAGGAGTAATTACATATTATCGATGGAATTTATAGGAACTTTTGGAGACTTTTACTGCTAGAAAAAACTCAAGAGACACCCGGATGGAACGAAGTTCCTTTCGATTAATTCGTGAAGGAATTATAATAAAATTTAATTAATAACATTAATTTAATAATTTAATTATTAGAAACTAATTAATTTTTTATTTTAATAATCGTCGCGACACCACACTGCTTAATGCGAAATAGAAAGATGAAACGAAAATAACTGGCTTGCTTTCTATGAGAGAGAGAGATAGAGAGAGACAGACAGAGATGCACGCCGCACGACTTACAACAACAGCAAAAAGTGTCGTTACAACTTTTGGTCTTAATTTTTTCCGTCTAGCCCACTTTCGCAACGCGCGATAAGGAACTTCGTTCCAATAAAATCTGTTCCGTCCTTCCCTTCCCTCGTCATACCCGTCCTATGCCTTGGCTTTAATGTATCACAAGCGTGTATAGATAAAATAGATAGGACCGTATGCTTATTTGCCAACCGTTATGAAAAAACAAAACTATTTACCATCACATATACCTTACGGTATTTATTAACTTCATGGCGTATAGTTTCCATTTATATCTAAGGCTGTATCTTCTACAAAATGGTCATTACTAGTTCCCACGCAGAAGATAAAATTTTATTACAAAGTCTAATTAATGATTCGATAACCCTCAACGGTGTAGTCATTTGTAGAATTTCCGGATAGAATTCATTTGCTTATATGAAACAATAAAGGCCTTAACATAATTTTAACCTTTCAGCACTATTAGATCATAAGGCTTTATAAGAGTTTTAGTAGTATTTCTTTTTGAGTATATTCATACCGATTCAGTTTTAATTATGGTGTATAATTTTGTTAACATTCTTATTCTACTCTATGTATTTTTATACCATTCATATTGTTCAAAGTCTGCGTATAGGTTGTAGCGTAACGGTTGCGAACTTGCCTTACATGGCACATGTCGTGGGTTCGATTCCCGCAAGGGGCAGATGTATGTATGTACAAGTCTGGATGTGTTTGTCATTGTGTGCGTTTTCAAAGCCTGACATTGGATATTACTATCCTAATGGGGACCATTGAGTCGGTAGCGTTTATTTAATTACGCACCGGCAAAGGTACGTAGACTAAAAAAAGTTCAGCACATGTTTCTTAACATTGCATTGCAAAGCATGTCGGCTGTAGCTCGTATATTACAAAATAATGTATATATGAAATCATATATTATGTAACAACTGAAGACTACCACAAAACTATTCACATGCTACCAAAGAATCGTCAGTTACTTTGTTCATATTGTCCGGAGAAAACAAGACAATCTGGATAAGCCTGTGGTAGTAGTAAGGATCGAGAAAAAAAATCACGGGTCGATCACCTACCCGCTGGACTGATACAATTCAAAAAAGTCGAGGACAGAGTTTTGTGGAGAAAGCTTGCCGATTTATCAGTGAAGGCACTTCAGGATATGCATGACTTTAAGCATTGAAGTACACTAAGAAGAAGAAGAAGATTACGTAACATTACACTCTAATAATATTGAAATTATTGTTAAACCTAAAAATGTCCAAAATGAATGAGCTGGTTAAACCGTTGGAATTACTAGTCTCACAGAGGACATCAACATTAAGAATCACCCTACTGTAGCATTGGGATTGAGACGGGAATATGTATCCGTTAAATATCCGTAATAAGAATACTAAAAGGTTATTAAATAATCATTTAAAAAGGTTATGTTTAAGCCTTTTAAGAATATTCCGTAACTGTTGTAGAGACGCTATTAGCGGTGGGAAATTTCCTTATTTGCCCAGCCATCGGGCTCTTACAAACAAGGCACTTTCATTTGCTTTTTCTTCTACATTAATATTTGAAGTTCTCTGGCAAAATATTTTAGTAATGGCTCCTTAATATTAAATTAACGTGAGCAAATTACTCGATCTCAATTTTTTTTTCAAACACAAGATAATGAATATCACCATTAAATAAAATATTTTGCTTTTATATAAGTTTATAAGCATAAATGAAATAATGTATATGCAATCAAAAAGTTATTGCTTTTTTATATCATGACGGTTGGCAAACAAGCATACGGTCCGCTTGATGGTAAGCACTTACCGCAGCCTATGAACGCTTGTGATACTTCAATTATCACAAGCGTTCATAGGTTGCGGTGAAACTTAAAGTATCACAAGCGCGTTGCCAACCCAAGGCACATTAGAGACGGGATGAGATAGGAACAGAGGGGGTCTCCGGCGCTATCACTCATTGCACGAAACGCAACAGTTCCTAATGACTGTTACTTGACGCCGATATTTGATGTCGACGTTGTGGCGCAGCGGTAGCGAACCTGCCTTAAACGCCACAGGTCGCGGGTTCGATTCCCACTCGGAGCATAATGTGTTTGTATTGACCATGCAAGTATATTTTCCGGTCTGGGTGTATTTGTCCTTGTCATTGTGAATGTTTCCGGGCCACCGACACAGGATATTACTATCCTAATGGGGGCCGTTGAGTATGCAACGTTTATTATTTATTATTATTATTTATTATATTCTGTGAGAGGGTAATACTTCCTCGGTTGAGCCGGCTCTTTTGTGCTGAGAGAAGCATGGCTCTACTACGTAATAAATAGTAGTGATACTGGGAATATAATATTATAATGCGTTTTTTAATACATTATCTACAAATAATATCAAAATCTCTAAACACGTAACCGTTTATAGGAGAGCACTCAAATATCTATCAGTAACCGAAGAGCTTCCTGTAAGAAGCACTTAACGGCATCGGGTTAAATTACGCAGAGAAAAAATAAGTTGTCGATTGCATTTCACGGCTTTTATGTACTATTTTAGGTTACTTCATAATACTTACCAAGGTAAGGTAACCTTGGCTTATTTACCTATAGAATAGTTGTAATTGGAATAGGTAGGTTCTTATTAATAAATTAATAAATAAATAAACGCTACACACTTAGCGGATTAGGAATTAGGATAGTTGTATCCTATGTCGGGGGTCCGGAAACACATACAAGGACAAGGATAAGGATAAATACACCCAAACCGGAAAATATGCTTGCATGGTCAATATAAATATATTGTGCTCCGAGCGGGAATCGAACCCGCGCGACCTGTGGCTTTTAAGTCAGGTTCGCTACCGCTGCGCCACAACGTCATCGTTATTAGGCTTAACATAGCAAGTGCTTGGAAGAGTTGTAGGAAAAATCGTTACTTATTAAACTTTACTATCAAGGTACGGTTATATCTCGTGGTCCTTCATTACATATTATAATATAACCTTTTTTTATCTATTATTTTGTAGATTAAGAAAATATTGTTTTATTTTAATAATAAGGTGTTATAAATGTTAAAAGTCTTATGACTTACAAAGCACATGTCCCTGCCATGCTGCTAAATTATTTCGACCCCAGCTTTCACCCCCACTTCTAAATACATAGCACGACGATATCGTAGGTTTCACATTTCAATGCTACATACGCTTGTACAGCTCCAGATATTGAATGGCTTATATAGCAATGGTAAGCAAAGTGAATAAACAATAATTGACCACGCTCGTACCGCACGTGGCTCATAAGTCACAACTGCGACGACAAGGTCACAAAGATATGGAAATTTTAATAACTATCTATACATACGCCCTATAAAATAAGTATTTGGACTTTAACGGGTATAGTGCATTTAAAATTACTACATTATATTGAAATTTAAAATACACATATTTTTTATTCCAGTCAGTCAGGAAATTAATTGGTACTTTAAAGATAAATAAAATTATACTTTATCACAAAACATTTTCGAATCTTAGTAGATTTATGAGCAATAAAATTGATAGAGTGGCAATATTTGAAACCATTATAGTATCAAAGGAAAACAGTTGGGAGCTTAAAAGATTATCTTGTGAGTAATTAATTATGATTCAATTTTATTACTGAAAAAAAAACATTTCACGACCTTTATAACTGTGAACTTGATTCTCTTTTGGGGTGACTATTTTACTGTTGATATAATATCTGGTTTTGTAAGTTGTATTTGCAATGCATAGTGGCTCACTGAAAACATTCTAAAAAGATTATCCTTGTTATAGTAGAAAAGCTGATAATAATTGTCAGAATAGAAAGGCTTATCATCTGCAGAAGTCTTCCAAATCTAGGAAATTACCAAATCTAAGATTTTGTAATAAATATAAGGAACAGATTTTGAACAAAGTGCCATAAGAATGAACTAAAAGAAATTTTGTTGGTCAAAAATTACTGTGAAAAATTGGCTTTAATTTTTGCATGAGTTAGGTCATTGTGAGAATTGACGAAAGCAATATCTCAAAAATAATTTATATAAACTTTGCATTTTGTGATTTAGCTTTATTAATATTAACTTTATTTCCATCATTAATAAACATTACTATATTCCATTTTTTGAAATATATGCGTTAGAGGAAATCTAAATCTTATACAGAGGCTTACATAGGTAATGTACGAGATATTGCATGACGAATTATGTTCCCGTCCTCCTTTTGCTTTGTGTACGAGATTGACAGCTTTATCGTGTACCTTGTTGAAATTTTGTCTCATTTCAAAAATAGCATATATGAAATAAGATTCAATAGACTATACTATACATGACGACGTTGTGGCGCAGCGGTAGCGAACCTGCCTTAAACGCCACAGGTCGATTCCCTCATGGAGCATAATATGTTTGTATTGACCATGCACGCATATTTTCCGGTCTGGGTGTTTGTCCTTGTCCTTGTATGTTTCCGGGCCCCTGACACAGGATATAACTATGCTAATGGGGACCGTTGAGTGTGTACCGTTTATTATTTATTATTATTTTATTATACATAGAGGTTTTTAGGTTACTAAGTTGGCAAGCAAGCATACAGCCCACACGATGGCAAGCGTTTGCCGTAGCCTATGAGCGCTTAAAACACCATACTTAGGTACCACTCAGGCGCTTCCAACCTCGAGATTTTGGTTCTTAAATTTCTTTTGCCCGGTAATTTTACTAGACCTTATGCCCTTTAAACCGGGACACAGTGTACGTAATAAAGTTCACTTTTGACTGTATTTTATGTTTGTTATGCGTGAGTTAAAGAAAAGACGTCCTTCCACTATAATTTGTTTATTGCGACTAAAAATTGAATAAAATATATTCGCCTATGCGTTTTTTACATTGTTACATTTTCATGCGAACATGCCGCCCACCAAAGGACACAAGTCCTTTACTAAAGACAAAATACTACAGTTATCATAACATGAAAATATGTTTAGAAATATAATTCAGAAAGAATTGATAACAAATATTTTTATGACTCAAGTCTGAATATAACATATGATAAGTTTTTAAGATTCAACAGGATTCTAAAATTGATATATTCAAATTAAGGCTGATAACAATACATCATTTTTGTTAACTTAAAATTTAGAAATATTGAAATAATACATGCAAATTAACTTATAAACTTATTATCATAATAAATCACTCTTTAACAATGGGCAAGGCACAGAGTTTTGTTATATTACGTTTAATCACATCACCCTTACACTTAACACTGTACACTCGCGTAATGTTGTCAGATCCGGGATGTTTATCGACGATCCGACCGAGGGGCCATTTACCAGGTGGCAATAGTTCATCTTTGACGAGAACTATGTCTCCAATGTCGAATTCCTTTTGATGTTGGATCCACTTCGGTCGTTCTTGTAGTCGAGATAAGTACTCGTTTTGCCAGCGATGCCAAAAAATATTCAAAAGGCGTTGTGAATGTTGCCACCGCGAAAGATGGCTTACATTAACATCTCGTAAGTCTGGGCTCGGTACAGTTATCGGAGCCTCACCAATCAAAAAATGTCCAGGAGTGAGTACTTCAAGTTCTGTGTCTGTAGTGTCAATAGGGGTCAAAGGACGTGAATTCAGGCATGCCTCTATTTGACACAGCAGTGTGGTCAATTCTTCAAAGGTGAGGTGGCTTGTCAAGATTCGTCGTAAATGATATTTGATGGACTTGACTCCTGCTTCCCATAATCCCCCGAAATGTGGAGTATATGGTGGGATGAAGTGCCACTGTGTACCATCAGATGACAAAATTTCACTCAAGTGTCCAGGAAGCTCTAGTTTGGCTTCTTTCCATGCTTCGGCTAGCTGTTTGTTTGATCCAACGAAATTACGACCCTGATCACTCCAGATATGATTACATCTTCCACGGCGTGATACAAATCGACGAAATGCAGCAATGAATGATTCCGAAGTTAAGTCTCCGACCAATTCCAAATGTAATGCCTTCGTGGCCATACATATGAAGATAGCGATATAGGCTTTGTGTGATTTAGCTCCCTTCCTTGACATAAGTACTTGCAATGGACCAGCAAAGTCTACTCCACTGTGTAGAAAAGGACGGGCTGGTGTTGTTCTTACCGTTGGTAAATCACCCATTACTTGCGATCTGGTCATAGCTTTGTGTCTTGTACATACAATGCAATTATGAATCACTTTCTTTATAGTGCTCTTGCCTCGGATTAACCAATATTTTGATCTAATGTAGCAGGACATTAGCTGAATGCCACCATGTAAGGTCTTTTTATGAGCATCCGCTACTATCAAATGTGTCAAAGTGTTTCTGTTGCCAATAATGATTGGATGCTTCTTTTCGTCACTCAAATCTGAATTACGTAGCCTTCCTCCTACTCTTAAAATATCGTGTTTGTCGAGGTAAGGATTTAAAGATTTTATGTTACTGTTATGTCTTACGCCTTTATTGTTTTTTAATCTCTGAATTTCTTCTTCATATTCTTCTCTCTGTGCTGTTTTAATACATTTTAGTAATGCGTTTTGTAACTCTTCCGTTGTAATTGTTTCAATTAATTTTTTAGGCATTTTTCTGAAGTTTAAAAATCTTACACAATAAACTATTACTCTTAGCAACTCTTCTAGTGAATCAAATTGATCAAATTTTAAATTACTTTTATCCTCTTCTATTTTTAAATTTACTTCTACCTTTTTTCTCTCTTCTTCGGTCGGTGTCAGATTTGGTTTACATAATTCAACTTTCTTTTCTTTTAGCCATTCTGGCCCTTTCCACCACAGACTATTCTTAATTAGTTGTGAAAGCTCACTCCCTCTTGAGCCTATGTCAGCCGGGTTGTCTTTGGATTTGACGTGGAACCAATGATCAGGGGCAATGTGATCTATCACTTCGACGACTCTGTTGCTAACAAATGGTTTCCACCTATTTGGGTCCCCACATAACCATGACAATACTACGGTCGAATCTGTCCATGCGTATATTCTTTGTAGAGGTATCCTCATGGCATCTTTCACTAATGTTAAAAGCCTCGCCAGCAATACCGCACCACATAGTTCCAGCCGTGGTAATGAAAGGGGTTTCAAAGGTGCCACTCTTGTTTTAGATGCAATTATTCCGGTTTTGATTTCCCCTTTTGAGGTCGTTACTCTAAAATATACTACAGCACAATAGGCTTTAGACGAAGCATCACTGAATCCATGTAAAGATATATTATTTAATTCTCGTTTCTCAGTGTAAATCCATCTTTTGATTTTAATTTCCTTTAACCTTCCCAAACTACTTCTAAGTCTTAGCCATTCGTCTTTAATTGAATCACCAACATATTCATCCCAGTCTAGTCTTTCCATCCACATCCTTTGAATTAACATTTTTGCTAAAATAATTATAGGACTTAGCCATCCAAGAGGGTCAAAAAGATGTTGTATGTCTGCTAATATTTTTCTCTTTGTGATTAGTTCAGAAATTTGCGGTAGTTTAATATCATATTGAAAACAATCTGTTTTTATGTTCCATGTGATGCCTAAAGTTTTAATAATGCTTCCTTTGTCTGTGTTTTCTTCAAGTTTTGTACTCCGTAATTCTGGTTTAATTGTTTTCAAGAAATCATCATTATTTGACGCCCATTTTTTTAGTTCAAACCCACCTCTTCTTAATACTTCACGAAGCTGTTGACTCCATTCAATTGCTTCTGCCAAAGTGAAACATCCACTAATACAGTCGTCTACGTAAAAATCTTCCATAATTATCTTAGCTGCTTCTGGATAGTCTTTCTCTTCATCTTTTGCCAATTGTGTCAGAGTCTTTACAGCAAGATAAGGTGCTGAAGCTGTACCAAAGGTAATACGTAAAATACGGTATTCATTGATATTCTCATTAGGATCCATTCTCCAAAGTATTCGCTGATAATCGGCATCTTCTTTTGTTACTAAGATCATACGATACATTTTCTCGATGTCGGCTATGAAGCAAATTGGTTTGATCCGCCATCGCATCACTATACTTCTTAGGTCTTCTTGAAGTTGAGGTCCAACCATTAGAAGATCATTAAGTGATTTGTTATTCGAACCCTTGCAAGAAGCATCAAATACAATTCTAATTTTAGTGGACTCACTGTCTTCTTTTATAACCGCATGATGTGGCAAATATATAGCCTGCTTATTTCTTTCATCTTCTGGTACTAACTCCATATGATTTAATTGTATATATTCTTGTATAACCTTTTTATATTCTTCTTTTAATTTTTTATTATTGTTGAGTTTCCTTTCTAAATTATAAAATCTTTTTAATGCTATATCCTTTGTGTTTCCTATTTCTTCTGGTGATGTTTTAAAAGGTAGTTTGACAATATATTTTCCATCTGTTGATCTAGTTTGATTTGTTTTATAAATTTCTTCACAGTTTCGTTCTTCTGCTGTATAATTTCTTTTCCCAGTATCTTCGATTTCCCATAGAGTTTTCAACATATTATTGAAATCTATTTGTAGACTGTGGTGCATCACTATGATTTCATTCTCTTGTGCATTGTTACCAATATTGCCAAATAAAATCCAACCCAAGTGGGTATCTTGAGCTGTTGGAGAACCAGGTGGGCCCTTGACCAGATTGTTTCTAAGAATATCTGTGTACGCTTCCACTCCTAGTAATAAGTCTATTTTACTAGGTATATAATATTGTGGGTCTGCTAATTCAAGACCATTTAAATAAGACCACTTCTGATTTGGTTCGATTATTCTGCACGGCAATCTCGTTGTTATATGTGATGCCAACACAAATGCCTTTACCGCTAGCTTGTAATCTTTGTTGTATCTAGAAAAAACCTCCATTTCTACCATGTGTGAAATTTTTGTTGTTGTTGAACCCACTCCCGATACCGTGCCTCTAATAGCTATTTTTTTGAGTCGCAATAACTGGACTACGCGTTGACTAACGAAGGATGCCTGTGACCCTGGGTCTATAAGCGCTCTTAGCATAGTCGTCTTTCCTGTGTGGCCCTTAACTAAAATTAGTGCTGTTGCCAACAATACTTTATTGTGACTTGATGCTAAGTGCGAAGCGATTGACACATCTTGATTCTCTTCCTCACCCTCTTCTACTCTTGTGTGCATAGCAGAAAGCCCGGTTGATTCTTTGTTTCCTTCACTATCCCTCTCCTTTTTCCCGAACTCTCCCTTCTTCTCCTCTCGATAACAATGTAGAAGTGAATGATGTCGTCGACCGCAAATCTTACAGCATGTCTTCTGCTTACAATTAAACACAGGATGACTTGATGATAAGCAATTGTAACACAAACGATGATCCTTGGCGTGATCTCTTCTTTTCTCTGGACTTAATTTGCCATATTCTTTGCAATTGAAAATAAAGTGGTTTTCTTTACATAAGCTGCAACATATTTGTGTAGCAACAGTGTGAAAGGTGCGTTCTTTTACGGCTCGCGTTGATGAGGTTTGTGATGTCAATACTAGTGTTTGAATGTTGGATTCCAAGAACTCAACAAGACTTTTAAACGTAGGCAATTCCGTTTTATATTGCTTGCTCACAAACTTCTCCCATTCTTTATGTGTTTCCGGATCCAATTTCTGAGTAGTCAGAAACACTATTAAAGGGTCCCAAGAAACGGTCGTGATGTCCAAAGAATGAAGGCTGCTTATACATTCATTTGTGTTGTCTATCAAAGTTTTTAACTGGTTTGCAGATTGAGTAGAATTTCTTTTTAATGAAAACAATTTTTTGAGAACTGCATCAACAATAAGTCTTTTATGGTTGTATCTATTTCTTAAAGTTTCCCACGCTTCATTATAATTTTTTTCTGTGACTTTAAAATTCTTTATCGTATTTTTAGCTTCGCCCATAACACATGATTTTAAATAATGTAGCTTCTGAACATCGCTTATTTTTTTATTTCTATGTATGAGAGAAATAAACACATCTTCAAAACTTTGCCATTCTTCATATGCGCCCGAAAACAATGGAAGATTGATCTTAGGCAGGTTGATGTCAGCATCGCTCGATCTCGAACTTTCTTGAATATTAGTTGATGCATTTGCCGCATCATTTTTTATTGATTTTGAATTTTCGAGTGTATCCGATAATTCCGCTTTAAAATCCAGATATAGTTCTTCAAATTGACTGTGCATATCCTGCTTAAAGTATTCTAAATTTAACCGAGTGTCCTTAGTCGTAACTTTAATTAAATTTTTATGATTAGTTCGAAAAGATGACCAATATTCCTCTATACACGTAATTCTTGCTTGTAAATAGCCAGTACTTATTCTTCCCTTTGGACATTTTCTATAATTAATTTTTGCTTTCTTCAATAAATCAAATAAATCTTCTAATCCTTCAATAAGTTGTTGTTCGGCAGACATAATTATAACACGATGTAATAATATTTAAAACTTTATACACTTCGATACTTGTTATGTTCGAATGAATAAAACTCCATATAGAAAAAGTTGTTTACGCAAAATGCACCATTCCTTATCGCTACGATCTCCAGCGAGGTGCACTTCTTTGTATTCGAAATGTTTATCATCCGGCTCGATTATGGACCAAAATATGTACGTAATAAAGTTCACTTTTGACTGTATTTTATGTTTGTTATGCGTGAGTTAAAGAAAAGACGTCCTTCCACTATAATTTGTTTATTGCGACTAAAAATTGAATAAAATATATTCGCCTATGCGTTTTTTACATTGTTACATTTTCATGCGAACACACAGTAATGCCAAAGACACTACTGTTTTGCGGCAGAATATTTGAAACTGTGATGGTACCTACCTAGCTGGCCTCTTGTAACAAAATACCTACCACCAGTACTTGCACAAGATATGGTAGGATAATCTTTGCAGTGACAGGCTATCCCAACAGTGGGCGATGGGTTCGTCACGTCTCGACGCCGGTTTATATTTAATCAGCTATGCGCATGATGATGATGATGATGCCAATGATTAAGCTGTTCATGAATTGCTATCGCATCTATGAATCCCTTTATCCTAACCACAAAACGTTCTTATCTAATATGCAGTAATAGGAATGCAAAATTTAACCGCGATAAGGTATTATATAATCAAAGAACGGGCCAGTAGCCGAAACAGTGGAACTCTGCCAAACTCCAAACATATGCGGGTTAGTTACCCCAATTTGAATGCAATTTTTCTGTAAAGGATATACTGCTTTGTACTAAGTTTTATCGTTTTGAAATATTTGTTGATATTTTTGCATTCAAAACTTATTATAATTGGATTCCAAAACTTTGTTTTAAGCTTCAAACGCTTTTGGTGATCCCTACAAGATGTAATTATTATTGATAGACTAAACCGTTTTAAAAATTTCTGAAAAATGGAAATACCTATAAAAATAACAAAAGTGATTGTTAAATACGCAATATTTCTTTTAATTCGGTCTTAAAATTAGCATACAGGTAATATAATGGTAATAAATTGAAAATTATCCAGAATCTCTAACATTTCATCGCCTTATTAAACCCAAAAACAATTCATCCTTTACAATTCTCTTATTAGAATACGGATACTTCATGTAGAACGAAGTGCTTCATAAAATATAGAGCTTTGAACAACACAATGAATCAATTTGTACCTGGGGAATATTTAATATTCAATAATATTTCATATCTGTTTCTGTTGTTCGTATTTCAGTTGCATATTTTATAAGCGGTTTGAGACGCCGCTTTGCATCATAGTATCTACGTATATGTGGGAGAATGGATATGAAAAACTCAGAAGTAGTGGGTAGTCGTAATATTTTATTATAATTATAACACACAAGTACTAGACAAACAATTTATTATACGATTATTCATAATAATCACATGATTATTACTTAGTTACTTAAACATAATAACAACATATGGAAGTTTTATAATTACCCGACCTGAAACAGTTCAGAGCACCGTCGTGCCGTGTCCACAGCCGGACAACTTCTGGTCTGTTGACAGAGCCTATGGCTATTTATATGGAGGCTTGCACGTCAAATGGCGGGGACGAGTAGTCAATTGCACTACTTTTTAATTCTTAAAAACACTAAGAAAAATCATAATCTCCCACACGGCCATTCTGACGAGCAGCCTTTACAGGGCTCGCGAACTTTCAGAATTTGACTAACCAAATTACATGGCTTCAAAAACAAATCGTTAAATTAACGTTTCAATCAGCCGAATCATGTGGCTTCAATCAAGATCATTAAATATAATGATAAAACCAGCCAAATCAAATGGCTCCTTAAACTTGTCAAATCACATGACAAAAGCAGCCAAATCAAGTGGCTCTTTAAACTTGTCAAATCACATGACAAAACCAGCCAAATCACATGGCTCCGAGATCTGATACCCAACATCCGCCAATTCACATAAAACCATGTGACAGTCGGACATCTGCTATTGCAAATTGCCAAGTCACAGTGGCAACCGGGTATCTGCCAAATCACAGTGGCAAGTTGTTCAAATCACATGACAACCAGATCCCATAAAAACACAGTGCCTAAACTTGTCAAATCACTTGACAAAACTAGCCAAATCGCATGGCTTTGAGATCCGATACCCAATATCCGCCAATTCACATGGAAACCATATGACAGTCGGATATCTGCTTTTGCAAATTGCCAAATCACAGTGACAACCGGGTACCTGCCAAATCACAGTGGCAAGTTGTTCAAATCACATGACAACCAGATCTCATAATTGACAAATCACAGGGTGCTTATTCCCTAGGTACATCTCAATACGATAAACCTGCCATCAGTGATTGCTGGCCAGACGCTCACCGAGAACGAAGTCATCGCACCGAAATGCACTTCTATCAATTTAATTTTCTAATGAATCTGCCAATACACAACCCATATCTGGGGTAACAACTCTCAAATTATCATGGGATACATACAATTCATTCCCAGTCTCATAAACTTTCACCGTGTATCTATCGTTATCATGAACTTGTGTTATGACGCAAGGACCTCTATATTTACTGTCAAGTTTGTTAATATTTCGAATATTCTGTTTTACAAGTACCACATCACCAATTTTAAATGGAACGATTCGAGCTTTAGTTTTATCAAACTCAATTTTTTGGACATCAGCTCGCTCGTCCATCCTGTCTTTAGATTCCTTACGATAGATATCAAGGTCCAAGCGTTCAACATCATTTACTAGAGCCGATATAGCGGGAGGAGACCGATTGCATCCCATAAGAAGCTGAAAGGGAGTGTGGCCAGTGCTTTTACTAAACGTACTATTAATCGCTAATTGCACTTCACCCACAGTATCCCTCCAACCTCTCCTGGTTGTATTCTCCACGATGGTAAAGCAGTTTGTTAGAACCTTCATCATTCGTTCAACCTGTCCATTTGCACGACTAACGCCACTAGCGATAAAATGTGTCTCTATAGACCAATGATCACAAAAAGCCTTAAGGTCTTTACCAGTATATGAAGCAGCTTGATCACAAACAATGCGCTTAGGTGTGCCAAAAGTATAAATAAATTCCTTCAAACAATTAACTGCTGCTAACGCGGTAAGGTTAGCAACAGGTTTTAAATAGCAATATTTGGTAAAGGCATCTATAAATACAACAACATACTGTTTGATAGGTTTGTTACCACTTAGTTTTCCGGTGGTGTCCATGTGGACAGTGTGAAAGGGAATAGGTGGCTTATCGATTGGATGAAGAGAAATTTGTCGTGAACCGGATTGACTTTTGTTAATTTTACAAGTAAGGCAATTCTCAATGTATTTACGGACACTTTTAGTCATGTTTGGAAACCAGAATTGCTCTCTAAGTTTTTCCAAAGTTTTTTCTCAGCCAAGATGCTTAAGGGAATCGTGGTAAATTTGTATAATGTGCCAACGGTAACTTTTTGGAACGAAAAGACATTTCATTGTTCTATTAGCTTTAGTAAAAAATATACGGTATAGAAGACCATTTTTAATTTCATAAGAAGATGCCAAATCTTTATTAATATTGCATTTTGAATAGATTCGACTATGCCTTTCGTTTCAGAGTCATTGCTCTGTTCTACCTCTAACCAGTCATTGTAATTTCTAATATTATTAATAGTTAAAGGCTTAGTTGGATTGCGGCTTAAATAATCTACATGCGGTATACGTTCCCCTTTTCGATACTCTATCTCAAAATTAAATGACTGTAAATAAGCCCCCCATCTATGTACTCTAGGCAACAATTCTTTTTTGTTGCGGGACGTTTTGAGTGAGTTACAGTCTGTCACAACCTTAAATGACGTTCCGAGCAAATAATGACGGAAATTTTTAATAGCACGCACTACTGCCAACGTTTCCAACTCATAAGAGTGATAACGGCTTTCTATGTCAGTGGTGCGCATACTAAAGTATTCAACGACCTTCATTTGCCCATCATGTTTTTGGAAAAGGATTGCCCCTAAACCCGCGGAACTAGCATCAGTGTGCAGTTCGATAGGCTTTATGGGATCAAATAAAGTAAGGATGGGTTCTGAAGAAAGATATTTAAGAACAGTATGCCTAGCAGTGTCATGGTCAGTCGTCCAGTTCCATTTTGCGTTATTTCGGGTCAAATTGTACAATGGAATCATAGTTGTAGAGAAATTAGGAATAAATTTCCTAAAGTAACCTGCCAAACCACAAAATTGTCTGACATGTTTAACTGTGGACGGAACGGGGGAATTTAAAAGGGATTGCACTTTACCGGGGCTTGGCTTAACTTGGCCATTGGAGACAATTCTACCCAAATATTCAATTTCAGTTTTAAGAAATTTACATTTCTTATAATTCAATGAGAAGCCGGTTTTACCTAATTGACTTAAGACTATTTTTAAATATTCAAGACTTTGTTCAGGCGTCTCTGAATAAACAACTACATCGTCAATATAAATTAAGACAAAACTGTCGATGTATGGCTTAAGCGCAACATTGATGGCCCTTTGAAATACTGATGGGGCGTTACACAAACCGAAGGGCATACGTAAAAATTCGTACTGCCCGTCAGGAGTAACAAAAGCAGTTTTTTCGATAGAGTCTTTAGCAACAGGTATTTGGTGAAACCCTGCAGCCATATCTAACACTGTAAAATATTTTGCCTTTGACAGCTTACTGATATGATCATCTATGATAGGAAGTGGAAAGTGATCTCTAACAGTGTTACTATTTAACTCGCGGTAGTCAACGCACAGTCTGTCACTTCCGCCTTTTTTCCTAACGAGTAGAATTGGGCTCGCAAAAGGAGAATTGCTGTCGCGAATAATATTATTATGTTTTAAATCTTTAATCAATTCTTTGACATGTTCGCGTTCAACTGGGGCTAAGCGATACGGTCGCCTTTGAGCTATCTTGTCCTGATTTTTTAGCCGTATGGTTAATTCACCCGTGGTTACTAGTGAAACGGTGTTACCGGACGTAAACATGTCCGAGTAAGATTCTAATAAATCGTGCAACTGTTTGATTTTCACAATTAATATCCGTATTCATATTTAATAAATCAAGATCAACTTTACTAAGAGAATTAATGTTGCATGAATCGCGGGAAATTTTAGCACCATTCTTTGAAAAATTCACTTGTATTCCAGATATTTCGAAGAGATTTTGGCCAAGTAATCCATCGTACTGTATAAATCTATCTGGGACTAGTATAAAATCAAGCTCAATATTCAGGTTATCAACATGAACCATACACGACTTTTTACGTGATGAACTAAATGAATTGTCACCAATCCCTCGCAAAAGTGTAGTCTGGTAGATTATTTTACCTTTAACTGAATCACCTAAGGATTCCCGCATTAGCGAACACTCAGCGCCACTGTCAATTAAGCATGAACAAGTTCTATCGTTTATTTGGACAGTATTTAAAGTTTTGCTATCGGTGACCAGGGAATTAACATGGGCTGGCTTATCATTAGCTTTTTTATTAAGACGTTGAAAGCAATTGTCAAATGTGTGACCCTTTTTATTACAAAAAGTACAAGTTGTTGTTGACCTCGATATTATGGGCTTTGTATCATTACAAGTGGAAGCAGAACTTTGCGCAGTATGAGTAATTACGGAACGACAATCTTTTTGCATATGCCCTAATTTATGGCATTTGTGGCAACGTTTTAATTTCCAATCTGGTGTTGGGTGAGACTTAAATCTCTTAGTTACGGTGTGTTCAGGCTCTTTCATTGGTCTTTTACGCTTGTAAGAGTTAAGACTTTTAACTGTGGCAAATTCTTAGGCGTCAGTCGTAACAAATCTGAACGTATACGAAAATCTGACATACCAGAAATCACTGCCTCCACCAAACGTGGCTCGGTCAACTCCACACCAATCACTCTCTTTGCCAGTTCCCATTTTCTAGCTGCATACTCAGCAAGACTGCTAGCTTGCTCGCTGGTGTACTCCATGAACAACGTCAGATCGTCGTAATAACGGGATTCATCTGAGAAAGTTTCAATAAGAGCAGCATTAAGTTCTTTCCAGTTACATAGACTAGAATAATTACGACGTGCCCAGTCGGCCGCACGTCCACGTAAATTTTTCCGAGCTAGGTTTAAAGCTTCCCTATCAGAAAGCTCATATTCCTTTTTAAGGTCTTCTATATTTTGACACCAAACTTGAATGGTATCAGTTCGATCATCAGGATCAAACGCAGGTATATAAATGTGTTCAAGACTCCTCATCCGAGGAGTGGGTTTGACTACTGGGGTATTAAACGCCTTAGCAGTAGTTTGAATCAACTGAGACATCATTTCTTGCATCATATTTTGCATATATTGAATAGGGACAACGTCCACTGGCCTGCTGTTGTGATCATCGTTCGAATCCATCGAACCACCTGGAACCGCTTGACTGCAGTTCGGCGAAGAGGTGACTCTTTGTCTGTGTGTAGCCTCATTGCCGCTCGAAGCAGGTAGGTTTCCTTGAACTTCGATGCGTGCATGTTCAGTCGGCACCATCGTAGCCCTTCGTCCGAGGATCGGCGATGTCAGCGCACCGCGCTCGCTCTCGGGGTCAGCACGCTCTTTCATGTTCATTTATTTCTTCAATACCTGAAACACAACATTTTAAAGGCGTAGTTTGGGTTACGATATCCCACTTCTGATGTGGGAGAATGGATATGAAAAACTCCGAAGTAGTGGGTAGTCGTAATATTTTATTATAATTATAACACACAAGTACTAGACAAACAATTTATTATACGATTATTCATAATAATCGCATGATTATTACTTAGTTACTTAAACATAATAATAACATATGGAAGTTTTATAATTACCCGACCTGAAACAGTTCAGAGCACCGTCGTGCCGTGTCCACAGCCGGACAACTTCTGATCTGTTGACAGAGCCTATGGCTATTTATATGGAGGCTTGCACGTCAAATGGCGGGGACGAGTAGTCAATTGCACTACTTTTTAATTCTTAAAAACACTAAGAAAAATCATAATCTCCCACATATACGTATATAACTAAGTACAAAGTATATGGCGTGGTATTAGACCTGCGTTTTTTCCGAGCGTAACTTTTGTTCGAGGTAATTTCGGCAAACGCGCTTCAAAAGCCGAAAGCGCGTACACGGTTTTATTCGCGCGTGTATTCCAAAATTGTTTGTGGCCAATTCAGTACCATATTATTAAAAAAAATATTACGCCCGTATAAGAGCTCATAAGCGCGTGAACGCTCGTACAAGTTGAAATTATGTTAAATTGCGCGCCTATACGCACCTAAACACGCTTTGAAAAACCTAAAACCTTGCTAAGCTAAGTTTTAAGTATGAATGGGCTGTTGCGACTAAGAACAACTCTTTAACAAAACATCAAACTACAGTATCAGGATGTTGTGATTTGTTCAGTGAGCGCCAGTGCTGGAGCCTCAAAACTCCCACTTCTGTGATTGGCATCCCTTCCTTCTCCCCTATTTCGTACCACTGGTATGGTGCTTCTGGTGCTGCAAGTGAACATAGACTAAACCTTTCCTTATATAGGCTCCTGGTAAAATTTTCTGAGCAAACTATCGAAATGTGCGATGTCTAAAAAATATAATAAAAATAGTAATATCAATATCAAAGGAGTCAGTGAAAGTCTATATTTTCGTTACATTTTTTTCTAAAAAGAACGCTAAGCAAACTTAAACCAATAGGTATATCTGCGTTAATTGGTTTTTACGTGAAATCGAAACGATTACTTACGACTTTATTCCATCCGGTACCCATTCACCTTTAAAAAATAAAAAAATGCTAAAAAGATTTTCAACAACACCACATGTCACAAGCAGGATACCGTTACCGTTGAATATACTTTGAGTAAAATAAAACCACATATAGAAGTATTGATTTTTAAAAACTGTAGAACAACTGCTAACAGGTTTTTATAAAATATATTTTGTAGAGGATTTAAACTAAGACACAGGTATACGGTCACTGTCATCCGTGAAACTGTGTAAGAGGTCCTGTGGAGGCTCAGCCGGACACGTGAAATAGCTGTTTACAGAAGTACAGATTTATTAAAGAAGTAGAAAAAATATTTAGAACCAAATTTGTTACCTAATCGATTTACTTCATCGATTCGATAATCGATTTTTTCAAGGCGCCGGGATGTGACGACCCCATCGCCCGCTGTTGGGATAACCTCTGTCACAACAGAGATTATTCCACCAGTGCAATCAGTCACACTGGTGGTAGGTCTTTTGTAGCAAGAGGCCGGCTAGGTAGGTACCACCGCAGTGTCCAATATTCTGCCGCCAAATAGTAGTGTTTAGGCACTACTGTGTTCCGGTTTGAAGGGCATTGTACGCTAGTGAAATTACTGGGCGAACGAGATTTAAGAACTAATATCTCGAGGTTGGCAACGCGTGAGTGGCACCTACTAATGGTGCTGCAAGCGCTCATAGGCTGCGGCAGCCACTTACCATCAGGTGGGCCGTATGCTGGTTTGCCAACTTCTAACATAAAAAAAAAAAAACAATAGGAAATTGGCAAGTTCTAACTTCTAAGACAACGCTATTAGAATATTCAAAACTACATCTTACAGTGACTGTAATCATTGTTACAGTAATATATATCGAGGAAATGCTATGTTTCAGCATTAATATTAAACTACGCATAACGAATCGTATCAAGGAACTATTTGTTACTAGGTGCTTTAATATTAAGTTTACCTTTCTCCTTTATAGTTCGGCCGATTTACATTAATTTTTTATCTCTTATTCTATCCTTAAGGTGGTTTCAGACCAGCGTTTTTTTATACGAGAAAGTTCGAGCGAGCGAGTAAAAGCGAGCTCGTTTTTCGGAGAATGTATAGGTGCACGACCGTTAACGCGCTTATAAGCTGGCATAGGCGCGTAAAACAAAGCGCTATATAACTATGCTACTGACATTCACGACCACCGGTTCGAGCGTACACGCCGGAATAAGACCGTGCAGACGCGTTCAGCTTTTTGAAGTCCGAAAGGAAGAGTGCGTATGAGAGTGCATGCCGAAAAGCTTATACACTCAACAGAGGGCTTGTCTGAAATCACCCATTACTACACAGTTAAGCATGTTTTTAAAAGTACACAGAAAATCGGCGTTAAGTAACAGTATCAGTAGGTACTGTTGTGTTCCATGCGATGAATGAGAGCGCCGGAGGCTCAATCTCCCACCCCTCCTTTTTCCCTTCTCATCACTTCCTCCCTATTACTTGGGTTGGCAATGCGTATGGGATACTTCAAGTATCTCGCGCGTTCATAGGTTGCGGTGACTGCTTACCATCGGGAGGACCGTATGATTGTTTGCCAACCGTCATGAAAAAAAGATAATCCCGATCACTACATTTTAATCGTTTATATGTACCTATTTCTTGGCGGTAAAACTTTTTGGCGGCGGTTTTACGTTTTTATCAAAATGCTAGTTTTTATTATTTTTCTACAATAGTAGAGATTTTCAGACACAATATCTTGTTCATAAGTTTCTATTACGCTACGTAAAAACATCGGGATTTAAAAAGCCATCTCATTAAAAGTTATTTATGAATAACAACAATAAGCCCGTACTCATTTACTTTTTAAAAGAATAATGGCTTGTTAGTACTTGAAAATATATTTTTAAATAAAAATTCTGTAGGTCTTCTGACAAGAATAACATCCGGAAATACGTGCTCTTCCCGTAAAGCCTCAACAGACGGCGGTCTTGATAAACAAAGCCGGGCTCTCGAATACAGTATATAAGGGTGACTTCCAAACTGAGCTGAGATGTTTTTATAACATATGAAAAATAATAGCTGACCACTATCATAGTGGTCGAAAATCAAAACCTTAACTATTTATAAATTTAAAAATAAAAATTTATAACGGTTCTTTTATTTTTTTACTCTCTATCTTATATTGATGTTATTTGATATGCATATCATAATAGGCATATATATATTGTAAAATCTAAAATATTCTCTTAAATGTGAACTACGTAATTATGAATATAATAGAAGACTCTAGAATGTACATGTTAGATTGATATTTTCTGCTCGTAAATAATAAATATTATACTTTTTACACTGACACGAGTTTCGTCCAATGATTTGAAATACCTACATTGAAGACGATAAATCATCATTAATCATCATAATATTATTTTTAATGGTAATTAATCAGTGCCTTTGAAGATATGTACCGATCTTTTTGGGTGTGACTTTTAACATTTTAAATACTATATAATTATATATGTGGTATTTAGATAAGTATGTATTAATTTTAAAGTAAGAAAATAAAAAAATGTGATTTTATAATTCAATTCTATTCGTAATATAAAAGAATGTGCGGTATTTTAAGTTACACTTAAAATAAATATATTAATGGCGTACTATAAATAACCGCTTCTTATGTAAGGAGCCTTACTCTTAGAATGGGCCGGGCCATTTTTAATGACTCATGAAAGACATTCATCTGCTGACGTAGCTCTTTATTCACTTAAAAAATTAAAGTGGATAAGACTTTTAAATTTCACATCACAATTTTCTTTGTAATTTTATATTATTATTAATTTCCAACAGCTAACTTAACGAGCTACCTTCATCGTCATTATGAAATTTCTCCTACTGTATCATTACTTAAATTAAAGTCTCCATACAAGAAACGCGATTTTTACACCACGGTGCGATGGAACCTTTTATGTGAATGTTCGACATGCACTTGTTAGGTTATATAACGCTTAATAAAGGCTATCAAAAACGGCTAGGTACCAAACAAGTTCTTCTATAAATTGTAACAATTAAAAAGTACATGTAATAACTATTTTATTTTTAAGATATAAAAAGGAAAATGCAAGGATAATATGAAATGATTATTATTTATTTATATTAAAACCTTCGAAACTACAAAGAAAACCCGATTCAAAATTTTAGGAGACATAAAATATCAGTTATTTATTACGCTCGAATAAATACTATTTTATTCATTGGCTGATAAAGAATTCTGTAAATAAATATCCTCAATGCGAACAAATCTTAAATATCAATTTAGCTCTAGAGATTCTAGGACTGATATTCAATTGATCAAATGAGACTGTTAGGGAGTTGGGGATAGCGAATCTGCCTTTTGCCTTTAGTTACGGGTTCGATTCCCATCTGTCCAGATGTTTGCATTGGTTGCTGTTTCGATCTGGGCGTGTGTCCTTGTGGGTCCCCCAGCCGTGCCTCGGAGAGCATGTGAAGCTGTCGGTCCCGATTGTTATCACATAACATCTGATAATAATCAGTTTAACCCTTGGTAAGTAAATTGCTCTCATACAATGAGTGACTGGTTCGCCCTTAGGGTTGTGGAGGTCAGATGGCAATCGCTCTGTGTAAAACCTTGTAACCTGTCAAATCTGGACATGAGTAATAAGCAGACCCTAAGTAAATACTCGTATAATAACGGGAATAATACTAAGAAGAAGAAGATTCAATTGATCAAATGTTGGACAAATGCTATAATGTTGGACCCCGTGTTGGTCAGTAAATGATCAGCGTTCACGTGTCAGTTTTGATTGTTCTTTACGATCTGTTCAATTAGAAATCATGTCTTCTGCCCCATATATATAGTTATTAGTTTGACCCAATTTATAGGAGAAATCTAAATTCTGTCGATTAGAATTTAATACTGCGGATGTTCTATGTTATTTTGTTAGTGATATTTATATACTAGCTAGACTTTTCTTTAGTGCACGGAAACCTAATTCTTTTTCTAAAATAAAAATAGCCTTACTTACTCCTTATAATATCAGCTATCTGTCCAGTTAAAATCGGTCTAGTCATTTCAGATTAGCCAGAACGAACAGACCGACAGACAGGTAAAAATTTGATAAATTGTTTTTTATGTAAGTACCGTATATACTTTCATATGGATTTAGTGAAAAGCTGTTAATTTGGAACTACAAACATTTTTATTTATTTGTATAGAAATAGTACTTAGGGAAAAATATATATGCCACAGGATGGATAAGAAACGTAGACTTTCTTCGTCACAATTTCAAATCCGGACAAGAACCTCTGGAATTTCAAAGTGATTAATTTGTTTTTAGATTTGTATCGCGCTTACAGGTGAACATCCAAAGGAAACCGACATATTTTGTAGAAATTCTAAGACATGTATATGCTTCAATCCGCAGTGAGGCAGCGTAGAGGATTAATATCCAAATTATAAACAGGAGAGGAGGTCTTTGCCGAGCAGTGCGAAATCTTTTCTTTTTACTTTAATATTATCTGTATATATATAATTCTACTGTACGTGTGTATGTCACTGAACTCCTCCTAAACGGCTGGACCATTTTGAGAATGGTTTAGATTAACAATTGGACCTATTAGGGGGCGTTGCTATCGGGGATTACGTCATTTTCGTGGCAGAACAACGTCTGCTGGGCCCTCTAGTTATATTATAATTTAATGAAAAGTTGTGAATGAAAATAATAAATTTATAGTAACGTATCTACACAAATCTTTCTCAGTAGCAAATTCTAAAGAATATACACTTTTACGACAGGCTGAGGGCATTCGTTTACAAGACAGCATTAACGATAACAATTTTTACATCTCTCTCAAGCCGACGATCCCATTCATAGCCAACTTTATTTCGTTTTTTTTTATTCGTTTTGCGCTATTGAATTTTGATGAATATCTGTTGATGTTCTGCTTTTGTTAGTTTATCATTTTCCTCAATTTATTGGCAAGCCTCTTTATTTTGACTTCTCAATGGTAGCTGATGTTTTATATCGACGAAATTTCTAAGAGAAAATGATAGCTAGACAGTAGATTATTTGAAAAGTATTGTGATTTTTCATTTTTTTAATTTCATGACGGTTGGCAAACTAGCATACGGTCCGCCTGGTGGTAAGCAGTCACCGCAACCTATGAACGCTTGGTATGGGCGCCAGACTATGTGGTAATGTTATAGCCAATCTAAACATCAGAGACCCAGAGGGCAACCAAAGACGAGATCGACAGTTATGGTCATGAAAGACCTAAATTCCTGCAATGTCTCCGACGAGGACACGTCCGATAGAGCAAAATGGAGGAGACGAATCAGAAAGGCAGATTGCACCATCGAATGGGAATAATAAATGCCACGGAGAGAGACTCAAAGAACGAAAGTCGTAGAGATATTTCTAATTCACGTAAATATTACGCGTTGCCCATTCATGTTAATAGCAAAGAAACTCCAATTTTAAGTTAGAAAACATGTTTATCGCTTATTTCAATTTTGAAATCTTAAACCGTAAGCCAACATCATCAACTTCAGC
Source organism: Hestina assimilis (assembly GCA_023373885.1). Lineage (NCBI taxonomy): Eukaryota > Metazoa > Arthropoda > Insecta > Lepidoptera > Nymphalidae > Hestina > Hestina assimilis. The sequence goes on from CM041750.1 coordinate 13,619,408, forward strand.
TTTAGGAGTGACCGAATCGATACACAAGTTCAAACATGACGCTAAATCGAACCAAAGTCATATTTACTAAAGAACGTGTCCATATATCGAGAATGTATGCACACTACAAAATTAAAATTGGCTTGAGTCCAATGTAATTTCATAGTATGCTGGTATTTATCGCTTAGCATAGTGTTTATTAAAATTGAGTATTACGGGTTTGATAATACCAGTTTTAGTTCATCCTTTGTTGATAAGGACACTGATCCATTATGGTGCAATGTGTTTTCGTTGGAAAGTTGTAGTAAGCTAGTTAATTTCCTGTTGTTGTGGAAGGCAGAGATTATTCCACCAGTGTAATCAGTCACACTGGCGGTAGGTTTTTGTTGCAAGAGGCCGGCTAGGTAGGTACCACCGCAGTGTCCAATATTCTGCCGCCAAATAGTAGTGCTTGGGCACTACTGTGTTCCGGTTTTAAGGGCATTGTACGCTAGTGAAATTACTGGGCGAACGAGATTTAAGAACTAATATCTCGAGGTTGCCAACGCGTGAGTGGTACCTACTAATGGTGCTGCAAGCGCTCATAGGCTACGGCAACCACTTACCATCAGGTGGGCCGTATGCTTGTTTGCCAACTTCTAACATAAAAAAGGCATGTTTTCCTCTTTTTCATTTGGAGAAACAGGCACCTGATGCTAAGCTATTACCGCCACCCATGAACTTCTACAACACCAGATGACATGCAACTAAAAATGACCTTGATACACTGACGAGAAGTCACTTTTCAATTTTTTGAAGCATTCTCAATCATTTACGGACTATAGCAAAACTCTCATTACAAGCCAATTGCATGACGAACATGGTTGCATATACGCAACCTTTGGTTAAACTTTTCAATATTATATTTGATGTGAAATTTTAACCATGCAACGTGGTTGATGGTGGTGGATAAGATAATTATTTGTTATGGTAAATGAATGTATGAAATTTTATATATGATTAGGGTAAAATATAAATAATATAACTGTCTGTTTGTGCCATTATTCAGGGCAAAGATCTTTCGTCTTATCACGATGAGACGTCATTTTACTGCGTAATAGCTAAAAATACACACAACTAATTTTTTTTACAAAAATAAACGTTTCCCACATTGTCAAAAATTAATTTATATTTGATTAAAGTACTGCGTATGATGTTTATATAATATTATAATTTGGGGCTTCACAAAAAATTATCCAATTAAAAATAATTAATACGAAACTGTGGACACTTCGCCATAAAAACTCTATCGAAAATTGATAAATAAACTATATTTTTATTTGTCATAGAATAAACATTAGATAATAGAAAACTATACTTACATTACAAATAGCTCGAATCATACAAAGAGTACTTTAACCGCAATGGAATGCTTTATGATAGCATTTTCCGCGATATGGTTGAGGATTGCGATAACAAAAGATGCCAATTTAACTTGGCCTATTTATATAACTACATACACTACGATTCATAGGTCAAGCTACGCATTTTGTTTCAATGTTAACCAAATAGAGTATGTTATCTAAATTTGTATCAGAACTTTAGGTTTTGCAATTATAAGTTTTAAATTTAAATGTGTTTTTAGTTCAAGCTACATAAGTGTATTTACAGTATATTCAATATTTTTAAACTGTTTTTATTTAATACCAAAAAGTATCATAATATGTGCTTAGGATGTAATTTAGAGTTTGCAATTTCTTGTCTTTATCGTTTAAAAAGTGGAAGTCATTGCCGGCCCACGTGTTCCATCCTACCTATAATCTGGGCTCCTTCGAACGAGGACTCTTGCGGAAAAGGAATCTTGCGGGTAGGCAAGGCGGGGGTGGCTAACGGAGTTGCCTTCCGCAACTCTATTAGCCGCCTTCGTATTTGGACTTTACTGCCACCAGACCATCTGGTACTTTTTTTTATTGTAATGGAGGGCAAACTTTACCCTCCGTTACAATAATAAAAAAGATAGCTTTAGAGGTATGTAGTACAGTCATGCTTCTACCGCGGAAAGTGGGCTTAAAGTACAGTACCAACAATACCAGTACTATTGCGTTTCATGTAATGAGTGACAGCGACAGCGACTGAATCTCCCACCCTCTCTGTTTCCCCTAACTTTTTTTCCCTTCTCATTGCTTCCCTCCTATCCTTTATACATCAAGTATCGCAAGCGTTCATAGGTTGCGGTGACTGCTTACCACCAGGCGGACCGTATGCTAGTTTGTAGCCAACATGTAACGAAATTACGTATGCTGTGTATGTGTGCGTGTGTGTATCGAGCCTGCTACAAACAAATGAGCACACGAGCAAGTGAGTCCGCAGGTGGGTGCGCATCTCTCTCTCTCTCTGTGTGTGAGTGTGTGGCTCTGTCTTTTTCTATCATATATTCTATTGAAATGTACAGATTTTATTCCAAATTACATTTGAAATTGAAGAAGAAACATTACGAAACGAAAGCCACTACCAAAATAGTATTATACTTTAGGGGTAGTTGAGAGATAGTTTGATAGGTAGAAGATTCATAACAACACAAATACGCTGGCGCGACTGGGAATGTTGTACGGCTATATCGTATCGGCTATCAATATTTGGCGTAAAGTAATTCTATCACTACTATTGCATTTCATGCAATGAGTGACAGTGCCGGAGGCTGAATCTCCCACTCTGTCCGTTCCTAACCTTTCCCCTTTCTCATTCCTTCCCTCCTATCCCTTTGGTTGACAACGCGTAAGTTATACATCAAGTATCGCAAGCGTTCATAGGTTGCGGTGACTTACCATCATCCGGACCATATGCTTGTTTGTAGCCAACATTTGGCATTTAGAATTCTGGTAAAAATTGGCAGATGTATTCTTCCATAAAGGTAATCTACCGTGAGTTTCGTGTTCTTTACGCGGCTACACTTACCAGTAACATAATTGTACTGGCGTCATGCCAGAACGGTTTCATCTCTAAATGGAGATGTACATAATTTAATATGGCCGCTTATGTCACGATTGTTGTTTGTATATTGCTCACTTGGTATCAACGATTTTAGAAATGGATCTGGAATGTTACAGTTAAAGTATCTATTAAAATATCTTCTTCGTCCTAGCATTATTCCCGGTATTTTATGTACCCAGGGTCTGCTTATTACTCTTATCCGGATTTGACAGGTTACAAGCGATTGCCATTTAACCTCTGCCCTAAAGGCGAACCAGAAACTCATTGGATAAGAGCAATTTACTTCTTAAGAATTTACGATTATTATCAGATGTTATGCGATAACAATCGGGATCGACAGCTTAAAGTGCTCTCCGAGGTACGGTGGGGGGACCCACAAGGATACACGCCCAGACCGAAACAGATATTTAAAAAAAACATCTGCCCGAGCGGGAATCGAACCCGCAACCGTCGACACAAAAGGCAGACTCGCTGCCCACAAAATACCTATACAAGTAAATAAGATTAAACTGGCTGTTTGTAATTCCAAATTAACAGCTTTTCACTAACTACATACGAAAGTATATACGGTACTTACATTAAAAAAACTTTTTTTTTATGTTAGAAGTTGGCAAACAAGCATACGGCCCACCTGATGGTAAGTTGCTGCCGCAGCCTATGAGCGCTTGCAGCACCATTAGTAGGTGCCACTCACGCGTTGCCAACCTCGAGATATTAGTTCTTAAATCTCGTTCGCCCAGTAATTTCACTAGCGTACAATGCCCTTCATACCGGAACACAGTAGTGCCTAAACACTACTATTTGGCGGCAGAATATTGGACACTGCGGTGGTACCTACCTAGTCGGCCTCTTGCAACAAAAGACCTACCACCAGTGTGACTGATTGCACTGGTGGAATAATCTCTGTTGTGGCAGAGGTTATCCCAACAGCGGGCGATGGAGTCGTCACATCCCGACGCCTAAAAACTATTTTTAAAGTTTCTGTCTGTCTGTTTGTTCCGGCTAATTTCTGAAACGATTTTGAACCCGATTTTGACGGGACTTTCACTGACAGTTGGCTGATATTATAAGGAGTAATTGAGGCTACTTTTATAAGGGTTTCGTGCACAAAAGATTATTTTTTATTGGTAAATCAAAAACTAATAATTTAAACATTAATAAAAGTTTTTCTTACAAAAGAAAAAACTTGGAAAAAAGGGACAAAAATAATCTGACTGGAGGCATTTGGACTCAAACCGGGAAAAATAAGGATAAAACGATATTTTCTAAAATTTAATCCTAAATAGATCGATTCATCACTCTGAAGTATATATATATTGTATTGCTCATACACACACACATTGTATTGCTCGTTTAAAGGTATCAGATAAATATTACTGTTTTATAAAGGTATAATTGCAATAATCTAATTCAATTAAAACATTGATTGCTTATAGTCATATTGTGTCAAACACATATCTGTCATTTCATTCAATTCAGCATAACTCTTTCAATATAAGTTGAACCATGCGCAGTAACACATTTTTCGGTCTCAACCGAATGCGGAATGATGGGGCGCGCGTAACTATAGCAACGCGGCGACGCCTCGGTACAATTATAAAAATACACGTTATTTTTGTCAAGTGTGTGAACATTTAATTTTATTTTAAGATAAGGTGTCATCCCAATAAGTGACAGTGATTAAAAATGTACATTAACTATTTTTTTATATACCTTTTTTGTATACTATTTATGTGTTTTATTCTATTTAAGTAATAAATAATGAATATAATTTAGAAGAAACAATAACTATATCATATACTTAATTCAGTTTTCCCACTTTATAAAAAAAACGATTTAAATAAGACGAAATCAATAATTTTGTCTAACATTTTTGTCCATGATTGTACCTGCGCAGAAGCGGCCATTTTAGTTCATTTTAAATTGAGAGAGCTATAACATAGTACTAATAGGATACTGTTGTACGTAATTAAGTCTATCTTTATAGTTTTATATTTATTAAAATATTATCTAAATATATAACCCTCCGGCAGTCGGAAAAAAAACTTTAACTTACGTTAGGTAAATCAACATACAAAAACAATACAATTAATCTTACAATTAACTCTTATCGCGAATCCAATGACGACCAAAAACATATAAAAAGCTGCTTTATTTCGTATCATGACATATATATTTATACGTCATGCTCATATAAAATTTGAATCAATTTACTGTCAAAATTGAATAAAACTATTACTAAAAATGGTAAGTCCGCTGGACCTAAAACACTTCCTTGTACACACCGTGACTCAGTTCACGCGTGAATTTTATATTTAGTCATGATAATTGTTTAAATAACTGTCTGATTAATAAAAATAAATTTAATATTAATTAAATGGATTTACCAAAACCACAAATAAAATGAAACTAGTAATAACGCGATAATATTAAACATATACGTACAGGCTAAGGTTTTTCCTCTAAAACAATGTTATCAACCCTAATAGACGGCTGGAGTACGTGAATGTGGCCTGATTACGTATAGCTTACTCATGGAAAACAAGTATGTATGGTTTTTGATGACGTAAGTATATGTAACAAGGCCTGAGATGTGTCTTGACGTTATCTTTTTTTTAGGGTTCCGAACCTAATGGGTAAAATGAGATCCAATTATTAAGAGACCGCTCTCCATCCGTCTGTCTTTCACTAGGCTGTATCTCATGAACCGTGAAAGTTAGACAGTTGAAATTTTCACAAACGATGTACTTCCCTTGCCGCTATAAAAAATACTAAAAATAGACTAAAATATTTAAGGGGGCTCCCATTCCATAAACGTGATTTTTGTATTTACTGGTACGGAACCTTCATGCGCGAGTCCGACTCGCACTTGGCCGGTTTTTTCATTTCATGACCGTTGGTAAACAAGCGCACAGTCCACATGAATGTCAATGCACTCTATGAACGCTGGAAATATCACATGCGCATTGACAACCCACGGGATAAAAGAGAGGGGATGTTAAAAGGAAGGCTGAGATTGGGCCTCCGCTACTCTCACTCATCGCACATAACGCAACAGTACAGATACTGCTACTTTACGCCGATTTTCTGTGGGAAGGTAAAATTTCTCCTGCCAAGCCAGTCCATGTTTCGTGATTGGAGGAGTATGGCTCTACCACAGCTACTAATATCAGACAATCTCTCGTCTGTCTTATTCTTTCTAGCTTTATTCTCGGTAATACGAGTATTTTTATTAGTTACTAGTTTTTACATGGAGCGATTGCCACCTGACCTCCGCAACCTTAAAGTAAAAGAGGAAAACCAGTAAGTCATTGGATAAAAGCAATTTATTTATCAAGAGTTAACGATTATTATCAGATGTTACGTGATAACAACCGGGACCGACAGCTTAACGTGCTCTCCGAGGTACGGTAAGGAGACATACAAGGACAAACGCCCAGACCAAAATAGATATTTGTAAGATAAATGAAAACTTGTGCCCGAGCGGGAATCGAACCTGGAATCGTCGAGGCTTAAGGCAGATTAATGTCCACAGCGCCACAACGGGACTTCAGACAATCAGTCCTTATCATTATATAACTTGCTTGCTCGTATGCATTAGTGTTGCTAATTCGTAAGTAAAAGATTCTTATGTATTAATAAGCGCTACACACTCAACGGCTCTCATTAGGATAGTTACATCCTGTTTCGGGGGTTCGGAAACATACACAATGATAAGGACAAACACACTCAGAGCGGAGAATATACCTTATGGTCAATACAAACATCTGCTCCGAGTGGAAACCGAACGCGCGACCTGTCGCGCTTAAGGCTGGGTCGGTACCGCTGCCCCACAAGCTCGCCAAAAAGGTATTTTAGGCGCAAATATTCTAAGTTCATGGACGATAGATCATCTGCTCTGAGAAGAAATGGAACCCGATACCTGTGGCACTTAAGGCAGGTTCGCTACCGTTGCGCCACAACGTCGTCAAAATAGTACAATGTACAGTATGAAGAACCGGAAATCTTAAGAAAAAACATTAGGCAAACCTGTCAAACACAAAGTCATATTTGCTACAGTTCGAAATATTTATACAACTTTGTAAAGAATATTAGCAATGCTATAGAGCCTCAATAGCTAAACGGTTAAAGGGTCGATTGTCTCCCTTAACGTGAGAGTCTTATTAGAAAGAAAGAATTAATTTATTGGGACACAACAGGAAGAAACTAAACTTAAACATTAAAAAGCATTATAGTTGTAAAGAAACAAAACAATTTAACAATAATGTAAACAAATTAAACATAATTAAATCTTAATCCTAAAAATTATTTCTATTACTAAAAAAAATTAAAAATAACATAAACAAAACAATAATAAAAAATATTGAGACGCTCATAGTTGGGTGCGCTCACTGATCGGTAAACGATCGGTGGGTTAAGCAACTTTAGGCGCCGACAGTCACTAACTGGGTGATCGCATAGTGATATTTTAACGGAGCATCTCCGTGCTTCGGAGGGCACGTAAAAAGTCGGTCCCGGGTGTTATCAATTTGTCGAAAAGTCAAGTCAGAGGCCTACGGGCGACCTGAACAACTCTGACACTAGGCTGGCCAATAACCACTCGATAAGAAGAAGACCGGCTATTTGGCAGTGCCAAAATTCAGCTGTTTTAGTGATTCTCTGAAAAACAAAACAGGCTGTTGATTGTTGTTGTTGATAGTAGAAAAGTGATTTTTTTTATGTAAGTACCGTAGATATCTATTTTTATAGACACTTCAATTTTATTTATTTATATAGATGTTTAGCAAAAATGTTCATAAACTTGTTCAAAGGATAATTATCCTTTTTAGTCGTAAATAAAATTTAATTTTGATTGGCAAAGTCTGTCAGTTCTATCTGAAAACTATTATATATAGCTGAATCGTAGTACAGACTGTTTATTTAATGTAAAACATTAATAGTGTCAGTGCCGTGTCTTGAATACAAGGGTTATTAATAACGGTAAATTTTATAAATTTTATGTTATAATTTAATTTTTGGATAGTTAAAATGTACTTAAAGTTCTTATAATGATTAAAATAGACAACTTATGAATGTATATGTTTAATTGTTATTAAAACAACGATAGACCATTTTATATCTGGGGGCACGACAGTGACCTCGCCAAGTCGAGCAAAAAAGCGCAACGGCCGTACTATCCTTTTCTCGAAGCAGTTCAGGCCATTTTCGACCTCCTATAACTTCTTTGTGGATAAAACTAAAAGCTTGAATTTTCAATAACCAAGCTGGTATTGTATTAACACGGTATATTTGAAATTTTATTCAATTTGAAAAACTGATTTAAGAATTAAAAATTACTAGTCAAAATTTATTAATTTTGTTACTCACTTACTGAATGATCATCAAAACTGTAAGGAATTTCTGGCAGATATGGAGGCTTCAAATTTAGAATAGAATTGGTGTTTAGTGTATAAATCAAGGAAAATATAAAATATTTTGTAGTTTCGGTCCAGTTTTCACCAACGGCATAAATAACTTTGTATTCCTATACAAATGTAAAGGATTACAAAGTAACATTTGCAGTTAATGAATCAGTGTACCTGTATAGTCTGTAATATATGTATAATATAATGGAATAATAGGTGTAGATGGGTACCTACATAATATACGATTAAATTCAAGAAGTAGGTAGAAAAAAGCCATGGTTATACACAAGATCTTACCACTTTTTGTAGTAGAAGAACTGCTTTGCGAAGCTTGGATTTTTTTTTACATTTTGTATTTTCGATGGTAATGACTTTTCTAATTAACGTTCGTAGGCATTTATTAATTTTGACAAATTTAGTTTCGTGTTTTTTAGATAATATTGATATTAGTGCTCCTTTTATAATACCGGACTGGATTGGACTTAAAAACTGATACCTAGGTATATATTTTTGATGACGTTGTGGCGTGGTAACGATGTGGTAACGAACCTGACATAAGCGTCATAGGGGTGCATTGTGGGTGCGTTTCCCGCTCGGAGCAAATCTTTATTTTAAGTATACAGACATGTGTTCCGGTCTGGGTGTGTTTGTCTTAGTAATTGTATGTATATACAGGATATCACTAACATAATGGGGGCCGTTGGGTGTGAAACGTTAATATAGGTACATATTTATATTCTATTTTAGGCAGTTCTGTCTAACGCTATTGAAAAAATACGTAATTAAAATGTTTTAAAAATTCAATTGTATGACGTCTCGGTTGGAATAAAATATACATAAATCAGATTTTATGTGTTATTATTGTTAAACTAAAACATTATACACACTTATCCGTATCGGCGCTTACTAAGAATTCCATATCTACATTTTACAATCAGATCCGGCCACGTGTAGCTGAGGTAGAGTTGTAATTCTTTTCGTTATATATATTAAATATACTTATATATTGTTTAGAAAGTTGGAAAGCCGTTTCTCAAGTTCTCTTCCCGGATATGAAACTTTTTCCAATAAAAAGGGAAATAATCGGTATAAAAATATTCTACCATGAAAAAATCATACATTAAATAAGCGTTAAGATCAGATAAGTGCTTTCGGAATTCATGGCAGACCAAAATTGTGACACGGGTATTATAGTTAGGCGTTAAGCTCCCAAAAACTACAAAATGACTTGATAGATTAGTTTTTCTTTTCTTTATTTACCTCAGTACTGGGTGATCAACAGGTTAATAGATAATAATAATAAACACTAGACACTCATCGCCCCCATTAGTAATATCCTGCATCGGGGTCTGGCAACACACACAAGGATAACGACAAACACGCCCAGATCACATATGACTGTAGGGTTAGTACAAACTTTTGCCCCGAGTGGAAATCGAATCCGCGTTCTATATCTTGAAGACTTCAAGGCTGATTTGCTACCGCTGCACCATAACGGGTTTAATTCTAAATTCCATTTACATGTTATTCTTACAACAAACAATATCTCTTTGTGTATTATCTTTCATTCAATAAACATTAATGACAAATCAATATACAATTCATATTTAATTTAGATTCTTATAAATCACTTAAATATCCATAATATAGTATACGTGAACGGCCTTCAATATGAATCAGCTGTATCAAGCATTATTAAAGATATTTAGTACGCGTCTTAGTTTCGTAAGAGCGAAGCGTTGTTATACGCATTTTATTCACTTGTTAATTAATTGCGAACGCTTGCTGATAAATGTGGTTATGTATTTAAACTATGTAAAATACTTGAAACTGTGTATTGAAAATGTATTCTTTTGTATATACATTTTGTTCACACAATACAGAGTAATATCGATAATGAAAAGTGATTATCAGTTGTAACTGTATTTAGTCACTGTGTTACTTTAGTGTTGTATCGTGCGGTGATCGGATAAGCAAATTTTTCATACATGTAAGTCATATTTTAATACAGGCAATAAAAGCAGGCACTTTTGATTTTGATTTGTTAAAAGTTAAATTAATTTTAACAATACAGCGATACAAAATCCTGCTGATATTTAGATGTGAAATTTTGTATGTTCGGATATTTAGATATATGAATCCAGCATAACAAGTACAATAATGTGAGCGAAGTCGCGAGCGTTGCTAGTAAAGAATAAAAGTACAAATGAAAAATAATGTTTCATTAAAAAAACGTACTTTTTATAAACAAAACAAAGAATATTTTAGAATCAAATTTTATATACTAGCCAACTTAAAATATTGCGATGTTTATTTTTTTCTAAATTTTATTCCATCTAGCAAAATAAAAAATTCAATAGGTTAGCTCAAAAATCCTAAAACTAAATTATAAATTTTTAACAATCCGTCGAAGTTGTACACGTAATGTACAAAGGAGTATTTCGTAAAATTGTTTAAAGTTTTTTTAAATGAAATCTCTTTTCGATTTATTGAATATTTCATAGCACGATTTAGTACAAATCGTCACGTAACCAAATGCCGTATGCTGTGTGTGTGTGTATCGAGCCTACTACAAGCAAATGAGCACACGAGTGATTGCGCAGCCGGGTGCGCCACTCTCTCTCTCTCTCTTTCTTTCTGTCCTGGTCTCTTTTTTATAATTAAAGATTTCATTTCGAAGGAACTTCGGTGTCTCTGACCACACATTTTTTTTGTATAAGCGATAATTAACTAATTACAATAAATAACGTTGCCCATGACTTCGTGACCCGAGATTTAAATAAACACTTGAAAACAACTTAAAAAAATATTTGCGTAACTACTTCCCATTCAAAACAAAATAAAAAATAATATAACGGATGGTGACAAAACAAATGGGCCGAGTTCTAGAAGAAAATAATGGCTGCATAATGTTCCGAAAACTGAAGGCCTTAGATTAAATAGTACAAGCGAAGATGCACCTATGTCGTTTTATTCATAAAATGCTATTTGACTTTTGCTAGTAAAAAAAAAAGAAAACATTTATATTTTTTTAGATATTTGTCAATTTACTGTTTCTTCAAGTTTTTGTCTGTCTGTTTTGTCAAGTAATAGTACGTTTACGCAGTACAGCCATCCTCATCTCGACCGGGGAAGTTCTACCCTCTCACAGAAATTCGGCGTAAAGTAACAGTATCCGTACTCTTGCGTTTCGTGTGACGAGCTAGAGCGCCGGTCTATCATCCACCCCTTCTGTTCCTTTCCTTTTTTTCCCTTCTCACCCTTCCTCCTATCCCTTAGTTTGGCAACACGCATGTGATACTTCTAGTATCGCAAGCGTTCATAAGTTGCAGGAACTGTTTACCATCAGGCGGACCATATGATTTTTTGATACTATCACTGTCAACATAAAGAAAAAATCATACCATTTGCCTTTTCTTCAATGAGTAAAATACTTTCCGGTCTCCACCTTTTTTCCTTCATTTTTCTCTTACTCTCCTTAACTCTGGTGGCAACATATTCTATACATATATATATATATATATAGAAATATTTCTCAAATTGCTATTGAATACAGTGTACGGTAACAATTTTCTATTAATCAGGCAGTAACTAGATTGTTCTTGCCTTGTAAAAGTATTTCAGACCCCTTATTTGTGAGTAATAGAATCTTAATGATTTCACCAGTCATATATTTTACCTTTATGTACTACTTTTTGTCATATCATGATAATATTTTTCTATATCATCTACTATAATTTATTTCGTCGTCTTCATTAATATCAATTTAGAAAATTTCGCTGAAATATATGTTGTTGTAAAGGAAGATATATGATTGATTGACGTCAGGTTGTTGCTTACCATTTGTTAAATTTCCACAGCGTCATATATTATAAACACATTAAATACAAAATATAAGAGTTATATAGGTAAACATTGATTATTCTATTTTGAACTGAGAAAATGGCAAATTCATTAGTAAGCTATTTTATTTTTACTATCATTATAATTTTAAACAAGACTTTGACTTAATTGATAGAAAGCAATTTTATTCCTTCCTAGCATTATTTCCGGTATTATATTCATCCAGGTTCTGCTTATTACACTTATTACACTACTATTACACAAAGCGATTGCCATCTGATCTCTGAAACCCTAAGGGTCAACCAGTAACTCATTGGTTAAGACCAGATTACCTACCTGAAAGAAAGCAATTACTGTAACTTTACTAGCAACACTAAAAGCGTGTCATTGCTTGGCACCAGAAATGAAGGGCAAGATAAGAGAGGTGTGAAAATGATAGAGATGATACATGTGAAAGTGGAAATAATACTTTTATTATCAAATAGTTTTGAAAACATCGCAGATGTCATACCATTTCCAAAATACTCTCTGTTCTCAATAGAAAACAAAGGTTATTTTTTTATCATAGAGCGAACTTGCGCAGACTCTTTGGCAGGTCATTTTTCTAATATTACAAAATTCAATATTTCATTTCTAACTTTGCGCTTGGCAGATATTAATGTGATTTTCACATATATGTTATATAGCATTATTTATCGATATCCTAGTTATACAATGAATGATACATCATTGTTAATAATACTATTAATAAACTGTAATCATAATTGTATCGTTAAACTATTTTTTATAAAACAGACTTTAAACAGAAAACTTTTTTTTGAAAAACTTTTAAGTGGAGATTCGACAAATGGACGAAAATTGAAAGTGACATTTTAAGGACGTGACCCATTTTGACATATATTGACGACGTTGTGGGGCAGCGGCAGCGAACCTACCTTATATAAATATTAAATATGTTTGTATAGACCATGCAAGCATATTCGGTCGGGTGTATTTGTCCTTGTCTTTGTATATGTTTCCCAACCCCCGACAAAGGATATCACTGTCCCAATGGGGGCCGTTGAGTGTGTAGCGCTTATTTATTTATTTCTTTGCATAGCAGGAAAAAAAATATAACGTAGAGGAAAGAGAAAGAAAGCTAAAGAAAGCTATATATCTATATATCGTATTGTGTACGATGCTGAATGTTGTTTTTCAAAATTTGTTTGTTTGTTTATATTGTCTTGGCGTCGGGATGTGACGACCCCATCGCCCACTGTTGGGATAACCTCTGTCACAATAGAGATTATTCCACCAGTGCAATCAGTCATACTGGTGGTAGGTCTTTTGTTGCAAGAGGCCGGCTAGGTAGGTACCACCGCAGTGTCAAATATTCTGCCGCCAAATAGTAGTGCTTAAGCATTACTGTGTTCCGGTTTGAAGGGCATTGTACGCTAGTGAAATTACTGGGCGAACGAGATTTAAGAACTAATATCTCGAGGTTGGCAACGCGTGAGTGGCACCTACTAATGGTGCTGCAAGCGCTCATAGGCTGCGGCAGCCACTTACCATCAGGTGGGCCGTATGCTTGTTTGCCAACTTCTAACATAAAAAAATACATCAAGATATTTGTAATAGCTTCACGCAAATATTTAACTTATCAACTTATGATACAATTCTTACAGTTTCATAACTCGAGATTCAATATAAGTTTCGTTTCATGTAAAACATTTAGTGAACTCAGAAATAGTATAGTTTGATTTACTGTAGGCGTGATGGACGTAGCGAGGTAGAGACCCCCCCCTTGTCTCTCCTCCTGGACCTTGATAAATACTGAAGAATGAATATAATGCATTTTGGACCTATTTAACTAATAACTATTGAAGAATGTCATCTCAGTAATTTTGATACACAACCCCCTCCCGGGAACTAAATTAAGATGTTGCCCTCCCTTTGGGCAAAAACTGGCTACACCCTCGGGAATAATGTTAGTTAAATAAATAAATACTACTTTTTCCGTTGGAGTTACAATCCTTTGAGAATCCTCTTCTAAGATCTTCCTCAAGTTCAACTACGCCTCAGGTCTATCTCCAAACAATCTTGCCATGACTTTTTCACTCTGTTTTGTTACGTTGTCCACTTCGTCAAAATCGCGGCTTTCGAGTATAGAACCTATTTAATACGTTGGGTTAGATAAAACCTGGAATGAAATGGAATACTGGTAAAACCACAGGCGTTGTTATAAATTAATACATCATACAAATTAATAAATTTTGCGAGTGATAAATAATATAGTGATAAAACAAAGGGCGCCTATTTTGTTGTAGGCATAGTGAAACTTTAACTATAATTTTTTTTTTAAGAATATTAGCAATGCTTTTTTTAAGTCACTTCTAATATTCATATTGCTCCTCCAAATAAGCTCGTAGCTCACGCTAGGAATGGGTACGATAATAGCCCAAGGGATTCAGGATCGAACACGCATCTCTCCGCGTTAACGGATCGAAGTAGACCCTTCTACCGTTGAACTATTGAGGCTTTTTAATTAATGTGTATCTGTGGCCTCATCTTAGTTATATTACAACACTTTTTGCATTTATGGGAAAAATTGACCCATTGTTTTATATCTAATTGCCGTCACAAAAAAATAAAATTATCTTTATTAAACTCAGAAGTTTTTTTTATTTAATTATAAACAGTATTTTTGTTAATGTATACCTCACTTTACCATTATTCCCTATTTTTCTAAAGTCTATTTATTACTTTTTATCCAGATGATGTCAAGGGTTACTAATTTGATCCCCACAACAATAAGTTTTTATAGCAAACTACCTATCGAAACATTATGATTGTAATCAGATGTTATGTGATAATATTGGGGACAGCTTCACGTGCTCTCCGAGGCACGGTGGGGATACAAGCAAAACGCCAAGATCGGTAGATCAGAGAGGCCGTCGATAGGCAGGTTTGCGGCTAACAAATCTGAGAGATAATATTTACTTATACTTATGTAAATATAAATAATATTTTTTATGACGTCATTTCTAATAAAAACGCATTTAAATGTTTTCCTCAGTATTACCTTTTTAGGGTTCCGTAGCCAAATGGCAAAAACGGAACCCTTATAGTTTCGTCATGTCCGTCTGTCCGTCCGTCCGTCTGTCCGTCCGTCCGTATGTCACAGTCATTTTACTCGGAGACCATGCGCTCAATCAATACGAAATTCACTAAATAGGTGTATTCTATGAACCGCACAACGATTTTGTAATGAAATCTTAAAATATATAAGAATTAAGGGTAGCTGCCCATACATGTAACTGAGTGTTGAAAAAAAATTTCAACGTATGCCAACGTGTGAGGTATCTTTGGATAGATTTAAAATGATAAAGTTAAGAGGTTTACTTATGACTTTTTCATTAAGTCAGTAGTTGTTGAGATATTAGCTCCTAAAGTCGTAAAAATTGTGTCCCCCTCTAACTTTTGAACTATGAGATTTAAAATTCTGGAAAAATTTGTGCTTGTAGAATACCACATGAACTTTCATCCAAATTTAGTTTGAAGAACATAGGTGAATAAAATTTTGAGATATATAAGTTGTTCCCATAACTTTGTTTTTCATATTACTTTTAATAATTACTATGAATTTACCAACTTATTTTGCGGTCGATTTTAATTCGTTATTATTTTTTAAGTCCTCAACATTCTTCATAACCCAGCTGCGGAACCCTTTAGTTTCAACTGTGCGTGGTGCACAGCGCACTTGACGGTTAATTTTTTATACTGATTACAATTCTTTAATGTTTGATATTTTTGCTGAATTAATAATATGTTAATAGTGATGCTAATAAATAAAAATGGATTATAGATTTTATTTTCGTGTTTTTATTAAATTATTAAAATAACGCTTCAAATGATGCGATTCAAATGACGATCAAAACTGAGCTACAACGCTATTTCGTACCATGGCATATATATTTATACGTCATGCTCATAGAAAAAAAATTGTCCTTTTATATGCGGTACGGCAATAATTTTCTATATGGTGAAATATTGATGTACCCATCATTGCTAGAATGACTTCCTTTTCAGATATTGTCTTTCTAATCCAACGTATTAAATAGGTTCTATACTTCGTCATGAGCCAACATATAAATAATTATATATATATAGTTCCTATAGTCAATTCAAATATTTGTAACTAAGGCGGATTTTTTACGACTGCGCCAAACGGTCAGCAATAACATCAAAGTAGTATTAAAAATCTTTACAATATTATGTTGAATCATTATTAAAACTATAAATGATTTTACTACCACTACTATGTTTCTAACAAATCCGAGTACATCATTAATAAACATTTAATTTATAAAAAAAACTGGCCAAGTGCTTGTCGGACTCACACATGAGGGTTTCCGTACTATCGTAGAGTAAAATATCAAGGTTCTTGAATGAGGCCTCTTTAATTTTGATTTTTTGAAAATTCCGATACGACGAGCTCCAATAGGACAAGTGCCCAGACAGCGACAGATATTTATAAGAGCAAATTACTGCTCCGAGCGGGAATCGAACCCACAACTGTAGAGACTTAAGCTAGACTCGCTACCAACACGCAACAACGGTAGTAATTAGCGCCTAGCGTTAATAGTTTTGCAGAAAATAATTTATATCAGTTGTCTGTTATCTATACATGCAATGAATAACATATTATTAGTAACAGATAAAAAAATTAATGTAACAAGATTGACCATTTATTAACGAAGTAATAATATTCAGAAGGGAGTATTGGCTAACTTCAGAACCGTTTCTTAAACATGTCCTCGGATCACCCGTGGCACGAGCGCAACGTAGATCCCTATAGAGATTTTGAAATCGATTTGATATCCAAAAATTTGTAGCGCCTATCCAAAAACTATTTCCGGATGGCAGATGGTTTTGCCATCCGAATACTCTGATCAGATCTGGCTAGTATTTATAAACAAATAAATAAACGCTACACACTCAACGACCCCCATTAGGATATTGATATCCTGTGTCGGGGGTTCCGGAAACATACACAACAAAGACAAATACACTCAGACCGGAAAACATGCTTGTATGGTCAATACAAACATCTGCACCGAGTGAGAGTCAAACCCGCGACTGAGGTTCGCGTCGTCATTTATACAGACAGAGATGAAAAACCAACGTCAGGCGTTCTAAGCACGTCCTGCAAGACCCTGACGATAAGATTACGTTAGATAATGCCCCTTATACACACGCACACCACGCCGTCGTCGTTGGCGAGGACGAAGTCCTTTGTTTCGCACTTCGCGACGCGCTCAAACCGTCGGGTGAGTCCATGGATTAGAATACGCTTGGAGCGTTGAGTCCATTCCCGATAACGTCTATAGCAGTGGTTCGACCTCGGAGGAGGCTGTCCCATTTTGTCGACTAGGTCTCAGTACCCAGCCACCCCCTCCCGGTGACGCCTTTAAGGCCAGTAAGACCAACAGCAATACACAATCAAAATAAGGTGGAACCAAGTACAACTGTTAATTCATAATAATATTCGCAATTAGTTAATACTGAACCCATCTATTTATAAAGCGAGTTAAATGCGTTAAGACATTCTCGACAGTAAAGGCTATGCTAGAATAAAAATATCAAGTTACTCTTACATTTTTAATTAAAACTTAATTTTATTATTTTATAACCACAGGGGCCATGGGAATGGCCAACTTACCTATTACGTTTCGTGAGATACAACCAACTTGACGGACGGACAGTGTAGGCTTACTAATAGGTTTCCATTGGTACCCTTTTGTACGGAACCCTAAAAACCGAAGCAATAATATAGTAAGAAAGACATAGTTCAGTCCGTTTACACTCAATCACATGCGTGTACGCAACACTGCGCGTTCAAAGTACAGAATTACTGCATATAGCTTTGCAGTCGTACGTTTAGCTCTTGTACGTCGGACGAGGTCCGTTTATTTATACACTGTGATTTTAAGATTCAGTATTGATTCTTAGTTTTCGTGCTTTTTAATCTTTGGATTCTCAATAAATTCAGTTCAAAGGTAGGTAAAATATTTTTTTTATAATAGCATTTTAAAATATATTCTGATAAAGTGTTTTATATAATTATTTTGGTATCATATTTAATTGACTTTGCAATTATTTATCTATCACACAGCATGTGTATGTTTATAACCTCGGTGTATGTAAAAATAAATAAATAAACGCTGCACACTCAACGGCCCCCATTAGGATAGATATATCCTATGTCGGGGGTCCGGAAACATACACAATGCCAAGGACAAATACACCGGTAAACATGCCTGTTGCGCTTAAGGCAGGTTTGCTACCGCTGCGCCACAAAGTGGTCAAATTTTGATGATTTTTTTTACGTAGCCATAGGGATCGCTAAGTGAAGAAGATTTATTTATACATCTATCTGTGTAAAAAATAAAAAATATCTACTAGTTTCAAATTGTACGTATGGACTTCATTTTGTACAACTATACTTGGCCCACAGACGCGGTGACGCACATTTTAAGAATATTAATAATATTATGTTCTTTTAATGAAGGCCAAGAAAAAAAAAAAATTGAGTATTTTTTTGTGTCGTGCATTTCCGTATTCCTGTAAGTTCAAGCATCATAATTATCATAATCATTTTACGATAATAGTTTAAAAACAAACCCCAGTATCGTATAAAACTAAGAAGATATCAAATAAATTTCATATATGGAATTTTGAACTCTGTTGCTATTCAGTTTATGAACGAAGTTTGCTTGAAATGCTTTCAAATTTTAACCATACCTGACTTACAAAATTGAACATGCAAATTTCATTCTTAGATAGAGGCACGTAGCCGCCCCGTTGATCTAGTAAACAAACTTTGCATACAGATACTGAGGTGAGACCCACTACAAAGGAGGTTCTGCTAGGATTTGCTACTAAAATTAAATTATCCCTAAATAATGCACCCAGGTCTGACCCATCTAGTGTCTAATCAAAGACAGTAAAATCATCGTCACTGAGGCCTTGAAACGTTGTTATAATATATACCATACATAATTTATGAAAATTTAATTTCTAAAAAGATTCGACTCTTGGTTCTACATCAATGATGGTCAAACCTCCTAAAGGTCTTTAGGGCATGCATACATACAAAAAAAGTAGATTAAAAATTGATTCCGAAAAGGTTCTTCGTTTTTATTTTTCTATCTTTATATACTTCATTTCTAAACACCTTATTCCTTGATATGAGTTTAAGGCAAATGCGCGTCTCTTCATTAAAAATTAAGGTTCTGGAATTAGTACAAAAAAAAACGTCAAAATTCGTGCCTGTCGATGCACAATAAGGTTCGGAAGGATTTTAGATCTTAGATGTGCACTGCGTTAATTACTTTTTTTTACGTCACTAAATTGGCAAGCAAGCGTACGGCCCTATGGTAAGCGGTTGCCGTAGCCTATGAGCGCTTGCACCAACAATATTAGTGGGTGCCACGCACGCATTGCCAACCTCGAGATATTGGTTCTTAAACCTCCTCTGCCCAGTACGTTCACTACATCAAAACACAGTAATGCCAAAGACACTACTGTTTTACGGTAGAATATTTGACAATGCGATGGCTCCTACCTAGCCGGCCTCTAACAATAAAAGACCTACCACTAGATAGACTTATTGCACTAGTGGAATAATCTCTGCTGTGATAGATATTTCAAAAGCGGGCAATGGGGTCGTCACTTCTCGTCTGTGCAATAATATTAGATATATAATACAATATCAGATTATTTTTGAATTACATAGTTTTATTTCATCAATTGGTTCATAGAACAATGGAGGAGGTTGTGACATACGACGAAATGTTGGTCAGTCTAAAATGCTTTCCCGATTTCTGGCTCGTGAACTGTGATATCAACAGAAAACAATCTTATTAAACGTAATATAACAGGTTTTAACTTTACATTATATCATATCAAAAAAGTCTCATCATGATATTCTGACGTAAAATTATATTTATAAGCAACACAAGACAATGGCAGTCATTAAATTAGAAAAAGAAACAAAAAAACTAAATTCCCATGAGAATTATTTTATATTACGAACTATTATACCGTTTAAAATAAATGATCTATACAAATAAAAAAAAATTGAAGTGTTCATTTGTAATTCCAAACTAACAAATTTTCACTAAATGCATATGAAAGTCTATACGGCACTTACGTAAAAAAGTTTTTTTTTGTCTGTGTGTCTGTTTGTTCCGGCTAATCTCTGAAACGGCTTTGAGTGTGTAGCGTTTATTTATTTATTTAATGCTCAGCATTCCACCATCATTTTTGTCAAGGCCAGTAGAACCAACAGCAATCATTTAAAAAATATACATATATTATTTTCATTATTTACATAACAATAAAATTATTTTCAATTAAAAAATGACTTTACATATGTAATTACAATGAGTTAGTTTTTTAAATTTAATTAGATTTTCATTGTTTCTTTTATTGTGTCAATTACAAGTAGCCTACAATGTATTATACATTCTTGGTCTAATAATTAAACTGCTATTCGAATTTTTACCATCATTACGTGATGTGCTATGTATATGTGATATTATAAATTTCTTTCCTTATTTAAGGCTTTTAATCAAACCTTAAAAGTATAACAACGACTTCGATAATTTTAGAGTATTATAAGGTATTCTTACGTTCGTAAATGGGTTTATATATACCTACATTTACCTTAAACACCACAGGTCGCGGGTCCTATTCTCGCCCGTAGTTATAATATGTTTGTATTGACCATGCAAGCATATTTTCAGGTCTGGGTATATTTTTCATGTATGTGTTTCCGGGCCCCCGACACAGGATACGCCTATTCTAATGGGGGCCGTTGAGTGTGCAACGTTTATCTATTTATTTATCTTCTTCCTAGCATTATATCCGGTGTTTACTCAGGGGCTGATTATACTCTTATCCTGATTACGGATTACTAGTTTTCACAAATCTGCCAACCCTGGAGAAGCTCCATCAACTTATACCGCCATCGCCGTTTTTCTATTGGGATACCAGGCGCACTGCGGGGTACCATCCATATCTGGTCGACATACCTAATATCCGAACTATGCGCTTTCGTTCGTCATTCATAATGCGCACAGCCAGGGACTGGAATGCTCTTCCGGCGTCTGTATTTCCGAACGAATACAACCTGAACCTCTTCAAGGTGCAAGTACATAGGCTTCTCATGAGTAAGCTCGCTCCAACGTAGACCTCATCTATGCTTTCGCGCTCGATGGAGGTCAAGAGCTTACCCATTTTTGAATAAAAAAAAAAAAAAAAAAAAGCCTAGCGAATCAGTAAATCATTCGATGAGAACAAAGTCTCAAGAGTTAACGATTATCATCATATGTTATGATAACAAAAGGGACCGACATCTTAACATAATCTCTGACCCACGGTGAGACCCACAAGGATAAACTCCCAGACCGAAATAGATATTAATAACCACCAATAATTCTAAGCGGGAATTGAAACCCACGACCTTCAAAACAAAGCAGGTTCACTAGCACGCTACAACAGTCATCAAAATAAAAAAAAAACTTAAAATAGCCTTACGTAATATTTCGATTTTTTATAGAACAGTATGCGACAAAAGATCTTAAAATGTTCAGTAACTGTAAATAATTATAGTGTAGGCGCAACTATGTTTAATCCCGCGTGGGGACATCAATAATGAACAATTGAGGTAATTCAAGGAAACATGCTCAAAGTGGAATACGATTAAATAATAATAATTACAAGTCAAGTGCGTTGTGCACCACGCACAATTGAAACTAAAGGGTTCCGCAGCTTGGTTATGAAGAATCTTACGGGCTTTAAAAATAGTAACGAATCAAAATCGACCGCAAAATAAGTTGGTAAATTCATAGTAATTATTAAAAGTAATATGAAAAACAAAGTTATGGGAACAACTTATATATCTCAAAATTTTGTTGACCTATCTTCTTCAAACTAAATGTGGATGAAAGTTCATGTGGTATTCTACAAGTTCAAAATTTTCCAGAATTTTAAATCCCATAGTTCAAAAGTTAGAGGGGGGACACCATTTTTACGACTTTAGGAGCTAATATCTCAACAACTAATGGCTTAATCAAAAAAGTCAAAATCAAACCTCCTTATCATTTTAAAAGACCTATCCAAAGATTTATCACACGTTGACATACATTGAAATTTTTTTTTCAACACTCAATTACATGTATGGACTGCTACCCTTAATTCTTATATATTTTAAGATTTCATAACAGAATCGTTCTGGGGTTCATAGAATACACCTATTTAGTAAATTTTGTATAGATAGAGCCAATGGTTTCGAGCAAAATGACTGTGACATACGAACGGCCGGACGGACAGACGGGCATGACGAAACTATAAGGGTTCCGTTTTTGCCATTTGTCTACGGAACTCTAAAAATGATACGTTTGTTAAAAACCAGCATTTAAAACTCATTAGGAATTTATGTATATCTATCATTATGTCATAATAATAGCTACACACTCAATGGCTCCATTAGGATATTCTGTGTAGGGGTCTAGAAACATATACAGGTACAAAGATACCAACTACCAAACCGAAACACATGCATATTAAGCAACAATTTCATATTAACTATATTTACAAAAAAATTACAACTGTCATGTCCACGGGTAGTAGTGACAAGAAAGCTGCATATCCCCACTGAAACACAATCCTGATACTGCGTGATACTGAATCGGCCCTAAATTTTTTTGGTTGGCAAACAATCATATGGTCCGCCTGATGGAAAGCAGTCACCGCAACCTATAAACAGTATGCGTTGGCAGTCCAAGGAACAGGAGGAACGGGATGAGAAGGGAAAAAGAAAGTTAAGGAACAGAGGGAATGGGATATTGGGCGTCCGGCGATCTTACTCATCGCACGAAACGCAACAGTACCTAATGATACTGTTACATGAAGCCGATTTTCTGTGGGAAGCCCTTCCCCGGTCGCGCCGGTCTTTTTGTGCTGAGAGAAGCATGGCTCTACCGTAAAATATGTGTAATTTAAAACAATTATTTATTATATTTTCTTCAACTTACAGCACAATATTGGTGGTAAATTGATAAAATGGTTGAAATCAGCAAGCAATTGTTCGACAGCACCTGTAGAGATTTACACTGCAGTGCCCTGGTACACCCGTGGAATCGAAATTGTTATCTTGGATTTTTATCAGGTGGAATAAATTCATGCATTGGTAGCGCTAAGTTTTATTTCATTATCCATTTGGTGAGTATCAAAATTATATTCATTTTCACGTTCATTGCAGTAAATGGTGAACTTTTTTCATCCTATATTTCGGCTTTGACAGGTTACAGTTTTTACATAGAGCAATTGCCATCTGAACTCTACAACCTTATGGATGAATATGTGTGGTGAATTCATTGGTAACAACTTTTCGAAGCCTCAATAGCTCAACGGTAGAAGGGCCGACTTCGCTCCGTTAACGCGAGAGTCGAGGGTTCGATCCTGACCCCTTTGGGCTATTGTCGTACCCACTCCTAGCGCAAGCTTCGAGCTTCTTTGAGGGGGCAATAGGAATATTAGTAATGCCTTGAAAAAGCATTGCTAATATTCTTAATAAAAAAAATAACTTCTTATTAAGAGACAAAATTTACATACATATATTATTTAAATAAATAGCAAATTATTTTTATATATGGAAACTTTATTTGGTCATTGTTTTTCTTTGATTTTTGTATTAAATTGTACTGTCTGTTTCCCAATAAAATAAATTAAATGAAATAAAATTGCTTATAAAGGTTTTAGTTAATTTTTGTATGGCAAAATTCTTCATTAAATTAACTTGTAAACTACCAGACGCTTGTAACAACACTGTTTTCAGGCGCAAAACTTAATGAAGGGCAAGAAAATGTTGAAGAGAAAGGAATTAATGAAGGCGGGTGAAAGTTATGTGAGGTCAACCGTTTTGGGCGCACTCATCAGCAGTACGTTGCCAGCATTAGCGTGTTTATTTAGGTAAATATACTCTTAACTATATCTGACTCAGGAGAAACAAGTTTATATCGACTATGTTATATTATGATGGTGTAAAAATACAAACAAATAAAATGCGCTGACCCCTTAAAGCTTTAGGGTAAAGGGACTGGGAATAAAATAAAGATATTAGAGTTTTAGGCTTCCGATGTTGTAATCTAACATGGAAAATATATTTGAATTTGGATCGTAAGTACATCATCAATATATATGGAAATAACTTTATAGAATAATCGCCTTAATTATCTTTGAGTTAAAGACGAAAATCTTTTGCATATATAAGAATTATGTATAAAGGTTATATATTGTTTTTTGAATAGAACATTAGTCTTTATAGCGTATAATTTAAAGACCATTGTCCAATACATTTATTGAGGTACTTGCTATAATTTTTCTTGTAGAGATTGTTAGGTTTTATTTTCGTTACGGAATTTCTTGATTCGTTCGACGCGCTTAAGGCCTGCGATAAAAGGTATGCAGTAGCTTAATAATTAAAAGGCTTCATTATATTTCAGGTGGCTTCAAGGAAGGAAGTTCAATTATTACACTTACTTTATGATTCCGAATATAATAAATGGAGTGTTTATACTTTTAGAACCACCAAAAAGAAGAGGTCTTGTTTTTAATTTATTTTGTAATTTGGTAAGGATGATTATTAGTATTATCACTGTAATGTTGGCTAAGAGAATAAAACAGGCTTTCTGATTATATCCAGTGACGTAGTGTAAGCAACCAGAGCACGTCAGCACTTGCTCACGGTTAGAGCACGACTGACTGCCTGACAGCTCGGGCGCTACACACTACAATCATATTAGACATACTGTATTTTTTTATGTTACTAAGTTGGCAAGCAAGCATACCCACCTGATGGGAAGTGGTTGCCGTAGCCTATGAGCGCTTACAACAAAATTTGTAGGTGTCACTCACGCGTTGTCAACTTTGAGATATTAGTTCTTAAGTCTTCTTTAGCCACTAATTTTACTCATATGTTGGAATCCGTTTAAGCGTCTAGACTGCAGAGCGTCACAATGAGATTGACATACATACATATTTTAGCCCTTGACCAGATTCCGGATTGATATAAAGCCTAAGTTTGATCTGCGCTTTCTTTTTTTTTAATTCAAAATATTTTTTTAGATAATTGAGTACTGGACACTTACTCTGGAAAGAGCCGAGGTAATTTCCGTGACGAAAGCGAAGCAGACGTTCTTGTTTATGGTCGGTAGCGCTCTTCTGTTCTATCTTGTGAGATTAGAAGGAGACAGAACGAAACGGACTCCTTTATTATGGTAAGCTTAAGCCCCTTTTCAGACAAAAAATCAGACATTCTCACCGATTCTTTATTTAGATTTGACGACGTTGTGACGCAGCGGTAACGAACCTGCCTTAAACGCTACAGGTCACTGTTTCGATTATCGCTCGGGTTTGTATTGGCCATGCAAGCATGTTTTCTGGTCTGGGTGTATTTGTCCTTGTCCTTGTATATTTCCGGACCCCCGACACAGGGTATCACTATCCTAATGGGGGCCGTTGAGTGTGCAGCTATTATTTATTTATTTATTATTTTATATGAGACTATTGAAGAGCGTTATATTCATTTAAAATATAATATAATAAATGCGAAATTTCTATTTATAATCATAACTTCCTACTTAAATTATCTTTACACATCTCTAGAACCATACATGTTTTCTTGAAATAAAAAATAATATGTCATACAAAATGTTTTTTTTTCTTGAATACTAATAAATAAATAAACACTACATAAATACCGGAAACATAATTATAACGACAAGAAAATAGATCATTTTAAATACAAGCATAATTTGACTTTATTCTTTTGCGATAATATAAATAACTAGGAGCAGTTATGACGTTTTTTTTTAGTTTTAATAAAAAGCTTTAATCACTCGCGTATATATACTTACTATATACTATGTACAGTTCGTTCCATACAAACAAAATGTCTAGGACTCGGTGGTGCTCTTTCGTAAATTATTGACATTTTGTGTAACTAGCACCAATGATGGTACCAACGCAGCGGAACAAACAGCGCACAGTGCGGTTCCAAAGGAATTTCCTACTGCGAACTTTCCGGTTGTTAAATGAGCTCCCTGCTGAGGTTTTCTCAACATGCTACGGTATGGGGTTCTTCAAGGGGAGGTTGAAAAAGTTTTTAAGGGGTTGTCAAGATGCGATACCTCTGGGATTTTTGATTACCATTAGGTGGGATTCGTATCGTTGCGTTTATGTTGAATTTACAAAGGCCCACCAGCGAGTCTTTGACATTCTACTTCGGGTAGTGTGTTGATGAGCTCCATAATCTCATACCGCCATCGCCGTTTTTCTACCGGGATACCAGGCGCACTGCGGGGTATCACCCATATCTGGTCGATATACACAATATTCCAACTATGCGCTTTCGTTCTTCAATCATAATGCCCACGGCCAGGGAGTGAAAAGCTTCCGGCGTCTGTATTTCCGAACGCATACAACCTGAATCTCTTCAAGGTGCGAGTACATAGGTTTCTCATGAGTAAGCTCGCTCCACCGTAGACCTCACCTATGCCTTCACGCTCGATGAAGATCAAGAGCCTACCCATTTTATAATTAAAAAAATTGGTTTTTATAAAAGGTCCATAGTATAAAGTAAATCTATGCTCAAGTAGGTTTTACCTACTATATAGATATTTACATCAGTTTTACAAGTAATGAGTTTAGTGCGATGTAAATATCTATATCATTGCTTTATCTTAAGTAATCAAGAGTTGAAGATTATTTTCTTGTTTGTACAGTTCTTAGTGGATATTAACTTGAATTTGATGTTGTAAATTGATATCATGAAGAATTGTTATCTATTATAGTTTCTTTTTTTAAAGGCTTTTCACACCAGAAAAGGTAAAGCGGAAAATAGATGATGACGATAATGTATGTCCACATAAAGGATCGTGTATGTGGTATATTTTCAAGGTAAAATAAATTTTTAAGCTCATTTTAAAAACGAGGTTTTTAGTCATGTGGTTTACAGTTTTTCTTTTATTTTGTTGAACGTGGATTATTTTTCTAAGCACTATAATAGGCTAAGTAACTTATTATTATATCAGCTATCTACCCTTAAAATCTGCAACACAGAGGCCATGCAAATAAGTTGCCGCTCTTCTAGGATACAACCGGTTACACGCTGGCTGACCTCGAAACGCAACTGACAAGCAGTCGGGATTTTTTCAGAAACGTACGTTGGTAGCTAGCCAGAGGGGTCTTTTAAGTCCTACCAAAAGCATACAAGTCTTAGAATTTCTTCCACCAAATGTAACCTGCATTTTTCACGATGTTTTCCTTCATAGCTAACCAATTTGAAACACAAATTAAGCACTTGAGAATTCCGAGGTGCTTGTCTGAATTTAAGCCCGCGACCTTCGGAAAAGTCAACGTTTTCGGTCCATTGCGCCAACTTTGCTAACACAACACACACACAATTAAACCTTTGGTATGTTTTCAGGGTGCTTTGACCTATTTTGGAGTGGGTTTTGGATACGTCCTGGCAAAGATTCTCCTGCCTAGAATATCTTCACCTATGAAAGCCATATCTATGATTAGACCAAGACATTTAAATATGGGTCTTTTCTTCGCTACCTATATCGGTATTTACAGAGTACGATGATATTTAATGCTAATATTATTTGGATAAGATTGACGACCGTTGCGGTGTGTTGTTTCTCTTTCGGGGCGGGTATTTGTATCTTACAATAATTATCTGTCTCGGTCTGGGCGTTTGTTCTTGTGGGTCTCCCCATCGTGCTTCGTAGAGCAGTTTAAGCGGTCACGGTTGTTCAACATCATAACATCTGATAATAATCTTTAGCTTTTGATAGGTAATTTGCTATTATCGTTACTGGTTCCCCTTAGGGTTGCGGAGGTCAGATGGCAATCCCTCCGTGTAAAAACTAGTAGGCTGTCAAATCCGGATAAGCGTAATAAGCAGACCCTGGTAAAATACTGGGGCAAAAACTAGGACGAAGAAGAGTATTTGGATAAGATTTGATAAAACTTTATGAGACACGAAAGAGTATTTTTAAATATTTTGTCTTTCTCTTGCAACAATATACCTATAGTAACTATAGGGGGCATACACCAGTTTTGAGGGGCTTTAAAAGAAGGAGAAAAAGAAATATTGAAGTTTGGGCCTCCGGTAAACTTCTTCACAAGAAGACGTTACAAATAAGGCGTTTACTATGATATTTTAAGTGATATAAGGACTGTAGGTACCTGCAGTGTATTGAATTAAGAGTTAATAGGTATCATCTAGGTTATCGCCAGGTGTGATAACAGTTAAGCACTAGCCAAAATACTTAACAATAAAACTTCAGAGGAACCGCTCTGTTACATGCTGTTTATTTTAAAAACCTCTATGTATATATTTACTAACGCGTCATTAATTTTTTTTTGTAATACATTGCAGGCAGTAGTCTGTTACTTATGTCGTACGAGAGGATATGACTCCGCACTGTATGCGTTACCAGCGGGCTATCTCGCTGGAATATCATTCCTATTCAAACCGAGTCTTGGGTTTGCAATAGCATCATTGACAGGAGCTTTTAAGGTACGATCTTATTAGAGACAAATTCAATATTTTGGTAATTACAATAAACTAGTGATTTTAGAAAATTTTATTTTTTATTCAAAATAAGATTTATTTCAAGACTGTCAATTTTATGACCTAAAATATAACAAATAAAGCCTTCTTCGCTTATTTTTATTTTATTTTATTTATTCTTCTTGTGCCATCTACCAGAAGTGAGCTATCATTCCGGTTATCTGATTTTTAAAGATAACAGAACAAAGATCTTGATCTTGACACCGTTGTGGCGTTGTGGGTAGCGAGTCTGCCTTAAGCCTCGACGGTTGCGGGTTCGATTCCCGCTCGGAGCAGATGTTTGTATTAATCGTACAGGCATGTTTTCCGGTCTGGTTGTGTTTGTCCTTGTCATTGTGAATGTTTCCGGACCCCGACACAGGATATAATTATCCTAATGGGGGCCGTTGAGTGTGTAGCGTTTATTTATTTTATTTATTATTTGTGCTCACGTTGAATCATCCTTGTGGCCCCTGCATAATGTATGCTACAATGATGTCAATATTGTTTTCTTTCAGCTATACTTAACAATACTTTACGAGAAAAAAGTTCTTCCAGAGAACATTCCATTGCCACTAATTATTTACTGCTTCTGCCAAGGAACTCTATTTCACGCGAGGTATATGCATCCAGATGTTTGCCCGCAATATATTTTCAAGCTAATGAGTAGTGTTAGTAATGGACAGTGAGTAAATTTATTTTTTAATATTAATTAAATATGCGGTACTCACTCAATGGACCATTTTTTTTATGTTACAAACGAACGTTGTTGGCAAACGAGCATACGGCCCACCTGATGGTAAGTGGTTGCCGTAGCCTATGAGCGCTTGCAGCACCATTAGTAGGTGCCACTCACGCGTTGCCAACCTCGAGATATTAGTTCTTAAATCTCCTCTGCCCAGTAATTTTAGTGCCCTTCAAACCGGAACACAGTAATGCCTAAGCACTACTATTTGGCGACACAATATTTGACGCTGCGGTGGTCTCTAGCAACAAAAGACCAGTGTGACTGATTGCACTGGTGGAATAATCTCTGCTGTGACAGAGGTTATCCCAACAGTGGGCGTTGGGTAGTCACATCCCGACGCCGGTTAAAACACAAGCACATACAAAAACATAAGCAGATCAGTCTGTTATAAATACAAACATCTGCCCCAGCGAGAGAAAATTGAGGATTAATCAAATCGCTGTCGTTACGCCAAAACGGTTATCAATAAATGCAATTATTTTACCTGGGGAGCTACCATGAACTCGAAGTATTAAATTCTGTTGCGGTGCAATTTAGTTTAGGTGGTAAATGCGTGGAGTAACGTTCTACAATGAATTGAACGTAATTGTCTGTAACTTTCTATTAACTTAATAAATATATTCATTAGTAAATCAATAATTGGTGCTACCTTCAAATTTGCTATGTCGCTTAGTTTAGGTCGTCATTTGAATCCCAAATACCGAAAGAATCTGCATGTTAGTCGACAGCTAGTGTTATTCAAAATTCTAATTTATTATTTAAATGACGAATGAATTCTAATTTATTATTCTATGCCTTCTGACGAACATATTTATTTTAACGTGTGAAAATATAATTTACTACGCTTTATACTGTATGATTCACACAGGTAACAATGTTAAATTTTTTTGTATATTATATTAAACGTGTTACCGTTTATTATGTCTTCGTCTATACATCACTACATAGTATAAAACAAAGTCGCTTTTTCTGTTCCTTTGTATGCTTAAATCTTTAAAACTACGCAACGGATTTTGATGCGGTTTTTTTTAATAGATAGAGTGATTGAAGAGGAAGGTTTATATGTATAATAACATCCATTAAATAGTAGAGGAAAAATTGTTATTTTTGAGGTTTCTAATGTGATGTCGTAAATAATTACATTTAACGCGTAGGGCCACGGGCAGTAATGAATAAATCAAAACTACTGGATCGATTTTAATCATTTTTTCAGTGAATGACATAGGCTATATATATTATATCCGTGCGAAGCCGGAGTGGGCCGCTAGTCTATATATAAAAAAGTATTTGAATAACTAACCCATCGATCTTTTAGTCATTGAATTCAAAATAATTATTACAACTTTCGTTTCGTGATCTCTTTTTCTTCTTACTTTAATTAAACTGGAAATACATTTTGATTTTATTGTAATACTAAATTCCGTCCAGATGGAGTCGCGAATCGTTGGCTAGGAATGTAATATAAATATAACACCGTTGACATATTCGACACCGTTGTGGCGTTGTGGGCGAGCGTACCTTTAGCTTCGACGATTACGGGTTTTATTCCCGCTCGGCAAATCTTTGTATTGATTATACAGACATGTTTTCCACACACACACATACACAGGATATTACTATCCTAATGGGGGCCGTTGAGTCTGCAGCGTTTATTAACGTTTATTATTCTATGAACCGCACAACGATTCTGGAATGAAATCTTAAAATATAAATGAATTAAGGGTAGCAATCCATACATGAGACTGAGTGTCGGAAAAAAAATTTCAACCTATGTCAACGTGTGAGATATCTTTGGATAGATCTTTCAAAATGATAAGGAGGTTTGATTTTGACTTTTTTCATTAAGTCAGTAATTGTTGAGATATGACGACGTTGTGGCGCAGCGGTAGCGAACCTGCCTTAAACGCCACAGGTCGCGGGTTCGATTCCCGCTCGGATCATAATATGTTTGTATTGAGCAAGCAACCATATTTTCCGGTCTGGGTGTATTTGTCCTTGTCATTGTGAATGTTTCCGGACGCCCGACACAGGATATTAATATCCTAATGGGGGCCGCTGAGTGTGCAACGTTTACTATTTATTGTTTATTATAGCTCCTAAAGTCATAAAAATTGTGTCGTCCCCCTCTAACTTTTGAACTATGGAATTTAAAATTCTGGAAAAATTTTAGCGTATAGGACATCAAATAAAATTTCAAGCACATTTGGTTTGAAGAAAATAGGTCTACAAATTTAAGAGATATATAAGTTTTTCCCATAACTTTGTTTTTCATATTAATTTTAATAATTACTATGAAATTACCAAGTTTTTTTGCGGTCGATTTTAATTCGTTACATTTTTAAAACCCTTAAGATTTTTCATAATCAAGCTGCGGAACCCTTTAATTTCAACTGTGCGTAGTCCACAAGGCACTTGACTGCTAATTTTTTATTAGTTTATAACATAAACCTTATATAAATTATTATACGTCGTATAATTTTTACGAATCGGTGAACACAATGGCGGGACGTGTTATTTTATTTTTAAGGAATTTTGTGGCGCAGCGGTGCCTTAAACGCTCAGTGCAGTTATTAGCTAGGTGTTCCGGTATGGGTGGTTGTGTTTTTCTGTGTGTGATGTCCAACCCACCAGAACCCAACACAAAATATTACTATTCTAATGAGTTCTGTTAAGTGGGTAGGGTTTATTGTTATTATGTACGTATATAAATTTTATCTAACGTTCATTAAAGTATTTCAAAATTATTTTCAGATCTGAATTATTATATGCAAATTTATTAAAAATGGTGACTCGTGGAGCATAACGATGTAACTACATAATTATACGTAAACATAGAAGAATAAAGGCGAAGCTATAATTTAGTATCTAAAATAAATTGATTCCGCAATAGTTTAATAGTAGAAGGGCCGACTTCGCTCTGTTAACGCGACAGTCGAGGGTTCGATCCTGACCCCCTTGGGCCATTGTAGCACCCACTCCTGGCGCAAGCATTGAGCTTATTTGGAGAGGCAGTAGTATATTAGTAATGCCTTGAAAAAGCATTCCTAATATTCTTTAAAAAAAAATATGGAGTATGAATACTGATTTTATTAAATTAATAAATATAATAGATTATTTTTCATAGAGGTTAAGGTAGGTCTAAATATTATATAAAAAGGTTTTGTTTTGTGAAGTAATGTTGCTTTAAATATTATTGTAATCATGCAAATTTTATTATTTATTTAAAATAATAGTAAAAGATTGTCTGTGATTTTATAAAAATAGTCTTAAGATGTTTTGTAATAAAATTAATTTTATTAAGAGACGTAAACATAATAAACATTTTTACTGTTGAGATTTTTATTATTTTTTTTTTATTTTATTAAGAATGACGCTGAAGACATAAGTTGGAGATTACAATGAAACGCAACGCAAAAGTACCTATTTATTCTATACTTTACGCCGATTTTCTGTGAGGGGGTCGTTTTTCTTATGTTACATGTTGGCATGCAAGCAAGCATACGGCCCACCTAGTTGTAAGCGGTTGCCGTAGCCTAAAGCACGCAAAACCATTACTAGGTGCCACTCACGCTTTGCCAATTTCGAGTTTATTGGTTCTTGAATCTCCTTTGCCCAGTAATATTTCACTAGCCTACAATGCCCTTCAAACTGGAACACAGTAACGCCTAAGCACAACTATTTGGCGGGAGAATATTTGACATTGCGGTGGTACCTACCTAGCCGGCTTCTTGCAACAAAAGACCTATCACCAGATTGACCAGAGTGACCTCTCACTGGTGAAATATCCTAACAGCGGGCGATGGGGTCGTCACGTCCCGACGCCTGTAAAGTGAAGTACTTCACGGTCGAACCGGCCGATTTGTGCTGGGGGAAGCATGGCTCTACTACTACTAAATGTTTAAAGCAGTTAGTGTATGATAATTTTAGCCCACGGATACGTTTGTGTAAACGACCAATAACGAGCGGTGATGTTTTCGAATATTCATCGGCAAACAGTTCCACTACAAACTTGAATAATTGGACGCGCCGATTACTGGAACTAACACGGACTGTTTTGAATAAAATTTTTTTTTTTCTGTATGTACAACAAAATATAGAATATTACAGCTATTTTGAATAACTAGGACTTTTTTTATATCATGACGAAAAAGGATGAAAAGGGGAAAAGGAAGGGAACAGAAGTGGTACATCTTCCCTTCCGGAGGGAGGCTTCCGGCGCTCGCAGTTACTGCACGAAACGTAACAGTACTGTTACTTTACGCCGATTTTCTGTAAGAGGGCGGTATGTACTTCTCCTTTCAAGCCGGCCATTTTTTCCTTCGAGGAGCTTGACTCTACTAAGATAATAAATAGATACATATTATACATATGTATTTTTTTTTACTAACGGTTTTATTCACTAATTCTAAGCAATAAATTATGTAATAAATAAATAAAAATTAAATAATAAATTCTAAGTAATATAATTTTGTGTATTTTCCATTATAAAAAAAACTAACTAAATTAAAATGACGTTAATCCGATAAATATATAGAAATAATTTATAATTCAAATAAAAAACCCATATAGTAAATAATAAAGTTCATTTTACTAAAAAACTATAATAACGAATAAATAAAAATGACTAGGTTTGTAAGGTGCTTGTTTTAGGTATGTTTAATTGAGTTCTAAATTATTTTTCATTATATAAAAACTTCTTATGGTTATTATTCTCTCTATTTTATTCTGTCTTTTTTTTTTTTTTTTTATGTTAGAAGTTGGCAAACAAGCATACGGCCCACCTGATGGTAAGTGGCTGCCGCAGCCTATGAGCGCTTGCAGCACCATTAGTAGGTGCCACTCACGCGTTGCCAACCTCGAGATATTAGTTCTTAAATCTCGTTCGCCCAGTAATTTCACTAGCGTACAATGTCCTTCAAACTGGAACACAGTAGTGCCTAAGCACTACTATTTGGCGGCAGAATATTGGACACTGCGGTGATACCTACCTAGCCAGCCTCTTGCAACAAAAGACCTACCACCAGTGTGACTGGTAGTAGTATTAGACTAATATTTATACTGAGTCATTGGCATCTGATCTCCACACAAAGGGAGAACCAGTAACTCATTGGATAAGAGCAAATTATCTATTAAGATTTAGCGATTACTATCCGATGCTGTGATAACAACCGGGATCGACAGCTTAATGTGCTCACCGAGGGGCGGCGGGGAGACCCACTAGGACAAACGCCTATACCGAAACAGATTTTTATAACAAATACTACAATTATTTGTAAGAAAAATCTTTATATTTTGAGAAAGAAAATGTCTCATTTTCTATAGAATTAAGTCTTTCAATACTTTAAAGAAGCAATACGATTGTATATCCCTAAGAAAGATTAAGATATGAAATTTAGAGCAATTGGACGAGCTCTTTCGTTATAATCCATTTTCAGAGATCTGAAAACAGTGGCGAGTAAAGATATTCTTACAGTTAAAAGATATAATTAAAGTTTGAAATACTAAAGAAAGATGTCGAAATATACCTTACTAGCTTCTGCCAGCGGCTTTGCCCGCGTGAATATCGATTTACCCCTTTTACTAACTTTGAATATCATATTTATTTATATCGAATCAACAGCCTAAAAAGTAGATCTTAAGATTCTAGCTCTAAAAATGATGATACTTCCATACAACTTTTCATGCCCCCTTTAAACTCCTTATAACCATTTTTTCGCATTTAAAAGTAGCCTATGTCCTTTCTCAGGCTCTAGACTATCTGTGTACTCAATTTAATTTAAATCGAAAGTGAAAGCGCTACAGACAGACAGAGACAGAGCATTTCGCATTTATAATATTAATAATGATTTTGTAAGAAAAGTAATAATATATGGAACGAAATTGTAAAGTTAATTCCTAATTCAGTTATTCTAGCTCCACAAAATGGTTACTTGTGATGAATACCCACATAAACTGGTTCTCCTCTCCAGGAGACCAGGTGTCTGTGAGCAGATTTATTCTCCGAAAAAAAAATGTGGGTAGGACAAAATGATACCTTACGGGGTAACGAGGTTGATAAATCGGAAGGCAAGAAAGTGGAGATAGGATATTAGTTGTGGGTAGTAAAAATAGCCATTAGGCATATTAAAAATATATTTTGTCCAAAAAGTCTATTAACCTTCTTCTATTAATCGTAAAAGTCTTTCATAATCGTTTACTGGTCATTAGTTTTCTAATAAATCTTTGATAATAACTTTCAAAGTGCCTCACAAGTTGGCGAGCAAATAAAAAAATACATTAAGCATCCGAGACGATACAATATAATAAATATTACATTAGCTGTTTATGATGAAAATATCGCTGGGGAAAATGAAGGTCATTTCTCTTTGAAAACGGTAGTTAATTCTTTCGTCGCAAAGAAAATAAATAAATTAAACGCTGCACACTCAACGGCCACCATTAGGATAATTTTATCCTGTGTCGGGGGTCCGGAAACATACACAATGACAAGGACAAACACACCAAGACTAGAAAATACGCCTGTATGGTCAATGCAAACATCTGTATCCGAGCGGGAATCGAACCCGCGACATGTGGCGCTTAAGGCAGGTTCGCCACAACGTCGTCAAAAGTCAAAGTCGTCAAAGAATCTTTCAAATTGAGTTAAAGTAAGACGTCTGTTTTATCTATATTAGTGATATAGTTTCGATGTAATTATTCCCAGTATTTACCTAGGATCTGCTTATCATTCTCATTATAGAGTTGATAGGTTACTAGTTTTTAAACAGAGCTATTGCCATCTGGATTTTGCAACCCTAAGGGCGGATTAATTATTCATTGGGTTAGAGACAATTTTGAAATTACCTATCAAGGGCTAACGGATATAATCAGAGGTTGTGTGGTAACAACCGGGACAGATGACGCGGAAGATTCGGCCTTTGGCGTTTTCACTCATCACGGGAAACGCAACATTACTTTCGCGGTCGAGCCGGCCCTTTTGTACTGAGAGGAGGTTAGATTTTTTTTTAAATGTATAGGCCAGCGCTTGGCTGTTATCATACCTGATGTGTAGTGGTGATACAGCCTAAGGTGGAGCGCGCTTGCCTAGAAGATGCCTATTCACTCTAGATTTGAAGGTACCTAGGATGTAGGTGGTTGGGAAGACCGAGGTTGTCAGGGTATTCCATACCTTTGCGGTGCGTATCAGGAACGAGGAAGCGAAGCGTTTCGTACGTGTTTTGGGCACATCCACTATGTAGGGATGTAGGCCCTTGCGATGCCTCGCATTCCTGTAATAAAAAGGTGATGGGGGAACCAAATTGAATAGTTCCTGAGCACATTGACCGAAATCCTATAGTTTAGATATTATGATGATAGTTAAAATGTTTTAAAGTCAGTTAAAAATATTACATACATAATTTTATAAAGAAAACGAAAACTAGAAGTCTTCAAATTCTCAAAATTTTTTCATCTTGAAGTCGGTTTACAATTTTTTTCCATACCATAAAGGTGGCTAACACTTCTATGAACCATCTAATGGTAAGTGGTCACCGTAGACTATAGACGCCTGCAAGTTACAACATGTTCAGCATTACAAGCGCGTTGCTAACCCAAAAGAAGTAGGGGACAGAGAAAGGAAATAAAAGGAAAGCATCAAAAGGGGAAAGGGATTGCGTCTTCGATTCTGGCAACGAACGAAACGCAACAGTGTATATTCAACGGTGACAGAGTAGTACTACCCCTGTCCGGCCGGCTTATACATGCTGAAAACCGCCTCAATAGCTCAACTGTTAGAGGGCTGACTATGCTTCGTTAACGCGACCTCCATCATCCATCCTGACGCCCGTGGGTTATTTTCGTAAAAAACACCTACTTCTTCTTCTTTTCGAGTGATTAGTGGCCAACCTAGTGTCAGAGTTGTTCCCCTCCAACCGCAGAGGTCAAACTCTGCGGTACCCTGGGCTTGTCATGCCGGGGGGCTCAGTAGCCGGGAGTCGATTGTGCAGGTGGCACCTTCGACTGCCCGGTGAAGCTAACAGGGTCAGACGGTTCGGGCGTGGGGCGTTTTACGCTAGATCGCGCCTAGGGTGGTGTCGTATGGGTCGCTCCGGTACTTTTCTGCTTATCAGAATGGACTGCGAGCGGCTCCTGCGACACCGGTGGTGTGTTTGACCGGGGCCTTCAGCCTCGGTCAGGTGGTAGAGGAAGAAAACCTCTTTAAAAAATAACGGTGGTCGGTCGTAGAGGGAAACAACCTCATTAAAAAGTTAGTCTCGGCGGGGGAGCCCTAGGACCCAGGGCTCCCTTGGTTGGGTTTGCCGGGGCCTTCCGGTCCCGGTCGGTGTTGAGGATGACAACCTCGTTAAAAATCACGTATTTGTATTTATGTATTATATGTATTAGTATGTATTTATGGCGGCAGTATGTTGCCGCCCAAGGTGGAGGCCGAAAGGCCTGGCGCGTTCGCGCGCGGAGGTATGTATTTTTATGTAAGTACTAGTATGTATTATTATGTATGTATGGCGGCAGTAGGTTGCCGCCACCGGTGGGCCTCTCGGGGCAAGCGCCGGGGCGTCGCGGTGGTATGCTTCGGTGATCCCGCGACGTCCCACTATGGCGCTAGATGGGACCTTGGAGTTTTAGTGGGTAGGGAGCTCGGCTCCGAGTCCACACACCTCCTGCGCCATTGCACCCGTCCCGGCGCTCGAGTGCGTAACTGCATTTCTCCAAGTAAAAAAAAAAAAAAAGTGTCAGAGTTGTTCAAGTCGCCCGTAGGCCTCTGACTTGACTTTTCGACTGTTGTCAAATTGTCAACAGCCGGGACCGACTTTTACGTGCCCTCCGAAGCATGGAGACGCTCAGATGAAATACCACTATACTCACCCATCTAGGACTGACCGCGCCTAAAGTTGCTTAACCTACCGATCGTTTACCAAGCAGTGGGTGCACTCGGCTATGAGCATCTCATATAAAACACCAAGAATGTATTACTACTAAAATATATACATCTATCCAAACCTAACATCGTATAAATACTGACGATATTACTCTAACTCTAAGAATAATAAACGCTGTTAGCTACAAAGTAGAAAATTACTTGAAAGAACACGGCATATTGTATTATCTTCACGTCACATTAGGTACTAAAGAACTAGTCTTATCTCATACGCGTTATTACATCTTGTATTATAAAAACACTCTTTACATTCAATGTCTCGGATTCTCTGTATTAAGGGCCGGGAGAAAAACAGAATAAAAATCAGTTCGTGGAAAGTGTATAACTTAACATCGTTTGCTTTGGGAAGCGAAATCTTTGAGTGTATTTGAAGAGTATGTTGCGACGTGTGTGTCTGTTGCGTGTGCACGTTTCGACGGTAAGTGTTGAAATTGAGCTGAGTCGATTAGAAAATTTGATATATTTTTGAGCCATGAGATTATAGAAAAGACTAAACAACTTCAGCAGAATTAATAATTTTGGTATTCAGTTTCCGGGTTATTTAGATGATTTAATTTTTCTTGGTTTTTTACTAAGTTGTTAACCATATGACACACCTGATGTAAGTGGTTGTCGTAGCCTGTCAGCCTTAGCAACATCATACTTTTGTAGGTGTCACTCACGCGTTGTCAACCTCGAGATATTGGTTCTTAAATCTCCTTTATCTTTTTTTAATTTAATTTTATTTTATCGAAACACAGTCTACTGCTTTACTTTAGAATATTTAACACTGCAGTAGCCCTAGCGCAGTAAACGGCCTACCACCAGTTTATTAGTCAATTTTTTTCAGCATTTAAACGACTACAAAATAAAAGTAACTTTATAATATAATTAATATAGTTATTTTTGTGTAAGGAAAGTGTGTTCAAGCCTCTAAATTAGGACTACAAGCATATAATTACACACTGCTGATGTATAAATAATTAATTTCATTGAGGTCTTATAGGAGCAAAAGGGACTCACCGCCAATCCTATTTAGTTTATTGAGTCAATTTAAATCCTATATCACCCTATCTAAGCCATTATAAAGAAAGTTATACAAATGAACGATTATCTTTATTATAAAAATACAAATTTTTCTTTGTTTAGATTTTGTAATAATGTGTTAATGCAAAGACAGATGGAAATCAGTCATAGTAGCCTTTTTTACAATAGCACCGGCTGTATTACCATAAGTTTGTTACTTAGTCTGGGGAATGTGAGGAAATAAAGAAAATAGAGTTTACTCACACTAATATTGAAGCCTCAATAGCTCAAGGGTAGAAGGGCCGACTTCGCTCCGTTAACGCGAGAGTCGCGGGTTCGATCCTGTACCCCTTAGGCTGTTGTACCCACTCTTAGCGCAAGCTTCGAGGGGCAATAGGAATATTAGTAATGCCTTGAAAACAGGCATTGCTATTATAAGTATTCTTTCTTAAAATATATATATATATGTATATAAAAAGACGCTACGAACGGGGCTTGGTACACTTTTCCCTAAACGAGCCTTACAGCCTTAGTTTCACACGTGCCGGTGCCGGTGCCGGGTGTATCCGGTAGCGAAGTGTATAGGAATGTATAGCCGCTTTCACACGTACCGGCGTAATTTTACTCGGCAGGCGGTCGCCGGGTGCACGCCGGATTCACCACTGTGTATCCGAGTAATCAAGTAATGATTGAAAATTGGATTTTGTGAAAGTCAAATGACATACCGGACAGTCAGCACCGGGCTCCCGGCAACCGGCACGTGTGAATATGCATTTAGTGTAGTCAAAGATAATGTGTAGCATCTGACATCTCACATTGGTAAAGAGTAACGCGCTAATTGGTCATCAAATCGCGCGCCCTTGCCCGGATTCCTAGAATTTATAATTATATACCAGGAAGAACACTTTCCTGGTATTTATACAATCCGTGGGAGTATTTTCACGAAATCACTCCCACGGATTGCAAGAAATGCGAAGGAACGATGTTTCACATCAATATTATAAATTTCTGTTACAGCATGGATTATTCTATCAGTGCAATCAGGCACACTGGTGGTAGGTGCAAGAGGCCAAGTAGGTAGGTACCACCGCAGTGTCTAATATTTTACCGACAAGCAGTAGTCTTAGGCATTACTGTGATCTAATACCTACAAAGAGTGTTGCAAACGTTCATATGCTACGGCAACCGCTTACCATCAGGTGGGCTGTATGTTTACTTGCCAACTCAGTTACATAAAAAACAAAAAACTATTTTCATGTTCGTGTGCTCGAATATTACCTATATAACGAGGAACCTTAATTTAGTTGATAATGGAGATTTTTAGTGCTTAGAAATCCATAAATTTATAACATATTTTTATGTCGGCCCGCAATGCTGAAAACAGTAAGCTCTTATGACGCCCTGTCACATTTTTATTCAACAAGATCGTTGGTGTGATAATAATAATAATAATAATAATAATATTTATTTGCATCAAACATGGGTATGAACATCATATGGTCAGTTTACATTTAAACAGTTCCTACATGTTTTGCCTATTATAAAACTAGCATGCAAATTTTACAAAAAGTCTTTGAAACATACAGTCTAAGAAACAATAATTAAATATGTCAATTAATAAAATGAGATAATAATAATAACAAAAAAATAATAATAGTTAAAAATAATAATAATTAAAATAAAGTAAACATTCTTAAAATAATTCAATTTAACAATTCAACAAATAATAATACCTAATAATCATAGAAATATATGTCTAGAATTTTATTTTGAAGAAATCATTAATGTCATAAATACATTCGTCCATTAATTTTATAAACATATATTTTTTGAATTTTGCCATTGGTAAAATTTTTATTTTATTCGGTAAATAATTATATATTTTTACAGCCATACAATAGGCATTTCTCTTATATAAAGCCAAGCGCTGTAGAGGTACTTCTATTATATTTTGGCGCCGGCTCAAATTACTTTTTAATGGAAACATAACTATATTCCTTTTTACAAATATACACATTTCAAAAATATAAAGGGCTGGTAAGGGTAATATATTTTTCTTTTTAAAGAGTGGTTTACAGCTTTCCAGATATTTTGCACCACAGAGAGCTCTGATACAGCTTTTTTGCGCTCTGAATACTCTTATTACATCTACAGAGTTACCCCATAGGATTAGCCCGTACCGGATAACAGAGGCTACAAGTCCATGATATGCCAAAGTAGCTGCATTATCAGAAACAGTTGATATAGATTGACAGACGTTAAGTTCTCCCCAGACGTTACTCAAGCCAAACTCTAAACGAAATTCAGTATAATAATTCCATATTACGAAGTAAATGTCTTCTTTCGATTCTGTACGAGAAATAATTTGAGCTTATAGATTTTTGAATTATTGATAACTTAAAGCGCTTTATTGGCCAATATATCATCATATTTCAAACTAGCGCTTAAGCGCTCGATTCTTAGCAGATAATGAATTGTGATAGATTGAGATCTTGCTGTCAATTACGGGTCTTATCGCAAATCTCTTTTCTAAGAAATGAGCGTTAAAACCGTTTTATATAATTGGAATTTATCCGACATTTGCGATCGGTTTTCACTTTATATCTGAATTTAACACGTTATTAATTATGTCATTCATAAAATACTTGAAACAAAAAACTGAACTTGTTAATCCTAGCTTTCGTCTGCGTAAAGTCAGTAATTCTTTTAAGGGGCTAGGTATTCGCATCTTTAAAAAGATTCGAGATTTATTTTTGGAACTGTCCTTAAACAAGTTTGAAGTCTACATAAAAAATAAACTCATAAATAAAGCATAATATTATTCCGTTAAAAATTTAGAAGTATATTTTTCCGATAAAAATGCTTAGGACACTTAATGTTGCTGGATCTCATTTAAGAGCTAAATTTGAAAAGAATAACTATCGAGTTTCTTGTCAATTCTTCTCGTTAGAATCAACCTTCCGAACCTTCCAAAATACTTTTTAAAAGTATACTTGAATAAAAATAATTTTGATTTTGATAATAGCTTCAACAAACTGCAAAACTGATTACTCCAAGACACAGTTTTTGACGGCGGACATAATGTCTCGTTTATAAAAAAAATTTGAAAACTGAATAGACACAAAATTTTAACCCAAGTTCATAAAAGAACGGGGCACTCAGATTGGTTGTATTTTTAAAAGAAAATGAAGGCAATAGATAAGGGTGGGAGTTATGGTCTAGTGCTTACACATATTTAACACGCGAGTGAATCGTGAAGTTAGTACATA
Source organism: Hestina assimilis (assembly GCA_023373885.1). NCBI lineage: Eukaryota > Metazoa > Arthropoda > Insecta > Lepidoptera > Nymphalidae > Hestina > Hestina assimilis. Next base: position 13,662,231 of record CM041750.1, read on the forward strand.
CCGGTTGTAGGTATCCAATTCGTGCCGGAAATAGCAATAATGCAATACTCTTAATAGGATATCTTAGTTACAAATAGAAACGAAAAACATACAAATAACAGTCAACTTGAAAAATACTCCTACGACGTACGAAGCGTTTCTATTTCCAAAGAAAAATGATCTCCATTTTCTCCGACGATATTTTTATCCTAAACAGCTAATACGCTATTTGTTATATTATTTATTACGCTACAGAACATCTCCAATGGTTAATGTATTTTTTATTTGTTCGGGAACCTATGACGTACTTTGATGGGTATTTATTAGAAATCAAATGACCATTGGACGTTCATGAAAGGCTTTTACGATTAATAAGGTTCGTGAACGAAATATGGCTTATGAGTTGAAATATATAATGGAAGAAAAGGATCTTTATGTATCTTATGAATAAACTATAGATGAGATATATAGACCTCTGCCTTTAGCATCGTTGCGGGTTTCTTTCGATGTTTGTATTGATCTTACAAATATCTGTTTTAGTCTGGGCGTTTGTCCTCTTGGGTCTCACCACCGTGCCTCGGAGAGCACGTTAAGCTGTTGGTCCCGGTTGTTATCACATAACATCTGATAAAAATCGTTAACTCTAAAAAGGTAAATTGTTCTTATCCAATGAGTTACTGGTTTGCCCTTAGGGTTGCGGAGGTCAGATGGCAATCGCTGTGTAAACAGACCCTGGGTAAATACTCGTATAGCACCGGGATTAATGTTAGGAAGAAAATTGATATAGAGTATATACGTGGTTTATTACGGTAGCATAACCAACCGCTGTGGCATTTTGAAAGCAAGGCTTTTTTTAGCCTTAACGGTTATGGTTTCGTTTCCCGCTCAGGATCATAAAATCAATTCAGTATAATGTTTATAAAAACGGCAAATTTCCAAATAAAACACAGATCTAATAGTGAGAAAAAAGTAAACATATGTTTGACTGTGGCCGTACTTATGCTTTTGACAACAGAACGAAAGGCGGTCCTCATAAAGTTGTCACATGCAGGACGCTCGTAAATAGTCCCCGGGTGCGGACCCTGGAACTAAATAAGGGTCATGTATAACTGAAGGATTACAATATAAGGATAAGTAACGATGCATTATACTAAGTATAATAAGAATTATCTCTTTAATTAGAAAGTGATGAAGTAAATTTGTCAATTATGTAAAATTTAAATATAATCTCTTCGCAATGTAATATTTAAAAATCTTATTTAGTAAATCCTAATAATTACCTATTGTAAAAGGTATGTTTGTTCGTGACGCTATCATACCTACACCACCATTGAAAGATGTAAGATGAATTTTGGTACAGATATAGAGGGGACTATGAAGACGGTTATAGGCTTTCGACGGTCTTTCTGTCGCCAAAATAGAACTTGAAAGCGGATAAAAAAGGTATGAATATTGTATAGGGAACCAATTATTTCTATATTAAATTAAAGATTAAAGATGGCTCATTAAAAAGTAGTAGAGCTATGCTTTTCCCAGCACAAATGGGCCAGCTCGACCGGGGGAGTGCTACCCTCTCACAGGAAATCGGCGTAACAGAGTACGCGTGAGTCACGTATAAAATACGTGTAAAGAGTTTTGCGCTCCGTGCGATGAGTTAGAGCGCTGGAGGCCCAATGTCCAGTTCACTGTACCCTTCCTTTTTCCCTCTTCATCGTTTCCTTTTCCTCCCTTATGTTGGCAACGCGTATGTTACACTTCAAATATCGCAAGCGTTCATATTTTGGGGTAACTGCTTACCATCAGGCAGATCGTATACTTGTTTACCAAACGTCATGAAATAAAACAGTGGATGTAGCGTGAGGTAGAAGCTAATAAAGAATAAAATTTACAAACTCAATGGCTTATACAAATTCTCTAGAACGATCGTATATGTATTGCTTGTGCTATTTGAACAAATAAACTTGGTACAATTAAGAAATTCAATCTTACAGCGAAGTATGGTCGCGTTGAAAATACCTCAGCAATTAATTCTAGAACTTTTCAATTATTCCGAAAACAATGAAAAGTTAAGCGTCGGGACCTCTCGGTTTGACCTAACTTCATTACAACTTTAATATGATTTTCACTATTCCAAACTTACCTTGTTTATAAACTTTTGAAAATTTATTTAGCTTTTATCATAATTATGTTATTAATCGACTTCAAGGAATAATTTATAACCATCTGCCCGTGACATCACCCGCGGGTATAGCGATATTTAAAGCACCTTTAATGCTATATATTAACAATAGGTTTCCCATGTTTCATTCCCTATTTCAAACACTTCCAGTCTTTTTTAGCAATAAAAATAGCCTATATCAATTCTCAAGGCTTAGTCTATTTCTGTATCGAATTTTATCAAAACCGTTTGAGTGGTTTAGGCGTGAAAGCGTAACATAAAGATAGAAAGAGATACTTTCGCATTTATTATTAGGAAAGTAGTAATTTTAGTAATATTGACACTAGTTTTATTACCTTCCAGACCACCATGGCAGTATTGCTACAGAATTTCATAGTCAATGACGTGTGTTGTGAGTTAATGTTAACCACGTTAGATCAACAAACACTGGTAATCGCCCAACCATTCATAGGGATCAATAATTCATCCAACCAAAGTTTACTATTTAGGCGTTCAACTATCAAATAGTAACGGAAACTATAATATAAATATTACTTTAATGTTAGTAAAGGTATTGAAGGCGGGGACAAACATTAAAATACAACATAATAATTAGATTTACCCGTAATTTAAGCATTTCTCTTTAAACACTATCATCCGTTTACTAATTGATTAATTAGCTTGTCCCCGTCTGCAGTATCATGGCTAATATTAAAGTAATATTTATATTATATTAGTTATTACAGAGCTTGTTTTTAGCTTTTTAGGAGGTATAATTAATGCAGTCGGAATTTTTGTTTCATTTAATAATTTATTTTATATCTTCTTCTTCTTGTGCCACGCCACTACTGGAGGTTGGCCGTCAGCTCAGCGAATTTTTCGCGGTCTTGCGCCAAGCGAAATAGTTCTTCAACGCTGGCGATCTTCGTCCATTCGCGGATGTTACGCAACCAAGCCTTTTTTTTTCTTCCAGCGCGTCGTTTGCCCTCTACTTTGCCCATCATTATAAATACAAATACAAATACAAATAGTTTTATTGTTAAAAGAAAAATGAATTACAATTTGTATACCTACGTTAAACATTATTAAAGGGTATGTAGTGCGGTTAATACAAACAGTGATAATATTAGAAATTGAACAAAATTTTTTGCTTGCTACCCTCGGCATCAACATAGCAATTATAAGCTGGAGCAGTTGGTATCGCTCGTGTCTCAAGACATGTCCCAAATATTCGACTTTTCTCTTCTTGATGGTTTGAAACAATTTCCGGCTTCTGGCGACGCGCTGGAGTACGCTCACGTTTGAAACTTTCCGTGTCCAGCTGATACGGAGCATTCTGCGGTAGTACCACATCTCTCTCTATTACTATATGTTCCCGTGTTAAGTAACTTGTTAGTGTCAAGTGCCTAGGTTTTGAAAACCATCATCTATTTGTAGTAACACAAAGAACAAGAGTTGGAGATATTGAACATATGCTGAGAAAATCGCTTGTTGATTCTTCATCTTATCTAGTGGTTAGTGGCCAACCTAATGTCAGACTTATCGACTGTTGTCAAATTGTCTACTGCCTGGACCAACTTTTTTACGTGCCTCTGAAGCACAGAAATGACCGGTTGAAATACCACTATGCGATCGCCCATCTAGTGACCGACCGCGCCTAAAGTTTCTTGACCTACTGATCGTTTACCGATCAGTGGGTGCACTCGGCTATGAGCGTCTCATATTGTGTGAGCTTGTTGATGAATGTTTTTGTTAATTTTTTTAAATTATATATTTAAATTTGTTAAAATTATGTATTTTGGTCATATGAGTTATGGTATCCGTATTTATGTGGTAAGGAACATTCTAGAAATAGTATTAATCAAATATTCTCGTTGCATTATGTTGCTCAACAAAAAGTAACTGTGGCGTGGACACACGATCAAAACAAAATGCGAAACCAATAAACCGTTGAATTTTTAATAAATTAATTACTAAAAGTAAAAAAAAACACAAAAGATAACAGATAATAAAAAAGAAATAATAACATTAATTCCCTTTATAATACTCGTATTCTTTATTTTGCCCGAAAGACAAGTGTAATAGAAATAAAAAAAGGCCGTGTTGTCATAGAAACTTCGACCCTTATCACCTATATCAAATGGCAGAGATTCGTTAATAAAGATAATTTAATTTTGAAATATAAGTGTACTCAAATTAAGACCTTGAGGCGATGTTATTTAAGGCCTCTTATTCATAAAATTTCATACGGAGTAGCTAATTCTGGAAAAGAGGAAATTTAGTGTTGTCATTTTCTTGACTTCTATTTTGTTTTGCTTCACTTCAAAACAGAGCAATTTACAAGGGGCTTCCCACAAAAGAAACTTGATATTTTGGATGACGTTGTGGCGCTGCGGTAGCAAACCTGCCTTTATTTTTTTATGTTACAAGTTGGCAAACAAGCATACGGCCCACCTGATGGTAAGTGGTTGTCGTAGCCTATGAGTGCTTGCAGCACCATTAGTAGGTGCCACTCACACGTTGCCAACCTCGAGATATTGGTTTTAAAATCTCCTCTGCCCAGTAATTTCACTAACGTACAGTGCCCTTCAAACCGGAACACAGTAATGCCTAAGTACTACTATTTGGCGGCAGAATATTTGACACTGCGGTGGTTCCTACCTAGCCGGCCTCTTGCAACAAAAAACCTACCACTAGTGATTGATTGCACTGGTGGAATAATCTATGATGTGACAAAGGTTATCCCAACAGCGGGCGATGGGGTCGTCACATCCCAACGCCGGTAGGTTATCCCAACAGCGGGCGATGGGGTCGTCACATCCCGACGCCGGTAGGCTATCCCAACAGCGGGCGATGGGGTCGTTACATCCCGACGCCGGTAAAAAGCCTTAAGCGCCACATTAGCGGGTTTGATTCCCGCTCGGAGCACATGTTTCTATTGACCATGCAGGCATGTTCTCCGGTCTGGGTGTACTTGTCCATGTCATTGTAAATGTTTTCGGACCCCCGACACAGGATATAACTATCCTAATGGCGGCCGTTGAAAGTGTAGCGTTTATTGACGTTTTTTATGAATTGCTAACTATTGTTTGTTAATTTATTAAATTAAAAAAATAGAAATAAGTATATTTTTGTTCACTGCATTCGCAATTTATTTTTTTTTTTTGAAGGAAAACACTAATTGCATAAATAATAATCAAGAAAACTTCCTGCTGGACCTGGATTTTTTCTTCAATATCGGTTTAGCGATTTATTAATAAAAACTTTTTTTTTAAATAAACTTTTGATTTACATAAGCATAGCTGAGGGCTTAAATATTTATGTGATTTTTTAAAACAACGTTTTTCATTGTTTCTCGTTCTTGGAAAAGAAGTTTTAATTAAGTACGAAAAGTAGGTCATTGGATCATTTGCACCAAATTCATTTATCTGAAGCCATTAATTGGAAGGAAAAGTGGATTGGTGAAGAAGCGTTATAATATCCAAACGTAATCACTTTCTTTTGTTCCCAAAACCAATAGAGTATTTAGTTTTTAGGGTTCCATAGCGGAGTGGCAAAATTATAATTTCGTCATGTCGATCCGTTTCACAGTAAGATAAATATGATGAGTCTTCGTCCTAGCATTATTCCCGGTATTTTATTGAACCCAGGGTCTGCTTATTACTCTTATCCGGATTTGACAGGTTACTAGTCTTTACACAGAGCGATTGCCATCTGACCTCCGCAACCCTAATGGCGAACCAGTAACTCATTGGATAAGAGCAATTTACTTATCAAGAGTTAACGATTATTATCAGATGTTTTGTGATAACAACCGGGACCGACAGCTTAACGTGCTCTCCGAGGCACAGTGGGGAGACCCACAGACAAACGCCCAGACCGAAACAGAAACAGGAATCGAACCCGCAACCGTCGAGACTAAAGGCAGACACGCTACCCACAACGCCACAACGGTGTCCGGAGTAAGATAAATATGATGAGTGTAAACGTGTTAAGACTCAAAGACAACATACCTTCGGCAAAACATTTAACATTGGCTTCTACAATGGCATTCTGGCCTCACCGTTGTCGAATGAAGCTTGAATGATATTCAAAATGATTCGTTTATGTCTTAGGTTACGTGTTAATTTAATTTAAATATTTTTGTATATTATTTTCTTTTTGTAAATAATAATAGGGGTGACATTTTCAGTACTGAAAAACCCCCTTAATTAAATAAAGATTTAAAAAAAAAATATATCTTTGTTTACGGCTTTAAAAATAATAGACTTTTTTGATTAAGTCGGTAGTTGTAGAGATATTAAAAATAAATGTTTCCCCATAACATTTCTTTCCATAATAAAACCCTTCAAGCCTTTTTTTCGCAATAAAATAATAACAAATGGTTGTTGATAAGCTGATTAATTTCATGAAATTATAAGGTGCATATCAACTTGCTTTTAACCTCATACTTAATGTCGAATAGGCCTCTGGCCTCAATCTCGTCGCACGGAACGAAAAATACTCATTTATTAATTGTTAATGCTTATTTTCTGTGAGAGAGTAGTACTTCCCAGATCGAGCCGGCCCATTACATAATGATAGGAAAAAGATTCAAGCTAAACAATAACAATTTCGAAATATTAACAGTCAAGTGCGTTTAGGACCACGCACAGTTGAAACTTAAGGGTTCCGCAGCTTGATGATGAAGGGTCTTAAGAACTTTAAAAATAATAACTAAATAAATAAATAAATAACGAATTAAAATTGACCGCAAAATTGAGTTCGTAATTTCAGAGTAATAATTAAAATGTAATATGAAAAACAAAGTTAATAGAATATTAATATATCTCTAAAATTTCTAGACCTATCTTCTTGAAACCAAATGTGGTTGAAAGTTCATTTGATGTTCTACAACGTCGAATTTTTCTAGAATTTTAAATTCCTTATTTCAAAAGTTTTATTTTAGGGTTTCATTTAAAAAATCGTGTAGCGGTTCATAGAATACACCTATTTACTAAATTTCGTATAGGTAGTGCCAATAGTCTCCGAGTAAAATGACTGTGACATACGGACGGACGGGCGGACGGACAGACGGACGGACAGACGGACGGACAGACGGACGGACAGACGGACGTACAGACGGACGGACAGACGGACGGACAGACGGACGGACAGACGGACGGACGGACGGACAGACGGGCGGACGGACAAATGGACATGACGAAATTATAAGGTTTCCGTTTTTAACATTTTTTTTTGTTAGAAGTTGGCAAACAAGCATACGGCCCACCTGATGGTAAGTGGATGCCGTAGCCTATGAGCGCTTGCAGCACCATTAGTAGGTGCCACTCACGCGTTGCCAACCTCGAGATATTAGTTCTTAAATCTCGTTCGCCCAGTAATTTCACTAGCGTACAATGCCAATCCCAACAGCGGGCGATGGGGTCGTCACATCCCGACGCCTTTAAATTTGGGTATGGAACCCTAAAAACGTACAATTCAAATTGTCACTACAAGCAATTCATTCTTACTAACAAGGATGTCTTATCGAAGTAACTTCAGCAAGTTGAAACATCCCTTTCGGATTCCTCACCTCGTACCATTAGAATAACTTATATATTCCAAGCAATAGCTTGACTTATGAACATCGTTTCTTGCAAGCCGATTTGTCAACGTCACAGCTCATATTTTATCAACCAGGACAATGGTAACTACATTTTGATATCCCTGTAGTTTTGAGGAGTTTGATCGATTGCTGGCTATATAAAGTAAGTCGTGTGGTTGCTTTTATATAAAGATTAAAGACGTATATTAATAGTGTTCTGAATGTGTTTTTGGGATTATATTGTGTTGTAAATTTTTCCTCGTTTTCAAATCCTTCATACAATAATCAATAGGGCAGTGGTATTTTTTTTTTTTTTTCGGAATGTGTATTGCTGTTGGCCCTACTGGCCTTGACAGCGTCACCGGGCGGGGGCCGAGTACTGAGACTCAGCCATGATAAAGGGACAGCCCTCACGGGGCCTCAAATTTGATTCCGTCCTTAGGGTGCCTCCTGCGAAGCCGAACCACGGGTAAGGACGTCATCGGAGATGGAGGCAGCGCTCGAGCGCATTCTATACGATAGACTCACCCGACGGTGTGAGCGCGACGCGACGTGCGAAACAAAGGACCTCGTCCTCGCCGGCGTGGACGGTGTTGTGTGCGTGTCTGTGCTGTGTAAGGGCATTTTCTAATGTAATCCTATCGTCAGGGTCTTGCAGGACGTGCTTAGGACGCCTTACTTTTGTCGGTTGGTTACATCGGTCTGTGTAGATACAAGCATGTCTAATCAAAGGATTTGGATGGAAAGTTGTTTGATCGAAAAAGAGCTGACTTTAATAGATCAAATCTTCTTATAAAAGCATACTACATATAAAATTAGCGGTGGTGTGGAAATGTCATTATTTAATATTATAGAAGATTTTTTTAGGCCTACAATTTTACCTGAGACTATCCTTAAAACTTATTCCTAATAAAACAGATACTTGAACTTGTCTACATCATTTTATTTTACAAATAGGACCATAAATGTCAAAATAAGAAAATCAAGTTTATTAAAAACTGTACCTAAAACATAAAAATCTTAAGCGTTAAGAAAAATATAGGTACACTTATAAGTAGTAGAGCCATGCTTTTCCGAGCACAAATAGGCCCAGGAGGTGTGTGGACTCGGAGCTGAGCTCCCCTACCCACTAAAACTCCAAGGTCCCATCTAGCGTCATAGTGGGACGTCGCGGCCCACCGGTGGCGGCAACTTACTGCCGCCATACATACATAATAATACATACTAATATACCTCCGCGCGCGAACGCGCCAGGCCTTTCGGCCTCCACCTTGGGCGGCACCATACAGCCGCCATATATACTATAAATATTATATGTATTATATATGATACATATAATACATAAATAAAATACTCCACGGCGCTTTCGCGCCCCGCCGACCGGGACCAGAAGGCCCTGGCAAACCCAACCAAGGGAGCCCTGGGTGAGCACAAATAGGCCGGCTCGACCGGAAAAATACTACCTTCTCCAGAAAATCGTCCTAAAGTAACAGAGTACTGCTGCGTTTAGTGCAATGAGTGAGAGCGGTGGAGACTCTATCTCCCACTCTCTCTGTATCCCTCTTTTTATCCCTTCTCATTTCTCTTTCTTATCCCTTAGGTTGGCAACGCTGATGTAATACTTCAAGTATCGCGAGCGTTCATAGCTGACAGCTTACCATCAGGCCGACCGTATGCTTGTTTACCCGTCCTTAAAAAAAACAAAACAACAATTTCCAAGTCAAATTATATACACACACACACACACACACACAATGATCCTATTAACACTGACCCATATACATTACATTGTAATGACAAAGTGACTCTGAAATATGCACGCAGTGACAAAAAACTGATCCAACAACAAAATGCTAACACGAGCGTGTCCCGTCTGTTATCACGTCGGGAAAGTATTTATCACGGCATGAATGGACCGAGGGACTTTGACAGATCGCCTGCGTCTCGCTTTGTTAAATAAGTCAAGATTTCACCGTTGACGGGAACCTTTTTGTCGTCGCCTCCTGGTCTATTATCCTGATGTTGTTTTTCTCGAGTTTGGTCACTGTTTGCGTTGAGTTTTGAATATAGATAGGCCTTTGTATATTTTTTGTACGATGTTTTTAAAATGTAGATAGCATTGTGTTTTACGTATCTTAGATCATTATTCGTGTTTCCTTTTCTGTATTTATGGAAATTGTTGAAGCATTTGTAAAGAAGTTGTAATGTTTTTTTGCGAATGTTTTTAATTATTGAGATCTGTTATATGACTATTTTGTTGGTACTGATTTAATATTAAATTCTCAAATTACAGAATGTGTTTCCAATTTCTCTCTAAATAATTGGATTAAAAAAAGATTAGCAGTCAAGTGCGTTGTGGACCACGCACAGTTGAAATTAAAGGGTTCCGCAGCTTGGTTATGAAGAATCTTAAGGCCTTTAAAAATAATAACGAATTGAAATCGACTGCAAAAATAAATTTGTAATTTCATAGTAATTATTAAAAGTTATATGAAAAACAAAGTTATGGGAAAAGCTTATATATCTCTTAAATTTGTAGACCTATCTTCTTCAAACCAAAAGTGGTTGAAATTTAATTTGATGTTTTAAAAGCTCAAATTTTTCCAGAATTTTAAATCCCATAGTTTAAAAGTTAGAGGGGGTGAAGTTGACACCGTTGTGGCGTTGTGGGTAGCGAGTCTGCCTTTAGTCTCGACGGCTGCGGGTTCGATTCCCGCTCGGGCAGATTTTTGTTAAAATTTCTGTCTCGGTCTGGGCGTTTGTCCGTGTGGGTCTCCCCACCGTGCCTCGGAGAGCACGTTAAGCTGTCGGTCCCGGTTATTATCAATAACATCTGATAATAATCGTTAACTCTTGATACGTAAATTGCTCTTATCCTATGAGTTGCTGGTTCGTCCTTAGGGTTGCGGAGGTCAGATGGCAATCGCTCTGTGTAAGAACTAGCAACCTGTCAAATCCGGATAAGAGTAATAAGCAGACCCTGGGTACATAAAAAATACCGGGAATAATGCTAGGATGAAGATGAAGAAGTTTAAAAGTTAGAGGGGGAGGGACACAATTTTTATGCCTTTGGGAGCTAATATCTCAACAACTACTGACGTAATGAAAAAGTCAAAATCAAACCTCCGTATCATTTTGAAAGACCTATCCAAAAATATCTCACACGTTGACATACATTCAAATTTTTTTTTTCAACACTCAATTACATGTATAGACCGCTACCCTTTATTCTTATATATTTTAAAATTTCATTACAGAATCGTTGTGCGGTTCATAGAATACACCTATATAGTAAATTTCGTATAGATAGAGCCAATGGTCTCCGAGTAAAATGACTGTGACATACGGACAGACGGACAGACGGATAGACGGACGGACGGACGGACGGACAGACGGACGGACGGACGGACAGACGGACATGACGAAACTATAAGGGTTCCATTTTTGCCATTTGGCTACGGAACCTAAAAGGGAAACTTACCCACTTTAACAACACAACGTGTAATTAGTTCTCATACTTTTGAAAGTTCCGTCATATGTATTTCCAGGGTCCCCAATCAGATCATCACAAAAACTATTTATAACACCCGAAATGGCTCAATGGATAAAAAAGTCTTGCAGTTCTAAGTTTTCAAGTAATTTGTGTTTCAAATGTATTATGACCTTAACGGTGACGGAATATATGGCGACATCTTCATGACGAAGAAGAATTTAAAGTTAGGGTTTAAATGCCCACCGGGCTAGTTACCATCATTACTGGCTAGCTACCTGGTTCTCAGCACCATTTCCAGGTCAACCAGCGTATGGCCTGTTGTATCTGGCAGCTCATAGCCAGTTATATCTGTTGTTGTAAGCAGGGCAAGGATGGCTGTTGCATTTCACCACTTGTAATGGTGTTTGCCACTTTCGCGTTTGGACTACTTCATCAGACCATCACGTGGAGTAGAGTCATCTGCTATCCGAGCTAAATAAAACAATGAATTAAAAATCATCAACATTTTAAAGTCGGTGGGAATTGACACCTTTGTCCAGCTGAATAAGAATACATAGATAAATCATACAAGACGCTTAATCAAGTGAAATGTAAGCAATAATTTAAAGTGAAAATGTATCAATCTACTCGCTGCTAATCCACTTTCCTTGTAACCACAACGAGGTTCTCATTAATCATAGCGGAGTCAGTTCCCTTTATCAAACGTTATTGATCCATAGTCCATGAACTTGGAGTAGTTGAGCTTAAAATAACTTATTGATTGTGTATTTTATGTTCTACGTTCAATGTCTGAGAGTTTTCTAAATAAGGAATTATATGGAGCTGTGAATGAAATATTATGTATTTTTGCTTTGCGGAAGAATATTTGACACTGAGGTGGTACCTACCCTACCGGCCTCTTGGAAAGACCTACCACCAGTGTCACTGATTGCACTGGTGGGATAATATCTGCTGTGACAGAGACTATCCCAACAACGGGCGATGGGGTCGTCACGTCCCGAAGCGTGCGTAATGTGTGCTGGGAAAAGCTTGACTTCTACTACTACTAAAAAGAACTTCATTTATTTTTCGGAACCGTTTCGTGTTTGTTGTGTTTATTCCGAAGAGATACTGAAACATGTACATCGGAAAATCTGCAGTGGAATAAAGAACCTTAGTAATCCAAGCTCGTAATATTTTATGCAAAACTCAATTTATTAAGTTATCGCTATCGGAGAATTCGACGAACTCATCAGACAATAAATCGATTCGGAACTTAAATGAAGATTTCAGGGTGAAAAATTACAGAGCCGATTACGAAGAGGAAAAAGTATTTGAAACAAAGATATATATTAAGCCGAGGCGATTCGGTCGAGTGGATAAAGAAAGTAGGTCATGGATCATAAAAATGTCACGGGTTTCACTTCCGTTCTTACTTGAAAGTTCCTAAAGGTTCCTTGATATATAGCACACTGCATGTAACGATATGAACCCAATTGTTATAAAACATAATCGTTAAAATAGAAAATCGTTATAATTTATCAAAAACGAAAATGATTGTGTAACTTGAGCGAGTGAATGCTGGGTACAAGATTTCAACCTTTATCTATATAGTGCCAGTGTTTGATTTAAACTATTGTGACCTACAAATACAAAAGGAAAAGACTGAGGATGGAAAACTTTTTTATTTTTTTCATCACGGTTGCCAAACAAGGATGCGGTCCACCTGATGGTAAGTAGTACTGCCCAATAGTGCTGGGAGGATCATGGCTCTACTACTATGAAAACTTCACGTGAAGTATTTTATGGGTGTTGCAAGTTTCCTTAAACTACGATGTCTAGATACTGTCAGATGGGATGGGATTTTTGGGTATGCTTATTATTGCTATCCAAATTCACAGAGCGATTGTTAACCGAAAACTGCAACGCTGAGGGTGACCCAGTAAGTCATTGACTAAGAGTTAACGATTATTATATGATCTTATGGTAACAACCGGGATCGATCGACCACCCTAACCAAAAAAGGTATTTAAGGTCAAATTTAAATATCCACCCTGAGCGACAACCGAGCCTGTGACCGTCAAGGATAAAGGCAAGCTTGCTACCACCACAACAACAGTAGTCACGTGTTAAATCATCATAATTAAGTCATCTTAGTCATTAAAAAAATTATCAGTCCAGTGCGTTGTGGACCACGCAAAGTTTAAACTAAAGGGTTCCGCAGCTTGATGATGAAGAATCTTAAGAGCTTTAAGATAATAACGAATTAAAATAGAGCGCAAAAATAAGTTGGTAATTTCATAGTAATTATTAAAAGCAATATGAAAAACAAAATTATGGGAACAACTTATATATCTCAAAAATTTATGAACCTTTCTTCTTAAAACCAAATACGGTTAAAAGTTTATTTGATGTTCTATAACCTCAAATTTTTCTAGAATTTTAAATCCCATAGTTCAAAAGTTAGATTTTTTTTCAATCCTCAGTTACATGTATGGACTGCTACCCTTAATTGCTATATATTTTAGGATGTTATTACTAAATGTCTTATAGATAGAGTCAACAGTCTCAGTGACATATGGACGGACGGACAGACGGATAGACGGACGGACGGACAAACGAACATGACGAAATTATAAGGGTTCCATTTTTGCCATTTGGCTACGGAACCCTAAAAAGATTAGACTGGTTATCAATTTTGTATAGCAAATAGTTATGCCATAAACATTGATTGTCGATACCTAAATAACTAAACTTAGTGGTTCAAAGTTGCCGTAACATATCACGGTCTTATCAACAGTTCGAAGTACAGCTGTTCCCGTCTGGTCATCGATCCGAACTTCGCTAACACCGCGCTAATACTTGCTACCTTGATTTATGCGAGTGGCCTTTTGTGAATCGCCTCTAACTTTGTACGGCTACTAGTTGGTTCAGTAACAATTTTTTGTGCTTATCATGATTGGATTTGTTGGTTACATAATAAACAAATAAATCGAGTTTGATGATTAGGTTTTTTTTTGTTATATTTTCATGACATTGATTCTTGGCTGTTTATTACTCCGTTTGTCTGTAGTTGATTTTCATTTTTTTTTTGATACTTCAATATAATTGACTAGCGACCCGCCCTCGCTTTGCTCTATGTAATATTATATATATCGAAGAATTCTCTAGATTAGGATCCGCGTGGTTGATGTTTTTTTATGTTAGAAGTTGGCAAACAAGCATACGGCCCACCTGATGGTAAGTGGCTGCCGCAGCCTATGAGCGCTTGCAGCACCATTAGTAGGTGTAGGGTCGTCACATCCCGACGCCCATGTATATCCCATGATAATTTTATCAATCAGTGCCTCAGTCGCCATAGGCGTTGCCTCGAAAAATGACTCTTCATGATGACCGACTGAAGTCAAAAGCGACCAGCTTCACTTTATATTAAGACTACAACCTCTTTCGTCTATATTGTAACATGATATTAAAAATAAATAAATAAAACAAATTCTCACATATATAAACCTTCCTTGCAAAATAATATCTAACTATTGATGAAAACCACATCGTAGTTCATTGAGCGATTTTTGACGACTACTGATACAAATTGTAATTAATTCCAAAATTATAGCGTTTACCAAAATATTTTTAGAATATTCACACGGATAAATGCTCAACTTTTTGTAATGTATGTAAAGATAATTAAAATTAAAATTATATATTAAATACTAATTAATGTTCGTTCGTGGGACCTAGGAATTCTCGATGTGACCTCGAGGCACCCTAAGGATGGAATCAAAGTTGAGCCCTCGTGAGGGCTGCCCTTTATCACGGCTGAGTCTCTGTGCTCGTAAGGTGTCAAGGCCTGCAGGGCCAACAGCAAAACACATTTTAAAAAAAAAGAAATTTCGATGTGACGACGTCACAAAGCTCGTAGGGTCGCCCATTGACATCAATATAGCTAGTTTCCTTTGACCAAACAGTTTCATAATTTGAAATATTTTTTAAGCCATTGTATACATCGGCAACTTAATTGGTTGAGATTTGTGTAAAACTATTTTAAGACAGTAATGTTGTGAAAGATTCTATCAAAGTAAAACAATACAAAGTATTAGTCGCTTATGCTATAAACGCTCAATTAAATAGTGTTGCTAAGAGCAAGAAATTCAATCTAACAGCGAAGTATGCTCGCTTTGAAAGTACCTGAGGAATTTATTCTAGAACTTTTCAATTATACCACAAACAATGAAAAGTTAAGCGCTGGGACCTCTCAATTTCACCTGACTTCATTTCAACTTTAATAAGATTTTCACCAACCTTGCGTTTATGCTTTTATACAGTTTTAGCGAAATTTGTAAGTAATTTTCCATTAATTTTATTATATGGTGGTAGGTCTTTTGTTGCAAGAGGCTAGTTGGGTACCACCGCAGTATCAAATACCACCACCACCACCACAAAACAGTGGCGTTACTGTGTTTCGGTTTAAATGGATCTATAGGCTAGTGAAATTACTGGGCAAAGGAGATTTAAGAACCAATATCTCAAGGTTGGCAACGCGTGAGTGACACTTACAAACGGTGTTGCGCGCGCTCATAGGCTACGGCAACCGCTTACCATCGGGTGGGCCGTATGCTTGCTTGCCAACTTAATAACATAAAAAAATATATTTTTAGTGAACCAAATTTTTATGGTATTGATAGCCTATCTCGGAAGCAGCATAAATGGGCTGACTTTACCTGGGATGATACAAAATAATTATTTGTAAGCATAATAATGTTTTTCGTTCAACGTGTGGTTGTGGCTAATTTTTGTCCTATACCCTAGTTATATATTCTTGACTGTTAGTTTTATATTAGTTCACATGTTAAGAAAGATAGAGGCGACTTGAACAACATTTATAAAATTTAATTGCCACTTAAACAATTTAGTTAAGAAACAATAATCCTTTCCATAAAATAATATTGTACGAACTAGTAAGATCGTCTCCAGTAAACTTTATACTCTCACAATGAAACAATAGAAGTTCAGGAACGAAAATAAAAACACAGAAATGATCTTCTATTCGCAAAACAAACTCCATTCACAAAACACAAGAACACGAATTCAAACAAAATGTTAAAGCTAAAGGAGTTTTACGCCTTCCGGATCAACTCGCCGAGCCACTAGCATATTATATTGTGCAACGGAGTATGACCTGTAATATTAGAGATTGAAAGTCTATAATTCCGTGTCGATTTTCAAAGATATTAAGCTACCACTGTCGTCAATTGTAACTGCAACTAGAAAATTGTATAGAGTAGTTTTGGTATAGAGATTTCAAGCAGTATATCTTTAATATTAATAATTAAATGAACTACATCTGTACCCTATTTTAGTTCCATTTAATCATCACATACTTTAGATACTTGTATAAAGATAATTATCTGAAAAAATCTCATAAAATTCCGAATAATAAAACATAAAACATAAAAAAGTTGAAAATTAAGGTAAACTTTTGTACTTACTAGTTTTTGCGAAAATCTAAATTTGCTTATTTTATCGTGTCAATTCAGGACCTTGATTTTTATACACCTAATAGGGACTATAGACCTCAGTATCTGGTATAAATTTCAACTTGCTTGGTCCACTCGTTCCTGAGAAAATCGGTACTGACACACCGATGGACAAATGATCTTATAAGAGTTCCTTTTTCACCTTTGCAGGTTCGGAACCCTAAAAACTAAAATCATCAAATAAATTTCATTTTATTTATTGATTGAAACATTGTTGGTAATAATTCCAAAAATTATGATATAAAAATTTTCTCAGATTAATTATAATTTCGTTCGTAAAATATTTAATAGAATTAAAAGCTAAGGTAGGATTTTCCCTTCGCTCGCTCATTAGGGAAAGTAAGAAATAACGAGAAAAATATCAAGAGAAAATACATTTTCCTTATCACAAAGAGGATTACCATAATTAAACCAGTTACTTACATAAGGCTTCGGTGAAGGAAAATCATGAAGTGTTAATTTTTTCAATACATATACAATAAAATCAGACTTTATTGTTTAGGAAACACGGTTTTAATTTAAAGAACGCATATATAGAGTAATTTATTACTAACGGATTAAATATTTTTTCCACGTAATTATTTTCAGTCAAATTATGTTTTGTATAATAAAACCAATAACAGATTTGCCTATATTAAAGCCGAGATGGTCGACGTCAAGGTCACGGGTTTAAATCCGGGCTATCAGATGTTCATGGGCGGTGCTAATGGCTAAACAATAGTTGAGCCTCTTGCCCATTTGCCCCCTAAAATATTTTAAAATAAACTTAAGAATCGACGAACTTATAATTCGTAGGTACTGAATTCATTTAAAAACCTTAACAAAGTAATTATTACATTACATGTATTGCACCTAAACAAAAAAGTAACGATTTGGTTTTATGAAATCAAAAAGCAAGTGAAACTTTCTTAAGCATTTAACTGAAATAAACATTATTTCAAATAAATATATATATATAAATACTTGAATATAAAAATTGAATTAAATGAAGACAAAACAGACACGCAATTCTACATAAACTAAACACATACGTACATTTCGCTGTAAAGCGACCGGTTGTAATTCGGCATGCTAAAGATAAACAAAAAAATAAAAATAATTCGAAATGAATGAATATTCACTTGCTCTTGTGCTCGTTTGCTTGTAGTAAGCTCGATACACACACGCACACATTCACAGTACACGGCATTTCGTTACATCACAATTTTTACTTAATCGAACTGCATTATGAAACAGTTCCAAAAAAATAAAGACAATGAAATAAAAGAATCACATACAAAAGATCTTGTTTTGTCTATGTAATAACTGCCCTATAACTATTCTATGGTGAAAGGAATCAGTTTTCAAAACAAAAGAACAGCAAACAACGCTCGGAAGAGGATGTTTGCAACCGTCGCGTTGACAGCGCTAGCGATTTCGTTTGTTGTATCGCAATACGAATACTCCATGGCCGGAGGTATGATATTGATTTGTTAAGTTAACAATACTAAGTAAATAACGATAAATACGTATATTTACTACTCCGGATGATTGTTCGATTCCTGCTCCGCGCGATGTTTTAGAGTTAAAATCACCTATTTCGGTGTGTCCTTGACACCCACACACACCCACAGACCCACTGTTCACCGTGCCTCGGAGAGGACGCTAAGCTGTCGGTCTCGGTTACTATCATATCTGATAATAATTTTTAACTCTGGATAGGTAATACTCTTATCCAATGAGTTTCAAACAAGTAACCTGACAAATCCGGATAAGATTAATAAGCAAATCCTGGATAAAAATCGAGAATATTGCTAGGAATAAAAAGAAAGTTACCTATAAAGTACCTATATGTGTTAGATGTTACATATAACTTTCCTAATTTTGTAGGTAGCTTATTAACTATCCTGATATTTTGTGGGTACCTGATAATTATACTGATGTTTGAAAAGTATAAAAGGGCTTGTAATCGTGTAATTAAGTTAGTTGAAATTGTGTTATGAAACAATAAACACCTACTACGTTTCTTTGCCGTTTCTTTTAATAATATAAGAAAATCGCTCTCTTCTTACATATGCAAAAATGTCCTGACAATTGCAAATAAAATAAGAAAATAATAATTACCCAATTTAGTGCAGTCGTTCTCAAGGTACGCGTAAATACAATTTGACGAGTCATTTATATTTATATTGATAATTGCATTTCAGATATTCCAAATTACATAAAAAATGCATTGCGTCTAAAAAATCGATACAAGCCGATACCCCGAGATAAGAAACGGACAATCTCTAATCTAACTTTACAAGAGGTATTCGATAAAGTTAAAGACATCACTAGAGCTCTCAACCAACACGCTAAGAAAAATGGATACTTTGTTGATTACAAGTTTCGAGTCTTAGAAGCTAAGAGGAAATAGTACACCTAATTAACTTATACCAATTATAATAAATTATACTAACTATATTTACAAATAATTACAACTGTACAAATCTTGTCCTCGAGGAAGTGTAGCAAGAATGCTAGCTGCATTTCCCCAATTAATTGAAATCCTGATTCTTTGAACTAAAAATGAACCAGTAATCCTGTCACCTGTGGAAGCAATAAGTCGGGGTATAATATCTTTTAGAAATTGTTTCACACTAACGCTCTATGGCCCAATTGTTTCTTCTACTGCAAACGGCATGAAGATGTAATTTGGAATAAGTGACGGCTTGAGTGAGTAAGTACTTACGAACCGGCGTCGGGATGTGACGACCCCATCGCCCGCTGTTGGGATAACCTCTGTCACAGCAGCGATTATTCCACCAGTGCAATCAGTCACACTGGTGGTAGGTCTTTTGTTGCAAGAGGCCGGCTAGGTAGGTACCAACGCAGTGTCCAATATTCTGCCGCCAAATAGTAGTGCTTAGGCACTACTGTGTTCCAGTTTGAAGGGCATTGTATGCTAGTGAAATTACTGGGCGAACGAGATTTAAGAACTAATATCTCGAGGTTGGCAACGCGCGAGTTGCACCTACTAATGGTGCTGCAAGCGCTCAAAGGCTGCGGCAGCCACTTACCATCAGGTGGGCCGTATGCTTGTTTGCCAACATAAAAAAAAAAAAATACTTACACCACTTACAGAATTCAGCTTTTATACTATTTTTGTAGTGGTACAGCCATGATTCTCCCTCCACAAATGGACCGGCTCGACCGGGAAAGTATTACCCTCTCACAGAAAATCGTCGTAAAGTAACAAAGTACTGTTACGTTTCGTGCGTCGGAGGCCCAATCTCTTACCCCCTCTGCTCTCTACCTATTTTCCCTTCTTCTCCCTTCCCTCTATGCCTTGTGTTGGCAATGCGCGTATTATACTTCAAGTGTCATAAGTAATAGTAGTAGGGTTCCGTCGGCACCTTTGGGTACCCTAAAAGTCCATACTTTTTAGCCTCATTGTAAAATGCATTCGCTCAAAACAATACCGGCTAGTTACATACACATGCGTCAAGGGGATCGCTAACGTTGCGGGTCCCGCGATGATACAATTACATTGACGTCATTCTGGACAGGAATGCAGAATTGCATTTTAAGACTTATATTCTTTTAACATAAAATTTATTATTATATTTCTTACATCGAGTAGGATATAACGTAGATTAGGATTAAGTTTATATTGTAATAAAAATAATATTAAAGTTATATTTTTAAATAAATTTTGGTTTTTTTAAATCTTCGGACTGCAGCTAACGTAACTGGCGCAGTCGGTAGGATACTAGAATAGGGACTTAGTTAGATCACCGCTAGTATCCTGAACCTACGGACCAGCTGCAGACCCAGAGGAGGATCAAGACTTCGATTCACAAAAGAGACCAGAAATGAATTATATGTAAGTACACTTGAACTGTTCTCGTGTTGCTTTCTTTTTCCTAGTTTTAATTCCACTCCAAGATTTATCATCCTAGAGTTCATAGATATCGGGAACCTGTATCGCAGCAGGCCCGTAACCGTAGTTTAGATAATAATAGAGATTTAAATTTAGAAGTCGATTATAACTGTAGTAATTTTAATAATTTAATTATGGCTCAAGATCCGGACACTATTTATAAAATCCTTAGGATTGTGCCCGAATTCGACGGAAATCCTAATGTGCTCACAAGATTTATTAATATATGTGATCAAATAGTTACTCAATATTTAAATAACGTGCCGGGTAGCGAATTATCTAATTTATGTTTATTAAACGGGATACTAAATAAAATTACGGGAACCGCCGCTGCTACTATTAATTCGAATGGTATACCGGATAATTGGCTAGGCATAAGAAATTCTTTAATCAATAATTTTTCGGACCAACGTGACGAAATAGCTTTATACAACGACCTCTCATTAGCCGTACAAGGTAATAAGACACCTCAAGAATTTTATAGCCATTGTCAAACGCTATTCAGTACGATAATGACTTATATTACATTACATGAGAATTTACCGACTACGATTGAGGCAAAACGTAATCTTTATAAAAAGGTAACGAAGCAAGCATTTGTGCGTGGTTTAAAGGAACCCTTAGGGTCGCGGATTCGATGCATGCGTCCCGAAACTATTGAAAAAGCTCTCGAATATGTTCAAGAAGAATTAAACGTTACATACTTACAGCTACGTACAGACGGACTGAAACCCCAATCAACCCCTAAAATTATAAACCCAGTGCAGTTTGTACCCCCTCGATTTCAGAATTTTCAACCACCTATGCCTAATTGGCCAGCCCCTGTAGGACAACGCCCTATGCAACCCCCACAGCCATATAAATTTAATTTTAATCGTAATCAGCCTCAACATAATATTCCTTCCCGTACGCAGCGAATGTTTAGTGCACCCCCACCAAATTACAACCCGCGAAGTAACGTTTTCCGTTTGCCACCAAATAATAATTTACCTCAAAATTCTACTCCAAAACCAATGAGTGGAATTCAAGGTTTCAACCCCAGACCCTTGCCTCATACTTTAATGACTGGACATGACTGGCGTAAATCGGGTAACCCGCCTCCTACAAATTATTTTAAATCTAGAGAAATGAATATGAATGAGTGTTTGCCTTATGACGATATGTATTATAATTATTCGGAGTATTGTTACGAACCGGACTTAAATTACTATAATGATTACGATGACTATAACAGTTACGAACCTGACTTTAATTCTTATCATGAAACGAATGACGAGCAGGTGACAAATG
Organism: Hestina assimilis; assembly: GCA_023373885.1. NCBI lineage: Eukaryota > Metazoa > Arthropoda > Insecta > Lepidoptera > Nymphalidae > Hestina > Hestina assimilis. The sequence continues at coordinate 13,684,155 of CM041750.1, forward strand.
AGATTGTACCGCAGCCGAATTCTAATGATCAGGATTTTCAGACGGACCCGAAATTACTCAAACAAAAATAGAATTAAACTTACAGACTCAAAGACAGCTTCCGTATATTCAAATAAAATACCCCCCGCTTAAACTTTTAATTGACACCGGTGCAAATCAGTCTTTTATTAGCCCCGATGCAATAAAAAAATATTTCTCTAATTTTCCTTTGAATTATGATCCATTCGAAGTTACAAATGTATATACAACTACGAGGAATAACTATTCTATAACTTTACCTTGCTTTGAAGAATTTATGGACCCGGAAAATATTAAATTATTTATATATAAATTTCATGATTATTTCGACGGACTCATAGGGTTAGATTTATTAACAAAATGGGAAGCTAAAATTGATTTGAAAGACGGATATTTAATTACTCGCACCGCTTCAAACCCAATTAGTATGTATAATTCTTATAATGTAAATCTTTATGAGGATATTATACCGGCTAAATCAAAAAAATTAATTCGCATTCCTATAGATTCCCGTGACGGTGAAGTTTTTATTAAAAAGCAAATAATTTGTAATTGCATTATTCACGAATGTCTGACTTCTGTTATCAACAACCGCGGTTACTTAGAAGTGGAGAACCCGACACCTAACGATATCATTTTTTCACTCGACCGACCGGCGGTATGCTGTGACTTATTTAATATAGAGAATAAATGTACTCGATATAATATGACACGCAGACAAGACGTAATTTCACGATTAAGGACAGATCATTTAAATGACGAAGAAAAGGCTAACCTTAATGCTCTTTGTTCTAAATACTCAGACGTTTTTTACATTGATGGCGAACCACTTACATTTACGAATAGGATTAAACATCGAATTAAGACTACTGACGAAATCCCCGTACATGCTAAAAATTATCGTTATCCTTTCATACACAGACAAGAAGTTAGAGACCAAATAACAAAAATGTTACACCAGGGTATAATAAGGCCATCTGACTCTGCTTGGAGCTCACCGATTTGGGTAGTACCAAAAAAGGTCGATGCTTCCGGCAAGCAGAAATGGAGACTCGTAGTCGACTTTCGTAAATTAAATGAAAAAACTATAGACGACAAGTACCCCATACCAAATATCCATGACGTACTCGACAAGTTAGGGAAGTGTCATTACTTTACCACCCTTGACTTGGCAAGTGGGTTTTATCAAGTAGAGATGGACCCTCAAGACATTTCTAAAACCGCGTTTAATGTGGAACACGGCCATTTTGAGTTCCTTCGGATGCCTATGGGACTAAAGAACTCACCCTCAACCTTCCAAAGGGTAATGGATAATGTACTACGAGGTCTACAAAACGAAATATGTCTTGTATACCTGGACGATATCATTGTTTTTAGCACATCTTTACAAGAGCATATAGTAAATTTAGAAAAGGTCTTCCAAAGACTTCGAGAATCAAATTTTAAGATCCAAATGGACAAGTCCGAATTCCTTAAACTCGAAACAGCTTATCTCGGACACATTATTGGCAAAGACGGTATAAAACCAAATCCTGAAAAGATCTCTGCTATTAAAAAATACCCCATTCCAAAAACAGCAAAAGAAATTAAACAATTTTTAGGTCTTCTTGGTTACTACCGGAAATTTATTCCAGATTTCGCTCGTATCACTAAACCTCTTACTCAATGTTTAAAAAGGCAAAAGATAATACTAGATTCTGAATACATCAGTAGCTTTGAGAAATGTAAAACACTTTTGACTAATGACCCAATTTTACAATATCCGGACTTCACAAAAGACTTTAACTTGACAACTGACGCTTCAAACGTAGCTATTGGAGCCATCTTATCTCAAGGACCAATAGGGGCCGATAAACCTGTATGCTATGCGTCCCGTACATTAAATGATAGTGAAATCAATTATAGTACTATCGAGAAAGAGCTTCTTGCTATAGTCTGGGCGACTAAATACTTTAGACCATACTTATTTGGACGAAAATTTAAGATACTGACTGACCACAAACCCTTACAGTGGATGATGAATTTGAAAGAGCCAAATTCTCGTCTCACTAGATGGCGACTGAAACTGAGTGAATATGACTTTACCGTAATATATAAAAAAGGAAAACTAAATACCAATGCTGACGCCCTGTCCCGTATACAAATACATAACGAAGAGACTAAGACTTTGATAGAAGAAATTGACGAATTGAACTCCCTCCTAGGAAATCCTTCTGAACATCAACCACCCCTATCAAATTCCTCTACTAACACTGCACATACAGACAAAGAAAATCCCATCTTAGAAATTCCAATTAGCGATGACCCCCTTAATAAATATAATAAGCAAATAATTTTTACTATAGTTAAAGACACTAAACGAAAACCAACAGTGACTAAACCATTTGACAACCATACGCGAACATCAATACAACTATTAGAATCTAATTTAGAAGAAGACGTAATTAACGCTATAAAAGAATTTGTAAATCCGAAAGTCAAAACCGGTATCCTTATAGATCCACCCCTCGCAATGTATTCCATCATCCCTATTATACAAGACAAGTTTAAAAGTTCATCTATGAACCTCGTCCTAACCAAATTTGAAATTGAAAATGTTAAAGAATATTTACGGCAACAGGAAATTATTTCCCACTATCATGACGGAAAGACTAATCACCGCGGAATAAACGAGTGTTACTTAGCTTTATCCCGGAGATACTTTTGGCCAAAAATGAAAGAGCAGGTTTCCAAATTTATAAATGAATGTACTATATGCGGCCAGGCTAAGTATGATAGGAATCCCATAAGACCGCAATTTAATATCGTTCCTCCAGCTACTAAACCATTTGAAATTGTTCACATAGATTTATTCACAGCACAAACTGAAAAATACATAACCTTTATAGACGTTTTTACGAAATATGGACAAGCATACTACTTACGAGACGGAACTGCCATCAGCATCTTACAAGCACTTTTAAAATACTGTACTCACCATGGCGTACCTATGACCATCATAACCGACAATGGAACGGAATTTACTAACCAATTATTTTCTGAGTTTACACGTTTACATAAAATAAATCACCATAGAACCCTAGCTCACTCGCCTAATGATAACGGCAACATAGAACGTTTTCATTCAACGTTACTAGAACACTTGCGAATTCTAAAGCTACAACGTAAAGACGAGCCCATAGTAAATCTCATGCCTTATGCTATCATAGCTTATAATAGTTCTATACACAGTTTTACCAGATGCAGACCCTTTGATTTACTGAACGGACACCTTGACCCAAGAGACTGTCTCGACATTGACCTTACGCAACACCTATTACAACAATATCTACAAAACCATAGAGAAAGCATGAAAAAGGTTTATGAAATCATTAATAATAACTCCCTTCAAAATCGCACTGCTTTAATAGAGAACCGAAACCAAAATCGTGAACCGGAAGTAGAGTATGCACCCCAACAACAAATCTTTATTAGAAATCCCCTTGCTAGTCGTCAGAAAACAGCACCACGCTATACTCAGGACACTGTCATAGCTGACTTACCCATCCATATTTATACCTCTAAAAAACGTGGTCCTGTAGCAAAGTCTCGCCTGAAACGAGTTCCTAAAGGAGCTAATTTGTTACAGGGTACTACTACTAATGACGAGCATCCACCTGACGAAACCTCACGAGATAAAACTTGAGAGTATGGACGACGGACCTGGACTGTTACCTTACAAACTTGGACAGATACGACTTACCACTCACTACCATACTTTTCTACAATACGTTCAATTAGATGTTATAGAGAATAAAATTGAATTACTATTAACTCAACTCAATGACTTTAAAAATTTACTTAAAAACGATACTTACTTATTGTATGAACTTCAAATAAATTATCTGACTGAAAAGCTTGAAAAGGTATCAAATCAGTTAAGGTCTTTAGAACCAAATCGTGTAAGAAGAGGTCTTGTAGATGGCTTGGGTTCCATTATCAAAAGTATAACCGGAAATTTAGATTATCAGGATGCTTTAAAGTATAATGACGCAATAAAATTATTACAAAATAATGAAGAAAAAATAGTATCCGAGTTTAATAATCATATCAGCTTTAGTAAAGAATGGATTTCGAAACACAGCAGTGTCTTACTTCAATTAGTCAAGAACCAAAGTAAAATTAATAGTACTTTACAGATTATTTTAAATTCAAATGCTTATAGAGAAAATAGTTTACTTAAATATGCGAAATTTGCTCAGCTCTTAGTAATTATAGGTGAAAATGTAGAGGATTTAATGGCCGAATTAATAAGGATAGAAAATAGTTTAGCTTTTATTCGTGTTTCGACTACACATCATTCTATGATAGATGTCGATACTTTAAGATTTATGATAGATAGATTAAGAAACATATATAATAAGGATCAGATATTAAGCTTAGAATTAAGAGAATATTACGATATTATAAAGCCAGGGTGCTATTATACAGATAAGCAAATAGTTATAATTTTCAAATTTCCAATAGTCTCTGAAAATATCTATGATCTCTACCAACTGTCCATAGTACCTAATAAAAACCAACAGGCCCTCATTCCCCCATATCCTTTTATAGCAATTAACGAGAATTCGTTTGTGTACATGGAGGCAGAATGCCCGAAGCTTAATGACTGGTATCTCTGTGAAAAGGAAATGAGCCAACGTGTTCTTACTAAACCTGACTGCATACAGCAACTCATCGTCCACCAAGTGCTTGAAGAAGACTGTCAATTCACAACAGTAAATTTAGCAAAGGAAGCAATGGAAAAGCTAGATGACCAACATTACGTATTCTCCTTTCCTCATCTCACAAAAGTACAGTTAGTCTGCGACAGAGAAGATCCTGAACTCCATAGATTTGCAAGGACTTCACAGTATTCAAGATCAAATCATTCAAGAGAAGCCCTTACAACTTGAAAATCTGGATTCAAACATTATATATCATACGACAATACATCTATACATCTTCATATTAAGTGCAAGTGCACTTATTATCCTCATCATATGGCATCGCTATAAATCACGAAGATGCGTACAACTCAACAAAGCTACAACTTCGAGTTCAACTGAACAATCTATTGAAAATTCAGATGAAGCTGAGACATCGCATGCGCGGAGGAAGATGCCAGCCACATTTTATCTCAACGTGCTAAAATAGTTGCTGTTCTAAGGGTGGAGGAGTTACATACACATGCGTCAAGGGGATCGCTAACGTTGCGGGTCCCGCGATGATACAATTACATTGACGTCATTCTGGACAGGAATGCAGAATTGCATTTTAAGACTTATATTCTTTTAACATAAAATTTATTATTATATTTCTTACATCGAGTAGGATATAACGTAGATTAGGATTAAGTTTATATTGTAATAAAAATAATATTAAAGTTATATTTTTAAATAAATTTTGGTTTTTTTAAATCTTCGGACTGCAGCTAACGTAACTGGCTTGTCAACAAAACATTGCAAGCAAATATCTGCTTTACAAGATTACCTTTACCTTTAACGTTTAATTGTTTTATTTCGTGTGTTCAGATTAAACATGATTTAATATTGTGTAGCGTAATGTTTCCCCTACCACTAAACAAAGTAAGTCATGATATACGGATTAGTGAGAAATCCATCCAAAATTCTTCAGTTTCAAAGTCATTTTTTTTTATATTCATATATTGTAAGTAGATTATAAATAAGTAAATAAATGCTATAGCGATGCGATGAGCACAGGACGTGTCGAGCATCTGGTAACATACACAAGAACAAGGGCAAACACACCCAGACCAGAATGTATGTCTGTATGGTCAATACAAAACATTTGCTCCGAGCGGGAATCGAACATGAGATCTGTGGCATCTGTGGCTGGTTGTTTTGGTAAAATATTCTAAAAGTTTTCTTTGAACTTTTAACATATATACAGAACTGTATTTTATAAAAAGCTATATAAACCCGACACACATCGTTATGACTTTGACACCGTTGTGGCGCTGTGTGCAGCGTGTCTGCTTTTAGTCTCGACGGTTGCGGGTTTGATTCCCGCTCGGTCAGAGGTATGTTAAAATGTCTGTTTCGGCCTGGGCGTTATACAAAAACTTTTTGGACGATGTAAAGATTTATAAAAATTTATAACGAAACGATAATTTGTAAACAAACGAACATTAATGTTTTATATTGAATAAATATTATAGATTCAGCGCAACTGTTGCGTTTCTTTCGGTAATTAATAGAACTGCAGGCCCAAACTCCTCTTTAATGCTTTAAGTAAAGGAAGCCCCTTTACCTAAAGCATTAAAGAGCGTATACTGATGTAGCAAACGATTGTAGACTGCGGTAACCACTTATCATAAGATTTAACGCTTATTTTCAACAGTGGTATAAATGTGTGACTAAATTTCATAGTAGTGGTCGTATTGTTTAAAACACCTAAGCAAACAGTCTCTGTTTAGCCCCACAATACATGTTTAAATAATAACTCGACGGCGAGTTTTAGTTAAAGCGGTGAAACGAAATTTAAACTCCAAGATATTTACACTTTATTTCGTGTTGAAAGAGTTTACTGTAATGAAAAAACAGTGAAATTACTCTTAACTATAATGGTTCATTTCATTCATGCCACATAATTGCATGACTTATTTAGATGATCAACTATTAGTAAAACAACGAAGGGAAAGGGGAGGAAATAGAGGGTGGGAGATTGGACCTCCAGCATACTTTCATAACACGAAACGCAAGAGTACCTACTGATACTGTTACTTTACGCCGATTTTCTGTGAGAGGGTAGCAATTCCCTAGTCGAGCCGGCTCATTTGTGCTGGGACTAGAATGATTTTACTACTACTGATTATACTACTGAAATAAGCTACAAGCTTATTTGGAAGGGACAGTAGAAAAAAAGTATTGACTTGATAACCATTGCTAATAATGTATAAAAAAATGTAATAGTGACGCGATGTAATACATAATGTTAATATGACGACGTTGTGGCGCAGCGGTAGCGAACCTACCTTAAAGGCAACAGGTCTCGGGTTCGATTCCCGCTCGGAGCATAATATGCTTGTATTGACCATGCAAGCATATTTTCCGGTCTGGGTGTATTTGTCCTTGTCATTGTAAATGTTTCCGGACCCCCGACACAGGATTTTACTATCCTAATGGGGGCCGTTGAGTGTGGAACGTTTATTATTTATTTATAACATCCGTACTATTTAATTCGTGAGTTGAGTTTGAGTCCTGAAAATCTTAACTTTACCTTTCTTTTATTTTCTTCTATCTCCTTCTCGCTTAAGGTGCTACTGGTATTGACAATATGTATACGCTATTTTTTTTTCGGAATGTGTATTGCTGTTGGCCCTACTGGCCTTGACAGCGTCACCGGGCGGGGCCGAGTACTGAGACTCAGCCGTGATAAAGGGACAGCCCTCACGGGGCTCAAATTTGATTCCGTCCTTAGGGTGCCTCCTGCGAAGCCGAACCACGGCTAAGGACGTCATCGGAGATGGAGGAGTATACGCTATAGTAACCACTTACCGTAAGGGAGAAATTAAAAGTACTAAGTACTTAGTACACCAAAGTTATATTTACAAAATGGACTAATAAGTACCAAGTACAATGATTAAAGTATAATTAGCTTCAGCTGTTAAGTTTGTACTTTGTAAATCTCACGAGATTAATTAGATCAAGATATTCGTTAGGGTCCGATGCAAGAATTTCAAATGTAATTAATTTCTGTAATACATTCGTTGTTCAGGGAGGCGTAAGAGCTGATTTCGACCCTTAAGCGGGGATTATATATTAAGCAAAGATACTATTAGATTTTGTTTATATTAATTACAAAGTAAATCTCTTAACTACGTGATAAACAATATTAGTTTATTTGTTTAGAATGTACAATTTTATTGGCCTCACGGGCTTTAAGAACGTCGCTTGACGTCAGGATGCCCTAGTGTTAAGACGCGGTCGTGCTAAAAAGTCGACCTTGGCATAGGCTGAAAGTTGTTCCCGACCTTTTTTATTGTCGGGTAGGAAGTCTGCTTACAGAAACTTGGCTCCCTGGAGAAAAGAACTGAGTTACGTGGGGTTCCATGACAGGTTCGGTGCTGGGGCCCACTAAAACCTCGTCGGTGGCCGACCTCAGTAAAGGAGAGGGGATCTCTTGGAGAACGCAACAACGGCTTAGGACGTCATCGCGAATAAAAATCTGTTGATTATTTTCGGAAAAATCAATGTTAAACTAAATACAGAAAGAAAATCGGCGTAAATAACAATATCGGTAGGTAGTGTTGCTTTTCGCGCGATTAATAACTCCCTGTCCCCTGTCCCCTGCCTCTTTTCCCATTCTTTTGACCCTTCTCATTCCTTCTCTCATAGGTTGGCAACGTGCATGTGACACTACAAGTATCGCGTGCTTTCATAGAATGCGGTAACTGCTTAGTATGAGCCGTATGCTTGTTTGCCAGCCGTCTTAAAAAAAGGAATAATACTTCCAAATAAATCTTATGTAACTGTTATTTAAGGTCCCGATCTATTTTTTACGAAAAATAATATATCTCATATTTTCTTTGATAGGATTACGTGTTTCATCACATTTTATTCCCTCATGGGAGATATGTGAATACTATAATTCAATTATTATGGAATCTATTTTTCGATAGCCTTAACTAAATTTAGTTCCCTGACTTTCGTTATGATAGTTCTTATTTTTTTCAAGAACTTTGGCATCATTTAACAAACAGCTTAAAAAACAATATTTAGTCTGTTATTAACAAGAATTGAGTTCACAACAATTTAATTTTCTTTGCTTTTACCTAGGAACTATGTCAGTAATAAGTATTCGTGAAGTACACTAATTAGTCAGATGTGGAGATAGTGTCAATGAAATTTTAAATTTACGTTCAGGGTATACTAAATTAAAATCCACGATTCTTCTAATTGGATTAGAAACAAGCTTGTGCAAGGCTGTCTTTACTAATGCTTCTAATAAGACGAAAGTAGGTCCCATATTGTTGTATTATACCGAGTTCTAGTAAATAGTCGTCCCCTCCTCTTCTTCTTAACAAATGGTTAGTGGATGACTTAGTGTCGAAGTTAAGTTTGCCCGTATACGCCTCTGACTTGATTTTTAGTCAGCAACGCTCCTGCGTCCTGCATGACCTATGATGTTGCAGATGTTTATGGGTGACGGTAATCGCTTTCCATTGGGTGAGATTCCTGCCCGGTTTATAATGTTACGGGCTGGGGTTCGCGGATTTGGAAACAAACACCTGATGGCTCTAAATAAGACTTTATTATGATCTTCTACACCACACAACAGAACTTCACAAATCACTGGTCCAAATCACAGGTCAATCGCAATCTAAATAGCCGGGGCCACTAATTATCGCAATTATTCACTGGTATCACTTGTAGTTTCTTCGCTCGTTGCTCAGAACACATCTCTCTAGAACCCACGAGTCGTCAAGGAAATAAACAGAAAGAGTAGCAAGCGATTTTGAACCTTATGACCCGGTGATAAGGTTCTCCGTAACAATAACATAAGAACCCTTATCTTTTTGTTTTTTCAACATCACTCTAAATCAATTCATGCAATAGGTACAAAGTTAAAAAAAAACTTAAAGAATAAAATCTAGCACGGGGTATACAAAATCTTGTAAAACTTAGCACAAGGCGCTCGCTTATTCCAAAGAAACCTACTTAGTAGCTAAATACCTCTTTGACGTTATAAGTCGAAGTAAAACTCATTTCTTTGACGAACAAAGTGCTATACTTTCACGAACAAAGAACGATAATGAAAAGCAAAAATGTAATCCAAACCTAATTAGTGCCCTGTAGAAGGCTCAAGGGACCTAATTAGGTAATTGAAATCCACAGATTACGCAACGCGAAAAAAATGTGGTCTCATGCGTACAATAGACTTTGTAAATATTGGCGTATTTATATTGGAAAACTTATGCTTGGTGTGCATATCTAGGTTTTGGTTGTGGTTTTTTGTTCAAGCAAAAGTGCCTACGTGAACGCTGAATTTTTTTTTTCAATGCTTCACATGTATTGCTACCCTTACTTTGGAAAAATTTTATTATTTCACTACAAAACTCTGTAGCGATTCATAGAATACCTGCTTACTAAATTTCGTATAGGTAGAGCCAATAGACTCCGGGTAAAATTACTGTGACGTATGGACGGACAGACAAACATGACAAAAATATAAGGGTTTCCGTTTTGCTATTTGGCTACGGAACCCTAAGATGAATTAACCGATTCACTATTCAAAGCGTAGATACAATAGCTAAAAAATTGCCGTGACGTATATGTACGTCACTGGATAACTAAAGTATTTAATTAGTTATGAAAGTACTTTGTTTATCATTATCTCTGATAATAGTAATTCTAGAACAAATTTTAACTAAACCAACTAAATGTATCAGTACAGAGTTAGGCGAGATAGACAACTGGGTAGCATAAATCAAGGTAGCAAGGATTAGTGCGGTATTAGCGAAGTTCGTACGGATCGATGGCCAGACGGGAACAGCTGTACTTCGAGCTGTTGATAAGACTGAGATATGTTACAGCAACTCCATTCCATACTCTATTAGGTTTACTTGCAGGTTTAGATAGCCAATGTGTATATGAATGAGTTTATGCTGTCGAAATTTCTAAAAGTGTTTAGATTTTTTTTTACGAAATTGGATTCAATGACATTATATTATACTATTATTTGCTTGAAATAATGTAAATTTAATAGTAATTTTCATAAATTATGGCAATTTGCACGCCTCTCTGTGGCAAATGTGAGTAACCACATTTAAGCAAATAAAGTATCATTCACCATTCATCCATTCAATCATTCATACATTCATTCATTCACTAAATTTATATTTATATTTTTACCTCCAAATTGATCATATATAAAAAATATTAAATTTGACTTATCTTGGATGAAATTAAATTACATATCAACAATCTTTTTTACGAACATTGTGGTCTCTTGGTAGTAACGGTAGCGTACTCGATTCCCGCTTTAAATATCTGTTCCAGTCTAGGCGTTTATTCTTGTGGGCTTAACCACCGTGCTTCGGAGATCACGTTAAGCGGTCGGTCCCGGTTGTTATCATAACATCTGATTATAATCGTGAACTCTTGATAGGGAATTTGATCTTATGCATTGAGTTACTGGATCGCGTTTTGGATTGCGGAGGTTAGACGACTGTATATGTGTGAAAAATCATCCACTATCAAATCAGGATAAGAGTATATGTAGACACGGAGTGTGTACTGGGAATAGTGCTAGGAAAAAAAATCGTTTAACATTGATTATTATTATGACGTGTTACAAGTATTTTGGAACAATTTCTTACTTCGTCATTCTGATAACTCCAACAAAACCGAAATGTCATGACATTCAGGTCACTCAGGTCATTCAGGACCTATGACCTATTTGTACCTAATCGGCCAACTTAGTTTAGTTTAAGCACTTTTTCCCTATCTTAATCATCCCCGTAATTTTTCAACATCAAATCTTAATTCAAGTTACGAATTGATTTTTTTGAAGACGTTGTAGCGTAGCGTTAGCGAACCTGCCTTTAGCATTACAGATCGCGGGTTAGACTCCCACTCGGACCAGATGTTTGTATTGACCATACATACATATTTTCCCATCTAGGTGTGTTTGTTTTTGTCAATGTGTATGTTTCCGGACCTCCGACACAGGATATAACTATCCTAATGGGGGCCGTTGAGTGTGTAGCGTTTATAAATTTAAAACCACTGTGACTACTCAAAATCTCACATAAAGCAATTTCAGAATATCAAATCTAAAAAGTATTTTAATTGATAAAACACGTGTAATAAAATCAATCCCCAAAACCAAAAAACATACCATATTTATAAGTTTAAAAATTTGTATAATATTATTTCCTCAAAAATTATTATATAAAGGATTAAATTATGTAAGAAGTTTATCAAAAACAATTTAATTAAGATATTTAAGATGAACATTTTATAATTTAATAAAATATTAATAACAATTTCTTTACCTGCCAAAACATTATGTAATAGTTACACATTATGTAATAGAAATATAAAAACGAAAGCCGTTCGCAAAATTGGATAGATATTTTCATAATTGAGTTACAGGATTCATGTATTACTCATATCCCATGGGTGACGGGAATGCGATGGAACATGTAATCCTATCAAAGGGAACATCGGAAAATGCTTCTCCTAAAAAAATAGAGGTGAAATCTGAATAATGGAAAAGTACGGATTGAATTCGCTAAAGGTCTTTTATGTCAACGAATGTAGTGAAATTCAACAATAACATTAAATACAATGACATTCAATTATATTCTATTACGTCATATTCATGTTACCGAAGCGCGCAACTTAACATCTTCGATCAAAATAAACACGACGGATGGCCGGTGACCGTACCTACTATGAAAAGCTCGTACTAAGGTCTTAAAACATCTGAATAAGGTAAAAAAAGGATTGATTTCGGTAATGGTCTTTTATGTCAACGAATGTAGTGAAATTCAACAATAACATAAAATACAATGACATTCAATTCTATTCTATTACGTCATATTCATGTTACCGAAGCGCGCAACTTAACATCTTCGATCAAAATAAACACGACGGATGGCCGGTGACCGTACCTACTATGAAAAGCTCGTACTAAGATCCTAAAACATCTGAATAAGGTAAAAAAAGGATTGATGTCGGTAAAGGTCTTTTATGTCAAAGAATGTAGTGAAATTCAACAATAACATAAAATACAATGACATTAAATTCTATTCTATTACGTCATATTCATGTTACCGAAGCACGCAACTTAACTGCTTCGACCAAATAAAAGGCGAGGGTGGTCCCTCGTTGACTGTACTATGCAGTAAGCATTAACAGATTATTACCGCCTCCGAAAAAGTGACAATACTTTTATTCCACCTTCACTGGTTGTAGGTTTTTTGTTGCAAGAAGCCGGCTAGGCAGGTACCACCGCAGTGTCAAATATTCTGCCGCCAAATAGTAGAGCTTAGGCATTACTGTGTTCCGGTTTGTAGGGCACTGTAGGCTAGTGAAATTACTGGGCAGAGAATATTTAAGAACCAATATCTCGAGGTTGGCAACGCGTGAGTGGCACCTACTAATAGTGCTGCAAGCGCTCATAGGCTACGGCAATTACTTACCATCAGGTGGGCCGTATGCTTGTTTGCAAACTTGTAACATAAAAAAAAACCACTGAAAAAACAATTTTGTTCTAAACATATTATAACACCTGTAGATTTACTTTTCTGCAGACTTCATGCCTTTGTTCTTCAGGCGGTAACTTTCCCATGGCCCTGATATCCTACTCGATACTATCGTACCATCTGATCTTCGTCCCTCATCCCTCTTGAATCAACCATCATCGTTGAAATTAAAAATTTATTGAAGTGAAACTTCTTTAGAATCGTTTTGATTTCTAACGTGGTGCAACGAAAAAAACGACAGGTAAGGGACAAAAATATACATGCTATACATAATATTGTGTGAATCGCACACATATTTTCACACACACACGACCGACCGACCAACCGACCGACCAACCGACCGACCGACCGGCCGGCCGACAGATAGATAGATTAAGGCCCTTACTCGCTGACTAATTTTAGCTTAAGAAGTTTTACTTCAATCGTGTGTCTAAAGCGCACTCTTTTGTTCATATTTTCCATAATATTTATTTTTGCCCCTTGTTATATATAGCCCCTAACAAAAAATAATACCTATTACTCTCACTCAACTTACAAAGCTATTAGAATATATCAGGAACTAGTTAAGTACTTCATAGAATCCACACTAATTTTATAAAAATCAAAGTAACTCCCTCAGTCTATTTACCCGTGGCGAATTTACAAAATTTAAGATAAAATGGGAGCTAATTTTTCTCTCTTTACAAAATAATAGCGAGCCCGACAGACTTTTTTTTATATTAGCAAACGGGCAAGAGGCTCACCTGATGTTAAGCGATCACCGCCGCCCATTAACATCTGCAACACCAGAGGGCATGCAGGTGCGTTGCCGACCTTACAGGAAAGAAAACGGTTTTCTCTTAAAGGTTCTCAGATTGTATCGGTTCCTGCCCCGAAAAAACATCTAGAACCTGAAGCATCCCCTGCTGGGTCAAACTGTGAATCTAATCAATTCTCAAATACACTGGAACTAACAAAAAAACATCAAAATGGGTCAGTCACTTTTTCATACTGTATCAAGTACTAACAATACTCTTTCAGATTTTAATATTACCGCTTAAGGGTCTAAATCAGCTCTTACGCTTCCATGAACAATGTATTACGGAAATTAATTACATTTGAAATTCTTGCATCGGACCCGAACGAATATCCTCGCTTAATCAAATTAAAGAGATAAATATATTAGTGTAATTAATCAGTTCTTCACAACTAATGATTATTATTATTCTAAAGGCAGCATTGGTAAGTTTAGTTTGGCAGCAACGGCATACGTGAAGAAACAATTAAATTTTAAATTTGCATAAATCATGCGTAACAAAAAGTATAAAATAAAATAATTAAAAAAAAAAAAAAATTCGTTTTCAAAACTATGCATGCATTTTTTTATGTAAGAGGGGCAAACGGGCACGAGGCTCACCTGATGTTAAGCAATCACCGCCGCCCATGAACATCTGCAACACCAGAAGGCATGCAGGCGCGTTGCCGACCTTTAAGGAAAGAATACGCTCTTCTCTTGAAGGTTCCCAAGTCGTATCGGTTCGGGAAGACCGCCGGCGGAAGTTGATTCCACAGAGTGGTTATTGCAGAGTGGTTGTTGCATGTGCATATTGCACCGAATTATGTCGCAGAAATTTTTTTTTTTCTTTTTAGCTTTTGAAGTCAGTATTTTTTTTTTCATAGTACGGAGACATACTTGGCTATTTGAAAAATAGATAAGATTTTGTGGGTTACTACGGAACAACAATGCTACTAGGTTACAGGTTTGGTCCTGGGTCACAGGTTACTTAATATTTTAACGATTTTAAAACTTTCAAATGTGATCTACTATCTTTTCTACATCCTATAGCCAGAAACCTTGTCGTCTCGAGAAAGAAAGTACTGTAAAACTTTTTCTATGCGAATAATTTGGCAAGGAAGCATATGGCCTGCATAAAGATAGGCGCTTTCAACACCATTCATTTGTAGGTGTCACTCACGCCAACCTCGAAATTTTGGTTCTTTACACCAACACACAGTAACACAGTAATGCAAAACAAACTAGTGCTTTGCGGTAGAATATCACGGTGCAGTGGTACCTAGGCAGAGGCCTATCACCAAAAAAAAAAAATTCTTACAATCTTATATTAATGGCTTCCAAAATGATTTTCGTCTTCATCTTTTGAAATGTATTTTAATATCACGAAGTGTTTGTCGTATCGAAAGTTGATTAAAACGAGAAGAAAGGGTAGAAGCTCGAAAATTAATCATTTCACAGATTACTCAATTTCATAAAAATTGATTCCTGATTGAAATTTACTGGTTTTTTTTTTTTTCTCCCATATTTTTTTTCCTACCTCGATGAAAAGTTCACTTTTTGTCGCTTTTTCGAGGGAGAAAAGTGCCTGATTCTCTCTCGACAAAATGATATGAATGAACTCACTTTACCTCTCGGTAACCTAGCCGCCGTATGTTTATCCCTAGTACCAGCGACTAAAAGCGATTTTTTCATCGTAGGAAAAATAATTACCAGTCAAGTGCGTGGTGGACCACGCACAGTTGAAACTATGGGGTATCGTAGCTTCATGCTGACGAAATTTTGGACTTTAAATAATAAGAAAAGCAACCGCAAAAATACGTTTGTAATTATTAAAAATAATATAAAAAACAAAGTTATGAAAAAACCTATAATATGTTTCTGAAATTTCTTAATGTATTTTCTTAAAAATAATTAGCGTTGAAAGTTCTTTTGAGGTTCTAAAACCTCAAATTTTTTCCAGAATTTTAAATATCATAATTCAAAAGTTAGAAGAGGACAATTTTCAAAAAATGTTTTGAAAATAATGAAGAGAGAGAGTCGGTAATTGTTGAGATATTATCTCAACAATTACCGACTTAATTAAAAAAGTCAAAATCAAACCTCAAATACGTACTATCTTGACGTATGACGCTGATTTTTTTTTCAACCCTCAGTTTCATGTATTGATTTCTATTATTAATTTTTAAATATTTTATTACTTCACTACAAAACCCTGTAGCAGTTCTTAGAATACGCTTATTTACCATATTTCGTATAGATAGAGCCAATAGACTCCAAGTAAAATTACTGTGTTATACGGACAGACGAACATAGTTTCATAAACTATAAGGGTTTCGTTTCTACCATTTGGCTACGGAACCTTAAAATGCGAATATCTTGTACCATGAAAAATCGCTCAAAAGCGGAAACGAGGCATAACAAAATTGTTTTAGTTCTACTGTACAAAAGTACTAAACTACTAAAATATTAAAATATGAAGTAAAAATCCTATTTAAATTAAATTCAATCTTTTGAATCTTATCAGAGGCATGGCTGAAAATATAAGGTTACCTTTGTTGTAAATATATTATCCCTATGAAATAATGTATTTATTGTAACTTCCTACTTTCCTTAACGAGCGGAAAAAGGAAAAATCTTACCTTAACTTAGCTTTTAATCCTGTTTAATATTTCCCGGAACAAACTGTAATTGGGCTACGAAAATTACTTTTTATCAGGCGATTTTTCGGATCGTTACCGATATTTTTAATCATTGGTGATTTGGATCACGGTCTTTCGATTAAATTTTTTGAATATTTTATGTTTCCATAAGGCCGCTAACCCACCGCTGTGCACGGAGATGCTACTTAGCTTCACTTTGTAAGAATACGCTGTATGTGATAGTGTCCACTGGAACCGAACCGAACCGTGAATTGTTTCACGCGTGGCTTGCTTAAATACGTCGTTCACGGCTCTCAGGCTGTTACCGCTATGCACGTGTAATGAAATGATATTTAAGATAATTATTTATTCATTGGCAAACAGGGTGTGACTAACTTGACTAAATATATTCTTTGAAAGTATCTTTTATTTATCTTATTATTTTATATAGACTTTAAATGAAGCTACGTAAGTAAGAAGACTCAGCAAGAAACTTTTCTGTTTTCTGCGAGAGGGTACATCCTCGGTCGAGCTGGCCCATTTGTGCTGGAAGAAGGATAGCTTAAATTGTAAAAGACACTTTAATTTTTCCATAATGCTTGTCCCACTGACATGAGCGTAGCGTGGTAGGATCAAGAGTGGACAATGCCTCACCCTAGACCTTATTAAATACTCCGATATGGCAATATTGTTGTGAACTATTTAACCAATAACTACTGAAGATAATAGACATTTGGACGCAAATAAGCAATACCATGTCAACCCACACGAATGTCATTTCGAGAAAAACGCGTTTGAAAATTTTGAACAACTTGCTTTATATGACTTTTTTATGTATTGGTTAAGTTTTTTGCAATTTCAGATTAGTGTAAGTTATTTAACTTATTTTCACCAAAAATAAGTATACAAACTGCATATCTCGTAAATAATATAACCCAAAACGTTTAATATAACACATAAATTGCATAGTTAAAAATGACTTTTTTTAGAAATTTTAAAGCTCAAAAACCCTACAAATATTAAAGAATAATGTCCTTCAGCCATTTACCAACACTTTTGCATATATAACTCAGTTTTTTCAATTTTGTGGGTTGGCATGGTATTTTCATTCCCCCTCCTAGACCCTAAATTAAAATTCAATCCCTTGGGCCAAATCTTGGCTACGCCCATGCCCATTAAAAAAGTACCAAAATAGGTCTGATTAAATCGTCCCGCCTGTTTTTGTTGAGGTTTAACGAACATGTTCAAATTACTTAGATTTTCGGTTCGATGGAAGTCATTAAACCAATAGCTTCGTCTCAAACTTTTTGTCTCGATCGTAACTAATCAGAAGGATAGCTTTTTACTTTGAAGTCCTAATTTAAGTTCTGATTTGTTGTATTTCCTCAAACGTTTATTCTTTTTGGCAATAAAATAACATATTAACAATTCAAAACTAACACACATACACACGCACAACTACACAAGCACTCACACATACACATACACACACATATACACACACTCACACTTAAGCATACATAAACACGTACAGACTTCAGCCTGTTAATTAGTTTTTCTTTTTAATCTTGTTATTTTGTAAACATTAATTTTTTGTTCCCAAAGTTTGTAACATACTTGTTTAGTTCAAACCTACCTGCCTAATTTATGGATACGATTGTTTTAGATAATACACAACTCTGGTTCTCAAGTCACAGGCTGTCGCCTAGTTTGAGAATCACAGCCTACTCACATTTTATGTATTTCTGTATTAGTACTAAGGGATAATTTAAGAGAAATGTTGTTACGAACTTTGTGTGAACTTTGTGTGAGCTAATAAATATTATTTTTATTCTTATTCTTAACTATTTTTACCAAGTATTGCTATTATCATGTAACCTGATAAAATTGCAGACATCATCGGTAATATTATATTAAAAAGCTTTTATTATAAAATAAAGCCGACAGGATAAAGAAATGAAAGGTATCGTTAATTTAAAAAGTTTTTTCATAAATTTCCCCTGAAGCTAAATTATCATATTTTTTCCAAAAATCAAACGAGTCATTTATTTTTTTAAGTAAATTTTATATAAATGACCCAGAGTTGTTATTATTAGGAGAAGGAGAGAGAGTTTGGTCCAATCTCTCTTTCCTAGACTATTATTTGACAGCGTTCTTTCCTTGTTCGAGCGAATTACCACTACTATCTAAGCCACATAAATTATTATATATTCATTTATAATTTACTTATATTAAAATCTAAAACATCAATAGTAAATTAAAACTAAACCATGGTGCCAATATAAAATAAAAAGACATTGCATATGAGAGATTTCCTAATGTGATAAATTATTTATTAATATTAGCTATGTTAGGACATTTTTATATCATGACGGTTGGCAAACATGTAAACGGTCTGCCTGATGGTAAGCAGTCACAGCAGCCTTACGCTTACGATACTTGAAATATCACATGTGCGTTGTCAACCCAAGGAACAGACATGCACTTCATACACTGAGATACTCACACACAATAATACCGTTCGTACATAATATGACACTACTGTATTACTCCTGTAACTTACTTTTTCTTTCTTTTTTTTTTGTTAATTATTATTATTATATTTTTTTAATGTTTACTTTTTATTCTGTTTTTGGTATGTGATAGTCTTTATCTAATATACAATTAAGGAATGGCAGCCAACATTCAAACACTTTAGCTCTCAAATTCCACCTCAGAGGGCAGGGGTGAAGCTGAAAACCAGCGCTGCCCGAGAATCTAAGGCGTCGGGATGTGACGACCCCATCGCCCACTGTTGGGATAACCTCTGTCACAACAGAGATTATTCCACCAGTGCAATCAGTCACACTGGTGGTAGGTCTTTGTTGCAAGAGGCCGGCTAGATAGGTACCACCGCAGTGTCCAATATTCTGCCGCCAAATAGTAGTGCTTAGGCACTACTGTGTTCCAGTTTGAAGGGCATTGTACGCGAGTGAAATTACTGGGCGAACGAGACTTAAGAACTAATATCTCGAGGTTGGCAACGCGCGAGTGGCACCTACTAATGGTGCTGCAAGCGCTCATAGGCTGCGGCAGCCACTTACCATCAGGTGGGCCGTATGCTTGTTTGCCAACTTCTAACATAAAAAAAAAAAGAATACGATCCCGACAGCATCAGCTGAGCTTCCTCCCTTTGTATAATTTTTTGTAGCATTTTGTTAACATTTCTTTTTACTAATTAATGATGATTGTTGTAGTATGATTTAGACAATAAATAACTTTCTTTCTTTCTTTCTTTCTTTCTTTCAAAACAAAGAAAGGAATAGAGGGGTGGGAGATAGAGCCTCCAGCGCTCTCACTCATCGCACGAAACGCAAAAGAACATTTACTTTACGCCGATTTTATGTGACAGGGACGGAAAGGGTAGTACTTCCCGGTCGAGCCGGCCCATTTGTGCAGGAAAAGCATGGCTCTACTATTCAAATTTATTGATAACACTTTATTATCAGACAACCAAACAAAAAAAATAAATATAAATAAATAAATAAACGCTACACACTCAACGGCCCCCAATAGGATAATTATATCCTGTGTCGGGGGTCCGGAAACATTCACAATGACAAGGACAAATACACCCAGACCGGAAAATATGCTTGCATGGTCAATACAAACATATTATGCTCCGAGCGGGAATCGAACCCGCGACCGTCGAGGCTAAAGGCAGACTCGCTACCAACAACGCCACGACGGTGTCAAAAAAATATAAAGTGTCGCGGAACGGAAACAATTTTTTGGATTTGGGTCAAGAAGCGTCAACGGCCAAATGTATAGTAATGACGGATATGAACTATCATCCGTATTTATAGAGTGGATAATCACTTTTCCATCCAATTAATACACTTAAGCTAAATGGATCAAAGTATCATCGTGACCTGTTTCGATACTTTTATATTGCTTCGTATCGAAGAAACTTAGAAGATACAACACGATTGATTTTATTTTTGTTGTTTTTTTTTTCAGCTATTATCTAGTTATACTAATTATGTATTCCTTTTTTATGTTACAAATTGGCAAACAAACATACGGCACCTGACGGCATGAGCGCTTGCAGCACCATTAGTAGGTGCACTTTACGCGTTGCCTCGAGATATTGGTTCTTAAATCTCCTCTGCCCAGTAATTTCACTAGCCTACAATGCCCTTCAAACTGGAACACAGTAATGCCATATCACTACTATTTGGCGGCCGAATATTTGACACTGCGGTGCATACCTACCTAGCCGGTCTCTTGCAACACAAGACCTACCAACAGTGTAACTGATTGCACTAGTGGAATAATCTCTGCTATGACAGAGGTTATCCCAAGAGCGGGCGATGGGGTCGTCACATCCCGACGCCGTGAAAATATTCTCAGTAGAAATAGTTATTTAAAAATAAAATGCAAGTGAACACAAGTTTGAAATAAAAACGTTTTTAGACTTGTTGAGCTATTTACGTTAGGGCGTAAAAGTATGTAAAACATTACAATATTCTTCATGTGACGTTTTACGTCTAACTGACGATACACGTGCATATTGGACTATTTAGATATTACAGGACTAAATGACAAAAATTTCAAATAAAAAAAATGTAATTTTATACACTAGCGGCCCACTCCAGCTTCATACGGGTATAAAGTATATAGCCTATGTCATTCACTGAAAAAATGATTAAAATCGATCC
This sequence comes from Hestina assimilis, assembly GCA_023373885.1. Classification (NCBI taxonomy): domain Eukaryota; kingdom Metazoa; phylum Arthropoda; class Insecta; order Lepidoptera; family Nymphalidae; genus Hestina; species Hestina assimilis. The sequence continues at coordinate 13,705,542 of CM041750.1, forward strand.
AGTAGTTTTGATTTATTTATTACTGCCCGTGGCCCGCACGCGTTAAATGTAATAATTTACGACATCACATTAGAAACCTCAAAAATAACAGTATTTCTCCACTATTTAATGGATGTTATTATACTTATAAACCTTCCTCTTCAATCACTCTATCTATTAAAAAACCGCACCAAAATCCGTTGCGTAGTTTTAAAGATTTAAGCATACATAGGGATATAGGGAAAGAGAAAGCGACTTTGTTTTATACTATGTACTGATAATATAATTAATTTTAAAATTAAAACAATACGAATATAAGTTTGAAGTCTTCACTTTCATCAGAAGTCTCCATGATTTGCCTATATCGATTCAGTTAATAGAATAGTAATAATATGTAACCTTTTCGTTTTTAAATTATACCACATTCAAATTAACATTTGAATTAATAACTACTTTTTTTATCAAGATATAAGTTTCTACATTAAAAGGTTTGATCCATAACCTAAACAACAAGGATACATAATAACAAAATTTTAATAAACATCTTCCTTAAAACAACTATACGGTCCTAAATAAACCCCAAAAGAAATATAAATATAAATAAAGAAAAAAGTGTGTAATTCACCTTAGTTTTTTCTACTATTTATGTTTTGTTAGAATTGCTAAGACGGTAAAACCAAAAATAACAGGTACACGAATACTCATTCGCTGTAGGTGTAATAAAATTTAAGAAGGCCCTAGAGCAAATTGCGTTTCTTACCTTTAGTCCGAATGATTGAAATAAGGTAAAACGAAACAATACAACAGACGGGAGTTAATAGAAGGCCAACACTAAATTTCTTAAGATCTACTCCAGCTGGTCACCTTGCTCGCTAATTGGCAAAGAAGTGTGAACCTTAATGCTGATCAACTTAAGGTCTAACTTCCGTTGCGGTATTTTATTTACAAAGTGATATTCTCTGTATTATGGAATCCAAGTCACCCGACATTGTTGATAAGGGTCGCCATTCCTAAGGCAACACGGCCTATCGCACTGTACTTCTGTCAAAGTATATGGTACAAGTTGGAAAAATCTTTTCTAATATTATTTTGTTTTTCTATATAAGGCTCAATTTTACCCGTAACTTTTTACTTCTGTAAAAATAATTTAGTAATCATATATAAGTCGACGTTGTTTTCCAGTGGTAGCGAACCTGTCTTAAACCCCACAGGTCGCGGATTCCATCCCGCTCGGAGCAATAAGAAGATTGTATTGACAATGCCAGCATATTTTCCGATATGGGTGTGTTTGTCCTTATCCTTGTATGTGTTTCTTGACCCCCGGCACAGGCTATTAGGATAGCGATAATAGCCGGCGAGCTAATAATAAATAACAAACGCTGCACATTCAACGGCTTCTATTAGGATAGTTATATCCTGTGTCGGGGGTCCGGAAGCATGCACAATGACAACATAACATGGTCAATACAAACATCTGCTGCGAGCGGGAATCGAACCCGCCATGTGTGGCGCTTAAGGCAGGTTCGCTACCGTTGCGCCACAATGTCGTCAAGTATTCAAACATATCACTACAAATTGGGTTAGCTTAACAGACAACACTCACGATAAAACAGATTTAGTTTTCGACCAATTGGACACAATATAAAAAAATAGTGGTGGATTTACCAGCAGGCTGAGTAGGCTTGAGCCTAGGGCGGCAGACTTTTGGGGCGTCAAATTAGGGGACCGAATTGTTTTTCTGTTTTTGCTACCTCAAAAAGATTTCTGCATGACGGTTTTCTGATGTTTTACAGAAATCTGCTACAAATGTGGCGATGAACTTCCCTCTCTCCACTATCAACCTGAGGCAAGGGTGCCAAAAACCTTACAGCCCGTACCTTAAAATTTGTAAATTATTCTCTTCTATCTTGTAAATTGCTCCCACCATAATATCTCAGTAACAAATTGAGTTTACAACATCGGATTAGGAACCAAATTAGATCATATTTCGCAAGTCAGTTAACGTTACTATCAAGAGCTTGTATCTGTTACCATTGTATTTTGATATAATGTTTTGAACATCTTAGTAAAATATTAGATTTAAACAACGTAATAGTTTTTAAGTTTATCTTTTTTTTTTAGAAAATTTATTTAGACAGTAAAAGTTTAATAGATAACATGATAATACCTAAGTAGATTAGCACAACGTTGTGGCGTTGTGCGTTTATCCTTGTAGTCCTTCGCATCGTGCCTCGGAAAGCACGTTAAGCTGTCCCAGTTGTTATCACATAATATCTTATAATAATCGTTAACTTATGATAGGTAATTTGCTGTTATGCAATAACTTACTGGTTCGCTCTTAGGGTTGCAGAGGTCGGATGAGATTTGCTCTGTGTAAATACTAATAACCTGTCAAATCCGGATAAGAGTAATAAGCAGACCCTGGGTAAATAAAATACCGGGAATAATAGTAGGGCGAAGACTTAAGTAGATCAGCAAACAATTCAAAGCAGCTATCAGCATTCAAACTGTTGGAAGTCAAATACACAAAAATAAAAAAAAAGAATATAAAACACTTCAGCGTCAATCCGGAACGATCGTGGCACATATCACCATCAAGACAGTGATGTATGAGTGCAATTGCTTTTAAAATTGCTCCATCCTGCACGCATTTCGCAACAATTATTTTATTCAAATATTTGATAGCAGCAATGGTAAGGAAATGTAAAATGTAGATTAATATCTTTCCACGATATCAATAAGTTTCTGAATTAAATTTACTTAGAAGTAAAATACATTTGTTTTTTTTTTCATTTATAATTTGAACATATATTGCCTGGAGGTGGAGGTTTTGTAAATGTTATGTCACATTAAATAAATGCCTAAAGACCAGTGGGCTTAACATTAACTCTTGTTGCGATTCAAATGACGGCCTAAATTGAGCTAAATCGCTATTTCATACCATGACGTATTTATACGTCATGCTCATATAAAATCTCAATTGATTTAGTCATCATCAGCTCTTTCCGATCGGCTTGATCATTTGGCATTGCATAGGGATGTCGGATCACTCTGCATCTTCTATCGCATATATCACGGGGGGTGTTCTGAGAAATTGTTTGGATTGATCCCACCGGTAGAATTTCACCATCGGACATCGCGACAAAACTCTAAATTCCATCCATACCACCTCGATGTCTAGAAATCCACAACAGCGCGATTTAGAAGATATTTTCTTCCTCGCACAACCACTCTGTGGAATCAACTTCCGCCGGCGGTCTTTCCGAACCGATAGGACTTGGGAACCTTCAAGAGAAGAGCGTATTCTTTCCTTAAAGGTCGGCAACGCGCCTGCATGCCTTCTGGTGTTGCAGATATTCATGGGCGGCGGTGACCGCTTAACATCAGGTGAGCCTTCTGCCCGTTTGCCCCCTCTCACTTAAAAAAAAAAAAATTTGAATCTCAACATGTAACATCGGTATGTGTCGTCTTTAGATTGCAGCGACAAATAACAATATAGACATTTTTGATAATAATATTGGCAGATTGAAAGAAAACTGTTCAGCAATACATGTTCTTGTCGTGACATGTAATCTCAATTTCATTTGTTAATAAGTAACTCTCGCTAGCTCAGTATTTAATTAAGATTTGTTCATGTTCTTAGGTGTCAACTTTGCTTAAAACTTTTAATATCATGTTTCTGTTAAATTATTTGTAGTTGCTACCTGTTTTGTGTGCCATATGTTATAAATAAAAAATAAGAGTTAATGGTAAGTCCCCATTTTTTTTAATAGCGTGTTGTTTAATTATTTGTTGTTAATTTATTTATTGTTTAAAGACATTGATATTACGATATAGCATAGAAAGCCCTAGTTGTGTTGAGAATATACCTATTTTAAATTCAAATGCTTAAATATTGTCTTGGAAAATTCTGACATTGTTTAGATAAAACATTCTTATAACAACTATATCCCATAAAAACATAAAATGTAAAAAAATGCCAGTCTCGCAGAGCAGTTCTTCTACTACAAAAAGTGGTGAGATCTCATGTATAACTACGCCTGAAACTTGCCAGTTGTACGGCAACTTATTCTACCCATACAAATACTTTTAGATTCGTAAAACTGCCAAGTTTCAGGCGTAGTTATACATGAGATCTCACCACTTTTTGTAGTAGAAGAACTGCTCTGCGAGACTGGCAATTTTTTTACATTTTATGTTTTTTATGGGATCTCATATCTTTTTGTTTAAAGATCTACTTTTTTTATCTACTTCTTGAATTTAATCGTATTTTATCTAGGTACCTACACCTATTATTTCATTATATTATGCATATACTATACAGGTACACTGATTGATTAACTGTAAATATAACTTTGTAATATTATACATTTATATAGGATTACAAAGTTATTTATGCAGTTGGTGTATCTAGAAAACTGGATCGAAATTACAAAATATTTTAATTTTTCCTTTATTTATACACTAAACACTAATTATATTCTAAATTTGAAGCTTCCATGTCTGCTAGAAGTGCCTTAGAGTTTTGATGACGGTCAGCCAGTGAGTAACAAAATTATGAAATTTTGACTAGTTATAATTCTTAAACTGCTTATTCGAATTGAATGTAATTTGAAATATATCGTGTTTATACAATGCCTGTTTGGTTACTGAAAATTCAGGCTTTTAGTTTTAGCCATAACGAAGTTATAGGAGGTTGAAAATTATATAAGTACGTATCTGACTACAAATGTAACTTTGTAATCCTATACATTTATAGGCGATTACAAAGTTATTTATGCAGTTAGTGTATCTAGTAAACTGGACCAAAATTACAAAATATTTTAATTTTTCCTTCACTTACACACTAAACACTAATTATATTCTAAATCTGAAGCTTCCATGTCTCTTAGAACTGCCTTAGAGTTTTGATGACGGTCAACCAATGTATAACAAAATTAAGAAATTTTTGACTAGTTATAATTCTTAAACTACTTTTTCAAATTGAATGAAATTTGATAGACACCGTGTTTATACAATGCCTAATTGGTTACTGAAAATTGAGGCTTTTAGTTTTAGCAACAACGGAGTTATAAGGCGTCAAAAATGGCCTGAAGTGCTTCGAGAAAAGGATAGTACGGCCGTGCCGCTTTTTGCTCGACTTGGCGGGGCACTGCCGTGCCCCAGATGTAAGACAAGCAGTACAAGAGACCAAATACCATTAATATAACTACATTATATAACTACTCTTTAAGAATTATTTGGCCAATTACAATTATCCAGAATTAATAATGCAACGATCACATCAGGCGAGACTTTTAACTTTGTACAAGCCAAATAATTCGACTGCCTAATTACTTCCTTTGGGATTTAAAGGGCTTTAACTAAGCAGGCATATTTGTGCTTCACATTATTATCTTTTATTCGTAACACAAATGTTAACTTTACTTTGTCAAAACCCTTACCGATATTTACGAGGAGATCTTAAATAATTTCTGCAAGGTTTTATTTTAGAAGGAATATTAGCAATGCTTTTCAAGGCATTACTTCTTTGTCCTAACATTATTCCCGGTATTTTATTTATCCAGGGTCTGCTTATTATTCTTATCCGGATTTGACAGGTTACTAGTTTTAAACAGAGCGATTGCCATCTGACCTCCGCAACCCTAAGGGCGATCCAGTTACTCATTGGACAAGAACAATTTACTCATCAAGAGAACGTGCTCTCCGAGGCAGGGCTTTCAAGGAATTACTAATATCCCTATTACCCCTCCAAATAAGCTCGAAGCTTGCGCTAGGAGTGGGTACGACAGTAGCCCAAGGGGGTCAGGATCGAACCCGCGACTCTCGCGTGAGCGAATTCAGCCCTTCTACCGTTGAGCTATTGAGGCTTATAAAGATTTATATTTCCGATATTAATGTATTATAGTTTTTTTTGGTTCTTATTCTTTTAACATCGTTTTGTGACTATTATTATTAAGCTATTTGATTACTTGTGCATAGTGATTGTTTAAATGATTTGTTTATCTTTAAAAAATTAATTTATTTTTAATAAATAAAATAAAATTATTTTTCCGAATATTTTCAAATCCAAAAGCAATGAAGACTTGTTGTCCACAATCTCCAATATTGTATAATAATATCCAAACTCGATCGGCTAACTTTTGAGTTTGAGTTAAATCATTTGATCCGGTAAATCACTAAGCAACCAAAGATTTTGTTAGTTCAATGTTAACTTGCAACAAAATTACGTTTATAATTTTGATATACTTTTACTTTTTGATTGCGTAGCAATTTACAATTTATTAAAGTTGTGATAAATTTATATTTGTGATTGTTTTAAAATTTCATTTTATGCTATATACGAATATTCTACAACTTTATTTAACCATTAAGTAAGGGTACTCAGACTAAAACACTAGTTATCATTGTAAATATATAACATGCATGGTGGAGCACGTACAGTGGAAACAAAAGGGCTCCCCGCAGCTTGATTATGAAGAATCTTCGAATTAAAAACGACCGCAAATATAAATTTGTGATTTCATAGTAATATTGCAAATAGCATTAAAAACAAAGTTATGGGAAAACCTATATATCTTTAAAAAAATTTAACGTATCTTCTTCAAAACAATTATCGTTAAAAGTTCTTATGGTGTTCTAAAATGTAAAAATTTTCCAGAATTTTAAAACCCATAGTTCAAAAGTTAGAAGGGGATATAATTATTCTGACTTTAGAGGTTAATATCTCAACAACTGCGGACTCAATTAAAAAAGTCAAAATCAAAACTTTAGTATTATTAAAGACCTATTCAAAGATACCTCATTCATTGCCGTACACTAACTTTTTTTCCAACCTTCAGTTACATGTACGGAATGTTGCCCTTAATTTTTAAATATTTAATTATTTCACTACAAAACCATCCAGTGAATCAAAGAACACATTAATTTACTTAATTTCGTATATATGTCATCAGTCATCAGTAATCCGCTAGTTCGCTAGCTGCGCACACGTACTTGTCGCATAACTCAGTTCTCTTTCGACTCAGGGAAGCAAAACCTTTTTAACAATATGTTTAATTGCGGTCGGTGTAATTCTGCTTTAATAGAAGGTGCGTTGTGCAGTGTTTGTCAACGTCACTTTGATTTTCCCTGTGCTGCTATTACTGAAAGTGGCTACCGAAGATTAGGTAAAAACAAAGCAACCTGGAAATGCCCCGATTGTAAAATTAGTGGATCCATTCCTCAAGAAGATAATACTGTTCAATCAACAATAACTCTGGATAAACTTCATGAACAACTATTGGCTATTAATTCACAACTTGCTCCCTTGCGTGCACTAAAAGACGACATAAAAACCATCAAATCTGACATATCTGACTTTAAGCAATCCCTTCAGTTTGCTCACGACACTATAAAGACTTACTCAGACAGGATTGAAAACTTGGAATCCAGTGTAGAAAAGATTGAGAAACTAACGGAGGATGTGTCTAAATTAAAAAACGACTTTGCAACGCTTCGTCAAGGTACAGAAGAGAGAGATCAATGGATGCGTATTAATAATGTTGAAATTAAAGGTGTCCCTTTCAAAAACGATGAGAATCTTTTTGATATAGTTTCAAAAATAGGAACTATATTGGAATATCCTGTGAGAAAAGAAGACATCAATATGATAACACGGGTACCAACCTTTCAGAAAGATGCTCCCAAGCCAATTGTCATCTCTTTTACCAATCGATATTTAAAGGAGAATCTCATCGCAGCTATGAGAAGACTTAAACAGATGTCTCCTGCTATGATTGGTTTAACGGGCACGAATAACATCTATATAAATGATCATTTGACGCCATATTATAAACAATTGTTAACTAAAGCCAAATTATTACAAAAAGAATCAAATTTTCAATTTATATGGGTAAAACATTGCAAAATATGGGCGCGAAAATCTGTAACTTCAAAGGTTTTTACCATCAACGCGGCACCGGATCTCAAAAAAATATGTTAAAGCACCTGAAAAAACACAACGACATTTTTGAAATTATCTTATACAAATATTTGCATTTAATTATTATGCATTAAACATTTAGATCGAGCAACTCTGTCGTCCATACTCGTCACCGCTCACTGGTAAAGTCTTATCTTAATCCTTTAGCATGCAATTTACTTGTAAGTATAAATAAAAGTTGCATTTTTAAAATAACCTTTATAGTTATAAGTTTTAGGTTTATTTTTCTTAATCTACTTAACTGTCTTTTTGAACTATTTTACTATAAATATTACTTAAATATTAATAGTGGTTTTACCATTTACCCACGCACTTTAACGATATGTAAAAAAAATACTGAATATTGTTTAAACCAATGTAATTTTTATAATGTGCTTTTACCACTTATTACATTTTTACAACTCATTATTTTACTGTTTAAAAACTTTATTTTGTTATACTGTATAAGGGTTCTCTCAGTACATTTTTTAATGATTTATTATTATTTTTATTTTTACTATAGTTCACGTTACTACTGCTTGTATCTTAGAACTTACCGTAATTTTTACTTGTTTATTTGTTCTAGTATCCCCATATATAAAAATAAATTATGTTCTTATCATTTTTACATTCAAATTGTGTTAAGCCAGATGCCGAGTTAAAAATTTTTTGGGAGGCAATAATATATTATTACTTTCTATTTCAAAAGTTATTGTTTACAAATATATATACATTATTATATACGATGAAAATTTTAGGCGACCAGTGGCTCTGAAGTTTGGTATGTACGTCGTGCTCTTCAATATATTAAATAATATCCTAAAAATAATTATAATTCTGCGGGAATTGTGGAGTTGGTTAGTGATTATATTTCTAATCGTAAATATCGCGAAATGGACTTTTTACAACATACGTAATGTAGTACCCCCTCCTTTAAAATGGCCAATTTAAAAATTTACTACCAAAATGTAAGAGGCCTACGTACTAAGACGACAGATTTTAAGAGTTCAGTAGGCTTATCGGACTATGACGTCATATGTCTGACGGAAACATGGTTACATGATCAAATTTTTGACGATGAACTATTTGATGATCGTTACTGTGTTTGGCGACGGGATCGGGACTACGCTTTGACGGGGCAAGTTCGCGGTGGAGGAGTGGCAATCGCTGTTCGACGTGATATATTAGCTGATGCACAACCACAATGGCAGTCATCTGCTGAGGATCTCTGGGTCACCATACGCCTAAGACGGAACCCAAATAAAAATCTTCATATATGTGTCTTGTATTTATGTGAAAAAGTTTTTGGTAATTCCTTCTCATCCCAGCTAAGCAACTTTTTAGATACTCTTGAGAATCTTATGTCAAACCGCTCAGAAGACACGTTTCTAGTATTAGGCGATTTTAATATGAGCGCCATTGAGTGGATCCCATATAATGAAGAATTGCAAGCTTGCTGTACACAAGGCAGTCACGTTATAAGTTTTATTGATACAATTAATATGTGTAACTTACGCCAATTTAATTCAATAGGAAACCTGTATAATCGTATTCTCGATCTAGTTCTTTGTAATGCCAAAATTGTTACAGTATCTCGTTGCCTAGACTCACTTATCCCCGAAGACTCCTATCATCCATCTTTACTCGTTATTGTACAGACCAACATACAGAAATATCTGCCTCCAAATAGACGTATAGTGTATAACTACAGACGTGGTGACTACGGTAAAATCAACGAGGAACTATCAAATATCAATTGGACTGACTTATTCTCCAATACTGACATTGAAAATGCTGTTCAATTATTCTATAATAAATTATATTCTTTGAGGGACAAATATATACCTACGCGTACTATAAAAAGTAAAAACGTATTTCCACCATGGTACTCGAAAGAACTTATTAAAATTATTAAAGAAAAGTTTAAATTTCACTCTAAATATAAAAATTACGGTAATCTTTCAGACAAAAATGAGTTCGAACGCCTCAGAGATTTGGCGATAGATATTGAAAAACACTGTCATACGTTGTACCTAAGTAAAATTGAAAATTCATTGGCTTCTAATTCTAATACATTTTGGTCATTTATGAAAAGTAAATCAAAACGTAGCTCTATCCCATCGTGTATGACATACTTAAACCGTTCATGTGATTCGGGCAAAGATATTTGTGATCTATTTTCTGACTATTTTTATTCCAATTTTTTATACTCTAACAGTACAACATCTCACACCACGAACGTTACAATGTCTCAGTCAAATCTACTCACGGGTACAAATGATATTAGCTCGGTTGAAATTAGTGAAGACCGTGTTTATAAGATGTTACAATCACTTGACTTAAAAAAGTCCGCTGGACCGGACTTATTGCCAGCTTTATTATTAGTTAACTGTTCTAAAACGTTATCTACTCCTGTAGCACTATTATTTAAGAGATCACTCCATGAAAGCAGTGTACCTAATATTTGGAAATCCGCATTTGTAAGTCCTATTCACAAAAAGGGTTCAAGGAACAAAGTAGATAATTATAGACCTATATCAAAATTATGTCTGTTAGCTAAAGTATTTGAACGTCTTGTATATGATCAGCTTTATTTTAGTTTAAAATCTTACTTCAGTCCCTCTCAGCATGGGTTTCTTAAAGGTAAATCTACAGTATCAAATCTGATTGTATTTACTGAATTTGTGTCTGAGAATATGGATAGCCATAACCAAGTAGATGCTATCTACACAGATTACAGCAAAGCATTCGATCGAATAGATCATGAGCTACTGTTGCGTAAACTATTTGCAGCTGGTATTAGAGGAGATTTATTTCGGTGGTTCTCTTCCTATGTTAGAAATAGGAGTCAAGCAGTTGTACTCAATGGTTTCATGTCGTCCTGGCGTAATGTTTCATCTGGAGTACCCCAAGGTTCTTTGTTAGGTCCTCTCTTGTTCACAATATTTATTCGAGATATTGATACATGTTTTGAAAATTCTGAATTTTTGCTTTTCGCTGACGACATGAAAATTTTTAGGGGTGTTAACAATATAACAGATCAAATACTTCTCCAAGACGATTTAATTAGACTTGCTAATTATTGTAACACTAATAAGTTGGATCTCAATGTTTCAAAATGCTGTACTATCTCATTTACCCGCAAACGCAACATCTTTGAATCCAAATACACGCTGAAAAATCAAGAACTCTGTAGAGTGTCTGAAGTACGAGATCTGGGAGTTACTTTAGATACTAAACTTATGTTTGATAAGCATATTGACAAAATTGTAAAAAAAGCTTCTAAACTTTTAGGGTATATAATACGCTCAACAAAACAATTTACTAAACTTAAAACATTTAAAATTATTTATTGTGCCTTCGTCAGAAGTAATCTAGAATATGCATCTCAAATTTGGAATCCCAATTATCAAGTCTACGTAAAACGTTTGGAAAATGTTCAGAAAAAATTCATCAGGTTTTTAAAATTTAAATTTAAATTACAGAAGACTATTACTTACGATAGCCTATGTGAACGCCTTCATCTATTGCCATTGAGCACCCGCAGAGATATAAACGACATTACGTATTTAATGAATATTTTTAATAATAAAGTTGATTGCCCTAAAATTTTAGCAAAGTTGTCTTTAAACGTTCCTACCAAATTCCGTAGATACCCTACTATCCTGAGCATTCCGTGTGTACATACAAACTTCAGACGCAACGCCTTCCTCGTTAGGGCTTCTGAAGCATTCAATAAAATATGCGCTGACCAAAAGGTAGACCTATTCTTTAATAGTACCGGTTTTATGCGAAAGTTTTTAACACGATATTACTTTGACCTACCAAATTAAAACTAGATTAAAAATAGCAATTGTTTAAAAATTACTTTACTATGCAAACTAGTGGATGTTTTTTTTTCATAACTAAGATTTATTTGTGAAAACTTGTAAGTGGCTTTAGTTTTAAGTAATATATGTAAAACATTTATTGTAAGTTTAAAATAAGCTGTAAGTTTTCCTATTTCAATAAAATAAAATAAAAATAAATAAAATATAGAGCCTATAGACTCTGAATAAAATGACCTTGGCATACGGACGGACGGACGGAAATGACGAAGCCAGAAGGGTTTCGTTTTTGCCAGTTGCCTACGCAACTCCAACAAACTCATTAGATACATTTCAATTTTATATATTTCCAAATCAGATCGAACAAACAACAAACGAAACGAGCTTTTCCATATCATATTACATAGAGTATTTATTACTTTGTATCACGCCATTAACAGCACTTTACCGACTAAGTATCCTTTTCCTGCTTCTAATATTCCTCAATTTGTATATTCAAGTATATACACGTCAACAAGCGTTATATTACGTAAAAAATTTCATCTCAAGCGAAAAAAGAAAGTATTCTTACGGCATTCCTCCGATGTAAATAGATCAGAAGATAAGTCTCGATATATGGCAGTAATTTCCTTTGCCGAAGGGCAAACGGAAAAGGCGTTGGATTCAGAATGTTTTTTATGTGAACTACAAATATTCTCTCACTAAGTAACGATTCGGAGAAGCGATTTTGAAAGTCAATGGCTTACTTATTTAGTGGTCGATTTTTCTTTAGTATCGGTTGGAAAAACAGTTTTTTAATTTAATTCGTATTCTTTTTTTCATGTTACAAGTTTGCAACCTGATGATGTCATAAGTAGGTGTCACTTACGCGTTGCCAACCTCGAGATATTGGTTCTTAAATCTCCTTTGCCTAGTAATTTCACTAGCATAGACTGCCCTTCAAACCAGAACACAGTAATGCCTAAGCACTACTGTTTGGCGGTGGAATATTTGACACTGCGGTGGTACCTACCTAGCCGGCCTCTCGCAACAAAAGACCAGAGACTATTCCACCAGTGTGACAGATTGCACTGGTGGAATAATCTCTGCTGTGACAGAGATTATCCCAACAGTGGGCGATGGAGTCGTCACATTCACGCCATCACATTCACGCCGGAAAATTCGTATTCTTATTTTTGGGAAACCATTCTGTCTATAATCTAAGTGAATTAATATAAATGATTGCAAACAAAATTAGTGAGGACAAGCGTAATATAATTAACATAATTGAAACCGCATCTCCTACAGCTAATTTGGAATTAATTTTGCTTCGTGAGTGGAAATTAATAATTAAAATGTTAATAGTGGTCAAACACTGAAATTATGTACATATCGAAACATTTTTGGATATGGTAAAATAATTATAGAAACATTTTTATATTTTTCTTTCCTTAGGATATCTTATAAGTTAACGGAAACCTACTGACCTACGACGTGAATGGGATTTAGATTTACAATCTGGAGCCTCAATCCTCTCACCTGTAGTGCTGTGGAGGCTAGTAAGACCAACTGTAATTGACGCTCTGGTCAAAAACCTGGAGAACAAATCATAGAATAAAGATGTGGAAAAGCAACATTCGTAGTAGCCTATCTATAGGTATGAACTGCTAAAGTACCACATTGTCAATTTCTTTAATTTCCTCCTCGTCCCACCACTTTTTATTGGAACGAAGTTCCTTATCGCGCGTTGTGAAAGGGGGCTAGACGGAAAAATTCTTACGAAAAGTTGTCACGACACTTTTGCTATAGTTGTAAGCCGTGCGGCGTGCGCGTGTTTCTCTGTCTGTCTCTCTCTCTCATAGAAAGCAAGCCAGTTATTTTCGTTTCGTCTTTCTATTTGTTTTGAACAGTGTGGTGTCGCAACGATTATTTTTGTTGATTTGTTTTTTGTACATAATAAATAATAAATTAAAAAATATTATTATAACTTTTTTAAAAAAATATTACAATTCCTTTACTAATTAATCGAAAGGAACTTCGTTCCATCCGGGTGTCCCTAGACACCTCTCAAGTTTTTTTTTTTATTCATATGACAAGTGGTTCAATATGTGATGCATTACTACTGATGCATTAAGTAGCTAGCATCTATGAGCATTTGTGGCAATGAGCGTTAGGCGGGCCGTGTAAAAAAACTAGCGGGCCCGGCATCCTGCCCCGAAAAACAACCTTGGACCCGATAGCAAGAATAAGTGTCTAGAAGTGATACCGGTGCTGGTTGTTGATTTACTAATATGACTATTAAAAAATAGGGGTTGATGGTATAATGGTAGAGGAGCCCACGATGCTAAATGGGGATTTACTCGAGCGTTGTAGAGACCTATTGGGATGCAAAGCTTAGATGATAAGAAGAAAAAAATGTTATATGATATATACCTTTACATCGGTGGGGGAAGCGGCTATAGATTTTTAAATATGTAAAAAAAACTGTTGCATGGACATCCTCGAGCGCGTCAGATATTGATAGCATCAATGCCCTACGTATTTTTAATAATGTACGTATGTTAATCTGATCGTTTGCATGATGCGGGTGGTTGTATTTAAGGGTTGAAAATGAAAAAAAAAATTAATCGAGCGCGTCAGATTTTCTAAGGGAGTGTTAAGTGCACCAAAAAAGCTCTCATTCACTAATCTGACGATTTCGATGGGACGCAAACTGGCGGTCATTTTCATAATGTGCAAAAAAATTCGCCATTTTGAAATACTCAAGCGCGTCAGATTAAGATATATGTGGTTCATTTTTATGTTCTAAACATACTGTCTCATAATCTGACGATTATCTAGAGGGATTCGGCTAATCTGACAAAAAAAAATCGAAAAACGGTTCACCTTAAAGGCCATCCCTGCAACTTCCCGCTAATTCCATTCCTGGGCGCTTAAAATTGTACTTATGATATTTTTGAGCTCAAAATATAATTTATGTGATATTTTGAGCTCCCTGAGTTCAAAGAACTAATATTAAAATTTTTAATTTTTCTTAGCGGGAAGTCAAAAATTTTTTTTCTATTCTTTTAAATCATTAAACTTAGTTAATTGAAAAGATCAGGAAATAACATGCAATTAAATAAGTGTATGCTTTTTTAGTAGAATAAATGTATTTATAAAAAAATTACTTTAAAAAAGCTTAAAATAGTTTAATATTTTATATTTATTTGATTAATTAATCATCATCTTCATCCGAGGCATTATCTCGAAATAAATGTTAACACACTTGACAAAACTAATTTATATTTTAATTTATTTTTAATAATTTATTATTAAAGAGCTAAAACAACCGTGAGCGAGTGTACTAAACCCTGCCCCCTTCATACCGCATACGGTTGAGACCCAAAAACGTGTTACTGCGCAGGGTTCAAGTTACATTTAACAGACTATACCACGTGTCTTTATGATCAGCTGTGATGGCGTCATGGCAGCAGAAACCAGAGTGGGGACGGAGTGAGAGAGTAATAGATAGAGAAAGAGTGAGAGAGGAATAGAAACGCGGAGAAGGAAATGTAGGCATCACGCAACTGCACGCATTTAACTTTATCGACGAATTTTTGTGATTTCGGCTTGCGGAAATCGTCAGATTATATATTTTTCATTATTCTTGAATTATTTCCTTCAAAATAAAAAAATTTAGCTACGCTCGAGAATGTCGAGATGACGTTTTTTTACAACTTTTGCCCTCCCTTTTTTACGTCACTCTCAAATTGTCAGATTAGTGGAATATACACTTTTAGGATGTAATTAACTCACCCTACCTTAATCTGACGCGCTCGAGAATTTCTGATGGTCAATATTTTTTTACTAATCTGATCCTGTATCCTTTACGGGCGGCCTTATATATGGGCCTCATGTTTTGTGGAGGTACTTAACCGGGTACAAGGTATCCCCTGTATATTAATCTGACGCGCTTTAGTAAATCCCGAAATCCCCGCTTGGGCTCCCCTACTATAAGGGTGAAAATTTAGGGTTGTATGTATTTTTTAATGCCAGATTTTAAAAAAAATTAATCAAGAATTAAAATAAATAATTTTGGTGTGTATCACCTTTAACATTTAGGGTTTGAAAAATAGATAGTAGCTGATTCTCAGACCTACTTAATATGCATATAAAATTTCATAAGAATCGGTCAAACCATTTCGGAAGAGTATGGTAACTAACATTGTGACACGAGAATTTTATATTTAAGATATACCACATCAATTTACGTACAATATTTCTGTAATCTGTGACATTATTTTATCTTACAAAGCTGGATATCCAACGAAAGCAAAAACCAATCTATGTTACAGCGTATCAAAACCGCAGACCACTGTATTGGTTAGAGTTACCCGAAAATATGTTTACATTATAAAGTCTTGTTTGCATTATTTAAGTGAGCTGCAGGTTTAGATATTCGTGTTACAAGATATAAATGGTGGTAGTTATTTAAGTTTTCGTTTCTCTCCTTTTATTTTTATAAGCATCATATTTCTTTTTGGAGACTTTCTTACTTCTTACTATCAAAAGGATCTTCTTATCGAGTGGTTAGTGGTCAACCTAGTGTCAGAGTTGTTCAGGTCGCCCGTAGGCCTCTGACTTGACTTATTATCTTGTCAAATTGTCAACAGCCGGAACCCACTTTTTACGTGCCCTCCGAAACACGGAGACGCTCGGTTGAAATACCACTATGCGATCACAAATCTAGTGACTGACTGCGCCTAAAGTTGCTTACCAATCAAACCGATGGGTAAGCACCCATCAGTGGGTGCACTCGGTTATGAGCGTTTCAAACTCTCTCGTCTAGTTTATCAAAACGATAAACGAGTAAGATCTAGAGGTCTAATTATTCTATTCATTCATCTGACAAAAAACATCAGACGTAAAAAAATTCTTTTTGTAGTCTGTTAAAGGCAGTAAATAATAAGGCTGAGGAATTTGTATTGGGAATTTAAATAAACAAATATACGAAGCATACTCAGTGGACTCCATTGGGATAGTGATATCCTGTGCCAGGGGTCCGGAAACTTACAGCAGGATAAAGACAAACCCACCCAGTTTGGAACACAACCCTGTATGGTCAATTCAAACATCTGTAACGAGCGGGAATCGAAACCGCGACACATAGCGGCTAAGGCAGGTTCGCTGTGGCACAACGTCGTTAAATGATAATATTTAACAGTTTACATATTTAACGTTCGTTAATACCAGGTGTGGTCCGCTTGGGGTCTAATTTACTTCGTACTTTTTGGTCCATAGTCTAGACGATTAGGTTAATGATCTGCTAATGGCCTGTCTGCGTGGTTTGTTATTTATACCGAAGCATAATTTAAATTTTTTATCGTCTCGGCCATCAGTGTGTGGATAAATCATATTGGTCACTTAGAAAATCATTAAGCATATATCAATTATCAGGTAAATTGATATTTTCGTGAAAGAAAGTACTTTAAAACCCATTAGCTTTTTACAATATATTTAATGTACTTGTACTTTGTTTTATTTATATTTTATAAAATATTATATAACATATACGTTTTATATGTGAATTATAGTGCAAGCAAGCATACGACGCACTTGATGATAAGCGGTTGTCGTAGCCTATGAGCGCGCGCAACACCATACGTTTGTAAGTATCCTCACGCGTTGCCAACTTCGGGATTTAGCCAGTATTTTTATTATATATATATATACAGTGTCTTTCGATCCACTAACACTAATACTGCTTTATTAATTATAATTAGCTTAGTGCTTTATAGTAAAATAACTGCGGTGGTACCTAC
Source organism: Hestina assimilis (assembly GCA_023373885.1). Lineage (NCBI taxonomy): Eukaryota > Metazoa > Arthropoda > Insecta > Lepidoptera > Nymphalidae > Hestina > Hestina assimilis. Next base: position 13,723,094 of record CM041750.1, read on the forward strand.
CTAGCAGGCTTTTTGCAATAAAAGACCTACCACCAGTATATGTATGATATATTTTTTTATTACTTTTTACTCAGAAGTCGAAATGAAAACAAGAATATTATAATTTAATATTTTAATGTGAGACGAACTGCTTAGCATCCATGGATCCACCGTGCGGACGCCAGGTCAATCGTGTGACAGGGACGTGCGACCCAGGGGAATATTTTAGGATTCATCAGATGAGCATCAAGGCTCAACGTGAAGTATCTCGTATCCCTCTCACTTCCTAGCCAAATTATATTCATTTTTCTTTTTATTCTATTTTTCTTTCGTATTGCGTAATGAGATGAGATTGAATTAAAAACTTAGAAAAAACAAAAATTTAGGTAACTTTTCTCTCCTAGTAGTTCCATATATGAACTTCGTTTTTATGTGAATCATAAACTGGTATAATCCATAATAAAATCAAGAACTACGAACAACTTTGTTTGGAAACTTTGAAAAGAATACATACATAAAATAAGGCAGGACTTGATTATAGCAAATATCCCCTAAGGATTTATCCGGGCGAAACTTTAGTTCTCCCAATTTTCCATTGACATTCGTCCAAATAAAATTACGAGTTGGTACTTCTTACAAAACGTCAATCAAGTCTTATTCAAAGTCCGTGTAGCTTGGGAGTCGACAAAGAATGTGTCAGTTTTGACGCGGGAAAAAGAAATCATGGAGCCCTTTGGAATGTTCGCTTACTTCGAATCTTGTGTAAGTTAGATTTTTCTGTTCAATGGCATCTTCTTTATTGAAAAGTTGAAGTAATTGATTCTATTTGGTATGTGTAACTTTCAAGATTGTATTGTTCAAGTAATATTGGCACAATATAACAATTACTGTGATTTAAATTCAAAATGATGATAGACTTCATATCGGCAGCGTATATAAAGAATATCAGTCTCCAAGAGGTGACAACCTCATCAGTGGCCGATCTCAGTGAAAGAAAAAGGTTCCTGGATCTCTTGGAGAACTACATAACGGGGCATCTCATGTAATGTGCTGTCAGAGCAAGAGCCCAGGGTGCGAGATGGAATGCCCTTCTGCGCTTACCATAGCATCGCGCACGGCAGTCGGGGCAGTCGCTCACCAGTGAAACCTAGCGCTAAGCCACAGTGCACACTTCCACCGAAAAGTCCTGCACGTATGCTTATTTTACACATCAATTGATCCTAAATACGATCAATAACTCTAAATCTAAGGTTGACGTTCACTTGGCTAACAAGCACCATAAATCTGAACAATAATATTTGACATTTCTGAGTACCTATTATTCTTTGTTGAACATGTAATATATCTGTTCCTATCAGACTCATTGTAACTCATATCTTGGCGAGTTTCTGTACGCCGTTCGTGAATGCACCTCGCAGGAAACTGCGGCTATCTAAGTGGTCATAAAACAGTTTAATGCACATCTTCGCAATGGACGAAACTTCGAACAGACTTTCTGTGTTATTGTGTTAAAGTTTTTAATGGATGGAGAATTATTAATGAAGTTTTGGTGCATAATAATTTTAAATAAGTGTAAATTTATTGTAAAGTATTTTAGAGATAGTTTTAGTATTTTTTTATTAATTAGTATTAATATAATTTTGTACTTTAATATAATATTAATCATAATAATTTTAAATAGTAGAATCTTTTTTGTCGTGAATTTGCAAAGCCGGCTCGACTGGGAAAGTACTACCTTAAATTATAGATATGAAGGTGATTTACTGTTGTATGGCTAGCAATTGAGTTGTCTACACGATCTAGGTATTGGTGATCGCTTACCATCAGGCGAGCCGTTAGCTCATCCCTCGCATATATAGAATAAAATTTAATATTATAACTTCACGTCGCACTTTCACGCTAAAACTTCTGAACCGACTTAAATGAAATTTACACAGATACATACAGAAAGGACATACTTTTAATGCGAAAAATAGGTTGTAAGGGGTAGTAAAGGGATCATTTTAGCTGGAAACGTCTTGTTCATCCTAGCATTATTCCCGGTATTTTTATGTACCCAGGGTCTGCTTATTACTCTTATCCGGTTTTGACAAGTTGCTAGTTTTACACAGAGCGATTGCCATCTGACCTCCGCAACCCTAAGGGCGAACCAGTAACTCATTGGATAAGAGCAATTGACTTATCAAGAGTTAACGATTATTATTAGATGTTATTGATAATAACCGGGACCGACAGCTTCACGTGCTCTCCGAGGCACGGTGGGGAGCCCCACACGGACAAACGCCCAGACCGAGACAGAAATTTTAACAAACATCTGCCCGAGCAGGAATCGAACCCGCAACCGTCGAGACTAAAGGCAGACTCGCTACCCACAACGCCACAACGGTTTAGCTGGAAACGTATTTTAGCTATTGGTTCGATATAATTAAATATAACAAAGGTGTAAAATAACAATAGGCAATAGGAGATGAAAGTGTGTACGAAAATAATATATGTACGGGCGAAGCCGCTGGCACAAGCTAGTCTGTCGATATGTTAAATTTATACGCTGTGATATTCTCAACATTGTCAATACATATCATCACGTTTTCCTTCTGATTGTCAACATCCTCTTATCTAGATATAAACTAGTTTCAAACAACTGAAGTAACAATGCATCAAAAGTCCACCGTTCAACTTTATTCAGTGCAATAGCACGCAATATGCAATTTACCATATAATTTTCAACTTGTGTTGAATTCGTTCTTCCAGCAAGAAAATAAAATGTTGTATTCACTCCATCTCGTTTATTTCCTAAATGTTACACTTTTATTACAGTGAGAACAATGCTTTATTGCCTTTTATCTGTGCTCCTGTACTCATAACGAATGCAGCATATCATATAAAATATAAATGTATCAAATTTTTAAATCATATACGTTTTAAGTAAGAATTCCGTTTAGCACTGTTGTATGAGAATTGCTGTATGGAATTAATAAATAAACGATAAATACATGTCGACCAAGATATAGGCTCTGTAGTGCTTATAACGTAAAAATAGACATGCCCCGAGCGGGTATCAAACTTTGACTATTGGCAATTGGTATATACCAAATATTGTTCTAATTAAAGGTAGTTCTTTTCGAGTGTGATATCAAAGGTATCCAAGAAGTTACGGTCATCCTTGCAACACCTAAGTGCACCTTGCAACACTTGTATTTCCTACCTCCTTCCTATTTAAAGTCTTTTAGCAAAAATAGTGATGTACATTCAGTTAACACTAGAAACAAAAATAAACTTTGTAATCCTAGCTTTCGTCTGCGTAAAGTCAGTAATTCTTTTTCTAGGTATTCGCATTTTCAACAAAATTCCAGATTGCTTATTGGAACTGCCAACAAGCAAGTTCCAAATGTATATAAAAATAAACTTATCAATAAAGCCTATTATTCGTTAGAGGAATATTTTTCCGATAAAAATGCTTGGGACTCTTAATATTGCTGGATCTCATTCAAGAACCAAATTTTATATGAAAGAATACAACTGTAAAAAACATATATTTGAAAAGAGTAACTGTCGAGTTTCTTGTCGGTTCTTCTCGATAGAATCAACCTTCCGAACCGTCGGTAGCGTTTGACTATTCAAAAGTACTTTTAAAAGTCTACTTGAATAAAATTTTGATTTCATTTGATTTACACAAGATAAAGGAGTTTGGTTCCCACATTTGTATAATGAAATACAAAACTTATAAACTTGTAGTTGGTATTCTGTGTATGCTTCTCCGATGAAGCCGGCTTCTTCATTAATGTTGAAGCAACTAGGCTCTATAATAATTATAACTTTTACTAATATAGTACACCTGCTACAAAAGGTATATTTTACTTTTTATTTCTTGACGGTTGGCAAACAAGCATATGGATCGCCTGATGGTAAACAGTCACAGCAACCTATGAACGTGCGCGGTACTTTAAGTACCACACGCCCGTTTCCAACGCAAGGGGGACGGGGAATGAGGAGGAAAAAAAGGAAGGGAACAGGGGATGGGAGATTGGGCCTCCGGCACTCCCACTCATCGCACGAAACGCAACAGTATCTACTGATACTTTTAATTTACTAGTACTTCCCTAGTCCAGCTTTACTACCGTACAATCTACAGTAAATTTTTTCTCCTATAATACGCATCAAAATCAGTTACAAGAATCTGAGATATCCTTAGATATCTCGATATGGAAATTCCTAAAGCTATCCAACAATATTTCAATTCCTGTCGTCGGCTGCTTCACAAAAATACGATCTCGCGAAGACTCTTCAGCTATAAATTCAGTAAATGGTCGTTTAAATGTAGTCCGATGCTTTAAGATGTTGAGAGGACTCGTGATGGTGACTGGATTGAATGATTTTGCTCTTTAAGACTGTATTAATAGTATTATTTATTGTAACTTTAAAATCGTGATACAGTTTGATATTGATGACAAAGTTCGTACGTTGAATAAATTTATCTAATACATTTAAATGAGCAATTTCTTGTATATATAATTATATAATCTTGATCTAGGAAGTGGCTGTAACGACTTTCATGATTTTTATCAAATATTAAGAGCGAATCTAAAAAGCCAATAGCAAAACCTTCCACAAGGATTCTTTTATTTCGAAAATGAAAAAGCTTATATAATTTTTATTTATCCCCGCGTCGGGATGAGACGACCCCATCGCCCGCTGTTGAGATAACTTCTGTCACAGCAGAGATTATTCCACCAGTGCAATCAGTCACACTGGTCTTTTATTGTAAGAGGCCGGCTAGGTAGGTAGATAGGTAGTGTCAAATGTTCTGCCGCCAAATAGTAGTGCTTAGGCATTACTATGTTCCGGTTTGAAGGGAAACTGTAGGCTAGTGAAATTACTGGGCAGAGAAGATTTAAGAACTCCATACCTCCATATCTAATATCTCCAGGTTGACAACGCGTGAGTGGCACCTAATAATAGTGCTGCAAGCGCTATAGGCCGCGGCAACCACTTACCATCAGGTGGGCAGTATGCTTGTTTGCCAACTTGTAACATAAAAAAAATTAACTTAAAATCTACGACAAAAATGGAACATAGGTAATAGAACTAGCAAGCAACATGACAATCTGTCTTATATAACACAGAATACCGATTACGATTCTTCGAATAAGATCTTAATGTATCATGTAATTGACTATTATAGTGACTCGTAAAGAAAATTTCGAACTAGTTATTTACCCAGAGTCTGCTTATTACTTCACAGACACGTTACAAGTATACATACAAGCATAATACTCAGAGCGATTGCCATTTGACCTCTACATTGGATAAGAGAAAATTACATAACAAGGGTTAACGATGATTTTTAGATGTTTGTGATAAAAGCCGGGACTGACTCATCGAGTTCTAACGTGATCTCTAAGGTGGGGAGACCCCACAAGCACAAACGCCGAGGCCGAAACAGATAAAGATCAAAGCCGTTACCGTTGAAGCTAAGGGCAGGCTCACTACCAACAAGTCACAAATGGTCAATTTTCAAAATACTTATGTCTATAAAAATAGTGTTCAGAAAACTGATGTGTTTAAAAATTAATCTAAAAAGCAGTCTTATAAAAATTGCATTTACTTATAAGGAACTTTTCGCTGAGAGTTCTTGGAGAGTTGGCGGAAAATTTTTAGTAAACGAACGAAGCTCGCCTTTCAACAATCTCAGTTTTGTTTTTCCCCTCTATCTAAACTTCTGCATTTCCTCAGGAAATAAACTTACTTGACCGATACAAAACAAATGCTCAGTTTCAATAGATATTGACGTATGACACACTTTGAAAGAACGCAGTCTAAAAGAAGTCAATTCCTTTTCCACGGTGTGGTATTGACTTTGGAGTGAAACAAAGATTTACTAGAGCGCTATAAAACACGAAATATGTACACGTATCGGGGAGCGCAAATAATAAACTCGGCTACCAAATCGAGTGGCTTGAGTTATGTGAAAACTTGCCCGATACGGTACGAACATTCTGAGAGCCATAGATATAAATAACATGGAAACGATCTAAATAAGCTGATTTTATTTTAATTAGTAGAAATTACTTCGAAAAGTATTTTCTTTCCTTGCAATACTTAAACAGGTGACAAGTCAACGTCAATTGTCACAAAATTTATTCCCTCTCGAGTCAGATCCTTATTGACTATGTGGACCGGTCTGGTGGCTTGTGCTTGTGTTTGTCCGTGTTTCCAGAAATAAGAAATAGAATATAAATATCCTAATGAAGCTCATTGAGTGTATGTGTGTGTGTTTTGTGTTTTGTTATTTACCGGCTTACGGTTAGACTACGGTTTCAACCGTGGTAATATAACCTTGATTTCGATAGCAATAATCATACAAGGGTAGCTTTTTTGAGTAATAATTTATCAAAATTTCAAATCAATTGTCCATAGTTGGCCGCCCATTGAAGTGTCGTGATGAGTAATAATTAAGATACACTTGTATATCATTTAAAAATTCAATACACCCAACAGAGTATAACCATGCATATTTTTTTTTATTTCATGACGGTTGTCAAATAAACATACAGTCTGGTTTATGGTAAGCAGTTACCGCAACCTATAAACGCTTACTATCGCAAGACTTGAACTAGGAGTGTAACGTTCCCGCTGCCAACCAAAGGGATGGAAGGGAAGGTTTTTTTTTATGTTACAAAATGGCAAACAAGCATACGGCCCACGTGATAGTAAGTGGTTGCCGTAGCCTATGAGAGCTTGCAGCACCATTAGTAGGTACCACTCACACGTTGCCAACCTCGAGATATTGGTTCTTAAATCTCCTCTGCCCAGTAATTTCACTAGCCTACAGTGCCCTGCAAACCGGAACACAGTAATGCCTAAACACTACTATTTGGTGGCAGAATATTTGACATTGCGGTGGTACCTACCTAGCCAGCCTCTTGCAACGAAAGACCTACCACCAGTGTGACTGATTGCACTGGTGGAATAATCTGTGCTATGACAGTCAGACTTCTTCGGTCGACCCGGCTCATTTTAGTTGGGAGAAGCACGCCTCTAACACTGTGATAAAAAAAGAATTTTTAAATAAAACATAAAAGTTATGTTGTACTATTAATAAAAAACCTGCCCGGTTTAATTTTTGTTCTATCAACATGGAATTCTAAATTTTTAATATTTTATGTCATATCCAGTTCACCCATTATCTTAACGCGGCACATTTGCCGCCATAAATAATAAGTGAGCGACCGGAGGCGCCGCGGATCCGTACAAAAAGTAACAAACAGATCTCTTAAATAAAGAAAACATAGGCGTATGTTAACATCTGTCGGTAGGCACGGACTGGCACTGGAAATTACACTGTTATGTTCTACTATGATCTAAGATTTTTATTATATTTAACAATTTTTTTTAAAAAGCCGAAGCGGCCTAGAGATAGAAAACGTGCACTTTAATCGACGGTCGCAGGTTGAAATCCTGGCAAGCATCACTAAGTCTTCTCAACTGCTTGGTTTGTGTTTGACATTTATCTAGGAAAACATTATGAGGAAACATGCATGTTGGAGAAGAAATTCTGAGACCCAGTATATTCGCCAATTCTAGTGGTAGTCTATTGCTGGAGCTTGGCTGGGCTTAAATGCCGGCCTTGTCGGCTACAGTCAACTCGACAAGTGACTACTCGTCAGCTGCGTTTCATGATCGGTGGTAATCGCTTAACATCAGGTGATCCACCTGCCCGTTACCCCCTTTTTTTTTGGTGTCGGGGAGGCAATCTACTACGAGATACTCGGCGTCTTGGGGAGGGGAACCGGGTTATGTGGGGTTATATGACAAGGTGGAAACTTCATGGGGACCCACTAAAACCTCCTCAGTGGCCTACCGGTGTTTGTCAGGTTACGGCAGCTCTCGCAGAACCTACCAACGCGACCTGACAATCACGGTGCTCCGATTGGTAACGGCGCTTGGTCCCGGGGCAAAGCCCCCCAGCGCTTCCCATGCAAGCGTACAGCAGTCCACCACCGGCTGCCTTCCTCCTCAGGGCCGCCCATCACGGACGCTCAAGCACCCCACTCTGCGCGTCCACGACCCGAGGGCACTTATACAGCCCCTGGCACAGGGGCTGGCGGGCCAGAATGGCCTGCAGCAACATGCCCGTTAGCCCACTCTAAGATTAAAGTAGGTGTGCTTATTCCATTTAGTTATTATTGTGTTAATATGAATTAAAATATCCGAAAATTAAATTTTACAGAGAGACAAAGAGATACTTACAGTTGTCTCTTTTTCATTATACTTTTTATTTCAAAAGTATTGATAAGTTCCATAAGTTCAAATGAAGGAGAACTAAAGGGAACAAATCTACAGTCGCACAGACATGCATCCAAGAGAAAAATAAATAACCCGGAGATATCCGTTCGTTTAAGACTTTCTCCTTTCTATTCGTATTGTTTTATAAACAAAGGTTCCTTCACAAGGTGATGCCGGGGGCTCTCTGTTGCCAATTACATAATCTTAGCACCGTATAAAGCTCCGTGATATATTGGACAAGTTACCTATTCTGTATACGAAAAAGGAAAGCTTAATCTTCACTAATAACATTTTTTCAGAAAGGTATTTTTCTTTAGAAATAATATTGTTGGTTGTTTTTTTATGTCAGAAGGGACAAACGGAACGGAGGCTCATCTGATGTTAAGCGGATACCGCCGCCCATGAACATCTGCAACATCAGAGTGCATGCAGGTGGCAACTTTTTTTTTAGTTTTGACTTTGAGTTGTTGAGGCTGACCAGCAGTCACTTCACGAGTTTTTCATCTACGTGTATGGTGGTAGCTAACCAGGCGGACCTTTTTTAAGTTCTACCACCAACATATACATGCCTTAGAATTTCTTCCACGACATGCAGGTTTCCTTACGATGTTTTCCTTCACCGTTAAGTGCGAGATAAATCTGAAACACAAATTAAGCACCTGAAAACTCAGAGTTGCTTGCCCGGATTTGAACCTGCTACCTTTAGTTAAAGACTGAGTTTTCGATCCATTGGGCCATCTCGGCTTATGGATGTAGATGAATTATAACTTTCTATATTTGGTTTGAGTTAACAACAAAAGTAGAATATGTTCAATAGAGTGATAAAAGAACAGATGAAACGAAGTTTACAAGCTAACTCCATTGTGCACAGCATAGCCGAATAAAGTTAGCGTGTGATTAACTTCATTCCGTTGCGTTGCGAGAACGCCGGAGGCCCAATTTCCAACCCCCTCTGTTCCCTTTCTTTTTTTCCCTTCTCATCCCGTCCTTTCTGTTCCGTGGGTTGTCAACGCGCTTGTGATACTTCAAGTATCGCAAGCGTTCATAGGTTGCGGTGACTCCTTACCATTGCAGCGTATTCCTGTTTGTCAACCGCCACGGCATAAGAAAAGCCTGTATTTCCTGATTTCGCAACAGAATGCTGAAGAAGAAAAAACGCTAGGAAATAGAAAGTTAGGAGATAGAGACTAGATTTTGGGTGTACAGCACTTCAATTGTTTAATGAATGGAACGTAAAGTACGATTACTGTACCATCAAAGTGTGTGTAGTCCTTCAAATAACAGGGTCCATTCATAAAGCATGGCTATAGAAGTGAAAGTAAAAGTGAAATATTAATTTAAAATAGGTTACACTCTGCACTTCACTGTATTCGCTAATTCGAGACAACCTATATTTGTTTGCTTAACGTTAATACATCTTAAACCTAATCACACTGAACTTAAAGTATATTTTAGCATAACCGAGAAATGTTTACACCAAACACAAATCAAAAGGCCATAAATGTTTAACACGTTCTATTTAAGATTTGTTTCCACTAATAAATACTTTCTCGATCGTTAAGAGGCTGTGATTGTTCGTTCCATTACGTAATCCTTTTGTTTTTTCTCGAACATTGACTAGATAAAGTTGTAAAAAGGTCGAATGTTGTTTCTGGTGCAGTGTCTTGCTCTATTTTCTGTTGTGAAATCCTTTGATAGCGTTTATTGTTTTATTTATTGACACGTGAACGCGTTGAATCGAACTATCTGATACGTATTATGTAAATATACAGTCATAATTTTATTTAGTATTTTATATCAGAGATGATAATGTTGGAATAATTTTAGAAACATCAAAAACATTACTATCTTGTCATAAAGTGTGCCAACGTTATGGCGCTATAGTTACAAACTTGACTTATATGCCACGTGTCGCTGGTTTGATTCACGCTTGGCACAGAGTTTTTAATACGACCATACATACTGGCATATCTTCCTGTCTGGTCCGTTTCAGTGGTTGTGCTTGTGTTTGTGAGTCCGGACACAGGATACATAAATAAATTAACGTTACAGACTCAGCGGCCACCATTAGGACAGTTATGTCCTGTGTTGAGGGTCCGGAAACATACAAAAATAACAAGGACGAATACACCCAGACCGGAAAACATGCCTGTATGGTGAAAAGAAACATCTGTGGCGATCTGTAAACGCTGCACACTCAACGGCCCCCATTAGGATAGTAATACCCTGTGTCGGGGGTCCGGAAACATTCACAATGACAAGGACAAATACACACAGACCGGAAAATATGCTTGCATGGACAATACAAACATATTATGCTCCGAGCGGGAATCGAACCCGCGACCTGTGGCGTTTAAGGCAGGTTCGCTACCACTGCGCCACAACGTCGTCGATCTGTGGCGTTGAAAGTAGCTTCGCTGGCTGCAACAACACGTCGTCATATTACTAACCTAATGAAGGCCTTTTGATTTGTACATGGAATTTAAAAACAGTATTTTTCATATAATTTATCTACTAAACTTTGACACGGAAAGGTCGCATATTAAGCTAGAAGATTATTATCCTATTATTTTGATGCTTCTTCTTCATCTTAGCATTATTCCCGGTATTTTATTTACCCAGGGTCTGCTTATTACTCTTATCCGGATTTGACATGTTACTAGTTTTTACACGGAGCGATTGCCATCTGATCTCCGCAACCCTAAGGGCGAACCAGTAACTCATTGGATAAGAGCTATTTACTTATCAAGAGTTAACGATTATTATCAGATGTTATTGATAATAACCGGGACCGACAGCTTAACGTGCTCTCCGAGGCACGGTGGGCGACCCACACGGACAAACGCCCAGACCGAGACAGAAATTTTAACAAACATCTGCCCGAGCGGGAATCGAACCCGCAACCGTCGAGACCAAAAGCAGACTCGCTACCCACAACGCCACAACGGTGTCATTATTTTGATGATTCTCCTTGTTTTTTTGCGGTAGACAGAAATGTGTAAATTTAAAATACAAGTTTAATGAAAATAAAACTATTTATTTTGACACCGTTGTGGCGTTGTGGGTACCGAGTCTGCCTTAAGCCTCGACGGTTGCGGGTTCGATTCCCGCTCGGCACAGATGTTTGTATTAATCGTACAGGCATATTTTCCGGTCTGGTTGTGTTTGTCCTTGTCATTGTGAATGTTTCCGGACCCCCGACACAGAATATAATTATCCTAATGGGGGCCGTTGAGTGTGTAGCGTTTATTTATTTATTTTGAAAACAATTGAACTTCTAAAGAAAGAAAGTAGAAAGAGAATGAGTGCAGACATCACGAATTTTTTTTTTTTTTTTTTCAGAATGGAAGAAGAAGACATGCTGTGCCCTACTGGCCTTGACAGCGTCACGGGATAAGGGGAACCGAAATACTGAAGAATTTAACTATGTTAGAAGGGCAAACAAGCCCTCACCTGATGGTAAGTGGTTCCGTCCTTAGGGTGCCTTGCAGCAACCATTAGTAAGGACGTCATCGCGCGATTGCCAACCTCGAGCGCATTCTATACGATAGACTCACCCGACGGTGTGAGCGCGTACAATGCGCCTTCAAACAAAAGAACATCACGAATGATAGAACAGACTATTTGGAAGAAGAAGGACACTGCTGTGCCGCCCCACTTAGCACGGGATAAGGGCAAGAACAAGAAATACCACCAGTGAACCACTTCTTAAGAACATTCACTTATTTATTAAGTATCTGGAATAATACGTTTTTTATTACTAAAATAGTAATATAACAAGTTGTTTTATTGATTAAAGAAGCAAAAATAAAACGCAGTAATAAAACTTGTAAACGTTTATTTCAAGCACTTCAGTGCACGAAACTAGAGTGTGCTAAGGTGTATTTTTGTTTTAATTTACGACCTCCTTTTAAATAATTATTGCTACAATCTTAAATAATATTTACGCTACCATAATGCAGTGGGTTTTGAAAAAACTATACCTATTTTTAACTTTGAAATCAAAATGATGTGATTTTTCTTCACTTTGCAAGCTTAGGAAGTTTTTTTTTAAATCCCTGCTTATTTTTGAAGTCGGATCCAGATGTAGTTTATTTTTAAATAAAATCAGACAATTAGTAATTAGTACAAGCACTTGGGCCATAGAGCGTTAGTGCAAAGCAATTTCTAAAAGATATAATATCCCGACTCATTACCATAGGTAACAGGAGGGCTGGTGGATTTTTCGCCCAATGCAGCAGCTTCGCATCTAGCATTCTTGCCACCATTGGACATGATTTGTATAGGTTTAATTATTTATAAATATAGTTAGTATTGAATTGTAATATGTTGTAATATTTATTAAATAATTCATTAGCAAAAGTATTTTAGTGAAGGTGGCTTAGTATATTTATGTTTATTATATAATTACACTTCACATAAGAGTAATATATTTTATAGACAAAAGTTTGTGTTGAGAATTGTAAATAATTGTAATATAATTGGGATCTCAGAAACGGCTGCACCGATTATCATGAAATTTAGTATGCATTGGTTTTCGGGGACGATAAATCGATCTAGCTAGGATTTATTTTTAAAAAATGTGGCTTTGTCCGTGTTTTCAGGCCGTTGTCGACACGCCATCTATTATCAACAAAATAAATTGAAAATGTCAAAATATATAAATAAATTCACAGCGCACTGGAGTGATCACGCGTTGCTATGGCAACAAGGATTTATTGAATTTAATCGAATGACAAACATTTCTACAGTGACAGTTGACGTTTTCTTTAATTTTTATGTCACTGACTGACAGCGATGCGTCCATTAGAATTTAACAAAATACTCAACAATCCCAACTTTTGCGGATATAACTTATTGTCGAAATCGTTATTTTATTATCCAGGTAAGGTTTCAATCGAGTCTACCGTACCCTTCACGACTTTCGATTCACCTAAAACAAAAAAAAACCGAGCATAGCTCGGTCAACCAGGTACTTTCACTCTAAGTGTGACTTTTTATTTCATGTTCATATGCTATAAGGTAAATACTTTTACAACACTATTTACAAGTAAAAGTAATACAAACCTTTTGTAAAATATAAGAATGTTTTAATTCCACAAAAATACTGTGATTTTTTCATCCACGGTCATACATTAGTTTATATCATAGCAACTAATTTTAACCAGATCTCATTCCGAGTGTCCTTTTTCAAATAATATTAATATAAGGGGACTCTGACTCATTCCCCGTTATATTGGGAATGAGAAATGTAAATTCGTGCCGTCTGACAAATTGAGGTATTTCGCTCGAAATGTATAGTTAGTGGCAAAGACAAATTTTTACTTAAGCCGAGTTCAAACAGTAACTAAAATAACACAAACATATTCTAAAGACTTATTTACATGAGCGTTAATGATGATAAGACATAATTGTCGTAAGTTTCACGTTTGAATTTTATTTCTTTAGAAAATACTGAAATGATTGAAAGTTTTAAGTATGTAAGGTCGTTATACTACAGTTCCATTATAAGTTTATATACTAACTAGCGTTTGTCCACGGTTTTGACTGCGAGTATAACTATTATTAATGACGTACGTTTATTGCAATAAATGGTTTCCGATACAGTTTCAAACATTCTCAAATCAAGTTTTTTTGTCGCAACAGAATTCAAAATCAGTTCAGCAGGCTAGGCGTGTAAAGGTAACAGGCAGACAGCTACTTTCATATATAATATTAGTCACAAATCGCAATATTATTAATGAAAATGAAATACAAGTGATGTAGTTAGTTCGTTTTTGTTAATCCCACGGGAATTTACATTTTCCGAGATAAATTTTTTTATCCAAATCTCTTCAACCGTTTTTCCGTGACTGAGCAACAAACATCCAATCATACAAACTTCATATTTACAGTATTACAATAATATGATTGATGTTCATAGTTAATTTTATTGAAATTTAATAAAAATATTTTTTCAAAAGTTTGTATCGTCCTCTATCTTATTATTTGAAGTTAAGTATTTAGTTTCATGTTGGCTACAAAACATAACACAACTCATGAAAGTCTATTTAATTAAACATATACTTTATTATAATATTATAATAGTATAATAAATGGGAACGAGATCATTCCGACATTGATAGCTTAATATATTTATATTTACTACGAGCATATTATATTGTCCCTATATCGATATTATTAGAAAAATAATTAATTAAATAATGATTACAATAATATAACGATAAATTTTTTAATTGATTTGCCATTTTTATCCACACGGATATGTCAATCTTATCTAAACACGAACTACAAATCATCAAAAATCAATCACAAACTTAAAATTAAACATTAATTAAATTAATAGTAATTCGCATAATTATTTTGCCATTATAGATTTTGGACTTGCCAAAATAGTCTGAATGAGTCCAAGATCCATATAATTTAAACTATTTTTTTTACTGTTCTCGTTTTGACTTGTTCTTGACGCAATCTATCACCAAATATTGTACCTCAATCTTCATGCAAACGTCACACTTATCCATTACTTTTTTCTTGATTAGAAATGCAAAATTTTGATGGATAGTGTCCAGAACGAAGTTTTAACATTAACTTAATATATCACGATATCGTGATATTTCGTCTAAATGAATAAATAAATTATTGTCTTCTTCTTCATCCTAGCATTATTCCCGGTATTTTTATGTACCCAGGGTCTGCTTATTACTCATATCCGGAATTGACAGGTTACTAGTTTTTACATAGCGAATGCCATCTGACCTCTGCAACCCTAAGGGCGAACCAGTAACTCATTGGATAAGAGCAATTTACTTATCAAGAGTTAACGATTATTTTTAGATGTTATTGATAATAACCAGGACCGACATTTTAACGTGCTCTCCGAGGCACGGTGGGGAGACCCACACGGACAAACGCCCAGACCGAGACAGAAATTTTAACAAACATCTGCCCGAGCGGGAATCGAACCCGCAAACGTCGAGACTAAAGGCAGACTCGCTACCCACAACGCCACAATGGTGTCAAATAAATAAATTATTGTATTAAGACAAATTTGTCGATCATCAGTCTTCCAATATAAACGCGGCCGATTTCTTGTAAAATAAAGACATTTTTAAACGTCCCCCATGTCCATTGAACTTACTGGAAGTGGATGTTTCGCATTAATCAAGATTTATGGATCGTTTTTATCCTTTAAATAGATTGCGAACTTCAAACGACTAATTTAGAAGGAAACTATTATACGCGTCAAAATATGTTAATTAGTGATTGTATATTAAAGAATAATTAATTTTTAAGCAATAGTATGATAATATTTGTATACTTTATATAGGTACAATTTTATGTCATACTTACAATCCGTTTTATTTCGATTTCATTTAGATTTGTGATTTGTGTGTTCAACGGCTCATTATCTTAACATCTATAGTTTTTAATTGCTACATAAAATACTGAATATTTCTAGGAACATTTAATTAATTTCAAAATTGTTAATATTTTATTGATTTTAAAAGTGTTAATAATATATTGATTTTTAAAAAGTCTTCGATCTCTAAAAGTCACAGAGATTGATAAACAGATACCTATCACCATATTTTATAATTTCTTAAATTAATAATTATTAATCATTAGCCATTTGAGCCAGAACTGGCAAAACATATTATTATGACGATTTCTAGGAATATTCGAAAAGGGCGGGCCTGTAACTTGCGCCCATCGTAACAGAAGCGCCTGGGCCAATCCGATCATCAAGTATTAAATTCACTCGAATGCACTATACTGTGCTATGAATATTATACTAATGTTTTGAGCTACTGGCCTTAAGTTAGTGATGCCTCATCCAAAAATATCCATTGTATAACCGTTTCAAATAAATATGTTTTATTTGATGCTATTCAAAAGTATGGAACATTTCGATGTTTCCATACACTAAGTCTTATACCTTATAAATAATAACTAAATAAATAAACGATACACTCAACGGCCCCCATTAAGATAACCACATCCTGTATCGAGGGTCCAGAGACGCACACACGGACAAGGAAAAATCAGACCGGAATACATGCCTGTATAATTACTACAAACATTTAATCGGACCAGGAATCGAACCCACGTGACAGTGCTTTGTGGCGTTTAAAACTATTTAACTGATTTTACTAATTTAACGTTAAATAAAATGCCATATCGAATTATCTAGCTTACAAAATCTCTCTACAAACGCCCTAGCTATTAAGAAATTTCGAACGCAAAAGCGACAGTTAATTTCTCGTGACATAAATAAAAATGGAGGAGGGAAAAAATAAACATATCAAAGTAAGAATACAAACAACGTATGTTAACATCTGTCGCGGCACGAGCGGTACTGTCGCTTGGTAAAGTCTGTTTACGTTAGATTTTATATTGATTTAACATTAATTATAAAATAACAACATTAATTATTGTAGTGTTTATTTAAATATTTTGTTAGGTTTTCATTGATTGTACTTTTTAATTATGATTATGGGTAGCTAGATTTATTTTTGAAGTGAAACCTCTTTATGTGCGTTTTGTAGACTCCGACAGAATACTGTAACTTCTATGCGTACACTATTTTTTTTGAATTAGATATTTCAATAGGAGGTCGTATTTATTAAATGATGAGAGAATCTAATCATAATCATGATCATCGAAAAAAACCGTTCCCGAACCCGGATAAAGGTGCCGAGAAGAAAACCGTGGGGTTTTAGCCGGTAGGTGTCCGACATAACCCATAGAAGTATTTTCCCACCAAAAACAGGGTTGTAACCTCACACAGGGAAACGAGGTGAAGTAGCAGTATTCGTATATTTATTAACATCCTCTGTCCTCTTCCTATTGTAACGAATCATTAATCTAGTTCCTTCTCATTATATTATCTCAGATAGGAATAGACGTGATGCTCCTGCCCTTCTAGTGAGCATAGGCTACGGAAATTGCTTACCGAAAAGCCGGCCGCATACTTTTTTATGCTTTTAGTATTCTACATTTTTTACTTGGTGCCCCAAATTTTCATCCCCTATTTCACCCCTTCAAGTTTTGATTTCGCAATAAGTAACCTATAACCGTGTCCATGGTCCCATTTATTGTTGTACTTAATTTAATCATAATCAGTTCAGCGATATAGGTGACAAAGCGTCACAAAGAAACAAATAATTTGAATGTTTTTTAAACTTATACTTAACATAAGAGAAAAAGATTTTAGACGTAAACCAAAATAAATAAGTGTAAAAACGGCTTCTATTTAAATTGAATCACGCTGTTCTTGATTCTAACATTTTTACTACATGAAAAATTGTATTGTAAAACTTCATAGTTGAATTAAAAATTTTTTCAAAAAAACAGCAAAACTAATTAGCAATGATCAAAGTAAAAGCACAACAAACACGGAGAGAAAAATGGCTACAACAAATTTTTGATACATCAAAGGGTAAAAAACATTATTTTCATGTCCTCTAAAATAAAAACCATCATAAATTATAATATTTCGTACACGAAAGTCCGGAATGCTCGAAATTCTATACGCCAGTGTTGATTGCAGTTAATTATAAATTCGTCTCCCTAGTATTGTCTGAGTTATTTTTAGGTGAATCAGTACCGCGATATATAAAATTCAATCTTCTCTGTATTAAAAGAAAGTTGAAATTCCATTGAATATTAAAATATATATTCACTTCTTTTATCTGCAGCGATCCTAAATCAAATCCAAATCAGTGCTTAAAGGCGCTTTGAGAGTATTACTTCCGCCAATAAAATACTTTTCTTTGTCCGGTTTGTTCTTTGAACCAAAAACCTACACTTTTATGTGTCCTTGAATATTTTGATATTCAATAGTTTCTGTTATTAGAGTTCTGGCTTGCTATTGGTGGGTTTGCTCGTAGTTTTCAATGGCAGTGCTTATGTACTTGTACTAGTGTCGCTGTTGCCCGACACTCCGATGACGTCCTTGGCCATGGTTCGGCTTCGCAGGAAGCACCCTAAGGACGGAATCAAATTTGAGCCCCGTGAGGGCTGCCCCTTTATCACGGCTGAGTCTCTGTACTCGGCTCCCCTGCCCGGTGACGCTGTCAAGGCCAGTAGGGCCAACAGCAAACACATTCCGAGAAAAAAAAATGCCCGACACTAGTCTAAGGCAATTATTAGTCTGGTAATTAGTAGGATGACAAGCAGGTAAGGTGAGCCTTGGAGCATCAACATCATCAAGGTTGTTGTGCACCCTTACATTCCCGTGCTCAGTGGTGTAAAGCTGGAGAAGCCTTTGTTGATGTATGATGAATGTTATTATAGCAGTTTGTAAAGCACGATCTACTAGATCCAGCTAAAGATAAGAACAACACAGGTCAATGATAGTCGAAAGAGATTATATTAAATTGTAGGTCGGGTCATAATGTCAAACAAAAGTTGAAATTGAAAGTCATTTTTTATCACGGTTGGCAAAAAAACATACGGTCCGCCTGATGATAAATAGTTTTTGCAAGCTACGAAATTTTTTTTTTTTTTTTTTATGTTAGAAGTTGGCAAACAAGCATACGGCCCACCTGATGGTAAGTGGCTGCCGCAGCCTATGAGCGCTTGCAGCACCATTAGTAGGTGCCACTCGCGCGTTGCCAACCTCGAGATATTAGTTCTTAAATCTCGTTCGCCCAGTAATTTCACTAGCGTACAATGCCCTTCAAACCAGAACACAGTAGTGCCTAAGCACTACTATTTGGCGGCAGAATATTGGACACTGCGGTGGTACCTACCTAGCCGGCCTCTTGCAACAAAAGACCTACCACCAGTGTGACTGATTGCACTGGTGGAATAATCTCTTGTGGAATTTTTCTGGTGGAATATTGCGATACTTGAAGTATTACGTGCCAATTGCCAATCCAAGGATTGGAAGGAATGGATGGGAAGAGAAAAACAGAAGGAGAAGATTAGGTTCCCTTCGCTAAATAAGCAAATTGATAAGTCAGACTAGTCTAATAAAGTGCTATTTCAAACATTCAACAAGGTTGTTTAATATATTCCTAAATCAATATTATTAATGATGACCCTCTTGAGACCCCATATAAACATTTACATTTAATTTTAAGAGGATCTTCCGCAGAGGTGATACTTAATTAATTTTATGTTAAACCCGAATTCTCTCATTAGGTAAACTGAATATTACCTCTAATAGGTTCTCTTAAAATAATTTTGTCCTAAATTCAAATATGAATAAAAATAAAATTGCTCATTTTATTTCTTATCATCATCATCAAATTATCATCAAAAATATTTTCATACAAAAAAATGATTTTTAATAATTACGAGTCAAGTGTGTTGTGGACCACGCACAGTGGAAACTAAAGGGTTCCACAGTTTGATGATGAAGAATCTTAAGGACTTTAAAAATGATACCAAATTAAAATCGACCGCAAATATAAGTTGGTAATTTCATAGTAATTGTTAAAAGTAATATGAATAAAATAAATTATTAAATGAAACAAAAACCCAACTGCATTAATAATAATTCCTAAAAAGCTAAAAACAAGCTCTATAATGACTACTATAATATAAATATTACTTTAATGTTAGTAAAGGTACTGCTGACGGGGACAAGCATTGAAATAAAACATAATTATTATATTTTTCCGTAACTTAAGATCTTCCCTTTAAACTCCATCATCAATTTACAAATTGATAGATCAGCTTGTCCCCGTCACTCTCACAACTGAGACGAATCTAATGATACCCTATAAGTCGATGTACGTCCAAGGGTTTAGCCTGTAGAGCGTCACAAAGAAATAGACATACATACATACATACATACATACGCTCGAAAAACAAAGTTATGGTAAAAACTTAAATTTCTCTAAAATTTCTGGTCTCATCTTCAAAACAGTTTGATTACGGAACCCTAAAAAAGTAACCATACGATGAACACTTGAACATAGGTATCATATGTCAGGGTTTCAATTTTATAAATAAATTTCATACAAATATATAATACTTGACCTATATAGGGTATAATTTAAGCCTATAAAATTGGTTCAAAACAAAATTAATATAAATTATTCACTTCGCATCCGAACCCTGCGAAACAAAAGTGTCGGACCATTTAATCATTCCTTTGTAGGACAGCATAATCCGAACCTATATAATGTCATATCTATAAATTTCCTTTTTATGGGTATTTAATATATACGTGATATATGATATATGTATTTTATGTATTATATATAACTTTAATGCTCTACCTTTTACACCACGATTATTTCCCATGACATTTGTATATTTATATCTGGACTTGATAGATGACTAGTTTTTACACAGAGCGATTGCCATCTGCCCTCTACAACGCGAAGGGCTAACTGGTAACTCATTGGAGAAAAAAATTAAGAGAAAATTACCTATCGAGTGATAACATCAAGGAGCGATAGCTTAACGTGCTCTCCGAGCCACGATGGGGAGACCCACACGGACAAACGTACAAAGCGTGTACAAAGATGTGACGACCCCATCGTCCGCTGTTGGGATAACCTCTGTCACAACAGAGATTATTCCGCCAGTGCAATCAGTCACACTGGTGGTAGGTCTTTGTTGCAAGAGGCCGGCTAGGTAGGTACCACCGCAGTGTCCAATATTCTGCCGCCAAATAGTAGTGTTTAGGCACTACTATGTTCCGGTTTGAAGGGCATTGTACGCTAGTGAAATTACTGGGCGAACGAGATTTAAGAACTAATATCTCGAGGTTGGCAACGCGTGAGTGGCACCTACTAATGGTGCTGCAAGCGCTCATAGGTTGCGGCAGCCACTTACCATCAGGTGGGCCGTATGCTTGTTTGCCAACTTCTAACATAAAAAAAAAGAGCGAAACAGACATTTGTAGGATTAATACAAACATCTGCCCCGAGCGGAAATCAAACCAGCGACCGTAATTTATCCATAATTTGATTTATAGACAAATTTACTGTACAGCGAAATATACATCAAGGTGTTCCCGATGTTCCTCGAGGTTCGCTATTAGAACTGAAACTCGGAAGACTGAAGAAAGAACTCTCCCATATCTCTCTAGGGCTAACATCGCTTATGACGCTTGAGACGCTTATAGCCGAGTGCACCCACTGATCGGTAAACGATCGGTAGGCTAAGCAACTTTAGGCGCGGTCAGTCATTAGATGGGTGATCGCATAGTGGTACTTAACCGAGCGTCTCCGTGCTTCGGAGGGCACGTAAAAGTCGGTCCCGGCTGTTGACAATTTGACAACAGTCGATAAGTCAAGTCAGAGGCCTACGGGCGACCTGAACAACTCTGATACTAGGTTGGCCGCAAACCACTCGAAAAGAAAGAGATCGCTTATTAATCTCTACAGGTAACAGTCTAATCCTATAGACTGAACTACAGCTGTTGCAGGAGTAATTTATTTACTTTATAATAATGCGATTTTGAGATTTTCGGAGTTCTAACGCTTAGAGAGAATAACGCACGATATCCAATAAGTTATCACCTGCACTATTACGTTCTACACCGCTATCATTTCTGGCAATGATACCCTGAACTTAGTACTTCGCAACCAGGACTAATTATTTTAGTAGTAGAGTCATGCTCCTCTGAGCACAAATGGGCCGGCTCGACCTGAAAAAACCCTTACAGATAATCGACGTAAAGTGACAGAGGACTGTTGCGTTTTGTGCGACGAGTTACAGCGCCAGAGGCCCAATCTCCCACCTCCTCTGCTCCCTTTCTTTTTCCTTCTCATCCCTCCTATCTTGGGTTTGCAACGCGCCTGTAATATTTCAAGTATCAACATTACTGATACTGTTACTTCAGGCTGATTCTAAGTGGGTAGTCCTTCCCCTGTCGAGCCAGTCCAGGCGAGCCATTTGTGCTGGGATGAGCATTGAGCATGGCTCTACTTCTTCGAAATTCCCTAAAATTATTATATAATTTTACCGGTTAGCTTCAAATATTTGCGAGTACAATGCCGACTGCGATTTAGCAAAACCGTTTGATTCAATCAGGGAGCGAAAATGAACCATAAATCAACCCCTCACATTCATATATCGGCTCTATACCGTGCCAAAATCTCTAATTTCTATAGCAATTTCGGTATTATTTTTCAATTTGCATAAACAATCTGTATTCAACGATTTTCCATTCAGTTAATTGCATGTATGTTCGCCAAATGAGCTAGGTATATTAAATCGTAATCAAAATTCATGAATTTTTAAGTTTTTAATTATAAAGGATTTAATTCCCATCGTAGTTACAAATCGTTGATCCTTTATTTGGGAGGAGATTAAACGTATATTATTAATTCACATAAACATAATTTTCATTCAGATTTATGTATATTTTAATTGCTTCTTCCACAAGATTTTCAGCGGTGGATTTCAATGGACCGCCGTTTGATGTGAATTTCTCTTGCATCCCCCTCGAAACTATTAACAACCCTCGTAGTGTTATCTCCCCTCTCTCTCTGACAGATACTCTGCTGGCAGAGGACAGGTCCCTTATGTAAGTCAGTGCTATTCTAACGGTTGTTTCGTGCAGTCGCGTTCGGCGCGGACGAAAATCAACATCGAAAAATGCCGAGCAGCGATTCCGTAAAGCGCTACAACGTAGACATTTTATGTGAATTCAGCGAACTTGTATAAGTAAGAAAAAAATGAAAGTGTTATAAAGTGTGCGCTGTATAGTGTTCAACGGAAATGGGGTGCCAAATCGTTTTCTTTTAAACTCTCTATAGGATTAAAGATTTATCCGCGCAAACAAGATATATTTTTAAGTTTAATTTTAGAAATCTTTTAGTTCATTATGTCTGTAATCCTCGCACACGCTCGCACTAAAGTTCCGAAACGATTTATGTATAATGAGCCCTTAACGAAATAAAAATAGCCGAACGACATCCAGTAAGCGCTTATAAAATACGGCGTGTCATTAATTTTAACAGCCGAAGGTGTCACTTTGTTATTTGTCAACGAGTTGATTAAGAACTAAAATAAATGTTGACAGATTTAGTGGTAACAGGTAGGGTTGTTAAAATGAATAAGTTGTGACATGACGGTTTTCGGTCGTTTGAACATCTCATAACTTTCACTTAAACGCTAATTAGGACTAAACAAAATAATTAGTAGTTAATAAAATTAGAAGAATTATAGAGTGATAATGAAGAGAAGAAGAGTGTAAAAATAAATTATAATAAAAGTGTATAATAAATAAATTACGTAGAGAAAATGGCTGCTAAAAGGATAAAATGGCATTCGTACCTCCTGAATGCTATACTACTATTTATCTCAATGATTTACGGTAAGTTAATATTTTTCTTTATAATATTATATATAAAACCTTATGCTAAGAATATATAAATATTCTTATATTTATAGATATTCTCTTCGATTTAAAAAAAATAATAAAAATATAAAATACTAAATAAAAGAAATTGTCAATTTAAAGTTTTTGGGTGTGTGTTACTCCTACTTTGTCATTAGAATCGATTGAATTGGTTACTTTTTTGCTTGAATAGGACACGATTTCAACGTTTATAGATATTTTCTTTGATTTTTAAATTTATAAATAAATATAGTCAAAAAAAAAGAACGTTGACTATTTGTAGTTTTTGGGTGTTTGTTACTATGATGTAAACCTCGCCATTTGAGTACTGATTTTTTTGTTAAATAAGGAATGGTTTCTTCGTACTTCCATACTAGCATTTAAGGTTTAAAGGTTTAAAGAATTTATATCTCAATAAGAGCAAGGTTCACTTACACGAGAAATTTTACATAACAACAAAGTTCTAAAATACAATATAAATCGGTGACTTTAATGGATAATATTAATATGACAATAAAATAAAGTTTTATACAAATAATAATAATAATAATAATAATAATAATAATCGTTTATTTGCTTAAAACATGGTACAATTTGTTGGCAATAAGTTATAGTGACCAAGCATGTTTCGTCTATATCTGACGTGCAAATATAAAAATAATTATAATTAATAATAAAATTAATGTTCAAATTTATTAAAATTCATTGATCCACATACATATATTTTAAAACTTAATTTATCAATTAAAACATTAAATAATTATCTAAATTATATAATACAAAATAGAGAAATTACAATTAAATAAATGTCACAATAATAATAAAATTGGTTTCAAAGCCCTCTAAATTCATTCAATGAGTAGAAACACTTTTCTACGAGCCATTCATGTAATTCTCTTTTAAATTCTTTTAATGTCAATTTTTTAAATTTTTCTGGCAACCTATTATATATTTGAACAGACATACTATAACAGTTTCTACTTAAAAGGGCTGTTCTTGACGAAGGCATTAGAAGCCGATCTGGTTGTCTTGTGTTAAAATTTAACGCATTACCTTTTTTATAAATAAATCAGGCATATGTTTTCTAACAAATAAACTAATCTCAAGGATATATAGACTTGGTAGTGTAAGTATCTTCAATTTAGTGAAAAGAGGCTTACAGGAGTCCAAGGGACCCGCTCCACATACAGCTCTGATACATTTTTTTGACCAATAAACAGTCGCTTAATATGTACAGAGTTGCCCCACACAACAAGTCCGTACCTCAATGACGAAGCAACGAAAGCATGATAAGCCATTAACGCTGTTTTCTCGCTTACAGTTTGAGACAAGCGTCTAAGGACATACACGTACTGATGTATTTTTTTGCTGACCTTATCTATGTGCAACTTCCAGGACAATTTTGTGTCTAATGTAATTCCCAAAAATTTTATGGATTGGGACTCCATTATCTTATTGTCATAGTAATTAATATCAATGTCCTTCTTTTTACCATTTATATTGTAATATTGTATGTACTTTGTCTTTTCTAAATTTACCGATAGATTATTGGCACTAGACCATTCAATTATGTCCTTAACAGTATCATTAATTACTAAATTGTATGTCAAGTTATTTGTGTCTTTAATAATAATAGATATATCGTCAGCAAACAGAATGCATCTATGCGTAGTTAAGTCAGGTAATTCATTAATATAAATTATAAATAAAAGTGGGCCCAGCACACTACCTTGTGGCACGCCTTTAGAATTTACTTTGGGCTCCGATCTATGAGACACCACTTCTTTGCTCTTATTTAAATAGGTGATTTCAACGTATTGTGTGCGATTGTAAAGATAACTTAATAAATAAATAATAGCAGCTATAATAAAATTTTGCCAGGGTCTTCGTCCTCAGTAACCATATAATTGGCTCCAGAGAACAAATCCCACAGGAACCGAACATTTTTCCGTGATAAAAATTATCTATGTTTTAATCCAGTTAACACTGTATGTCTGTGGAAAGTTCAAACAAATCCGTTTAGACAAATAATAATTTTGATAAATAATAAATGCTATACACTCAACGGCCCCCATTAGGATAGCGATATCCTGTGTCGGGGGTCCAGAAACATTCACAATGACAAGGACAAATACACCCAGACCGGAAAATATGCTTGCATAGTCAGATTAACGGGATTTTGCGTGATTGATGAAACATACACACATCCAAGCATAAGAACTTTCATTTATCATATTAGTAGGATTATAAAGATGAGTTTAGTTAATCGACCGTTAAATCAAAACAAGAAATTCGTTAATAAAGTACCTATTAAGCTGATCAAACTATAAGAGTTATACTTAGAGACTAATTGGACGCAAATAAGCAATACCACATCAACTCACAAAATGGAAAAACTGAATTATATATGCAGAAGTGTTGGTAAATGGCTGAAGAACATTTTTCTTTACTATTTGTAGGGTTTAAAACTAAAAAAACCATTTTTTAATCATGTAATTTATGTATTATCTTAAGCGTTTTGGATTATATTATATACGAAATATGCAGTTTGTATACTTATTTTTTGTGAAAATAAGTAAAATAACTTACTTAAATCTGAAATTGCCAAAAACTTGACCAATAAATAAAAAAATCATATAAAGCAAGTTGTTCAAAATTTTCAAACGCGTTTTTCTCGAAATGACGTTCGTGTGGGTTGACATGGTATTGCTTATTTGCGTCCAATTAATTATCGCAATTATTATATTCCTATTGTTTCTGTTTATTATTGACTCATTCCCTGGGTGAAAGTCTGCTTTTGGTTTACAAGGTAAAAGTTGGATATACGTAAAAATATTTTCTGGTCTTTAGAATGACACCGTTGTGGCGTATTGGTCGGTCTTTAGCCTCGAGTATAGCTTTCATTAATCTTACAAATATTTGTTTCGGTCTGGGCGTTTCTCCTTGTGGGTCTCCCCACCTTGCCTTTGAGAGCACGTTAAGCTGACGGTCCGGGTTGTTATCACATAACATCTGATAATAATCGTTAACTCTTGATAAGTAATATGCTCATATTCATTGAGTTATTAGTTCATCCTTAGGGTTGCGGAGGTCAGATGGGAATCGCTCTGTGTAAGAACTAATGCACGGTCCAATCCAAATAACAGTAATAGCAGACTCTGGGTACATAAAATGCCAGGGAAAATGCTAAGAAGAAAATTTTCTGATCTTTAGAATATTTCCGAAAAACCCAATAAAACTGTCACAATATAATATTTGAATGTTACGAATAATAATAATATTCTTTATATCGTTCCGTGTAATAAGTTTCTTGGAAATGTAATTGATATTAAAATATGCATATAATTTTGCTCGGTTTAATACAAAGTTTAAAGAGTTTTGAAGAGTTTCAGGAGTTTAATCAAAAGAAAGTTAGGCAGTCTATGGTGCGTGATCAGACCCTCTTTAGTGTCTCAATTAAAATTATACTTAGTAAACGACGATAAATTAATAAGTTATAAGAAAAATTTTGATTTTTAAATATTTTATAAATATAACAATAATCCTTACTATTAGTAATAATTATTATATTATAAATGCAAAAGTAACTCCGTCTCTCTGTATGTTTTTTTAAAGTGAAATTTGGTACACATAGGAAATAGCCTGAGAAAGGACATAGGCTACTTTTTAATGTGCAAAAGGGTTGTAAAGGGGGATGAAAAGGGGGATGAAAAGTAGACCTAGAAGCTTGAAACTTATTTTTTAGGCTGTTTTTTATATATGACTTGCAAAGTTTATAAAGTTCAGAGTTTGTAATAGAATCGTCATTCACGCGAGCGAAGCCGCTGGCAAAAGCTAGTAAAAATTAAGGCGCTTTTAAATATTGCATAGAGACTTGAGTTTCTTCTAAGAGTCGTTAAAAGTAAAAATAAATTGTAAGTTCAAAATTATCTTTTCAAATTCAAATTCAAATTCAAATTTGAGTTGCAAAAGTATTGTCAACATGAACGGACGTGTATTCGCAAACGTTATGTTGACCTAGATATTAGTGTAGCGACAACACGCGTACTACCACGATGGCGCAGGCTAAAATCTGTGACACCATTGTGGTACACGAGTTCCTCGCCTTCGTGCAGAACAAGCTGGATGTAATGGATGAACTCTCTCTGGAGCAAATCTGCATGTCCAGCTACAAAGAGGAGGAAATACGGGACGCTAAGAAAAAACTTAGCGAGACTGTTAAGACCACCATACGGCTCGGTATGAGAGTAAGAGATGGGAGCGGTAAACGTGATCTGCAGGACATCTTTCGGGTGTTTAAGGGAACGGACCCGGACGATGTTCCTACATTCGTGGCACGAGATCTGTGTAAGTTACCACCCGTGACGTTTGACCATGTTGACGTCACTGGCCTACTTAAACAGATTACATCGCTGAAAACAGAAGTCGTCTCAATCCAAAAAAGACTTGAGGATTCAGAACGAACGATCGAAGACCTGAAGAAAGAAGTTTCTTTACTACGACGTGACAACCCTGCGTCAGTAATTTCACAGAGTCAAAGTCCATTGCGCAACGTCAACACTCGCCGTGGCGCGGCGGTTCATTTTTCGCCAAACAGCGAAAATGCATCGCCGAGGAATGTATCGGAAGGAAAGGGCAATAACCTTTCAGTGCGACCCGTAACTATTACGTCACAGCCTGAGCGAGCATCGAAATCAACATCGCAGCCACAGATGGATAGCTACGCAAATGTGTCCCGCAGGAAGAACCAGTTAAAACCTCCACCGCTTACTACAAAAACTACAGTAAGAGGTGGAGAGAGCGGTGATAAGAAGTGTAAGCAATCTGTGGACAATGAGGGCTTTGTCTTAGTACAAAATAGGAAAAGCCGAGCACGACGTAACCGCAATAAGCGCGGTACCGGTCCTACGGCTGACGAATTTCGAGCCGCAGCGCCCACCGTGCTTCTGTATCTCTCCCGAGTGGACCAGCAGACATCGGGGGAAAAGATCCTGGATTACATCGCTAGGAAGACCCAAAATGTTATAGGTGCTGGAGAACGGGCGGTATTGAAGCTGGAGCGGTTGGAGTCGAGCCATACTACGAATTTCAAATCGTATCTCCTCCAAATTAAGGCTCAGCACAAATCCATGTTCTTCAGTTCAGACTTTTGGCCAGCAGGAGTTGTGTACCGTAAATATAGGGAAACAAAGACTAAAAGTTCCCATAAATAGTGATAGTGTTGTAATATTTTATTTTATGTTATATATGAATAATATGTATGTTAGTCCGTAAGGTATTTAATGTAATAATCTATATATGTATGTATTTTATCTATGGGCCTTGATGCCTGAAAATAAAGAATTAAATAAATAAAATAAATAAAAAATTACATAATGTCACAATTTGTAACTGATACTAAATTAAGAAAGTGGAAATTCAACAATTTCAGCGAAGGAGGGGGGGGGTTAGAGTTCAGAGTATGTAATAGAATCGTCATTCACGCGAGCGAAGCCGCTGGCAAAAGCTAGTGAAAAATAAAGGCGCTTTTAAATATTGCATAGAAACTTGAGTTTCTTCTAAGAGTCGTTAAAAGTAAAAATAAATTGTAAGTTCAAAATTATCTTTTCATTACATAATGTCACAATTTGTAACTGATACTAAATTAAGAAAGTGGAAATTCAACAATTCCAGCGATTTGTTTTGATTGTTTTGAATCGATTTTAGCCTTCTTGTGCAAACAATCCAGTGACCATTATTTATTCAAGAGGACCCAGCAAGCCAAAACACACCACCATGTCCTCAATTGCCGATTTTCTAAAATATACAAAATACATACTGGTGAGCGTAGGTGACGTAATTTTATAATTTTTAAAGACCGCGCGCTTGGCGGTCCACGTTCGTTCGGAACTGGGGTTACTTATTTTTTTTATAAATATAATTATCAGAAAGTTGTGTAGGTCAACAGGTAGGTCATCAGGTAGAAAATTTCCTCCCCGTCAACAAAAAAGTCTCCATTCGTTTCAGAAATCAGATAGCAATCTATGAAAATATCAAATTGGAATAAGCGTAATAAGTTCATATAGCAAAATACCGAGAATTTATAATATAATACTTGATCGTCAAAGGCAATATTGCATCTGAAATAGCGGCACAGAATTTGATCCACGTATTACTTCAATAAGTAACATCGTTAGAATTCTATCCAGGAAGAAGTCTTCTAACATAAAGGCATATCAGATTGCGGGGTAATTTTATACCTTGTAAAAATATTGCAAGAAAGCTCCTTTAAAATCTATTTTGCTGTGTGTCATATTATGATACGTACCTAAATATGCTACATTAAATAAATAAAATGTAATTTTATTTACAGCGAATCACAATCGTAATATCGTATGAATCAATTTATTATCGATTAGAAAAAGAAATTGCATTCGGCGTGTTTGCCTATTCTTAAACATTATTAAACATTAGCTGCTCCGGCTTGTGTTTATAAAATTTCAGTTTTATTTTGTTAAGATAGATCTAGTACTATTTTCATATACATCATATTCATTAATATTGATATTGAAGACAGACAAGCACTCTTCAAACATAATATTCCGAGTTGCGGCGCAAAGCTAACAGTAACTAGCTTTAAAATACCCATTTTTAAGGCTTCGTAGCGAAATATCAAAAACGGAACCCTTATAATTTCATGTTTGTGTGTCCGCCAGTCCGTCTATTCAAGTATGTTATTTTACTCGGAGACTATTTGGCTCTAATAATTTATAAATTTACCAAAATTAGTTAAAAGTGTGTTATGAAATCCTGTTACTAGTAAACAAAATAAGCAGAATGAAAACAATGAAGGCGGTCACAGCGTCTGTCTGTGGCGAAACCCGCCATTATCTCAACGTTCTTGCTCGAATTTCGTTACAATTTTAGAGTTCCAAGTATTATTTCGTTTCGTTGTTGACGATTACGGAAGTTAGAATGGAACCGGAAATTTTAATATTGTGTGGAAAATTTGTAAATTGCCTTAATGGAATATACAGTGCTGATTGAAACTGTAAACATTTTTAAGGAGATATTCTGTGATAATTTTCGTTTTACTAACATTTTTTTAGTTTTTGTAACAGAAAGAATGCATTCAGCAAACCTGTAAAGAAATCAAAAGTGCTTAAAAGCCTATTTGAATAAAGAATATTTTGAGTTTAATTTTGAGCAATTTTTTTTTCCTCGTGGGATTTTTCTGCACTTAGTCTCTTCTGGACCCTTGTGCGTGAGATAGAGGGGTGAATGGGGTCAGCTCAGCCACCCCAACTCCTGCTAGAAATCGAGAGCACACCTCGGCTCTCTAAGTTAGCAAAGCATGTTCAGCTTTTCCAGGTGTTTTTCAACCCCTGTGTTTCTCAAGTGTCTCTGCCTAACTCAGGCATTATCAATTTATAGAATTAGAGTTAATTATATATGATTAATATTCCATTTCACGCCGTGTCCTAATTAAGATATAGGTTGACGATATAAGTGGCCTCTCAGTTTCTCGTGGAACTAAATTTGAGTAAATTTGAATTATTGTACAACTTGTCAGGTATGACATGTCTATTCGCTAAACTTGTGAACAGCATCAACTGTTTGATACGCACTCCATGAAACGGCGGCAGATCGTTAGGGACGACCGGAGATCTAGTTAAGACTTTTTTTTTTTTTATAATAAACGGTACACATTCAAAGGCCCCCATTAGGATAATGATATCCTGTGTCGGGGGTCTGGAAACATTCACAATGACAAGGACAAACACAACCAGACCGGAAAACATGCCTGTACGATTAATACAAACATCTGCTCCGAGCGGGAAACGAACCCGCAACCGTTGAGGCTTAAGGCAGACTCGCTACCCACAACGCCACAACGGTGTCGGTTTTGTTGTATCTTTTGATATCACTCATTAGACGAAGGCCAGACAGCAGTTCGAAAACATCAGAAAAATATTACATTTTATTCGATGACAGATTACTGAAAATTAAACAATTATTAATTGTTGTCACAACTTACGAGACAGATTTAACATTTCACATCTTTGACATCCAATTAATTTTAATTTATACCTATTTATTGTATAAAAATTATCAGAATCTAATTATAAATAAGCCAATTCATAAGATAATTACTTAATTAAAACATTAAAAGTTAAAGGAAAATTGTCACATAAAATCGTTTAACATTTTCTCATATTTTATTTTATATAAAACGTAATTAATTAATAATATTTTCATCACTCGTATGCTAGAGAGGCGTTTTAAATTCCCGTCAGGCTTTTCCAGTGAACTCCACAGGAAGCTTAATTAGACAGAGCGGGACGGTTCCGTCAACCATTAATCCATTATCTTACATCATTTCTTCCTCCAAGTTAATAGGTACTGTCATTTAGTTAATATTAATGACGTAGCGTATTTTTCAGAACTAGCTACAATAGAAGAAAAAATTTGTATATGTATAACGAATAAAGTCTCCTTGCACTACGGCATATTAACTGTTTTGTATATAAGCATTTTAGCATGCTTGTCAGTTAATTATAATTTTGTCCTAGCATTTGTGCAGTGAGAAGGCAGTTTAGGTAGAGCTCTTAAAAATTTTGTAACTACCACTAATTTTAACAACAATCAACTCCCCGATATCACCTGGTCACATACGTGAAATTGCCGTTTGCCAAAAGCCGCGCGGTAATGTTATTGGGCGATTTTTTACTTGTTATTGATCGAACGCAACATACGTCAATGATGTTACAGTCAATCAGGATCTAGCGTGCAATGCCCGCGAAATCTTAAATTGGCTACATTTGTCAGATACGCGGAATTATCTAATGCTAATTATGCGTATTTCCACTATCCCTGACGAGTTGCATTTTTCAAAAAAAAAACTCGATTTAAGTGTGCGCATAGGCATACTTATACATACATGCGTAACTTCACTTCTTTCTAATCTGTATTAAAACAAATTAAAATATTCCATACTAATGGGTTCTAATTAGTAGCAGAGAATTCGAAGTTGGCAGTGGATGGGACTCCAAAACAAGGAATTTCCAAAATATAGTACATATTTCTAGTAAACCTGTATCCTAACTGTGACCCTATTATCTTTCTCTCTCTCTTATGACTTTGATCGAAAGTGTGTAGCCGTTGATTGAGAAACCAAAAGATAAAGTGGTAACTCATTATATGTTATGATATGTTGATGGCTAACAAGCTGATATCTCGTCTGATGGCGATTATCGTAACTTATGGCTCTAGTAGTCTCATACGCACCTTTTATCAACCGACTTCAAGAATAAGGAAGTTTTCAATTCGACTATATGCTTTTATTATTAACCGATTTGGAATCGATTGAACCTCTATTGACAAGGTATGCTGTCGTGTTTGCAATCTGATTTGGATCTGATGATGCTATCTTGGAGAAATTGAGGGAACTCTTAAATTTTATAGATACACCTATTTCGATTTGTGTATTTTCTATAATTTCATGTAGTGGAACTGCTGATGACAGTCACTAATACAATAAAACTACAGTTTAATAAAAGAAAATTATGTTTGACGAACTAATACTCTTACTTACTTAACTTATTAAAGTATGTTTTTAGTTTTCTCAATACTAGCTTAGAAAATGATCTAACATCAAAGGTTTTCCTTTTTGCGTTGATCTTTCTACCACCAAACACTTCATATTTTCTACCCAAATTTTTTTATGGAAATCAAATGTATTGAAATCTTTTAATACCGAAACCGCATTACGTGCTTGAGTTATTGATCCCATCCCTATTTATGTGACAGTCGTGGCGCCATATGCTCCGTTAAACTTTGCATGTCATATTTTGTTGCCTCTCGCGGATTGAATAACTTCTAACGCTTATCGGATCTAGATGATGTATTGTGCAATCTTGGCATGGAAAATGTTATATTTATCCGATGCCAGGAATAGCTTTGTCTATTTTAAGTCTTACTGTAATACTGAGTATATCCATACCAATTTTGTAAAGCTTAACAGTTTGTTTGTTTGGTTGAATGCGCTAACCTATGGAAATACTGATCGGATTTTAAAAATTCTTTTTGCATTTTATAGTAATTTTTTGAGGCTATTGGCTATATTATAACATCACGATAGGATACTTAGAAACCGAGCAGTAAGAGAAAAAGTTTCCCGGCGTCGGGATGTTACGAGCCCATCGCCCGCTGATGGGATAACCTCTGTCACAGCAGAGGTTGTTCCACCAGTGCAATCAGTCCCACTGGTGGTAGGTCTTTTGTTGCAAGAGGCCGGCTAGGTAGGTACCACCGCAGTGTCAAATGTTCTGCCGCCAAATAGTAGTGCTTAGGCATTACTGTGTTCCGGTTTGAAGGGCACTCTAGGCTAGTGAAATTACTGGGCAGAGGAGATTTAAGAGCCAATATCTGGAGGTTGTGAACGTGTGAGTGGGACCTACTAATGGTGCTGCAAGCGCTCATAGGCTACGGGAACCACTTACCATCAGATGGGTCGTATGCTTATAACAACTTATAACATAAAAAAAGAAGTGCGGGCAGGCGATAAGATTCGTTTAGTTTGTGGAAAAAAGGCTGTCTAACCCGAGGTAAGCGAAGCCGCGAGCACAGATAATAATATTATAAAACTTGTGTGATAAAGAAAGTAAATAAATAATAGTAATCTACAAACGAGATAAACTAAAACCGTTATCAATTCTTTTATTAATTTGTTAATTAGCTCTTAAGCTTAAAGAATTTTGTCGAATTATACGGCATCTCACAACTTTGGGTAGTCGAAGAATTGCGTTGAGACTTGCATTCTTTTATCGCTTTAAGATTTTTATGGGATCACAATTAAATTGAAAGTGTGAAGAGACATTATTTTCACACAAAAATGCACTATCAATATCCATTATTTATTAATAATTAATCATAAAAAGAAATACAAAAAAGGCTTAATATACAAAAAGGAATGCAAATACGAAGCAATAATTTATTCCATTTCCCAATGTAAAATGCAAATGGCGTTTATAATTAAAAATATCAGGACGCTAATGTCCATTTTTTCTCTTTCAATACTTTAACTGAATTTGCTTCTTTATGAAAACAATATGTTTTAAGAAAAATTGTAACTGTTCTAAGACGATATCAAATACACTGTTGATTTTTCACAAGTTGATTTTTCTTAACAATATACCTGGTAAATACATAACATGTTCCTATTTCTATCTTAAAAACTTAACAAAGTAATTCTTATCTTATAAAACTTCTTCTGCTACACGATTTTACTCAGCACTTTTATTAAAATACATTTTACCTAACGCAGTAAAATATTAATTCGAGATGACATGGACATACTTGAGTTAGGTATTATATTTATTTATTAATTCTCAAAATCTATTGGGTTCAATGCACCTTTACAGAAAAACCTTTATAAATCCATTATTAAGTTTTTCATCAATATGTTTTTTAATATTAAAACAGACACAGTTATAAAAAGTCTTTGGTCTGTTTTTATTTAAAAGCTTTTCCCATTAAATGTTACATGTCAGACCCAGAACACATCTTCATTAAAGCTTTTTTATATTAAAATATTAATATGTTAATAATGTTAGTCTGTTTATTTTTTCTGATGTGTGTGTGTGTGTGTGTGTGTACGATACAGTATTATAAATCCTACTAGTATAATACATGTGAAATTTTGTAGGTTTGAATGTTCATTATTAAAAAAAAAAAACGGCAGAAAGGATGCAAAATAAATTTACACACACACATAGATAGAGATTCTTACCTGTATTAACACATAGGCTACTTTATATCCCGGAAAAATATTAAGTTCCCATGGGGTAAACAAAAACATATTTATTAAAAGAAGGTGGAATGTGGTATGACAGTTTCTGTTGTAGACTTTTTGACATTATTCACGTGGGTGTAGACGCGGGCAGATGCTAGTAAAAAAATAAAATTAAGTGATATAGAAAAAAGGAACGAAAAACTAAATTTTCGCTGTAAAATAAAGTATAAAAACTTCGAAGCGCTTAGTAAACTTGTGTTGACCATTACCGAAAGTCGGAATCGGTAGTTCCCAAGATGCCAAATCTTAAAAGATCTTTTGTAACCAAACAAGCGTTCTTCATACAAGTCTCAACTTGGCGTCTAGCGAATACAAAGAGCCAGGCTTTTGCGTATAAAAGATAACCCACTTTTCGTGTTGGATGACAGGCACCATTTGCTCAGATCTAACTACTGGGAAACTGTGCTAAAAATAAGAATTTATAACTCGTTCGTTAACAATGTAAATATGTCGGCGTACTGTGTAAATTTGCTCATTAGATCAAAAAGCATTACAAACGTCTATTTGATGTAAGTCATGTTGGTTTTTAGGGTTCCGTAGCCGAATCGCAAAAACGGACCCTTATAATTTCGTCATGTCCGTCGTCCGACCACGTGACACACGGACGTGTGTCACAGTCATTCACCCAAAGACTATTGGGCTTCATCTATAAGAGAATGTAATAAATAGGTGTATTGTATGAATCGCTACACAATAAATACGTAACGTGTGAGGTATTTTAAATAGGTCTTAAAAATAATAATGTTGTTTGATTTTGACTTTTTTTTATTATTTTTAAAGACGTTACTATTTTTTGTATCACAGTATTGGCATACCAGCCTATTGGAAAGCATTTAGGCTTGTAACGCTAGGTAATAGAGGAAAAAGAACGTAGAACGGTGGTAGTTGGGGCTATTCATCATATTACACCTGATTTTTGGAACGAAGTTCCTTATCGCGCGTTGCGAAAGGGGGCTAGACGGATAAACTGAAAACCAAAAGTTGCAACGACACTTTTTGTAGTTGTAAGCCGTGCGGCGTGCGTGTGTTTCTCTGTCTGTCTCTCTCTATCTCTCTCTTTCTCATAGAAAGCAAGCTAGTTATTTTCGTTTCGTCTTTCTATTTCGCATTGAACAGTGTGGTGTCGCGACGATTATTAAAATAAAAAATTAATTAGTTTAAATTAGTTAATTTATTTAATTAATTTTATTAAAATTCCTTCACTAATTAATCGAAAGGAACTTCGTTACATCCGGGTGTCCCTTGACACCTCTCAAGTTTTTTATTATGAGTTACGCCGTAATATTAAATCTTTAATTCATCATATTTTGTATAAATTATAAATTCTCTTTATGTATTTCATTAAAAATTCACACAGACCATAAGGGAACAGTCATAATTATAATTATACTATGATTACAGCCCATTAATGTAAAACTGCTTGACAAATGTTTCTATTATTATTAACGAGGAAACTTTAAAAGGTTTCGAGTGGGAATAAGGAGGAGAAAAAGGGAATATATAGCGAAGGTTAAAATTTGAACCTGAGGCGCTCATAATCGTCGAAACGCAGCAGTTGTGGTACTGCCTTTTTTGTTCATCATCATCATATCAGCGATAATCCCGGTTGCGTCCAGAGCGTTCGCTTCGGAGCCCGGGGTCCGCTCTGCCTTTTTTTGTTGTCGGGGAGGAATTCTGCTACCCGATGCCCAGCTTCCAGGGGAGGAGAATCGAGTTATGACATGGAGTTCCATGACAAGGTGGTAACGTCATGGGGACCCACTAAAACCTCCTCGGTGGCCGACCTCAGTGCGTTTGTCAGGTTACGGGAACTCTTGCAGAACGAACCAACGCGACCGACAATCACTGTGCTTCGATGGCTAGAGGAGTTCGGTAACTTTAAGCAGTAGATATTTCTTTCACAAAGTATAGACTTTCTCGGTTCCAGCCGGTATTACAAGTTAATTATTTGATTCAAGCTAATCCAATCATACTAAAAACAATATAACACTGTAACTCATATAAAAAAATAAACCTTATAATTTGTGGATGGTCTTCTGTTGCGTCGCAAGTCTTCTTCCACTTAGTAGTATTTCCAGTATTTAGTCACCTGCTTGTGCCCTTATTGGGTTACTAGTTTATTCGCAAAGCAAATGCCATCTGACCTAAGCAACCGAAAATTATCTATAAACAGTTAACAATTATTATCAGCAGATGTTATGATAACTGGGACCGACAGCTTAACATGCCCCCGCCCCCTATGCATGGTAGGGAGACCTTCTTCATCCTAGCATTATTCCCGGTATTTTATGTACCCAGGGTCTGCTTATTACTCTTATCCGGATTTGACAGGTTACTAGTTTTTACACGGAGCGATTGCCATCTGACCTCCGCAACCCTATGGTCGAACCATAACTCTGGTGGTAACTCATTGGATAAGAGCAATTTACTTATCAAGAGTTAACGATTATTATCAGATGTTATTGATAATAACCGGGACCGACAGCTTAACGTGCTCTCCGAGGCACGGTGGGGAGACCCATACGGACAAAACGCCCAGACCGAGACAACAATTTTAAAAAACATCTGCCCGAGCGGGAATCGAACCCGCAACCGTCGAGACCAAAGGCAGACTCGCTACCCACAACGCCACAACGGTGTCAATGGCATGGTGAGGAGACCCTCAAGGTATTTATAACAATCATCTACTCTGACTGGGAATCGAAACTGCGATCGTCGAGGCTCAAAACAGACGTCGCAACTATAACCTGGTTGTTATAAAACTGTCTCTTATTAATCTCCTCTTCAATTATAAGAACAAATATGTAACAAAGCTAATAATAGGAATAAAAAACAATTTCAGATTTTTATATTGACTTGAACAGATAACTTCCATTTATAGGAATATATCCGTACACAGCTTCACACTTAATACCTCTGTAAAACTTTTACATCTGTTTTGAGCACCTCTTAATGCTCACGTCGGCTTTCGATACTTCAAAAGAATTATTAATCGTCATTATTTGCACAACTACATTACAGTAAGTTCAGCTTAAGATTGCTTTTGTTCTCTATCTCTTACACGCTCGCTAGATTTATATTATGTCGTTCTTTTCTAGCGTAGTCTTTTAAATTCCACATTCACTGAATTTATTTCCTCGACTGCTTCAGTAAACAGGTTATTTTTCTCGGAATCGTATTCGGTAAAACTCCTTTTGTGGAATTTTTATTTATTCAAGTCTTTTTTTTTTAACCTTTACTTGCCAAACAGAGCTCGGTTACCCGATTAACTTAATAGATATTGTATAAATATTATTTTGTCCTAAAATTCGAAAAAAATATTTTTGTTATCATGAGAGATAAATATACTATACAATGTTTATAATAGTAACTTAGTTTGGAGCCTTTTTTGAAGGTCACGTGGGCTGGCAAACGACCTTTGAATGCTCGTGACATTTGAATCATCATGTGCATTGCTAATCCGAGGGATACGAGGGAGGAAAAAAAAGGAAAGGAAGGGAACAATGAGATGGAAGATAGGTTCTTCAGCAATCTCACTCATCGAACGCAACAGTACTGATTATGGCATTGATACTCTTACTTTACGCCGATTTTCTATGACCGGACCGGAGCAGTGTGACTATGTGTGACTACACACTTGTGCCTATTTGTGGGAGGAACTCTACCAGTTTGGAGGCTTCAAAGAAATATAACATAATAGTTTCTAGTACAATTACATACACACACACCGTTTTGGGGTTGTGGGTAGCGAGCCTGCCTTTAGTCACATGTTTGTCATAAATATCTGTTTCGGTTCGGGCGTTTGTCCTTGTGGTTCTCCCCACCGTGCCTCGGAGAGCACACTAAGTTGCCGGCCCCGGTTGTTATGACATAAAATCTGATAATGTACTCTTTATAGGTAACTTGCTGTTATCCAATGAGTTACTGGTTCGCCCTTAGGGTGGTGGAGGTCAGATGGCAATCGTATGTAAAAACTGGTAACCTGTCAAAAAAGCAAACGTTGGGTAAATAAAATGGGGACGTTGCTAGTGGAATTACTGGGCGAACGAGATTTAAGAACTAATATCTCGAGGTTGGCAAAGCGTGAGTGGCACCTACTAATGGTGCTGCAAGCGCTCATAGGCTGCGGCAGCCACTTACCATCAGGTGGGCCGTATGCTTGTTTGCCAACTTCTAACATAAAAATAAATAAATAAATAAAAAATAAAATACTGGGAATCATGCTACGATGAAGAAGAAGAGAACCTAGTACAATAATGGACCTTATAATGTTTTATATATAAATATATTCCTTTTCTTAAATAAGTAAAGATTTTTCGGTGATCCCGAATGGATTACTACTTTATCCAGAGGGATCAGTTAAGCTCGGTAATCTTATTGATATGCCCTTTTACGGTAAATTTACCTTTTTGTCCGCTTTTTAAATGATTTCAACATGGAAAAGGTTATAAATATAAATAAATAAATAAATAAACGCTGCACACTCAACGGCTTCCATTAGGATAGTAATATCCTGTGTCGGGGGTCCGGAAACATTCACAATGACAAGGACAAATACACCCAGACCGGAAAATATGCTTGCATGGACAATACAAACATATTATGCTCCGAGCGGGAATCGAACCCGTGACCTGTGGCGTTTAAGGCAGGTTCGCTACCGCTGCGCCACAACGTTGTCAAATATATAATAAATATGTTTGTATTTTTATTTGACTTCAAAAATATTAGCAATTCTAATAAAAATTCGACTCTTCAATAGCTCAATGGTAGAAGGGGCGACTTCGCTTCGTTAACGCGAGAGTCGCGGGTTCGGTCCTGATCATCTTGGGCTATTGTCGCACCCACTCCTAACGCAAGCTATGGAATTATTTGGAGGGGCAATAGGAATATTAGTAATGCCGTGAAAAAGTATTGCTACCATTCTTTTAAAAAAAAAATACCCCGATTTTTAGTTCGATTCAAGATAAGCAACGCAAAAAAACAACATTTTCTCAATTACGCTAAGAAAGCTTACAATTTCCGCATAGAAAAATATTTTTATTAATGGGTAGGTACCACCAATGGGTAGGTATTTAATTTTTATCGCGGTGTAAAATTTATAACTATAGATTATAATAAAAACAACTAAGTAAAATAAAGAAAAGAAAACGTTTAAATTTATTTCAAAAGAAAAATACTTATTTTTCGCTTCCAACTAAGAATACTCCTTATACTCTCAAGAGAGACATATTTTAAACTATACCAAGAAAATAAATAAAAATGAAGTTTTCTTCACTAAAAGCAATGCTTCGAAAGAAGTTTAATTTCTCAATTTGGCTATTATTATGTTAGAAGTAATAAAAATCTTGTACTATCGTATTTATTTATCTTAACATAAGTATCCTTTACAACATATATACACCTATAAACCTATACACATATTCATATAAATAAAATTGATGTGTCTCTTTGTCCAAATCAACAGATTTTCATAAAAGAAAAACAATTTTAAAATTGTCGTCTATCTGTCTGTCTGTTCCGCCTAATCTCTGCAAAGGGAAGACGATTTTCACAGGCAGATAGCTGATTTTGTAAAGACTAAGTTAGCCTACATTTATTTTAGAAAACAGACTTAAGGTTCCGTGCAATAAAGCGGAGCAGAGCCGAGGGCGCAGCCAGTTTATAATAATCAGTAATAATTGTTTTTACGAAACTCACAACACTAATTATATTTTTACAAAATAATTTAATATATTAATGTTAAAATGAAATGAAATTTGATACCTGGATTAATGCATGGAAATACAAGTCGAAACATCGGAGGCAATTACAGTTTGTGGTCCATTTGAACTGAATTGTGAGTTGGGTACAAATCTATAGCACTGACCGATGTTTGGTAATTGGGTTCATGTACTTTAGTTTTGTTGTGGATGCATTTACTCAACTAATTGATATTGTAACATTAATTAGTGTTGCAGAACCATCGATAGTTGTACTATCGATTGTTGACCTCGAAAAACATTCCCGATATCGATATTACTATCGATAGTATTGCATATGTAAATACTATCGATGATACCAATAGTATCGATACTATCGATTATTTACCATTCAATACTATAGATGGTATCGATAGTACTGGACGTTAAACAATCGATAGTATTGCCATCATCAGTAGTATTACGTCATTAGACATATCGATATCCATAGTATCGATAGAATTGACATATGGCGATACTATCGAAAGATAGCACGCTATCGATAGGCAACACTAATTATAATATACTTTAAACCAATTCAAAATGGAAAGGTATCAATTTTGTTTTGTAAGCGATAGTTTTGGCGGTTTTTTTAAAGAACTTTAGCAAGGTTTTTTCAAGACATTATCAACAATCTTGTTTCCCTCATAACTAAGCGTGTCGCTGTGTAACCGGGAGTGAGACAATAGTAAGGGGCAGCTCTCGCATTACAAGTTGACCCTTCTACCGTAGAGGTAGTTAGGTTTTTTATTTCGACGATTCTTTTATGTTAGTAGTTTATACTTTCAAGGTTCTCATATAGAATACAATATAATTGAAATATAGAGCCTATAGTTTCCGAGTGAAATGACTGTGACGTTCGGACGGACAAACAGAAAGACGGACGGACGGAGAAACGGACAGACAGACGTACGGACAGATATTATATGGGTTCCGTTTTGCCATTAGTAACGTTGTGACACCATAAGTCACCACAGGTCGCGGGTTCGTTCGCGGGCAGATGTTTATATTGACCGTACAAACATTTGTTTACGGTCAGGGTGTGTTTGTACTTACCACTGTGTGTGTTTCAGGGTCGTTTTGTGTGTAGCGTTTATTTATCTATATAACGACTATACTATTATTCCGCATTTATTTACACAAAAATATTCCATAAATAAATGTAAACAAAATAAAATGACAATAAAACACAAAATTGCAACTTCAAAAACACTTATAATCCCAATTTCAAAACACGTAGACAGCCTAAACGTAATTTCATAATCGGCGATCCAAAAAAAGTCCCATCTAATTAGCTTTCAGACCATCTACCACCGTCGTTTTTAATAAACGATTTCATCTCAATGACAAACCTTTCGCAATTTCAAGACTTTTTGTACAAAGTAAAGATAATTTAAAGGATTTTTCAAGTTAAGAGGTAAAATGCTTTGCGAATTTTAAATATTAATAAATCCTTTTTCGATTACTGTGGTTAGATCCTAATTAATTTTCACTTTGTTTCAATGACAATTAATGATTTCTTTAAATTCATAATATTCGATACTTAGTAAATTACTTGAAATAGTGTGTAAATTATTTTTGACACCATTATCATGTCCATCTGTCTGTCCATCCGTCTGTCCGTCTGTCCATCTGTCTGTCTGTCCGTCTGTCCATCTGTCCGTCTGTCTGTCTGTCCGTCTGTCTGTCTGTCCGTCTGTCCAAGTGTCTGTCCCTATATCACAGTCATTTTACTCGCAAACTGTAGGCTATCTATACGTTTTTAGTAAATTTTTTTTTTTTTTATGTTAAAAGTTGGCAAACAAGCATACGGCCCACCTGATGGTAAGTGGTTGCCGCAGCCTATGAGCGCTTGCAGCACCATTAGTAGGTGCCACTCACGCGTTGCCAACCTCGAGATATTAGTTCTTAAATCTCGTTCGCCCAGTAATTTCACTAGCGTACAATGCCCTTCAAACCGGAACACAGTAGTGCCTGAGCACTACTATTTGGCG
Source organism: Hestina assimilis (assembly GCA_023373885.1). Taxonomy (NCBI): domain Eukaryota; kingdom Metazoa; phylum Arthropoda; class Insecta; order Lepidoptera; family Nymphalidae; genus Hestina; species Hestina assimilis. Next base: position 13,766,237 of record CM041750.1, read on the forward strand.
GCAGAATATTGGACACTGCGGTGGTACCTACCTAACCGGCCTCTTGCAACAAAAGACCTACCACCAGTGTGACTGATTGCACTGGTGGAATAATCTCTGTTGTGACAGAGGTTATCCCAACAGCGGGCGATGGGGTCGTCACATCCCGACGCCTTTAAGTCACATCCCGACGCCTTTATAGTATAATAGGTGAATTCTATAAAACGCTACACAATTTGGCCGTAAAATCTCAAAATATGTATAAAAAAATTAAGGGTAGTGGTCCATGTGATATATGTAACTGAGAATTGAAAAAAAAATTCAACGTGTGGCAACGTGGGAGATATCTTTGAATAGTCTTTTAAAATGATGTTTGAGTTTGATTTTTTTCATAAAGTCAATAGTTGTTGAGATATAAGCTCCTAAAGCCATAAAAATTGTGCCCCTTCTAACATTTTTACTATGGGATATAAAATTATTGAAAATTGAGGTGCTAGAACATAAAATTAACTTTCAACCACATTTGTTTTGAAGAAGATAGGTCTACTGTTGGCCCTACTGGGCTCGACAGCGTCACCAAGGGCCTCCATCACTCCCGTTCGTCGCGCGAAACGCACCATCACACTTTACGCCGATTTTCTGTGAGAGGGTAGTACTTCCTAGGTCGATGAACATGGCTCATGGTCAGAGTCGAAATTAAGAATGAACTGGCTAACGAGAGTATAATGCTGTACTTTGCAAAAACTATTTACTGAAATAAAAGAAGACGTCTAACCGGTTTTATTCTATGAAAGTTGTCAAAGGGAACGAAAATGTAGTTTTTCACACTTTCACCAAGTTTCAACTGAGTTCAAACTTGCAACGGCGTAAAAGCACTGACGCAAGGAACTACTAACTTCGTTTATGTTCCTATTAAAAGGCCTGAGGGTTTACCATGAACTTTTATTAACAATTCTATTGCGATCCAATTCAATTCAGATAGTAAAACGATTCAGATTTTATGTGCAATGACGTATAAATATATATGTCACAGTACGAAATACCGATGTATCTCACTTTTGATTGTCATTTGAATCGAAATAAGAGTTCATGGTAGGTTTCCTGGTTTGTTCAAATTAATAATTACTTGCGGCCCGCTCCGGCTTCGCAAGGGTATAAAATATATAGCCTATGTCATTCACTGAAAAAATGATTAAAATCGATACAGTAGTTTTGATTTATTCATTACTGCCCGTGGCCCGCACGCGTTAAATGTAATTATTTACGACATTATATTAGAAACCACAAAAATAACAGTTTTTTTTTTCCATTATTTGGATGTTATTGTACATATAAACCTTCCTCGTCAATCACTCTATCTATTAAAAAAACCGCATTAAAATCCGTTGCGTAGTTTTAAATATTTAAGCATACATAAGGACACAGAAAGCGACTTTGTTTTATACTATGTAGTGATTATCAATTCATTAAATAAAACAATTAATAAAAAAGTGAGCAAGTTTAGTGAGCAAGCCTTTATATTTTACTTACACGGAATTCCCTACGAAAATCACTTAGATAATTATTAATGTCTCCTTTACGGTTATGTGGTTGAACAATTGAACAGACTTTGAATTTGATCCAATGATCGCAAAATTTAATAAATTTTTACAAATATATTAACAAATTTACAGGTATAATAATTTCTTGTAAACAATTTCGGAGAAATAATAAATAGCTAAAAATACTCTATAGGGATATTTTATCTGCTAAAAATTCAAAATTAGTTTGCACTGTTGAAATAAACAAGCAGAAAAAAAGACAAAACTTAGTTTGTTTATATGTAGGTACAGATATTAGCTTCTTTCTTCTTACAGTAACAGGCGGGCTGGTTGATTTCTCGTCTAAAGATTCAGAATTCGATTCAGCGAACAGAAATGTAGTTCTTGCGACCATTTCCAGTCGATACGATTTCTATCGTGGGCATGATTTGTAAAATTGTAATTATTTGTAAATACGTTGAAATTATCTTGTCTTCGTAGAATACCTATATATATATTGATTCTCAGCCCACTTCCTAAGCATAATGAATGGTTCGAGGCAAACCAAACCTCAGTTCGCTCATTAGTAGCCCCAAGCCTGATTGCTTCCTTGTAGCGGGGCTTTTGATTAGCTATTGGCATAGTACTTTGATATACAAGATATAGATTTAAGTAGCAATATAATGTTCTTCCATATTTCTACGTTTTAACTCTTAAATAAATAAATAAATTAATAATAAACGCTACACACTCAACGGCCCCCATTAGGATAATTATATCCTGTGTCGGGGTCCGGAAACATTCACAATGACAAGGACAAACACAACCAGACCGGAAAACATGCCTGTACGATTAATACAAACATCTGCTCCAAGCGGGAATCGAACCCGCAACCGTCGAGGCTTAAGGCAGACTCGCTACCCACAACGCCACAACGGTGTAAATATCTATAATAATATTAAAAAATGTCAATAAACAAATAATAAACTTATATGTTTTTTTTTCCTCTCTAGACTTATTTTTTATTATGTTTGAGTCCATCCTTACCTCAAAATTCAAAGAAATGAAGGATGCTGTCATTAATATTTTTAATATCAATTAGCATTTTAGGACATCGTTCTAATAATATTAGACTTTTGCTCGTGACTTTCTCCTTGGAATTTTATTAGTATATTTGCTGCGGCTGTTGGTATAACCTCTGTGACAGCAGAGATTATTCCACCAGTGCAATCAGTCATACTGGTGGTAGGTCTTTTGTTGCAAGAGGCCGGCTAGATAGATACCACCGCAGTGTCAAATATTCTGGCGCCAAATAGTAGTGCTTAGGCACTACTGTGTTCCGGTATGAAGAGCATTGTACGCTAGTGAAATTACTGGGCGGACGAGATTTAAGAACTAATATCTCGAGGTAGGCAACGCGCGAGTGGCACCTACTAATGGTGCTGCAAGCGCTCTTAGGCTATGGCACCCACTTACCGTCAGGTTGGCCGTATGCTTGTTTGCCAACTTCTAATATATAAAAAAAAATTGTATATAGTTTCAGATTTTTACTTATAGCTCATAAATAAACTGCAAAAATAGTGAATTCGAAATCGAAATTTCAAAGACTCGCTCGTCAATTCATAGCCCTATTTTAAAATAGTGTAAATATTATATCAGAATTCCATATAAGTTTATAGCTCCAAAGTATTTACCAACTATTATTCTGAGAATAGGTCTTGAATAACAGTTAGTGAATGGGATCATATTATTCCAAATGCTGCTGACTAGAACCGACGCAATATACAGGCATACAATGTCACATACCACGAAATGAAATTCTTGGAAAACTCATCTACAAACGATTTATCTAGATATACTGCGCAAATATCTTTTGATGACCGTTGTGGCGTAGCGAGTCCGCCATTAGCATCGACGGTCGGTTCCATTCCCGCTCGGGAAGATGTTTGATCTTACAAATATCAGTTTCAGTCTGGGAGTTTCTTTTTGTGAGTCTCCCCACCGGCCCCGATTGTTATCACATAACATCTGATAATAATCTTTAACTCTTGATAGGTAGCTTTTTTTAACCAACGAGTTAGTGGTTCCTCCTCAGGGTTGCGAAGGTCAGATGGTAATCGCTTTGTAAAAACTAGTAACCCGTCAAATCAGGATAAGAATATAAGCAGACCCTGGGTAAATACCAGTATTTATCATCACTATTAATCTGAGGATAGGTCTTAAATAACGGTTAATGAATGGGTTCATATCATTCCAAATGCTGCTGACAAGAACATGCGAAATATGTAGGCATACAATGTTAGATACCACGAAATGACGTAATGGATGTTTCATAAATGATTTTAGGTTCTAGGAAAACTCATTATCTACAAACGATTTATCTTGGTAAACTGAGTAAATATCTTTTGTAAAATGTTTTAGATGTATTAAAATAAACATAGGAGCTTGTGATGAGATTGGTTTGAGGCTTAGCTCCAGAGTTAATCAGCGGCTGCTAAGTCATTTGTTATGTTAAAATTAAAAGTAATTTAATACGTATTGTCTATATAATAGCTCTGATAATTATTTTCGTGATTTAAAAGTAACACAATTGCATTATACTTTTTTCTTTTTATTTTATGACGGCTGGCAAATAAACATACGGTCCGTATGATGGTAACCAGTCACAACAATCTATAAACACTTGCAATACTTGAAGTATTACAGGGATAAAGGAAGGAAACAGGGAGACTTGGACTCCGGCACTCTCACTCGTCACACGAAACACAACAGTAATAATAATTTTCTTTGAGAAGGTAAAATTTGCTTAAGTTTGGCGCTACAAGATAATCGGATTCTATTGTATTTTTGGCCATTTTTAAATAATATTCGTTATTCGTTCAAATAATACGTACTTATCAACACGCACAGTAATAAATTGACAATTGTATAACAAAATAATGAAATCTTTAAAAAAAATTAGTAGTCCTAGTATTAATGGTAGCGAATTCATATATTATACAAAAACGCGATCAGTATTAATCATTTTATCGATGCATTCATTCATTAATTATACTAATATATCCACTACATCAAACTCCGTACTGCCCGGATTATGCATCAAATTTACAAATTTGCTTGATTATTTATGAAAAAAAATGGTTGCCTGTACTTATGTACGCACGTCAGAAATTATACTTCTTTGGCATCATTAAAAAACAATTTTTAATTCCATGCAAATAATTAATTACAACAAAATAATAAAAGGACTGGAAAAGGATAGTGAACACAGTCAATAAAGCTCAGTTTAAATTTGAAAAATTCAATAAATAAATACATAATATTTAATTCGCACTTGCACGAAACTAAAACACGTGAACGTGAACTAAAACAGCGTTGAAACTAGAAATATGAAAACAGTGATCAGAGGCGCCTAGCCAACATACGCGACTAATAGAGGTTCTATTTATATTAAGTTGGTAGCTTTTTCGAGACTTAATGAGCGGTTTTGCGGACAGCTTCAACCTGTGAATTTTATGTGACGTTCATGCGCCTGCATCTAAAAATTTCACTCTCATCATTTTTTCATATCGCGCCTAAAGAAGTATAACTTCATTAACATAAATAAAATAAAATATTTAACGGTACACAAAACATATAATGAAAAACATCTTAGTAGTGAGCGTCATTTCCAGTTGCACTTTCGAGTTACGAACTTCGAACATTTGCGTTAAATCATAACAAATTGCTCTTAAAATTTCGTCTTAGTTTGCAAGTTACATTCTAGACACACTAAGAAAATTGATGCATATTGCATACATATGCTAATAAATGTATATATTTATGTGTTATTTTAAACTGAAATTTTAATTATGCTTGAGTTTGTTAAACAAGTTATCATAGATTTTTAATTTTATCATTACATTGTCTTATACTCACAACAGTTTAAAAAAAAATTGTGCCTGTACTAGTGTACACAAGTAAGAAGTGAAACTTCTTTAAGACCTTATTATGTTATGACCTTCTTTATGACCTTATTACGTATTAAATGATCTACTATATGTAACTTTAAAGAAATTGGTTAAATAAAGTTAAATTAGATAAAGTTTAACAAAAGGTTTCTATTATCATAGACATGAATACAAATAATACAATTATTTCATTTTAACTTATTACTACTAAGATTATTACAGCATTTAATTAATTGTAATAGAATTATTATATGTTATCCCTACTCCGCTGGAGAACTTGACGACGTTGTGGCGCAGCGGTAGCGAACCTGCCTTAAACGCCACAGGTCGCGGGTTCGATTCCCGCTCGGAGCATAATATGTTTGTATTGTCCATGCAAGCATATTTTCCGGTCTGGGTGTATTTGTCCTTGTCATTGTGAATGTTTCCGGACCCCGACACAGGATATTACTATCCTAATGGGGGCCGTTGAGTGTGCAGCGTTTATTATTATTATTATTATAAAGTACTCTTACTAGTAACGGAAAAATGTGCCGTTAATTTTTTTCCGATGCCGATGTTTCACTCCAAAAAATAAACGCTACTTTTGAAAAATCATGAAGTGATACAAGCCTTTGTTGAATATCGATTATATTACTAATACATTACCAAGTTTCCCTATCTTTTGGTGTACAAGGAATCCAGCACCAGTTCCGCGACTTGGAAAGCTAGTTTTACCGCGAGACAAGTTGCGTGCTCTCAGCGGTTTTTGATGAGTGCTCGTGGCTAACTTAGCTTCGAACATATCTCAGCTAACTTCAGTTTGAAACTGACATCCGAATATTTCAACGTAAATATAAACTGCGGTACCATTTATCTTGTAGTCAAAGGAAGCCTCTATTTAGATTGAAAATCTAAATTACAAAGCACAACAGACAGTGTTTGTCACGTCCTTGTCTCTCGTCGTTGTAACAGTATTCAATTGATGACGTAGAAGTTTTCAAGGCAGTTTTTCTGTTATTATTTTGAAATGGCTGGCTCTTTTGGTACTGAGACATAAAATCTACAAAGAAACAGCATATCAATGAAAATATGCATGTATCAATACAAACATATAATTATGTTCCGAGCGGGAATCGAACCCCCGACCTCTGGCGTTTAAGGCAGGTTCGCTACCGCTGCGCCACAAGTCGTTCTTCAAGTGTAGCACCTGCGAGGTCACAGTATCGCTTTGGTTATCTTAGTTATTGAGAATAGAGAACATTTTCACTGGTGGTAGGTCTTTTGTTGCAAGAGGCCGGCTAGGTAGGTACCACCGCAGTGTCCAATATTCTGCCGCCAAATAGTAGTGCTTAGACACTACTGTGTTCCGGTTTGAAGGGCATTGTACGCTAGTGAAATTACTGGGCAAACGAGATTTCAGAACTAATATCTCGAGGTTGGCAACGCGTGAGTGGCACCTACTAATGGTGCTGCAAGCGCTCATAGGCTGCGGCAGCCACTTACCATCAGGTGGGCCGTATGCTTGTTTGCCAACTTCTAACATCAAAAAAACATGCTTCGAGCAAGTTATAGACTATGGACTGACCCGAAGGTGTAAGTACATCGAGGCGTGAGAAACAAAGGATCTCGTTTCCACTAGCGATGAAGATATTGTGTGCGCATCTAAGCTGATTCTACTGTACGCTGTAGCACGATCGTATTGTCATCTCGTAGGACGTGCTCAAGACGCTTGAGTTTCATTGGATTATCACATCTACAGATATATACTACCCACTCTAACGAGAGAACTCGGATGGGGGATTACTTGATTATTGAAACCTACTTAATATTATAAATATGGAAATTTGGATAGATGACTGGATGGATGTATGAATGTTTCACTGGACAGATTTGTATGAAATTTGGTATACACATAGCGTATTACTTCGATGAACATATATGCTCCTTTCATTTCTGACAAATGTTGGGTTCTCGTTCAAAAAACTACATAATCTAAACTAACTTCTTCTTCTTCGTCCTTATATTATTCCCGGTATTTTTATTTACCCAGGGTCTGCTTATTACTCTTATCCGGATTTGACACGTTATATTTCAAAGTATCATCTATTCAAACTTTCATTTTTAATATTAGTTAGTTGTGATTATTTAGATGGTTCGCCCTTAGGGTTGCGGAGGTCAGGTGGCTCCGTGTACAAACTAGTAATCCCCCAAATCAGGATAAGAGTATAAGCATCGGGTAAATATTGGGAATGCTGCGAAGAGGACCTAGTTATGTTGTATTTGAAATTGACTAAATTTGTACAATTTCCACATAAACTTGGGGCTTATAATAAAATAATAGTGAATATTCCTGGCTTTTCTATAATTAAATAGCAATCTCTTTGAATGTTATGAATTTTAATTAAGCTAGTTTGCATGTTGCTATGAATCCTTATTACCCAGACGTGCTCGAAACTAGCCTTGGTTTTACCGGAATTGTGTGTTTAATACACTTATATAATGAAGAATATATAAGTTACCTTAATAGTAGTATATATGTACATATTTGAATAGTAAAATACAGGTGGATTTTGTTCCTTATTTCATTTTCATTTAGAATTATACTGTTTATTTACCAAGCAAGATGCGCTCATTAATCGTTAAACGATAGATGGGTTAAGTAACTTTGGTCGCGGTCAGTTACTAGATGGGTGATCGCATATTGGCATTTCAACTGGGCGTCTCCGTGCTATGGAGGAAACATAAAAAGTCGGTTCCGGCTTTTATCAATTTGACAGTATTTGAAAAGTCAACTCACGGCCCGAGCGACCTGAACAATTCTGACACTAGGTTGGCCATTAACCACTTGATAACAAGAAGCACCAAGTGATATGTAAGTTGTTCGGTAAAATAGTGCATTGTAATAATATCGCTCTTACACGGATAAGTACTGTTTATTTGGTTTATACGAAAATAAAATTACAAAGTTGCCTTTATTTTATTTATATAAATATTACCTATAACAATATTAAAAACAAGCATCATACGAGCCGACACTAACAAGCACGCCCATCTATTCCAGAAGCATAATCTTGCGTTGCCAATTAGGAAGAGGAGTATAAGGAAAAGGTACGAGGAGGAATAAGAAGGAGACAGATGGCAAAGATTTTTGGTCCCTGACGTGAACCCACATTGAAGGAAACGCAATAGTATGAATTTTCCTTGTCAATATTCTTTATGTGGGTTACCTTATACTTAACCTTTTCCTTCCTTCCGCTCGATGACACTGTCAAGGCCAGTAGGACCAACAGCAATACACATTCCGAAAAAAAAAAAACCTTTTATTTGTTATCAGGGCGGAAATTTGCAATAGATCCCGTGGTTTCCTGATAAGGTTCCATGACAAAATGGTAAAGTCGATGGGGGATTCACTAAAATCTCTTCGGTGGTCTACCTCAATGCGTAGGGAATTTCTCGCAGTACGAGTCAGCACGAGTTGCCAGGCACTGGGCTACGCTCGTGCCTGATGTGGCTCGGCTCTGGGGAGATATCAATAATTAATCAGCTTACCTCTGATCACTGTGGACAATTAGTTACATTTCAAACAAAAACTGTTAAAAATAACAATCAAAAAGTTATGTTTGTTCCTATGAATACAAAACGTATTGAGAAATTTAGAAGTAATATTCTATCAATAATCCCATACATTCAAGACTATGACCATCCAAATTTAACATATAATAAATTATTCAAATTAATAAAAAATGAATTTAATAATATTTTTACTTCTAAAACAGTCTATGTAGGTAATAAAACGACTTTTGGTGAATGGGCAACAGTTGGAATATTTAAAAGTAGGCAAAAGTTATATGAACTTTATGCTGAAAAAACTATTAATCATATCTTTTATCAATTATCTCAAAATGTATTCTAAAATTTTTAAACAGGTTTGCAACGCGGCTAGAGTTCAACATATTAAAGAAAAATTAAAAATTCGCATGATAAAATTAAAGCAACCTGGCATGTGATTAATTGTGAAACTGGAAAAGTCAAATCTCGCAACACTAACTTTTCTTTAAACATTAATAATAAAAATATTTTAAGAGACCAGGATGTTGCGGCAGCTTTTGAGAAGTATTTTGCTGACATTCCAGCTGTGACAACTGAATCACTAATTTCTTCTCCAACCGTTGCTGAATCACTACTTATTAATAGTGTTAAAACATGTGAAACTAAGTTCAATTTCAGTTTTGTGAGCCCCAAGGACATTATTAATGTATTCAAAACGATTGATATGAAGAAAACAGCAGATTTATGGGGCATGTCTGTAAAAGTAATAAGCTCAATTATAGATCTTATTGCACCGTATCTCGCGACCATATTTAATGATTGTGTCAAGTGTGGAATATTTCCTGACTTAATGAAATATAGCAAAGTGATACCGTTATTTAAGTCTGGCTGTGCGTCAGATCCATCTAACTTTAGACCCATATCGGTGTTACCGACTCTTAGTAAAATTTTTGAGAAAATAATGTTAAATCAGATGCTGTTGCATTTTAATAAATATAAATTAATGCATAAAAATCAATTTGGTTTTACCAAGGGTCGCTCGACGTCTGACGCAGGTATCAAACTTCTTTCTAATATTTATGATGCCTGGGAGGAGTCACGGGATGCACTTGGTGTTTTTTGTGATTTATCTAAGGCTTTTGACTGCGTACAACACGAGACGTTACTCAGGAAGTTGAAGCACTATGGTATACGTGACACTGCGCTCGATCTTCTTATTTCTTACTTGCAATATAGAATTATGAAGGTCGACGTAAACAGTAAAAGATCTTCAGGTACAAATGTAAATATGGGAGTCCCACAGGGCTCCATTCTCGGCCCATTTCTCTTTCTTGTTTACATTAACGATTTACCATATTTTGTGGAAGGAGCACAAGAAATAGTATTGTTTGCTGACGACACTTCTTTTATTTTTAACCTTAAAAGACATAGTATTAATTACGACGAAGTAAACAATGCTCTTTCTAAGGTACTTCATTGGTTCAGTGTCAATAACTTACTTTTGAATAGTAAAAAAACTAAATGCATTAAATTTTCAATGCCCAATGTGAGACAAGTTCAGTCTAATGTAATATTGAATGGAGAAGTATTAGAAGTTATGGAGTCTACAGTTTTTCTTGGAATAACTGTAGATTCTAAACTACAATGGGGCCCCCATATTGCTAAATTGGCGAATAGACTTAGTTCGGCAGCATTCGCAGTAAGAAAAATTCGACAATTAACAGATGTAGAAACAGCCAAACTAGTTTATTTTAGTTACTTCCATAGCATTATGTCATATGGAATTTTACTTTGGGGTAACGCGGCTGATGTAAATACAATTTTTGTGCTGCAAAAGCGAGCTATTCGTGCAATTTACAATCTTGGTTGTAAAGATTCCTTAAAGGAGAAATTTAAAGAAATTAATGTATTGACTGTTGCTTCTCAATACATTTTAGAAAATGTTATGTATGTACATAAGAACATCAATGAATTTACAAAATGTAGTGATAATCATAACATCAACACTAGGAACAAACATAAATTAACAATGCCAGTTACTAGACTGCATAAAATTAGTAACTCTTTTAAGGGTAACTGTATACGGTTTTACAATAGGATCCCAGAAAGCGTTCAGAAACTTTCTTTAAATAAATTTAAAAAAAGGTCAAAGAACGTTTGTGTGGTAAAGGCTATTATAAAATTAGTGAATACCTTGAGGACACCACGCCTTGGGAATGAGACAGTCACTCCAGGCTTTTCAGTGATTATAATATGTAAACTAATATCAGTTCAAAAAAATACATATAAAAAAAGATAAAACCCCCTGAGTTTGTTTCGCCGGTTCTTCTCAGGTAGAGGTTTTTCCATTTTGGAGCCGGTGGTAGAATCTGACTTTCAACAAATAAGTGTAATGCTTTTTATGTTGAATAAAAATATTTGATTTGATTTGATTTGATTTGATAGAGTCCTTGTACTGAACATAGACTGAGACATTATTTTTCTACAGAAAATAGCTGCCAATTTTCTAATGCTACTGAATTTAAGAACGTAGGTAAATATATAATTTGTAAAACTCGTTTCCAAATAAAAATACGTACCGAATATCGATAAGTAACTGGAAATATTGACTAAGCGTCTAAATGATATTTGCATTACGTATATTCAGTGAGCAAACGTAATCACTGAAGGCAAACAGGCTACCGTCGGTATCTCTTGAACATATCAAAAAATTTGTATATCAAATAAAATTGAGATTACCGTCCCACGTAATGAGGTTTTTGCGTCTTTGTTGTTTAGGGATTTCGTTACGATTTTTATTTGTTTACTTTGCGTCAATTTCTTATTTACCTACATATACTAGGTACCTTTTTGTTATTTAAAATAAGATAATGTATAACTGTTGTTCATACTATTATGTAAAATTACAAATTCAATAAAATTTCTTAACGTTAATTTATCAAGTTATAGTATAGCTTAATTTTATTTTAGGTTTAGCTCTTTATAACAGTTGGCAATCAAGCATATGGTCCGCCTTAAGGTAAGCCATTGCAACCAATAACATGCGCGTTGCCTATCCAAGGGATAGGAGAAAAGGGAACAGAGATGGTGAGAGATTGGGCTTCCGGCGATTTCCATTATAGCACGAAACGCAACAGTACTGATACTGCTATTTTTGATCATTTCAGCTAGGAAGAACGTGGCTCTACTATAATTTACTAGTCTGTTTCTGTTTATGGATAGAACTATAAATGAAGTATAATTACACGCGGGTATTTAATCCCTGAATTAAACTATTAAGTATCTTTCAATAAGAGTCGATTTAACTCATTGGATAAGAGCAATATACTTATTAGAGTTAAAGATTATTATCAGATGTTACATGATAACAACCAGGACCGACAGCTTAACGTGCTCTCCGATGCACGGTGGGAAGACCCAAAAAGACAAACGCCCCGATCGAGACAGATATTTGTAATATCAATGCAAACATCTACCCAAGCAGGATACAAAAACGCAACCGTGCAGGTTAAAGGCAGACTGACAAATGCTTTGAGTGGAATAACCATTAAAATAACTCACACTCACATAGTCATACATACAAATGTATAACTAGATAGTAGACTAAAAGATTAAGCGACCGAATTTCATTTAATTCTTCGGATAAAGATAAATCCTCGATTGATTCATTGGAAGAATAGAGATTTACATTCTATTAAGGATAATTTATGTTCGCTTCCATGACTCAATTCGGTTATTACGATTTTATATCTCATAGATATTTGATCTAATCTAATTTATTGAAAGATATTGTATGAAACGTAATGGATTTAGGAATCAGTCATGAACCAATAAATTATATTTTTCGAACTAGATAAGCCTTCGATTGCGTAAATGTGGTTGTAAAATAATCTCACAGGGACAAAATTTTTGGGGATATTAAGTATCCTTTTTCAATTCAGGTGATAAGCCTCTGTGTTAAGTTTTATTTAAATCTGTTCCATAATTATTGCGTGAAAAGGCTAATACACTTACCTATTTTTCTCTCATAGTCAGTTCACGATTTTATTAAAATTGTAATAACTTTTGAATCGACTCTGAAATATAGAATATGCTTTAATAATTTATTGTTTTATGGATTTTAAGTTTAAACGATCTAGTTTGAAAATAATACATCTCTAAACCTGATATAAGTGATAAAAGTTTTTAGAAATCGCTTATTTTTAATCACGTGTAATTTTTTTTCATAAAAATTTGAAATGACTAGTATAATATTCGTTTTATTGTATGTATTGTATGGAGAAATAAACTAAGCAAAGTTAACATCATACAAAAAAATTATAATTTAAATCATCATACAAGTAATCAAAAATTATCAAATTTACAGGTTAAAATTTATTACGATAAAATTAGCAAATGAGAACATATGTCCTATTAAAAGTTCTATCAAAAGATCAAAGCGAATTTAAAAACACTAATTTCTTATCCCTTCATATCCACTCAGACGAAATCACCGTCACAATAAATCGGGCTCCTTTACAAGACACTTGATTGTGGATCTTAACAACAAGATAATAAATTTCAAAATTGAAAATATGGTAGAGAAGTACAACAACGAATGTGACAGCGTTGATTGCTTCCATGCGTTCGCGCACAATCAAAACCCCTCCTTTGTGCTATTTTTAAGCACCAGTTGGGCAGCAAAGGGACAATTTAGTGCTTTAAGATGCAAGCTCTTTATAAATTCATTTACTTTTAAAGAACTATTTTTGGAAGAAAGTTCCTTAACGCGGCTTACGGGTAGTGCGATTTAGTAGAAACCGTCGAGTGCCGTGTGAGTATCGAGCCTACTTTCAATCCCGGAATAGAATCCCATTCTGTTCCTGTGGGTTTATCAAAAACATGCTACAGGACGTAGTCAATTGAAAGTCGGGTCACTGCGGACAAAGTCGCAGGTACATGTTAGTCATAAATTAAATTCACTCCAATGTGAGGAAAATTTATAATATAAATTGTATTTATAGGAAGATGAGGAAGTCGGGATTACGTCGAGCGAACCGTAATCTCATCCTAATATACGTACGTCACAAGTGATTTTGGATTAATTCCTACCAATAGCATATAATCAAATCAAATTGAAGTATGGATATAGAAATTGAAAAATGTATTTTGGTTTAGTGGAAAATTGGTGCCATGCTTGCTTTTTGCTATCAATATTATAAATGTGAAGGTTTGTATGACTGGATGTTTGGATTCTTGGACGTTTGTTACAAATTCACGCAAAAACGGCTGATCGGATTTGGATGAAATTTAGCTCACAAATTGATTGTTATCTGGACTAATACATAAGATACTTTTTTTTCCGAATAAATATAAGGTTCCCGTGGAATTTAGACTAATTAATATAACTCTGTTTATCTGTTAACTTTTCACGCCTAGCGGAAATAGGGATAATTTTTAGTAACGACTTGAATAGGTATTGCTTGGTTGACCAAATTCGGCTAGCGAGTAATTACTTAACTCACCAACGTGAAAAACGGTGGTAACGTGTAACCAGGCGGGCATTTACGGCCACCGCTTTTGTATGATTGTGAGTGCTCACTAAATTGGTACAGTACTTGGTACTATTCCGTTTCTTAAATTCTTTCTTCTCATCAGCTCATATATCTCTCCTGTTTTTAGTGAACAAAGGTATCTACTTGAAGAGACAATCCATGATTTTTTTTATGTTATAAGTTGGCAAACAAATATACGGCCCATCTGATGGTAAGTGGTTGCCGTAGCCTATGAGCGCTTGCAGCACCATAAGTAGGTGCCACTCACACGTTGCCAACCTCGAGATATTGGTTTTTAAATCTCCTCTGCCCAGTAATTTCACTAGCGTACAGTGCCCTTCAAACCGGAACACAGTAATGCCTAAGGACTACTATTTAGCGGCAGAATATTTGACACTGCGGTGGAACCTACCTAGCCTCTTGCAACATTATACCTACCACCAGTGTGACTGATTGCACTGGTGGAATAATCTCTGCTGTGACAGAGATTATTCCAACAGCGGGCGATGGTGTCGTCACATTCCGACACCGTTTTTTGCCTCTTTTGTAAAAAAAAAATTCACTATTACCGGACAGGCTTAGACCGACATTTTAACCTCACTGACAACCCTGATCCTATAGTTTATCCATATAGAATTTTTTATTTTCTAGAATATCAATTGAATCAGTGTATACTATATTTCATAACGAATTATATATCGTTAATTAAACCAGAAAAGCCAAAATGTGCCTGATGTTTGTGAACCATTTATAGTTGTAGCTGTTACAAATATTTTATGCGACCAGTTAAGTGCCAAGTCGTAAACAATAGTCAGCTATAACCAGGCTGTTAAAATGCAACCTACCGCCGTTATTGAAAAGCCAACAGTCACAAAGGCTATACCGTTTCTGCCAACGATTTTATATAATGCACTGGTTTTTATAACGTTTTATACAGAAATTGAATTGGAAACCGGATCGTACATACATTAAAATTAATAATTATTGTTTCGAATTTCGCAATATTGTGCGTTATTTTATGCATTGAATACTAAAATGTAAGCCTATAAGTACCTTTTAATTGGTTGTGAATAATATTACAATTTTATGCATAACCATGATATGTTATTATATTGTAACATGATGACGACAGTTGTAGGGCAGTGGCAACGGAACTGCCCACAAAACTGAAGGTTTCTTTCGCGATTTCTATTCCCACTAGGGGCGGATTTTTGTATTTACCGTACAGTTTAGTTTTAAAGTCGATCGAAGAAGTACTACCCTCTCATACGAAATCGGCGTAAAGTATCAGTACTGTTCCGTTTCGTGCGATGAGTAAGAGTGCTATAGGCACAATCTTCGACCCCCTCTGTTCCCATTTTCCCTTCTAATTTACCATTTACAACAAGATTCTTCTTCATCCTAGCATTATTGCCGGTATTTTATGTACCCAGGGTCTGCTTATAACTCTTACCCGGATTTGACTGGTTACTAGTTTTTACACGGAGCGATTGCCATCTGACCTCCGCAACCCAAAGGCGAACCAGTAACTCATTGGACTTATCCAATGAGTTACTGGTTAGCAATTTACTTATCAAGAGTTTACGATTATTATCAGATGTTATTGATAATAACCGGGGCTGACAGCTTAACGTGCTCTCCGAAGCACGGTGGGGAAACCCACACGGACAAACGCTCCGACCGAGACAGAAATTTTTAACAAACAGCAACAAGAGAAAAATGTAAGTGTATCTACCCGAGCGGGAATCGAACCCGCTACCATCGAGACTAAAGGCAGACTCGCTACCCACAACGCCACAATGGTGTCGTCATTTACAACAAGATTCTAATACACTTAAAACCGTATACATTTTATATAAAGTTTCAAAAATATCTTAGTTCATAATTAAATTGATAAATGAAGAAAATTACATTAAAAGGAACGAATTTTGTTCCACTATTAGAAAATTTAATAGTTAGAAAAGAATTATTCGCTATAAAATGTTACTTTTGATCTTAAAAATACTCCACTGACTATGGATTGCATGAGTGAGAGCGGAGTACGTTTATGCTTTTTGGACTTATTAACGCATTCCTCACTCCCACTGTTTTACGCTCAGATTTATAAAAGGTACGTTTATGTTAGAAGCGCTTAGCGATTTATAAAGATTTATAGCAATAAATATTTATTTTTTCAAACATACATTAATAAGTTAATAACATTAATCTTTTTCTTCGTTATTAATTTTATCCTGATGAGACGGCTTACTAGTTTTACATAGGGTGATTACCATCTGACCACACCCTTAAGGGCGAACCATTAACTGCCTGGATAAGAGCAAATTGCCTATCAAGAGTTAATGATTATTATAAGATGTTATGATAACAATCGGGACCGACAGCTTAACGTGCTCTCCGAGGCACGGTGGGGTACCACAAAGACAAACGCCCAGACCGAAACAGATATTTATAACAAACATCTCCTCCGAGCGGGAATCGAATCCACGACGGGAATCAGTAACTGTACCAATCCGGTCGTTAGAATATCGGTTAGTAGGAATTAATCATTGTCACACAAAGCTTTTGATTTTATACCAAACAGACGCTAGTAACTTTTTAGTCCTTTTTTTGTAATGTTCTCTGATGCTAAAAAAAGTTTTCAGATGATTTGTGGCGATGGATATCTTTGACTAACAAAGCACGACTTTGAAGAAGATTCCTTAAACATAAAACGCCGCTTTGACTTGATGAGCTAATGATTTCTTTTATTTTTACTGTTATATACATATAATACTATAATATCATCCGTGTGATTTATGTTTTTTGTTGTATATACTAGATTACGTTATATGATTGAATCAAAATTTTTTTTATGTCATGACGGTTGGAAAACAAGCATACAGTTCTTTTGAAGAAGTCAGCGCAACCTATGAACGCTGGCGATACTTGAAGTATCACTCGCGTTGCCAACACAATGAATAGGAGGCAAGGGATGACAAGATAAAAAAGCAAGGGAATAGAGGAGATGGGAATAAGGCACTCGCACTTATCGAATGAAGCAGTATTGATACTGCTACGTTACACCGACCACGTTACATTTAAATAAATACATGTCAAGTGCGTTGTGGACCACGCACAGTTGAAACTAAAGGGTTCCGCAGCTTGATTATGAAGAAACTCAAGGCCTTTAAAAATAATAACGAATTCAAATTCGTTATTCAATTATATTATATGGACCGCAAAAATAAATTGGTAATGTCATAGTAATTATTAAAAGTTATATGAAAAACAAAGTTATGTGAAAAACTTATATATCTCTTAAATTCGTAGATCTATCTTTTTCAAACCAAATGTGGTTGAAATTTTATTTGATGTCCTACAAGCTCAAATTTTTCCAGAATTTTAAATCCAATAATTCAAAAGTTAGTAGAGAGGGGGGGACACAATTTTTATGACTTTAGGAGCTAATATCTAAACAAATACTGACTGAATGTAAAAAGTCACAATGAAACCTCCTTATCATTTAAAAAGACCTATCCAAAGATATCTCACACGTCGACATACGTTGAAATTTTTTTTTCAACACACAGTTACATGTATGGACTGCTACCCTTAATTCTTATATATTTTAAGATTTAATTACAGAATCGTTGTGCGGTTCATAGAATACACCTATTTAGAAAATTTCGTATAGATAGAACCAATGGTCTCCGAGTAAAATGACTGTAACATATGGACGGACGGACGGACAGACGGCCAGACGGACAGACGGACATGACGAAATTAAAAGGGTTCCGTTTTTTCCTTTTGGCTACGGAACCCTAAAAACAGATGAATTAATAACATCTTTCCTTTTCAATTAAGTAACTTTGATAGGTTTTATAATCAAATTATCTTCGATATGTTACATTTCAATAACCTGTCATATCATTGGGTATCAATTAATTGGGTAAATGCACCCATATACTAAAGCACGTCACATCAACTCGATCACCAAACATCGTTCATGAGTGCTATAGGATTGATTCCGACTCACAATTCAGATCGAATGGACCACAAGCTGTAATTGCTTTCAATAATCTCTCTCGTATTGCCATGTATGAATTGGGGCATTTCGTATCGAAAAATATTCGTAATACCTTTAAAAAGAGGAAATATGATTATATAGTAAAATAGAATCATTTTGCTTTTAAAAAATAGAATCAGTATTGTAAATGAACGTTTATCATTTTGCTTTAAAAATGTTAATATTGTTTATATATCTCGCGTCATTAATGGGCCAAAATATATAAACATGGTAGGAAAACTTCCAGCCGATATTTGTTGTAGCCTGTGTCGTTAAACAATTAAAAAACTATGCACTTGATGGTAACTAAAGTAAGTAAGTCAATAAATATGATAGAAGTGGAAGTATTGAGCCTTCGCGATCCCACTCGTCAAATCCACAAAAACGCAAAAATACGGATACTACTACTTTTATCAACAAGCCACGTTTAATAGCATTCAAAAGGCAAAATTGTATGTAACTGTATTCGATTGCTATCAATATTTTAAAATTTCAACTGAAAATATCTTCAAAACTTCACTTTAAAGCATTCTTGGCGGTTAGTGGAAGTAAATATAAACACATTAGTGAGTCCCGTTTGATGGCAAAGTTGGTACTCATCGCATAATCGCGAACAAATAAACAATTATAAAAATATACTTTAAAGTGTTTCAACGGAATTCCGAAATGGAATTCGCTGAAAGTTCATCTGAATTTGTGAAAGGATTATTTATGATAAATAATAAATAATGCTTCATTCTTTTCATATGAAATATTACTTTCAACCTCTTAAGTATGAATAATACAAAATATACATAAGATCATGATGTACTCAATATTTATATAATGTTGAATATATTTTTACTTTACTACTTTTAAAATTTTAAAAATGTTTAACCTTTAATGAAATTTTTAAATGAATATGAAAATATTTTTAAAATTAAAATGAAAAAATTAAGGTAATTTTATAAACCTTTGTACGTCAGTAATAATAATATTTAAAAAATAAAATACAAAAAACTAACCGACTTCAAGTTTCCAAAGCTTAAGGCATGGCATAGGCATACAGCACCTTGCCTTAATTATACTGCAACTTTAAAAGTTTTGTTTTATATCCAGAGTCGTTGACAAGATCGTCACGAAAATTATATCACACTATATCCAACGAAAACTATAATCAAAATCAGTTCGCAGATATCGAAGCTATCGCGTAAAATACACAAACAAAAAGACATTTTTGAAGGATTAAAAATAATATAAATGCAATGTACATCCAATGTCATCGTCATTACACCTGGTAGGCTGATGAAGTTAAGAAGGTAAGTGGTACCGGCTGGATGAGAACAGAAGAGGACAGATTTTTAAAATTTGAAATTGAGGAGGGACTGACTTGACCCTGATGTTAAGTGGCAATGAAGTCCAAACCAAGGTGGACACAGCTGCGGAAGGCAACTGCGTTAGCCATCCTCGCCCTGCCTATCCGCAAGATGACTCTTCACGCCTCGCTTGAAGGAGCCCAGATTATAGGAAGGATACTCATTCTTTATCTTTGTCGTACTTCTAAAAAGTGGAACTCCACTTTTACAAGTACGACAAAGTCGAATACGACAAATAAAGAATAATATTGTCGCACATCTTGGTAGAGACCGATATCCATCAGTTGATCGATAAAGGTTGAAAGGGATAAATGAATACACTGTCAGCATAGAAAGTAAAGTCTGATGTATAATTTACATAAAAAATATGTCTTTACAAGTCTTCTTCTTTCAAGCATTATTCCCGGTATTATACGAGTATATACCCAGGGTCTGCTTATCACTCTTGTCTAGATTTGACAGGTTAGTAGTTTTTAAACAGAGCCATTTCCATCTGAACTCCGCATCCCTAAGGGCGAACGAGTAACTCATTGGATTAGAGCAATTTACTTTTCGAGATTATGAACAACTGATAACAACCGGGATCGACCACTTAACGTGCTCTTCGAGGCATGGTGGGAGCACCCATAAAGACAAACGACCAGACCGAAATAGATATTTGTAAGATCAAACATCTGCCCGAGCGGCAATCGAATCCGCAACCGTCGAGGGTAAAGGCAGACTCGAAACGCCACAACGGTGTCGTATCTTTACAAGTATCCTTTAATTTTACTAGCCAATCAAATCGTAGCTTTCAATAAACAAACAAGATTTGCGGTTACTAATGAGAAATCTATTCATGATTGTTGTTGATATTAGTTTGGCCGATGGTGTGTACTAAGATAATAATTAGGCTATTCTGATTATATATAAAGACAAATATATTCACATTTATCAATATATATGTCGGAGAATCCGCTAAATTAGGATCTGCGTGGTTGATGTTAGTGTCTCTCTTAATAATTTTATCAAGAAGTGCCTCAGTCACCATAAAATTTATAAACCATAAAATTTGAGACGGTCATAGCCGAGTGCACCCGCTGATCGGTAAACGATCGGTAGGTTAAGCAACTTTAGGCGCGGTCAGTCACTAGATGGGTGATGGGTGATGGGTGGTATTTCAACCGAGTGTCTCCGTGCTTCGGAGGGCACGTAAAAAGTCGGTCCCGGCTGTTGACAATTATACAACAGTCGATAAGTGAAGTCAGAGGCCTACGGGCGACCTGAACAACTCTGACACTAAGTTGGCCACTAACCAATCGATAAGAAGAGAAGACCACAAAATACGTCTATCTATGATCCCTTGAATAAAAAGTTAAAAACGCACCATGACAGATACGACAGATATCAATAGCAATTCTACTTTATATTAAAACTACAACATCTTTCGTCTATATTGTAACATGATAAATAAATCAAAAAAACTCCCACACGGTCATTCTCAAAATCAACGCCAGACGTTGCTTATCATAATCACAAGTAACAAAATATCACATGTAAATCAAACAATCGTTCACATATATGTGGACTTAGAGGTCAATGATTGAAGCCTCAATAGCTCAACGGTAGAAGGGCCGACTTCGTTCCGTTAACGCAAGAGTCGAGGGTTCGATCCCGACCCCTTGGGCTATTGTCGTACCCACTCCTAGCGCAAGCTTCAAGCTTATTTGGAGGGGCAATAAGAAAATTAGTAATGCCTTGAAAAAGTATTGCTAAAATTCTCTTTAAAAAAAATTACTACAGAAAAATTTTGGCTCCAGTTTCAGTAGTTAGTAGAGAGTAAAAAATAGAATAAGGGTACCTTAAGTCACTTGAGTAGACTGAAGTGGTATTTGTAATCCGAAATCGTAAGCTTTCTAACCGACCTCAATAAGAAAGAGGATTTTTTTTTTTAAAACAACACAGTTTCAGAGAAACACTAAAATGTGATCTTAATTGAAATTTTGTAAATATTGGTATTTTAACTCGATTTTTAGTGAGCCTTTGAGCATTCCGGCAATGAAAGTATATAATTTTGTTAGTGATTCTCACAAACTAATAGTTTGTTAGTCTCACAAACTAGTTTTAATTTCTTAAATATAGTTTTAGTGTGTAATTTAGTTTGTAACGATGATGGGTGATTTAGCTTTCTACGAAGGCCCCGCAAAAATGCTAGAATAAAAAAAAAACAACAAGGTTGTTAGTCAGTAGGATATAAACATTCATATAAACATTTTACCGGCGTCGGGATGTGACGACCCCATCGCCCGCTGTTGGGATAATCTCTGTCAAAGCAGAGATTATCCCACCAGTGCAATCAGTCACACTGGTGGGAGGTCTTTTGTTGCAAGAGGCCGGCTAGGTAGGCACCACCGCAGTGTCAAATATTCTGCCGCCAAATAGTAGTGCTTAGGCATTACTGTGTTCCGGTTTGAAGGGCACTGTACGCTAGTGAAATTACTGGGCAGATGAGATTTAAGAACTAATATCTCGAGGTTGGCAACGCGTGAGTGGCACCTACTATTGGTGCTGCAAGCGCTCATAGGCTACGGCAACCACTTTCCATCTGGTGGGCCGTATGCTTGTTTGCCAACTTATGACATAAAAAAAAAAAAATTCATAGTAGTGGAGCCATGCTTCCAGCATGAATGGGTCGGTTCGACCGGGGAAGTACTTTGATTTTCTGTGAGCGGGTATCATTGAACATCGGTGTAAAGTTGCACTATCAGTACTATTACGTTGCGATGGGTAAGAGTGCCGGAGATCCAATTTCCCACCTTTTCTTTTTTGGAACGAAGTTCCTTGTCGCGCGTTGTAAAAGGGGACTAGACGGAAAAAATTCTTACAAAAAGTTGTCACGACACTTTTTGCTATAGTAAGCTATTGTAAGCTGTGCGGCGTCGCATGTTTCTCTGTCTGTCTCTCTCTTATAGAAAGCAAGCCAGATATTTTCATTTCTATTTCGCATTGAACAGTGTGGTGTCGCGACGATTATTTTTGTTGAGTGTATACAGGTTTTTGTAAATAATAAATAATGTTAATAATAAAAAAATATTATTATAACTTAAAAAAATAAAATTTTATTACAATTCCTTCACTAATTAATCGAAAGGAACTTCGTTTAATCCGGGTATCCCTAGACACCTCTCAAGTTTTTTTCTCTTCCGTTTTTCCCTTCTCATCCCTTCCCTCTTATTCTTTAGGTTAGCAACGCGCATGTGATAATTCAAGTATCGTATCGTATAGGTTGCGGGGAGTGCTTACCATCAGGCGGGCCGTACGCTTGTTTGCCAACCGTCATGATAAACAAGAAAAATCATCTTCCAGCCGAATTCTTGAATTAACTGAAAGTTAACATACCAAAGCAAGCTATACTAATCATAATTTTAAAAAATACTAAACTGTACAAAAAGCATTATACAGAAATATTAAAGTGGAGCCGCGGGATACACTATTATTATATAATATATAATATATGAGAATGCTCTGTTGTATAATGAGCTCCAAAAAAATAAAAAATTACACAAAAATTATTTATTTATTTGCAATGCTTATATTTCATCCTTCCTAAAGAAATACAGCGTTATTTTTTCACATATTTTGCTTGTAAAGTTTTCCCTGAACTATATTTTTGCAGAAACTGTCAATAGCAGTCGCTTATAAGACTCGAAGTTTCGAGTTTCAAAGCAAAATATCGTGTAAAATATTCATAGGCGATAAATAGAGAAAATTTACTTGGTAGTTGAGAACCCCAACCGCCATAACTTAACCCAAGTTAGTTGTCATTGAAGTGGTTTCGTATTAGATTCGGAATTACAAATCAAGATACTAATATATGAAATAATGAAATTATACAAACGAATCTACGTTTGATATTCCCTAGTGGTAAATTGTCGCTTTAGTTCATTTGCGTTAACCGTTTTGGGGTTGTAGGTAGTCCGCTACCCGCTCGGGCCGATTTTTGTCAAAGTGTCTGTTTCGGTCTGAGCGTTTGTCCGTGTTGGTTTCCCAACCGTGCGCCGGCAAGCACGTTAAGCTATCGGTCCCGGTTGTTATCACATAACATCTGATAATAATCATTAACTCTTGATAAGTAATTTGCGCTTATCCGATGAGTTATTGGTTCGCCCTTAAGGTTGCGGAGGTCAGATGGCAATCGCTCTGTGTAAAAACTAGTAATCTGTCAAATCTGGATAAGAGTAATAAGCAAACCCTGGGTAAAAATTTGTATAATCCCAAGAATAATGCTAGAAAGAAGAAGATATGAAGTAATGCAATTACACAAATTAATCTACGTTTGATATTCTGTTGTGGTAAATGGTAGCTTTAGTTCATTTGCGTTAAGATACATTCATTAATTCCGTGGGTTATTTCATATACATTTCGAGGCTTTTGAAATTTAAATAATTATTACGAATTTAAAATAGCAACGTCAAAATTTACATATAGTATTGATAATCAAAATTATTTGCATTTTAATAACTTTGCATTCAATTGGGAGTATCACATTTATAAATCACTCTTAATTAAAAATATTATTGAAAAAATAATGCTTCGGTCTTAAATCTTTTCTATAATATTTGATGTTAAAGATTTCCAAGTTTGAGAGTTACTTCTTCTCCCGTACATTATTCCCGATGTGTTATATTTTCCCAGATTTGACATGTTACTAGTTTTTACACAGAGTGATTGCCATGTCAATTCCGCAACCATTACAGCTAACCAATAACTCATTAGATAAGAGCAAATTACCTATCAAAAGTTAACGATTATTATCAGATGATATGTCATAACATACGAGCGGGAGCCCGCTTCGAGCGAGAATTGAACCCGCGACCGTCGTGGCTAAAAGCAGGCTCTCTACTAACATGCTCCAACGGTCGGCAAGTTGGAAAATACTCTGAACACTTAATAGTATTGCCGACTGCCCAACGACGACACAACTTTAGTAATCGTACTAGTAGTAGAGGCTGGCTGATGACATCATGCATTACGGAATGTCAACATCAAGTACTATTCATACTGTAGTCTTTCGATCCATAATGTGAGCCTCAGGTGCCCAAATTATTCGTTTGTACTCATTCCCACTGATTCACTTTTTTTTTTATTTCATAACGGTTGCCAAACATGCATGTTACGGCTACATATAAATGCGCGCGATAATTGAAGTATCAAATGCGCATTGCCAACCCAAGGGACAGGAGGGAAGGGATGAGAAGGGTCAAAGAAAGGGAACATGGGGGGTGGGAGATTAGGGCTCCGGAGGAAGGGATGACAAGGGTCAAAGAAAGAGAACATAGTGGGTGGGAGATTAGGGCTCCGGGGGAAGGGATGAGAAGGGACAAAGAAAGGTAACATGGGGGGTGGGAGATTAGGGCTCCGGGGGAAGGGATGAGAGGGGACAAAGAAAGGGAACATGGGGGTGGGAGATTAGGGCTCCGGGGGAAGAGATGAGAAGGGACAAAGAAAGGGAACATAGGGGGTGGCAGATTGGGGCTCCGGGGGAAGGGATGAGAAGGGACAAAGAAAGGGAACATAGGGGTGGGAGATTAGGGCTCTGGGGAAGGGATAGGAAGGGACAAATAAAGGGAACATAGGGGTGGGAGATTGGGGCTCCGGGGGAAGGGATGAGAAGGGACAAAGAAAGGGAACATAGGGGTGGGAGATTAGGGCTCCGGGGAAGGGATAGGAAGGGACAAATAAAGGGAACATAGGGGTGGGAGATTGGGGCTCAGGGGAAGGGATGAGAAGGGACAAAGAAAGGGAACATAGGGGATGGGAGATTAGGGCTCCGGGGGAAGGGATGAGAAGGGACAAAGAAAGGGAACATAGGGGGTGGGGGATTAGGGCTCCGGGGGAAGGGATGAGAAGGGACAAAGAAAGGGCACATAGGGGGTGGGAGATTAGGGCTCCGGGGGAAGGGATGAGAAGGGACAAAGAAAGGGAACATAGGGGGTGGGAGATTAGGGCTCCGGCATTATCACTCATCACACTAAACGCAATGGTACTGTTACCTTTCGCCGATTTTCTATGGGTGAATAGTACTCTCCGGCCCATTTGGGCTGGGAGTATGTACTAGTATTCATAAATAAATTGGCCCATATTTTCTTATCGTATTGCCTCAGGGCCTTGATTTTTATACATTTAATAGGGACTATAAACCTCAGTATCTAGTATAAATTTCAACTTGCTAGGTCTACCCGTTCTTGAGAAAATCGGTGGTGGCACACAAACGGACAGACGGACAAGAAAGTGATCTTATAAGGGTTCCTATTTTTGCCTTTTGAGGTATAGAACACTTAAAAACAATAATCAATTCATTTATAGTGTTAATTATCTGCATACAGTTTTTACAGATCATTCACCTCAATAACGTACACCTTTAACACTTTTTCGTTTTCTAAAATGTTTTAATTATCAAACAGACCTACTAATGGGCAGAAAGCCATTTCAAGTCATTTGAGATTAACAAACAAACATTACAGTAATTAAAATATTCAGTTTAATTACTCTGGTTTCTGCTAGATATTTCTCTTAGGATTTCTAAATGACTCCAACTTTAGTGAATGCCTAGGTCGGAATTTTCCACCTTAGTCTTGTGAATTCAAATATTAACAGGAATAATCCGCTCAAATTCTACAATTTATACAACAAATACAACAAAAAATATAAAAAAGAACTTAGGTACAAGTTAGATACATCAAATTCATAAGCCTTAGACTCAAGCACATCTTCTTATGGAGTGGTTAGTGGCCAACCTAGTGTCAGAGTTGTTCATGTCGCTCGTAGGCCTCTGACTTGACTTTTCGACTATTTTCAAATTGATAACAGCCGGCACCGAATTCTTAGGTGCCCTTTGAAGCTCGGAGACGGTCAGTTGAAATACCACTATGTGATTACCCATCTAGTGACTGACCGCGCCTAAATTTGCTTAACCCACCGATCGTTTACAGTTCAGTAGGTGCACTCGGCTATGAGCGTCACAAGTATAAAGTATAAGCAAAACAGTTTATTCAATATAACCCCTTATACTTTACATTTTTAATTCTAACCTATATGTGATGACACCAATATATATGTAAAGGAAAAAAAACACACAAAAAATCTGTATATTTGACAACAACCTTCTTGATTTTTTCCGAAAAATAGACCCATAACGCGCGCAAAAAGAAATCAGCTAAATTGATAAAGTCCTTAATTTTGTTCAAAAATCATTGTAATACGCTCTATAGTCACGCTCACTCGAGACCATAATATTTCATAAGTACATTTATGCTTTTCAAGTGCGAAGCCCTGAAACATAATGTATTCGAAAGCACGATTGTTGAATTATTAACGAGGCTACAAAAATACGTAGATCTAAAATCCAGCTACACTTAAACAAATAATAGTAACCAACGAAAAAAATATAAGGGTCGTTAAAAAACCACCAAGTGCGTGTCGGACTCGCATATAAAGGTGTTCCATATCACCATAGAAAAAAAACATCAAGTGTTTTGTATTGGGACCCCTTATTTATATTAAATTAATTATTTGCATTTCTAGCGGCCATATAAATAAACAATTTATTTAAGTTTCAACGATTTATAAATTTTTGTTTATTAGATATTTGACGACGTTGTGGCGCAGCGGTAGCGAACCTACCTTAAACGCGGGTCGCGGGTTGGATTCCCCCTCGGAGCATATGTTTGATCATACAAGCATGTTTTCCGGTGTGGGTGTATTTGTCCTTGTCATTGTGTATGTTTCCCACAGAATATATCCTGATGAAGGCTGTTGAGTTTGTAAAAAAAAATATCAAGTCAAGATATCAGTCTTGTATGGGGAACTCTTTTATTTTTAAATTTTATTGTATTACTAGTATTTTTTATTATAGCGGTAAATGAAATACACATTCTGTGAAAATATCAATTCTCTACCTACCACGGTTCGTTAGATACAGCCTGATGACAGACAGCGTAGGCTTAATTCTGTTTACGGAACCCTAAAAATGTACGCGTACAAAATTGATAGTACATAGAATAAGTACATTGTATCTGATATTAATAGCGTCTGCTGTGCAGGAATATACGGATGCGTGATCAAAAGCCATCGCTTTGACTACAGAGACGTGTAAACGTGGTTGAAACGCGCCATGGTATAGAATACATGCACATATGTAGCTTCTACTGATGTATTACTGCGCTTTCAAGACCTCGTGTTATTATGTAACAGACTTGTACTACACTTTATATTGTAATTATGAATGTTTCGAAAAGTCATTATATTTAGGGAGCTGGCGACCATTTTTGCATACATTTCACATTGATTTATGAATTGAAGTTTGAAAGTTGAGTAGTAGTTTTTTTCTTTTTTTGGAATGTGTATTGCTGTTGGCCCTACTGGCCTTGACAGCGTCACCGGGCGGGAGGGCCGAGTATAGAGACTCAGACGTGATAAAGGAGCAGCCCTCACGGGGGCTCAAATTTGATACCGTCCTTAGGGTGCCTCCTGCGAAGCCGGGAGTAGTAGTAGAGCCATACTTCTCCCAGCACAAATAGGCCGGCTCGGCCGGGAAAGTACTACCCTTTCACAGCAATTCAGCGTAAAGGAACGGAATCAGTAGGTACTGTTGCGTTTCCTACAATGAGTGAAAGCACCGGAGGCTCAATCTTAAGGCTGGGCATTTTAGTTACTTACATGTCAACAGTTACAGCCCGCGTGATGCTTACCATCATGATGGTCACCGTAGTTATCATAAAAATGCTTGAAACACCAGTAATAATGAATAAAGGCAATACACTCAACTGCCCCCATTAGGATAGCTATATCCTGTGTCGGGGTCCGGAAACATACACAAAGATTATGAGAAACACATGCCTGCATGGACAATACAAACATCTGTGTGGAGGTGACGACGTGTGAGAAATGTGTCCCAACACGAAGGGAAGGATCTTCCGACCAGGCGGGTGATATTGCCTGGCGGACCGAAGCCCTGGGCCGAAGCCCTACGACTTACGTTGGAAAGTTGTATATATACCTCAAGTGGGTAGGAAACTTTGATAGCGCGATTTAGGATCGTGACGTTCGGTGGTCGTCCATATCGTTGCGTAGTATGCCCTGTAGGTGTCGTTGTAGCTTGATGCGACATTGTGACAATCTTGTCTTTCTATTGCGTTACGTCATGTTGCGTGTAGATGTCGTTACAATCTGCTCCGAGCGGCAATCGAACCCGCGACCTGTGGCACTTAAGGCAAAGGTAGTCAAAAAATAATGAGAGATATTTAAATTTACCACAGCTTCAACTAGTATTAATTATTCAAGTTATTTTTATAAAGAAAAGCCATTACATCTTTCAATAGAAACTATTCAAATTTTCCTTTCTACTCCGTTTCGAGTCGAATCACGTATTTTTTGAAATGAAGAATATTAATTAAGAGATAAGCAACCTTTATTTAATTTTGTTGTATTAATTAACAAAGCTAAATGAAGTTTATTAGAGTCTAAAAACAATATATAAGACTAGTAGCCGTAGACTCGATATGTGAAAAGGACAGGGCCTACCATACCGTCAAAATGTCAAACACTCTACTACGAAATTACTGGGCGAACGAGATTTAAGAACTAATATCTCGAGGTTGGCAACCCGTGAGTGGCACCTACTAATAGTGCTGCAAGCGCTCATAGGCTGCGGCAGCCACTTACCATCAGGTGGGCCGTATGCTTGTTTGCCAACTTCTAACATAAAAAAAAAAAATAAAAAAAAACTCGCTGGTGATCCTTTGTAAATTGTATAATGTATGTTCTTTGACTCCCGACCTTTTTTTTAGGTTACTAAGTTGACATGCATGTATACGGCCATAAGTTAGGCGTTTACGGTAGCCTATGTGAGCTTGCAACACCATTAATGCCACTCACGCGATACCAACCTCGAGATATTGGTTCTTAACCCTTCTGCTCAGAGATTTTGACAATTTCACTATCGTTGACTCGGAGATTTTCACACGGAAAATGGCTACCATCTGTGTCGTACCAGTGTCTAGTAGAACTAGAATTTCTTCAAAAATAATTGTCCATTTCATTTCAAATAAAATTTGTATGCGTTAATAATTTTTTTATTTTATAAAAAATATTTATGCGTGAATATATATTTCGTTTTTATAAGCCTCTAAATCTCATATATTACGTTTCCAAATATGTACAATAAAAAAGTAATATATATAAAAATAAAAATCTTGTAAAAATATACATCCGGGTATATAAAATAGGCGGGGCTACCGAGGTACTTAATAAAAATTGTTTGTTTCTGTAACTTTAGGCATAAATCTTTTTTTAATGTGCCTTCTTAACAGGCTACGAAACTTTTAATTAATTCTCTCGATCCTCGCTCACCGGTTTTTTGTTTTCCGAAATAATTATTCTTATTGCCTTAGCTTTTATAGGCTATTACTTGAGTTTCGAAGAAAAAAAATTCATAAACATTTTTGAGATGATATGAATTATTTATTGGACCAATTTTTTAATCATATTCTTGTTTTTTTAAGTAACTAATTACACAGTGTACTTTCCTTCTAAATAATTGTGAAGACCAACTTAGTATACTGTAGTTCGTTGTAATAACTCTAGTTGCGATATAATAATTATAAATCAAACTGGCCACGCCCTCCCAAACCTGTCCAACTCTACTATTTTCTAAAAACCTCGCTAGTGGTCTAAGATAAGAAGAGATATTCTCTCTCTTTCTCTCTCTCTCTCTCTCTCTCTCTCTCTCTCTCTCTCTCTCTCTCTCTCACACACACACACAACACACACATACACACATTTTCTAAATTTAGCTTCAAATAAGGTATTATTAAGGAACTTTTTCTATACGAAAATATTTAAATATTAAAAAATATTGTTTTCTTGTATATACAATCTGTGGTTTATTATTACTGAATAGGACTAATAGGGAAGTACTATTGAGGACGATAAAATATTATACAATAAGTCTTGTTAAAATGCTTATTTATATTTTTCATTTATAAAAATGAATAATATTAATAAAATTTAACAACAATCAAACACGCTTGCTAATTAGCTCAATTGCGATTATTAAATAGCTTTTAAAATCTCATACTATAACTAATTACTTAACTAGCTAAACCCTGCCGTGCTTGGTTGTGGCCTTACCTGATATAAAATAGTTCCCGTTCACATGGTAACTTTGAGAAACAATATATTTATAAAAATGCAACGACCTGTCAAAAAAGTCAATTCAATTCTTAGTGCCTTTTTACATGTGCCGGTTGCCGGGTATCCGGCGACGACTGTCCGGTAACCCATTTTGCTTACACACGACCCAATTTTGAATCTAGTAGCTCGTACACACGTACACAGTGGTCAATCCGGCGTTCACCCGGCGACCGCTCGTCGAGCAAAATTACGCTGGTACGTGTGAAAGCTGCCATACATGCCCGTACACTTCGCTACCGGATACCCGATGCCGGCTACCCGGCAACCAGAACGTGTGAAAAGGCGCTTAGGTTAATGGCTTTTAGTAGTGCTAGTTGACAATTCTGTCTATATATTGAATACTTTTGAGTTTTGCAATTTCGAACTGGCGTGCATTAAATTTCTATGTATATAGATGATTCCTATAACTAAAGATATGTGACGCTGACATAGCCAGCAGAGCCAACAGCTGTATACATCTATAAAAAACTCAATACCGATGATAAAAATTTATAAGAATAAAAACAACATCGTATTTTAAATCGCAACACAAATCAATGCAATAAAATGAAAATCGAATAGAAGGATTGTGTAACAGTTCACAGTCAAGTTGGATGAGCATCGAAGCCATCACTCCATTTCAAAATGGATGAATGAATGAAATGACAAAAACTGGAAAAAGGAGATAAATGTCTGCGCTGTACGTTTCCAATCTCGTCACCCGTCAAGAGATTTTAATCAAAGTCCTGGATACGAGTTTTAGATATTAAATGTTTAGATTTATATTTGCATCTGTTACAATGTATACGCTTCCTGTAAAAAAAAATCATAGAGTTTTTTCGCAATGTGCCTGTAGAAATTTAAAGATTTGTCTCGATTCCTTCACAGCAAACCTTTACAAATAAAAAATAATGTGCGGTCGGGGGACCTCCGTCAGGAACGAAGTTTCTTACGTCGTTTTTTCAACTCCAAATGTAATTCGAAATCTGTATATTTGAATACGTTATATGATAAAAAGAGACGGACTGACAAAGAGAGAGTATCGCACACGGCTGAGCACCCACTTGCTCGTGTGCTCATTTGCTTGTAGTAAGCTCGATACACACACGCACATACACACAGCATACATCATTTCGTGACGATTTCTACTAGATCGCACTACCAGTAAGCCGCGATAAGGAACTTCTACCCAAAAATAACTTTTAAAATCAGTGAACACGCAAATAAAAAAATACAGTAAAAGATACAAAAAGGAAGGCTCCTTTGAAGACTTAAGTATTTTTATACTTCAATACACAAGATATAGGTATAAATAAGGGTCAACACAAAAAAGATACAATGATCAGGCGTAATCAACACTTGTTCTTTGCAAACTTTTTTTGTAAAATTAATAAGTGGTCCGATTATCAAAAAAATTATATTCAAGTATATATAATATAACAGACGTCATCCTCAGAATAGATTTAATAATTTAGTCACATTGAGAAAGTAGTCCTTTTTTAAATCGGCTAAAAACGGCTACGAGTGGCAGCCGGTTGTTCAAAGCGATTCAGACAACAGGTGCACCAATAAGAACTAACAACCTCTATAGAAATAACTAGCGGTTA
The DNA here is from genome assembly GCA_023373885.1 of Hestina assimilis. Taxonomy (NCBI): domain Eukaryota; kingdom Metazoa; phylum Arthropoda; class Insecta; order Lepidoptera; family Nymphalidae; genus Hestina; species Hestina assimilis. Next base: position 13,798,969 of record CM041750.1, read on the forward strand.
TGTTCTTTTTAGGTCTTTAGCATATATCTCACATGTTCCTTTGGTTTCCTTTTAGCCATTTAATTTTATTTCGTTTAATGTGAAACAGTTATTATAAATGCCTCTATCATTAGTTGAATATTGAATTTGATAATGATATTGAATACATATAATTTTTTCTTAAACATTATGCTCTTTCATTGAAGTCTGTTGTTTATCATGGCGGCTGGCAAATAAATACACGGTCAGCCTGATGTTAAGCAATCACCGCAACCTACGAGCGGAAGGGATGAGAAATAAAAAATTATTGAATATTAAAGTCTTTTAGCAAAAATAGCGATGTACAATCAATTAACACTAGAAACAAAAATAAACTTTGTAATCCTAGCTTTCGTCTGCGTAAAGTCAGTAATTCTTTTAAGGGGCTAGGTATTCGCATTTTCAACAAAATTCCCGATTGCTTATTGGAACTGCCAACAAGCAAGTTCCAAATGTATATAAAAATAAACTTATCAATAAAGCCTATTATTCGTTAGAGGAATATTTTTCCGATAAAAATGCTTGGGACTCTTAATATTGCTGGATCTCATTCAAGAACCAAATTTTATATGAAAGAATACAATTGTAAAAAACATATATTTGAAAAGAGTAACTGTCGAGTTTCTTGTCGGTTCTTCTCGATAGAATCAACCTTCCGAACCGTCGGTAGCGTTTGACTATTCAAAAGTACTTTTTAAAAGTCTACTTGAATAAAAATAATTTTGATTTTGATTTTGATTTTGAAAAAAAGGAAGGGAGCAGAAAAGGAGGAGAAACGGGGAGTGGTATCTCCTCCGGCGCTCTACTCATCGTACGCCGCTGCACGCTCTACTTTACGCCAATTTTCAGTGAGAGGGTAGTAGTCGTGTCGGCCTATTTGTGATGGAAGAAGCATGGCTTACTACTACATAATTATAATTAGACTTTTTTTCAATATATCTCTCATATCTACCTTTATTTTATTAATTAAATGTACTAAAGAATACTTATGATCTCTCATTTCACGATGAATCTCAATTTTTGATTTGATTGAATATCTGAATATTAAAAAAATGCATATAAATAGAATGTAACAATATAGTAACAGATACACTATAGATTTACATAGCCATTAAATGGAAATTTAGTTTTCTTAGTGGATTTATTTGTATCTTATTTCAGCAGTTTCGTTTCGGACGATCAGTCTTTTGTACAAAAAGAGAATTCAGATCCTCATCAACTTTTTAAAACTACAACTTCCAAACTGGCAGGAATCCAATACATTGAGGGTTCGACATTTGAGCAGCCTGTTTCCTTATCTGCTTGAAAGAACAACCTTGCTGGATATCGATTCCCGGGTAAAGGGATGCCAAGCGAAATATAACCTGAAACTTTCGTCTTTTCTTTCAGTATTTTCGTTTAGGGCTTGAGTTTTATTTACTTAAAGTTCCATTAGCGATGATGTCGATACCATTATTCGTTATCCCTTTCTTCATAGAGATTATATTAGACATCTTAAAGGAATAATATCTAAATTATACATGAAAAAGACATATTATGTTTATTTTTAAAGAATTACGTTAATACTTAATCCAAATGATGTCTCTCAATTCTCGTAAAAAGTTTGTTAACACATTTTTTTAAATATTTTTTTGCAATATAAATTGCTATATTAATTACGGTTAAATTTTATCCTTAAATATTGCACTTGTCAATGTGGTTGTACTTCAAAATAAAGAAATTCTCAATTCAGTTTATAGTATTGTTTGTTTGCTACTCCAGAATTATAGATCCCATAGAAATCTTATCAAAATCGTTTCTGTAGGTCACTTTTAAATTCAAAATAAAATCAAAGTATATCATCGAATTCACCGAATTCAAAAATTTGAATAATGAATATTTTCTACGAAAGAAGGCTATGCTAAAAACATCGGATTTTATGTCAAAATATTTTTGTTTTTCACTTTTGTAGTCATTTTTTTATACCTGTATTAGTACTTATACTGTCTTCTTCATGAATGAGCTAAACTGACAAGAGAAGTTCTTCTTTACCTTCGATATTAATGAACGAATGTGGGCCAAGCCCTTTTCCTATTTATGGTCGTATAGGAATGTATTTATATATTAAGTGGTTCCCAACCTTTCATTTTCCATGGATTACTTTGATACAGTTTTGTTTAGCAGGGACCGCCATGTACAACACAATTTTTATTAATGTTTGTTACCTCAGAAATTCGACATTCATGAACCGATTTGGAAAATTATTTTTTTACAATAATTTTGATCAATTCGGAATATACTGGAAGTAGTGATTAAATTCGTCAGTATTATCAGATGACTCTTAAGGTTTTCTTGTATCTGCTTTATTTGCACCATACTTTAAGTCTTTTTTTCACATTTACTTTTAATGTCACGAAATTTTAAATCGTTCGCGGGCCATATTTTACAATAGTGATCCATTAGTGAGTCCGGATTACAGGTTGAGAAACACTGGCTTAATCGAACGGGTAGTTTTAGCTTATGGGGTACAACTAGCAATCTCTATGTCAATCTGGTCTTCAAAACATAATATATTATTACAAACCTGAATTATGTTCCGTACATGAATTAATTCCGACACGGTTAATTATGAATACAATAGACTGTTATCTTTACCTATCAACATGGAATTATGTGTTTATAGACGAAACATAATTATCCTTTGTTTGCAGAAGCCGGAGGGCTCCGTACAACAGAACTTCACATAATACCAAGAGTAGTACAACGAGGAAGAAACGTCACTATGGCGTGCTTATACCAGATTCATCAAAGCGAAATATATTCGGTGAAATGGTTTAGAGGAACTCAAGAATTCTATCGATATTCGCCTTTAGAATCTCCCACAACCAGGGTCATGCCAGTTAATGGTATCAAAGTGGATGTAAGTATTTCAACTTCTATTGAGATATGATTACACAGTAGAGACATGCCCCTTCCAGCACAAATGGGCCAACTCGATTGGGGAAGTGCCACCCTCGCACAAGAAAATCGGCGTAAAGTAACAGTATCAGTAGGTACGGTTGTGTCGCCGCCTTCCATTCTTTATTTTCTTCCATTCTCTGTCTCTTGGGTTGGCAACGCGCATTTGGTTCTTCAGGTATCGAACGCGTTCATAAGTTGCGGTGACTGCTTGCCAAAGGGCTGACCTTTTGTATGCCAACCGTCATGAAATAATAATTAAAAAATTTATATTTTTAGCAAGTTTGTAGTAAAATATCGCAAAGGGTAATCCTATTAGCAATGTTGAAAGAGTTTTTGAATTTTTATTTTACATTTCAATAGAATACATTTTCATTTTTATTTTACGTTTTCTAAATGAACAACTTTTTATTTTTAACGTAAATATTTTTTTTTCAAACATCGTTTTTGTGATTCTGAGAAAATTTATTTTATTTTTTATTACTCCGTTGAACGTACTTCATGATATTGGATATAAAATATTCATATTATACTTTTTGTCTATTTTTTGGATACTTCGTGTAGCTTTAATTTAAGTACATAAAATAATTAGCATAATTATTTTCCAAATCAGACGACCTTTGTGTCACGGTGGTATTGAGCCTGACTTTAGCCTCGACGGTGGCGTATACGATCCCCCTCGGAACAGATGTTTATTATTGATCTTACAAATAGCTATCCACCGTGCCTCGGAGAGTACGTTAAGCTGTTTGTCCCGGTTGCTATCATATAAAATCTGATAATAATTGTTTACTTTTGGAAGATAATTTGCTCTTATCCAATGAGTTGTTGGTTCACTTAGTTCACCTATAGGATTGTGGAAACCAGGCTGCAATAGTTTCATGTGAAAATCTGTCAAATCCAGATTCCGTAGAGTAGTAAGTAGTTATAAGTAGACCCCGGTAATAATTCCAGAAATAATGGTAGGATTCTCCAAATAAACGATAAATTTTGCCTTTTGTTACAGAGGTTAAACTCGAATGAGACGCACGTAGTGCTGATGCGGGTGACGCCAGCTCTCAGCGGTAACTACAGCTGTGAAGTCATACAAAACGCACACACCTTCCCTCATCATACAGCGACAGCGAGACTTGATGTTGTTGGTAAGTATTAACACATCCCGAAAGTTTATACAATAGTTTCAAACTTCACTGGTGGTAGGACTTTTATTAGCAAGAGCTACCTAGAGCTAGGTAGGCTCAACCACAGTGTCAGATGTTCTACCTCAAGCAGTAGTGTATTTGGTACTACTGCATTTCAGTTTGAAGCACACTGTAGCTAGTGAAATTACTTGTTGAAATTGGTGGAAGTTGGCAACGAGTGAGTGATATCTACAAATGGTGTTGCAAGCTCATAAGCTACAACAACCGTTTACCATCAGGTTGATATGCTTGGTTGCTAACTTTATAACATAAAATAATATTTCCAAGAAATGTTAATCAAATCATAAAAATATTAAGCTCCGTTCTCCATTTCAGATGATCTTGCTTAGATTATAAAGTTTTGCCAGTTAAAGAATATATAAAATGGTGCTCTTATTGAAGATGTATTATAATTCTTGCTACAAGTCGTCCAAGATTGTAATTCTAGCATTTCTTTCTAAAGCAATTAAAATTCTATATGAAATATTCTGAATTCGTATGCAAAAATGATATAGCATTCCTTTCTTAAGTTTTTATTGTACTATGCATTGTTTCTATGGAATGACGTAGTCAACAATTCTCTTTACTGATAATTCAGATCCTTTTTATACTGATCTTTATCGTTAGTTATAGTATAATTTCAGTTTTATTTCTGAAATCTATTACATAAAAAATGCTCCTGTTGTGGTGCAGCGGTAGCGAACTTGCCTGAAGCACCATAGGTCCCAGGTCAAATTCCCGCTCTTAGCAGATGTTTGTATTGACCATACAGGCATGTTTTCCGGTCTGGGTGTATTTGTCCTTGTCATTATGAATGTTGTCGGACCCTTGACACAAAATATATCCTGTGAGGCCGTTAAGTGTGTAGCGTTTATTTATTATTGTTATTAAAGAACTACTTAAAATAAGTGACATTTTTAAAGCAATCAGCTTCATTATTGATGAAAGTAGTATATTTCTGTTAATTAACAAATTAATCTACAAATTCGGTAGCCTTTCGCTGCCATTTAAATATTACCAATTTTATTTTCACTTTCATCACGATCGCACTTAAATTTGCTGCGCATTACACTGATGTGGTTAAAACATATAAAAAATCAGAAATTTCAGCATCAGTAAAGTTAATACATGTGTCATTACGAAATGATCCAACGAATGTACTTAAATAATATAATGTATTGGATGTAATCAATTTTATTGTATATTGGATTTCAGTTTTAAAATAACATCAACCATTAATTTTCATACTATAAGCTTTATATGTTTTCGAATGTAACCACAATACGAAATTCATATCGAAAAGATATTCAACGGATTCCATTAAACTTTTACCCGACTATGGCTATGGACTTGCATTATTTATAGTATATTTGAAAAAATAAAAAAAAAAGAATAATTGGTCGTTTAAATAAGCAACCCGCCAACTTCCACCAGTCCAGTGTCAAATATTGTTCCGCAAATTTTATAAAGGATTAGACGTGAGGTCTAATACATTAAAATTGTATTTTTAAATATAGCTAGTATTGAATTGCATTTCATAATAAACATTTTCAGTTTTTTCGTAACGCAGTTCTTCTTCTACGAATAGTTGTGAGATCTCATGTATAATAATAACTGAAAAATTGACGTTTGTAAAACTTTATAAGTACCTATTAATTTTGATGACCTATTAGGGAGTGACAAAATTGAAGAACTTTCACTAGCGGTGGTTCATAAACCATAAGGAACAATCACTGCGTTTATTAGCAATATACCTAGTTTTAGTGAGTTCTTTTGATCACTTAAAATTGCTTGTATACAAAACAAAGTTACGGGGGGTCAAAAGTGTAGTCAGTCGCTTCGAGAAAAGATGTAGGATGGCTCGACTTGGCGGAGGCACTGCCGTTTCTTCTAATATAATACAATTAAATATGTAGATCTATTTCGTCTCAGTAATAATGAATAGTAAGATAAAATGTACAACATTTTAAATTATTTATTAACTTTCGAAATTATGAGATTAGTTTTAAACTATAACAATGATGTCTAGTCGAAATTATTAAATAGTTATAAAACAATATTCGTAATGGAAAAAGTTCACCTGAACTTTGGAATCTGAAATTGTGAATTCACGGGCCTATTTACATTAAAATAATTGCTATATCTTTAATGTATTTTCTTATTTAACAAACGAAACAAGGTCTTAGAGTCTACTTGGAGAAAATCGCTTGGATGTATGTGTGTTTGTCGCTTGTATATCCTCGAGGATAGCTGCCGGACCGTTGATCGAAGTCTTGTGAACTTGAATGCAGAAATAGAAAGTTCCAGTTCTTATAGTTATAGTTCGGGTTCAATTCCGATTATTGGAACTGCCAATAAGCAAGTTCCAAATGTACATAAAAATAAACTTATCAATAAAGCCTATTATTCTTTAGAGGAATATTTTTCCGATAGGAATGCTTGGGGCTCTTAATGTTGCTGGATCTCCTTCAAGAATCAAATTTTATATGAAAGAATACAATTGTAAAAAACATACATTTGAAAAGAGTAACTGTCGAGTTTCTTGTCGGTTCTTCTCGATAGAATCAACCTTCCGAACCGTCGGTAGCGTTTGACTATTCAAAAGTACTTTTAAAAGTCTACTTGAATAATAATAATTTTGATTTTGATTTTGATTCCAGCTTAGAGCATATGTTTGCACTGACCACATAGGCATGTGATCTGGTCTGGCTGGGTTTGTCATTGTCTTTGTGTATGTTTCCCAGTTATTCTAATGGGGGCCGTTGAGTGTGTAGAGTTTATTTATTTACTCCCCTAATCATCATCATCATCAGATAGCATGCACACATGATTATGTTGGTATTGAATTTCAGACCACTAAAACCAAATTTAAGAGGAAACAATATATCTGTCAATCCACACATCTCTATAATAAACTAAACAACAGGTTAGACATTTATCCTCACACTATTCTTACACACATATGTTTAACACACACATACATCAACATCACACACACACTCACACATACACACACGCATATGTATAATTTTATCTTAATAACTAGATATCTTCAATTTTGTATAGAAGGTTTGTTTTGTTTTTCACCATTGTAAACTCTGTTATAGTCTCCGGTGGAAGAGCGGGGCACCCAGTAATACGGGTCTTACCTAGTACAGGGGTCCTTGCAACAAGTTTGTAATTACTTTGTTACCAATAAAAGGATTTTTATTATTTTTTTTTTATAATATAGATTATGGTCTGTGATTCCCAGTAAAAAGTTCTTACTTTTCACCATACCGATTCCAGATAAAAATAGAATCCTGAAACCCTACTTTGTATAACTATCAATTTATTTTAGACCAGTTTTTATAACATGAAGAATATTAAAATTTTATCAAGTCAATTATTCGTTTTCAACCACTTTACTGATTGAACTTTATTGACCAAAGTAAAACCAGTTGAAAGGTTTGTTTGAATTACATTATGAATTTAATTTTGTTTCACATTAAATTCAATATCCCAAACTATGTACATGAACGCAAACGAGATCACCATGTCATGCCTAATATATTTGTGTATATACCTAACGTCTATTGGAAGTTTCGTACGGTTTGTATTTATGGCTTTGTTTTGCGTACGAAGCCAATAAGTTTGCGAATAAGTGCTCAGTTTCAGCCAGATAAAGGCACTAACCGTCGGTACATGCGATTTTGGCCTTTATCGTCACAGTAATGACATTTTTACGAGACTTTGATTCAGATAAGAGTATCGTTCGTAATCATCATGTGTTGTGTAAGGAAATTCAAAATCCGTTGTCATTTTTCAAAGTAGATTATTGTTAATCTTTTCGTAGATTTAGCATTTGCTTCAATAAGTAAATCTTTATCATCATTTAGTAGTAGTTTTTAGCATGAATTAGCTGACTCCACTGGTAACGTATTAACACCGTGAAACTTTGTTTTTTGAGTTTGAGTGGTCCAAAACTTAAGGCCTTCTGTCTCTTTTCTGTTCGCCTTCTCAAAAGACATAATGATGCCTCTGAAATTTCTGGTGAACTAAGTCTAACTATGGTAACTGTATACAATTCCTATTATCGTTTGCCACCATTCTCAATTGATTTTAATATTCATGCACTTATTGTATGAGGCGGAACAAAATAAAATATGAACATATCTATGAAACCAACAACCAATTGGAATGAAGTAGTGGATAGAAATGGATGCTACCTGCTTCAATAATAATAATAATAATAATTTAAACATTAGTATTTCATGAAATAATCCAGTAAGAAAAGGTTCTTACGGGACACTACAAATGCTAACTTTTATCACAAGATGGCTTAAGAATTCTTGTGACAACCTAAAATCATTAACATAACGCTAACAGATACTACGGAAACATTGCTTCCATTTACAACTCAAAGTGAATCTACCTTTTCTCTTCCCAAAGAAATATCACCTAATGAATTCCATTAAAAATACAGGCTGCCCTGTAATGTTGGCGCTATCGGTAATTTCCGCTACCCTGAAAATACCTACAATTCTTATTACAACGGTGGTAAAGATGATAATTGCTTGATATTTCTACCATCTGTGATCTTTAACACTACAAGCAGGTTTGGGGCGTTGAGGGACATTACTCTTTGCATTTCATTTAACTTTGCGATAAAACGAATTTTTATTGCTATTTCTTTTTCTCTTTGGTAATATTCGGTTTTAAATGTGCTTTGTGGAAATTGCCTTTATATTCTTTTTTTTGTTGTGGTTTCACGATGTAATTTTAGGGATCCCTTTGGTGAATCGAAAATGCTCTAGGTATTAATTTTACACAGCAAATTCTGTATGAAATGTATATTTATCTGAAAAAAAGCTAATGGTTTTGTAATTTAGCGTTTTAAAAGTATTACATATTTATCGCTCATCAATAAAAAATTTGAACACTAAACTTAAGAAAAGCCACAGACAGATATATTATAAATCTACTTTTATTAAAATAAATAAATAAATAAACGCTGCACACTAAACGGCCCCCATTAGGATAGTTATATCCTGTGTCGGGGTCCGGAAACATACACAATGACATGAACAAATACACCCAGACCGGAAAATATGCTTGCATGGTCAATACAAACATATTATGCTCCGAGCGGGAATTTAACCTCTCACATTTTTACTCTTGACCCTTAACGTCGGCATCCTTTTAATCCAATGTCGTATTTAATTAATACACTGACTTATGGAAAAGTTTATAAGTGGTGTAACCTTTAAAAATAAATTTCTATATTGTATAAGGGAGCATAAACTCAACTAGTATCATAAATTATATTATGACCATTTCGTTTAAAGTTAGGCTAACTAGAAGTTTTACAATTTACTTGAATTTTTACAAATTCATTCCACTTAAAAGATCCTTCTTCTTGAAGAACACTCACTAGCTATTGTATTAAGTAGTGTTGCTTGCACTCGACGTTTCGGGCATGGTTCAGGGCTGTCACTGCTTTAACAATTTCTTTTTCGTCCACATATCCGTTAGTTTAAATATTTTTGTTCGATCGTATTATAACAGTAGTGAATTTAATTAGAAGACCTTTTTGGGTCATTCGTGAATCGGACTCCTTATACAGGACATGGAACATTTTTTGTCTCACCAGGTGTGCTTGTATATGGGTTTACTGATGGACTTCCGAAGCAAGATATATGTATCATAATTGAGGCTCTTGAATGTGTAGCACTTATTTATTATCTGAATATATTAATAACTTACGCTGCTAATTTAAAGTGTGCTGAACTTTAACATTTCAGCTTTTTCATATAATGACCTTAGAAGTTGTATAATTTTAAATGTAGCTATTACTTTTGTACAGAAGTGATAATAAGCACTCGCTTTGATTTGTCCCAAAATTTTGAAAGGACATTGTTTTGGAAAATATACAGATACATTTATTATTTATAAAGTTTGTGAATCCTTGCGTTCGCTTCTGTCTGCATTACGTTGTTAGCATAAAGGGGGCTAACAAAGAGGACCTTGTCCTAAATAACTTCTTACTTGAACAAATTTATGCGCTACGTTGAGATGCTTTTAGTTAAGTTTAGACGATCTTGTGGGATTGAGGTTACACATTTTTCTACAATTTGAAGCGTATTGCTAAGAACATTTGGAACGTTTTTCTTACATACGATAACATTCCGTAGCTATATCTCTAAAGTTTTTCGTGTGTGAATTTTTAAAGTTTCTTTATTAAGTATTGGCAATACTTTTTTAAGTAGACACTTTAATTTTTAATTTACTTTATATGAGCGAAATCGCAAGTTTTTAGTTAGAAGTCTGTTCTACCGTTGAGCTATGAAAATACATTTTAATTAAATTTTGAAGATAGATAATATTCTATGCCACGAAAATGGGTTTTTTTAGAATGTGATTTAGTATAGTCAGTTAAAAATATATTTATTAATGACACGATGATGCCTAAAAATTCTAATGATAACAATGATACTTTAAATATGAAAAAAAAATTACATATGCCACAATGTAATAACTTATCCTATTAACTAACCGAGAAATATGATATTCGGACTTTCTACACAATTTAAGAATTCCAAAATTCTAAAAGTTTGTATGACATAATTATTTCTAATTATTATACTTTCCATCAGGTATCGGAGGTCTCAGAGCAATAGAACTGAGGATATCTCCGCCGGTAGTGCAGCGAGGGTCGGATGTGACATTGGCCTGCCTTTACGAGCTGACTGACGCGCCATTGTACTCGGTCAAGTGGTACAGGGGGCGACACGAGTTCTACAGATACTCGCCCACTGAGGTACCGGCAACGAAGATATTTCCATTCGCTGGGATCAATGTTGACGTACGTATTCTTGTTTATCGTTTTCACTGTTTTTTCTTATTCATTAATATTAATTTTGGAGATTCTAATACTTATATTAATGGACGCAAATAAACAATACCATGTCAACCCACACGAATGATATTTCGAGAAAAACGCGTTTGAAAATTTTTAACAACTTGCTTTATATGAATATTTTTTATGTATTGGTCAAGTTTTTGGCAATTTCAGATTTATGTAAGGTATTTTACTTATTTTCATAGAAAATAAGTATACAAACTGCATATTTCGCGTATAATATAACCTAAAACGTTTAAAAATACATAAATTGCATGATTGAAAAAATGGCATTTTTAGAATTTTTAAAGCTTAAAACCCTACAAATATTAAAGAAAAATGTTCTGCAGCCATTTACCAACACTTCTGCATATATAACTCAGTTTTTTCAATTTTGTGGGTTGACATGGTATTGCTTATTTGCGTCCATTTAAAGTAGGAAACTTTATCTAATCTGGTTTTAGTAATATAAAGAAAACTTTTGTTTACAAATGTCACGATGATATTATTTTAATGTACTATATTTATCTTTATATAAATCTGGATATCGGAAATAAATTTCGTATATTCAGGTTTAAACCTTGATTAAGAATTATCATTAAAAAGATCTTTAAGATCAAGATTACAATACAGTCATTTTTTAGAGAACATGAACTAAATTTATAATTCAAATCAATTAATTTAAAAGCCTTTTGTAAAGCTTACCCTATACTCTTGATAATTATATTGAGAGAACTCTGTTAAATGACTGAAAATAATTTATGTTATCATTCAATTTTAAAGTAACTTAACATAATCTTAGCTGGCAGTTAGTTGAGTGGATAAGAGAGAAATTTTCCAAGTTGTTGATTAAATTAAAATTTGACCGTTCTGATTTTTTTATAAAAAGTAGGGCAGATGACTCTAATTCACCTGATGGTAAGTGGAAATAAAGTCCAAACGCGAAGGCGGCTAACAGAGTTGCGGAATGCAACCGTGTTAGCCACCCTTGCCCTGCCTACCCGCAAGATGCCTCTTCACGCCTCGTTTGGAGGAGCCCAGATTGTAAGAAGGAGGGAACACGTGAGCCGGCAATGAGTTCCACTTTTTGGAAGTACGACAAAGAAAATAATTGGCAAACTTCTTTCTTTGATGCAGGAATTTATTTTAATCGCTGCTCGTCGCGAATCCGTTTCCCGCTCGAGTAGCGAACCTGCCTTTACCGCCACAGGTCGATTTGATTCCCGCTCGGAGCATGTTTGTATTGACCATACAGTCATGTTTTGCGGTCTTGGTGTACTTGTCCTTGTTATTGTATATGTTTTGGAAAAACAGGATATAACTATCTTTATGGGGGCCGTTGAGTGTGTAGCGTTTATTATTAGCGTTTATATGTCGCTGTACTTCGTCCTAGCATTATTCCCGGTATTTTATTTACCCAGGATCTGCTTATTACTCTTTTTCGGATTTGACAGGTTACTTGTTTTTACACTGAGCGATTGCCACCTGACCTCCACAACCCTAAGGGTATACAATTAAATAAAAGTAAGTTTTGGGAAAACCCACAAGGACAAATTTTTTATTTTATTTTTTTATTTATTTATTTAAAATCAGGCGACAGGGCCCATACATATATACCTTACAGACTAACATACATATTAAATATTATAAAACACCTAAATCTAACACCACATAACACTGGAAATCTTTTTATTCACTTAAGAGTTTTTGGTTTACTTTCCCTATATCTACGGTAAACTACTCCTTGTGGCCAAAAATCAGGGCTGAGGAAGACGTCCTTATACTTCGCGACAATCTGGAGGAGATACGATTTGAAGTTCGTGTCACGACTCGACTCCAGTCGCTGCAATTTCAGCACCGCCGTTCCATCAGCACCTATTTTCTCGCGGCTTTTCGTGCGGATATATTCTAATATCTTCTCTCCCGATGTTGTTTGGTCCACTCGGGAGAGGTAAAGAAGCATGGTGGGTGCTGCAGCTTGAAAGCCTTCGACTGCAGGTGCTGTACCACGCTTATTGCGGTTGCGATGACGACATCTTCTCTTTTTATTTTGAACCAAGATAAAGCCCTCCTTGTCCGCTTTACCGTTGATCGGTCTCTGTCGTTCTTTCTCAACATACCCTGATGTTCTAGTAAGGGGTGGCTGAGTTCTCATATTCTTTTTGCGGGATACACTCGCATAACTTTTCTCCTGCGGCTGAGATGTTATTATTTTTTTTTTTGCGTGATCAGAGCGAAACAAATATTTATAACAACCATCTGCCCGAGCGGGAATCGAACCCGCAACCGTCGAGACTAAAGGCAGAATCGCTTACCAGAACGCGTCAACGTCAATTAATAATTAAAATGCTAGTTTAATACGGAGATGTAATTTTTTTTTTATAAATAGCGCAAAAAAAACTCATTCATAAAGCTATGTATACACAAAACGTATATTTTCATATTTTCTTTGATACATACAGCCGCAAGGTAAGTCAATCCTCGCGGGAACTAACATTTAGGTTGCGTACAATTTATCTTATACTTTTGTGAAAGATGTCAAGTTGGTATCACTGAATACTCTAAAAGGGTTGGAAGAGCCCTTACGTGAGTCAAGTCCCTAAATCTGTTGCTCCGTTTATCTTTTGTAATAAGTGCCTTCAAGATTCTTCAATACAATTCAACTCTTATTGGGCTAATCTGTACACTGTATTATCTTAACAATTTTCTCAGAAATATGATAGCTTTGTTACGTTGCTAGGTTATTCCTGTAGTATTTTTATGATATTATCAATCTTGCAAAAACATTGTACATATAGCACTAGCTATTGCCCGTGGTGTCTCGCGAAAACCCATCGGATCGGCCTTGTAGCCTAATATAATAAATGCGAATATATGTATTTGGAGGTAGGTTAGTTTATAATATCCATATTATAATGTTACTTTGGATTAGTAGGAGAGCCTTGCTTTTCCAGAATAAATGGTCATCGCAATTGTACTCCCCGTGCGACATCTCTATCAGAAGTGCATACGTAGCAGTACTTATACCTTTTATTTGGTTCAATGCGACGGAATGGTGGAGACCCAACCTCATCTCCATTCTGTCCTTTTATATTTCTGCTTCCCTTTGTTTTGTCTTATCACTATGATAAGTGACATCTCCGTCGTGGCGTTGTGGGTAGCGTGTCTGCCTTAAGTATCGACGGTTGCGGGTTCGATTCCCGCTCGAGCAGATGTTTGTTAAAATTTCTGTCTCGGTCTGGGCGTTTGTCTGTGGGTCTCCCCACCGTGCCTCGGAGAGCACGTTAAGCTGTCGGTCCCGGTTGTTATCACATAACATCTGATAATAATCGTTAACTCTTGATAAGTAAATTGCTCTTATCCAATGAGTTACTGGTTCGCCCTTAGGGTTGCGGAGGTCAGATGGCAATCGCTCTGTGTAAAAACTAGTAACCCGTCAAATCCGGATAAGAGCAATAAGCAGACCCTGGGTAAAATTAAATACCGGGAATAATGCTAGGATGAAGAAGAAGACTAAGTGACAATTTCTCTTTTTTTTTTCATCGTAAGAAATACATGAACAAACATACATTTTTTACATAACAAATTTTGCATCAAAATATTTGATAACACGTCATTTACAGATTATGTGAAAATTGCCACCTAAACTTGTTTTAATAATCTCAAGATCTTTAACATAATACGGTGTATTTTTTGAGAAAGTTGAGTGTGAAAAGTTAAAAATGTTTAATTTAAGAGTATTATACCTTTTCATTTTCGTTTATTCAGTTTCGTTGAAACGTATAATGAAATTGGTGTTGTCCGGAACAGATGCAGGTAGCCATTTATCATTTGCGGTATTGTTAACAACATTTACCTACATTTCTCTTTGAAATAATTAAATTCTTAGTTATACTCCTCAGGTTGGTTTAAGGTATAAGAAATATTACAGCGTTTTCAAATTAAATAAATAAAATATCGTCACTACATAGTATAAAACAAAGTCGCTTTCTCTGTCCCTATGTATGCTTAAATCTTTAAAACTACGCAACGAATTTTGATGCGGTTATTTTAATAGATAGACGACGACGTTGTAGCGCAGCGGTAGCGAACCTGCCTTAAACGCCACAGGTCGCGGGTTCGATTCCCGCTCGGAGCATAATATGTTTGTATTGACCATGCAAGCATATTTTCCGGTCTGGGTGTATTTGTCCTTGTCATTGTGAATGTTTCCGGACCCCGACACAGGATATTAGTATCCTAATGCGGTCCGTTTTGTGTGTAGCGTTTATTATTATTATTATAGATAGAGTGATTGAAGAGGAAGGTTTATATGTATAATAACATCCATTAAATTGTGGAGAAATACTGTTATTTTTGAGGCTTATAATGTGATGTCGTAAATAATTACATTTAACGCGTGAACAAATCAAAACTAGTGGATCGATTTTAATCATTTTTTCAGTAAATGACATATTTTATACCAGTGCGAAGACGGAGCGGGTCGCTAGTTATATACATATTAATGTTAAGTGAAGTGACAGACTCAGTTCTGAGTCATAAAGTTGGAACACTATTTATAAGTGAAATGAAAAGATAATATCTTCTTCCTAGCATTGCTCCCAGTTTTGCTTATACCCTTTGTTCTGGTTTGACGGGTTCCTAGTTTTTACACACGAGTTCCATATATCTAAGTTGTTTTTTTTAAATATCTTTAAAAAAACTCGTTTTTATATGTCGCATACCAGAAGTGAGGTTATTTAAAATAAATATGGAGAATCGCTGAACCTATGTAAGTCATCGGTTCTGCTATGCTTTTCAGCACAATAATAGCAATACGCTGCGTATCACATTTTGATTTTAATTATTATGAGATTAAGTAAGGTAATTTGATACTAAATTCACACATATTTAAACAAGATAATTTTAGAAATGAAAAGCAAGTAAAATAATATTACAATTTTTAATAAAAGTGCCATACAGACTACTTATATTATGATTCAGTTATTTGTTACACAATATCAAATCGTCGTCAGGGGAACGGTTACCTAAAGCTATCTTTGCTTACCTGTAGCAAATTTCTGTCCATGAATCAGCAAAAGCAAATTATATTATTTCATTCACTATAAGTATTACATTGAAGCGCTACTTGTATTTATAAATTTGTATATAGAAAACTTCGGACCCCTATTTTAGAATCCGCACGTAGTAATATGAAAATGAAGAGCAGATTGTTAAAATGATGTACTTCTATTTTATTAATACAATAAATAAAATTAAATCAAACATTAACTGTTTATATACAAACTATCAATGTCTAACACATGTCAGTCATTTGATTCAATTTAATAAATCATTTGCTGCTACAACAACACGTAGCTATCTCTGCTACTGTTTTTTGTTCGTTAAACTTCAAGTGAATTAATTATAATGCGCAAGGTTATAATGTATGTTGCACTATACGATGCAATGGCGTGCGAAGTTTCATGGATAAAACCACTTAACCGATTTTGATGAAATTTGATACTGAGATACACCTCACTTACTATGTTTGTCTAGGCAAAAACGCTTAAATGCGATGAAATAAGCGGTGAAAGTTTGTATCGGGAATTTAAAATTTATATATTGCATTGAAGGTGTCATTAAAAATTGTTATTCACGCTGAAGCCGCAGACATAAGCTAGTGCATAAACTGAATACTTATAGGTACTAATCATAAATCAGATTTTGGAAACAGCAAAGCGAAGAGAAGACTCCAACATGTTAATAATAAAACTACTATTACAGAACGAGCTATATAGATGCTTTATATAGATTTTATATATACATAGCGCTACCTCTCTTCTCTTAGAACGTTCTCCAAGATACACAAAGAAGCCGTCGCTTCGACGCGCCCGAACAATATTCTGTAATAGAGCGTAATTGTTTTGTTAAGGCTCCTTTGTTGCACTGACATTTTAGATTAAACAATTAATCGAAATTCCATTCCAGATATGATACACTTAATTTTATTCAAGCCCTCTGTCAAGATTCAAAGCTGTTTAAACATTGTATATATGCAAATCATTGGGTAGAAATTGGGTCGGGAACATATATGACGTGAAGTGTATTATATGGAGTTAGACATATACGCTAAAATGCCTGAGTGGATAGAGAATGAAAGCTGTCTTAAGATCGTGTTTCGAATCTAGGGCAAGCACTTCTGAGTTATCAATTCGATTCTTGCTGGCACTCCAAGTCTTTTTTATTTCATGATGGCAAACAAGCATACGGTCCAGCTGACGATACGAACGCGCGCTGTTTTTGAAGTATCACATGCGCGTTGCAAGCCCAAGAGATAGGAGGGAAGTAAGAAGAAGGAAGAAAAGGAAGTAGGAGGAGTGGGAGCTTTGGCCTCCGGTGCTCTCACTCACCGCACGAAACGCAACGGTAGTCTATTACTTTAAGTCGATTTTCTGTGAGAGGGTAGTACTCCCCGGACGAGCCAGTCCATTTGTGCTCGAAGAAGCATGGCTCTTCTGCTATTAGCGTGTTCTCTGTGGCACGGTGGGGAGACCGACAAGGACAGACGCTCAGACCGAAACAGATATTTTTTAAGATCAATCTGCCCCGAGTGGGAATCGAACTCGCAACCAACACGCCACTATGGTGTCACTAATACACTAATCGGCATGTCATCGCTTACTAAGTTGATCCCTTTATATGTATAATATCCAGAATAACTCTACACATGCATGAATATTATATAAGTTTATGTACATACAGGTAAATTTGGTCAACGCTTGGACTAGGTTAGGAAGTCTCATAAATCGCAGATGTGCTCGCAAGCTCGGGAGTCTAATGACTGACGCTGTGTTATCTTATTTCTATGCTTCTACATAATTATATATTTAAAGACGTCGGGATGTGACGACCCCATCGCCCGCTGTTGGGATAACCTCTGTCACAGCAGAGATTATTCCACCAGTGCAATCAGTCATTCTGGTGGTAGGTCTTTTGTTGCAAGAGGCTGGCTAGGTAGGTACCACCGCAGTGTCCAATATTCTGCCGCCAAATAGTAGTGTTTAGGCATTACTGTGTTTCGGTTTGAAGGGCATTGTACGCTAGTGAAATTACTGGGCGAACGAGATTTAAGAACTAATATCTCGAGGTTGGCAACGCGTGATTGGCACCTACTAATGGTGCTGCAAACGCTCATAGGCTGCGGCAGCCACTTACCATCAGGTGGGTCGTATGCTTGTTTGCCAACTTCTAACATAAAAAAAAAATGATATTTATATAGATTTCATCAATGCATCTGCAATTATTTTTACCTTTTAAGTAACAGTTTTCTTTATTTTCGCATTCGCAATTATGACTAACAGTAGTGATTTGGCTTCTGGTACTTATAGTAGCATTTATTTAATGTACGACAGTACGGATACTACGACTCCATGTTGATATCCTGTGACAAGAAACTTGCGTTTGCTGATGATAAAGCCCGCTAGGTTAGCTACAACCGTACATTTCGAGGTCAGCCAGCGTAAGTTGTATCCTAAAAGGTCGGCAACGCACCACCGTTCCCTCTGGTGTTCATGGGCGATAATTGCTTAACATCAGAGTCTCCTGCCTGTTGCCTCGCACTGACATAAAAAACTGCTTTCTTGTGAATTCGACTTTTTCATATCGGAAATCAAACAATCAATCTTTTACAATTTATTTCTTTGCTTTAATAAAAATCCCAAAATTGTAAAATTAAAATATAAAAAGATTATGAAATATGAAATTGGAATTAATCTAAAATAATCCAACGACTTAATTCATAATTCTAATCCAATTACGTTCCAATTAAAAGAACCGTCAACTCGGCATCAAAAAAACAGTCCAATAAAAATTGCGTACATTTTTCCTCATTAACGTAATGGTGGTGATTTTTTATGGCTGAGCATTTGAGTAAAGCGTCTAACATAGTTCAAACATTTTCAGAACAATTATGAAGAAACTCGCGTGCACACCACAAGAGAGATATCTCAAAGGAGTTTTATAACACCAAGATCATCTTTGCGTGTTCTCAAACGACTGAGTATTTTCGCAGGAAAAAATTCTACATTTCCCCGTCTTTTGTTTGGCAGATGTTCATAAATTCAACCCTTACCACTTCTTATTGACACCGTTGTGGCGTTGTGGGTAGCGAGTCTGCCTTTTAGTCTCGACGGTTGCGGGTTCGATTCCTGCTCGGGCAGATGTTTGTTAAAATTTCTATCTCGGTCTGGGCGTTTGTCTGTGGGTCTCCCCACTGTGCCTCGGAGAGCACGTTAAGCTGTCGGTCCCGGTTGTTATCAATAACATCTGATAATAATCGTTAATTCTTGATAAGTAAATTGCTCTTATCAAATGAGTTACTGGCTCGCCCTTAGGGTTGCGAAGGTCACATGGCAATCGCTCCGTGTAAAAACTAGTAACCTGTCTAATCCGGATAAGAGTAATAAGCAGACCCTGGGTACATAAAAATACCGGGAATAATGCTTAGATTTCCCAGTTACCAGTTCTTATTTCAACTATAATAACCTCATGGGTCATTTTATTTCTTTATGTTATTACCAGTTGAAGCGGGTTAACGTGAAATAACATAAGACTTTCTTTTATTTCACATTAATGAACTAAAAGTAGTTTTGGTTATTCCTTTTGAAATATCTTTTTATAATCACAAAGTAAAAACTATGTGAATGTTTTGTAGAGCCTTTCGGCTTTTAGCATGAATGGGCAAGCTTAAATGTTCAAAGTACAAAAAACTTCCTTTCATATTATATAATGTTAGGAAACTAAAAATTGCTTACACAAAATAATATAATTGTTAATAATTAATACTTATATTACAATAAAAATAACAGATATGAAATCACGACGACGAAGATATATGACGACGTTGTGGCGCAGCGACAGCGAACCTGCCTAAAACGCCACAGGTCGCGGGTTCGATTCCCGCTCGGAGCATAATATGTTTGTATTGACCATGCAAGCATATTTTCCGGTCTGGGTGTATTTGTCCATGTCATTGTGAATGTTTCCGGACCCCGACACAGGATATTACTATCCTAATGGGGTCCGTTGAGTGTGCAGCGTTTATTTATTTATTATTTATTTACTCACAATGAACGCGTATCTCTGATGATCATCGACACAATGTCCGTTCTTTGTACTATTTTGATCAATTTTATTTCATTTTAGTTATAGTCGAAGTACTTATTTTCCAAATTTATTTACAACCAATATTACAACATATTTACAATTCAATACTAATAATATTTGGACGCAAAAAAGCAATACCATGTCAACCCACACGAATGTTATTTCGAGAAAAACGCGTTTGAAAATTTTGAACAACTTTCTTTATATGATTTTTTTATGTATTGGTCAAGTTTTTGGCAATTTCAGATTTATTTAAGTTACTTTACTTATTTTCACAAAAAATAAGTATACAAACTGCATATTTCGTATATAATATAACCCATAACGTTTAAAAAACATAAATTGCATGATTAAAAAATGGCTTTTTAGAAGTTTTAAAGCTTAAAACACTACAAATATTAAAGAAAAATGTTCTGCAACCATTTACCAACACTTCTGCATATATAACTCAGTTTTTTCAATTTTGTGGGTTGACATGGTATTGCTTATTTGCGTCCATTTACAAATAATTAAAACTCTACAAATCATGTCCACGGGGAATGGTGGCAAGAATGCTAGCTGCATTTTGCCGATGAATCGCAATCGCAATTCTTTTGGCGATTATAGTAGTTCTAAGACATCTTACAATAATACCAACATGTTTTTATACAATTTTCTTTAATATATTATAAGAAAACACAATAAACAAAACAGGATTTACGTCCATACATTTGTTAATTAAATATAATACGCAAAAGGAATTTGGGCAAAATTTCAAACAATACATTTTGAATACCTTAGTCCATTTGCAAAATAGCTTTTGTGAATTTTAGACCTCGTGTACGATTAAAACGAACTACTAATTAATTCAATGCGGGTGAAGCTGTTGGCGAGAAATACCACTAAATAAATAAGGGAGTGTGCGTTATAAGCATATAACATTATGTATATTTTATACATTACTAGCTTATGCCTACGGTTTTACCCTTTTGAATAAAACAATAAATATATAAATAAATAAACGGTATATTCAACGGCCCACATTACGATAATTATCCTGCGTCGGGGGTTCGTTAACATACACAAGGGGAAACACACCCAGACCGGAAAACATGCCTGTATGGTCTATACAAACATATGCCCTGAGCGGGAATCGACCCCACGACCTATGACGCTTAAGGCAGGTTCGCTACCACTACGCCACAACGTCGTAGAACGGTTCCCATAGCAATAATCGTTTTACAATTGTGACTTAATTAAAAGCGTTAACATCGCAAAGAGAATCAAGCAAAAATTTTAAGTGAATCGGGCGTGTAATTTTAGAGATCTCGCTATAGTGAGTAGTATTTCGGCTATAATACACATACATAATATATTGATGTATGTATTGTTTCCTGAGAGATGGACCGATGATTGAATTATTAAATATTTAAGTAGCTTTGACCCTTCTCCCAGGAGACGTAAATATTAAAACATATGTGGACCCATAAATGCTATGTTGCTTCTACTAATAAGATGTTTACTTTCCAACATGAGATGAATTTGACATGTTTTAAGATAATTAGTTTCCTGCAAACAATGTGTGAAAATATTTACAATTAATTGACAGAAACATTAAAATACGAAAAAAAGGAATCCGTTTTTTTTTCTAGGAAATATTATAAGAAAATTGGTATTAAAGTTTAAATGAAAAGGATATTACATTTTTTTTTATGTTATAAGTTGGCAAGCAAGCAAGCAAGCATCCGACCTGATGGTAAGCGCGGGCCGTAGCCTATGAGCGCGCGCAACACCATTAGTAGGTGCCACTTACGTGTTGCCAACCACGAGATATTGGTTCTTGAATCTTCTTTACCCTAAATTTCACTAGCCTACAGTACCCTTCAAACCGGGACACAGTATTGCCTAAGCACTACTATTTGGCGGTAGAATATTTAACACAGCGGCGGTACCTACCTAGCCGGCTTCTTGCAACAAAAGACCTACAACCAGTGAAGGTGGAATAAAGGTATTGTCACTTTTTCGGAGGCGGTAATAATCTGTTAATGCTTACTGCATAGTACAGTCAACGGTGGTCCCTCGCCTTTTATTTGGTCGAAGCAGTTAAGTTGCGTGTTTCGGTAACATGAATATGACGTAATAGAATAGAATTTAATGTCATTGTATTTTATGTTATTGTTGAATTTCACTACATTCTTTGACATAAAAGACCTTTACCGACATCAATCCCATTTTTACCTTATTCAGATGTTTTAGGATCTTAGTTCTTAGAATATTTGACACAGCGGTGGTACCTACCTAGCCGGCCTCTTACAACAAAAGACCTACCACCAATGTGACTGATTGCACCTGTGGAATAATCTCTGCTGTGACAGAGATTATCCCAATAGCAGCATACATTCTAAAATTCTGTATTTCATTGTTTGAATACAAATTTTGTAACTAATCTGATATTTCTGTTGACAACTTAAATACAATGTGTGCCCTCCGCATTTTAATCCGCTTTGTAAACAGTTTACAAAGTTACATGAGTATTTTAGTTTGAAACATTTACTAGGTTTGATTGAAAATGAATAAATTTGATAAAATATATAAAATTAGAATTATTTTTGCACAATTTTCTTCTGTATTGACCTAGTTAAGAAATTAGTGGTTATATCCTTATAACATGGAAAATCATGTTTTTATTATTAAAAATCAGAGAGAAAAGGGAGTCTTTTTTATACCATATTGGTGGGAAACAAATGTTTTGCCTTATGATTACGTTATCATAAAAGTGTTCCCGTCACAAGGGGAGAAGGTGACAGAGAAAGGAAATAAGAGTTGATATGGAAGTTGAAGGTTTCTGCCTCCGGCGCTTCGACTTATATAACGAAACACAACAGTGAGACCGACTCTGCTCCGTTAACGCGGTTGCGGGTTTGATCCTGACACTTGGGATATTTTCATACCCACACCAAGGGTGAGCTATGAGTTTATTAAGAGGGGAAATTTAGGTATTAGTAATGACTTGAAAAAGCATTGCTATTATACTTAAAAATAAAGTGTTACTTCACGTCGACATTCTGAGGGAGGACACTTCTCCGGTCGAGCCGGTGCACTAATTTGTAAGGCAATATATATATGACATGCCTCTTCGTCTCCTTCTCCCAGTATACATAAGCTGTGGCTGCTTCCCATGTGTAAAATTTTGACCACGTGTAAGATATTATATAAAATTCTCGTGTCGTGGTGCTTATTACCAAACACCTTCGAAACGACTCGACCGATTTTTATGAAATTTTGTGTGCATTTCGGGTAGGTCTGAGAATTGGTCAATATCTATTTTTCATATCCCTAAATGTTAAGGGTTTTTTTACCACCCCAGTTTTTTTAAATATTTTAGTCAATTTTTTTTATGATTCAGCAATGAAAACAACCCTAAATTTTCACCCTTCTACCATCACCCCCTATTAGACTCAGTTAGGCGGCGCTGCTATCGGGTCCCAGATTTTTATTGGGGCAGGGTCTGCCGGGCTCGCTAGTAATGAAATGAATGTAAATAATATTAAAAATTACAAAGTAAAAAATATATTATATAATAGTATGTGACCATCAAAAATTATTGAAAAATCAATCTTTAATACAAATCGTTTGTCCACAGCTGGCCAGATCAAATCAGAGTCAGGTGATGCTAACGCGTGTCAGCTTCGGTCTGTCCGGGAACTTCAGTTGCGAGGTCACCGCTGACGCACCATCCTTCGCGACATCTATAGTGTCTAACACCATGGATGTTGTTGGTAAGTCTTTATTCTACTAAGAAAGTTTATTTGTAATATGAGTAAGATGAGTAAGTTGGTTTCTACCTATTGTAATATGAATATTTGTAGACTTCATTTTATATAATTGGATGCAATACCAGCTTTTAGTCTGTTACCGTCGAAAATCTTTTGTATTGTATCTATGATTTTTTTTATGTTACTAAGTTAGCAAGCGTGCATATGGCCCACCTAATGGCAAGCGGTTGCCGCAGTGCCACTCACGCGTTGCCAACCTTGAGATATTTTTTTTTATATATAAAACGGTGCACACTCAACGGCCCCCATTAGGATAGTGATATCATGTGTCAGGGGTTCGGAAACACATACAATGACAAGGACAAATACACCCAGACCGGAAAATATGCTTGCATGGTCAATACAAACATATTATGCCTCCAGTGCCTTTCAAACCAAAAAACAGTGTACTGCTTTGCGGTAGAATGACGGACACTGCGGTGGTACATACGGACCCGGTCTCTTACAATAAAAGGCCTACTAATTGTTAAAAGCAGTTGTAGTATCCATACAGTAGCCTTCCGTTCAATATAATATGGACCACGGGAGATATGTATAGAGTCCAACCCTATCAGAATCCTTTACTCTCTTCCTCAACCTACTAATCAACTCAAATGAAAACGCACTTTGCCTTTGCTTCGCGTTATAACTACGTTACGATACGATCAGTCAACGCTGTAAAAACACACATATAGCCGAACACAGAATCTCCTCCTTTTTAAAGTGAATTCATAATTAATATCCACCACATGTATATTAATCATAATAAAAACAATGGGTTATAAAGGCGTCGGGATGTGACGACCCCATCGCCCGCTGTTGGGATAACCTCTGTCAAAACAGAGATTATTCCGCCAGTGCAATCAGTCACACTGGTGGTAGGTCTTTTGTTGCAAGAGGCCGGCTAAGTAGGTACCACCGCAGTGTCCAATATTCTGCCGCCAAATAGTAGTGTTTAGGCACTACTGTGTTGCAACGCGTGAGTGGCACCTACTAATGGTGCTGCAAGCGCTCATAGGCTGCGGCAGCCACTTACCATCAGGCCGTATGCTTGTTTGCCCACTTCTAACATAAAAAAAAAATAAAAAATTATGCTGTGTTAACGAACAAGGCAGATGTACAAATGTATTGACTACACAGACATAACCTACCATAAGATGTATTTATGAACATACACATGTATTCCTGTCTCGGTGTTTGTGTTTGTTCCTGATACAGGATATTTGGACGCAAATAAGCAATAGCATGTCAACCCACAAAATTGAAAAAACTGAGTTATATATGCAGAAGTGTTCGTAAATGGCTGAAGAACATTTTTCTTTAAAACTTCTAAAAATACAATTTTTTCAATCATGCAATTTATGTATTTTTAAACGTTTTGGGTTATATTATACGCGAAATATAATAAATAAATAAATAAACGCTACACACTCAACGGCCTCCATTAGGATAATTATATCCTGTGTCGGGGTCCGGAAACATTCACAATGACAAGGACAAACACAACCAGACCGGAAAACATGCCTGTACGATTAATACAAACATCTGCTCCGAGCGGGAATCGAACCCGCAACCGTCGAGGCTTAAGGCAGACTCGCTACCCACAACGCCACAACAATATGCAGTTTGTATACTTATTTTTTTGTGAAAATAAGTAAAATAACTTACTTAATTCTGAAATTGCCAAAAACTTGACAAATAAAGAAATAAAAAATCATATAAAGCAAGTTGTTAAAATTTTTCAAACGCGTTTTTCTCGAAATGACATTCGTGTGGGTTGACATGATATTGCTTATTTGTATCTTTACTATGTTCTTTTTTTTTATGTAAGAGGGCAAACGGGCAGGAGGCTCACCTGATGTTAAGCAATCACCGCCGCCCATGAACATCTGCAACACCAGAAGGCATGCAGGCGCGTTGCCGACCTTTAAGGAAAGAATACGCTCTTCTCTTGAAGGTTCCCAAGTCGTATCGGTTCGGGAAGACCACCGGCGGAAGTTGATTCCACAGAGTGGTTGTGCGAGGAAGAAAATGTCTTCTAAATCGCGCTGTTGTGGATTTCCAGACATCGAGGTGGTATGGATGGAACTTAGAGTTTTGTCGCGATGTCCGATGGTGAAATTCTACCGGCGGGATCAATCCAAACAATTCCTCAGAACACTCTCCGTGATATATGCGATAGAAGATGCAGAGTGATCCGACATCTCTACGCAATGCCAAAGGATCAAGCCGATCGAAAAGGGCTTGATCGTCGACAATTCGAGCCGCTCTACGTTGGATGCGGTCAATTGGAAGTAGCTGGTACTGGGGAGCTGCCGCCCAGAGGTGAGAGCAGTACTCCACGTGCGGTCGAATTTGTGCCTTGTAGAGCTTTAGGCGATGAGCCGACGTGAAGTAGTGCCTCGCCTTGCTGAGCACACCAAGCTTTTAGAGGCCAATTTGACCTTTCCTTCCAATTGACCGCGAAACTGAACGACGCTCGAAATGTCGACACCAAGTATTCCGATACTAGCTGTGGCAGCTAGGGGAGTGTTCTCAAAACGAGGAGATACGACAAATGGTGATTTTTTGCGGTTAACGCGCAAACTTGTGTCTTCTTGGGGTTGAATTGGACTAAATTTAGTCGGCCCCAGTCCGAGACTTTGGTCAATGTAGTCTCGACTTCAGACACAAGTTTGTTCCGGCACTCAATGACGTTTTCCCGAGAAATATTAGCGCGGCCGATGTATAAAGCGTCTACAGTGCTGTCGTCCGCATAGCAATGAATGTTGGAAATTTCCAACATGTCATTGATATGCAGAAGAAACAAAGTAGGGGACAGTACGCAGCCTTGCGGGACACCAGCATTAATGGGTTTTAAGTCAGAGCATGCAACGTCGACAACGACCTTGATGCTCCGATCTGCCAAAAAGCTGGTGACCCACTCGCATAATTTCTCAGGAAGCCCATAGGAAGGAAGCTTCGAAAGAAGCGCCTTGTGCCATACCCGATCGAAGGCCTTCGCTATGTCCAGACTGGCCGCTAATGCCTCCCCCTTGGACTCAACTGCTTCCGCCCATCTATGTGTCAGGTAAACTAGAAGATCACCAGCTGAACGACCACGACGAAAACTGGCGGTCGCTAATCAGCTGGAGCTCCTCTAGATACCACAGGAGCTGGCAGTTGATGATGGACTCCATTATCTTTGAGAACAAGGAGGTAATGGCAATTGGCCTATAATTGGACGGATCCGAGCGGTTGCCTTTTTTAGGGATCGGGTGTACTAAAGCCGTCTTCCATGAGTTCGGGACGACGCCTGATGAGTAGGAGTACCGGAAAAGACGCGTTAAAACTGGCGCCAATTCAGGAGCACATGTCCGCAACACGATCGTGGGGATTCCATCAGGCCCACTCGACTTATGAATGTCCAAGGAAAGAAGTGCTCTGCGAACTACACTTTGCCGGAATTTAACCTCCGGCATCGTGGTATCACACCGCTGGATTGCCGGTGGTGACTTTCCTTGGTCATCCATAGTCGAGTTGGACGCGAAGAGAGAGCACAGAAGATCAGCTTTCTCTTTCGCGGCATGGGCCACCGAATCATCGTCCCTATGCAGAGGTGGAAATGATGGCTTACAGAAATTTCCTAAGACAGACTTGGCGAGGGACCAGAATGCACGTGTACCCGAAGGAAGACGCACTAGTCTCTCGCCAATTCTGCCGACGTGCTCCGACTTTGCTTTGGCAATAACTCTTTTGAAGGACCTGGAGGCAGAGTTGTACTCCTTTCTAAGTGCGCTGGTATTTACATCACGAGACGTCGACGTCTTAGCCCAGGCTTGGTAGCATTTCCGTTTTCGGCGAGACGCCGTTTTACAGGAGCGACCAAACCAAGGCTGAGACTTGCCTCCGATGGGCACTGCAGAAGCTTGAACAAAGAGTTCCATTCCCTCATTCCCTGGAGCATCACATCGGCGACAGAGTTGGCAACGACGTCCGGATCATCCGGCGAGAAGCAAATCTGTCCCCATGGGTAGGACGCAAAGAAAGAACGCATCCCATCCCAGTCTGCCGACCTGTAATGCCAAACGCGCCGATAGCCCGCGAAGCGGGGCCGTGCTGGGCGCGAGACCGGCACTGTACTCCGAACAAGGCAGTGGTCCGACAAGCCTAGAGGAGGATTGACGGATACCAAATAGTTGTCCGGATGAGAGGTCAACAGAAGATCCAACAGTGAAGGTGTATGATCCTCTACATCTGGGATTCGCGTTGGCGAGGTTACCAGTTGTGTCAGATCATATGCCAAAGCAAAGTCGAGAACAGATCTCCCCGCGTGATCGGTGGTACGTGAAACAAGCCATTAGGCATGGTTGAAATCGCCAAGAATCACGATCTCAGCAGATGGGATCTGTTGCAGCACGGAATCTGTAGCCATTTGGATGTGCTCAATGAGTCGGTCAGTTTCGGCATTTCCGCTATGGGATCTATAAAGGCACGCGTAGATTCGCGGATGGTCATCGCAGTCTACGCGCAGCCAAAGAATCGATAGGTCCCCTACTTCAAGGCTGTCGAGGCGACGAGAGCAGACATCCTCCCTGACGTACACGCACACACCAGCCCGGGGTACAAAGGAATGTTCCAAATTGTATCCCGGGTAGGAGAGGAAAGAAGTATCAGCCAGAGAGGATATCTGGGTCTCGGTGAGAAAAAGCAAGGCCGGCTTCGCCGTCTCAAGGTGGTGATGGACGGCGTTCAAGTTGGAATTCAGCCCTCTAATGTTACAAAAGTCCACAGTTATCGTGGAAGGGGTTGCCTCAAGTTGCCTGCTTCGTTTGCCCCGAACAGTGTTAAGCACAAAATTGCCCCCCCCCCCCAGAATTCAGAGGGCAGCCTGGGTATCCATGTTTAGGAAGGGTTCGTCCTGAAGATGGACATCCAGAGAGGGATTCTCCACAGTGTGATTTTAGTGGTGCTTTTTAATGTAAAATAATAATTTGTTTTATAAATGATTGTGTTATCTTGTCCTAGTTCTGCCGCCAACATCGCCAACAATTCATACGAGCCAACATTATTACATGCCTGGTGACGTGCTGAGAGGGAACTGCACGTCTGGTCCCAGCCGACCCCCTTCAGAGCTTACATTCTATATTAACGACATACCTGTAAGTATATTAAAAGTAGATCTTTTTCAATGATATATTAAACTAGCATCTGGTCGCAACTTTGTCTGCGTAAACATCAGAATTTGTTTTTGAGATAAAACGTAGCCTAAGTTGTTTCAAGGTCAAGTCTATGCTTAAAGTGGTTTAGGTGTGAAAGTGTAGCAGACAGACAGAGTAGCTGTCACATTAATAATATTTATAGGGATTGTATTATTGCCATGCTATATTCAACATAAATAGGTCTTCTTGACCAAGAAAACACTACCCTTAAATAAAATAGGTTTCATAATAATTGCGTTTCGTTCAATAAGTGTGAGCGTCATTGGTTCGAGCTCTCACTCCTCATTTTCTTTGTATACCTCATCCTTTTTATCTATTTAAGCTCCATAATACACACATATATTAATAAAAAAGTAATACGACAAAAGAAACAGTACTACAAAGACGGGATCACTATGAGTGATCTCTTCCGGGCAACCTGAAAAAGTGTAATGAAACACAAATTCAAACAAATATAAATTATATAACCCTATAATATACATTATAAATGTAATACATTATATGAACACAAATAAGCAATACCATGTCAACCCACATAAATGTCATTT
The DNA here is from genome assembly GCA_023373885.1 of Hestina assimilis. NCBI lineage: Eukaryota > Metazoa > Arthropoda > Insecta > Lepidoptera > Nymphalidae > Hestina > Hestina assimilis. The sequence continues at coordinate 13,828,675 of CM041750.1, forward strand.
CATGAGAAAAACGCGTTTAAAAATTTTGAACAACTTGCTTTATATGATTTTTTTATGTATTGCTCAAGTTTTTGGCAATTTCAGATTTGTGTAAGTTATTTTAATTATTTTCACAAAAATAAGTATACAAACTGCATATTTCGTATATAATATAACCCAAAATATTTAACATAACACCTAAATTGCATGATTGAAAAATGGCTCTTTTAGACGTTACAAATATTAAAGAAAAATGTTCTTCAGCCATTTACCAACACTTCTGCATATATAACTCAGTTTTTTCAATTTTGTGGGTTGACATGGTATTGCTTATTTGCGTCCAATTATACACAGTATATAAATTACATATATACATATTTATTGTAAATACAACAACACATGACGCTACCGCTTATGTCACTATGATCATGGGTTAGGGAATCTAATTTTCAACTACGTCGACAACTAAGTTGTTCAAAAAATTTAACCAATCTATATTTTGAAGCCCAACGGTAGAAGTGCCGACTCTGCTCCATTAACGCAAGAGTTGCGGATTCGATCTTGACACCCCTGGGCTATTAACGTACCCACTCCTAGCGCAAACTATAAGCTTATTTGCACTAAGAGTAGTTGTAATTATTAAAAAAAATGTTTGAGTAAGCAAGTTTTTCTAAATGATAAAAAAACGATTTACAGTTGTAGTAGGTATTTCTAGCTTTATACATTTTAAAAAATTTACCATTTTTTTTTCATTTTAACCTGAAGAAAGTTATCTTGCTCAAGAATTAAACAAGAACTGAAAGGGGACTCCACCAGCTAACAAGTTTAAAATATAATTTGCACTTGTCGATTCAATCTTTCCGCTTTAAAGCGCTTTCTTAAGAATTGAATAATTTTATTCAAAATCCAATTTAGTCGGAAACTTTATCCAACATAACTTCTTATAACATCAACATTTAATTAACACTATATTCATGCCAGAAGTAAATCTCGAGGCACGGTTAAATTTCTATATAAGTTTTACTTGAATTCGCTTGTGGCATATTTTGCAAAGGCTTCGGGATTTACGTTTCGGTCTTGAGTTTGCTTATTGTTCTTGTTAGAAATTTCTATCCGGCTGTTTCATAGCGACACTTCCACACATTTCAAGAGAATGCCACTAGAAATTAAAAGAGAAACAATAGCCAAGACGGTGCCTCGCTCTTTCTCTTGGAGAGTAAACAGTTGACTTTGTTACGAACTTTCTTTAACTATTCTTAGTGCTCTCTACCATTAGTTTCGAAACAATTATGTGACTCTTTGATTTCATTTAAAAGTTCTTTTTTATCATTAAAGTAAAAAAAAATAATAAAAACAACAGCAATGTTTCATTACGAAAATAATAAATGAAAATCCAATGTTCATTCTACATTCAAGAGAAATCAATTGACGATTTTTTTTTTTCATATTTTGTATGATAAGATAATTTAATGAGATAATAAATAAAATCATTTTCTGTGCAGTACTTAATACAAAAATAAATTGTGGTTTATGACATACATGTAGACTCGATTGGGGAAGTACTACCCTCTCACAGAAAATCGGTGTAAAGTACTTATTCTTATACTCAGACTACAATCTCACAGAAAACAGTGTCAGTCGATACTGTTAAATAAGGCGGTTGGAGGCCCAATCTCCCACATCTTCTATTCCCTTCCTTTTTGCATCTTATCCCCTCTCTCCTATATCCCGTGTTGGCAACGATCGTGTGATACTTCAAGTATGGCGCGCGTTCATAGGTTGCAGTGACTGACCATCAGACGGACCGTATATATATGATTATATATATATAATTATTATTCAAATTTCAAAATTAAATTCAGATTATATATTCGATCTAATAAGTAATCTAAATGCATTGAACCATTCAGAAATATAAAAAATACTTTAGTGATATCGTTGCTTAAATGTACATCCATACAGATATACTACTTTTGAATTTTGATATAAAGTAACTGTCATGTAAATTTCAGAATTTCGTTCAGATTATAGCATAGGAGTGATGACACATTTTGAGCGTTGGCAAAGGCTATGTTTATCATAGATAATGAACTTCGCCCGCACTGAACGAGCTCTAAGCGTTAAATTAAATGCTTGTGAAACGGGCTTTAGTTATTCAAATAGAACGTTTTGTTAGACTTCCTTTAGACCTATCGCTTTTAGTATGGTAATGTTAAATAGATATTTCTATACGATGGTCAATCGTAGGGTCTGTATGATGGTACGCAGACACCATTCCTTATGAGTGTAATCGTGACATGTTTGATACCTGGGAACCTAAAGAATTAAAAAAATGGAGACCAAGGAAGTAATATCTGGCACATTCTTCTAGTAAACGAAACGCTATGCCAGACTTTTCTGTCAGGTGTTAAGCGGTTTAAGATCAGCGTTTCTTTTCTTCGATCACGCAAAAAAACGCTTGTACACGGACTTACTTTGACTTGTCTGCTCAAGTCGGTGAAAGTAGCAATTTCAGACTAGCCTATAAGCTCGATTTTCGAAGGAACTCCACACCACATACTTAAGAGCATTGGGGAAAAATACGTAAACGACTCGAAAAAACAAAATAACAAACAAATCTAAAACCATTTACAATTCCACCATAAAACGCTGATTGATAACCACTTTAAGTACTTAGGGTATTGCTCTGACATTAGTTAATTTCGGCAATAATATAAACTTAAAAATATTGCATTACATACCATAAGGTGGTACCAAACGTAAGCTTGCAACATCATTTTTGGTGTCACATACGCGTTGGCAATCTTGAGAGATTGGTTCTTAAATCTCTTTTGCCCAGTAATTTCACTAGCCTACAGTGCTGTTCAAACCGAAACACAATAATTATACTGATTTACGATAGAGTGATATACCTAAATGTAGTCGCAGTATCCATACAGTTGCCTTTCGTTTTCTTTTTTTTTATGTTAAAAGTTGGCAAACAAGCATACGGCCCACCTGGTCAGATGGTAAGTGGTTGCCGTAGCCTATGAGCGCTTGCAGCACCATTAGTAGGTGCCACTCACGCGTTGCCAACCTCGAGATATTGGTTCTTAAATCTCGTCTGCTCAGTAATTTCACTAGCGTACAGTGCCCTTCGAACCGGAACACAGTAATGCCTAAGCACTACTATTTGGCGGCAGAATATTTGACACTGCGGTGGTACCTACCTAGCCGGCCTCTTGCAACAAAAGACCTACCACCAGTTAAAATGGACCACGTTAGTTAGTTAGTTCGTTCAATAAATGGACCACGGGAGATATGATGTGGGAGTCCAACCCTATCAGACTCTTTGAATTTCTTCCTCAACCTACTCTCATTCTTCTTCAACTACAGCGGTAGTACCTAGCCGGCCTCTTGCAATTATAGGCTTACCACCTGTAAATTTCATATTCTATTAGTTTTATTACGTAAAAAAGTTATAGTTACGTCAAGGTTTTTGGAGTAGATTTGTAATTCGATTTGCAAGAAGCAAAGTGCAAAGCAGCAAGTATGGAGAATTTTGAAACATTTTCAACGCCTTCAGCGTGTTTATCATAGATAATGAGTAACATCCGCAGTTCTACGGGCTTTGAGCAAGAAATTAAGTTCACTCTCAGCATAAAATAATTTACTTTAAAAACTTAGGCATCGAAATAAAAAGTTTTAACGAGTTTTATGAATGTCAGCTATATTTAGGTTGTAAATTAAAACACTAACGAGGTAGTATTACGTGATATGATCTGTAAATTAAATTTGTTCAAGTTATATATAAATGGAGAAAGTGAGTGTTTTTTTGACGCTTTTACGCCTTTTATGATTTATAGTGAATTTTGTATGGAGGGGACCATGGATAGGGTTATAGGCTATACTTTTTGTCGCAAAAAATAAAACTTGAAAGTGGAATAGGGGATGAAAGATTGTGTAGGGAAAAGATTATTTTTATATTGCATTAAAAATAGAGGCGCCCTCTTTAAAAATTGTGTAAATATATTATTTATGATCTTTAATATTCTTTTTAGTTATTTAAATTTGTAAAATAATAGCAATTCATGTTCGACGAACAAAATCGTCTTAACCCAAAAATGTTGGTGTTATAACAGCTAAAGCTATTTCTCATGCCTTTTTTTTGACCAATAATAACTACCTGCACATATAGTATTAGGTATTCGTATTTGTATTCGTAAAAGTATTAACATGAAAAAACCAAAGCATTACGCCTAACTTATAGCTCTAAATTATAATATATTTATTCCTGTTTATTTACATTTCATGCTTTCTAATGCGTGATTACAAACATACAAATATTTTAAACTTTAACAAAATAATATTATGCTATTCATAACTTCGCTGTGTTACGACAGGTGTTCGAAAATTATATAGGACTATTGTTTTAAACAAACAGAACCCCTTTTACTGTTTGTTGTTTCATCACAAAATTATGATACGTTCCAAGAATATCAAATGTATGTTTCTTTTGCGAGTGTATTTTCGACCTTTAGCCGGGCTGTTTATCATCCTTAATGACTAAAGTCTGCTACGCCAGCTGTGAACGTCAAATTAAATGCTCTTACCTAGAAATATGGCTTTTATGTAATGGTACATATTTGGCGTGGCGTGTTTTTATTGGCCAAAAACGTCATCTTTTTTAATGTGTTGCGGTTGGTTCTACGGGCCCTGACGGCGTGACCGGGTGGGGGAGCCGAGTACTAAGACCTAGCCGTGGATAAGAGACAGGCATCGCGGAAGCTCAAATTTGGTTCCGCCCTTACCTCCTGCGAGGTCGAGCCATGGCTTAGGACGTCATCGGGAACGATCGACATCAATGATGTATGGACATCATACGGAGTCCATCGACTAGAATGCGTTTCCTCCATTCCCGATGACGTCCTTAGCCGTAGATCGGCTTACAAAAACAGTCTTCTATTTGGATTTATTTGCAGTCTTCGATCTCCTAAGCCGTTTTTTTAAACAGACGAATTAACAACCTTCTCCTGTTTAATAACGGCAAAATTCTAACAAAACAATTTTTACTGATATATATATTTTTTAATCTTTATTTAAAGAGCTTAGTCAGCTTTGACTATACGCCTCCTTTTACTGATATTTAATAATTGTAGCATACGAAGCTGGGAATTTTATAAGCCCTTTTGATGTAATAACACGTAGCCACAGAATTTATCATACTAAAACAAAACACTGAAGGCTTAAAATTAGTTAAAGCAAACAGTTTTGTTTAATAACTTGTTGATATATATAATTAAGCTGTGGTTTATTTGGTTTCTATCTGGTTTAATTAATAAACCACATTCAATATTTCATAAGTAAATATATTAGTAATTATATTTTTTTTTCATAGTATTGATGCAGTAAATTATATGCTTATTAAATTAATGCTACAATTTCGACATGGCATAACAGTAATCGTGTTGTTGGGTTTCGTTTTATGAGTGTGAGCTTTCCGGTGCGGAGAACCGGGTTTGTGGAATTCTATGAAAAGATAGTAGTCATAGGGAACCACTGAAACGCCATGGTTTGTTGACGGTCATATGCCTATTTATAACATATTTTTAATTGTATTTGTAATCGACTTAAAGTATAGGGTCGGTTTGTCACTGCACGTCATAGACAGGGTAACATTGAAACACAGTGTTGGGTGTACTCGCCTAACTAACTGAATGGTCCACCCTTTTGGGACACAACACTTTATTATTATATTTTTAATTTTTTTTCTTTTTAGTATTAGACGTAATTTTTAGGATTAAGTTTTTAATTATGTTTATTTTTTTTATTATTGTTATATTGTTTTGTTTCTTTTTAATTATAATTCTTTTTTAATGTTTTAGTTTAATTTATTTCTGTTGTGTCCCAATAAATAAATTCTTTCTTTCTAAAACTGCCTCAGTGGGTGTGACAGGTTACTCTCGTAGCACGAGCCAGTGCAACCCGGGGTGTCTTGGTAGTAACGCCACACACAGCTTCCCATGAATGCACACACAACAGTCGGCTTGGGCTTATACTCTGCTCCTCTCTTTCTGATCTTCTTAGGTGCCAACAACATAGGTTACGCTAAATCTTTTCTATCAGGTAGTTCTTTGCTACTTTTGGTATTTTAAAAATATTATTAATAAAACTGTCACCATTCCACTGAGTTCTTTATTTCACCATTGAGCACCCTTGAGCACTCTTGCTGTCTCTTGCTGCTCTCGAGAACCGCATGAACACCGGATAAACACAATGTGCTCCAAAAATTCTAGGGATATCAGATTTTTTAAGATATTTTATAATTTTTATGACTTTAGGTAACGAAGTCCGAGACATAACTATTACCGGTGTGATTTTTATTTTTCTATCACATTTGGGATATTATTTTCTCCGATATTTTTCCGAAATCTTACACATACTCCTTTGCTACATATGTAGTTTACTAATTTAACATTTGTCATTGTTTTAATAAATACTTACAGTAACCTTCGTTCTTATTATCTGTAGGATATATCGTGTTCAATAATATTTAAACCAAACTCCTAATATAATTTGAAAAATATTATTAAAAAAATCCTTTATTCAAATTCCCGAGTATAACATGACGTAAGTAAAATAATTTTACAAAATTTTTAAACCCTCAATTGTTCAACGGTAGAAGGGCCAACTCCTATTACAAGATACACAAACGCTACACACTCAACGGCCCCTTTAGGATAATTATATCCTGTGTCGGGGGTCCGAAAACATTCACAATGATAAGGACAAACACAACCAGACCGGAAAACATGCCTGTACGATGAATACAAACATCTGCTCCGAGCGGGAATCGAACCCGCAACCGTCGAGGCTTAAGGCAGACTCGCTACCCACAACGCCACAACTGTGTCAATAATGCTTGGGAAAATAGCAAGAAACTTAGTAATAACTTTAAAAATCATTCCTATTATTCTTTAAAATAAAAACTGATACCGTATTTTTTACAGCAATACCTTTAGAAGAAAAATGTATTCGCTTTTACTAACACAACTAATGCTTTACTAGAAAAGTGGAAAACCTGTAAGCCTCTTATTGTATTTACTTCTTAACAATGTTGAGTAAAGGTAAACGTTAAAAGCTGTCTTTTAAGGTATCTTTTGTGGTTTGCTTGACTTACTTACTAAGTATAAACTAAGGACCGGTCCTTTCATATAGAAAGATGTCCAAAGATTCACTGGTGCTCCTTCGTAAAATCGCACTAATGTAACAAAAAGAATTCAGTCACGCTTAAACTTTATTCGATTATATTACAAGCTTGTGACGGTAACTTCATTAGATTATGTCGAAAGCTTGTAACTAACTTCAATTCACTTGTTAAAAATCACGCGGGCATATCTGCGGGCAAAAACTAGATGTATTATAATTGTAATAAAATTTTGTACCTGTTTACGATACAGCAATATCCCAAGTCCCAAGCATATATATAGTATATATATATATATATATACTAAGTTATATTTTATCATAAAATATATTGAGAGCATGAAATAATATTATAAAAATATAATGTGGTTTGTTATGTTTTCTGTCTAGACTCGGGTACTTAGAAGCCTCAGAAAGGTCTGAGCTATTGTAGCATGACTTCGCGTGGAGTGCGAAAATAAATACACAATAGTCCCTTTATAATTAAGTACTTCATTATAAATTTAAATTTAATAACAATTCAAGTTAGTTCATGAAAATTTGAAGCTTAAAAATGGGCCACCTTGACCGGCGCAGTACTACCCTCTCACAGAAAATCGGCGTAAAGCAACAAAGTATTGTTGCGTGCTGTGCGATAAGTGAGATTGCAGGAGGCCCAATCTCCCACCCCCTCTGCTCCCACCCATTTTTTTCTTCCCTCCTATCCTTGGGCTAGCACACGTCAAGCGTAAATAAAAAAATAACAATAAATGCTTATTGCCTGAGCGAGTATCGAGCTAGAAACTTCCAGGATTTTAAGGCTTCGCTACTACAGTTCACCAAAAGGGTAATCGAATAAACCCAAATCGTTGTATGTACTTTGTTGCTGTACTTTAAATGTACCAAACTATGCTTAAATACAATTTTTGATTAAATTTTCTTTCTCAGGTAACACCAGGGATGTATCAAGTCCAACCAGCTCCGGAAAGTCTCTACAGATCCGAATTGTACGTTCAAATCCAGTTATGGCCAGCTCATTATGAACGAGGAGCTCCGATTCTTAGATGCGAGGCTAAAGTGGGGGACTTATACAGGGATAACTCAGCCATTGCCTTGTATTCCGCTAACAGTGATCCAAAAATTGAAAGAGGTAAATTACTTCTTTTCTCCATGCAAATCCCTACCTATCTCAAAGATATTATATTGGGGTATAAATATTATGTGTAGCAATCCTATAGTCTATAATTTTTTTTGACTCACCCGATGGTAAGCAGTTGTCGTAGCCTATGAAGGCGCGCAACATCATACATTTGCAGGTGTCATTCACGCGTTATGTTTTCTGATTGTGTATTGCTGTTGACCTTACTGGCCTTGACAACGTCATCAGGCATGGGTGGCCAAGTACAGAGACCCTATGAGAAAGGGACAGCCCTTGTGGGGGCTCAAATTTATTCCGTCCTTACGGTGCCTACTGCGAGGCCAAACAACGGTTAAAGACGTTATCGGGAATGGGTCGTCACTCACGCATTGCCAACTTCGGGATATTCGTTATTAAATCTCCTTTGCCCAGTAATTTCACTACCTACAGTGTCTTCAAACCGAAACACAGTATACTAATTTTCTGTAGAATAACTGAAACTGAGGTGCAACCTATCCAGCCGGCCTCGTGCAATAAATGCCTACCAGATTTTATTGTATAACGTCGGTCATTGGTAACTTATTTAAAGCAATCATTTTCCCAATTCAGTTTTAACTAAAATGAACTCAACAACTTTATAATATAAGTGTACATAAATAGCTTTTAACCCATTGACAATCGCTATATTATCGATAGAATAACCATGGCAGATTTCCGCAATTTAGGAATCCAACCCACGCCTCAATTTATAACCCCTATATTTAAAATCGAATTTATAGCGTCAATACAGTTACTCATTATGATACGAAATAATATAGGTATTACTAATATAAAATATGTGCTTTGATATCTTCGGTAAGAACGATTAGGCTATTTTATATTTTAGTAATGTTTCTTATTTTATTTTGCTGCTGTTGTGATATTTTTTTTTATGTAAGAGGGGGCAAACGGGCAGGAGGCTCACCTGATGTTAAGTGATCACCACCGCTCATGAACATCTGCAACACCAGAAGGCATGCAGGCGCGTTGCCGACCTTTAAGGAAAGAATAGGCTCTTCTCTTGAAGGTTCCCAAGTCGTATCGGTTCGGAAAGACCGCCGGCGGAAGTTGGTTGCACAGAGTGGTTGTGTCTTTCTTTCTTATTCTTTCTTTCTTTCTTTTTTCCATAAAATGGGTTCTGCTCTGTACTGAGCTATAGAAGCCTAAACTCCTACCGTGGCTGTACCAATAAAATTCTATTACTAAGCCTCCATTATCAACACACATATGATACTTCAAGTATCACGCACATTCAGTTGTGGTGACTGCTTACCATCAGGCGGACGGTATGCTTATTTTTCGTCCGTCATCACATCAAAAAATATATACATAAATTATTGTTACGGAGAACCTTATCACAGGGTCATAAGGTTCAAAATCGCTTGCTACTCATTTTGTTTATTTCTACGACCACCGCGCGGGTTCGAGAAAGATGTATTCTCGAAACATGTAGAATAGCGTTCCGCGGACGGAGCTCTCTCGAACCCGTGGCCGCGTATATAAGCGGCCCGGCGCGTCGACTGATTCATTCAGTTCTGAGCAACAAGCGAAAACACTACAAGTGATACCAGTGAACAAGTGCGATAATTAGTGACCTCGGCTATTCTTGTGGACTGTGATTAACCTGTGATTTGGACCTGTTGTTTGTGAAGTTCTGTTGTTTATTCTAGACCTAGAATAAAGTCTTGTTTAGAGCCATCAGGTGTTTCTTTCCAAATTAGCGAACCCCAGCCCGTAACATTATGTTATCTATCTGATCTTCAGAGTCGAATTTGTATCATTTTTATTGCACCATTTATCTTAGTGACGTTACAATAACGGCTTATTTATGGTCTGCTTTCGTATAATTTGCGTGATTCCGTAAGATATATTGTTTGTTTGTATTTTGACCTTTAATTAAATAAGAATACGATCTTTTCCTCAAGTTTTAATAATTAAGATGTGCTTGGTCTATCATAAACAAATAAACGCTGCACACTCAACGGCCCCCATTAGGATAGTAATATCCTGTTTCGGGGTCCGGAAACATTCACAATGACAAGGACAAATACACCCAGACCGGAAAATATGCTTGCATGGTCAATACAAACATATTATGCTTCGAGCGGGAATCGAACCCGCGACCTGTGGCGTTTAAGGCAGGTTCGCTACCGCTGCGCCACAACGTCGTCAGTATAAATAGTATTAAAAAATATAAAATATAGAGTAATTTAGCTAAAAATAACAACCGACAGCTTAACGTGTTCTCCGAGGCACAGTGGTGAGACCCACACGGAAAAATGCCCAGACCGAAACAGGTACTTGTGAGATCAATGCAAACATCTGCCCGAGCGGATATCGAACCCGCGGCCGTCGAGGTAAAAGGCAGACTCGCCACTCATAGCGCCACAATGGTGTCAAAACAATTTTTAATTATTCTATTAAAATCGAAATGGGCGTAAATATTAAATAATCAGAAGACGTAAAAGCTAGTCAATTCCAAAGCAAAAGAGATCGTAGACAAAAGCGACGGCTCCGAAGTTAATATTACTATTGTTAAATTTTCAACAGCCAGCAAGTACTTAAAGGTATTATATTCATAAAAGAAGACTATAATTAAGACCTACAGAGCTATCTTGTGGTAACCTGACCTAGATAGTTTCAAAATGCGGTGCTCTAAGCATCAGTTTTACGAGAAAAGTTTACGTTATTATTAATTAAATGTTTCGTATTTTAGCTCTAATTTTTTGTTGCTTTTTATAAATAGTTTCACTAGTAAGAGAGAGAGAGGGAAAGAGAGAAAGAGAGAGAGAGAGAGAGGGGGAGAGAGGGGGAGAGAGGGGGAGAGAGGGAGAGTGAGTACAAGAGGTAAGGTGTGTGTCCGGCAATTTACTATTGCATGACCGCACATGGTATACGTAGCTCGCAATTGTCCATAACTAGGAAACTATTTGTCAATACAAAATTTTACCCCTACATGAACAATTTAATAATATAACAACGACGACGTGTTGGCGCAACGGTAGCAAACTTGCCTTAAGCGCCGCAGGTCCCGCGTTCGATTCCCGCTCGGGGCAGATGTTTGTATTGACCATACAAGCATGTTTTGGTCCTTGCCCTCGTGTCTTTCCGGACACCCGACACAGGATACCACAATCCTAATGAGGGCCGTTGAGTGTGTATCGCTTCCTATAAAAAAAAAGCATAACGATGGTCTAGACTTTGTAATATTCACTAAATATCGTATACTATTCATAGAAACATAAAAAAGCGTTCGACTTGTGTCGAATGTTACAGCAACGGGCACTTATTATCAACAAAGTAACGCTACTGAAGACCATATTTATTTATTACGTCCATCAAGAAAATAACCATCAAATAAAGAAAAATGAAGCTTATTAACATAACAAATAAGTCTCTCATTGGTATAGCAAAAACATTAACAGGAAGTCATAGTAATAATATTACTGGTAGCAAAGAGGTCATTGAGGCTCAGTAAATTATTGCTCCCGCCTCATTTGCGAAGACAATTTCCTCTGCGTACAGAGAATTGTTGTTATTGAATCATTTCAACTTGGCTTATGTCACAACATTGTTGGGACGTATAGAGAAGCGATTGTTCGTTTCGACAAAGTTTAATAATGGTGGTAATAAAAATATTTATTTCGGTTTTATTAGTGGTTAAAATCACTTTTCTAGCAGTCGCCGATATTATAAAATATTATTATTAGAATACATCAAATAGGAAGCGGCAGCCATTTTTTTTGTTGTTTCGTTGTGGGTAGCGAGTCTGCCTTTAGCCTCGACGGTTGCGGGTTCGATTCCCGCTCGGGCAGATGCTTGCATTGAGCTTACAAATATCTATTTCGGTCTGGGCGTTTGTCCTTGTGGGTCTCCCCACAATGCCTCGAAGAGCACGTTGAGCTCGAGAGTTGTTGGTCCCAGTTGTTATCAAATAACATCTGATAATAAACGTTAACTCTTGTTAAGTAAATTGCTCTCATCCAATGACTTCAAATAATTTTTGCTTGTGCCTTGGGCAATTAATTTTTCCTTAAGACAGACCAATTATATTCTTATACATGATTCCAGGATAGCTATTAACAATATTGTATCTCAACAACTAAGTTTGGAATACTTCTTAAAATATCATAAATAATTCGTACTGCAGATCTATCAATACTATCAGAATGCGGTACTTCAAAGCGAATTCGGCTACATTCCGTATTCCACTTCGATTTTATTCCATTTTTTTATTCTGTTGCAGTGACGTCACCTGGTTCTGGAGCCAAACTGCAAGTGTGCCAAATCCTTCTACTACTCTACATTATTGTGTGGGTTAACAATACATAGACATAATAATCATACGTGTACTAGTGTTGTTTCATTCCAATAACGTGTGACAGAGCGAGAAAGTGAATTTGCGACAGCCAATCAAATTACTCGATTCTTTCTATGATGTATGTCTACAATTGTCAAAAAATAACGCTTTTCTTTCATCTGTTATCATAAATGGAATGAAAAATCACTATTTATAAATAGTTACGAAATAGTTGTACTCAATTCTGGTCAAGAGATAAGAGAAATTAAAGATAATTGTACCTAAATGAGCTAATTATTATACCAAAGAATGTAAAGACTAAGGATATTGTTGATTTAATACAAATTATATGTCGAATTGTGTGTTTTAATTTCTATTCCACAAAAAATTATAATCTACCAGACTCTTAAACTGATAATGTTTCAGCATCCTCCATACTGGCTGCTTTGCACTTTGCATCGTGCCAACCAAATTACGAGTCTGTTCAGAAACCCTTTAAACTTAGATAATAGGAAATTGAAATGCCTAATAGTAATAGAGCCTGCTTTCAGCATGAACGGGCCCACTGGAGCGGGTAAGTATTACTCTTCCACGGAATATTGACGTGAAGTAACAGTACCCTTACTATTGCAGTTCGTTCAGTAAAAGAGTACTGGAGGGACAAAACCCCTACTTCTTCGTATCCTTTTCTTGTATTTCCTATCTCTTTCCCTCCTTTTTTAGGGTAGGTCACACTTGTAATGCTACTGGTATTACAAGTATCTATAGGCTACAGGCGGCCCGTACGCTTGTTTGCCATTTTCGTGGTATTTACAAAATCTTTGAGCCTAAATTTCATAGTACCAGTACAGCCCAGTTTTATCTAGTTACCAAGTTTTTTAAGTATCAATAATTCAGAACATACAATCAATATGAAATTGAACATACAAGTACTGAAATGACTATATTTATAATTCAATATTTTTATTTTGTGATAAGATAAGAAAAACCCAAAAAATCCGATAAAATCCGTTAAAAATATTACAGTTTAGTATACAATTATGAGTTCAATAAAATGGCCTATAATCTCCTATGGATGAATAATGTTATTAAAAGAGAAATTTTTGGATGAATCCGCGAGGCAAAATTAATTGATTAATAAGTTAACAGCATCTATAAATTGACATGGGACACGTTTATCCTGCGTGAGCGTGACTAATTTGATAAACGTCAAGAAGTGACATTACGTAAGTGGGAGGAAGAGCATGTAAGTCCATGAGTGTCAAGATTATGTCAAGCTCGTGCCAAGTAAGGGAATCAACGTGCATGTCAAGATGACAGGTAACAAATGTGTCCGGAATCCTATAGCTCAGCATTACGTATTATATTATTATGTTTATTTTTGTTATTCAATAATGAATAACAAGCATTTTGTAATACTTTAATACAATTTAGTATATAATGGACGCAAATAAGCAATACCATGTCAACCCACACGAATGTCATTTCGAGAAAAACGCGTTTGAAAATTTTGAACAACTTGCTTTATATGATTTTATTTTATGAATTGTTCCGGTTTTGGCAATTTCAGATTTATGTAAGTTATTTTACTAATTTTCACAAAAAATAAGTATACAAACTGCATATTTCGTATATAATATAACACAAAACGTTAAACATAATACATATAATTGCATGATTAAAAAATGGCTTTTTTAGAAGTTTTAAAACTTAAAACCCTACAAATATTGAAGAAAAATATTCTTCAGCCATTTACCAACACTTCTGCATGTATAACTCAGTTTTTTCAATTTTGTGGGTTGACATGGTATCGCTTATTTGCGTCCAATTATGGTCTCAATATCTGACGGTTAAAGGTCCAACAATACTCCGTTAGCGCGAGAGCTGCAGGTTCGATGTTGATCCCTATTCGGGCTATTGTCGTACCCATTTCTAACACAAGCTAAAAACTTATTGGGAAGATCAAAATTAGTCATGAAAAAGCTTGGCTAATATTATTTAAAAATCTTCTTTTTAAAACGCCGATAGCTCTTTTAATACCCGGATACTTTTCAATATCTATAATTATATCTTTACTTTAGATTTTATTGAACAAAAAAATATGAATGTATGTAGGTTCTTGTTTCATAAATTCCATTTCACAAAAAAAAGAAGCACTTTTCACTTTTTAGTTTTAAAGTCTGTTTTAATTAAAATTATTTTTTTTTTATTTTATACTTTTTAGTTACAAATGATGCCAATTGTCAGGACTGGACCTAATTAAAATGGGACCAAAAGAGAAGCACCACCTCTCAAATAATATCATCAAAATCGATTCACGCAGTCGAAAGTTATGACCTAACAAACATGAAGAAATACAAACTAATTGAAAACCTCCTCCTTTTTTGAAGTTGCTTAAAAAATACACGCTCAAACAGAGATTTATTACAGATCGAACACCCAGTGAACGAAATAAAAACAAGATGGTATAAATCTCATTACTCGTATAAAAGTCGAAATAAAAAGTTTCGAATGGTTATTACCAACTGTAAATGAACATCATCTGTGTACGATGGAAATGTGATTAAAAAGTTCGCTTGCAACATACCAAACGAATTTATTGCGTTTCGTGCAAACAGCTCGCTTCATATTTCAACTTTGCACTTACACATCGCTAGACACCAATTTCGGGTAGATTTCAACAGGCGTTTTATCTTTTTAGTGATGTTCATGTTTAATTATCAACATCACTGTGGTCATTGTGAAAAATCAACTATCTTGGTTTTTTTATATAAACGCTACACACTCAACGGCCCCCATTGGGAAAGTAATATCGTATGTCGGGGGTCCGGAAACACATACATACAAAGACAAGGACAAATACACCCAGACCGGAAAATATGCTTGCATGATCAATACAAACATATTATGCTCCGAGCGGGAATCGAACCCGCGAACTGTGGCGTTTAAGACAGGTTCGCTAATCTAGTGAACAATAAAAACTGATATTTTTTTTGCATAAAAATGGGCAAGCGCCGAGGCGTCGTGGTGAATGCGCTAGCGATCGCGGGACGTCCCAATATGGCGCTACATGGGACCTTGGGGTTTTGGTGGGTAGGGGAGCCCGGCTCTGAGTCCACACACCTCCGGCGCCATTGCACTCGTTCCGGTGCTCGAGCGCGTAACTGCATTTCTCAAGTAAAAAAAAGCCTTTTTCATAACTTGTTTTAGGGGCACGCTAACTCTCGAAAGTGGAATCACAAATAACCAACCGAGGTACGAGGTACGATACAGTAACTGTTCAGTGGATTTTATACTTGGAAAATTTCAATCATTAAAAAAAATTGTAACCGGATACGCCTTTTAAATTATTTTCAAATTCGTTACTTTTTATGTTTTTATGTCAATTTTTTCGATATTTTTGAAATTTCCTTTGCCTCGTTCCCACAAAAAAGCCCTCATATATACTATATCACTGAAATATCAAGGCGCTTTCAAACTAACAAAAATTGATAACAAACACAGATATAGAACATAACACAGTGAGTGAGTCGTGACCAAACATGACAGTCAGGCACCGTATAAATACATTTTGTAAAAATATTTCACCCTTTATTTCTCAGTTTTTAAACTGGTTTCGCTTCGTCACATTTTTTGATACGTGCGGTGTGTTTTTTCCTTTCTTTTTATTTTTAACTGAAACTTTTTTTTAATAAATGTAACCTTTTATATTTCACAATTCTCTGCACATTTTGTTAGTTTTTCAAAATCGTCATTCGTGAAAATATTTTACCATTTATACTGCAGGATAACATCAAAATTTTGATTGATCGTGATGACTATATTTTTGTCAATAGCCAGGAATTAGTTCTAGGTCTGACGGGCAAAGTTTGATGCGTTCTGTTGTTAGTTAGTTAGGTTTTGAAAAGGTGGAAATGCTAATTGTTTAGTGTTACTTGCTAGTGCAATTAATATTTCAACAGGGATTAACAAAGCATTATTTTTATGTCATGAAAGTTGGCATAATATTGTCTATCTGATGGTAATCAGTCATCGCAACCTTTAAACGCTTGCGATACTTGAAGTATCACATGCGCGTTATCAGCCCAAAGGGATAGGATAGGGAAGGGATGAGAACAAAAAAAGGAAGGAAACAGAGCTCTCAATCATCGCACGAAACGCAACAGCACTGATTCTGTTACTTTACGCCGATTTTCTGTGAGAGGGTAGTACTTCCCCGGTCGATTACATAGACCTTCACATAAGCACTTTCAATCGTGAAATTCGCAGTCTGCTATATAAAAGTCTAGAGTTACTCTTTTCAAATATAATCAACTAGCGGCCCGCTCCGGCTTCGGAAGGATATAAAATATATAGGCTAAGTCTTTCACTGAAAAAAATATTAAAATCGATCCAGTAGTTTTGATTTATTCATTCCTACCCGTGGCCCGTTAAATTTGGAGTAAAACTATTCCCCTTTCCAGAAACCAGTAAAAATAACAGTATCTCTCCACTATTTAATGGATGTTATTATACATATAAACCTTCCTCTTCAATTACTCTATCTTTTAAAAAAAACGGCAACAAAATCCGTTGCGTAGTTTTCAAGATTTAAGCATACATAGGGATATAGGGACAGAGAAAGCGACTTTGTTTTATAATAAGTAGTGATGATGATGATAACATATTTTGTCAAACCTTACAATTAAATCTTATATGTTACATGAATGAAATGAATTCAATATAGATTAAGTCCATCCTTAATTATCTGCAATATATTAATTTACGGAATAGTGGGCTTTACTTACTTAACTATGTTTAATGTAAGATTTATATTTTCGAGTTATATAGAATATTTTAGAGTAATTGCAGTTGTATGGGCCACCTAAAGATGGGAAGCTAACTTCACGCGAAACACGAATACTTAACTAATTTAATTTTATCTTAAAACTATCTATTGATGCCTCCCACGTATAAACAGATATCTTAGACTTAGCTGCAATGAATTATTTTAATTTCAACGTAGAAACGGTTATCTGTCGTTTTTTTAAGAAAATTAAAGTAATTTTGGAGACGCTTAATATCATGATAAACTTTAAGCATTTTTATAACATTTTAGTAAAAATAATAATCTACATATTTAATAGATTGTTCAGTTTTTTTGCTCTTTCTAAGTACATAAAGATGTGTCTGTAAACGTAGGCTGTTTTAGACATTGCTTTATGTAAAAGGGACCGTCGACTTATTTGAGCAAGCCATGCCTGTAGCAATGGCATCATTCGTGCGTAGCGTGTTCGAGGGTTGCTAGGACGCTATCACATACATTTTCTTGCAAAGTGAAGCTAGACACGTGCATAGCCGCTCCGTGCGTAGCGGTGGGACCGCGGCCTAACCGATATTGTAGATACAGAGATATAACTCCCTCAATATAAGTGAAACCATGCGCAGTAACACATTTTTGGGTCTCAACCGTATGCTGAATGAAGGGGGCCGCGTGACTATAGCAACGCGGCGACGCTCGACCCATTTGGTACACTCGGTCACGGTTGTTTTAGTCCTTTAAAAATAAATTATTCAAAATTAAATAAAAATATAGAGCATTTTTATTAAGTGTGTGAACATTTAATTTTATTTCAAGATATTATGTCGGCCCAATAAGTGACAGTGATTAAAAATGTACATTATAAATAAATAAAATAAAATAAATTTTTAACAACGATAACGATATTAAATAAATAATTGATTGAATTTAGATGAAACAATAACTATATTATATAATTAATTCCGTTTTCCCACTTTATAAAAAATCTATTTAAATAAGACGAAATCAATATTTTTGTCTATCATTTTTCCATCCATGAAGCGGCCATTTTGGTTCATTTTAAATTAAGAGAGCTATAACATGATATAGATTTCAGGCTACACGTATGCATACAGATGAATAATCTAAGCTTGGATTAACATAACAAAGGATACATAAGATTGAACCCTAGATAATTAGCAGGGAATTAATCGGATCGTAATAGCTGAGCTGCGTTGTTATGCCAAATGAATAGGTAATGGTTCTGGACAAGAAATTTGTGCCTATTTCGCTGGCAATAGAAAGGAATAGCTAACTTCTGCTGCCTATAGGTATGTAATGATTTCAGGGTTTAGGTCTAACCAAATGAAGCCCATACAATTTTTAGGAAGAATTTTATTTGTAATAGAACCTTGGGATACTTTTAGGCGTCTATAGGGTACCTTGATCGCATACTTTTAGAGTTTCAGGCACCCCATGGTCCAGCTTGCTTGTGTGTGTGTGGTGTAAATAAAAAAAAAAACCGGCAAAGTGTGCTCGGACTCGCTCATAAAGGGTTTTGCACGGTAAAATAAAAATTAATTAATTCAAGTTTCAAGTATGAGGAAAATATTTTATTAAATTTTGAAATAAAATTTGTTTTGATATTTGTTATCATAGCGGACATAAATTTCTATGAATTCCAATTGTTTATTATTACAGTTTACGTTATACAGCAAAAAAACTTCAAAACATAAAGCTATTTGTATGGTCCCCTTTATTTTTAGATTTTATTTTATTTTTAGTTTCTTGTTGTAGCGACAAGAGAAATGCAATATTCTGTGAAAAATTTCTTCTGACTTGTCTTGCTTTGTGAGATACAGCCCGCTGACAGACTGGCAGACCGATGGACAGCGAAGGCTAAGTAATAGGGCACCCTTTGGGTACGGAACCCTAAAAAAGAGGACGGGTTATAATTTTAACGATATGTGCAATGCGTGATTTTTAAATAGCATTGTTCTGTGTAAATGACCATTTGTGGGTTCGAATGGATCGTAAAACGGCTTTTATGGTCGGACAGGTTGTGTGCCGCTCCGTCCATTTAACCCTCGTTTTTGGATGAGAAATTAAATTAATCGTACAAAATGAAATACGAAATGAAAGAGTTATATTGGAAATCTGTCGATTTTGTTTCACATTTGAATTGTTAACGACGTTTGATAAAGGGATCCCTTTGTATATACTCACCGTTTAAGTAAATACGGGGTTTCGTTTATGTTTGCCAGGTTTTGATGTTCAAATATATTATAATATATCGCTGTATGTTTTGAAAGTGCTGTCTATAACAGTGATTTTATATATTAGTTAGTTTCTGCGCACGGCTTTGCCCGTGTGAATAACTATTTGCTTTCATTCCCTATTACCTATTAATATTTTTTTGAGGCGAAAACTTTTACAAACTTTGAATGGCATATTTATTTATATCGAATCAACAGCCTAAAAATAAGTTTCAAGCTTCTAGCTCTAAAAATGACGATACTTTATACAACTTTTCATCCCTCCTTTCAACCCTTACTATGTATGTCCTACTTATGTCCTTTCTTAGGCTGTAGAATATTTGTATATCAAATTTCATTGAATTCGGTTCTGTAGTTGCGTGAAAGCGTGACAGACAGACAGACAGACAGCAAGAGATACTTTCGGATTTATAATATTAGTAAGAAAATACATTATCTGTGAAAAATTTCAACTGTCTAACTATCGCGGTTCATGAGATACAGCCTGGTAACAGACAGACGAAGACGAACAGAATAACAGGGTAATATGGTTCGGTTTTACCGTTTGGGTACGGAGCCCAAAGAAGTAGACAATTATCCAGTCTGTGTCATTTTATTGACCCTAAAACATCGCAGTACATATAACAATTTCGCACAAACGTTTCACAAAACGACAAGAACCATTGTTTTTTCCACGTTATCTCCCAACATTTACGTTTCACGTTTAAATTTCAACATAACATATAATTGAAACACGCGCGCGCCACGAGACTTGCATTCTTAATGCCATAAACGGTCAAACTCAGCGTTCCTTGAATAATAAAGCGATTTTAATGTGAAAAGTTTAAGATTATTGTTTATTATTATGGCACGGAGGAAAACTTTTTTCAAGTCACGCGAACTCCGATTAAATTCGGTTTAAGAGAAAGAAATGGTTTTTTTGTTATGTAACATCGTTCTGTAATTTTTTGGCATAGCACGTGTACACTTTTTTATTTAATGTTTTTCGTTTGGTAAAGTTTTACGAGTGGCGAGAAAATTACCGCCGGCATTGTAGGCTTTGTACCTCTCGCGTTTCCTTGTTTTTTACCGTAATAATTATTTGAGAATAGTACCGATATTTTTGCTCTAACAAAAATATTTATGATTTTTTAAGGCTCAAATCAAATGTCACATATTTAGCTTTCATAACATTTTAATGATATATAAGCTAATAGTCCTTATTTCTTAATATATAGTTTAAGCTACAAAAAGTTTTGTAGTATTATTTATTTTAAAACTTTTTGTATATCACAAAAAGGAAACCAAAGAGTTCAATGCCTTATCGCCTTAATGCGATGTCTCCCAACCTTTTAATCATAGTATTATCCAAAGTACGAGTTGTAATCAAATGCGTCTCTAGCCCTTAATGCTAGGTGGTAGATTGGCTAGATACATGTTACCTTTACTTTAGTGCCTAGTAAGCGCGTGGTTAAAATGGAATAGGTACAAATGTTAATCTAATTATATATATTTTCTGTCCGTATGTATGTGACTAAACTCATCCTCCTGCTAAGCTGCTACACCGATTGCGATAAAATTGTGTGTGTATGTTCCAGTGGAATCGAGATTTAAGGTTAAGGTTTACAATTGGACCCAGTAAGGTGCGCTGCTATCAGTAACTAGTATGTCTATATAAATGTTATGTCAATGTTTAAAACTGGAAATTGTAAGAAAAATGTCTTTAATAACACAAGCACAGGATCGTTACCACTTACGCACCCTTATGCGACCTTGTGCAAACGCAAAACTGAATATGTTAATAAAGATAATCAGCACATACATTTATGTATATCCTATGCATAGTATTATTTAGCTTATTCTCAATGTGTAAAGTTTTTCTCATTGCATCATCTCATTGTCATTCTCTGAGCTCGCAAGCGAAACGGACGTGTTATCAATTTGTTTTAAAAATCCTTATTTAGCTGTTAATAGAAACATAATCTTAGTATCAATAGTTTAAAGTGCACTTCAAGTTAACATACAATGTGTGATATCCGACGTATTAGCTACGAGTGATTGGTTATTCGCTGGTCACCGACGCGGTAACAGCTCTTCACCTCTTCGGGGGAACGGGACGGCTTCTTTATTTACCGTCTTTTTCAAGCAAGCGTCAAGGCATCACATATTGCAACTGTGTTGATCAAACACAGATATACAATGAGCTTACTGCGATCACCAACTGGATGTGGTACAAATACCAAGATTGGAGGTTCACAACCAAATCTGACAAAGATGCCTATAGACGATAACTTAAGCATATCGCATGGAAGTATACGCAGCAAGCGCAAGCAACCAGAAGATGACAATTCTATTATCAGACAAGAACTATCAGAATTAAGAAAGCAAATGACTGAAATGATGACACTTGTAAGTACAAATAGTAACATCCAAAAGGAGAGTATAAATAAACTTTGTCAAGATGTCAACACCATAAAGGGGGAGGTGCTTAACATCAGCAGTACAATTGAACACATAACATTAGAACACCAAAACCTTAAAATTGAAGTAGAAGAACTGAAAAAAAATAAGATTGTTACGGAAGAAAAACTAAAAAAACTAGAATCAGAAGTTAATTTACTCAAAAATAAAGCTATGCCATGTACTTCTCAACAAATTAGTGTAAATTATAATGATATATTTGCGGAAATGCAAGACCGGAATCAACGTGCCAAAAATATTGTCTTAGTTGGCATATTGGAGCCGAAACCAGGACCTCCTGCACAAAGATACGAGTACGACAAACAAGAAGTATTAAAAATCATAAAAACTATTGATGTTAATTGCCCAGAACCAAATAAAATACTTCGCCTAGGCAAATTTAAAATAGGAGAAAATCGGCCTATAAAAGTATGTTTCTCGTCAGAGGAGACGGTTAAAAACATACTTCGTTCCAAAAGCTCCCAGTTAGATAAAATCAAGATTTTTTCGGACCAAACAGTTCAGCAAAGAAGTCATTTCATTGCGTTAAAGAAAGAACTTGAAAATCGTGTCTCTAATGGTGAAACTGATTTAAGCATAAAGTATGTAAAAGGACAACCCAGAATAGTTAAATCATTAAGAAAAAATCATACAACTTCCGTAATTAACACTCAAAATAAACAAGAAACAAGAAAAAATTTTTTATAAGAGAAGCAATTACTTACCAAGTTGCCGATACATACTCAGACATAATTACAACAAGAAAATCTCTAAAATGTTTCTATATTAATGCACGTAGCATCGTAAAAACTGGAAAACTGGATGAGTTAAGATGTATAATCGAATCATTTCAAGAAACAATACATGTGATTATTATAACGGAGACTTGGATAAAGAATGAAGACGAGGCAAAAAGACATCAGATTCCCAACTACACGCATTACTATAACTTCAGGCAAAACTCGAGGGGTGGTGGAGTCTCAATTTTTGTACACAATAATTTAAGACATAATCTTATCCAAGAATTGTGCGAAAACGACAATCATTTCCTCTGGGTATATATATCGAAGTTTTCACTGAATATTGGAGCAATATATAAACCTGAAAGAACAAATGTTAACGATTTTCTACAGACTTTTTCTCACCAATTACATAAAAACAAAAGAGCTGTTACTTTCGGAGATTTCAATATTGACCTAATGCATAATAATATTACTACCCAAAAATATAAAAATACATATAAAGTAAATAGCTTTAAAATTTTGAATAAAATTGACCAGAAATTTTGTACTCGAGAAACTGCAGCCACGAAAACGATATTAGATCATGTCAGCTCAAACCTGGATAGTACGTTTCATTTTGCAATTATCGATTCAGCATTGTCAGACCATAAACATATATATTTAGAGATTAGAAAATACCAGCCTCCACCGCTAATAAAAGTTCAATATACGAAAATCGATTATAATAAATTGTATGATTCTTATGCGAACATGATCGACAACCAACAAAGCTATGAGGAACTAGAAAAAAGCTTAATTAAATGTATATCCAATTGTGAAATCTATAAAACTAAAATTTTAAACCCACCGAGAAAAGATTGGATTAATGGGGATATAATAAAGGGATTAGAAAATAGAAATAAACTTTGGCAAAACTATTTGAAAGAAAAATCTAAAACCACTGAAGAGAAATTCAAAACAGAAAGGACAAAGATGGCAGTTCATATACAGAAAACAAAGGCAATATACTACAATAAACGCTTCAGTGAAACCAAAAATAAACCCCGGAAGATGTGGAAGCTGATACGAGAGTTATCTAGTAACAAAATTAAGAGTACTGTATTTCCTGACAAACTTGAAATTAAATCAAAAGTCATAACGGAGCCTACGGATATATGCGAAGAGTTTAATAACTACTTTTCAACAATTGGACAAATGTTGGCTAGTGAAATTCCGGACAAGGGGCAGAAATGTCAACTTCATCAGGACCAAGCTGCTACATCACTACACTCAACAGAATTAAATGAAATCACCCCGACGACAACACGTGAGGTACTTAAAATTATCAACGACTTGAATCCTAATACTAGTTGCGGCATCGATGGTATTAGTACAAAAACATTAAAATGTATAAAACTGTTAATTGCTAGTAAGCTCACAGACACTTTTAATAGATGTTTAGAGAAAAGTTACTTCCCAGATACTCTAAAAATAGCAAAAATAATTCCAATCCATAAGACAGGAAGTAAAACCGATCCTTGTAACTTCCGCCCTATATCGGTCTTACCAGTTATTTCTAAAATTTTGGAGAAAATTTTGTATTCCCGCCTAGAAACGTATTTAAATTCTATACATTTTTTCTTTAAGAAACAGTATGGCTTCCGACGACAATCAAATACCCTAGCAGCAACAATAGACTTAGTAACCCACATTAAAAATAAAATCGATAAAAAGCAAATTGTACTTGGCGTCTTTATAGATTTAAAGAAGGCTTTTGACACGGTGTCCCATGAAATACTATTAAAAAAATTATTCGATATAGGCATTACAGGAAAAGCGTATCAAATACTCAAATCATATCTTCTAAATCGAAAACAAATTGTAAAATTTGGTGAATATCAAAGTTGTCCAAACTTAGTTACATGTGGAGTACCACAAGGCTCGATCTTAGGTCCACTTCTCTTTCTAGTTTATATTAATGATATTAATAAGATAGGCCTCAAAGGTGATTTAACTTTATACGCAGATGATACCAGTATCTTTTATTCCGGCTGCTCAACTGATTTTATTATACCCCAAGTAAAAAACGATCTTAATATCTTGAACGACTGGTTTCAAAGTAATTTACTTACTGTTAATACAGCAAAAACTAATTTTATAATATTTTCTGCTAAGAATAAAAAAATAAACAACAACTTTGAACTAAAAATTAACAATAAAACCATAAATCAAATCCCAAAAGAAAAATATTTAGGTATTATATTAGATAATAAATTAAGCTGGAAGCCACATATAGATAAAATAAAGTCGAAGCTGGTTTCACTAACTGGTGCACTCCGCAGCATCGTTAAATGTATCCCAAGACATGTACGTTACTTAATATATAATTCACTAGCTAAACCGCATATAGATTACTTGATAGAAATCTGGGGTACTGCTTCAAAAAATAACCTAAAAGAAATACAAACGGCACAGAATAGACTTATTAAAACTCTTTTTCAGTATAACTTGCGTACATCAACTGAGAAAATATATCGCGAAACAGGCTTAATGAATATAAATCAGACATTTACTTACGCTACAAACATTCTTATTCATAAAATATTAAATGGCTATATCAATACTCAAATAAGTTTTACTAGAAAATACGAGGTCCAAAGAAAAACTCTACGTAACGCGAATAACTTGGTTACCCGCCAGCATAGAACAAATTATGGAAAAAAGAATATTGAATATGAAGGTGTCCAACTTTATAATAAATTACCAGAAACTATTAGAAATACTAAGTCAATTGCCAGTTTCAAACGACAACTTAAATTATATATTAGAGAAAAATACAAATAGTTCATAATAATAACAAAATAAATATGTGTATATATATATATATATGTGTGTATGTATGTATATATATGTGTGTAAGTGTGTGTGTAGGTATGTGTGTGTATATATATATATATATTGAATATATATATATATATATTCTGTATATATATATTCATATTTAGTAAAAAAAAAAAAAAAACTTTTTCTTTCGCATGTATTAAAACAAAAACAAAAAGGTATAATCATACATAGTTTTTAAACATTTATTAATAAAACAACCCTAGCATTGTATGTATATATACTTTAATAGATAAATATTATAACATTTTCTATATCTAAGTCATACTAATAATATTCTAAAATGTTTGCTTTGTTCTTTTACCTATACAGAAATTTATCCATAATAATATGATTAACAATAGAAATTAAAAATAATAAAATTAAAAAAATAAATTACAAAAATAAAAATCAAAGTCGAATCAAATATATACTGATGCCGCATCTAGCGTGGGTTGCTTTGTATCCGTGTATAACATTGTTGTATAGTCTGGTCGCTCTTGCGTCTTGTGATTTTGTTTTAACTTTACCCGCAAAAAAAAAGTGTAACATTTTATGATATTTTGTGTATTTCGTTTTTTTTGTGACTGTGATTTTGTGAAAGCTCAGTTTAATTACTACTGTTTGTTTTAATATTGTTCTCAGTAAGTGAATTTTTATTGTAATTCTTATGAGAATAAAGATTCTTTAACCATAAAGTTCTAAAACGCATCTGTTCAAGAACGTCAGTAAAAACTTAGATCGGATCCGCAAGCAAAACCTAGCTGGAAACTTCCCGGATACCCGAAGTTTCACCAAGTCGGCAAGAAAAACACAGCAACGCGGAACGCTTGACGTGTTTCCAATACGGAAACTCGGTTTAAATAGCCGTGTCCAACAAAAACATGGAAGTTTTTAATTTAACTTTAAATCCCAGATCCTGGCCACGAATGTTTATGTGGTTTTAGCGGTTTTTGACCTGGTTCTACAATTTGATGCTCTGACGATTAAGTATAGATATTTTAATTTATTTACACCTTTGTGGGTAACGAGTATGCCTTTAGTCTCGATGGTTTCGGGTTTGATTCCCGCTCGGGCAGGTGTTTGCATTGATCTAAAATATATCTGTTTCGGTCTGGGCATTTGTCTTTATGGGTCCCCACACCTTGCCTCGGAGAGCACGTTAAGCTGTTGGTTCCGGTTGTTATCACATAACATGATAATAAACATTAACTCTTGATAAGTATGTTGCTCCCATCCAATGAGTTACTGGTTAACGCTTAAGGTTGCGGAGGTCAGATGGCAATCGCTCGGAGTAAAAACTAGTAACCTGTATATATGTATGTAAATACTATACGAGTATTTACCCAGGGTCTGCTTATTACTCTTATCCAGATTTGACAAGTTACTAGTTTTACACAGAGTTAAACCGTCACCGTCACCGTTTTATCACGGCTGAGTCTCTGTACTCGGCCCCCCGCCCGGTGGCGCTGTCAAGGCCAGTAAGGCCAACAGCAATACACATTCCGAAAAAAAAAAAAAAACCGTCACTGCAATATTAACGCCGGAGGTCCTTGAAGTATCAAGAGCGCGGTTTCGACTCAAAGGATAGGAGAGAAAAAAGGAATGGAGCAGAGAGGTGGGAGGTTGGGCCTCACTCATTGCGCAACAGATTTAGAGCTTAAGAGAAGGTTTATAGCTATATGTGATAAAATATAAGTCCTAAATAAGAAGATAATTATTATAACAGCAATAAGGTGTATAATACATTTTTTTTTATCTAATAATAATCTTATTATAAAAACCTAATAACGTATCCGTGTACAAGCGTAGAGTAATGAATAGATCCACGGTAGATTCCCGCGAGAATCGTATGTGATTCATTATAAAAATGCGAAAGCCTCGTTCGGTAATAACTCGACATGACAGCACATTTCCATTGTACGAATAAACGGTTTTTATAATATTATAGTTTGATTAGATACGTTGTTTTTTTTGTATATAGTTCCACCACATTATAAGCAGTCGCCATAACCTATGAACGCTTGCGATGCTTGAAATATGACAAGCGCGTTGCAAACCCAAGAAAGTGAAGTTTTAGGTTTATATTTTTTACCAAATATTAATTTTTTTCATTTATCTAATTTTCTAAATAGATCATTGTCTTCATTTAAGCTACTCAAACTCAAACATAGCAAATACTAATCGCTCATTGGTTTCTTGTTGATCATCGATTATCTTTAACCAATGAGCGTTCTATATTTGGTATGTTAAGTTGACATTAATTTGATCAACGTGCGAGAAACCGGGGGTAATTCATTTATTATTTTAGCATATAAAAAACGAAACTTATTCAGACAAAACAAAAAAGAATTTGGTTTACTTATTTTCTTTTGGCTTCGGGATATGAACTAAAAGGAAGTCTAAAAGTAAAGAGAAATATGTTTTGAATAATAGAAGAGAATAAGCTTACGTAAATATACAAAGGAAATTCTATATAAGGAAATATTTTCTACACACTATGTCTATATTTTGACATGTCTCTGGGTTTTTTCTTTATAACACGACGGTTGGTAAAAAAGCAAACGGTCCACTTGATGGTAAGCAGTTACCGCAACCTATGAACGCTGGCGAGAATTGAAGAATCTCATACACGTTGCCAATCCGAGAGAAGGGATGACAAGGAAAAAAAGGAAAGATACAGTTGGTTGGGAAATTGGGCCTCAGGCGCTCTGACTCATCTCACAAAACGCAACAGTACTCTGTTACTTTGCACCGAATTTCTGTGGTAATATAAATACGGTAGTACTTCCCGGTGGAGCCGGCCCATTTATGCTGATAAATGCATGGCTCTACTACAACTACAAAAAAGCACAACTCTACTATATGATTGTGGATTGTGGTGAATTTATTTATTCCTTAAAATGTAAATTACTAATGATTTATGCCACAGGAATGAGCAAAACTTACTTTGAAGACATCTGATAAACAACAGGCTGCCAATGAGCGTTCTGTATTACGTGAATTTGACAAACGTACGTGAAACTGTGTTAGCATTTTATAAGACACGATGATTACGGAAACAGTGAATCAGAAAGTGTTTACCCCAGAGGCTTATTAACACTTAGGGAATCTTGCAAGTGCTCGTCCGCCTTGAAAATATCCTCACATTTTGTAGGGCACGATTCAATTTTTCACATCGTAAAAACGCGTGAAATCTTTTAATAAACTTTTATATCGAAATCTCTCTATTCAATTTATGCGGCGTATTTTTAAAGAATTTACTAACCGACTCGAAAAAAGGAGGAGGTTTCAATTCGTCTCAGTATATTTTTATGTATTTTATTCTATTACTCGGAGATGACTGATTTGGGTGATTACTTTTTGTTATACTTTCTCACAACTACTTACTATCACATCCAATTCTTAGAGAGGTTGATGGAATGAACAGTGTCTTGGACTATCCCTTATCGAATTACGCCAAGGGACTAGTAAAACTTGCTAGGTATTTTTTTATATTATTTGTATTGTGGTCTTACCGAGCGGCATAATAACATGCAAGTGATTAAGCTGATTAAATAAAGATAAAAAAACTACTTACTACTGTCAGTGACTTTTGGTGCCGATATTTTACTTATTTTTAGAAAATATTGAGTGTTTTTTATGTGACTAAGTTGGCAAGCCGCAGAATCAGGTGGATGAAATTTGAACTTGGTAAGTAATTGCCGTAGCCTATGAACGCTTGCAACACCATACATTTTATGTATAACTCATGCTTTGCCAACCTCGAGATAATAGTTCTTAAATCCTCTTTGCCCAGTAATTTCAATAGCTACAGTTTCCTTAAAACCGAAACACTGTATACTGTTTTACGGTAGAATCACTGACACTGCGATGGTACCTATCTAGTCGGCCTAAACAATATTTTATCAAGAAACTGTTTCATGATTTGGGTATTTGTATGTTAGATAAAACTCATTCAAAGTTTATTGACCTGTTTGTTATTCGATCGTCAGATGCTTTTTCATTCAGGATTCTTTATAATTTTGTCTTAGTTTAGTTAGATATTTTACCGAATTTAAAAGGTGAGCTTATTAGAAGTATAGTGAATAGGATTTTTGATTTCATAAATTTGAGAATCTAGACGTATTTTTTAGGTCATGTTAAATGAAATTTAAAAATAATCATTCATTATTTATTTAACAACCAACGCTACACACTCAATGGCCCCGTTAGGATAGTGATATCCTATCAGGTTAGAACTTAAGGCAGGGTCGCTATCACATGAGAAAGGTCGTCTGTTGGTATTTGTACCGAAATATGACAACCAAGTACAACCTTTCTGATGGATAGTAATTATTCCTTGCAGTAACAACAGTGGCTTCATAAACGCATCGATCTCGTTTAAGATGAGAAGGGAAAAGACGATGCAATATATGAGAGTAACACATACCGGATCGACTCGGGTCGGCTCGTAAAGGGTTACGCTTTAAGATAAAGATAATCACTACATAGTATAAACCAAAGTCGCTTTTTCTGTCCCAATGTATGCTTAAATATTTAAAACCATGCAACGGATTTTGATGCGGTTTTTTTAATAGAGAGAGTGATTGAAGAGGAAGGTTTATATGTATAAAAATAGTGGAGAAAAAAAAATTTTTTTGAGGTTTCTAATGTGATGTCGTAAATAATTACATTTAACGCGTGTGGGCCACGGGCAGTAATGAATAAATCAAAACTGAATACTGAATCGATTTTAATCATTTTTTCAGTGAAAGACATAAGCTATACATTTTATACCCGTGCGAAGCCGAAGCGGGCCGCTAGTAATAATAATAAATAATAATAAACGGTACACACATAACGGCCCCCAGATAGTGATGTTCTGTGTCGGGGGTTCGGAAACATACACGGCGGAATACACATGGACAAATACATTATACTTAAGATACTTCTCGTAAGATGGTTTTGATACCTGTGGTTCAGGTATTGTAAGCAGTTTTTAAATTTGAACTTAACTTGATATTTACGTATTATATATTTTATGATTAAGTGTACAAATTTAGTAAAAATAATTTTATCTCGCTACCGATCTACAGTGAAGAAATATCTAAAGACCAATATTGAACTTTCATAATTAGATTATTCCAGAAAAATCCAGAACGTATTCAACTAGTCCATATCTTTTTGCACAAAGAGAATATCGGAATTACCGGAACGGAACAAATTTCAGTATTCCGTGTCCAGTTTCATCTGTAGTCTATACTGAGCAAATCCAAATGCAATGAGGGTATACCTAATTACTACTTCCGAGCCAAATGAAATCTCGTCACGGAAACTACTCACGCGATACACAGTACTATGAAATCTTAACCAAGACATGCTATTTTGATATTTATCGTTATGAATATACGAGCGATAATCATGGCAATCTGGAAATACTCTTGGGATATGGTGTTCAGATTACAATTGAATATATTATTACTTCAAAAAATTTATATGAGTCTCAAATCCCGTATAAAATTACAACAACTTACTAGACCGTTTCATTGTTCCGTTGTTGATCAATCTAGTATTAAAGTTGGTCAGGTCGTAAAGGTAGGCTTCTGACTAGATATATCAACTATTACAAAACCGAATTATTAGATTTATCAAACGAGTTTTTAGATGCACTCTGAAGTACAGAGATGCTGAGATGAAATGGTATTAGTCCTGACCACGCCTATAGCTGCTTCGCCTATAGATCAATTATTGCAATATCTATACCAATCATGGCACCTGGCTCTGTCTGTTTTTGGATGAAATTCTTAGCATATATTTTAATCAATGGCTCACATTCTACCGAGTTCCCTAAATATTACTCTTTAATGTTAGAAGCAACTACAAATAAGCATTAAAGTTGTATACCTTAATATCATATTAACACGAAAATCAAATAAATAAGATAAGAGTTATCTTTTCATATGCCTTATTTTGGTCAGTATTATGAGCGCTCTTAAATTTTTCTTCGAAATGAAAAAATGTAATATAATTAAAATTAATGAGACTCTACAGGGTTAAATAGAAAACAAGTGTGAAAAGAAATGAGGTCATGGTCTGTTGTGCTATTTATTTATTTTTAGTGTAAGCAATGTAAAACTTTTATATTTCTGAATAATATTAAAATACTGCAAGAATCAATTTTGGTGTCCTATTGTTCATAATTATATAAGTTTGAAGATCAGATGCTTTTATATTCTCTGTTATGCATTTGTGATCAAATATCAGTAAATTTATTTTAAGCCGAGTAGCCCATTATATATAATTGTATAGAAAACATAAACTTTAGCCGAAGGTCGTGGTTTCAAATCCTAGCAAGCACCTCTTAGTTTTCAAGTTTTTTTAATGCAATAGGGGCCAGACGGGCATAACGCTCACTTAATGCTAAGTAATCACCGCCGCCTATGAACATCTCTAACGCCAGAGGCCATGCAGGCGAAATGCTGACCTTTAAGGTTTTTTTTGACCTTTTAGATTTGGGTGATTTATCTCGTGCATGTAATCGATAAAGAGAAGAAGAATAATATATTTCTTAGACATTTATATTCACCATTCTAGAGATGGTAATTAGCTGATGGTGAAGCTTAAACTTTGGTTCGTGTGTTCGTCTAACATCTCTTTAACTCAAAGACTATTGTCGATGATTTGAATGATGAAGATCGGAAGGTAGATTGAACTTTAAAACATGGAAACATGACATAATTAAAAGATTTTTCAATTTACATTTTTTATATTTTTCCTGGTGTAAATCAAAGTAAGTATTTTGTAATCTGAAACCCATCAATGACATTTAGTAGCCAGACTAAAAACTGACCACATATCTAGTACAAAGAAAGCCATAAAAATAAATAAATATTTTATTTCGCATTTAGAGTTAAGTTACGAAAACGAAATACGCTGTAAGCAAAAATTTAGTTTGGCTTTTAATAATAATAATAAAAAAATTTAATATACACTACACCGAATTTGATAAATTTCGATTCAAGAAAATCTATCTTGTGGACGGGTAACCACTTATTATTTTCTGTTAGCTAAAACAACAAATTGTGCAAACGATGAAATTGAGTAAACACTCCAAAGAAGATTATTCGAAGATTAAACGTAATTATATAAAAATATTTTGCTAAAATTTTCAATTTATGTTGGCGTTGCCGACCTTTAAGGACTCAGAATAGGCTCTTCTCTCTAAGGTTCCAAGGTCGTATTGGTTCGGAAAGACCGCCTATTTCCAGACATCGAGGTAGTAAAGGTGGAATCGAGTTTTGTCGTGATGTCCGATGGTGAAAATCACCTGCGGGATCAAACCAAACAATTGCTAAGAACGTTCCCCGTGATAGATGCGATAGAAGATGCAGAGTGATCCAACATATCTACGCAGTGTCAAAGGATCAAGCCAATCGGAGCGAGCTCGACCGTCGACAATTTGAGCCACTCTCAGTTGGATACTGTCAATTTTTTTTTATGTTAGAAGTTGGCAAACAAGCATACGGCCCACCTGATGGTAAGTGGTTGCCGCAGCCTATGAGCGCTTGCAGCACCATTAGTAGGTGCCACTCGCGCGTTGCCAACCTCGAGATATTAGTTCTTAAATCTCGTTCGCCCAGTAATTTCACTAGCGTACAATGCCCTTCAAACCGGAACACAGTAGTGCCTAAGCACTACTATTTGGCGGCAGAATATTGGACACTGCGGTGGTACTACCTAGCCGGCCTCTTGCAACAAAAGACCTACCACCAGTGTGACTAATTGCACTGGTGGAATAATCTCTGTTGTGACAGAGGTTATCCCGACGCCTTACAACACTTCGAAACAGCTGGTACTGGGAAGCTCTCACCCAGGCGTGAGAGATGTATTCAACGTGCGGTCGAATTTGCGCCTTGTATAGTTGTTGGGGATGAACCGAGGTGAAGTAGTGCCTCGCCTTGCTAAACTCACAACCTTTAGAGAGGTCAATTGGCGTAAATTAACAGAATCAGTATGACTCACTCCACTCTCTCACCCCTCTTTACCCCCCTCACATTTCTCCCCTCCTATATCTTGGGTTGGTAATGTGTAAGTGATGATTCAAGTATTTTAACCATTCATTGATTCAGTGACTGCTTACCATCAGACGGACTTTATGCTTGTCTTTCAACCGTCTTGAAATAAAAAAAGACCTTCATTTATCTTTAAGGTTCTTCATCTATACTACTGTACAAAAATTATAATAATTTTTAGCGATTATGCTAAATCTAAATATTAGACATTCATTATCAGTCTTTTCTTATAGCTGCATTAAAAATAACATCGAAATAAAGTAAAATACATATAAACAATTACACTTTCAATGTTAGAATACGTATAAATCCTCCATATCTGATTCTTGACTTTAGCGACTGTCAACAAGATTATTACGCTTATTGGGATAAGCCCGCCTTTGTACAAATGATATTTCTTTGAAAAATTTTGTAATTTTTAAAATACTTGTACAATAAAGTTATATACAACAACAACAACGCTTTTAAAATAACTTTTCTAAGTTCTTCAAAGCAATGATAGTCCGCAAAGAATATCTCCTGATAAAAGAGATGCTGTGAAACCTATTCAAGGCGGTGCAACTTCAAATACAGACGAGAGCTAGCGAGTTTTCTAAGAACTCAATAATACCACACCATATAATAAGAAGACAGCTCTGTCATTATCTTTTATATTATGTGTAAAATGAACGAAATTATAAAATTACCAGTCAAGTGCATGGTGCATCATGCAAAGTAGAAACTAAAGGGTTCCGCAGCTTGATGATGAAAAATCTTTAGGATGTTAACGAATTAAAAGCGACCGCAAATGTTAGTTTATAATAATTAAATTATTAAAACTATCGTGAGACATTATTTAATTTATGTAAAATTTAAAAGGCTAAACCTCACGTTCAATCGGTTTAAGTACCGACTAGTTTCGGACATCCCTCGGAGGTCATCATCAGGGTGAGCGGGTTACGTTCGCGGTCGCGACCTGTCTTGCATGTCTCGCCATAGATAGTAATGATTAAAAATAATATGAAAAAACTAAGTTACGGGAACAACCTACAAACCTCTGAAATTTCTCAACGTACCTTCTTGAAAATAATTATCGTTCAAAATTCTTTAGATATCCTACAACATCAAATTTTCCCAGAATTTTAAATCCTATACTTCAAAAGTACATACTTTGGGTCTCCGATGCTCTCACTCATCGCACGAAACGCAACAGTACTCTCTTACATTACGCCGATGTTCTTTGAGGGAGTAATACTTCCCCGGTCAAGCCTGTACATTTATGCTGGAGGAACCATGGCTCTACAAAAAAAATTGATATCCTATTTGATAAGCTTGATGCGTGCTTGCTTGGTTGTGCCACAACAGTTTGTCGTTAGATCGAGCAAAATATAAACTGATTTTAACAACGTTTAACTGTGATATGACGGAACGCAAAAGTTTTACGCTTGAAGACATACACGCGTTTCAGGTAGAAACTCCTACGTCTAATATGAAAAATTTTATATTAGTTTTCCTTCAGTGAGTAATATTAAATTGCTACCACTTTAATAATATTTTATTAAACTACTAATCGTAATACTGGCTGGGAAACTTATGAACATAAAAAAAAACGCAAAATTGTACACCTCGTGCTCAGGGTTAGGCATGATAGATTGCTAGGTTAAATTATGGTAGGCAAGATTATAGGGAAAAGTCGTCGCTACGAAATATTTGATATTGGTCTGGTATTAGCTCTGTGGTACCACTATTTTGTCTTCCAAACCATTGTAAGTCCTCTAAAAAGCTAACAGTCAACCTCAACCTCAAGAAATGAGGAGGCACATGAAGAAGAATTCAGATTATATTTTTGTCAAAGTCACTAATAATTGCAATTATTCATATCTGTTAAGAAGTTTTTTTTCTTTACTATAGTAATATAAAGGATAATATTACGGTCCGGAAACACACAAAGTAGAGTAAATATCTGTGTGGTTAGAGCAAATATCTGTTCCGAGTAGACACCGTCCCAACACTTATGTCCTTTTCATTGGCGTTTGAATCAGGGTTTCCGTTGCACCATAACGGTCGTTCAAAATATTAAAAGGGCAATAATTATGGTGGTTGGTATTTCATAAGTATTTTATATTTTATAGTTTTTTTGTCCTCTATCGTAAATGTATTACTAATGACATGAAAACCCTTATGCTTACCATTTTGTCAGTCACAGATATTAACATAAAGCAAAAGGTCATGATATTAATTACGTTAATAGCTTCATCAATTACAGTATAGTAACGCTCGCGACGTTGCTCATGTTATTGTAGTTCATATGCCGTACGAATATCTAAAAAATATTTTTCTGTTCAGTAATATCAGTATGTACATTATTTATGTACACATCTATATCATGTTCTAAGTTTATGGAACCTGTAAATCATTAGTTGATAATACCATAAACAAAAAGATACATTAGTTGATTTCCGTGATAAAACGTCGTATGTGTTAATCCTTGCCAAATTTCATTGAAATTAGCTAAGCCGCTTCAGCGTGATTCAGCAACAAAAATTTACACATCAAAACATTCCAACTTTCACATTTAAAATATCCGTAGGATTTAGTTACAATCGAACATCAAAACACGTTCAACATGTAGCGAAACAAGATCTGTGGTCATTATTAATATAAATTACTAAAGCAAAGCTTTAAATCAAAATTTCAAATTATGCTAGAGACCGACAAGGGTTGTACCATAAAATCGCATTCATCAAAACTTGGAAATTAGCTCCCTTTCCTAATTAAACCTGCCGGTTGTTAACTTCTCCGACCTCCCCAGGGCTTTGAATCTTGCGTAAATATTGAGTTTGAATAAAAGTTTTATTATTATAGCTTTATTGGCGCCTAATATCCTTTTGTCGAACTGAGTTGATTTGAAATTTGGATTGAGGTCCGCTTTCACCTTGAGTAATTCGTTGTTTGCTAAGGGCATTTTCGAGGCGAATTTTCGGTATGCAAATAACTAGAAATATAAATCGGATAATACTGTATGGTCATGGTAAAAGTTCGGTTTATTATAATTATAGAACCAGTTTATCAATATAAATAAATTCCATCATATAAGTTGTAGCGACATACATCTAGAACAATGCAAGACGACATTACGCGGTAAATAGGCAAGATCACGTCGGGGTCACCACAGTGTAGGTACGACCCGTGATGCCACACTAACACAAAAGGAGTATCCTCCGACCAGGCTGGTGATGTAGCCTGGCAATGTCCTTTGTGTTGGAGGAACATCAGACGTTCTGTCTTTACAGTGGTGATACCGACGTGGTCTTCAAGTCCATAGAAGTATATGTCTATAATTAAATATAATATACAGGTCAAAAATGTTGCAAAAATCTATTGTAGTTTTTCAGATTAGCCGAAAGAGGCAGTTCGGCTCGAGAGTCTTCCCTTAATACTGTGAAAGAAAACATAGAAGTAAGAAGCAGACTGGTATAATATAGAGATATTTTTTAGGGACAGTGAAAATAATTTTTGAAATAAGCTTTACCTGATTTCTTTTACACATTGCTGCTGACCATTGTGGCGAAGTGATAACGAAACTGCACAAAATACCAGTGATCACAGATTAAAAATCCGCAGCAGAGGTTTGTATTTTTTTTATTTCATGGCAGTTTGCAAACACGCATATGGTCCGCCTGATGGTAAGCAATCACCGCTACCTAGGAACACTTGCGATACTAGAAGTATCATAAGCACGTTGCCAATCCAAAGGATAAGAGGGATGGGTACAAAAACGGTGGGAGGTTGATCAACCGGCACTCACACTCATCTTTTTTTCATCGTTAATTAATAATAATAATATTTTCATTAAACTTCATTATTGCTTAAAAAAGGAGCACAATTTTTTTTCTTTTATTATTTCTAGTAAATTAGAATTAGAATTGAATCCATACCTTAATGATTTCTCGTCTTGAAACAATGTCTTCATAAACTTTGTTGTACTAAAGTAAAAGGGGACTTAAATGTGCTTGAAAATTTAATAGAAATCTCATCAAGATTTAGGCTTCACTTCAAAGGCTTATGACGAAATATATTTACTATATTATACATAGACAATGAATCTTTTAAAAGGGGCCTTTTATACTTTAGGCCTTTTTTACTTTTTATACCCTATTTATGGAGGGTTATTATAATACAAAACTAAAATGAAATAGTAAAAAGTAGCTTTTTTCAAACATGTGATAGTTTCACTAAAAAAAATATGCGCACTCGGCTCAGCTCGTTTGAGGCGGAACCTGACAATGAGTCAAAGTTTTTCGTGTGTGCAACCGGCGATCATCGATTTATAAGACGTTATCACGTTAAAAAAAATAGTAGTGTTTATAAAATTGAAATATACAAAATATAAGCATTTTATTTTTCTTTTAGATTTTTTTTGTAAAGGGCTACGTTATAGGCGATGATTAGTGCAATTCATTACTTAATTCAATTTGAATAAAAGTAATATACAAGTTCAGGCTCAGGTTCAGGTTCAGGTTAATTAAAACAAATATCAGAAAAAAGTAAATACCGTCTTCTTTATAATTTAAAAACCTGTGGCACTCGGTGACTGCAGCGGTCAAACTATTGCATAGCATTTTTTATCAACTTATGGAATACATAAAATCTTGGCTGTTCTTAAAAAGTTAAAATACAAATGAAATCGAACATGAATTTCAAGCCAATAAGATACAATTTCGTCTATAATTGAAAATTTCATTGAAATAAAGTAAGAAACTTCGTAACGAATTCAAAATATTTGAATTTGGAACGTAAGTATAAGGTCAATAGATACGTTTTATATGGAGCTTTAACTTTATAGAATAATCGCCTTAATCCTCTTTGAGTTATAGACGAAAATTCTTTGCATATAGAAGAATTATACTTAAAGGTTATATATTATTTTTTAAATTTGAGCATTAGTCGTAATAGCGTATTAATTAAAGATCATTTCCAATACATTTATTAGAGGTATTTTTTTTGTGGGGAGTGTTAGGTTTTATTTTCATTACGGAATTTCTGTATTCGGTCTCCGCGCCCAAAGCTCGCAATAAAAGCTGTGCAATAGCTTAAAAATAAAAATCCTAACTACTACTACAAATGTGAAAGTGAGTTTTATTATTGTCATTGGAAATCTTTCATTGAAAATTCACATGGGTGAAGTTGTGGACAGAGGCTAGTATTTAATATAATATTGAATACTGCGCTTAACATTGTTTGAGTACGTTTGTTTCGTAAATTAATATGCAAGACGGGGCTTCCCAATCAGTCTGCTGCTGTTCCAAGGGTGTTTTGTTATTCCACATACGATCTTCTATTCGACGTACAAAACAAGCTGTACAGCTGTTTTGTTATACAAAAAAGATTATAATAGCACAGTTTTTATAGATTTTTTTTGCTGAAGACATAAATATGATTGTCATATGCAAGTGGCTCAATAAACGTAGTCAATTAATACAATTTGAATTCGAAGAATCTCTGATTTCCTTTTTCAAATGTTTAATTAAAGTTTGAATGTGTATTGTTTTGTAAGACCCTGGCGCAGCGGTAGCGAACATGCCATAAGGGCCACGGGTTCGATTCCCGCTCGGGAAAGATGTTTATATTGAACATACAGGCATGAGTTTCGGTCTGGGTGTAGTTGTGAATGTAGCGTTTAGTTATTTATTTATTACTTTACTTTGAAGATAAAATAGGAGTCCTCAAGACTTAAAATTAATAAAATAAATAAATAAAAACTTATATGTCAATCTTTCTTCATAAAATAATAGCATAACTTTACACAGTAGTCCACTACTTTCACACTTATCAGTCGTGTTATTAAAATGTTTTTATTATTTGAATTAAAAAATGAATCAACAAAATATATAAGCCTTCGAGTATACTGTAACATTGTTGCGTTTTGAAAAAAATAAAGAAGAAAGACATCAGTTGTCTTTGATATGTGAAAATTTTACAACGAGACCTGTAACGTTGATCCGTAATAAAAAGTCTCCTCAGTCACGGATTCTCATTACTAAAGTCGTAAATATACTGATGTAGTTGTAACGTGGCGAAACTTTCAAACATGAATGAGTTACATCATTATTCTTCATCCTAGCATTATTCCCGGTATTTTATTTTACCCAGGGTCTGCTTTATTACTCTTATCCGGATTTGACAGGTTACTAGTTTTTACACAGAGCGATTGCCATCTGACCTCCGCAACCCTAAGGGCTAACTAGCAACTCATTGGATAAGAGCAATTTACTTATCAAGAGTTAACGATTATTATCAGATGTTATGTGATAACAACCGGGACCGACAGCTTAACGTGCTCTCCGAGGCACGGTGGGGATACCCACAGACAAACGCCCAGACCGAGACAGACATTTTAACAAACATCTGCCCGAGCGGGAATCGAACCCGCAACCGTCGAGACTTAAGGCAGACATGCTACCCACAACGCCACAACGGTGTCGAGTTACATCATTATTATATATTTTATTTTCTTACATACCTTTTTCTATTGATTTAAAATGTACATATAGTACATGGCACCAATGAGCCATGGCACAGAATGTCGACGTAAATAAGCAGTATCAGTACTATTACGTAGACAGAGAACACGAATTTTGTTACTTGTGTATGTGGCCGAGGATCTCTAGATGTAGGGGACACCTATTTTAATTTACGAGGTAAGATAATTGCACCTAGATATATTATGGGTATATTAAATCTTCAAGCGTACCAGTGCCATCTCTCTGAACCCTAGAGTTCTCTCGACCCCTAGGGGTCGAAGTGGTCGCTATGGCCGAAATCAGTCGGAACGATAATCATCATTGCGTGTTCACTGGTGGTAAGTCTTTTGTTGCAGGAAGCCGGCTAGGTAGGTATCACCGCAGTGTCAAATATTCTGCCGCCAAATAGTAGTGCTTAGGCATTACTGTGTTCCGGTTTGATGGGCGCTGTAGGCTGGTGAAATTACTGG
This sequence comes from Hestina assimilis, assembly GCA_023373885.1. Classification (NCBI taxonomy): domain Eukaryota; kingdom Metazoa; phylum Arthropoda; class Insecta; order Lepidoptera; family Nymphalidae; genus Hestina; species Hestina assimilis. The sequence continues at coordinate 13,869,419 of CM041750.1, forward strand.
GCAGAGGAGATTTAAGAACCAATATTTCGAGGTTGACAACGCGTGAGTGGCACCTACTAAAGGTGCTACAAGCGCTCATAGGCTACGGCAACCACTTACCATGAGGTTGGCCGTATGTTTGTTTGCCAACTTGTAACATAAAAATCTTTTTCAAATCTATATACAACAACCCATGCTGATTTAATAAACAAATCCAAATTAACATAATGTTATTTACAACTACATCCGAAAACAGTTTTACGAATCCTTCACATGAAAAGCTACAAAATGTAACACTCTTGTATAGAAGCTAAATTACGGACGGTAACGAATTTAACATATATGAAGCAAATTCACGTTACCACTTTTAGAGGAACATTCGAAACAAACAGTAAATCAGTCGTTTCCAAACGATAAAACTGTTACATAAATTATTCATCCGCGAGAAACTATTCTGTTAGCGAAGTTGTCTATTTGTGTTATTAATTCTGTAACTTTAGGTATAATTCGTTTGTGTACGAAACGGTTGGTAACTTGCGAATAACATTATTGGCATACCAGACGTGGCTTGCTAATGTGTTTGATTTTTAGACGACTTCAAATAAAGAGGAGGTTCTTTTTTTTGTATGTGTGTTACGTCATATCAAAGCCAATTATGGATGGATTTTTATAATTCTTTTTTTGTTGGAGAGAGGATTCTTCAAGGGTAGTCTCATATCCGGGTATCAGGATCTGATTCCTTTATACATAATTTAGTTTGAATATTTGCGTATAGAGATTATATTTATGATGTTTAGCTGATGATAAAATAACAATGTTACTAAGGAGTAATATAACGGTAGAGTGATGAACATTTGTCTTCTTCTTCGTCCTAGCACTATTCCCGGTATTTTATTCTACCCGGAGTCTGCTTATTACTCTTATACGGATTTGACAGGTTACTAGTTTTTACACGGAGCGATTGCAATCTGACCTCCGCAACCCTAAGGGCGAACCAGTAACTCATTGGATAAGAGCAATTTACTTATCAAGAGTTAACGATTATTATCAGATGTTATGGGGTAACAACCGGGACTGACCGCTTAACGTGCTTTCCGAGGCACGGTGAGGAGAGCTACAGTCAAACGCCCAGACCGAGACAGAAATTTAACATCATCTGCCCGAACGGGAATCGAACCCGCAATTGTCGAGACTAAAGGCAGACACGCTACAACGGTTTCAGTGATGAACATTTTTATGCCTGTTATATTTAAGCCTTTAGAACGAAACATAATATCACGGATAATGTACTTATAGAAGAAACAATATTCCTCAGTCACTTTTACAGACCGCGGTGATATTGGAAATACATCACATCTCATTCTATTTACAATTCATCAAAATAGATCATAAGTTAAAAGAGGCTTTTTGTGATATCGACAGTAGCAACGGGCATGGGTCGTGAGTTTCTCGGGCTGATTGCGTTTCTAGTGTAAAATAAATAAAACGTTGTTGTTCATTGATAACCCTGTACTTATTGACTTTGGTACAATACAACCTTGAGGATAAGAATATAAAGTGTAGAGATAACAAGTCATTCAGGGATTATCCATATTTAAAACTGATGCAGCAATTACAAATATTAGCATGCATGTATATTGTACAATAATAGCGACATGACTTACAATGTTGTTATTATACTATAGCTTTTCTCATACAATTTTTAAGCCATGTAGCCATAATTCAACAATGTATGGATGAGGGACATACAAACAGTCGTATATATTATTATGAATAAATCTTAAATACATACAAATAAAAACTACACAGTTTACGCCGACAGATAATTGCATAGGATTTAAAAAATCTAAGAAAATTCAATATTTTCAAGGCGTCGAGACCTGACGACCCGCTGTTGGGATAGTCTCGATCAAAGCAGAGGTTATTCCACCAGTGCAATCAGTCACACTGGTGGAAGGTCTTTTGTTGCAAGAGGCCGGCTAGGTAGGTACCACCGCAGTGTCAAATATTCTATCGCAAAGCGTTAGTGTCTTTGGCATTACATTTGCATGCCATCCGGTGTTGCAGTTGTTCATGGGCGGCGGTGATCACTTACCATCAGGTGAGGCCTCCTGCTTGTTTACCCCCTCTGATATAAAAAAATAAATAAATAAAAAATAAAAAAATACTGTGCTTCGGTTTAAAGGGCACTGCTAGTGAAATTACTGGACCGAGGAGATTTAAGAATTAATATCCCGATGTTGGTAACGTGGGTGGCACCTACTATTGGTGTTGTAAGAGCTCTTAGGCTACGGCAACCACTTACCGGGTGGTATCACATGAGCCGTATGCTTGTTTGCCAACTCAGTAATAAAAAAAATCTTTTAGAATTTAGCAAAATATTTCATTTTTATCGTTGCTTCCTCTACACTGGTTGAACATTGATATAAGACGCTTGTCAAATACGAGTATCTAATGACATATAAACACTTATGCTTAACTTTAATGTCTAATATGGAAAAGAGGTCCCTGAGGAACAAGCTGATAGACAATAGGATAGGATACGAACGAGGAATACGAGCTATCTCATAGATATACTCTATTAATACGACAAATGTTCCCAGGTGTATAAATATGGATACATTAACGCTTTCAAATTCGAGCTAAATAGTTGAGCTAATATTTGACGACGTTTTGTCACAGAGGTAGCGTACTTGCCTGAAACGCCACTGGCCGCGGGTTCGGTTTCCGCTCGGAGCATATGTTTGTGTTGACCAATGAATGAATGTCTGGGTGTGTTTGTCCTTGTCCTTCCTTGTACCAAACCCCATTGGGGGTCGTTCAGTGGGTAGCATTTATTATTAGTAATAATAATATGAATATTTGACACCGTTATTGCATAGCGGTAGCTGGCTTGCTTTGAGCCTCGACATTCGCGGGTTCGATACCAACTCGGAGCAGATGTTCGTTATAAGTATCTGTTTCAGTCTGGGGGTCTGTCTTTGTGGCTATCCACACCGTGCCCTGGGAGAGCACGTTAAGCTGTCGGTACCGGGTGATAATAATCACTATTTCTTGATACCTTTTCGCTTATACAATGAGTGACTGGTCGCCCTTAGGGTTGTGGAGGTCAGATGATAATCACTCTATGTAAAAACTAGTAACTGGGTGAATACCGACAACCGATTGTGGTAGGAAGCAGAAGAATTGAGTTAATAATTATATTATAATATATTATATATAAGGCGTAATAGTTTCAAAATAAACATTTACAAGTTTTAATTACTTTTTTCAATTTCATGAACACTAAAAGTAAGAATTAGATTTAACTAAGCACAATGAAATATAAGTCATACAATGCTACTCATACAAATCAAGTTAAAAATCTTGTATAATTGTAAATTTTAATTAATTTAACCGAAGTGGTCGGAGAACAATCCCAATTACTTATAGCTACGAAAGCCGTTTGTATTTTTCACTCAGACCTTTCGTAATTAAAATGCCGAAATCAAAAGAGACTTTCGAATGGCGTTTGAAGCTATTTTTTAGTGTCACTAAAGGAAAGCTCATAATATTCTCCGGGAAATAAGTATATAACCACATTTGAACTGGAAGTAAACATACACACTTACGTTTTATATCATTGATATATTATGTACACAATATTATATTCGGATTCAGTTCATGACAACGAGCTATGGCTACTGTACCGCTGGAGGCCCAAACTTTTGTCACCTTAAATTTCCTTCAATTTTAAAAGTTTTTTGAGTAATATTATTTTTTTACTAAGCCAATGAGTATAGTGATTATTTTGTGTTATCTTTTTTTAACACAGTTTTATTAGATTTAATTGTATGTGTGTATAAAGGAAACTTTCAATGTTACTATCACAAACTTCAAGAAGTGTAAATAAATTTTACAAATAAACATGCTTATAGCTGTTCTATCAGGCAGCCCAACTTAATGCCATAGAAAGCCATGTTTTCATATATTACTAGTCTTCTTCTTCTTATCGAGTGGTTAGTGGTCAACCTAGTGTCAGAGTTGTTCAGGTCGCCCGTAGGCCTCTGACTTGACTTATCGACTGTTGTCTAATTGTCAACAGCCGGGACTGACTTTTTACGTGCCCTCCGAAGCACGGAGACGCTCGTTTGAAATACCACTATGCGAACACCCATCTAGGGACTGACCGCGCCTAAAGTTGCTTAACCTACCGATCGTTTAGCGATCAGCGGGTGCACTCGGCTACAATTCAATACTAAATATATTTACGAATAATTATAACAATACAAATCAAAACCATGGGAATGGTGTCAATAATGTTAGCTGCATTTCCCTGCTGAATCGCAGTCCTGATTTTTTGGGTGAAAAATGAACCAGCCCTCCTTGTCACCAATGGAGGCAATAAATCGGGGTGTAGTATACATAATTATTAGAAATTATTGCTACTAGTTGTTAGAAACTAACCAAAAAAATTTAAGTCAAAAGCAAATAGTTTCTAAAGTTATATCACTACATCAATTAAGTATCGATGTTCCCATGTTGACGTTATCCTCAAACGAAACTTCGCAACAACCGGAGCTGCAATGGTTTTCCGATACAAGACCGTTACATTATCATATTATACATTGGATTAGTTTTATTTATGTTTTTAAAAATGGATAATATTTAAAGATTTATTTCATTAATTTTGCAGCCTTCTTCTACAATGCAATTCAGTTCAGATAATAAATGCGTGACGTAGCGTACTAAAATAATGTATTGTGATAGTGATAGTGACATTAGTAGTGACATCGACAGTGGCTGTGACCATGGTAGTGACAGTGACAATGATAGTGATACTGGTGGTGACAGCGGTAGTGAATGTGGCAGTGATAGTGATAGTGATACTGGTGGTGACAGCGGTAGTGACAGTGACAGTGATAGTGATACTGGTGGTGACAGCGGTAGTGACAGTGACAGTGATAGTGATACTGGTGGTGACAGCGGTAGTGACAGTGACAGTGATAGTGATACTGGTGGTGACAGCGGTAGTGACAGTGACAGTGATAGTGATACTGGTGGTGACAGCGGTAGTGACAGTGACAGTGATAGTGATACTGGTGGTGATAGCTGTAGTGACAGTACCCACAAATTTTTGCTGTGAACCAAGATTGTTTTCCGATTTCTGATTAAATAGACGTTTATAAGACATGATATTCTTTAAGGTTATTTCTAGATTAATATTTAAAAATACCCAATTTAATTTTGTATTTAACGCTAAAACTTTCAAAGATAAAATATTTTTATTTTACAACTATTTGATAATTAGCAATTATGTGAGATAACCTTTAAAACTAATTAAAATCCTGCAATAGGGCTTTTTGCTAAAACGTTTCATACACATATATCATAAGCAGCTGAGACGTGTAATTATTATCTATTGCTATGACTTTCAAGTTAATGTCAATGATTATAACGTACTGTGTTCATTCTAATAAATGTTAATTAATAGATCACTTAGAATCATACAGGTGTATACAATTTTAAGCCTTAGTGCCATGCGATTGGTCTATTCATTGCGTTTTTCAAAAGGAACGAAAAAAAGTAACCTATATGACAAGGTAATAAGATATATATGTACCAAATTTCATCCAAATCTGTCCAGTAGTTTTTAAACACACATCCATCCATCCAAATTTTCACGTTTATAATACTAGTATGAAGTAAGATAGTACGAAAAGTAAGATAAGATTTACATTAATTATGCCTAAAATAAGTAAATTGTGCCTTATAGTATTGCTCTTAGTCCACCATAGGCTTCATATAATTATTATATAGACTGACCCTTTTATATAGACATAACGTCAGAGACGCGTTGGTAAATTTAACACCTACGCAACGAAACAAATTTAGTCAAACGCTTACTGTACTACGGTTATGCTATACTCAATAGTTTTAAGTGAATTTAAATAGAAGTTGAATTCTTATGCTTTTATAATTTCTTCTTCCTAGCATTATTCCCGGTATTATATTTATCCCGAGTCTGCTTATTACACTTATCCGGATTTGACAGTTTACTAGTATTTACACAGAGCAAATGCCATTTTGACCTCCGCAACCCTAAGAGCGAACCAGTAACTCATTCGATATTAGCAAATTACTTACCAAGAGTAAAGGATTATTATAAGATGTTATGATAACAACCGGGACCGACAGCTTAACTTGCTCTCCGAGGCACGATCGTGAGACCCAATAGGATAAACGCCCAGATCGAAACAGATTGTTGTAAGATCAATACTAACATCTACCCAAGCAGGTATCGAACCCGCAATCGTCAAGGCTAAAAGCAGACTCGCTACCATTACCCCATAACGATGTCTTCTACGCATAATATAATATGTATTATATCGTATTTAAAGTTAGCTTACGTTTCTATCTGTATATAACTATTCTAGGATGTGGACCCAAGGGGCGTTTACGAGCGCCCTGTATAAGACGAATGAACTTTATGAGGGCCGACTTTCCTCATGTTGTCAAGAATATAAGTAAGTATGGACAGTTGCTGTAATGTAAGAAATATATTTCTTATATCGACTTATAGAACACTTGAAAGTTCAAAACTACTAGACCGATTTCAATCATTTTTTCAGTGAATGACATAGGCTATATATTTTATACCCGTGCGAAGCCGGAGCGGGCTGCTAGTTGGATATATAGAAGTAGTAGAACCCTCCTCCTCCCAGCACAAATAAGCCGGATCGACCGGGAAAATAATACCTCTCACAGAAAATCGGCGTAAAGTACTGTTGCATTTCATCCGATAAGCGAAGGCGCTGGAGGTCCAATCTTTCTCCTATAACTTGGGTTGGCAACGCGCATGTCGTACTTCAAGTATCGCTAGCGTTTATAGCGGTGACTGCTGTTGCCACGACTAGGATCGTATGCTTGTTTATTGGCAGTCATGAAAAAAACTCTTGAATGGAATAACTTTTGCATATTTATATCTAAGCCTTTAGCTATAAAAGTACCAAATTGATTATAAACGATGACGTCCTTAGCCGTAGTTCGGCTTCGCAGGAGGCACCATAAGGACGGAATCAAATTTGTGAGTCTCTGTACTCGCCCAAACACCCCCAGCCCCCACCTCCCGCTCGGTGACGCTGTCAAGGCCAGAAGGGCCAACAGCTTTACACATTCCGACGTATTTATATTTAAAGCTATATTTCTAAAAGTACCAAATAGTCATCATTGATCATAAACATAATATGTATAACGTACATAATTAAAACAGTGACGAGTTGGTTTCAATATATCATTGTCAAAGACTAAATTGCATATAAACTATGGGATATAGTGCTAAACGAAATTAAATTGCTTTAGCGTCACTTGTGCGTCCGAAATTCGGATTAATGGTTATGTGTTGACGGGTTTTCAGTGATCTATACATATTGAGAAGAGGTTAAATACATATTGACTATTCTAATTACATTGACGACGTTGTGGCGCAACGGCAGCGATGTAAATTGCTGCCTGCTTTAAACGCCACAGGTCGCGGTTTCGCATAATATGTTTGTATTGACCATTCAAGCATGGTATTAAAAGTAATTTCCGGTCTGGGTTTATTTGTTCTTGTCTTTGTATATGTTTCCGGACCGTCACAGAATATCACTGTCCTAATGGGGGCCGTTGAGTGTACAGCATTTATTTTGTTATTATTTACTTTGTATGACTGGTGGTTTTGTAAAAACCTTTTCATTGATTTTAAATGTCCATTTTGAAAACTAACTTTTAAAAAACTTATCATTAATCAGCAGTTATCAGAATATTGTCATTTTTTTATCAGTTTTGATGACCCCATTGTGGCGCAGCGGTAGCGATCTTGCCTTAAGTGCCACAGGTCGCCGGTCTAGTTCCCGCTCGGAACAGGACCGGCGACCTTTGTATTGACCCTACAGACATGGTTTCTACAAGATCTAGATTCCATAAGAACTTTCTTAGATACTGAAATTTAACTCCTGTAGAGAGTTTTTTTTTATCCCATGAGAATTGGCGACGTTGTGGCGCAGCGGTAGCGAACCTGCCTTAAACGCCACAGGTCGCGAGTTCGATTCCCGCTCGGAGCATAATATGTTTGTATTGTCCATGCAAGCATATTTTCCGGTCTGGGTGTATTTGTCCTTGTCATTGTGATTGTTTCCGGACCCCGACACAGGATATTAGTATCCTAATGGGGGCCGTTGAGTGTGTAGCGTTTATTTATTTAATTTAACATTGTTTCAAGGTAAAAAGTATCCTAAATGTTAATCCAGATAGCATTTTGCTTCCGTGACCTATTTTTCTTATGCCGTTTCTGTGTGAATCAAGCATCAAAACAAAAGATCACATTTATTATATTACATTAGGATAACATACGAGTAGTAATTTCTAAATTACTGCATTCTTCTTCTTCGTCCCAGCATTATTCCCGGTATTTATATTTTACCCTGGGTCTGCTTATTACTCTCATCCGGATTTGACTTTAATTACTAGTTTTTACACAGAGCGATTGCCATCTGACCTCCGCAACCCTAAGAGCGAACCACTAACTCATTGGATAAGAGCAATTTACTTATCGAGAGTTAACGATTATTATCAGATGTTTTGTGATAACAACTGGGACCAACAGCTTACCGTGCTCTCCGAGGCACGCTGAGGAGACCCACAGATCAACGCCCAGATCGAGACAGAAATTTAACAAACAGCTGCCCGAATGGGACTCGAACCCGCAACCGTCGAGATTAAAGGCAGACACGCTACCCACAACGCCACAAGGGTGTTCTAAATTACTTCACTCTATATAAAGTAAATATAAAAAACATTAATCGTTACTTTAGCTCATGCTTACAGCAGAACCTGTAAAGTTCGTGAGCTAGAATAAAAAGGTCGTTCATAGACTCGCGATACGCCGTGGAAGTTAGAAATAAACTAACTTAGTTCCGTGACATGACGATGAAAGTTACCAACATTGATGAGTGACGTTCACATCCAACACATGTACAACAAAAAAACGGTCTTGAGATTAACATAAATCAATTGATGTTTTAATAAACGCTACACACTCAACGGTCTCATTACGATAGTTATATTTTATGTTCGGGATCCAAAACATACACAAAGACAAGGATAAACCGACCTAGACCGGAGCACATGTCTGTAATGTCAATATAAACATCGGCTTCGAGTGCGAATCGAACCCGAACCCGAGACATGAACTTAAGGCAGGTTTGCTACCCCGGTTGCCGCCACCGGTGGGGCCCTCGGGGCAAGCGCCGGGGCGTCGCGGTTGTATGCTTCAGCGACCCTGCGACGTCCCACTATGGCGCTAGATGGGACCTTGGAGTTTTAGTGGGTAGGGAGCTCGGCTCCGAGTCCACACACCTCCTGCGCCATTGCACCCGTCCCGGCGCTCGAGTGCGTAACTGCATTTCTCCAAGTAAAAAAAAAAAAGGTTTGCTAACCCTGCGCCACAAAGTCGTCAATACAATACATTATTTATTTGTATTTCAGTTCAATTAGAAAAAACAATACTAAAGTGATCCTTATAACAATATAAGCTATAAGTACGTTGTTGTCTACATATTGCATTTTGTTGAAAGGGCTTGAAGCATGAGCAAAGCTCTATCCTCTTTTTTCCTCATTTTCCCTCACTACCCCATCTCCATCTCCTCCTCATTAGAATAATACCTTTCCCTGAAAAATATATTGTTTTTTAGCACTGCGGAGGTGACGATTTTAGAAATGCCTCCAACACAACTGGAGGATCTTACGACCAGGCGGTTGATATTGCCTGACACGCCGAAGTTCCAGAGCCAAAGCCCAACGACTTAAGTTGTATATACAGGTGAAGAGCGTAGGAAACTCTGATAGCGCGATTGAGGATCATGACGATCATTGGCCATCGTAGTCTTATGGTAGTATGCCATGTAGGTGTCGCTATAGCTTGATGCGAGATTGTGACAATCTTGTCTTTCTATCGAGTTACGTCGTGTTGCATGTAGATGTCACTACAAGCACTAAAGATTATAAATAAGCATGAAATGATGAATATTTTCATCACTAACAATATTAAAGGCGTTACCGTACAAGACAGACACTTTTTCTTTCTTCTGGGTTAATCAATAACACGCTAATACAATACAATAACACAAAGTCTCCAGCTTACCTATCTCCCATTGAGAGGTTTAATTGCTGGTTGGTAAGAAGTAATAACGTAACATCTTGAAGTAGCTATATATAATTATACTTTATTCTAATGGACTTTGCAAGTCATTTAAATCGTCCATACATTGACTATCAGATAATTTCATTTCGATGTGACTGAACAGTATCTATGTGGCGCTAATTGTACATTTTGCTCCTGATTTTAACTTAACAACCTTAACAACTACTTCCAGTGTTACAGTGGTGAACAAAACGAAGAAAATAAATTTCAAATAAAAATTCATCATCGCCCTTTTTCTGTCTACTGCTGGACTTAGGCTTCTTCATCTGTACGTCACTAAGCACAATTCTCGGTCACTTTCATCCAGCTCTTGCCAGCGATGCTGGAAAGATCATCGCTCCACCTAGTCTAAGTAAAAATAATGTTGTTAAGTTAATAAGGACCTGGCTGATCGAGCCTTGCTCGCAATTTTTTTGTTAGTCATGTTTCTTGGAAATTATATTAAGATTTGAATTACATAATGACGACATATGAATAGTATTTATCATTATTTACGAAAAAAAATAAGGATAGGCAATATCTGGACTCGAACTGGGGTTTTTAGGAACTGCATCGATTTATCGCCCCCAAAAATCCTGCATACTCTGCCGTTTCTGAGATTACGAGTATATATAGGTGTATAAAGGAATTGCTCGTTTAAATCAATTATAATTACAGTTCAAGATTAGTTAAATATAAATATCAAGTATCAGTTTAAGATCATTTAAAAATCAATATACGAAAGAATCATCGCGAGAAAAAACCAAAGTTCCGAAGGCTAAAAAAATATAAATTACGTTCATATTTTATTTAAGATCAACTTGTGAAGTTGTTGGCAATAAACAATAAACTTTTCAAGTCGCGTCACAAGGAGGATATTATAACTACGTTCCGGGACAGGCGGTGAGAGTATGAAAGTTTTGACCTCTGATAAATTGCTTTCTGAAGTTATTTTTATAACGCTCTTCTTTATTCTATTTGTATCAAAACTAAAACAAATAATGCGTTTTTGAGTGAATAATTTAGAGACTGAGTTTGAGATCACTCAGAGCAAGATAAATTGTCAGTTCCATATAAGATACGGTGGTATTAATACCATCAGGTACCACGTGTTACCACCGGCTAAAATGCTGGATTGCGTGTATGGTATTAAAAAAATCATATTAGTATTACATAAATGATTCTATAAAAGTTTAGACAAGGTATATTTTTAGTAAGTCTTCACTTTAAAAGTAAAAAAATTTCATTTTAACATACTCGAAACTTCATATTAACTAACCAACTGTATCCCACCCGCACCTTCATTATTATGGTTCGTATCCTACGTATCTTATCGTTATGTAACATATAGCCTATACCTTTCCTCAAGGAAATATTGTGCTATCAAATGTAAAATTAATTTTTTAAGCGACGACTGCGTTAAGTTTCTTTATTAACTTCTTTATAAATTTATGCTAAAATCTGCATAGTACTGTATGTATCTCGAAATACATATATATAGCTTAGTAATCATTTATTCTATATCAACGGCCCATTTCCTTAAAAGAATCACTTACTAAGACAATTTCGTAATAAACGCTGGTATTGATTTAGGATGTTTAAAGCCCACAACCTTGTTATTCTTGAAAATGTTTTTGACACCGTTGTGGCGTTGTGGGTAGCGAGTCTGCCTTAAGCCTCGACGGTTGCGGGTTCGATTCCCGCTCGGAGCAGATGTTTGTATTAATCGTACAGGCATGTTTTCCGGTCTGGTTGTGTTTGTCCTTGTCATTGTGAATGTTTCCGGACCCCGACACAGGATATAATTATCCTAATGGGGGCCGTTGAGTGTGTAGGCGTTTATTTATTTATTTAAATGTTTCTCAATATCCATACCGCTTTGATTGTTATTTATCAAACTATAACGGATCTACTTATCATCAAATGTTTCCCAAAGTTATATCAATACATCAATTAAGTATCGATGTTCCCATGTTGACGTTATCCTCAAACGAAACTTCGCAACAACCGGAGCTGCAATGGTTTTCCGATACAAGACCGTTACATTATCATATAATTCATTGGAGTAGTTTAATTCATGTTCCTTGTAATGGGTAATATTAAAAGATTTATTAAAATACTTTTATGTTTATTGTCTTCGTCTCTGCTTGCATTAGTATACTTTTTTGATGAAATAATTTTTGAAGCGTCAATAGCTCAGCAGAGTCACGGGTTCGATTCTGACCCCCTTGGGCTATTGTCGTACCCACAAAAGTCGAGCTTATTTTGAGAGGCAATAGGAATATTAGTAACACCTTGAAAAAGGTAATGCTCTTATTTTTAAAGTCCCTAATATTTATCCAGAACAAAGAGTCCTATGTGTTAATCCAGCTCAGATAGATTATTGTGCATTTAATCCAAATTCCTTCAGCAATTTTTTCTTGGATTAATATTGACATTCTATTTAACTTTTAATTTAGGTAACCGATTTTAATGAAGACAAAACTAAATGTAACGCTTATGTATGCTTTGTTAAACTAGTGATGCGTGCAGAAACAAAAAGACAGACGTACATACATAATAAAACGATCAAAATGTTATTATAATTTTTCATTAAATTGTAAAAGTAGAGACGTAAAAATATGTCTCTACTTTTCACATTTTATTTGTAACGTAGGGCAGATGATTCTACTCCACCTGATGATAAGTGGATATAAAGTTCAAACACGAAGGGGGCTAACAGAGTTGCGGAATACAACCACGTTAGCCATCCTCGTCCTACCTTGCCTACCCGCAAGATGCCTCTTCATGCCTCGTTTGAAGGAGCCCAGATTACAGGAAGAAGAGAACACGTGAGCTAGAAAGAGTTTCACTTTTTAGAAGTACAACAAAGAAAAGAATTGGCAAACTTCTATTATTAAAAATTATGAACCGGTCGGGTCTACTGGCTCGCTCTCTTCCTTACCGGTGACGCTGTCAAGGCCACTATGGCCAACAGAAATAGACATCGAAAGAATCCCTTCGCCATTAAAAGAAAGTATTTTTTAAAGTGTATGGACATTAATATATATCGAGCGATTATGGATTTAACAAATCTTTCATAATGAGACGAAATAGAGAGCGAGAGAAAATATTTAGAGAGAGACAAAATATATTTTAGTTATAGTGTTATTCTATAGAAAAGATAAAGATTCAAAACGAGCTGAGACGTGTAATTATCGTCTTATTCTATGACTTTCGGGTTAATGGAAACGATCGTAACGTACTGTGTTAGTTCCGAGCAATTTCCCACCATGAATCACTCGGAAGCATTCAGGTACATAGGAATTTGGGACATTAGTTCCGTGTGACTGCTAAATGCATTATGTTTATAAAAAGCATTAGTTCGCTTTGTTTCGAGAATTTATAGTTTAACTAGTATATGATGACAATGTGGCGCAGTGGTAGCCAGCCTGCTTTAAGCGCCACAGGTCACGGCCTCGATTCCCGCTCGGAGCAAACGTTTCTATTTGACCATACAGGGATGTATTCCGGTCTGAATCCCGGTTTCTCGTACGTTGATCAAATTCATATCAACTGAACGTACCAATAAACAACGCTCATTGGTTAAAGATAACCGATTGTCAACAGACAACTGAATGATGAAAGCAAAAATAGTTCTCGATACAAACTTCATCTTGTAATTTGTTTTCTTGTTTATCCCACAGAAAGAGCGTCGGGATGTGACGACCCCATCGCCCGCTGTTGGGATAACCTCTGTCATAACAGAGATTATTCCACCAGTGCAATCAGTCACACTGGTGGTAGGTCTTTTGTTGCAAGAGGCCGGCTAGGTAGGTACCACCGCAGTGTCCAATATTCTGCCGCCAAATAGTAGTGTTTAGGCACTACTGTGTTCCGGTTTGAAGGGCATTGTACGCTAGTGAAATTACTGGGCGAACGAGATTTAAGAACTACTATCTCGAGGTTGGCAACACGTGAGTGGCACCTACTAATGGTGCTGCAAGCGCTCATAGGCTGCGGCAGCCACTTACCACCAGGTGGGCCGTATGCTTGTTTGCCAACTTCTTACATAAAACTAAAAAAAAAAAAAAAACTTAACGTTTTTTCCGGGATACAATCTGCCAATCCAGGTAACAATCTATATCTTTTCCAAATTTTTTCCAAATCCGTTTAGCCGTTTTAGCGTGATTGAGTAATAAACATCAAATAAACATCTCACTTTTTCACCATGAAGGAGCCGGCTAGACCAAGCAGACCATCTAACCAGAATAACTCAGTGTTGTTACAGTTAACAGTTCTGTAAAATTAATTTTAGTCCAATGACCCATTTTCCGTCCCTTCTCCCCTAAAACTTATCTGATGGAAACAATTGAGGCCTCCGGTGTTTGTAGTGAACGTAGTATAGTAAAATACACAGTAGTTGTAATATAGTACTGCTTTCCAAGAGACAGGCTTTATGTATATTTGTTTCGGTCGGCAAAGAAGCATACGGTCCGCCTGATAGTAATCAGTCACCATCACAGCCTATGAACGCTTGCAGTACTTGAAGTATGAAGTGTACATATAATGGGAGAGGAGGCCTTCCCTCCTCTGAGAAGGAAAAAGGAAGGGAACGGAGAGAGTGACAGATTGGGCCTCCGGCGCTCTCAGTCACGGATGTAAACGTACAAGTGATCTGTTACATTACGTCATTTTTCTGTGAGAGGGAAGTACTTCCCTGTTGAGCCGGACCATTTGTGCTGGGAGAAGGACGGCTCTTCTACTATTAAAATTATTATTGGTTTTATGGTATTGAAAAGTAAGGCACTAAAGTTTTTGTATAATCCCTAACCACTACTTTCCAATACTACTCATATATAACAATCAAAATTCGCCGATAAGTTGGTTTCAGTATATCATTGTCAAACATTAAATTACATATAAAATATGAACTGTAGGATAGAGTGCTAAATGAAATATAATTTGTTTTAGTCATTTGTGTTTAAAATTCGATTTATTATCATAATATTGTTTCAAATCATTTGGATTCAATTGATTTTGTATTGACATAACATCTGAATGAAAAGTGATGGACAGACGGACTTGATGGAACTATAATCGCTTCTATTATTTTACCGACTTAAAAAGAAGAAGGTTATCAATTCATATCTATATATTGTAATTTTATTTATTTTATGTATTTTAAAACAATTGTAATTTTATTTTATTTCAAATTCATATTATGTAATTTTCCAATTTATATTGAATCACTAAAATTATTTATTTTATTTAAAATTTTTAATATCCTAAATTGTTCATTTTAATTTATACCTTATTTGTACAGTAAATACCAAATGAGTCACTGTTACTTGAAATAAATGATTTTTATTTTTATTTATTTATATTATTTATATATAAGGTATAATTTCAACATTACAATATTTTGCTTGGCGCTGATTTCTGAAGCCATTAGTTTATAGTTTTTTTTGTCTTTTAATTTCGAAAGTCGGTGTTTTTAGTAACGCAATGTTATGGCAAAATAATTCATTCTATCAGATTTATCAAATAGCTAAAAATGAACATCTGACGTTTTCAGTTATTACTACAGTATTAATTTTTATGTTACAACAGTGCTTTTTTATGTTACAAGTTGGTAAGCAAGCATACGGCCCACCAGCCTATGAGCGCGCGCAACACCATTTGTAGGTGCCACTCACGCGTTGCCAACCTCGAGGTATTGGTTCTTTAATCTCCTTTGCCCAGTAATTTCACTATCCTGCAGTGCCCTTCAAACCGGAACATAGTAATGCCTACTATTTGGAGGTAGAATATTTGAAACTGCGGTGGTAACTACCTAGCCGGCCTTTTATAACAAAAGACCTACCAGTGTGACTGACTGCACTGGTGGAATAATCTCTGCTAAAACTAAAGATTATCCTAGAAGACTAAGATTATTCTAACAGTGGGCAGTGGGGTCGTCACGTCCCGACGCCGGTAAAATATGAAAAACTGAGAAGATTTTAATAGAATGTGATAAAAAAATATTTATTATTTTCTATACGAAACATTTCTATATAATTCGATACTTCCTAATGAAGGTTCAATGAACCAGAACGACTCATAAGATTTCGTGCTTAGATCTTACGCTTGAATAGACAACATCTACGTTATAAGAAGTCAACGATGAATACTTTTAGCTACTATACAGAAATCGGCCAAGTGCGAGTCGGACTCCCGCACGAATACTTCTGTACCACGTATCTATAAAAAACGACATAAAAATCTTGATTTTTGTGTCGTTTTTGTCGGGAGCCCGCCACATTTGTTTCATTTTAATATAATTATTTATTTTAAATTGATTATATAACTAAGTATTCTGTGAATATTTCAAGCGCCTGACTGTTGCTGTTATCAGTATCGAGCAAAAACGAGCAAAAACCGTGTTTGTTGTATGAGAGCCTACTTAAACATTTTTTTCTGTTTTTAGTAATTGTTGTTATAGCGGCAAGAGTAACATCATATGTGCAATTTTCAACTGTTTAACTATCACAGTTCATGAGACACAGTATGGTGACAGACGGACGAACAGACAGCGTTCATTTATCTTTTGGGTACGAAACCCTAAAAACGAATCTTTTATACTAAGTACCATAATATATGCAACGCATTTCATACTTAGTATCATAATAACAATGTACATTGTTTCGCATAGCCACTTCTCATACTTTTTACAACGTTCCGTGCTCAGACACCGTGACGGTTACGCTTACTTTCATTTCAAATCAACCAATCAGGATGGCGGTGCTGAATCGCGCTATTAAAGTTTTCTGCAGTCTTAGATATATATAACGATTATTTCAATCTGTATTCGGGGAGTCCGTTGTTACTGAGAAGACTGGCGGTGGCGAGGGCCGGACTCAAGTCTCGCTAGCAAAACCTGTAATTAAGATTTAATTGATAAATTATTCAGTAGAGTGGTTCTGTATAGTTTCAGTATTCGGAGGTTTTCATGAATATCTGGTGTCTATAATAGCGCTCTTCTTCATCCAGTAACAAGATTGACTTCCTTTTGTGTTATGATATCTTTTGTTGAAGAAAACTAAGAACGAATACAATATGTTGCGTTCATTGTCTTACTATAAACTAAGGACCGGCCTTTCCATACAGGAATAATTATCAGTCAAGGGCGTTGTGGACCACTTACAATCGAAACTAAAGGGTTCTGGATCTTGATGATGAAGAATCTTAAGAACTTTAAAAATAATATTATATTCATATGCAGAATCTAGAGGTTTTTGTATTCCTTTACATACGTTACTATTTATCTCTATGTTGTCCAGATATTTGGTCTTTAGAAGATACATAAAATACAATAATTACTATCACAATTAGTGCAACTTCATAGGTGAACGTAACAAGTAACATTTCATTAACGTAATATTTTGTACAATTTTTTTTTAAGTATATTAAAAAGGCATTTCTAATATTCCTATTGCCCCTCCAAACAAGCTCGAAGCTTGCGCTAGGAGTGGGTACGACAATAGGCCAAGGGGGTCAGGATCGAACCCTCAACTCTCGCGCTTACGGAGCGAAGTCGGCCCTTCTACCGTTGAGGTATTGAGGCTTCAAAATGTGGAGATAGTAAAGTATTAAGTAATATAAAGAAGAGATTTTTTAGCAAACACTATTTCTTGATAAATAATAAGTAATATACACGCATATGGTCCGTTTGGAAGCAGTCACCGCAACCTATAGCCTCTTTCGACAACCCAAAGTAAAAGGAAAGGGATGAGAAGGAAAAAAGAAGGAAACATATAGGTGGGAGATTAGGCCTCCTTTCTCTCACTCATCGCACGAAACGCAATTGTATCTACCGATACCGTTACCTGACGACGACTTTCTGTGAGAGTGTAGCACTGCCTTGGTCGAGCCGGCCCATTTGTGCTCTACTACCTTGAAAATATGAAAGCTTGGTAAAATGATTTTAATATTAGATAACTTCCTTCACACAGAATTTATGGATGGATAATCTTGTTCCGCAAAATTTAGGTTCCATAGTAAACAAAAACGTGGTCTCGAGTAATAAAAATGTACCAAATTTACTGACAACATAAAAACACCTTGACCTGTAGTCGACGGTAAGTAAATTGTCTGTTGTTTTGAGCGTCCAATAAACGTAGAGCTGTAAATCTTTTCACATGATCGTAAAACTCGTTTTTACGACGCGTTTACGTATACGGAACCCCAATATAAGTAAAATCTTTAAGACCGCTGAGGTAATTAAGAATGTACTTAGATCACGTTTATGGACGAGTTTTATCTCAAAGGGATTAGTATGGCGTATCGTTAGGGGATGACTTTTTGAATTGCGATTTTATGTTACTTAATGTGTCTTCTATATTTATTGTCTTAAATTAGTGGCAATAGTAGCCATTTAGTACAAATCGTCACGTTACGAAATGCCGTATGCTGTGCGTGCTTGTGTGTATCGAGCTTACTGCAAGCAAATGAGCACTCGACAAAGTGATTGCGCAGCCGATTGTGAAACTCTCTCTCTCTCTCTCTCTCTCTCTCTCTCTCTGTCCCTGTCTTTTTTTATTATATAACCTATTGAAATATACAAATTTAATTTCGAATTACGTTCGGTATTTAAGTTGATAAGCTATTACCTCTACTGAGTTTTCCACCAATGTGCGGTGGTAGCTCATCAGGCGGGCCTTTTAAACTCTACCACCAGCATCGTCATCAGCATCATTTAATTATATTCATTTTTATGTGGGAGGAAGCAAATGGGCAGGAGCGGGCCGGTTCACCTGATGTTAAGCGATCACCGCCGCCCATGAACGTCTACAACACCAGAAGGCATACAGGCGCGTTGCCGACCTTTAAGGAAAGAATACGCTCTTCTCTTAAAGGTTCCCAGGTCGTATCGGTTCGGAAACTTTTATTATTATATTTTATTATTCTTACTTACATTAAATAAATTACTGCTTATGGCATATAATCAATAAATTCCTGTTTTATTGTATGACAAACTTATGGCGTGAAAATGAGACAGACAGAGAGACAGCGTTGCTTTCCCATTTATAATATTAAATAAGGATATTCTGTAAGTTATAATCTTTGTTTAGAAAAAATTGCTGAAAAAAAACGAAAATTGTTATTTCCTAAATTAAAAAATATAACTACAGAAAAAGATTATTGTATTTAATTTGCAACAAAGCATCGTGTTATGTGGACCTTTACTTTCAAATTGCGTGTTTTTCTGTTATACGATAAAAATCATGAAAAAAATTCCCAAGGCAATTTCCTTCTCCATTTTCAAGTAATATATCCAATCTCATAACAATATCGTCTGACGCACTAATATCTCACACCCGACAAACATGGGCGGAACTTCACCTTATATCTTTATGAAAGAGCCTCCGACACACTTTTTCCGTTAGTTTCCCTCGGGGATTCGGGGTTCGGAAGCCCGCAGCCTACACGGAAAACTTGCTTTATTGTATGTCAAAAATTTCACACAAAAAACTTCGTATTTGTGGAAAATATAAAGAGACTAAACAACGGCGTGTACAGAGCTTTAAATAGAGAGCGTTGTTCTATTTTTTTAAAAGAACAAAGTGATGCTGACAATGTATCAGACTGAAGGCTTATTTCACAATCCTCTGTAAAAGTTAATTCTTATATCAGTCTACAAATAAATTACAAGTTTTGACTGATGTCACAGTTTTTTTTTTTTTTTTAGTCTTAACGTGCTCTTAAGATTTTGATAATACCACGTGACATTAGTAAAGTGTTCTGTTCTGAGCTGTCACAACTGGAAACCACGTTATTACCTAGAATTCAATTGAAATGAATATTTGATATCATAAAAATACATTATTAAATCCATATAACTATACGCAGGGTTTTTTGTGGGAGCACACGGGGGCACGCAGTACCACCAAAGAAAATTTCGAAAATATCGAAAAAATTGTCATCAAAACCAGAAAAGTAAAGAATTTGAAAAAAAAAATATAATGTGCCCCCAAAAACCAAGTGACGAAAAAGCCCTGATTTTAGTCATTTCGCGCACATATTATATTAATATATTATGCTTTGGTCGGGCCTTTCTTGCAGACAAAATGTCAAAGATTCGTTAGTATCCCAACGCAACGAAACGAAGTTAATGACTAATTTCACTTGGTTACGTTGCAAGCTAGAGATCGGATAGAATTACTAATAGAGTAAGGATCCGTCAATTAAATTAAGTATATAGCTATGTTAAAATAAAGTATTCAGATTAAGACGACCGTTGTGACGTGCAGGTAGAAAGCCGTATTTGAGCCTCGACACTCGCGGGCTCGATTCCCGCTCGGAGCAGATTTTTGTTATAAATGTCTATTTCGGTGTGGGCGCTTGTTCTTGTGGATATCTTATGCCTCTGAGATAACGGTAAGTCCCGGTCTCGTTTATTACCACAACAACTGACAGTAATCATTGCATCTTGATAGGTAATTTTTTAGGCCGAGGTCTCCAGACCCGGCCCCCCCACCGGTGACGCAGTCAAGGGCCACTAGGGCAAACAGCAATGGACACTCCGAAAAAAAAAAAAAAAAACGGTAATTTTATCTTTTACAATAAGTTACTCGTTCGCCTTTTGGGTAGCAGAGATCAGATGGCAATCGCTGTACAAAAACTAGTAACCTGTCAAATCAAGATAAGAGTTTAAGCAGACACACGTAAATACCGGGAATAATGCTAGGAAGAAGATACCGGCGTCGGGATGTGACGACCCCATCGCCCGCTGTTGGGATAACCTCTGCCACAACAGAGATTATTCCACCAGTGCAATCAGTCACACTGGTGGTAGGCCTTTTGTTGCAAGAGGCCGGCTAGGCAGGTACCACCAAAGTGTCATATATTCTGCCACCAAATAGTAGTGCTTAGGCATTACTGTGTTCCGGTTTGAAGGGCACTGTACGCTAGAGTAATTACTGGGCAGACTAGATTTAAGAACTAATATCTCGAGGTTGGCAAACCGTGAGTGGCACCTACTAATGGTGCTGCCAGCGCTCATAGGCTACGGCAACCACTTACCATCAGGTGGGCCATATGTTTGTTTGCCAACTTTTAACATAAAAAAAGAAGTCTTTAGCTTAAGTTATTTCGCGCGATTACAATTACCTCAGAGAGATTTAAACAAACAATAGGTATTTTAATTAGGTATATGACAAGAAATCAGGTCAAGAAATGTAGTACAATTCGCACAAACTCATCGAAGATAAAACGTTTGGCGTCTGTTGGTATAATTAAACTTTTATTACGCCGGGAGCCTGTTCCATTATGTTTATTTTTTATGATTATCTATTTAATCGTGAAACTGCAGACGTAACTGTTTTATGCTTGATCGTACCAATTGAATTGTCTTTTGAGTATACTTTTGAAATAAATTTTATTATCACATAAAATATTCTATTCGAATTTAAATTGTTACAAATGTAAGAATATATATTTAAAAAGACATTTCTTCTATAACGCAATCTATTACACCACTGGTTACATCGCTTTTTAAACCGGGAATGTAACAAACTTCGAGCATTTAATACCTGAGAAATATCCACGGTTATTACTACTATTTTATGGCTAAGTATAGGTACTAATTCGAAAAATATAACATTTTATTTTTCTTCTTCTTAGGATATATTTTAGTATTTTGCCAGAGTCAGCTTAGTTTTATCCTGATTTGACAGGTTACTAGTTTTTACACAGAGCGATCGCCATCTGACCTCCGCAACACTACAGGCGAACGAGTAACTCATTTGATAAGAGTATTTTTTTTTTACTGAGACTCAACCGTGATAAAGGGACAGCCCTCACGGGGGCTCAAATTTGATTCCGTCCTTAGGTATTACCTTACTTAATTACCTATCAAGACTTAACGATTATTATGCTAGTGTCTGTTATAGAAATTAAAAAAAAAATTGCTTAAATCTATTAATAATTTCAAATCATGTATTCCAAACATATTTTCGCCTACGATGAAAACATGTGACCGCTTACACGAAACTGAATTTGTCGGGAAAAATGTAAAAACCTCCCATCGACCCTTGGAAGGTCGGCCGCAATATGTTTCATCGAAAGTCACTTAGGACGAATCGTGAGGAGTTTTGGGTCGTATATAACTTTTGGATATTTGTATGTTATACATGACGTTGTTTAAATGAATTTCATTAAAAACTTTTTTTTATGTGACTAAGTTTGCAAGCATATGACCTACCTGATGGTAAGCGATTGTCGTGGCCTATGAGCATTTGCAACACCATACATTTGTAGGTGTCATTCACGCATTGCCAACCTCGAGATATAACTTCTTAAATCTCCTTTCTAGTAATTTCACTAGCTACAGTGTCCTTCAAACCGAAACACAGTATACTGCAATGGTATCTACCTAGCCGGCATGCCAAAATGGCGCTATGATACTGGTGAGTCAAGTTTGAATACAAACACTTAAGCTAACGACGACGGAAGTTAGTAATATGTTATTATTATCTTGAGGGAGCCTTGACTTTCAATTACATTAATTTTCTATACATATCAGCCCTCATTGCATGCATTAATTTTATATGATAGTAGCTGCTCCTGGTACACTTTGAAAGGGCGTGTAAAGAAAAAGTTTAAATTTTTTTATGTCAGGAATCTTTGATAAACTTCAACTAATAATATTTTTTCACCATAGAGATTAACACAGTATTATAAATTGTAAATCTTACAGAGGAGAAACATGTAGACTTTTTATTTTTTTATTTTTATAGAAGTGTGTACGACAAAAATGTCTTGTGCGATACCTAAAGTTATAGGTATTATTTACTAGTTCATGCTTTCTTAAATCTTTCTTATCTATCTTTTGTCGTGCCGTGTAAAAAGTATTGCGTCTACCACATCGAAATAGCAATATCATGATAGAAAAAATAAGAAATTATTAAACGTGTCTATATATACCTACATCTATCCCGCATTTTTATCCAAAAGATTCAATTATAGAGACAAAAACTATCCCTATTCTATGGATGAATAATGTCTGTAAAATAGACAAATTATTTAGGTATTTGAAAATCTTATCTACAGGGTTATTCTTCGAATTGAAACAATTGTGTTGAAAAATATGTACCCCGGTTGAGAATCGAACACGATATTATGAGACCTTAAAGCAGGTCACCCGTCCTCCACGACTCCAAAAGGTCCGAATCGTAAATCATAAAAGGAATATAAAATTAACTCGGAACCTTTTACATTATTTGCTTGATGTTCATTGAAGCTTTAAGAGTAATTTAGTTAATGGACGAGATTTATTAAATCATATCTTGCATTTTCGATATTCCCTTAGCAATATTTAAAAGTATTTAATAGAAAAATATTTTTGAAAGGGCAAAAAATACAGCTTAAAACTCATAAAATGTCTGCTCAAACTTAAATCCTCACTTTATTTCGTTACGTGAGAAATTTTTGAAAGACCGTTCTTTACGAGAGCATGACCTTTTAAGCCCTGCAGTTCTCAAATGTAAATAGATAGTTTTTGTATTTTATTCTATACTGAAAACTTCTTTAACCAAAGATAAAGAATATAATAATAAAACCACCAGCCAGCAAAGATCAGAATAAAAGGAACCTCCTCCTCGCAGTACCTCTGAAGGAGGAGAGAATAGCTTAGATGGAGAAAAGTCTTGGCTCTCAACGCTGCGTTGTTATAATATTTAATCTCAAATTTTGTTGCAAATTTTAACCCAGTATGTGACGTTTGTAGCCGGGTGCACTCAATGATCGGTAAACGATCGGTGGGCTAAGCAACTTTGGGCGCGCTTAGTCAGTAGATGGGTGACCCCACTATGCGGTATTTAAACTGAGTGAGCTACCGGTTACAAAATTGTGGCGCAGCGGTAGCGAACCTGCCTTAAACGCCACAGGTCGCGGGTTCGATTCCCGCTCGGAGCATAATGTTTGTATTGACCATGCAAGCATATTTTCCGGTCTGGGTGTATTTGTCCTTGTCATTATGAATGTTTCCGGACCCTCGACACAGGATATTAGTATCCTAATGGGGGCCGTTGAGTGTGTAGCGTTTATTTTTATATAGTGTGTATTATTTATAAAAAAATAAAAAATATTGTTACTGGATAAACAAATAATAACAGTTAAATTTGCCAAACAAGATTAAAGAGACGAGAAGATTATGTAAAAAAATAATACAAATTCTTATTTAAAATATAATTAATATGAAAATTGTAAAAATAAAATAAAATAATTTTTGTATATTGCCTGTTTGAAAGTTTTTTTTTATTTGGAATATTCATGGACGATTTCCTGGATTAATCTATAGTCACAAGTAAAATCGCGGGTATTTACTAAACAGTGGACCGTAGTAAAAAAATTCCGCCGCATTTTAATGTTTTTAAAATTTCCCTCTCATAGAAAAAGAAAAGATCAAACTATTTCAAAAGCACGGTTGCTAACTTAATAAAAAATATTATATCTTTTAACATATTTCATTATATAAAATTCATATGAAAGGCTTAGTATTAACTAAGCCTTTTATACACATACATAATCCACACATAAAATACATGCTCAGAATACACGTGAAATATTTCAACTGTTTCATTCTAAAATATCCATTAAAATGGATGAAAAGCGTTAAAACACGTCAGACGTACTAGTCTTAAGTATACAAAGTTTTTCACTGAGTTGTTTAAGACCATTTTCAAGGTAGTATGCTTCTCCCACCACAAATAGGCCGGCTCGACTGGGGAAGTACTACCCTCTCTCAGAAAATCGACGTCAAGTAACTGTATCATTAGGTACTGTTGCGTTTCGTGCGATGAGTGAGAACGCCGGAGGCTCAATCTCCCACCCCCTCTGTTCCCCTCTCATCCCTTCCCTCCTTTCCTTGGGTTGGCAACGCGCTTGTTATACTTCAAGTATCGCAAGCATTCATAGGTTACGGGAACTGCTTACTATCAGGCGGACCGTATGCTTGTTTGCCAACCATCATGAAAAAAAAGACCTCGTATTTTAGATCAGATAAGATCTATGCCTCAAAATATTCGAAACGAGACCAACTGTAATCATATAATTTCCTTTTGATTCACTGAGCCTTTTGTGAAGTAAAAGTTGACAATATCACAATAGATAATATTGGAGATATTTTGTACTCTGTCGACATCGTTTGCCATAGTCTTAAAATTTTGACAATTGATAAAGAAAAACGATGGTCCTTGTGGAGAGTCAAACTTAACTCCGTCCTAATGGTGCCATGGTATCTGCATGACCAAACCACTCCTTAGAATGTTGACAAAAGGCTTATTGTCAAATAAACATCATAAATTCTTAGAAACTAACGTTTCTTGGTTTTGGTTCTCAATAAAATTTTAATTAAGTTAAAGAATTTGTGTTTTAAGTTTATTGAAATATTTTGTTAAGTAAGGGTGTTATATTTTAGTAACAAATCATTTCTACTAACGCTTTCTGTTGTACTATACGTACATATAGTTAATCTAATGTGTCAACGAATCAAGGTGAACAAATGTCAGTTATAAATCACAAGAGCACGTTTTAATTTTCCCTCCCGATGACGTCTCAAGCCTAGGCTCGACCTCGCAGGAGGGGCCCTTAGGACGGATTCAACTTGTGCCCTGAGCGGGCAGTCCATCTTTTACCGGCTGAGGTCTCCAGATACACCGGTGACGCTGTCAAGGCCACTAGGGCAAACAGTAATTTTTTTTTTTTTTAATCTTTATTTTTGAAAGGGGTTTTTTCACACAGTGAATACGCCACCCCCATTTAATAATCCTCTTAATATAACCTTAACATACAACATACATACTACAGCATATATACTGAGCAATAATAAAAAATAAGAAAAACAATAATAAGGAATGTAGGAGGTATTGCAGACCAGATTATGAGTTCCGGTCTGCAACATCTCCCCGATAAAGAGTACCCAACAGTAATAGACACTCCGAAAAAAAAAAAAAACAGTTTTAATAATCGGGATTTAGCAGCCTAGCGTCCTCTCTGCACCAAAAACTAACTAGTACATTTAACTTAAAATTCTTAGCAACTTTCAATTAAAATTGGATTCCAGATTCTGCAATACTGACTGTGACTTAAAAGACAACAATAGAATAATTTTATTCAATACATTTATCCAATTAAATCGAATCTAATAGTGCAAGTGACATTTAACAGTCATCAGAAGAGCGATTTTTATACAGGCCTGGACCGGATCCCAATGGGTAAGCTTGCCTAGGCTTATACAGCTAGAAATTATATGGAATAACATGGATACGCTATTATAAATAAAATGTGCGTAGAATATTCTCAATAAATAACATAGTTCCTCTCGGTTTTCTGCAATCTTTGATGACGTTGTGGGGCAGCGGTAGCGAACCTGCCTTAAGTGCCACAGTGTTCGATCGATAGTTTGTATTGACCATGCAAGTATATTTTCCGATCTGAGTGTCTTTGTCATTGTGTATGTTTCAAGACTTCCGACACGGGATATAACTATCCTAATGGGGGCCGTTGAGTCTCTAGCTTTTATTATTTATTTATTATTAATATGTAATATAGTTCCTCTCGCTTTCCTGCAATCTTTGGAAGTCATTTCGTGAAATTTTGGAAGTGGAATAACAACCTAAGCAGAAGCCGGGGGAGCGCGTGCTATTTGACTTAACCAAAGAGGGTGTGATCCTCGAGTTGGCCGTCATATGGTAAAATGCCATTTTCCCAGAGCCTACTGTTGCTGCGTTACTATATTCTGCTTTGAGGGTTATATAGTATACCTAGTTACTCCTACCCATGCGAAAAAAAAAAATTTAGCAGTGACAGAGGAAGAAGCAGTTAGTGCCAAAGCTTGATATTTCAGCCCCTCTTTTTTCTTTATTTTTCTACTTCTTCTTTTCTCTATCCCGTTTACCCCTTGGGATATAAACAAGTAATTCATTATAAAAGTGGACTATTGAAATGCATACCTGGTTTCCTTTAGTACTAATGCTTTTTACAAGGTATTACTAATATTCCTATTACCCCTCCAAATAACCTCGAAGGTTGCGCTGGGAGTGGGTACGACAATAGCCCAAGGGGTCAGGATCAAACCCTCGACTCTCGCGTTAACGGAGCGAAGTCGGCCCTTCTACCGTTGAGCTGGTTTATATAATTATAGTGATATAAAAAATATAATGTTAGAGGTAAGTCCATACAAAACTATCGTATCTAACAAAACTATCGGACAGTGCGCCCTGGAGACAAGTGGATCGTTAACGCTGAAAATCATCGATATTATTCTCCACACCCCCGAATGCAGATTTGTTCCTCTTAATATTACCATTTATATCATACGATAACGACATTGCATATAACATTTAACGGTAGTAGAGCCATTCTTCTCTCAGCACAAAGGGCCGGCTCGATCGGAAACACTACCCTCTCACAGAAAGTAGGCGTCAAGTAACAGTATCATTTTGTACTGTTGCGTTTCGTGCGATGAGTGAGAGCGCCCAAGGCCCAATCTCCCACCCCCTCTGTTCCCTTCCTTTTTTTCCCTTCTCATCCCGCCCCTCTTGTTCCTTGGGTTTGCAACGTGCTTATGATACTTCAAGTATCGCAAGCGTTCATAAGTTGCGGTGACTGCTTACCATTAGGCGGACCATATGCTTGTTTGCCAACCGTCATGACATAAAAAAAAATTAGTTGTATTTTTTATGTCATGACGGTTGGCAAACAAGCATAATGTCCGTTTGAAGGTGGGCAATCATCGCAACCTATGACGCGATACTTGAAGTATCGCGTGCCACTCGCCAACCCATGGCATAGCAGGAAAGGTATGAGAAGGGAAAAAAGGAAGGGTACAAAGGGGATTGGAGATTTAATAACTAAGGTGTTTGTATTCAGTATTATTTTAATGCGATAATTAAAAGATCTGTAGTTTTTTTTTAACGATGAAGACGAAATGGATTTTTTTACATGAATCTTTCTATCAGACTGGCGATTTGTCGTATAGTCTAAAGTGTCTCAAGGTGTAAACACTAAGATTTTTTTCTCCACTTAATCGTTCTATTCTTTTTAAACTCAATAAAGATTTTCTTTTCATCGAAAACTGAATTTGAATTTGACGTTATCTTTTTTTTTATTTAAATATTAAAATAGAAATGAAAATTACATAATATAGTCCTACTAATATTATAAATGTGAAAGTTTGTGTGGATGGGTAGATGTCTTTCACGCAAAAAACTACTGGACAACATATAGGATACTTATTCCGGAAAAATGTTGAATTCCCAAGGAATTATAAAAACAAAATATATAAAACACGAGCCGTGGGCACAGCTAGTTCTCGATATTTTTATAGAAATACTATAGCTTAATAGGCTTTAAAAATAACATAGAGATCTCAGATATTTAATACTAGCTTCTGCCAGCGGCTACGCCGAAAAAATACCGCTTGAATAACGAATTTAATACAAACTGTGAATAAAAATCACCGATTGCCACAACCCCTCCCCCTTTTTACAAACTTTAAATGTCATATTTATTTAAATAGAATCAAAAGCCTAATAAATAAGTTTCAAGACTCTAGCTCTAAAAATGACGATGCTTCTATGGAAGCACTTACTAGAACTTTTCATGTCCTCTTTTGCACAACTTACAACCCTCTTTTTGCAAGTAGTTTCTCTTTTAAAAAATAGTGTATGACTTTTTTCAGGCTCTAGACTATCAGTTTACCAAATTCCATTGAAATCAGCTCAGTAGTCTTAGCGTGAAAGCGTGACAGAGAGACAGTTACTTTCGCATTTATATTATTTGTAACGATTATAATATAGACTTGGTTCAGTTAAACTAATATAGAGATACCAGTCTCTCACAAAGGAATGTGTCCTATGTATAGCGATTTTGCATTGCTTAATTAGCTTACCTATACCGCTTTCTCCTTTTTGGTGAGAAAAATAAAATAAATATTAATTTATTCACATAATTTTTTTTTTTTTATGTTAGAAGTTGGCAAACAAGCATACGGCCCACCTGATGGTAAGTGCCTGCCGCAGCCTATGAGCGCTTGCAGCACCAGTAGTAGGTGCCACTCGCGCGTTGCCAACCTCGAGATATTAGTTCTTAAATGTCGTTCGCCCAGTAATTTCACTAGCGTACAATGCCCTTCAAACCGGAACACAGTAGTGCCTAAGCACTACTATTTGGCAACAGAATATATGTGTGTTCATGACACATTTTATCACACAGAACAACAAGAAGTAATATAAAAAAAAAACTGATGATAGAAAATGTTATTATATGAAATTTTTTCCAAAGCAATTTAACCTGGAAATGCTTAAAAAAGATATTCAGTATTAAATTTATACATTTACAAAAGAGTTCTTTTATATTGCTTTAAAGTCAACAAACATGTAAAAATAGTTAAAAATATAAAAGGTGGAAATTTTGTTTGTGATCAGAGTAAACTGCATACTAGATTTTAATGGTTTAAAGCGCTTAAAAATGTAAACAAGAGGCTATCGAGTGGACACTGTATAAAACGACCATTTAAAAAAAGCCATGGAGATTAACCGACTCATTTAAAATGATACAAGGCTCTCGCCGCGCTTGCCAAATACTCCTGTTTCCTACTGTAAAAGAGGCTTATTCTGATTTCATATAAATGACACTGACAGTCATGTTCGATGTATTTTACTACTATCAAAAGCGTATTTAAAATTTTGTACATGACTATGTAGTACATAGAAATATAACTTCAATTATATTTATTATTATTATTATAATTTTTTTATGTTATAAGTTGGCAAACAAGCATACGGCCCACCTGATGGTAAGTGGTTGCCGTAGCCTATGAGCACTTGCAGGCACCATTAGAAGGTGCCACTCACGCGTTGCCTCGAGATATTAATTCTTAAATCTCGTCCGCCCTTTAATTTCACTATCGTACAGTGACCTTCATACCAGAACACAGTAATGCCTAAGCACTACTATTTGGCGGTAGAATTAATGACACTGTGGTGGTACCTATCTAGCCGGCCTCTTGCAACAATAGACCTGCCACCAGTGTGACTGATTGCACTGGTGGAATATAATAATATTATTTTATAAGAAGTAATATAAACTTTTTTTATATTTATAAGTTCCACGTAATGGTATGCGGTTGTTGCAAGCTACTCTACTACGTCACTCAAGCGTTGCCAAACTTGAAATATTGGTTTTAAAATTTCCTTTCCTCGTTAATTTCACTACCTACAGTGTTCTTCATAGCGAAAAACAGAAATGCCAAATACACTTACGCCATGCGAAACAATATCTGACACTGCGGTGGTACCTACCTAGCCAGCATACTGCAATAAAGAATAATGTAATGGCACGTGGAACAAATTTCGATTAAGAAGTTTGAAGTGTAGGCATTACTTAATTATATATAGGCATATATAGATTAAGAATCATATGCTATTTTTTCATTATTTCATGTTACATTCATAATATCAATATTTCTATCCAGAATACGCCTCCAAGCAAAAGCCGCTAAATTTAACAGAATGCATAAATAACGCGTTTAATTGAGGGTGAAATAATGTTGCAGTTTTGATGAATTGCGTGCATTTTTATATTGCCATAATGAAACTACCATACGTACAGTTTTATGGCGAGAATACTGCCAAAATACATTAATGCACCTCTCATCGCGTCGATAAGAAAATGCTTTGTCTTAGAAAATTATGATGCTTGGTATATTAATAATAAAAAACTATATACTTAATAGGTGCTTATTAATACTTACTCAGGAAATATTTCATTAATTAACATACCCAAAGACCGTACACATTAAAATTCAATAAATATTACGAACTTACAAATGAATTTAATAAAAATAACTATGTAGTTCATTTGTATACAGTTAAAGGTGGGGGCGAGAGGTATACTAGCAAAACCTCTGCCGGCCCAGAGCTGCAGTGAGTTCTATTTTAAAACGAGTATCTAAAGCAGCTCTGACAGCTTCCTTTAAAATTTCACTAGGCAGGATATGTTTCTGAAAGGAGGCCTCCTTAAACCTATACCTAGGTAGCAAGTCTCGGGAACTGCTCGGAGTTTCTCCCTCTACCACACGATTGACCGGCGCCCGCATGGTGAATCTGTGGGTGCTAAGCAGTTCGTCTCCTCGTCTCTTGCATGTTGTCATCCTATCCTATGTCATCATTATATAACATACCGCGGCGAAAGCGGCCCCCTGACCATTCAAGTAGTCGCAAATCGTACTCGACGTGGGCATGCGTAACCAAGTTCCCTATTCTTTTTAATTCATGTACTGTGTCTAGTGTCATCGTTCGTTGAACGAACGAACGTCAGGAAGTGTGAGTCTACTAAGGTTTCCAGCAACCCATATTAAGTAGGCAGTCAGGAGATAAATGTTTTTTTTTTTTCGGAATGTGTATTGCTGTTGGCCCTACTGGCCTTGACAGCGTCACCGGGCGGGGGCCGAGTACAGAGACTCAGCCGTGATAAAGGGCAGCCCTCACGGGGGCTCAAATTTGATTCCGTCCTTAGGGTGCCTCCTGCGAAGCCGAACCACGGCTAAGAACGTCATCGGAGATGGAGGCATTCTATACGATAGACTCACCCGACGGTGTGAGCGCGACGCGACGTGCGAAACAAAGGACCTCGTCCTCGCCGGCGAGGACGGTGTTGTATGCGTGTCTGTGCTGTGTAAGGGCATTTTCTAATGTAATCCTATCGTCAGGGTCTTGCAGGACGTGCTTAGGACGCCTTACTTTTGTCGGTTGGTTACATCGGTCTGTGTAGATACAAGCATGTCTAATCAAAGGATTTGGATGGAAAGTAGTTTGATCGAAATAGTTTTGCGATAAGCGCTTCAAATGTTTGGGGATCGAATCGATTTCAAAGTCTCTATGGAGATCTACGTTGCGAACGTACCACGGACAGCCCGAGGCCATGCGTAAGAAACGGTTCTGAATTATTTGTAATTGATTAATTCTTCTGGCATGAACATGCGAAAAAACAGGGCTCGCGTAGGTCAGTATGGGACGTATACAAGCTTTGTATAATGTCACCTTATTTCTAAGGGACAGTTTACTCCGCCTGCCCAACAGATAAAGGTTTGTGGAAGCATATCTTATAACGCAGATAGCACTGCTAATTTCGACAATAAAATAATAGAAATACTAGGCAAAAAATGCAGTTTACTAAAATCCCCCATGCAACCAATGCCACACATATTTATTTCCTCAAAATCATATTCCTTCACAGTACTGGTAAAACTAACCAAAAGACGCGTTGCTCTTAACGTACGTTTACTGTATTTTTTTTTAAAATATTATCAAAGCAATTACAAATATTCCTATTGCCCTTCCAAATAAGCTCGTTGCTTGTGCTAGGAGTGGTTATGACAATAGCCCATGAGGTTTAGGATCGAACCTGCAACTCTCACGTTAACGGAGCGGAGTCAGCCCTTCTACCGTCGAGCTATTGAGGCTAATAATCATAGTATGATTTATGAAGTTTACATCCATTGATATTTATAGAAGATTCTATACCACCACCGCAGTGTCCAATATTCTGCCGCCAAATAGTAGTGCTTAGGCACTACTGTGTTCCGGTTTGAAGGGCATTGTACGCTAGTGAAATTACTGGACGAACGAGATTTAAGAACTAATATCTCGAGGTTGGCAACGCGCGAGTGGCACCTACTAATGGTGCTGCAAGCGCTCATAGGCTGCGGCAGCCACTTACCATCAGGTGGGCCGTATGCTTGTTTGCCAACTTCTAACATAAAAAAAAAAAATACCAAAATTTACTATTTCCACTTGCAGCGAGGCCGGGATTGTTGCCTTCAGAAAGTAATTTTCGATAAAACAATTTGTCGTTCGGCCGTTCCACACATCTGCGACGTGAGTGATTTTCTGCTAACCCACGGCCAAGTATTTGTGTTTTCTTTTATTAACGTTTCAGTCTGGGATGCCCGAGCTATACTCTAGATAACAATGTGTTGAGAATTTCTTTGAAAATCCTTAATTAGTTTCACCCATTTCGACAAAGAACGTTGTTCACATAAATGTTGACGTGGATACAGATAAAAAATATAACAATATTTTTATCGGTTTCTATACTTTTACGGCAGGATCACCTGATGTTATGCAATTACCGCCACTCAGGAACATCTACAACACCATAGGCCATGCAGGTGCGTTGTCGGCCTACTAATGATTAATACATACTACTTTTCTTAAAAAGGTTTGAGTAGGATAATAGTCCAAGGGAGTCAAGGATGGCTATTGAGACTTCAAAAATTTGGAATATATGTATACTGAAATATATTACGTAATTTTGAAAATGGTGACTTTAATTGGTCGACCTTTAAAATTTCGTGTAAAATAAAATTTTGGAGATCTTAATTATACCAACCTTTACATTTAGAGACCAAATATTCAAGCAAGTTTAATTGACTTGTAACTGAAGGATGAAATGAAAAAAATATGGCAAGAGCGAGTCGGACTCGCGCTCAAAGGTTTCTTTATTTTAAATATTTTATTTTATTTTCTTTCACACAAAATCACAATTGTATCTATTTGCCTTATTTGAGCTTGGTGCAAATTAAGCTAGAGCTCTAAATTGTAAGAGTGACCATAATACTCAGAAGACTATCTTAAATAGAAAAATAAAAAAGTTATAAAATTAAAGTAAATATTTGGTACTTACAAGTTTTTGCAAAAATCTAACACAGGCAGACGGACCAGAGAGTGATCTTTTGAGGGTTCCTTTTTACTATTTGAAGTACGGAACCCTAAAAAGTAACAGAAAGGAAACGTGTAAAAAGAACGCGTTAATCGGCAAAGTTAAACGAGTCCTTGTCAATGGCTTGAGTCAACGGTGTTGAGTGATTTCGAAGTTTCATTTGGTTTCGTAAAATTCAGTTTACGACTGCGATTAATGACATAAATCAAATGCGAAAAATTGTTAAATCCGCTTACATCGCTTTTACGAGTACTGACCCATGTTTTTGGATCCTTATTCTGCAGAGCAAGTCAGTTTACGGTAGTAGAGTCATGATTATCCGAGCACAAGTGGGCCAGCTCGACCTGGACAGTACTAACCTCTCATCACAGAGTGATTTCGTGAGAGGGCCTGAGGCCATTGCCCCTCGGAACAGATGCTTGACTGATGCAGATATGCGTTCCTGTTTGGTTATGTTTGTCCCAGTCTTCCGGACCCCTGAAATAGGATCTTCCTCATCCTAGCATTATTCCCGGTATTTTTATGTACCCAGGGTCTGCTTATTACTCTTATCCGGATTTGACAGGTTACTAGTTTTTACACGGAGCGATTGCCATCTGACCTCCGCAACCCTAAGGGCGAACCAGTAACAAATTGGATAAGAGCAATTTACTTATCAAGAGTTAACGATTATTAACAGATGTTATTGATAATAACCGGGACCGACGATCGACGAGCTTAACGTGCTCTCCGAGGCACGGTGGGGAGACCCACACGGACAAACGCCCAGACCGAGACACAAATTTTAACAAACATCTGCCCGAGCGGGAATCGAACCCGCAACCGTCGAGACTAAAGGCAGACTCACTACCCACAACGCCACAACGGTGTCGGACCCCTGATAAAGGATATAACTATAGTAATGAAAGGAAATACGAAATACGAAAATCGCCGTCGCGAATGGCATTCAAGCGGCGAGTCAAGGACATATATTTCGAGAGTCGTCGAGTATTTTTTTTTGTTTATTTCCACCATTTATTTATATGTATACATTCATATTATTAGTATTTATTCATTATATATATATATATATATATATATATATAATGAATATAAATAAATATATATATATATATATATTTATTTATATATAAATAAATAATAATATATATATTTATTTATATATAAATAAATATATATATATATATATATATATATATATATATATATATATATATATATATATATATATATATTTATTTATATATAAATAAATATATATATATATATATATATTTATTTATATATTAGTATTTATTTATCGTTAACATTTCATGTATTATTGTTATTTATATTTATTTTTTATTATTTTTTTTTTTACTATATGTCTATACATTTTTTTTTGCACGCCTACCTACACTCTTTCTTCCACGTCCAGGGTTGGCTGGTAGAGAATGCTTTTAGCATTACGCCCGCCTTTTGTGCACTTTGTGCAATAAAGTATAAATAAATAAATAAATAAATAATGGGGGCCGTTGAGTGTTTATGTGTTATTTTCCGTTACTCAGCTATATAACAGCAATAACTTTGTAACAACAAAAATTGGGAGAAAAGTTTAAGAATTTCAAATTATATGCAAGCGTTAACTTTCTCCGATAAATAACGAAACTAGTTACACAACGCAATATTTCATGCGATGATATTCGGTGTCAGAAAGTTATACGAAGACTACTAGAAACTCAGACTTGTAGTTTTAGTTATCACGTCAAGCAACACGATGATTCCAAAAAACTTTTCTAGTATTTATTTTTTCTTAAAGCGGTAGCTAACTTACCTTAAGCGCAAGTGTCTTGGGCTCGATTCTTGCTCGGAGCAGTGTTTGTATAGACCATTTATTCTGATGTGAGTTATTGTCGTTTTCCTTGTATAATTATGTTTCGAGATCCCCGATATAGGATATCACTATCCTTAAATATATCCTAGTTTGGGCTGTTGAGTGTGTAGCGTTTATTTCATTATTTCTTTTATTTACTTATTAATTATCGTGAGGAATATAACATGTCAACGTATTGGCTTTTTCTATGCGAAATTTTGTAAATAGGTGTATGGTCCCCGACTGTAAGCGACGCTTAGTAAATTTTTAGTTACTTTTTTATGCCGTGACAGCAAACAAACATACTGTCCGCCTGATGGTAAGCAGTTACCGCAACCTACGAACGCGCGCGTTACTTGAAGTATCAATTGCGCGTTACCAACTCAAGGGATAGGAAAGGATACAGGGAGGAGACAGAGGCTATATTGTGACTAATAAGCAACGTCATAAATATCTTTTCACTGGTGGTAGGTCTTTTGTTGCAAGAGGCCGGCTAGGTAGGTACCACCGCAGTGTCCAATATTCTGCCGCCAAATAGTAGGCACTACTGTGTTCCGGTTTGAAGGGCATTGTACGCTAGTGAAATTACTGGGCGAACGAGATTTAAGAACTAATATCTCGAGGTTGGCAACGCGCGAGTGGCACCTACTAATGGAGCTGCAAGCGCTCATAGGCTGCGGCAGCCACTTACCATCAGGTGGGCCGTATGCTTGTTTGCCAACTTCTAACATAAAAAAAAAAAAATATCTAACTCATAAAATAAGCTTTTAATTACTTTTCCTTAATCTCATACGTAAAACAATCCAAAAGATTTATGGATTCAACCGGCTATGTTTCGGTTAAACCAAAATCTCTCAGTATATTGCTATTACTCGTAACAGTATTCACATAAAGTTTGCTAAAGTAACGCGACCCACAAGCCACGGCGGTAAATCACTTGAGGGGGAAATTTGTCTCGTCAATTTATGCTCGAAGAATAAATCTACGGTGTTCCAATAAAATGCGACCATAGATTAGGTAATATTTAAAAAGTCTTTTTTAAATATTATTTGGATATTTTAAATTTTCAGTTAATGATTTTTCTTGTATGTTAGAATTTATTTTGAACTATCTTTTCATCGTGGTTTTACATACCCGAAGTAATGTCGCTTTGTAAACTTTGTAGTAAAGCCATGCTCCTCCCAGGACATGGACCGGATCGACCGGGAAAGTACTACCCTCTCACAGAAAATAGGCGTAAAGTAACAGTATCAGTAGGAACTGTTGCGTTTCTTACGATGAGTGATGGCGCCGGAGGCCTAATCTCCCAACCCCCCTGTTCCCTTCCTTTTTTCTCTTCCCGTCCGTCCTCTTCATTGGGTTGGCAACGCGCATGTGATACTTCAAGTATTGCGTTTTCATACTTTGCGGTGACTGCTTGCTATCAGGCGGACCGTATGCTTGTTTGTGTTGTGTTGTCATTCGCTTTGTGAACTTGTCTTCAGTAGAGGTTTTTCTCTTTTCGAAGGATACAGGTTATCGATATAATATGACAAATCATAAGCAAGATTTTTATATATGCATTTGTGCACACCAATCTAAATAATAGGTGGAACAACTTTTTTTGAGTAATACGAGTACAGAGATTTGATTAATATTTTTTGTTTCATTTAATAAAATCAAAAATATTTATGACTATATATATTTAATTATTTATATTTATTAATGACTCTGCATATATGCAATATGGGACATAATGTGTTCTTAAGTTTCGTTAAATTAAGTTAGTTCGTAGCCACGAACTATGCGGCTAAAAGTTAGGCATTGCAATTATCGTGCACGGCGGTTGTGCGTCATGCTACACTTTATATATTAATATCCTTTTAGGAAATATTGCAGTTTCACTATATTATAATAAATATAACAATATATTCCCATTAGTATTGTCACTGATACTTCATTGCTGCTATAAAAGGATAACACTTTCCCGTAAGAAACGAAAACGCAAGAATATAGCTTTTCTGCGCTCCCAATTATCAAAAGAAAATACCCAAACTTCTTTTATCTCGACATAAAAAAAGTACTTCAAATATAGTTTGTGGATTGTAAAAAGAAAAATAAAATTGGGGCATATTTGTTGAGATATTTCTGTTAATGTTCATCTATGATACGGCGTCCCCAACTGCGAGTGAGTTTCGACATTTCATTATGAGAATGAGAGAATTCGTGGCGCCTTGTGTGAATTCAGATTTGATTTTGGGATTGTTTTTTGGGTAGTTATAATAAGATATCTTTTTATAGATAATCGGTGTGATAAAAATTGGAAAAAGTTATGAAACCTATACCAACAGGTAATATTGAAAGTTAGTAGTCAATGCTGGTAGGCCTTTTATTGCGGTTAAGTAGATACCACCACAGTGTCAGATATTCTTATACAAAGCAGTAGTGTGTTTTGCATTACTGTGTTTCGGCTTGAAAAACAATATATGTAGTGAAATTATTGGGCAAATAAAATTCAAAAACCAATAACTCGAGGTGGGCAACGCGCGAGTGACATCTACTAATTAATAAAATAAAACCATAACCGCTTGCCATCAGGTGGGTCTTATACTTGCTTGCCAATTTCGTAACTGAAAAACTTCATTCGTATTTAACTATAAAATATAATCAGCATTGATTTTGAAAATTGAACATACCTTTTGCCAGTCATCAAAGCTTTACCTTTTCCGTGCTTTTTCACTGAAAATTTTCGTGCGCCATTTTAGGTTTCGAGAATTTTTTGGTCTTTTTATAACTGACAGGACACGTGAGTGGCAAGCGGTCCGTGTAGAACAAGTGCTATTTGTATCATGATGATACAAAAATGTGTTTTTAAAATAATAAATTTGTTGTACATTGTGTTACGAATTAAGTAACAAATGGTAAACGTAGTTTTTTATACCACGATGGTGGCAAACAAGCGTACGGCCCGCCTGATGGTAAGCGGTCACCGTAGCCTATGGACGCCTGCAACCCCAGAGGTATCGCATGCGTGTTGCCGACCCCTTAAAAACTTTTTCAACCTTCCCTTGAAGAAACCCATACTGTAGCGTGTTGGGAAAACCTCAGCAGGGAGCTCATTCCACAGCCGGAGGGTTCGCGGAAGGAAATTCCTTTGGAACCGCACTGTTCGTGACTTTATGGGTTCCAGTGTGTGTGGATGAATACCCTGACGATGGCGAGCGGTGCGGTGGTGGAAAGTTGCTGTAGGCATCATATCAAACAATTCTTCGGAACACATCCCATTGTACAATGTGGTTGTAAAATGTAGGAACTATTTTAAATTTAAATCACTCTGCATTTTAAAACGCTGAATTATTTTTCAGACTTTTAAGTCAGCATATAAATTTAATTAGATTCGTTAATAGAACACAATGTTTCACAATAACTTTTGTAATGTAATCATAACAGAATTAATAAATGTGCTACCAACGTATATACTGTATAATTCTTGTTTTTCATATTTCGTGACGGATGGCAAATAAGCCTAGGGTCCGCCTGATGGTGGTAACCAGTGACCGCAACCTATGAACGCTATAGCGCTATCATTTATCGCTCAAAACGCAACAGTACTGATACTGTTACTTTAAAGTAATTTTCTTTAAGAGGGTAGTACTTCCGGTGAAGCGTCCCATTTGGGGTGGAAATAGTCCAGCTCTACTACTATAAAAAAAATTATTTACCAACTTTTTGCTTTTGTTTTTAATAAGCTGTTCTCGCGACTACACTCACGTGGACCACAGAATTATTGTTAAGGTTTTTTTGATTCAATGCCATGGACCGTCCATCCACCCATCCAAACTTTCACATTTATAATATTGGTTTGGTATAAGATAGTTTTCATTATGTCAAATTTAATTCAATATCAATATTATTGATTACTAGCTGTGCCCACGGCTCCGCTCGCGTTATGTAGTGTTTTTATTATTCAATGGAAAAGTAAAATTATATGCACTATATGCTAATCCAAATTTCATCAAAATCTTTCCAGAAGTTTTTGTGCGAAAGAGTAACAACCATCCATCCATCCATCCAAACTTTTACATTTATAATATTAGTAAGAAGTTAGACTAGTTAGATTAGATAGATTAAAAAAAATTAAATATACCATTATCGTGATTTCGCATCCATAAATTCGCACTTCCCCGATTAAATCCGTTTTAAATCACGTTAAATAATTAATGAAGTCAATAATTCCAAGTTAATGATATGTTAATCGTATTTGATTTACAACTTTTAATTAATGAATGTTGTCGCGGTAATTAGTGGACGGTTTCGGGCCGTTTAGGCTCGGCGACTAATTGGCTGAAGAGTACTGCCAGGATAAACTGTTTTACAGGATATTGCTCTTTATGTAGAGGCCATTAGGATTAAAATTGTCTCAATATAATCCGGTACTAAAAGCTATCAATCAATGGTAGTAGTGGTTACGTAGAAATAGTAATTTGTAGCTGTATAATGAAGTGAAGAGCTGGTCGCTATTCAGCAGATAGCCATAAAAAATCTATGACGGTTTATTTTAAAAAAATCTATGTTTACTGTCAAGATAACATTAGTATGGAGATCATTAAAAAATAATATCTTCTTCTTTTTCTTCTTAGCGTTAATCTCCGTATTTATCCAGTACTTATACTTTTATACGGATTTGACAGTTTACTAGTTTTTACACAGGGCGATTGCCATCTGAACTCCGCAACATTGAGGGCGAACCAGCAACTCCATTGGATAAGAGCAAATTAACTATCAAAAGATAACGATTATCATCAGATGTTATGATAACAACATAGGCACGGCGGGGAGACTCACAAAGAAAAACGTGCAGACGAAACAGATATTCATAAGAAACATCTGCTCCGATAGAGAATAGAACCCACTACCGTCGATGGCCAAAACAGGCTC
The DNA here is from genome assembly GCA_023373885.1 of Hestina assimilis. NCBI lineage: Eukaryota > Metazoa > Arthropoda > Insecta > Lepidoptera > Nymphalidae > Hestina > Hestina assimilis. The sequence goes on from CM041750.1 coordinate 13,910,113, forward strand.
GCTACCAGCACACTACAACGGTCGTATTACTTATGACAAAATTAATATAATATTATATTGCAAAAACAAGTTTAATTAGGAAATGGCGTTATTCAATTATTCAAATCATAAAGATAACGTTTGAACGCAAACTGTATAAGTTTCGTAACGACTTTTATCAACTGTATATATGTATATAATTTATGTATATAAATTAGAAATTGCTCCAATATATTGTTTATTATTATTAGCATAATTTTCTGTGCACTTCATTCTATAGTTATGTTGTACACTGCGAGCCATTATATAATAATGTATAATGTAAAATATCTATGATTTGACCCTACTTCGTTAGTTAAATAAAATAGGTAACATGCTCTTATCCAATGAGTTGTTGGGTTCGCCCTTATGATTGCAAAGGTTAGATTGCAATCACTCTGTGTAAAACGTAAACTGATCTTAGCTTATCATTGTTATTGAACAATTTATATTTTTAACATCGTAAGCGATTACGATATTTCGAAAATTTAATTTCATCAGTATGATATAAAAACCATGAAATTAAATACAAATTGCGTGTTCGAAAAATCTTAATTTAATCTATATTTATCATAATTATTTTTTTATATACACATTCCGATATTATAATTATTTTAATAGGTGGTTGTCAGGTGGTAATTTACTATTTTATCTTTTTTATATATAACAGAGTAAGACAATGAGTCTTTCAATTTTAAAAATGTATAAAACCTTTGTATTTTAAAAGATGAAACAAATAATGTCAGACAATAGTCTTAACCCTAAAGTGCGTACTGTATTATAAGACAAAAGATATTTTATAAATAAGCCTTTTATAAAAGTTTACAATAGACTTTTCGAAGCATAAATTTGTGCCTTAAATTTTGAAGCTATCGTAATAATGTTTTTTTTTTTAAATTAGTATCTTAATATAGAGTTAAACTTTGTATTTTTACGGACACGTTAAAACAATGGTAATTATTTTTTCTGTGTTCTTAAAATATAAATATAAAACTTGAATACAAAAAAAAGTAATAATTTTTCGAAAAAAAAAACACCGGGATTTTAATAAGTCGGTGCTAAGTAAAACATCGTCACATATGGCATCGACTTCTGTTGTACAAAATATTTATTATTTTCTTTGTAGTTTTGATGTCGGCAATTTTTTCTAAAAATTATTTTGTTTTATACTTTTTTGTTACTGTGATTAATGCAAATTGAAGACTTATATGGTTTTCTCATGGATGCCAATGCCAGAACTGAACAAATTGAAATGGGGTCATACGGGAAGCTACAACTTTCAAATAACAAAGATTCATCAAAATAGGTTCAACCACTCCAAAGTTATGAGGTAACAAATATAAACAGTACAGTCGAATTAAGAAAATCCTCTTTTTTTGAAGTCGGTTAAAAAGAAAAGAGATTATTTCATAATTATCAACAACAAAAAAATAACAACTGCACGACATGTGCGAGATATAATAACATTCAATACACCCGCAGCGAATTGGCAAAATCGAAATAAAATAACCCAATTTACGACCTGACCATTGCAGGGTTAATTAACTTAGCTCAATGAACAAACGGCATTGTTTGGGTTTTTTTTTACTTTTAGACCACGTTACCGATATAAGCCACCTGTGGCATTATAAATCATTGTTTGAAATAAATTGTTAGATACAACCACAATGCGGTACGGACGTAGCGATATTTTTTTTCATATTACGCTGGTATTATTTTCTGCGACATGGATTACGGCGCAAGATTATTTTGAAGGTGAGAATAAATTATTGGGTAAAAACATCAGTTTTCTGTTGAATCATTCCGTCTCTAAAGCCAAAAATACTTTTAGTTCTGACATAGATTGATGCCTTCGAACTAATTTCGGATCTGGGCAGTTATTTGTGTTACTCTAATTGTTGTATGTGGATTTTTCCTATGATGAATAAGAAATCACGTTCATTCAGCAATCTCAATTTTCATTACAAATATCTAATATATGTATGTGTGTGTTTGTGTGTGTGAATGCATGTGAGTGAATGCGTGGGAGTGTGTGTGTAAATATGTTTTTAATTCCGATCCTCTTAATATTTCTGAACCTTAACAAATACCAATATGTAAAAAAATTAAGCATTTCGAATGAATAAATAATAATTGGACCATTATAAAATAAAAGAATTGTAAATTTAAACGCCTAAGGCGTAAGACACAAACACAATAAATATATTAATATGCCAGTGCTAGTACCAGCTTTGATGAAATTAGGACAAACTATAAGATCACATTGGGCCTATACTTTATATACAAAACGTTTTTAAGACCGTGATCGCAAATAATATTATCGCCTGAGTATTATTATAGCGCAGCTGTTGCGAATCGCACTCAAAATAAAATATAATACAATTTCTAATAATGTATTTCAGAGCATCACAGAAATAAAATAACGTCGCAGATAGATAGCCTTCCAGAAATACCAACACGATTTGAAGTGAAAGGCGAAAACGCTTTAGCTACATTCAAGCAATACATTGCGAAAATTCAAGACTTAGCGTCAAAAGCCAATCTTGCCATTGTATACAAAGTTAAAGTCAACTCAGTTGCTAGAAAGAAGCACAAAAATCTCAAAAAAGATAGACTGAATAAAGCAAAATCGAAGAAATATAACGTTCCATTGAAAAAGAAGAATATGAAGTTGTCCAGTTTCGAAATAGTTTTAAGAAAGCGGGCAAATGAAGCTAGTTTCAAACATAGTAACTATGTCGATGGAACAACTACTGAGAAGCAAAAAGTTATATTTACAACCAGACCTATATCAGCAGGGAAATATAAACCAATTATAAACGCGGTGAAAACTAACTATACGAAAATAATACGTCCAGTAAAGAATAAAATAATAACTTTAGAATCGTAATATTAGGTAGGTTCATTTTTTTAATAATTTTTTTATAATAAATTTTAAAACTAAATTAATAGTTGTTTAAATTTAGCATTTCCCTATTTCTGACTGTTTCAATGCAAATATAACGATAATTTTAAACATAAAGTCATTAAAACTTCTAACTAAAGTAGTAGAACTAACAACTCGTATAAACGCCAGAGTGGAATCCGAAAACAAATAATATGCAGTTTTAGTATCATTGTCACCTATTTTCAGAGAATTGCTATATCACGATAATTATAAAAAATAAGCAGTCAAGTACGTGGTGGACCACGCACAGTGGAATCTAAAGGGTTCCGCAACTTGGTGATGAAGAATCTTTAGGATATTAACGAATTAAAAGCGACCGCAAATATAAGTTTGTAATTTCATAGTAATTATTAAAACTAATATGAAAAAACAAAGTTATGGGAAAAAGGTTTATATCTCTGAAATTTATTAACGTATCTTCTTCAAAATAACGATTGTTCTATGTTCTTATGACGGTCTACAACATAATTTATTTCCATAATTTTAAATCCCATAGTTCAAAAGTTAGAGGGGACACGGGTTAAGGGTGCCACTTTTGCCATTTAACTACGGAACCCTAAAAATACAAAACATTATCAGATTTCGTTAGCTAATAAAAATTTATAACCCAAAAGCAGTCTTAAATCAGTATTAAAAAAATTAAAGAGCAGTAAAAGCAAAGGTTCATATGCAGTCGAAATGCGGCTCAGATAAAATGCTAACACATTTTTAGTATGAAAGGAGTATTCATGCTCAGTAGTCAGGGTTCGGGTAAAAACTTGCATATTGCAGAGCCACGGTCAACAATAAAACATCCACTATCAGTTTTGTCTCTCTCGACATGAAACATGAAGCCTCACTTATGAAACACACTTCAACAAAATTACTTTACTTTTCGTAAACATTTTGGAGACACTAAATGAAAAAATCCTATACGTCACACTTTTATTGTATTGTACACCACCAAATCAATAGTAAGATGGTGGAAAATGGCCGTTATAAATTTAGTACAATACTGATAGTTCATATCAGTGTAACAACAATCCTATTACACTATTGTCGAATAGAAATTTTAATAATAAGATACTAAAAATGCATATCCGCGTGACCTTGTCACTATAATTTTGACTTATGGACCACGAGTGGTGCGAGCATGCATTAGTGTCGTTTATTCACTTGGCTTTCCGTTGCTGTTTAAGCTATTCAATATCCTGAGCAGTACAAGTGCATCTAGCAATGTACTATGAAATTTACGATATCCTCTAGCTCTGCGTATGTAGTAGTGACAGCATATGTTGGAGACATTGGTGAGGTCTTTTGTAAGTAATAAGCGACGTTTCACATTTAATATTAAGAATTTCTGTCATTACTACAAATGCTGACAGTAGAAGAGTGATTAGAAGGAATCCTGGTTTCATCATGAAGAAAGACTATGGTACCCAACTCCCCTCTAGTGAAAACTGAGAGTACAGCGTTCTCAGTTTTTTTTATTGTGACATAAAAAAAGCCTTTACGCTACAAGTACTTCTTGCCAATCTACTTCATAAAACAACGGTGGTAATCCCGCCTAGTGACGCTGTCAAGGCCAGTAGGGCCAACAGCATCAAAAATCATAGAGAATCAGAAAAACGCCTGCCACCTTTCCTAAGACCAAACGTTTAATTTCTCTTACGATTGTTTTTAGGTACATTGATACACACATAAAATATAAATTCTCTGTTTCTTTATAAAGTTATGCTATGAATATGTTGTAGATAGAAGTGATCACTGTAAATAAGTTTATCTACGTAGCGAGTGTCATGCAAATATATGTAAATTTCATCAGCCGCGACGGATCGTTTGTATTACAATTACAAATGAATGAATGCTAAGTGACCGATTCTGCATTTGCGGTGAGTTAACATGTCTCAAGCAGATACATTATTTCTGTACGAAATTGATCTTTAGTTTGTAAGAAATAAAGCGTATGAGGTACCTTGCACATAATAACATTTAATCATATTATAATCATATGTGTATTAAGTGTATTGTATTACTTGTAAAAAAAACATGCCGCGGCATCTGCGAAAATAATTTCATTTCATACTACTCCATATCACCATTTGCTACCCTTTGCCAATCCACCCCTTGTCACCAATTTCCATTCTTGCTAGCCTTTACCACCCCGAGGTCGTGTTTTTTGGTAACGTTTTCCTAAAACCGTTCTTGTTTCTGGCTCCCCTTCTTGTGCCAACCCGGGATAAGGAACTTCGTTCCAATAAACATTATGAGAAACATAGTACAATTCTAAAAAGTAAAGTAGGACAAAAGTATTTTAACAAAAATAACTCTGTCTAAAATTCTATAAGTTAGTATTTCATGTTATAGAAAAAACTAAAGAGCAACTCGGATGTAGCAGTTTTCACATTACGAATTACTTAATGTAAAAAGATAGAAACGCTTTTAAAGAGAATTTCGGATTTTGTACGTTTATTTTGGGAGCGAAAATATTTATGAGAGTGAAGAGTGTAATTTAAAAATCCTTCCTAACTCGGTGAGTGGCTCTTCCCTCACCCCTAGCAGGCTGTTTCGCATTCTGCGGTGTCGCGGCAACGGGAAAGCTATAAAGCCCCCGGGGCAACAACGACTGCAACGAAATTAAATCGTGCCTTTTCAGGTAAATAAAACTTATCCCTGGTTGTATAAGTGCTATATTTTATTACTTTTGGTTGAAATTGAACTGGGATTTTTACCATTACATCATTTTCCATCACCGCATTTACAATACCATTTACAGGTAGGTTTTTACTTTAGTGGTCCACCATCAGCTACCATCGTGCTCTTGGTAAAAGCCTCGTACAGTGTCGTATAAGGCTTTTCGAGGTCAGCCAGCGTATCATCCAGTTGCATTTTAAAGGTGGTGGTGGCTTATCTCTGGTGTTGCAAATGTTAGTAGATGGCGATAACCACTTCAGGTGAGTCTCCTGCCCATTTGCCTCCTTACAATATAATAAATTTGAAATTGCAGCTTTTGTCTGTTATAGTCTCTCTTCTTTTTTTGTTTTCAATATGTTTTACATGAAATTTTTAGATGTTTATTTAAACTATTTTACTCAAAATTTAAGCAATTAATTATCATTGCATAGCATTATAAAACATTCCAACATATACCATACACAATATGTGTTATAAATTCACTTGGTACATAAATTTCTATTTGGTTATTTCAAAACCCATACATCCGTACTAAGCTTAACACAAAATACTGTCATCCAATAATTCGTGTTTACCTCAAACATTTCATGTTTGTTTTATTGATTGCATGAGTAATGAATTAAAATTAACTTCATCGTAAATATCGCGCCAAATCGTCTGTGAAGCTATCAACTGGCGTTTGAGTTATGCTTAACGGCAGATATCACATTTTTCACGAAAATATCTTGTTTGTGAATGAACTTTCTGGAATTATCATCGTTTATTGAAATGTTTTTCATGATATAAATTTATTTGAACACGCATTTGGTATTCTATTTTGATGATTTTATAAATTTTTGAAACGAAATTTCTTATCGCTGATTGGCATAGCCGGCAATAAGACGTTATATAAGATGGAAAGCGTTCACAAAAAGCCTTACCTCGCTGGGATGGAGTAGCATTGAGTTATATAGGATGGGGTGGCAAAGGGTGGATTGACAAGGGGTGGCTAGGATTGACATGGGCTGGCAAAGGCAAGGGGTGCCAAGAAGCGGTGGCTTGGGTCGGAATATGAAATGATTGATGGTGAACATGATACTGGAAAGTGAAACAAAATGAAGAACCTTCGTTACCACCGTGCGTCCCGCAACACACTTACATTTCTGTATTTTATTTTATTTATTAATTACACCTTATTAGCTTTTGATCGGAGCAAAATCTGCAGTTAAAGTTACTTAAAACTTTATCGCGATCTAACAAACACACATATCCCGAAAAATCCAAATAAATAGCCCTTTGAGCTTTCTCTAGAAAAGAAAACATATATAAGTATGAGTATAGGTATGACAAAATACTATCTATGTATGTATTAACCGGCATAAAATCCCAAGCAAAATCAAGCATAAGCCATTTGAAGCATTGCCACCTTTTTAGGAGAAAAAGTACACAAAAAATACTAGTGTCACTACATAGTATAAAACAAAGTCGCTTTCTCTGTCCCTATGTACGCTTAAATCTTTAAAACTACTAAACGGATTTCGATGTTTTTTTAATAGATAGAGTGATTGAAGAGGAAGGTTTATATGTATGAAAATAGTGGTAGTATAAAAAAATAATTTTTGAGGTTTGTCATGTGATGTCGTAAATAATTACATTTAACGCGCGGGCCACGGGCAGTAATGAATAAATCAAAACTACTGGATCGATTTAAATATTTTTTCAGTGAATGACATAGGCTATATATTTTATACCCGTGCGAAGCCAGAGCGGGCCGCTAGTATACAATAAAAGGCTTTTTTATATACCAGTATTAAAATCTCAATAAAACATTTGTTACATTCTATAAAAACTGTGCTATAAATAAAAGTAAATTCTCTTCTCACTACGAGTATTGCTTTGCCACATCAAAAGGTTTCTAGAGATGGCCGCATTTAAATGTAACCGTGGTAGATCCTTTATTACAATCAGATCGGTACGACGGTAAATATTTTACTAAGCTGGCTAGTGATGCATCGTGGTAGCCGGCTTACCTAGAACGCTAGTGATGTGCAAAACTTTATCGATAATTAGTAATGAATGTATAATATATACTTGTCGCAGTGTCAGTGCCATCTATTGAAAACGTCAAGCAATTGCTTGGGTGTGGTCGATGCCTATGGTGACATTTGACAGTTGTCTGTGTTCGACTGTCACGTGTTTGGCAGTTAACAAGAATGAGGAGAGTCGGATTAGTGCGGGCAAAGCGAACGGTTGTGTTCACCACGTGGCATTGAACTCACCGCGTTTTCAATCTTTATTAATCCTATTGATCTTTACGATTATTTGCAATCATTTGTGTTGTTCATTAAATGGACCTTTGATTTAAGTGCTGTGTTTATTATTTTTGATCTCGACCATCTCTGGCCAACCTGATAACGACCCGTCTCCGTTATACTAGTTTTTGTGCATGGTGTCGCCCGCATGAAGAAGGCAGTTATTGCAATCGAAATGATCGGTGTCTCATACATACTTGATTTATAATGAGTAGACTACTATGGGTCTGATATGATCTGAGAGAGATAGAGTGATTCTTTTGAAAATTGAAGAGAAAAAAATTGCTTAGCGCTGTAGTTTTTTCAAACGCAGGTAGCAGTGGCAAGGCTGGCAGGGTTTGCATGTCGCATCTAACATCACTAGAGTGGTTTTCAAGTGAATGATGATAGAATAGAATATAAACAGTGATAATATAATATTAGCAACGCCTTCTTGTTTAACTTTAACTTTAAATACACATGATAAATATATAAACGGGAAGAGCAGTATACATATTCACAAATACCATTTGTAACCTGATAAAAATATTGTTTTTACGCAACTAAAGAAGAGGCAGTGCGATCTGATCGGTTCTGCGTTAAATATTATACTTCTGACTTGGATAATGATATATATCAATAGTGTGCCTGAAATTTTAGTGATGTGCCTAACTTTGCTTATCGATATATAAAAAAAAATCGAGGATAAATTAAAATTATTTCTTAAGGATCAAATGATATAAATATAGCATGTGTTTATCATTTTATAAACTTAAAAAGTTAAATAAAATTGATCGTCAATACATAATTTTTTATTTGCACACTTCAAAAACATACAAATATTAAAATTGTGAATACCAATACGCAAACAAAAATAATATAAGACTAACTTTTTTTTTTATGTTAGAAGTTGGCAAACAAGCATACGGCCCACCTGATTATAAGTGGTTACCTATGAGCCTATGAGCGTAGCCTATGAGCGCTTGCAGCACCATAAGTAGGTGCCACTCACGCGTTGCCAACCTCGAGATATTGGTTTTTAAATCTCCTCTCCCCAATAGTTTCACTAGCGTACAGAGCAAGAGCAGAGCCTTCAAACCGGAACACAGCAATGCCTAAGCACTACTATTTGGCGGCAGAATATTTAACACTGCGGTGGTACCTAGCTAGCCGGCCGTTTGCAACAAAAGACCTACCACCAGTGTAAAACTCAATTGGAACTTACATTATTGTAAGATTAAAATACAATTCTCAAAAACAAAAGCATTTTTGTAAATCAACTTATAAATACAATAGTAAGTAGCACTACAGCCTTAATCATATCAGCAATTTAAGCGGCTTTTATTTAATATCGATAAAGTGTCTCTTAACTAAGCCTTCAAGCGCTGCAAGTCGTGAAAGTGGCGATGCTATCTCCACGTCGAGAATGGGATGGGACCTCGAAACTAATGTAAGCTCCTTAAAAGCCAACGTGAACACTTTACTTGGCTCTTGTGAATCTTTTGTACGAAATTAGTGTATTAGAACCAGAGGGAAGACAGGTCTACATTTTAACTTTGTGGAAAGTAACGTTATTATGTTGTACTTCCCACACTACTAAAATTATATTAAAGCCTCAATAGCTCAACGGTAGAAGGGCCGACTTCGCTCCGTTAACGCGAGAGTCGCAGGTTCTATCCTGACCCCCTTGGGCTATTGTCGTACCCACTCCTAGCGCAAGCTTTGAGCTTATTTGAAGGGGCAATAGGAATATTAGTAATGCCATTAAAAAGCATTGATTCTATTCTCCTAAAAAAAAATATATATAATACTGTACTTAAGAAATATGAGTTGGATGGTGGAGGTGGCTTTTGTTTATTTCAGACCCCTGCCAGATTTTTGAAATGTAATCGCTAAGAGGGGTGCGTGTCAATTTCTTTTGAGAAGCATTATCTTATACGATAATGAAAGGCTAAGTTTATGTAATGCAAATGAAATTTTGGGGTATTGCTACATAATTTATATATTAATAAAATTCTATGTATATTATATATATTTTTGAGGCGTCGAGACGTGATGACCCCATCGTCAGCTGTTGGAATAATCTCTGTCACAGTAGAGATTACTCCACCAGTGCAATCAGTCACACTGGTGCTACGTTTTCATTGCAAGAGGCCAGCTAGGTAGGTACTGCCGCAGTGTCAAATATTTTACCCAGTAGTGTCTTTAGCATTTCTGTGTTCCGGTTTGAGGGGCATTGTAAGCTAGTGAAATTACTAGGCAAAGAAGGTTTAAGAACTAATATCTAAAGGCAATACGTAAGTGCCACCTACTAATGGTGGTGCACTCATAGGTTATGGCAAGCGCTTACCATCAGAACTAATTAAAAAAATGTACTGTAATATCGCTAAGCTTTTTATTTGATGCAGATATTTTTCTTCGACAATTCATGTCTCTGATCTGTGCCGTATCTATTGTATGCTCGCAAATTGTTTGCATAATAATGTTAAGTTAGCTCTAATAAAGTTATTACCTTAGCTTACGGTACCTCTAATACTTGTTTATTTAAGGTACCTTATACACGAGGCATCTGACAAACGATATTACAAGCGACTTTCTTTTATTCAAAGGTATAATATGTACACTGTACATAGCTTGTATAATTTATTAATTTTTTTATTTATTAAACTTCTAGTCAGTATTTTAGGACTAAATTAAATTTATTAACAAAATTTTATGAAGCTTGGCTGGCAAAAGGTTCTTCTCCACTAAGTGGAAGAGTCCAAACGTGAAGTCGTCCCTTTTACCGTTAAGCTATTGAACCTTCAATTTTTTTTCCCTTCAGATTTCTCCCATCTATTTTTTGGGGTCGCAATACACATGTGATACTTCAAGTATCGCAAGCATTCATAGGTTACGGTGACTGCTTACTATCAGACGGATCGTTTGGTTGTTTGCCAACCATCATGAAACAAAAAAAATAATGAGAGTTGGGCTTTTTGCTTTAAACCATCCTTCATCAAGGTAAAGCAATAGTAGCGATACCGTTACGTAGTACTTCTGCCGTTTCGTCTCTAAACTAGCTCTATCACAAAACTTCAGGTACCTACATAAATACATCTAAATAGATTAAATGTATTTAATTTTAAGTAACATCTAAATACAAGTCAGTAAGCAATTTCAACTTCGGTCTCAACAATTAGTTCGCAGAACCTAGTTGGGCAATTGTCGCTTCCAAAATAAAGTTTCCATTCCGTTCTCACATTAACAACAAACCATTTAATATTTGCTTTCACTGTTACTCTTATTTCAATGCAATAGAGTTTATTATTGATGATATTTCGGTTATTGGCTGTTGGTTTTTATCTAACTCAGCTTAAGGGATTTTGGATTCAACTTTGATGCTAAACAGGAACGATTTGAGTTCAGTTAAAGGGAAGTTTTAGTTGAAACTATTCGATAATTTCGGTTGATGCTTCGGAGCGGTAATTAATAAATCTTTTTGATACATCGGTTTATTTATTGGAATACAATTGTTTTTTGTTTAATGTTTTTTTTTATTATTACGTAATGCATAGTTAATTAATTATTTAGTGAATGTTGATTACGTTTAAGAAACCAAACTCATTTTTGATGATGAAAAATAATGTTCTTTAATGACGTGCGTACTTAGAGTAGGGTACAGAACTTGTGTCGTAATGACAGTAAAAATTACATATTGTACATTATTGTAATAGCAAGAAAAAATGTGTTACATTTTTACCCGACTGCCGGAGGGTAATGTTTTTAATAGTACCGACGCAGTTGTTGCAACTAGTTAAATGTAAAATTGCTATTATAAAGTCAACAGGCGTAAACAGTGAATTATAGGTATTTTGGCGTCATTAATCAGTTATTTATTCATCACAAAATTATTAATAAAGTCAATATGGTTAATACAACCTAATAGCTTGGGATCATTTCCAACCTAATGTGGACTTTCATGACACAATCGTTAGCATTGGAATTAATTGTACTGTTGCGTTTCGTGCGATGAATGAGAGCGCTGTTTCCTCCCTTGTTTCGTTCACATCTCCCCTCCTATCTCATAGGTCAGCAACGAGCTACTTCCAATATTGCTACAATACATAGGTTGAGCTGACTGCTTGACATCAGGCGGACCGTATGCTTGTTTGCCAACCATCATTAGACGAAAAAAAACTTCAACGCTCTATAAGAATGCAAGTAAATAAATCGAGAAGATTCCGAGAGGAAGAGGAGCTATTTTATTATGGGGAAACGTATTTGCATTTTTAACAAAATTCAAGAATGTTTACTGGAACAGCTAATAAACAAGCTTAAAATTCACGTCAAAATTTTTCTTATTAATAAAGCATGTTACTCAGTAGGCGAATATTTTTTCGATAAAAATACTGGGTGCTCTTAAATTGCCGCATCTCACTCAGGACTCAAATTTTGTAATATTTATAACACAATCGTAAACCAATTTATATATCAGAATAACTATCGGGTTTCTTGCCCGTTCTTTTCAAGCGTCATCTTCCAAATCGGTGTTAGTGCTTGACAATTTAAAAGTACATTTTTAAAGTCAAATAAAAATAATTGTTCTTTTGATTTTGACCGTGTAATATGCAAACTACATATATTATAGTAATATATAATCCACACGGAACTATTTATTTTGCTATTCAATACACAATCAAGAGACATTCAATATGATGCGTTAGGGGACGAACGGAGTTACAAATTCGATTCAAAGTTCGTTCCCGAGTTTCAACATTTGACACATTCTAACTCAATAATCTCTCATTACGTATGTAATATTCCACTCTGCACTGTCAACTCTCACGGATTGTTCTGTTTGTATTTGTTTACGAATAATTTCCCGTCGCGTCTTCGTTATCAGAACAGAAACGAAGTTTTTGTAAAGGCTTGATATTTAATTAACGACGGCATGGATGATGTAAGCGTGTTCTAGTCTTATATCAGTTGGCTTACTTACATGATAATTTATGAAGCTGTGGGCGATGGTAGTTCTTCTTTCTAGCATTATTCGTGGTATTAACTCAGTCTGCTTTTTATTCATATCCGGATTTGACAAGTTCTTACACAGAGCGATTGCCATGTGACTTCCCCAATCCAAAGGGCGAACTAGTACCTAACTCATTGAATAATGAAATTATCTATCGAGGACAAACAATTATTACCAGATGTTATGTTAACATTTGGAAAAGACAGCTTATGCGTGCTCTTCGAGGCACGGTTGTGGTATAGTGTTGTGCACGGGAAAACCCACAAGGACAAAGCCCTACCAAAGTTTTTTTTTTTTGATGTTGTAGGCAGTAAACTCACAAAGAATATTGTACTTTTTTCATTTTAATATGCATGTGGTGTTTACCTGTAAGTAATTGTTGCACTAAACTAATTTATTTGTGTAATGAGAGTGATTATGTGTAAACAATTGTTGGTAGACCTTAATAAATAAATTTAAAAAAAGTAGGTGTTTGACAGATGAATACAAACTTCACCCCGAGCGGCAATCGAAACTGCGACTGTTGAGGCGAAAAGCAGCTACCAACATGCCACAGCGGTCGTCATCGCCGTGGGCGCTACTAGTTATTACATAAAAATAATAACATTCATTATACAGTTGTCACACAAATCAAACTTGTGTATGTCTCATGTAATCATCACAATGCAGAATGCTTACATAACACGTATAATTCATGTCTGACTGCCCGGTAATCTTTATGACCTAACTAACTAGGATTAGCTCAGAATTTATTACACCTGGACGACTCACAGTCAACTTTGTTTTGTTAAGGTTTGTTCCCAAAATGCTGTTTATAATGTAGCAGGTGTTTAATGTATAAAACTGTCTATTTAAATATTTTTTTCTTGTTTCAATCTCACGGCTTTTTGATAAAATAAAATATGAAAAATATTGTCATCAAAAAGTGCGAATTTTTAACATGAAGCTAAAACCTTTTAAGGCTAATGCTTAGAATTAGACAGCACGCCTTTTATTTATAGTATAATCACACAATAAAAAATGTTTTTAAAGGAAAAATAATAACATTTAAGAAATAGACCATCAATTTTTTTTTATTACTTTAGGTTAGAAATAATGGAAGGATATGTTCCAAAGATTTTAACATTTTTAAGATTGGTTCGATGAAGAAATCCGCATCTCAACCTATGAAATACTTGAAGGATTACATGCACGTCGTCCACCCCAGGGGTAGGGCGGAAGAGATGAGAAGGGAAAAGAAGGAAGGAAACACGGGGGGTGGGAGAGTGAGTCGCACGAAATCCAGCAGTATTTATAGTGAGAGGGTAATGTCCAAAAAAAACTAATGGATAATTAACTTCAGAAATTATTTGTACTATAAATATGGCCTGGTAACATCCCTGCATGGTCAATACAAACATCTGGCGGAATCTCGCGACCTGTGGCGCTTAAGGCAGGTTCACTACCGCTTCGCAACAACGTCGTTAATATACCAAGAAACAAACTCTAAAATTGTGAGTAACTAATGTATATTATCATTGGACTTTTATATACACATCTTCAATCACATAAAATAAAAATAAAAATGAAAGAATAACAAAACATTTCTAAGACTTAGACCGCCAACAGAGACCAAGTTTTCAGTCTGGCAAACATAATCTCATCTGCATAAAATAACAAACTCTCAGATATTATATCAAACTCAACATAATATTAGCTTTTGCAGTATAGCAGACGGAAAAGTCACTCCTGGATTTCTATTAGGATTTTATGGGGTACTTTCAATTATTAAATAAGTTATTTTAACAGGTCACGTCCCGACCCCAACACCCGTGCAATCAGTCACACTGGTTGCAGGTCTTTTTTTGCAAAAAGCCAGCTAGGTAGTGACATCCCCCTCTCACATAAAAAAAAAAAAATCCACAGTGTCAAATATTCTACTGCAAAGCAGTAGTGTCTTCGGCATTACTGGGTTCCAGTTTGAAGGTCGCTGTAAGCTGGTGAAAGTACTGGGTAAAGAAGATTTAAGAGCCAATATCTGAGGTTGGCAATGCGAGTGGTACTTATTAATGCGCTAATAGGCTATGGCAACCGCTTACCATAAGGTGGGTGATATGCTTGGTTGCGAAGTTAGTAACATAAAATGGGTGTTATAAGTTATACGTTATACGTTTAATTGTTTATGTTACGGTGAGTGCTTATCATTGGGAGAACTGTTGAGTTTTTTGCAACATTCGACACAAAAATAGTCGATTTAGCAACCTTCTTGTATTATGTTCGTGAAGTTTTACGGTAATGTTAGTTTATTCAATAAAACTTTAAACTTTTATTCTATTATTAGGTACTGTTTTGTTCTGTTTAAATATTAAATTACTATTGCCATCGAATTCATAATGTTCTTAAATGCAAACCAGAATAATCTTTATCAAATGCCACGTGCATGACGAAATTTCTCAAAAATAAATCTTAATTAACAGCGACTCACGTTTCAGAAAAGTTTCACCCTCCTTAATAAACGACACACTTTTGCACGTCACAACTTTGCTTTATTTTTTCATCAGGGTATCTTGAATATTAAAGAACCGACGAAAAGTTAAATTGCGATGTAATTATTATTCCCGTAATAAAATAGAAACTTTAATATATAGTAGTGGAGCCATTTTCCTCCCAGCACAAACCTACCGGAAAAGTATTACCCTCTCACAGAAAATCGGTGTATAGTATCAGAGTGAGACCACCGAAGGCCAGATCTCTCATCCCCTCCGTTCCCATCTTTTCTCCTTTCTCATTCCTTCTCTAATAACCCTAGGGTTGGCAACTCGCATGTGATACTATAATCAAGTATCGCGTGAGTTCGTGGGTTCCGGTGACTGCTCACCATCAGGTGGAACGTATACGTATAGTTTGACAACTGTCATGAAAGAAAAAAATGGATATAAAATAAATCTCACTATAAAAATAGGTAAGACACGGTTGAAAAAGAATGAGAACGAAATAACACGTGAATTCGAAAAGCGTCAAGTGAAATAAACGTAGGCCATAAAATGTCCATGTCCAAGTGTCTGGTACAAGAAACAAATAACTTGTGAAAGAATAACACGTGAGTGAAACTGTATTCCCGGCAGCTGCTAGCCACCAAGGAAACCTTTCTACATAGATATTGTTCCCCTAGATGGGATAACAAATTTGCCATTTCAATCCGATTCTTTTAAAAGGCGACATAATGTTTGAGAAATTAGGACCAGACCAGAGTGAGTAGGAGGTTCACTTCATGTTAAGCTATTAAAACCAGAGGTCATGTAGGTGTGTTGCTGCCCTTTAGACAGACCTCGAAATGCGACGAGCAGTCACCTCACGATTTTTTCACCAATGCACGGAGATAGCTAACCAGGCAGTCGTTTTAAGCCCTATCTGCCTAGCCTGCATAACCTAACCCAATTAAAAATAGCCTATGTGCTGAAATTAATCAGCTGTGTCTTTGCTACCGTCTTTCCTTCCATCAAATGAAGTTTATAAAAGATGTGACTGATGTGAGGAAAAAACTAATACAACCTTTATCTATTTCTTTTCTAATCCCCTACTCCTTCCCTACCCTCGCATCGTAAACACGCTTGTGATCTTACTATAGAATGCTACTACTGATACTGATAGCTGATTTTTCCGGCGTCTGGATGTGACGACCCCATCGCCCGCTGTTGGGATAACCTCTGTCACAGCAGAGATTATTCCACCAGTGCAATCAGTCATACTGGTGGTAGGTCTTTTGTTGCAAGAGACCGCCTAGGTAGGTACCACCGCAGTGTCAAATATTCTGCCGCCAAATAGTAGTGCTTAGGCATTACTGTGTTCCGGTTTGAAGGGCACGCTAGTGAAATTACTGGGCAGAGGAGATTTAAGAACTAATATCTCGAAGTTGGCAACGCGTGAGTGGCACCTACTAATGGTGCTGCAAGCGCTCTTAGGCTACGGCACCCACTTACCATCTGGTGGGCCGTATGCTTGTTTGTCAACTTGTAACATAAAAAAAAAATAGCTAACTAGAACTAAGCTGAGTTTTGAACGTCATACTTGCTGAAGTAGTAAGTTAAAAAGTTTTTTATTTAAATTTCTATAAGAAAGTTTTACCACTTCTATATTTAATACATCATTGTAAGGAGGTATTGAAACGCTATAAATTAGCCGCCTTATCTCGCTGACCATTCGCGGCACATGCTCGCGGATTACTGTGAACTGAACCTTTTGTTTCACATGTTAGTGAAGTGAGATATAAACTTGATATCGATACTCTTAGCTTAAGAACACTTGTATATTATGTTTGATACGATTAAGATTGTTTATTGCTTTGCGAGAAATAATACCTTTTGAAAACACATTTAGTAATAAACAGGACAAGGTTACGGAGATATATGACTTCTAGTAGAACATTGATGACTTTGTGGCATAGTGGTAGTGAACCTGCCTTAAGCGCCACAGTAACAGTACAGAAACCGTCCAGCCGTTTAGGAAGAGTTCAGTGGCATACACACGTAAATTATATTATACATAAAGATATGTTTAATGTAGATATTGAAAGTTTGAACATGTCGCTCGTCACTGCATCCTCAACTCCATGTAACTAAAGGAAAGTACTCTTCACACAGCACTCGAGACTTAGCTTCAAAGTTGCAATAGTGAAGAAACAGAGATTTATAATAAGCATCTGATCCGAGCGGGAATCGAACATTCGACTGTCGATGCTCAAGCATGTTCGTTACTACCCACAGCGGTCGTCCGTTACATAGATATTTTTTTTAATAAATATAACTAGGGGACCGGCGGACGTTGTCATGTCCCAAAAATAAAAACTGGGACCCGATAGCAGCACCCCTCACTGATCCAATTGTGAATCTAAACCATCCTCGAATCCACTAGAACACACAAAAAAAGTTCATCAAAATCCGTCTAGCCGTTTAGGAAGAAAGAGTTCAGTGGCATACACACGTAAAGTAGCATTATATTATACATAAAGATATGTTTAATGTAGATATTGAAAGTTTGAACATGTCGCTCGTCACTGCATCCTCAACTCCATGTAACTAAAGGAAAGTACTCTTCACACAGCACTCGAGACTTAGCTTCAATGTTGCAATAGTGGTTAGCGATTGTGCTCCATTCACTATTAACTTTTCGCAACGAAAGCTCTTCAACTTCTAAGGGAAATTCGCCTACCGTTTTAATAACTTTAATATTAATTTTATTTCTTTTACAAATTTTTATAGATAGAATATATTTTTGTTTAAAAAATTTTCAATAAAAATTACATCTACTCGTAAAATGAAAAGAGTTTGAAATTCACAATAGTACTCGAGTTATTGTTTTTTTTTCAAGGTATATTTATAAGGTATTTGGCTTTGAACTTTAATAGTAATATTATATAATATTAAATATATTTAGAATCCTTGAATTTACAGACTAATTCACGCTGCAACGTTTTAGCAGTTATTAGTATATTCGTAGTATAGTAGAGATGCCCATTGATCGATAAACGATCGACGGGTTAAGCAACTTAAGGCGCCGTCAATCACTAGATGGGTGATCACATAGTTCTATTTGAACTGAGAGTCTCCGTGCTTCGAAGGGCACGTACAAAATCGGTTCCTTTCTTATGTATGTGCTTTGCTGGAGGCTGTGGAGTGTAGCATTTAATTAATAATAATAATAAAATAATAAACGCTGCACACTCAACGGCCCCCTTTAGGATAGTAATATCCTGTGTCGGGGGTCCAGAAACATTCACAATGACAAGGACAAATAGACCCAGACCGGAAAATTTGCTTGCATGGTCAAGGCAAACATATTATGCTCCGAGCGGGAATCGAACCCGCGACCTGTGGCGTTTAAGGCAGGTTCGCTACCGCTGCGCCACAACGTCGTCACTTATTTATAATTTAAGTCTCTAACACAATCTTTTAGCGGTTCTCGGCTTTATGTAGTATATACGAAAATAATAAGTCGTTTATTTGAAAAACATCAAGTATAAAAGTTTCATATTACTAGGCTCAATTCAAACCATTTGCTGGTGCGAGCAACAAATAGTTTGTGAAAGAATAGAACGTGACTGAAAATATATATTGCACAGATGGGAAAACTATTTAAATTTTTTTTTTTTTTTATGTTAGAAGTTGGCAAACAAGCATACGGACCACCTGATGGTAAGTGGTTGCCGTAGCCTATGAGCGCTTGCAGCACCATTAGTAGGTGACACTCACGCGTTGCCAACCTCGAGATATTAGTTCTTAAATCTCGTCCGCCCAGTAATTTCACTAGCGTACAGTGCCCTTCAAACCGGAACACAGTAGTACCCAAGCACTACTATTTGGCGGCAGAATATTTGACACTGCGGTGGTACCTACCTAGCCGGCCTCTTGCAACAAAAGACCTACCACCAGTGTGACTGATTGCACTGGTGGAATAATCTCTGCTGTGACAGAGGTTATCCCAACAGCATTTAAAATGTAGTAGAAATTACTTTTCATTTTAAAACTCAGGTTAACTAGTTGAGTTGTAAGCTATGTTTGATGAGCTTAAGCAATTTTGAAAAAAAAAAAATGAGACGAGAGACTTGCAATAGGAACGAAGTTTCTTCATTAAATATCCAACCCCATGCCACCCCTTGATACCTCACCCACTCTATGCTACCACTTGCCTCCCGCACCACCCAAACCATCCTTTGCCACCCGACCCAAAAAAACAAACAACGCGTGGTAGCACTTTTCTGTCAACGCTTTCTTATAACGTTTTTTGCCGGCTCCCTGTCATTCGTGATAAGGAACTTTGTTCCAACAGCTTTTTTGTTTAAACAGTAGTAATAACAGTAACGTTGACCCTATGTCAATGTTAATTTCCAACGAAATTTATTCTACCAGCATTTCGGTATAATCGCGTCAACCTTTAAGTCCCTATCGAATGCTCACCGTCACTCGACAACATTCGACGCGTAAACACAATTTGCATTTTCGACATCTCCGTTAAGGCTGTCAATATTAAATTTATATACGTTAAATTGAAATAACACTGGGTGATCTTGTTTTACTGAATATGATTTAATGTTAAAAAGGTAGACTTACTATGTACCTACTATAGATTGACCCTTCCGTACAGACAAGTTAAAATCTCACGTATATATATAGTTTCTATGTCACCAATTTGGCAGTCAAGCATACGAACGATATGATGGCAAGCGGTTGTCGTAGTCTATGAGCGCTTGCAAGTAGTAAGTAAAATAAATAAAATAAATAAATAAACGCTGCACACTCAACGGCCCCCATTAGGATAGTAATATCCTGTGTCGGGGGTCCGGAAACATTCACAATGACAAGGACAAATACACCCAGACCGGAAAATATGCTTGCATGGTCAATACAAACATATTATGCTCCGAGTGGGAATCGAACCCGCGACCTGTGGCGTTTAAGGCAGGTTCGCTACCGCTGCGCCACAACGTCGTCGTCGTCACAAGTGTCAGTACGTTGCCAACCTTGAGATATTGGTTCTTAAATCCAGCCTCTTGCAATAAAAGGCCTACCATTACTACCAGTTCAACTACTAGACAATTGATAGTACAATAAATACCCGTACTTCCAATGTGGCTTATAAATTAAAACCATCAAATATTATATTATTATTCTTGCAATTGAATCTATCAATTTTATTTTGTAAAGTAAAGTTCATCAGTTAAAACAATGGACAGACGAATACAGGTTAATTGGAAACTGAACAGACACTATCGTTATATAAAGGTCATCGCGGAAAATGTAGGTAAGGTAGGTAACAATTTGAGGTATATAGGAATGAACAAGTATAACATTTACAATAAAACTTAGTATTACTACTGGCTTATAAACAAAAAAAATCGTGTACGTTTTGCTTAAATTTGAATTACTTATGCCTAATTTTTGATGCCTCAAAAATTTTGATTAATATTTTTCACAAGATGATCCTGTGAAGTTCGAATCACCTGCAGATGTACAAATATACATGTATCTAGACTTGAGAATTATTGATTAAGTTTTTTTCATACATAAAGTACGACTTCACTTAAGTGTGTTTAATTATTATGAGACTAACTGACTCGGTCAGTTAAACCTGATTAACAATAATTAATATAGATACGTCCAAATAATACAGCATCAATCTCAAAAAAACGTTAGTTATCTCATACTATTCTTATATAGAAGAATAAATATAGAAGAATTTAAAAGCACAGTCAAACAAAGATACATCGAATTTCATAATATACGCTTTAACAACAATACAATTACTCTTTCTAATAAATTTTACTAATTAAATACCTAAATATGTCAAAAATAATAAAATAAATCTTTTCCAAAGTCAATAACAATTCCTCTATATATAACAATGGATATATCTTTAATCGGAAGAATAAAATTATTTTAATAGCATAATAAACTTATTATCTCTAACACATATTATGTAAATAGATCGAAGAAAGAAAGTAAACTCGTTTTATTTACATGAGAAGCAATTTGATAAGATAACATTACAATCTTCGGAGAAATATATTACTTGCTTCGAGGTCATAAGATTAATAAATCTGACGATACTGAGCAATGAACGTCACACTTTGCCCTTATTAACACGTCTTAGGTATGTATAATCGATTGTATAACTAAATGATATTGTTTTCTTACCATTTTCGACCTTAACAAGATGTTTTCTATAAATGTACTTCTTACGTTCTTTTCCTTATAGAATTTTCATATATTTCGTTAGTCGTGCGTAAACTTGAGAACGACTAGACGTATTTGGCTAATTTTGGTTTTGAAATATTTGTAGAACTCCATTTTTTTTTTTTTTTCCGGAATGTGTATTGCTGTTGGCCCTACTGGCCTTGACAGCGTCACCGGGCGGGGGCCGAGTACAGAGACTCAGCCGTGATAAAGGGGCAGCCCTCACGGGGCTCAAATTTGATTCCGTCCTTAGGGTGCCTCCTGCGAAGCCGAACCACGGCTAAGGACGTCATCGGAGATGGAGGCAGCGCTCCGTAGAACTCCAAGGAAAGTTTAAATGGTGAAGAAATTTGGAAAAAATCATAGTTGCGCTTTCAACGTTCTTTATTTTATACCTATCTAAAGCTATGTTTAAATAATAGTCTATAGCTAATCTTTAATTGTTTTTACGACACCGTTGTGGCGTATTGGTAGCAAGTCCGTCTTTAGCCTCGACGGTTGCGGGTT
This sequence comes from Hestina assimilis, assembly GCA_023373885.1. Classification (NCBI taxonomy): domain Eukaryota; kingdom Metazoa; phylum Arthropoda; class Insecta; order Lepidoptera; family Nymphalidae; genus Hestina; species Hestina assimilis. The sequence continues at coordinate 13,932,247 of CM041750.1, forward strand.
CGATTCCCGCTCGGCCAGATAATAATAATAATAATAATAAATATACTTTATTTGCACACCACAAAGATAAACAAAAAGTAAATTACAAATTTCTAAAATGTACAAAAGGCGGCCTTATCGCTAAGTCAGCGATCTCTTCCAGGCAACCTTTAGATGGAGGAGATGAACATGAGAAGCGGTGGAGGAGGTGTACAGTGAGAAGGCTTAAAATTATTATAATATAATATATAATAATTATATATGATAAAATAAATAAATACATTTATATATTGATAAGATAAATAAATATAAAATAAATAGATTTAACATACATACATATATAAATAAATAAATATAAATATATATATATATACCTATATAAACTACTACATAAATAATACAAAACGACAGACAAAACAATAAAGGCAAGAAAATACAAGAAATTACAAGGATAAGTAATAGTCTTTCAAAAGTTTTTTAAAAGTAAAAAGAGATTGAGCACGTCTTATATTCAACGGCAAGGAATTCCACAGCCGAGCAGCTTGAACCGTGAATGATTCTGTGTAGAAAGAAGAGGTGTGAGAAGGAATTTTAAGCAAGAGTGTTTCATTTGACCGCAATTTACGGTCATGTGTGTCTGTTAAAAATTCGAAACGTCGTTTTAGATAGCAAGGAGTATTAGCATTGAACAGTATACAGTAGAGAAGAGAAAGAATATGAGTATTCCTGCGAAGGCGAATCGGGAGCCACTTGAGCTTATTGCGAAACTCAGAGACGTGATCATATTTGCGAAGGCCAAATATGTACCTTATGCAAAGATTTTGAATGCGCTCAAGCTTGTTAAATTGATCTTCTCTGAGATCAAGATAACTAATGTCAGCATAATCAAGAATTGGTAAAAGGATGCTATGTGCTAACGCAATTTTGGTGGGAATTGGTAAAAGATTACGAAGTCTTCGAATACATCCAGTTGCGGCAAACATTCTCTTGCTCACCTCATTAATCTGAGGCGTCCAAGAAAGTGTTCGATCAAAAGTTATACCTAAATTTTTCAATTTGTCACTATAAGGAATTACAATTTTATTAAATATTATAGAAGGTAGAAGTGAAAAATCTATCCGAGAAATTAGCTTCGGACTCCCCATAACAATAGCTTGGCATTTTAAAGGGTTTACTCTCAATCCAAACGAGTTACTCCAATTTAGAATTTGATTTAGGTCAGAATTTAAAGTAAGAATCGTTTGTGGTAGATCAGCTAATTTGGAGTGAGAGTAAATCTGGAAATCGTCGGCATACAAGTGGTAGAGAGAAGAAACATGGTCAGTTATGGAATTAATAAAAATCGAAAAGAGAAGAGGTGATAATACACCACCTTGGGGTACACCGGCATTTATAATAGACCAGTCAGAATAAGAATCCTGTAGTCTTACACGCTGTCTGCGGCCATGCAGATAGCTGTGAAACCAGTCGATCACTGATGGAGATACATTAAGAGAACGTAAGATAGCCAGTAATAAATCAAAATCAACAGTATTGAACGCATTGCTGAAATCCAGCAATACTAAAACTGTGACTTCCTGGTTATCCATAGCCAGTCTAATATCGTCAGTAATGTTAACTAATGCAGTAGCCGTACTGTGCCCAGATCGAAAGCCAGATTGATGTGGATTTAAAAGGTTATTGTTGGTTAGGAAAGGATTCATTTGTTGATAAACAAGGCGCTCGAGGACTTTGGATAGAAATGGAAGAATTGAGATGGGACGATAATCACTAAAGGACGATGGATTAGTTTTCTTGGGCAGTGGAATAACTTGACCATCCTTCCAGGAGTCTGGAAAAGTACTTGTAGAAATTGAATTATTAAGGATATGCGTGATTGTAGGAGCTAGGAAGTCAATAATAGGAACAATCATTTTACGGCTAATACAGTCGGAACCAACGGCATCAGAATGTATAGCTAACACATTCTTCTTAATATCACATTCAGTAAACTGACTAAGATAAAATAACGAAGAATTTGGAGTGGATAAAGCAGAAATTTGATTAATAGTATTTAATTTAACTATACCATCAATGGTAACTGGTGTTGAAAAGTGCGTGTTAAGCTGATTAAGATCTAGATTATTAGGATTTAAATTTAATTTAGCTTTGCCAACTCCTAAGGATTTAAGAAACTTCCACACTCTAGATGTATCACCATCTTCGAGTACAGATTTATGAATATGCCGTCTATGTGTATCTCTACAAAGCTTGTTACAAAGATTTCTTACTTTCCTATAATGTTCTTTATTTTGAAGTGTAGGATTTGCCTTATATTTTGCCTTAGCGGCGTTTTTTTTAGCTTGCAAGATTTTAATCTCTGGAGTGATCCAAGGCGCTGGATGATGCTTGATGCGCACTCGTCTAATTGGAGCGTGGGTGTCGTAAAGTTGGATCAGCAAGGAATTAAAAATTTCGATTTTTTCATCAACTGTGTTGCCTTTCATAGCTTCCAACCAGTCGATTTTGGCAGCATCGTTTCGTAATTTTTCAAGACTCATTGCACCAAAATTACGTTGCAGAAGAATTCTTGATTTTGCTTTTGGCGGTTTTATTTTGTATGAAAGGAAAATAAGATCGTGGTGTGAAAAGGCATAGGCGTCACATTGACCATGTTTTGCAACATGCTCAATGGACGAAACAATAATTAGGTCCAGCAAAGAAGGAATGCAATTAGGAAAGCAGTGAGTTGCAGAAAGGGGTAGAAGGCTTAAGTTCGTCCCATCAACAATAGACTTGAGGCGACTTGCTCTGGAATCATTTTTAAGCAGGCAAGTATTAAAGTCACCCATAATAATCGTATGAGCATACAATGGAGTGAATGACTCTAATAAATTCTCGAAACTTAAAAAGTAATCAATATTCATTGATGGATTGTAGTATACCCCTAAAAGTAAATTAGTATGGGAAAAGGAGACATCAATAAAGAGATGTTCAGGCTCACCACCACTGTGAGTCTGAGAAGAACTTACAATAGAATAGGGAATATGAGATTTAAGATAAATAGCAACGCCTCCCCCCGTTCTTCCTGTACGATCATTACGAATCAGATTGAATCCTGGAAGCGAGTAAGAGATTGAGGGTAAGCAAGGTTTAAGCCATGTTTCAGAAACTAGAATAGCATGTACATTTTTGGATTGAAAAGAAGATATCATATCAGGATAATGTGCTGGAATACTCTGGGCATTGATGTGAATAACATTAAAATTATTCACAAAATCGGAAAAGTGTGAATTAATATTATCACTAAGGGGAGGAATAGAGTGAAAGCTACTGTTACTGCTCAAGCCATCCGAGGAAATAGAAACAAAAGACTCGTTATCTGTACTGTCGTTAAACGCCATAATAAAATATGAATAAATATAAAATATACCGAATTATAATATTTGTAATATAAAATATTAAAAAATAAATAAAATATAATGTATATAAAATAAAAAAATATATATGTGTATATATATAAAAATATAAATTATATAAGCAACCACAATCAATAAAAGTCCACACACATGTCCACATACCCGCCAGCAGTAAATAACTCATGAACTTAAAACATTAAAAGACAATAAAATTAAATTATAAGAAGAAAAACTAAATCAATAACAACAAAAACATAGTAATGAAAAAAGTACCACGAAATACATAATATCTATATAGTTCAATTAATTTTAATATAATTTAAATTACCGTGTTGCCATTAACAAAATAAAAAATAAAAAAGTTAGCTAAAAAAAGGTGTCTATAGCACGAAGTCAACAGTTGACATTTGTCAAAACTGACAAGACTCAAGAGACAAGTGACAGTTCTAATATTAACAATTAAACATATCAAAGTGACAATGTTATGTTATATAAAAAGTAAACAAAGTACTAACTAAATTATTATTTCTTGATAACCCGTTTAGTACGTGAAATAGTTACTTTGTCTGTACCTTTTTGCTCAACTTGTTTTTCTTGTTCCGGAGATTTAATACTCGCCGAGTCTGCAATGCTGTTGAGTTCTGACAAGCACTCAACTTTATGTCGGGAACCGTCGGGTGCCAAAACAAAAATGCAGCCATCCCGTGTCCAACACTTGGAGACGCCAAAACGTGATCTTGCTTCAAGAAATACATCATGTCGCCTTTTTGTCAAGAATTCAGACTGTGTGACACCAGTCCCCTTGAACTTAGACTTCGCGAACCAGACTCTGTCGCGCATAGCACTGTCGCAGAATTTAACCACGATGGGTCTTGATTTCGTGGCTGTTGGCCGTCCTAAACGATAGGAGCACTTAATACTAGAGCTTGAAAAGTTAGAGAGCAACAGATGTTCTGCAACCAGACTAGTGATGTGAGCTATGACGTCTTCAGACTTTTCTTCAGGAACACCATGAAGCAGTAGCATCTTCCGTCTTCTTCTCATCTCTTGACGGTCCATCTCTAGAGCAAGAAACTCCACTTGTCGCTGTAATGTGCTTAATGTGGATGCGATAAAGGTTTTAAATACTTTGAAGTCAGATGCTAAAGAGGTAGTAGTAACCGGAGATGATTTTTGTAGGTCTTGTTGGAATTCGTTCATCTTCATATGGAACATTTCTGACATTGCTGATAAAGACTCTTTAATAGATTCCATGGTGAAAGTGATGTGGCAATAGTTTTCGTTCTAAGTGAAGTGAATTTTGAAGGAAATTACTTGCTGGTAGGTATTGTTAGTTATGTAGTACTATTCTTCATGTAAATGTTAAATATTAGGACTTATTTTAAAATTAAAAATGAGCAGCAAAAAATACGTGTGCACTTATTTACTCCTACCCGCCGAAAAATTATTAATCCAGATATTTATATGTTTCGGTCTGGGTGTTTGACCCTGTGGGTCTCCCTCCCCAGAGCACGTTAAGCTGTCTGTTCCGGTTGTTATCACATAACATCTGATAATAATCGTTAACTCTTGATAAATAATTTGCTCATATCCAATGAGTTACTGGTTTGCCCGTAGGGTTGCGGAGATAAGAGGGCAATCGCTCTGTGTATAAACTAGTAACCAGTCAAATCCGGATATGAGTAATAAGCAGACCCTGGGTAGATAAAATACCGGGAAAAATGCTAAGCAGAATCTTTACAGGAAAGCATTAACTTAAAAATCAAAGTTCCAAATTCGGTTCCAAATTTCGTTTCCTAGTTTTAGAATTTGACACAACCTGACTCAATAATGTCTCATTACGTATGTAACATTCTATTGTCATGTTTGCGTAGTATGTTTGTAGATGTGTGCGTATAATTGACCGCATCCAACGTAGAGAGGCTCGAATAGTCAACAGTCCTTTCCGATAGGCTTGGTCCTTTGGCACTACGTAGAGATGTATCACTCTGCATCTTCTATAGCATCTATCACGGGATTGTTTTGAGGAATTGTATGGATCGTGACAAAACTAGAAATTCTACCGCCGGTAGAAAATCTTTCGCCGGTAGTAGCTAAAAGCCGCTAAGCGCTATTCATATACACTAATACTCGACCGCTTCGAGCGTTCCCGCCGGAATAAGCCCGTGTATGCGCATTTGACTTTGATAAACGCGGAATGAAACGCGCGTATAAAAGCGTATACGTTCGAAAAAAGCTAGTCTGAACCACACAAACACGTTAACAATAAACATTTACATTTATTACATAGGACGAAGATAAAAGAAGCAAAACTGTCGTAAGATCTTGAGAACGGAAACGAAAACAAAGATTCCAGCTTGGCAAACATAATCTCATCTACATACAATAACACAAGATATATTAAATTTAACATAATATTAACTTAGGCTGTTACAACATTAGTAAGAATAGAAGCTTCAATAGCTTAACGATAGAAGGGCCGACTCAGCTCCCTTAATGCGAGAGTCGCGGTTTCGATCCTGACCCTCTTAGGCTATTGGCGTACCCACTCCTAGCGCAAGCTCTTTGCTTGTTTGGAAATAGGAATATTAGTAAAACCTTGAAAAAAGAATTGCTAATATTCTTTTTAAAAAAATCATTTAAGCATCTCTATATTGATATGTTGTTTTTCATTTTAAAATCTTCTAATATATAAAATTCTCGTGTCACAATGTTCGTTCCCATACTCCTCCAAAACGGCTTGACCGATTCTTATGAATTTTTTTATGCATATTCAGTAAGTCTGAGAATCGGCTACTATCTATTTTTCAAATCCCTCAGTGATAAGGGCTGTCCACCCCAAAATTTTTATTTTTATTTTTTGGATAATATTTTTATTTTTTATTTTTTGGATAATATTTTTATTTTTTATTTTTTTATTATGTGGCATTGAAAAATACATACGACCCTAAATTTTCACTATTTTATCGCCAACCCCTGCTTTTTAATAGCCTTATTAGTCAATCAAAAACTTTCACCGGGTATAGGGCGCTGCTATCGGGTTACAGATTTTTTTCGGGGCAGGACAACGTCTGCCGGGCCCGCTAGTTATATATAAACAACGAAACATAATAAACTACTTAATAATTAGTGTTTTTGCAGTAGAGACATTTGGGCCATACGTTAGCGTTAGTGCAAAACAATTTTTAAAAGATATTACACCCTGGCTCATTGCTTCCACAGGATAGGAGGGTTCAGTTGATTTTTCGCCCAAAGAATAGATATTGCGTTTTAATGGGGAAATGCAGCTATCATTCTTGCCACCATTAGTTTAATTAATTGTAACTATAGTTAGTATTGAATGTTGTAATATTTGTTGTAAAATAAGTTACTTAACTTTTTAATCCAAAGTAATGGTTTATAATAGCTGAATTGATTATGATTAAATCGTTAGAGAATGACAACGGACTTGATCGGAGTCAACTGTACAACACTCGGATATTTTTTTTTTATGTTACAAGTTGGCAAACAAGCTTACGGCCGGTGGGCCGTAAGTGATGATGGTAAATGGTTGCCGTAGCCTATGAGCGCTTGCAGTACCATTAGAAGGTGCAACTCACGCGTTGCCAACCTCGAGATATTGGTTCATAAATCTCCTCTGCCCAGTAATTTACCTAGCGTACAGTGCCCTTCAAACCGGAACACAGTAATGCCTAAGCACTACTATTGCGCGGCAGAATATTTGACACTGCGGTGGTACCTACCTAGCCAGCCTCTTGCAACAAAAGACCTACCACCATTAAAATAAGGACATAAGGTAAATATTTTTATTTTATTTTAAAAAGCCCGCAGGATGTATATCTGTAAGGTGGCTCATGATAGTAAGGTGCCTGAAAGGCTGGCCATCATATTAAAAAAAAAAATAGAAAATATTATCTCTATTTTAAAGAATAACTTATTCTTAATTTTTCGATTAGTCTGAATGTATAAAGATTTTTCAAATTTCTCTTTAAAGTTGATAGTGTAGAATTATCCATCTCTAAGTTCTCCAATATTGTTTATGTACAGTAAAAATGCTGTGCTATGAACCAAAGAAACGTATTCTTGTATCTAATGAAATTATGATACAATTAGTGATTATTAAGAGTATTTCACATCAAGGTCGCAATCCTCTATGTAATTAAGTGAGCAATATTGACCTTATCTGGAATATTATTTGCATGGAAATGGACGAAACTGAAATCATATCACGTGGTAATAAAGTTGATTATCGTGTATCATTTTATACAAATCGAAACCGATTCTTGGGTATAGCGAGTTAATTAGCCCACTACGATGCCGAGAAATTTTAATTAACTGCAAGTAATACTAATAAGCTTGCACTTATTTTTTCAATGAGAACACTGAAATAACTTCTTCATGATCTTTTAGCAGACCACCGCTATGGCGTGTTGGTTCGATTCCCTCTCGGAGCGTTTGGTCTTGTCTCCCCACCATGTCTCGGAGAGCACGTTAAGCTGTCGGTCTTGGTTGTTATCATAACATCCGATAACAATCGGTAACTCTTGATAGGTAATTTACTCTTACTTACTTATCCAATGTTACTGGTTCGCCCTTAGGGTAATCGCTCCGTGTAAAAAATAGTATCCTATCATATCCGGTTTAAAGTAAAAAGCAGACCTAGAGTAAAATATCGGGGTCAATGCTAGGAAAAAGAAGAAGATTTTGCAAAACTAATTTTACACAACCTGAATTTTACAACTAAACTGCAAAACCATCTTCATCAAAATAATCTGCTCCAATCGGGAATTGAAGCCGCGACCAATGGCACTTAAGGCGTGTTTGGTACAACTGCCCCACAACGATTATCAAAAGAATTATCAAATTCGGTCCATACACGGTAAAAACATCATGTAATCCGCCGTAAATTGCCCAATCTCTCACCTTCTCTGTTCCGTTCTTTTTCCCTTGTCATTCTTTCCCTCCTGTTCCTTTGGTTGGCAACGGGCATAATATTGATACTTCGAGTATCGCAAACGTTCATAGGTTGCGGTGACTGTTTATCATCAGGCGGACCGTGTATTTGTTTGCCAAACGTCACGGAAAACAAAAACAAAAAAAAGTAACGTACACAAAAGTCTCCTTTTCGACTAAAAATACCCTTTCCGTTTTAATTTTGAAACAAATTCATTTTACCCGTATTCTTCGATACGTTATCGCTTCAGACCCAAGTACGACTCGAAACCGCAACATGTCATGTGTAAATACAATTTGCATTTTCAACACTTCGCCAAACCTGTCAATACTTAATTTCTCTTTATTAAATTGATATTATGTCGGTCGCTTCCATTTATTTCGGTGTTAAGAGCTGTTTACAAAATTTAATCCCATTAATATAAAATTGTGAAGTTTTGTATATTTGTTGACTTAATCGTGCATGAAAGAATTTGACTGATTTTTTTTTTATTTCACGACGATTGTCCACCTGATACTAAACAGTGAATGCAATCTATGTACGCTTGTGATACTTGAGTATCACATGAGCATTGCTAACCCAAAGGGTAGGATGGAAGAGATGGAAAGGTAAAAACACAGAAAGAGGAGAGAGTACAGAGGAGAGATTGGGCTTTCGGCGGTCTCACTCATTGCACGAAAGTCAACAGCACTCTTTTACTTTACGTCGTTTTTTGTAAGAGGGTAGAACTACTGTGGTCGAGCCGAACAATGAATTTTGATACGAATTCTTGTAGGACAATTGTATCGTATAATATTTTTTTTTGCAATTTTATTATTATGGAATGTTTTATAATGTTTTTTTGACTATGATATATAATTTTTGACATAATTATTTTGTATTGTGACGCTATATTTTATTTTTCTTTAATGTTTTCTTTTCCAATTCTAGTATTATAATAATTATACTGTGATTTTTTGCATGCCATTAGGTAGAAGGTGTCTATGGACTTTTCAAGTGTAACACCAAGGTTGTACCACATTTTAGCAAATAAAGGAATTTGAATTTGAATTAGGTATCGCTGAAGTCCATGATCAGATCTTCAAATATTTTTTATGGAATATAACCACAACTATAGTCCTATCAAATTAAATGTCTACGAAAAATTGGTTTAATATGCACCACAAATATTGCGTACAAAATAACAGGTCAAATCCAATTTACCACCAATATGTACCAATTTTGGTTTCTACATTATATAATACACCTATGAATTAGAGTTTTATCATTAAACCTCGATCATTTCCCTCCATTTTTGTCTTTCAAAGTATCGAGCGATTCAGTAGGGACATGGTAAATAAAACCATAATTATTCGTCAATATACTTTTTGAATTGTATATATTTTGTAATAACGGTTGTAAATATAGTATATTTTTAAATGTTGTAACATAAATCATTATTATTATTCCCGATAAAGCACCTTTTTTACGAACATAACTGGTATTTGTTAAGCATAATTTCTGATTCATAATATTATAATTTATTTAGTTTAGCAATAAATAACCCATACAGTGTCGATAAGATAATGTTAGACGCTGCGTTGTTTATATTATATTTGTCTGATAAAATTACTCATGCCAATGATGAAATATATTTCTGCAAAATTACATTTTTTTCGGTAGCTCGCCATATCGGATCATCATAATCAGATTGTTTTTGTTATGAAAAATAAAACTATTTAACTTATTCTATCTTCTTTCTATCATTAATCTCGGTATTTACCCAAGGTCCGCTTATTACTCTTAGCCGGATTTGACAGGTTACTAGTTTTTACACAGAGCGATTGCCATCTGACCTCCGCAACTCTAAGGACGAATATGTAACTCATTGGGTAAGAGCAAATTACCTATCAATAATTTACCTTTATCATCAGATGTTATGATAACAACCGGGACAGACAACTTGACATGCTCTCCGAGGCAGTATAGGGACTTCACATAAGTATAAGTGTCGGAGACCAAACCTTTTGTATCTCCTGTCTTACATTGCGCTCATAAGATTCTAAATAATTATAAAAAAGTATATATCAACCTGTATTTAAATGTATTATTCTTCTTTTATAAGACTATATCGACACTTCTTACTAAGACTAACACGATTCACATTTCGTTTTTTACCACGAAAACTAGTAAAGCCGAACCGTGCTAATATAAAAACGTATTAGTCTTCGTAAGAAGCGTAAATATTATTTCATAAGAGAAATTACAAAGGCTTAAATATATAAAAATTAACAACAATGCTTGTTAATGCGTACAGTCTGGCTATAAGTGGTATAGACAAGAGGCTATTGTATCGTTAAACTTTCTGAAAGGCTGATGGCTAATAAATATTATTACAGCTTGACATCACCAATGTGTAGTTACACAAGTAAAATTGGACTTATCCAAAAACCATTTCCTATAACGTCAAAGAAACAGAAACCATAATTTAAAGTAATAGAGTTGAAAATTGTAGTCCATTTTATACTTGCGAAAACGGATTTCTGGGGATAGCGAGTTAATTAACCTACTGCGATGCCGGCATGTAATATAGTTTGAGGTATCCCTCAAGGATTAATACATTGATGTCCGTCCTTTATTAAAGGGACTTTTTTGTGCACGATCTGGTTGGAAGAAAATGTTTTGAATACAAATTAAATAACTACATCTTAGTTTTTAGCTTTCAGTAGTTATGTTCTGTGTATCAGCGGTAATGATAAAATGGCTGATATAATAACATATAAAGATGAGGAGATCTTTAAAGTGAGTAAAAATACACCTCGAAAAAGAGTCCTAAAACTACCCCCAAACTTTTCCTTGATGTATTCACGTTGATAAAGAATCTTGAGTCAAGAAAGTTAGCTGATTATCACCAAGTTTCGTGGTGAATCTCTAAAATGTAGCTTCACCCGCCATGAAATTAGACACTTTAACAGTCTTTGAAATATTTTGGCTCTGCCAAATTTCCTTAGCGCTTTTAACTATCTTAGTTTCATATAATTTATAATCTCTTCCAAAAACTACTGAAGTAAAAGATATTTAATAATTGTTATTTAATGGAACATTAGTCACTCGTAAGTATTATATAAATTTTTTTTAAAGAATATTTACAATGCTTTTTCAAGCCATTACTAATTCCTATTGCTATAGATGCTTGCGCTAAGAGTGGGTACGAAAATAGGTGGTCAGTGGTGGTGGTCCATCATGGAGCCTAAGCTACGACCCGCTCTGTTGTCCAGTATGACATTTAAGTTTCACTGACCAAGAAGTGAAGTTCTCCAGAACGACAGATCGCCAGTAAATCTTAATAAGGTGAAAGAATCTTCTCTAATTTCTCGACTCGATTGACTTCAATTTTCCAAGATTTAAAATTGGCGTAATCAACTGTACATTGAAAACACTTGATTTAATTGGAGATAGAGAGATCGTATACACTGCAATATTATTCATGAAGATTGCATTATTTCGGAAATGTCTAGGAATGACGTTGGTATTGTGACAATCGGCGTCGGGATGTGACGACCCCATCGCCCGCTGTTGGGATAACCTCTGTCACAGCAGAGATTATTCCACCAGTGCAATCAGTCACACTGGTGGTAGGTCTTTTGTTGCAAGAGGCCGGCTAGGTAGGTACCACCGCAGTGTCCAATATTCTGCCGCCAAATAGTAGTGCTTAGGCATTACTGTGTTCCGGTGTGAAGGGCACTGTACGCTAGTGAAATTACTGGGCAGAGGAGATTTAAGAACTAATATCTCGAGGTTGGCAACGCGTGAGTGGCGCCTACTAATGGTGCTGCAAGCGCTCATAGACTACGGCAACCACTTACCATCAGGTGGGCCGTATGCTTGTTTGCCAACTTATAACATAAAAAAAAAAAAAAAAAGATCTCAACATTACACTTTATTTAAATCTCTAAAACAATGTATTTTCTATAATATGAACCTATTTTTGGACGGTCACCCATCCATTTACTGACCGCACCCAAAGTTGCTTAACCTAAAAATCGTTTGCCGACCACGTGACTATGTGCAACGTAATACTAAGTATGGACATACCCCGAAAATAATATTTTTACAAAATAATCAAAAATTTATAAAATTTTGTATGAAAATTTCCATAGAAAAAGGAAAATGTATGGAAAATCACGGATTCAGGTGCCGAATGTCATTGCAGCTGTTTCACATATATAAGGGGTGTGGTGTCGGCGAAGGTGTCTCCGAGCGTATGCTTGGTGAGTGCCCGTCTGACGTCTCTACCCCGCGTATATGTGGACGGTTTACCAAGGCGGTGCGTTCGGGCGGCCATGCTGCTAGAATGCTAGTTAAGGTTTCCGATCTTCGTATATGATTTTTAATACATATTATTAATGGTGATTGGTGATGCATGGCAAAGAATATATATAAAGTTTATATTAAATATATATATATTAATTAATAAATAATGACGGTATGGTGGTCCGTCTATGATTACTGGCAAAGAGATCTAATATGAATAATATGATCTATACATGTTAAAGGCAAATTTATATCGTTGAAATATATTGAAAATAATTTATTATTATAAATTAAATATTTAATGACGGTTTGTGGGTCCGTCAATTATGAATGTATATATGTTTGTTATATATTAAGAAACGAAGTTTACTCCGTTTCTTTAATATTATATAATATTGTAATAGCGAAAGTAATGCTTCGGCGCAAATATTGTTTATGTTTCAGAATCTACTAGATTATTTGAAACCTAAGAAGAGGCGAATTCAATGAAGATTTAAAAGTATGCGTTGGGAAGAATTTATGCGTCATAACTAATAAATAATTATATTTCAGCTGTATACGTGTATAATGTTTTGGCGAGTTGTAGTTGACCCGATACTTGAGTTTGAGGCTCTGATGTGACCTGAGTCATGTCTATAGTGTCCTTAAGCGAGGCCCGAGGATTTTTAATCTTAGTTGACCCGATGCTTAAGTATGAGGCTCCGATATGATTTTGGTCATGTCTATAGTGTCCTCGAGTGAGGTCCTTTGACTTTGCTGATGTGATGTTGACATGGGGTTGACTCTGTGGTGCGATTTATATCGATGCAGTAGTTTCCTCAGGTCCATTGCTGAAGCGGCCCCAGTGATACAGATTAGAATTGCTGCGGTGGTGCGACTTAGGTCGATGCCGTGATGTAGTTCGGTTTGTTGCTGAGGCGCTGAAATATTATACATCGTTTGTAGCAAAATGACTCGTCTTCTTATTAGGGACGCTCCCTTAGCTTAGCAATAGGGATATTTATAATTGACATTGTAGCATGTCATACTATTAGGGCAACTGGTTGCTTCTCACTTCGAGATAGCTAACTAGTATTAGACAGTGTGGCCTGCTTAACTCTTATCATGCGTGTTTATCACGTCTTAAATAATGAACTGGTTTCGGATGTATGTTTGAGTATTGAGCCAAAGGGTACTTTGCGTGAGCAAGTGCTATGGTTTTTATGATATAAGGCTATAATACGAAAATGACATAAACCAAAGAATATTAGTTGTAAGACAATGCGATTACGAATACGATATAAACCAACGAATATTAATTATAAGACAATGCGATAATTTAAATAACAATTAGGTAGGGTTAGGTAGGACTTAGTTTTAAGGAATTGCGGTTGTGATATTATAAAAAATTGAATATTATCAATACTATATGACCCATATATAGTGATAATAGAAATATACGTTATAAATATAATTATTAATGAATTTGCCTACACTACGGTGAGGTTATTATAAATACTATATTACACATATATAGTGATAAAAGAAATATACGTTATAAATAACATTATTGATGAAAATACCTTAGCAAAGGTGAAGTTTATGATAAATATAAACTCTATATTAACCATATATAGTGGTATGAGAAATATACGTTATAAATGATATTATTTATTATTACTGATGAATTTTACTTCACTAAGGTGAGGTTGAAGATAATAGCATTGTGCTTACGGAATGCCGCCTGGCGGTTTAATGTTCGAATACATATCTGAACCAGGGATTTATTCCCTTATATATAATGACCAGGGCTTGTCCCTCAATTATTATGGCGTTTAGCCTTCTCATACAAAAATGAATATAAAATATTATGTGACTTCGGTCTTGATTGATACTATTACAAAATATCAGGGCTTGATCCCTTTCTATGCTTGAAAATAAGAACAATATGAAATAAATAAAGATTAGACTGATGTCTTAATAACGAAATTATTATAAATATATTTAATCAAATTGTGTGTCGCAGGCGCACTATAAATAGCCTATCCCTTACCCGGGAGGGCTCGTATATATGGTTGGAGCTCACAGTCGATGGCGTGTGTGGGGCCATGGACCTTCTTCTGTCCTTTATAGTTTTCCCAGAAAGGGTTAAGTATATAAGGATTGGAGGAGCGGACTGCTTTCAGCTACTCGTAAGAGGTGTTGAAAGTATAGGGATATATTTATTATCTCACCATTTAGCCTTTTATGGGCTTATATAAATATTTTTATTTTGATAATCATATTACACTAATATAATTAAACTATATAATAAATAAGATATTATTGTTTTCCATTGTCGAATTGAACCGGTTGCCTCTGATGCTCTAAAAGAACACGGGTTATTACGATCACAACGTTACAAGGGTCTTGACCGCTAGACGATACACGAGCCAATTCCGTAGTTTTATGCTATTTATTTTCGTGCATTTTAATTATTCCTTATTTAAATATTTTTTATTTCTATATTATATATAAAAAGTAAGGTAGGTTTAGTCACAGTATTAAATAAAGGAGAGAGCTTCAAAGTAGCCTTGAAGATCTAAGAGAAGAAAGGATTAATGAGCTAATTAAGTCAGCTTCGGTAACTATTACACATTCAATAATAGTTGTTATTTCTTTATGAGTAAGTCAGTTTTATCCAATTATCTGCTGACCAATGCGAATTAGAGTAACAGACCTTATAGAGAAGCAGACTCTGGGAAAAACTGAAAACCCAAACAAAGATAAAATTTATATTTAACACATAAGGTAATCTAAAAGTAAATAACACTCCATGTGTATTGTGGAATAACCGTACACATTTATCATTCAACGAACGTTCTACGAACTTTTAGATTACGATATTCTACCTAATTAAGGGATCGATGTTTTATAGTATCTTTTCTCATCAAAATATGCGGTGAAATTGTTCGATACTTTAATTTAACAAAGGTATTTTTAAAAACTAATTTTGGAAAAAAATATTCTCAAAAATACTTCTTTGCAGAAAAGAGAGGAAGAGAACTAAAAGGAAGAAAACAAAAAAACTTACTGCTACTACTACATTACTTACCTAGTCAGACCAGCGCATGTTTGTTAAAACCAGTAGAGATCTAACGTAGTATATCAATTTTAGATCCTTAAACGCTTCCAGCGTATAGTTTTATATTGAATTTTCTATTAAAAGGTTTCATCATCATATTGATACTGAAACAGTGGCTAACTAACTTTGATATAGTTCGAGAAGTGAGGAATACTCAATTTGTTAGCAACTCACGCCTGAATACGTCAGTAATTGACATGCAATAATGGCGGAAATTTTACGTGAAGTTTGCACCCAATTTTTGATATTGGACGAAAAATAAATGGAATGGAAAATTTAGCAGAATTCTTTAAATTAACGTTTATATTAACTTTATATTAACGTTTATGAATTTTAACAAATTTGGAAATACTTGGATATATTTTTCCTACTACGTCAGTCACAAACAAAGTTATTGCTTGGCGTAGGCGGTAAGCTATGAACAATAAATCCTGAGTCCAAGGTAAAAGATAATGTAAAGAGATCCTGTCGCGAGAAAGTAACAGTCCTTACGGTGGCTCAACAAGCCAGCATTGATTAAATTTTAGAGTGCCTAAAAATATTTATTTTATTATTAAAGCTGTAAGTTTCTCTAGTAAGGTTAAAGTTTATAGCTGCAAGAAACACGAAACATCATTATCCCAACATTGAATTCTGTTGTCGTGTGTTAGATGGGTGAATATTTGAAGATAGACATATTCGGGATTCATAAATTAAGTTCAAATAATGCTTCCAATTACAATTTTTATAATTTTAACTTAAAGTTTATAGTGTAGATTAACGAAATAAATCAAACGCACACTATTTGAACTGCTATATAGGTCTGAATCTAAATCTGAAAATTTTCGTCGAACGGTAATGAGATATGAATAATAAAGGTAATTAGCATTTAAAATGGTAAGTATGCTTCGTCATTGGTAATTAGAAATAAAATGAAATATATAATTCAATCACATATTTATTAATTATTTAGGTTAAATCCGAATGAGTCTCACTTTCATGACCAGAAACTGCTCATGTACTTAATCATAAAACAATTCAGTCTTAAGTAGATATACAAAAAAAATATCACGTTAATCTTAAACAGAAAAATATAAAAGATTTCAAAACAAAAACAATAATAATTATCTTTCTAGTAAACTAAATAACATCAACTAAAATACTGATTTAAAAGTGGGTGTAAACAGAACTAAGCAACATAAAGTTTGAGTAAAAAAAATCCTTAAATGTAATGAGATCAGTTACAAAAACTAAAAATATTATAGCTTGAATCCGAATCTGTATCACCTTCATGAGCAGGAACTTTGCTGGTAGTCTCAGATGCAGTCTTATGCGGATCTGCAAGATCATCACACACTAATGATGATCCAAGGACATTAAGCTGGTCATAGAATGTCTCATTTGTGCTTAGTTGTGATGTAGATTGAACGTAGTCTACGCCCATAAAATTCATATCACTGCCACTGCCAGAAATATTATACTGATATACCATATTCTCAATATGTATATTAGGGTCCAAGTGTAAATTATTGTCAGGTTTTAAATCAGATAGCATTTTAACGGTGGTTTTATCTCCTTTTGGTGTTATTAAAATATTACTTTAGATATTAATAGCCCTGTTATTTGGTGTAGTTTTAGGTATTACGGTTGTGGTCCCATCAATGATATTATTATGTACATTCTCTTTGTTTGTAATATGTGTGGATTCATTTTTGTCTGTACAGCATAATTTTCCGACAAATTTAGTATGTTTACAGTCCAGTTTTTCTATTATGTAGCGCATCTTCCTCAATTTTCTTCTTAAGTTATTAACTAATGTTTCGTGAGATGTAGACGGTTGTGGCTCGTTTTGGAAAATCGGGTTTCGTCTTCTGGGTCTATTTTCATTATTACTACTATTATCTTCGCTATCACTGGAACTTGGTGTATTTTCATTCATATGTTTAATTCCTTCGTTTACTAATTTATTTCTTTGAAAATGTTTTTTAAAGTTTTCCCTCCATGTCTTCTTCTGTAGCCTTCTAGACCTTGGCGTCATTTCTACAACTGACAAAAGTTTCTTCTGTTCTCTTCGTTTTTTGTATCATTGTCGTTCTTTTTCTTTTTCAAGGGCATATAAAATAGGGTCAGCTTTGATTTTAGCGTATCGATTCCGGCGTGCGATTCTGGCTTTAACCAATGCTTCCTCCTTTGATTGCTGTTTTGTTCGAGGCCTCATTACTCTGAAAAAATGTTTATGTTAAAAGCAATGTCAGTAGGTCTGCTTATTTTATTGCGGAAGTGTCAGTTCACATCGATTGATCAGCAATCGATCACGCGTTTGTAGTAACAATGCGACATTGGCTGACCTAGCGGAGTAAGGAGTGTCCATATAATGAGAGACCAGCTTATACTGGTACTAATTACCATTTTCAATTGCTCATTACCGTTCGCCAAAATACGAACAGGAAAAATGGTAATTATAAAAATGGTAATTAGATATTACTACACTTTCTCACATTATAAGGTATTTATAGAACTTTATAATTTGGGAATTGAATGAAAGCAAAGAGTTTTCTATGGCGATTATTACAATGCATAAAAATTAGTAATAAAATTAATAGACTTACCACGGGAAACTCAAACGGTAAGGAGATTTTTGTTTGCCAAACACAATTTCTGGCCGATTAAAGTAGGCTAGCGTTGGCGACAGAACACTTTTTGACGTGTGGCCCGCACGAGTCGAGACGTAGAACTGAGCACGACCGCTGCGCTTTACTCTTACAGATAGCCAATCACTACGCCGAAAAAAATAACAGGGAATGTGTGACCAAACGGTAATGAGTATGAAGTGTTGGGACAATTTTCAAAGTCTTTACAAATTACCTAAAAGTGTTCTTTAATGTGTATAGTTTTGCTGATTGGTAAAGCATGTCGTGTACTAACTGAATAACTACTTAAAAATATGATCTTTAGAGTATATTTATAACTTTTCGAACACGAACTGCAAAAAATTGGAAATTGGGACACGAATGGTGATGAGATTTGGGAAACATTTATGAACATAACTTAGTTGTTTATATTAATTGGAGTATATTATTTACATCTGTGTATAGTGCTGGAACCAGGTTTTACTTTAAATAAAAAGAAACACAACGTTATATATGATTAAGTAGTTATTTGGAGAGAGCCGCGTGATATGCACATGTTCAAATATTCACCCAGATAATGGGCATTGCTTCTTTTTGAGTGCTTCTTTAGTGTAATTCGTATTGATTAACTGCATATATTTAGCCTGATGCTGATGTTAGTGTAATATCAAAAATCTTCAAAATATTCGTCATAAATTTGAAACTGCCAGCATGTTTATAAACAAAAATATTAAATCAATATCGTAAACAGCACTTAATATAAAATATACATTGAGTAAAACGGAAGCGTCCTTTATTATTCCAATTTTGTCGAGAAATTAAATATTGACAGCTCCGTCGTATCGGCGAGGTGTCGAAAATTCCAATTGTGTTTACGCGTGGAATGTCGGCTACAGTCAACATTCGACGGACACTCGGAGAGAGCGACGCGATTATGAACCCTGGTAGGATAAAATTTCTGTTTTTTTTTTGTTCTTTGACATCCTTACTAAGATATATGCGAAAGTATGTCTCTGTATGTGTCTCCATTGAAATGAAATTTGGTACACAGACAATCTAGCATGAGAAAGGACATAGGCTACTTTTTAATGCGAAAAACCGTAAGAGGGTGTTGAAAAGTTGTTTGGAAGTATCGTCATTTTGATAAGAGCTAGAAGGTGGAACTTATTTTTTAAGCTGTTGATTCGATATAAATATAATATGACATTCAAATTTGGAAAGAAGGTGGGAGATGTGGTTGCAGAGTTTGTATTAAAAGCCTTTACATAATAACATGTATTTAATATAAAGCTGATTAGCATAATAAATATTTGCACGAAGTTATCATCACAAATCACAACTACAAGCACTACCAACTGGAATGACAGCTAAGAATCTTACATACGTAATGAGAGATTATTGGGTTAGATGGTGTTAAATGTTGAAACTTTGGCACGGACTTTGCAACTGAATTTGCAACTTCACTCGTCCCCTAACGCATCGGATTGAATGTCTGTTGATTGTATGTATTACTGGAAAAGGCGAATTCACTATAGGTTCCGTATAAAATTGTTACTAACAAAAACATTGATATTTTTTTAATGTGAGTTAGAAATTTAGCTATATTTACACTTGTACTATATATTTTATAACTAATAGCTCCCGCGGCTCCACTCGCGTGGTGTAATAATTTTTCTTTATTGCAGGTAACCTTAATTCTTTTTCTTAAATAAAAGTAGCTTACTTTACTCCTTATAGCATCAACTATCTGCCAGTGAAGTATCGTTAAAATCGGACCAGCCGTTTCAGAGATTAGCCGGAACAAACAGACAGACAGACAAAAAATGTTAACATTGTTCTTTTTTAATTTTTGTTTATGTGAGTACCATATATACTTTATACTATACACTTAGTGAAAAGCTGTTAATCTGAAATTACAAACCGACACTTGAATTTTTCTGTTATAATTTTATTTTACTTTTTATAATTTTATACTTTAGCCTTATATAATTATGATACTAAGTATGCCTGCGGTTCCACCCGCGTTAATATAGTTTTTGGATCGATTTTTTCCCACGATTAAAATGTCCAATATGTTAATCCAGGTAATAAGCTATCTATATGATAAATTTCATCCATATGCAATTAGTAGTTTTTGCTTGATAGAGTAACAAATCAACCCATCAATTCTCACAAATAACACTCCTTTTATTATTTAAGTAGAATAACAATTTAGATACCAATACGCTTCCTACCGATCCCCAAAAGAAATGAACCCGATATTCATACTTGTTAAGTACAAGCGGGGTCTGATTCAGGATAGAAACTTCTCGATTTAATTTATAAACTTGTTTTCCTTCCACATCGAGTATCGAAGTTTCTGTAAGTTGACGAAATTAGCAGCGCCATTGTACACTATCGCGTAGAAAAGTTCAATATCGGAATCATCTCAGAAATCTTCGTACATTCGAGTGGAAATTTCATATATGTGACGCAATAAAGTTAGAATGGCTTGCCCTTTAGTGAGTTTAGTTAGTTGAGAGATAGCTTACAGCGGGTCTTTTTATTTGAAGCCTCAATAGCTCAACTGTAGAAGGGCCGACTTCACTCCGTTAACGTGAGAGTCGCGTTTTTGTTATATTGTCGTACCCACTCCTAGCGCAAGCTTTGAGCTTATTTGGAGGGGCAATAAGAATATTAGTAATGCCTTGAAAAAGCATTGCTAAAATTAAAAAAAATTCATAACTTATTCATGACTTAGTGAAAAAAGACAAAATCAAACCTTCATATTATTTTGAAAGACCTATACCTACCAAAGATGATATGTCACAAGTTGCCCTACGTTGAAAATTTTTTTTAACACTCAGTTACATGCATGGAAGGGTAGCACCCTTAATTTTTGTATATTCTAGGGTTTGTTGACAAAATCATATTCATAGAATACACCCATTTATTAAATTTTGTATAGATAGAGCCAACCGTCGCCGAGTAAAATAACTGTGACATACGGACGGACGGACGGACGGACGGACAGATGGACTTGACGAAATTATAAGGGTTCCGTTTTTGCCATTTTTACACCTTAAAAACCTCCTTAAAATATTCGCCATAACTATTGAATAGTTAGTTCACCTCTGACTGAACACAAAACATTCCCGCTTAGCATCAAAGTTAAACTCAAAGTCCTTTAGCTGAATTAGATAAAAACCAATAGCGGAATGCTAAAGTTTATTCAATAATAAGCTTTATAGCATTACAATAAGAATAAATGTAAACGTACATAATAAGTTGTCTGCTTGTAACATGGTGACTTTATTTCGTGAGCGACAAACGTACAACTAATTTTACAAGCAAATTGTTGAGGGCAAAGTTAGAAATGCTTATTTACAGATGTTTAATTTATTTATTCATCAAAATTAATTATATGATGTAATTAATTACTATTATTGAGATTTTGAATAATAATTATGTATACGATACGTTTATGAGTTATAAGGCTTTTCCAATTACAGATTATATATTATAATTTATTACTATTTTTTTTTTATATAACTATATTGTAGTATAACGACAGTCATTAAACTGTTATAATTATAATTAACAATTATATACATACAGACAAAAACACGGTCATAGCTAACCCCATCGCCCGCTGTTGGGATAGTCTCATCTGAGATTATTCCACCAGCGCAATCAGTCACACTAGTGGTAGGTAAGTGGTAGGCTAACGAAAAGTAGTAGTGTTTTTGCCATTACTGTGTTCCGGTTTGAAGGGCACTGTAGGCTAATTAAAGTACTGGGCAAAAGAGATTTAAGAAACAATATCTCCAGGTTAGCATCGCGTAAGTGGCACCTACTGACGGTGTTGCTAGTGATGGACAAACCCACAAGGACAAACGCCCAGACCGAAACAGATATTTACAACAAATATCTGCTCCGAGTGGTCATTCATTATCATTAATTATATAACATTACAGTCATAAATATGAGACAAAATTCAATACAAAGTTTTCAAATAAATCAAAAAACATGTCCCAGTATATAATTCCATGTGAATCATCACAAAACCTCGAAAAGCTAACCCAAATCGTATAATTTATATTGGACTGCTCTGTAATCTTTATGACCTAACCATTTAGGATTAGCTCAAAATTTATTACACCTGGACAACTCTGCTATTCAACATTGTTCTGCAATGGCTTACAACCACTTAACTCGGATAAGAAGATACGTCAAAACTCATTTTGAAAATAATTATTATGTCGTCTCTGCGTTTCTTTGTGTTTATTGGCATAGTTCAGTTTTGTTTCTTTATCCATTTGGCACTCACACAAAAAGATTTATTCACTTTCAATACAATGAAAGATTCACTCACACAAAAAGATTCATGGAATTCACTATCAAAATTCCAGATTGCTGATTGAAACTGCTAGTAAACATGTTTAAAATCTACATAAAAAATAAACTTGTCAAAAAAGCATATTATTCGTTAGAGGAATATTTTTCCGATAAAAATGCTTGGGACTCTTAATATTGCTGGATCTCATTCAAGAACCAAATTTTATAATAAAGAATACAATTGTAAACAACATATATTTGAAAATAGTAACTGTCGAGTTTTTGTCGGTTTTTCTCGATAGAATCAACCTTCCGAACCGTCGGTAGCGTTTGACTATTGAAAAGTACTTTTTAAAAGTCTTCTTTTGAATTTTTGAATTTTGACTCTGTTCAACGTTTCTGATACAAACCGCTAAATTACGGCACACTCTTTCAGTTTCCATGTTCTCTGCCAAGTATAAAATAAGTATCTTCAAGTCAAGAATAGGCATCTTCTAGGTAAACGCGCTTCAACTTAGAACTCATCACTACTTTCCACTAAGGATGTGTTTTTTTTATTTCATGTCGGTTGGCAAACGAGCATACGGTCCGCCCGATGGTAAGCAATTACCGCAACCTATGAACGCTTGCGATACTTGAAGTACGTTGCCTACCCAAGGGATAGAATGGAAGGGATAGTATGGGAAAAATAAAGAGTACAAAAGCGGCGGGAGATAGGCCTAGGTTGCTCTCACTCATCGCCCGAAACGCAACAGTACTCTGTTACTTTACGCCGATTATCTGTAAGAGGGTAGTACTTACCCGGTCGAGCCGGCCCATTTCAATATATTGTTAAATTTGTGATACTTATTTTATTTATTTATTTTATTTAGGACCGCCAGTAGTGCAACACTGAATACAATTATACAGATTAAATTATTAAGTACTTAATTAACAGTGCGTAGCTTTTTAAGGTAGCCACAACAATCATTATAAAATTAGCCTGTACAAAACAACAAAACTAAAAACTAAAAATCACTCAGAATATTAATATAAATTAATTAATGCGGTCTATAGTGGACAATTTGGTAAATAATATTAAATACATCGATAAAATTAATAAAGTGTAAAGATTTCATTCAGTAAAAGTAAAAAAAGTAAAATACGATAAATATAAATTCAATAAAATTATTTCATGCTAGAATAAAAATACTTCTAGTATTACATCGTTTTAGGCTATGTAGAACACTTAATTGTGCCTTGCGCTTGCTAACCATCTTCTTAGTAAATGAAAAATAAAGTATAAATTAAGATCGGCGTTAAAATTAAAATTTACCAAGCAGCGTACTTTGTAATTATTAATTGCAGAGATATAGCGATACCAGAAACATAATATGCTTTTACTAAGTCGCAGTGATGAAACAGAACACATTTTACATTCCGCATGAAACATTCTTGCACTAGATTATTAAGTGGTTCCAACTTTTATGTGAAATAATAAGCACTAAGTATAAAGTGGTTGACATTTTAATGCATGCAACAATTTATAGTGGCATACGCTTCAATAAATATTATTAGTTAATAAAAAGGAACTGATAGTTTTTTTTGTCATGACAGTTGGCAAACAAGGAACGGTCCGCCTGATGGTAAGCAGTTACCCAAACCTATGAGCGCTTGCGATACATGAGGTATCACAAGCTGGTTGCCAACCCAAAAAAGGAAGGGAACAGAGGGGTGGGATATTGGGCCTCCAGCGCTCTCACTCATCGCGCCAAACGGAACAGTACCTATGATACTGTTACTTGACGCCTATTTTCTGCGAGAGGGTAGTACTTCTTCGGTCGAGGCGGCCCTTTTGTGCTGAAAAGACGGTTATCATTTGAATTTTATTTTAGGATACAATTTTTTTCTACCTTCTTCATCCTAGCATTATTCCCGGTATTTTTATGTACCCAGGGTCTGCTTATTACTCTTATCCGGATTTGACAGGTTACTAGTTTTTACACAGAGCGATTGCCATCTGACCTCCGCAACCCTAAGGGCGAACCAGCAACTCATTGGATAAGAGCAATTTACTTATCAAGAGTTAACGATTATTATCAGATGTTATTGATAATAACCGGGACCGACAGCTTAACGTGCTCTCCGAGGCACGATGGGGAGACCCACACGGACAAACGCCCAGACCGAGACAGAAATTTTTTTAACAAACATCTGCCCGAGCGGGAATCGAACCCGCAACCGTCGAGACTAAGGGCAGACTCGCTACCCACAACGCCACAACGGTGTCATCCAATTTTTTTCTACCCTGATAAGAAAAGTGCCCGATTCTCTCCCGGCAAGATGACACTAATTAACTCACTTTACCTCCCGGTAACCTAGAAACCGTATGTTTATCCCTCGTACCAAGGACAAAAACCGAACTTTTCATCGTAAAAAAAAAGCACTACGGGAGAAAAATAGGACATTGCCACCCGCGATCTTCGCGCCTGACAATTATCCGCGGTTGAGAATGACCTACTTTTCTCCGTAGATGCCAAATGTATATCTTTTCTATCAATCAATGAATATAGGAAAATGGCTGTAAGAGGAGAAATTTAAATTATTATTTAATAAATTTATTTTTATTAAACCTTATTTAAAACACTTATTTATATTCTAAATGTGTATTCTAACATCGGCTCTTGTTAAATCCCATTTCTAAAAAGAATCTTTAAATTGACTTAGAGTGCCTTTTTCAAAGTAATTTAAGGCATTTTAAGGTCAAATTTGTTTATATTTACGGAACGGTGAAACGCCTGAAGGAACCAGTTTATTCCCAAAAGGTATGTATCCTCATTTAACTCACTTTCAAACATTTCTTTACCGACATTTCTAGGTTTTTAAATACAGAATTTCTGTAAACTTTCTGGAATCGTCTAGTAAAATAGAATATATTGACCTTTAAAAGAGTTACATACTTCAACCCTTAGTTATGAAGGTTAGTAGGGCCAAAAGAAATACACATAAAAAAAGACTTACTAGTTTTATGAAGTAAAATAATTTTTGTTTTTTTTGTTGTTATTTATACTACATCACTACATTTATACACATTTAGTAACAAATTCTGCTAATATAATACAAATTAAAGTTTGTATTTTTGGATGTTTTTCATTCAAATGATTCATTCACGTAAAAATAGACCAACGGATTTGGATGGAACTAAGCACATAGATAACTTATTAT
This sequence comes from Hestina assimilis, assembly GCA_023373885.1. Lineage (NCBI taxonomy): Eukaryota > Metazoa > Arthropoda > Insecta > Lepidoptera > Nymphalidae > Hestina > Hestina assimilis. The sequence continues at coordinate 13,958,104 of CM041750.1, forward strand.
ATGGATTAACACATATGATAATTTTATCCCGTAAAAATGAAATCTTGCAGGGTCTTTTTAGGGTTCTGTAGCCAAGTGGCAAAAACGGAACCCTTATAGTTTCGTCATGTCCGTCTGTCCGTCCGTCCGTCTGTCCGTCTTTTTGTAGGTCCGTCTGTCCGTCTGTCCGTCCGTCCGTATGTCACAGTCATTTTACTCGGAGACCATTGGCTCTATCTATACGAAATTTACTAAATAGGTGTATTATATGAACCGCACAACGATTTTGTAATGAAATCTTAAAATATATAAAAATTTCAACTGTGATTGTAATTGTGACATACGTTGAAAAAATTTCAACATATGTTAAACGTGTGAGATATCTTTGGATAGGTCTTTCAAAATGATAAGGAGGTTTGATTTTGACTTTTTTCATTAAGGCAGTAGTTGTTGAGATATTAGCTCCTAAAGCCATAAAAATTGTGTCGCTCTAACTTTTGAACTATGGGATAAAAAATTCTGGGAAAATTTGAGCTTGTAGGACATCAAATAAAATTTTAACCACATTTGGTTTGAAGAAGATAGGTCTACAAATTTAAGAGATATATATGTTTTTCCCCATAACTTTTTTCATATAACTTTTAATAACTACTATGAAATTACCAACTTATTTTTGCAGTCGATTATAATTCGTTATTATTTTTAAAGGCCTGAAAATTCTTTATATCCAAGCTGCGGAACCCTTTAGTTTCAACTGTGCGTGATCCACAATGCACTTGACTGCAAATTTTTTTATGTAAGAGCGGGAAACGGGAAGGAGGCTCACCTGATGTTAAGCAATCACCGATGCCCATGAACATCCGCAACACAGACATGCAGGTGCGTTGCCAACCTTTAAGGAAGGGAATGATGTGTGCACTAAGAATTATATTTACTGAACGGTTTTGGATATAAAATTAATAGCTTATTATATGAATTAACAAATAGAATAATTTCTTATTATTCATAACGCGCACCACGGCCAGGGATTGGAATGCTCTTCGGCGTCTGTATTTCCGAATGCATACAACCTGAACCTCTTCAAGGTGCGAGTACATAGGCTTCTCTTGAGTAAGCTCGCTCCAACATAGACCTCATTTATGCTTTCACGCTCGATGGAGGTCAAGAACTTACCCATTTATGAATAAAAAAATTAAAAATGGAAATTATTTTGTTACAAATGTTTAATTTTTTTCCTGGAACATATTCCAAACTAATTGCAATGGGTGTCGGAGGCAGAGAACATAGAAACTTCGAAAAAAATATTTTCTTAACTTTTTCTTTCATGAAACTATGTATATATGAAACGACGTTGTGGCGCAACGCATATGTTTGTATAAACCATACAGGCATGTTTTTCGGTCTCGGTGTGATTTTCCTTGTCATACAGGATATAACTATCCTAATGGGGCCGTTGAGTGTCTAGCGTTCATTGTTTATTTATATATAATATTGTAACTTGCACGAATATTTCTTTTCGATTCATCATTAAATTTATATTACCAATTTAATTTGAGTTTGATAAAATCGTATACATTGTGTTTAGAGACCTTTTATAGGTTTTATAGCGGTTTAGGTTGACGATGGTTTTAGGTAAAGGTGAGCACTATAAAAATGTGAGCACTCTGACCTCCATAAAAGCCTCAGAAAGCCTGCCTAAAAAGTGTAACTCAATTCAATCCACGAATATAGAATTCTGCGTCACAAAAAAAATAAGATTATCTAGACGTTTATTGACAAAAGCTATCCATCCAGCCATCGTACAGAAACCTTTAAGAAATATTGCCTTTAACTAATTTAGTTTTGAAATGACCTGACATAAATTCGAAAATATTACTTTTTTGGAAAATCCAAAACTGCCATAAGAGGGAAGGGATGATAAGGGAAAAATTAAGGGAACAGAAGGATCAGAGATTGGGCCTACTATGCTCTAACTCATGGCATGAAACACAACAGTACAGATACTATTACTTTAAAGGCGTCGAGATGTGACGACCCCATCGCCCGCTGTTGGGATAGCCTCTGTCACAACAGAGATTATTCCACCAGTGCAATCAGTCACACTGGTGGTAGGTCTTTTGTTGCAAGAGGCCGGCTAGGTAGGTACCACCGCAGTGTCCAATATTCTGCCACCAAATAGTAGTTTTTAGGCACTACTGTGTTCCGGTTTGAAGGGCATTGTACGCTAGTGAAATTACTGGGCGAACGAGATTTAAGAACTAATATCTCGAGGTTGGCAACGCGTGAGTGGCACCTACTAATGGTGCTGCAAGCCCTCATAGGCTGCGGCAGCCACTTACCATCAGGTGGGCCGTATGCTTGTTTGCCAACTTCTAACAAAAAAAAAAAACGTTTTTCTGTGAGAGGGTAATACTTCGTCAGCCGGCCGCAACCAATTACTACTTACTGCTTTATCAGTGTCTGTTTACAAATACTCTGAGTAAAGCTCTCTATATCATTGTATATTTATAGCATTGTAATCCTTGTAAAATGACTCGTAAGTTACAAGTATGTTTTTACAATGTATAATATTGTTACGGAGAATTTTATTTTCAGGAACATAAAGTTTGAAATCTTTAGTTACTATCACCGTCTCTTTCCTTAGGTACGCGTACGTTCTAGAAAGTTGTATTCTCTTGTTCCGCGCTATATAAGAGCGCCGGCGAGTCGACTGAGGCATTCAGTTCCAAACGACGAGCGAAGAAACTACAAGTGATTCAAATGTTCAATTGCGTAACCTAGTGACCTCGGCTATTCTTCTGCACTACGAGTGATAGTTGATATGTAAGTTAAGTTCAGTAACCTTGAAGATCTCACTGAAGTCACACTTAGGGCCATCAGGCGTTTCAATGCAAATCTTCGAACCACAGCACGTAACAAAATTCTATATATCCCATTCCCTTTTTATTTAACTGACGACGGAAAAAATATAAAAGAAACGAATAATGATCGAGGGAGAAGAAACTATTTGATATAACATCAACACTACACTGCAGACATCCGCTATTATGATAAAATTGTTCGTTTATTTCTATGATATTGGGCTCACGGGGCGCTTGTGGAATTTTTATAAGGCGCGTTACAAGGCTTTTTATTTTATATCTTAGCATTTAGTACACGTTGTTTATTGCTTAGAACATAACGATTTGTAGTTTTGTTATAAATGCCATATATTGGTTAAACTGATTTCTTATTTGTATCGCAGAAGTGGCAAGCAAATAGCCTATTTACCGGCGTCGGGATGTGACGACCCCATCGCCCGTTGTTGGGATAACCTCTGTCACAGCAGAGATTATTCCACCAGTGCAGTCAGTCACACTGGTGGTAGGTCTTTTGTTGCAAGAGGCCGGCTAAGTAGGTACCACCCCAGTGTCAAATATTCTGCCGCCAAATAGTAGTGCTTAGGCATTACTGTGTTCCGGTTTGAAGGGCACTGTACGCTAGTGAAATTACTGGGCAGACGAGATTTAGGAACCAATATCTCGAGGTTGGCAACGCGTGAGTGGCACCTACTAATGGTGCTGCAAGCGCTCATAGGCTACGGCAACCACTTACCATCAGGTGGGTCGTATGCTTGTTTGCCAACTTTTAACATAAAAAAAAAAATCTACCAGTAGCCATTATAACATATAGAGGCTTCTTTTTCTTCTTATCGAGTGGTTAGTGGCCAACCTAGTGTCAGAGTTGTTCAGGTCGTATAGGCCTCTAACATAACTTTTCGACTATTATCCAATTGATAGTAGCCGGGACTGACTTTTTACGTAGTAAAAGTACTTAGTCGCTCAGTTGAAATACCACTATGTGATTACGCATTTAGCGACTGACCGCGCCTAAAGTTGTTTAGCCCACTGATCGTTTACCTATCAGTGAGCGCATCCGGCTATGAGCGAAGTACAACAAGTATGTAAGCCTCAATAGCTCAACGGTAGAAGGGCCAACTCCGTCAACGCGAGAGTTGCAGGTTCGATCCTGACCCCCTTGAGCATTTGTCGTACCCACTCCTAGCGCAAGTTACGAGTAAAATGAACAATATTATTTACTCTATAGTACTGTATATACTTTGATATGCATTTAAAGATAATCTTTTAATTTGGAATTGCAAATAGATACTTTAATATTATTAAAATGAAACTTTTATTATATTACCAAAATTTTTTTATTTGTCTTCACCATGTCGAATTATAGCCAGCCGCGGAGAGTTTATTTATTTTAAATTTAATTTTACTTTTTACTATTTTTATATATATATGTTTATTCGCAGGCATGAGTTTTTTTTATTATTATTATAATGATTTTATTTTTTACTGTTTTTATGTATGTATGTTTGTTTATATGTGTGTTAATTTTGCTTAATTTTTAAATTAAGATTAAGAACACAATATTAACATAGTTTCACTTGCGTCATGGTTTCTTAAAACCACACAGCTTTTTATTTGTATATGTGTATATAGATAAAAGTGCAGTAAGTACAAATTAATTTTTAATACAGCACAATTCGAAGCTACAAACGTTCCATTTTGGTTCACCCTCAGGCTCCCTTAGTAAATTATACTTTAGGTGGGTATCGTAACATAAAACGATATTGGCTGTCGTTCAGACGTACCAGATTGAATTCATCAGATTCCAATTAACCTGTATTCATTGGACCGTTTGTTTTGAATTGATATTTTTTTTTTTGGTTTCTATAAAGGTAAATAAATAATTAATTCTGACAACATTGACTTGTATATTGTTTAATTTTTCTTTATACTTTAATATCTATTTCCACATTTCTTTTACGTCAACTGATTCGTTACCCAAAGCTTCCGCTGTTTATCCATCTTTCCATCTATCAGAGGGCAGTCTCATGATCCATAATAGGTAGAAAGGTGATGACGATGATCATGAGAACTGTACTTCTTCCAGCTCTTTCACTCCTCGAAAAAAAAAACGCAACAGTAATATTACTTTACGCCGATTTGTCGGGAGGAGTATGGCTATATCACCCTTTCCTTCGTAACGCGTATTCTAGAAAGGTGAAAAAATACACCTTTCTAGAATACGCGTTATGAAGGAAAGTATTCTTGAATAGTCCCGTATCGTTCCGTGGATGGAACTTCCTCGAACCAATGCTCCCCTATATAAGCTGACCGGCGGGCTATATAAGCGACACAAGTCTTCTTCATCCTAGGATTATTCCCGGTATTTTTATGTACCCAGGGTCTGCTCATTACTCTTATCCGGATTTTATAGATTACTAGTTTTTACACAGAGCGATTGCCATCTGACCCCCGCAAACCTTAGAGCGAACCAGTAACTCATTGGATAAGAGCAATTTACTTATCAAAAGTTAACGATTATTATTAGATGTTATTGATAATAACCGGGACACGGTGCTCTCCGAGGCACGGTGCGGAGACCCACACGGACAAACGCCCAGACCGAGATAGAAATTTTAACAAACATCTGCCCGAGCGGGAATCGAACCCGCTAGCGTCGAGACTAAAGGCAGACTCGCTACCCACAACGCCACAACGGTGTCATGTGGTGTATAAGCGATCAAGTGAAAAACCTAGTCATCTCGGCATTCATTTCGTTCTGTCTGTGAATGTCTGTGTGTTTCAATCCAAATCTGCCAATCCCAGTACTAATATTATTCGGACAAGTCGGCATTTTGTTACAAGACTAAGTTAATAATGATAATATTGTTAAAATAATATAAACGTTACCTTTGAAACAAGCTTGCAAAATTTTATAAAATATTTCGTTCTTCTTTTGTCTTCTATTGAAAACATTTCGTAATAATAAAGTTAAAACCTTTTTGATCTCGACAGAAAATACCAATTCAAAATTTTCTATCAACTTGGCAAAATATTTGTAAAGAATTTCTTAATAAAATATTCATGGATTCCGACAAACCTTAAATGGGCTACTTTCCAATATTAAGCTCCGTATAAATTGTTTTGGATGGAGTCATAAAAATGTATGAGATTAATAACGGCGTTATGATGGCTATCGGTGACAAGAATTTTTGTGTCGAATTCGGGCATGCGTCGAATAGGAATATAATATTTTGTATTAGTGATAACATCTTCAATAGATAACGCTTTTGAACTTAAGATTTGAGTTGTGATCATTTTATTTATACGCAATATATGATTAATTATATTAAGATAATTCTATAAAGATAATTCCTTTCTCAAAGGTTGCCTGAGAGAGATCGCTTTAAACCCATAAGGCCGCCATTTGTACTCCCTTATTGTGTGTGTTTTTTTTCTTCTTAAGATTGTATTTTTATGTGATGTGCAATGAAGTCTATAAATAAATAGCCTAATAGAGTCGGAATAGCTAGAAACTTTCGAGTTTCTTGTATATGAGAGGTTTAATAATAGGGTTCTGTTGGCACCCTTGGGCACGGAACCCTACAAAGATCATTTTCATCATTTACGTTTTTATTTCTATAATTCAATTCGTAAGGTCAAAATTGTTTGAATTTATACATATAAAGCGCAAACTTTGTCATTTCAATGGCTTAACTAAAATTCGGGCGGAAAAAAATCTCCCAAAGGGACGATGTTGATTTAGGTTGAAATCATAAATTTATTATGTAAACATATGAAAATGATATGCGCTTTGCGGGGCCTCGGTCCCGGTCAGCGAAAAGTTTAGTACGTTTTCCATTGGGTCAGGGTATGCCGAATATATTATGGGATTCATCTCATTTTTATGTATCCCTCACGTATGTCGGTACTGACATATGACTACTCAGCATTGCAAACTAGATACGTGTCTAGGTCTTAAATATCCCTTTCGATTCACGTTTGGTGAGCATTTATGATTACAAGACCCAAGCTATTTTCCTTTCGAATACTGTCAGATACTATCCCAGTATACAACCCATCCTTTCTTCTGTTTCTGGAATGTTAAATATTTCAAATACTGTTAAAGAATTGACAGAATAAAATATTGTTACAAGAATGACGTACGATTAAGGTACTTAGGTGCTTTATTTTTTTTTACAAATATTGATTTGTTTGACACAAACAGTGACAGACACTGCTATAATACAAGAAGAAAAGATAAACTTGTTACACCAAGTTTTCGGTTTCACAAAGTGAGTATGTCCTTTTTGGGGCAAGGTATTCGCTTCTATAATAAAATTCCGCAGACAATTTTGAATCTACCACTTTTGAAATTTAAATCTTATATTAAACGGTGTTTACTAAATAAAGCTTATTATTCCGTTAATGAATATATTGCAGATAATGTGGCATGGAATTAATATACGTTGAGTTTCATGCGGGATATATATCTTAATTGTACATTTGACAAATGTAATGTGATTATTTTTGAAAAGAGTAACTGTGGAGTTTCTTGCCGTTTCTTCTCTGCAGAATCTACCTTCCAAATCGGCGGTAGCTTCACTTAGGCGGACATAACAGACTGTATATTTGACGATTAAAAAGTGCTTAAAAGCCTATTTGAATAAAGAATATTTTGAGTTTGAATTTGAGTTTGAGTTTACACCACGATGGTGGCAAACAATCGTACGGCCCGCCTGCTGGTTAGCGGGCACCGTAGCTTATGAGCGCCTGCAACCCCAAAGGTATCGCATGCGTGTTGCTGACCCCTTAAAAACTTTTTCGACCTGCCCTTGAAGATCCCCATACTGTAGCGTGATGCGAAAACCTCAGCTCACCATTTAACAGACACCATAGTATTGTGTTGTCTGCGGGGTCTGCGGTATATATCAGTGTCGGAAACTTGGACAACGGGTGATGGTGATATTAAACTATTTTTTAAAGAATGTAAGCAATGCTTTTTCAAGACATTACTATTATTGCCCCTCTAAGCTCTAAGCTTGCGCTAGGAGATGCTGCGACAATAGCCCAAGGGGTCAGGATCGAACCAGTGACTCTCACGTTCACGGAGCGTAGTCAGCCCTACGAGCTGTCGAGGCTTCGAACAACTATAGCAACGTTTCCGGGGCTTACTTCCAATTTCATCAGGCAATCTACAACAGTAAAAATTACATGTGAAACTATAAAAATGAATCAACACACAAAAACTGACCACATGTTTTTTGAACTGATATTTCCGTTTCTAGTTTATATGAATACATGCTTGTGACTAAATTCATGTTTACGAAAGAGCACCAACGAATCTTTGGAAATTCTGTTAGTATGGAAAGACATAAATAAACAAATAAATAAACGTTGCACACTCAACGGCCCCCATTAGGATAGTAATATCCTGTGTTTGGGGTCCGGAAACATTAACAATGACAAGGACAAATACACCCAGACCGGAAAATATGCTTGCATGGTCAATACAAACATATTATGCTCCGAGCGGGAATCGAACCCGCGTGTGGCGTTTAAGGCAGGTTCGCTACCGCTGCGCCACAACGTCGTCAAATCATGACGTCAAGACATGTAATAAGTATTTGGTTATAATTGATTTATTTGTCAGAAACAATATCCCTCCAAAATAAACTACATATAATATTATATTCACTGCAAATCTAAACTACATTAGCTCTGTAAAACTTGTGAAGAACTAAGTGTTTTTCAAATTCAACTATAAATTTTCTTCCACGCTATTGTCCTAGTTCACCTTATTCACCACGATACATTTCTCTCACAGACTAAGGAAGCTGGTGGGTGTTTTTAGCGTACTATATCAACACGCCATCGGAACTCGTGTTTATGTAACACAGCTATTCCCGGGAGCAGAAAATGTAGTTAATTTCTTTGGCGCTTCCTTTCAGTTTATATTTCAGTGAATTCAAGTGCAAGAAATACATAATTGTAAAAATAAACCTGTTAATAGTCTAGAGATTTAGCTTATTTATTAAAAAACTCGAACAGAGAAGTTTCACACATAGAAAATCGGCGTAAGTAACAGTATCAGTACTGTTGTAACTCGAGCGATGAGTGAGAGCGCTGAAGGCCCAATCTCCTACCCTCTCTGTTCCTTTTCTTTTTCCCTCCTTATACCTTCCCTCTTATCCCTTGTTATGGCAACTGATATGATACTTCAAGTATCACGCCATAGGTTACGGTGACTACGGCGGTGACTTACCGTTCGGTGGACCGGATGCTTGCCAATACACACTTGATTCTGGTTCAAAAGATAGTGACACTGGTTTCACATATCAATTTAACATATCAATAAAGTTATAAGTCATGAGACGCGTCAGTTTGTCATCAAATCCAATAGCCATAAGCAATGCGCCTTAACTCCTTGTCTAAGCTCCTATAGGTTATGATACGGCCGGAGGATGTTTACGAGTTAGATGGTATCCGGCACCGCTTAAATCACCCAAGTACAATCAATGTTCTTCGTTATACCGAGCCTTTAGATAACTTGTATTCAATGCGGTTTTAAATCAAATAGACGGTACTGTTTTGAGTTTCTCTAAAGATAATAAATAGTTAATATTATAGTAACTCTTCTTATTGACTACTAAGTATAGAAACTTCAAATTTTAAGGACGTACAAAACTTTTACAACTGTACTCGGTACTTCAAGTGGTTCAGACTAGCGTTTTATATGATAGAAGCTCGTTTTTCGAAGCAAGTATAGGTGCGTATGGACGCGACTTTACCGCACGCGCGAAAATTTTTAATAATATGCTACTGACACCCGTTACTACGGTTTTGAGCGTACAAACCATAATAAGCCGGTAACTATACGCGCGTTAGGCTTTTTGAAGCGATAATATATAACAATAAGCTAAATAATAATAATAAGCTAAATAATAATAAATAAAAGCTAAATAATAATAATAAGCTAAATAAAATCACTTACACCTGAAATACATTTATCAGTATCGACCAGCATTTAGCTGGATAGTCTTGGACACACATCCACGAGCATAGTATGCTTAAGCGTCTTTAAGCACGCGTTAGCATGCCTCAGCATCCGTAAGCATGCGTACGCATCCTGTGACGGCTATTTCGTACTGTAACGTGTGTTACACTTATAGCATTTAAATTAGAAAAATGCGAAATGCGAATCGATGCTGAAATGAGAATTGATGCTTTCGCTTTATAAAAAATAGCTATTTTCTATATATAGGAATACTGACCATAGCTATGATATGTAATTCAGGCCTTAGTCTGCCTTTCAAGAATTTGTGAATTCCTAAAAAAAATCTTACGTTTATGGTTTAATCGACGAAAAAATTCAATGAGCTTTAATCATAACCTGAACGTTAGTCGTAATGGATTGGACCGTAATGGCCTTAAATAAGTAACATGATGAGGCGAAAACGAGAGCGATTATCGTACATCATATCATGGGTTAGCCTCATTTAAAATTCTGCCGAATTTCGTAACGATACTGGATAAGGTTTATGTAGGTAAGGTTCTTACAGAATGGCACTTAGTTTTACATTTTAATGACGTTTGTTTAAAGTTTACATTAATGTTTATAAGGTCCTAATTTGCATTTCTGAAAACGAAAGATGATAGATTTTGTTTTAATAATTTTGCTTCGTCATTTTTTTAGGTCATAAAAGCCTATATCACTTCTATTTATACAAACATACAACCGCATAAAAAACTCACAATATAGTTTAAATGTAACAAGTTAAGCTATGACTTCATATTATGTTTTACACGAAGAAATCTTAATACGGTACTAGAAATATTAAAAGTTGGTTATTATTTACGTAACACGCCGTCATGGCGCTAGAATTTCTCGCATCTTTACTGCAACTACTACGAGAACATACGCAGAGCACGTTGATATCCTAAGTGTCATATTACATTGCTCAGTTTGCTTGTAAAGCTCCGAATATGGAATAGCTAATATAGCAATGGTAAGCAAAGTGAATAAACTACACATAATGTATGCTCGCACTCGTGACTCGTGAGTCACAATTGCGCCGACAAGATCAGACGGATGTGCGACTTCTAGTACCTTATTATATTTATAAGACATAGAGTGCTTTAACAAAAAACATCTAAATTGAAATTCTAAAATCTATTTTGTGATATTCTAGGGTCGCGTAAGTCTTTGTGTGTGGTCTTTGAATTTTAAAATGAACTATGTACCTTACATAGGTTATCCCTACATTATAACGAATGTACTCTTTATTATAAGTAAAAATGAAGGTACCTCAGTTTCTTTTGATATTTTTATATTGCGTTCTTTTCTGTCGTTTTCGTTAACAGAGCGGAATCTGACGTCAAAAACGGTTAATTAAATGGACCAGAAAATGTCGGGATTTTTCTCTGTATGGGTATTTTTTTGGGAAAACTAATTTATTTTATGACAAAGTGATATACCGTAATAATACTTTATGGCATAAAAACTCTAAGAAATATTATATGAATAGTACCGACAAAAAAATAGGGCTGACTGGCTGGAAGTAATCACGCAGAATTTTGACGTCTATCAATAATATTCCTACTGGTGCGTTTCGTTTCATGGTTTTTTGACGTGTTTAGCTGTTGGACTTACTGCCATTGACAGCGTCACCAGGTTGGGAACCGAGTACTGAGACCCGTAAAAAAGAGACAGCCCTGGCAAAGGATTAAAATTTTATTCCGTGCGTATGTTTCCCCCAGCTAGGCTAAACCACAACTAAGTATGTTATTGGGATTTGAGAAAATGCGCTAAACGCTGTCTTATTGATGGACTCACTCGACGGTGTGAACGCATCGCGACGTGCGAAACAAGAGACGTCGTCTTTGCCCGCGAAGATGGTTCGTTTGATCAGTGTGTCTGACGGAAGGCCAAACCATATTACAAGGCTAGTCTTTTTGTGCTATGGTAATTGGTTTCTATGAGGGAGAACGTAATTATGTGTGTTTGCCACCATAGGTAAAAATACAATACTATTGAAAGAAAGAAAGCAATAAGTAATTTATTTGGGACAATACAGTACATGGTCATAAAAAAAAAACAAATTAATAATAAATTACAAAACTAATATAACTGAATTTGACAGAACAATAGCAACAGACGAAAGGAAAAGGAACTTAATGAAAATAATGAAATAAATATTATGATATCTTTTCCAACAACTGACTGAAACGATATAATTTTGTTTAACCAATTTTGTCAACGTTTTCGTTATCTGTTTCAATGCTTATAATAAGTGATCAAACGAACTTACCTGTGATGTTCGATCATTATTATATTAGTGCTTCGTTCGAAGATATATGTTCCCGACCCTCACGCCCTCTGTAAAGTTGAGATATTAGTGGACTCTAAAAAGAATGACATTGGCATAAGGGATTGACATAAGGGTAATAGATAATGTAGTGTTTCAGCTCCAAAAATTGCGTGTCGTTGCCGGCGAATCCGACGAGCTGCATGTTGAATAAACATATATCGAGAACGAAGCACGAAGTATAATCAATACTCATAGCATCTTTTCTGCATTATTAATAGCTATTTAATAAAAGCATTATTAAGAGCATACATATTTTAAAGATTACTTACAATTTTTTTAAACAGATCCTTGAAATAACTTCTAAAATCTGGAGCAATTAATACAAAATACTATATATTTTTAATGATGAAAATAATTATAATTATTTTGCTAGAATTACGTAGTTAAATTTATATAATTAGGTAGATTAAGTTCATTATCACTAATTATAGACAGTACTATTCAAAATATAATAAGAAGCAATATCAAAGAGTCGGAAAACTTAGAAAAATTATAATGGCAAAATTACAATTAAAATTATATTAGAATTTTTTTTTGTTTCAGAAGTGTAAAGAACAAAAAAATCATATAGGCGGAATTTTACGCTATATAATAACAACACAAAAAATATATGCATTGACACTTATAAATATCATAAATACATCTGTGTTTAATGGACAAGCTTTGCGGATTAGTTGACCCAAAACCATCGCGCATAGTCTCTAAATAATACCTTTAAATTTAACAGACACCGTTGTGGCGTTGTTGGTAGCGAAAGCCCTTAGTCTCGACCGTTGCAGGTTGATTTCCGCTCAGGCAGAGGTTTGTAAAAATATCTGTTTCGGTTTGGGCGTTTATCCCAAAAGATAGAACTCATTGCCTTAAAGTCGAATTGATTATCTCACGGGCTTAAAAAGAAACGCATTTTAGTTCTAACAGAAGCTTGACAATTTGGCACCGTTGTGGCGTTGTGGGTAGCGTGTCTGCCTTAAGTCTCGACGGTTGCGGGTTCGATTCCCGCTCGGGCAGATGTTTGTTAAAATTTCTGTCTCGGTCTGGGCGTTTGTCTGTGGGTCTCCCCACCGTGCCTCGGAGAGCACGTTAAGCTGTCGGTCCCGGTTGTTATCACATAACATCTGATAATAATCGTTAACTCTTGATAAGTAATTTGCTCTTATCCAATGAGTTGCTGGTTCGCCCTTAGGGTTGCGGAGGTCAGATGGCAATCGCTCTGTGTAAAAACTAGTAACCTGTCAAATCCGGATAAGAGTAATAAGCAGACCCTGGGTAAAATAAAATACCGGGAATAAGGCTCGGATGAAGAAGAAGCTTGACAATTTTAACTTTAGTCAAATCTGCGTCTAACGTAGTGTAAAAAGTAGTTATTATAAATAAACAATAAGTTAGTTATTAATGAAGCACTAAAATAGACGTAAAGCTCTATTTGCTGATGGTACGTCTTAAATACCCGCTTGGTAATGGCTACTTATTCTAGCGGGTAGGCAGGGCAACGGCAGCAGTCTTTTTGCAACGTTATAAGCCGCCCTCGCATTTGGACCCCTCTTCCACTTAATATCATCTGTCCCCGGGTTAAAAAAGAATCGGTCAGGGGACCCCCCTCCGGACCGAAGTTATTTACGTTTTCTCTTCAACTCCCAATGGAATTCGAAATGAAATCTGTATATTTAAATAGGTTATATGATAAAAAGAGACAGGGACAGAGAGATAATGTTGCGCACTCACTTGCTCGTGTGCTCATTTGTTTGTGGTAGGCTCGATACTCCCACGCACACACACAGCATACAGCATTTCGATACGTGACGATATCTACTAAATCGTACTTCCCGTAAGCCGCGCGTCTTAAATATTAACTAATAGATAGATAGATAAACGCTGCACACTCAACGGCCCCCATTAGGATAGTAATATCCTGTGTCGGGGTCCGGAAACATTCACAATGACAAGGACAAATACACCCAGACCGGAAAATATGCTTGCATGGTTAATACAAACATATGCTCCGAGCGGGAATCGAACCAGCGACCTGTGCCCCCTAAGGCAGGTTCGTTACCGCTGCGCCACAACGTCGTAATTAAGAACTAATTTGAAAAATCTGCACAATAGTCTACGTCCAGTTGAAAAGCCTGTTGTTTATTTACACACAATATATTTGAACCAATTCTTGATTCTAACAAATGAGAAACTCAATTTAGTTTCATGTAAGCTTATCACGTAATCTTTTGGATATTTAATGTCACTCACAAAATAAAAGAACGCACGACTCGTCTTCTTAACTTTTTGTAAGTACATCTGAACGCCGCCTGTAATGATAATAATAATATCAGTCAAGTGCGTTGTGGACCACGCACAGTCAAAACTAAAGGGTTCCGCAGCTTGATGATGAAGAATCTTAAGAAGTATAAAAATAATAATGGATTAAAATCGACCGCAAAATTAAGTTGGTAATTTCATAGTTATTATTAAAAGTAATATGAAAAACAAAGTTATGGGAACAACTCATATATCTCTAAAACACATATTTACCAAATTTCGTATAGATAGAGTCTCCAAATAAGATTACTGTAACATACGGATGGACGGACAGACGGACATGACGAAATTATAAGGGTTCTGTTTTTGCCATTTGGCTACGGAACCCTAATAATAATAAAATGCGGTCTGAAATGAGAATTAAATCAAGTTTGGTTTAGCGAAATAACGTACACCCAAAGTAAATTTCGAACTCATACAGAGTTTAATAATAAATAGAGAGATCTAAAATAGTAATTTAGCTTTAATTTACAAGGTAGTTTTGTGTTTTTAAAGTATCACATTTTAGTACAATTTGCTAAATTCAATTAAAATATAAGCTAATACGGAAATGGTTTCGGTTTTAATGATATATTTTATAGCCATGAGCTTATGCAGACTGAAGTTGTAATTTTGACGAAAGAGATAATTTTGTACAGTAATTTAATAAAATTGAAATATTTACCTAGGGATGGCTTATACTCATATGCGTTTACTAGTTTTTACACAGAGCGATTGCCATTTGACCTCCGATTAATTTGTCCGATCCGATTGATTTGTAACTAGGAACATATGTTTTATTTATTTTTATTTTTTTATGTTAGAAGTTGACAAACAAGCATACGGCCCACCTGATGGTAAGTGGCTGCCGCAGCCTATGAGCGCTTGCAGCACCATTAGTAGGTGCCACTCACGCGTTGCCAACCTCGAGATATTAGTTCTTAAATCTCGTTCGCCCAGTAATTTCACTAGCGTACAATGCCCTTCAAACCGGAACACAGTAGTGCCTAAGCACTACTATTTGGCGGCAGAATATTGGACACTGCGGTGGTACCTACCTAGCCGGCCTCTTGCAACAAAAGACCTACCACCAGTGAAAAAAAGTGTTTATGACAAACATCGACACTAAGTGGGAATCGATCTCAGGACGGCCAAGGCACACGAGACTCACTACCAGCACGCCACACCGGTCGTCCTGAGTATTACAATCGATTGCTTGGTAACTTGAAGTATTTTACTGACTTTTTTATACCCTAAAAGTGGCATAAAAGCCTAGGGCTCACCTGATAAGTGGTCACCGTAGCTTATTGACATATGAAATACCAGCAGCATTACAAGCGCGTTCTCAAACCAAGTAAATAAGGGGGGGAAATAAAAGGAAAGTATAAGAAGGGGTAGAAAGTTTGGGTCTCCACCGCTCCTACTCATAGAACATTACGTCACGTCGATGTTCTGTAGGAGGGTAGTATTCCAGTCGAGCCTGTCGAAAACAGCAAGGGTCTACCACTACTACTACTACTATATTTAGGTATTTATGATTAAATAAACCATATCATTTAATCTTTAACACTGTATGAGCTTAAAATAGCATATCTGGGTTAAGGGATTTATAACCCATTCGAAAAATTTTACCGTTTGATTAAAAATATATTTATAGTCTAGTAAAACGTGTATAATCTATAAATAATAATAAGTAATAATAATAAATAAACGCTACAGTCTCAAAAGCCCCTCTTAAAATAGTTATATCCTGGGCCGGGGGTCCGGAAACATTCACAACACACACACCCAGACCGGAAAACATGCCTGCATGGCCTATACAAACATAACGTAAGGCAACCTCAACAAATAAGAATATTTTATGTACGATGGATATTATGTATAAGAGGCTCTTTTATATGGACTTTCCAGCACTTCACACCCACGTCTGCAAAAGTATCATTATTAATAATAAAAGACACTTTTATAATAATATTGTACGAAATAGACTTAATTAAGTTAGAATTAAATCCTTTTATCTCACGGAGATAATTATGATTTGAAGAGAGTAATTAAGATTTAACTCAATTAACGGAATTATCCATTAAGTTACTATGAAACGCTGATTGGAACAAAATACAAGTTTAAGAAATAATAATAAGATTATAAATTTGTATGTTACATGATAGTAAAAATTACACCCCAAGGCACATAATATATAAAATTCTTTAGCCTCGCGTTTTTAGTTGTAACAATACTTGCACTAAGAGTAGGTTCCGCAGCTTGATGATTAATTTTTTTGAGATAATAATTTACCAAATTTCGTATAGAGCCAATAGACTTCGAGTATAATGACTGTGACATACAGATGGACAGACGGACATAATGATAACATAGGGGTTCCGTTTTTGCCATTTGGCTATGGAACCCTATAAAAGCCACTACAATTGTCGTCCATTCAATTCTCTTTTCAGGAAACCTTAGAATTCTAGAGGATTTCTAAACGAACAAATAAACACTACACACTCAAAGGCCCTAAAGGATAGAAATATCATGTGTTGGGGGCTCGGAAATACATACAATGACAACCACGAATACACCCAGACCGGAATACATGCCTGCATCTGCCCCGAGCGGGAATCATACCCGTGAATTAAGGTATATATTTTGATTGCTTTTATATTGATTGTCTCTTCTTCCTAGCATTATTTCCGGTATTATATCTACCCAGCGTATCCGTATTTGACCAGTTATAAGTTTTTACACAGAGCGATTGCCATCTGACCTTCGAAACCCTAATGGTGAACGAGAAACTCATTGGACAAAGGAAAAATACCTATTAAGATTTTTTATCAGATTTTATGTGATAACAACCGGGACCGACAGCTTACTCTCCGAGGCAAGGTGGGGAGACCCACAAATGCCCAGACTATATCTATATCTATATCTATATTATATTTAATCTCACGCTAAAATTAAATCATTTTGTAACTATAGCGTTGTATTACAAAACTCGTTACGAAAGAAGCTATTATTCCATTATAAATCCGAAATAATTAAGATTTTCTCGAACGAAATTTTGTTATTATAGGATCAAAACATATTAACTTGAGCAATATTCTGTATTCAAAACAAAAGCAGTTAGTACAAACTCCTCAGGGGCTAATGATGTTACTAATTGAATACAGTAAGTACCAGGGGCGAAACGTTCGTGAAAATTACGTGGGCATTAGGAAATTTCTTTTTTATTATCTTAAGTAAAAATCATATGTTATTGAAGCCTCAATAACTCAACGTCGGAAGAGCCGACTCCGTTACGGTAACGTAAGAGTTGGGGTTCCTTAACCCCTTGGGTTATAGTCACACCCACTTCTAGTGCAAGCTTCGAGCTTAAGGAGGGGCAATAGGAATTGACATGCAATTTTGTCTAAACAACCTACTAGTATATCAAATCTATTAACGATTTTGTTAATAAATAATTGAATGTACTTACTAGTTATCGCACTAAAAAAAAAAAAAAATTAATTAATAATATTTTTTTAAATTCCTCATTTAATTTAAAAGGTCAAGCAATACGCGCTGATTTAATAAAACAAATAATATTTTTCCCAAAAACTTATGCTTACTCACTAGACAGCTGTCAAGCTGTGGCTCCGCCCTCAATTCGTTTATCGCAAGTTATTTATTCTGAACAGCGTACTATCTGGTAGAGTCGTACAAAATATCCATAGTAAAAACAAATTTAGCTATATTATACAGTATTAGAACTATGCTGCCGGCTCGACTGGGGAAGTACTACCCTCTAACAGGAAATCGGAGTAGGTATCAGTAGGTACTGTTGCGTGTTGTGCGATTAGTGAGAGTGCCAAAGGCTCAATCTCCCAAATTCTCCGTTTTCTTCCTCTTTTCGCTTCTTATCCTCTCCCTCCTGTTCTTTGGGTTAGCAACGAGCGTGATTCTTCAATTTCTATTTGTTAGTCTATCGCAAGTGCTCATAACTTGCCATGACTGCTTACCATCAGGCGGACCGTATGCTTGTTTGCCAACCGTCATGAAATAAAAAAATTAAATATTAATCAACTCTAAAAACTTAATCTATTCAAAGTATAGTATAAATGTAACCGTACATTTTAAGTTCTTTGATCGTCCCAAAGGGACACTTATTATAAATTACCAACTATATTCATAGCAGTTTAACTCAAGTAAGTTACCGCAAATCTAACATTCCAGAAACAAAATGGCAGCTATAGGAACATTCCACAGACTTCTAGAAATTTCATTAGTTTGTATCTATATAAATATAAAAGGAAAAGGTCTGACTGCCATATCAACGACCAGCTTAAACTCTTGAACCTCTTTTTAGAAAGCTGATTTTTTTCATAGGTATTGTTTTTAAAACAGACCTGGATGACCTGGATACCTGGTACTGTATTTTGTTGGTAAGTAGTAACATGGTATTTGGAAATCATATTGAGACACGTATTATATAATGATGAATGAATTAATGAAAAAATAATAATCAGACTGGAGACATCTGGACTCGAATCAGGGTTTTCATTGCCTGAAAACGAGTATAAAACGACATTCAGAAAGGATTTTCCAAAGATTTTTTTTTGAAACTAGAAGCATGCTTCTTATTTTTTGGCAAACAATTAAAGATAAGGATATATTTTGTGTATAGATTTTAAAACAGGATTTATGTTTTTATGTAATATTTTATAAAAATATTAGTCACACTATCACTCCCTACTATAAATAAGATTTCAAAATATCGTTCATTCATTTGGCACGAGCGACGTCAAATAACATAAAGTTCTCAGCACTTTAAAATGAAGAACGTTTCGTATAATAGTTAGTCTCATTTAAAATAATCTTTGCTCGAATTCTTGGCTTTGAGCCTAAAATCTATAGTGAGATAAGCATTTAATGGGTAGAGGAGAAACTTTATTAAAATTATATACAAATTTGCATTTAAAGTGGTTCTATTATTGAAAATATTCAGTAGAAAGTTAATATATATAATATTCAAGTTTACAATAATAAGCATTTAGGCTAAATTAATCTTGAAAAATAAAAAAATACTTCTTGCACACCACATACAAAAATACAGAAACTCAAATTCTGCACCAAAGGCACTCTCTTCCAGACAACTTTTATGGTTTCGGAAAAGTCATAACTGCTAGGAGATGGGTGGTAAAACGGTGTACATATAATGCATAGAAATATAAAATAATCAGGCAGTTTAAAAATGTCTTGGCTGTAGTGATCGAGGGTAATATGCTGTTCTGTTTAGTGTCATTCTTTATCTTCAAAAGCCTTTGTCACTAAATGATTGACCTAGGATGGGCACGGATACATAGGAGCTTATCAAAAAATTTTACATATATTGAAAGAATCGCGTAACACAGATAAAAGAAAGACTCAATAATCCTTACTTAATATTATAAATGCGAAAGTACTTCTGTCTTTCTGCCTGTGTATCTGTTTATCGGTCTGTCTGTCGGTCGCGCCGAACTACTGAAGCGATTTAAATCAAATTTAGTACACATTATTATTATTATCGATTGGTTAGTGGTCAACCTAATGTCAGAGTTGTTCAGGTCGCCCGTAGGCCTCTGACTTGACTTATCGACTGATGTCTAATTGTCAACAGCCGGGACCAACTTTTTACGTGCCCTCCGAAGCACGGAGACGCTCGGTTGAAGTACCACTATGCAATCACCCATCTAGTGACTGACCGCGCCTAAAGTTGCTTAACCTACCGATCGTTTACCGATCAGCGGGTGCACTCGGCTATGAGCGTCTCATTTAGTACACAGATAGTCTAGATCCCAAAAAAGGACATAGGCTACTTTTTAACGCTAGAGCTAGAAGTTTCAAACTTATTTTTTAGACTGTTGATTCGATATAAATAAATATGACATCCAAAGTTTTTAAAAGGGGATGGGCGGGCGAAGCTGCTGGCAGAAGCTAGTTCAATATAGAATCTTATTTTTTATTTATTTATACACTTTATTGTACACCACATAAAAATACACAATCTCAAGAAGAGGAGAAAAAAAAATATGGGAGTACAAATGGCGGCCTTATCGCTTAAAAGCGATCTCTCCCAGGCAACCTTTGGGAAAGGAGAATTGTCGTTATATAATTAGGCAGGTCGTGCCGGTATAATAGACATACATACCAATAGTTAAACACTAATACATAGACTTGCTTACATACATAATAATATCCAATAGATATTCAATAATAAACTAATAAATAATTATACGATATACATAAAAAATAATAAAGAAAATAATATAAATAAATAAACTATATAATATTAGGTGACAATATATGAGCCGTCTTATTCAGTCTCTGCTAGATAAAGTTTTTAACAGATTTTTTAAAAGAATCTAAAGTTTTTGATTGCCGTATTGCTAAAGGCAGAGTATTCCACAATAATATAACACTTACTGTGAAAGAGTAATCTTCTCTTTTTTAAGTGATCTAAAACAACTTTTCAAGGCAATAAACCATTTTTCAATCATCTTGCAAAAGCAAATCGATATTAAAAACACCCTGTTACATCGTTCGGATATATTTCAGGGTTGTGTTAATATATAAGAGGTAAAATTTACACCTTTGCATCCTCGCTCGCGTATCGTAAAATATGATTCGAAAAATATAGCTTATAATGTACGTATTTGGAGTCGGAAGCTGTGTGATAGAATTTTATTAATGATTACTTTCTCTTCTTGATAACTTGGAAATAAATTTGTTGGCATTGAATATAGGTTATTATAATTTTGCGGACAATTTTAATAGACAGTTTGTACCAGTGGCTTAAATAATGATTTTAATACCAGCCAGCCATAATTTAATTCAGACACCGTTGTGGCGTTGTGGGTAGCGAGTCTGCCTTTAGCCTCGACGGTTGCGGGTTCGATTCCCGCTCGGAGCAGGTCTTTGTATTAATCATACAGGCATGTTTTCCGGTCTGGGCGTGTTTGTCCTTGTCATTGTGAATGTTTCCTGACCCCTTACACAGGATATAATTATACTAATAGGGGCCGTTGAGTGTGTAGCGTTTATTTATTTATTTAACTTTAAACCCCCAGTTCTACACTTTAGGGGTGGGACTGTCGATAATTTTAAAACACGTGTTTCTTTATTTTTATAGTTCGCTTAAAAACCAAGTTTCATTCTTTTTGTTTCAAAAATGACGGACTTCCATATATACTATCAAGCCCTTATTCACCCTCTTAAGGGTTCAATTTTGAAAAGTCATTTAGGCAGATATTTGTATGGACCATACATTCATGTGCTCCTGTCTGGGTGTCTTTGTCCTTATGTGTATTTCTGTACAGATATCACTATCCTTATGGAAGCCGTTAAGTGTGTAGCGATTCTTTATTGTTTATTATCATTATAAATAAATAACAGCCTCCTCCAGTCGACTAAGCCTTTTTGAACACAGCCAGACTACCAATGTTAGATAAGCATTTAACGAACAATTTTTTATACGGAATTAAAATATAATGGCGATTTTCCAGATTGAAATTAACATTTCCGCATTGATAGAAGTAATAAAAATTTATCTGTTCAAACAAACCGTTGACGACAAGTTAATTGGAACTTGATGAATCCTGTCAAGTCTCAATAGCCTTTCATTTTACGTATTAATTGATACAAAATAAAAAGACCATAAAGCGAAAACAATATTTTTTCCCGACGTCGGGGTCTGATGACTCCATCGCCCGCTGTTGGGATAGCCTCTGTCACAGCAGAGATTATTGCACCAGTGGAATCAGTCGCACTGTTGGTAGGTCTTTTGTTGCAAGAGGCCGGCTAGGTAGGTACCAACACAGTGTCAAATATTCTATCGCCAAATAGTAGTGCTTAGGCATTACTGTGTTCCGGTTTGAAGGGTACTGTAGGCTAGTGAAATTACTGGGCAGAGGAGATTTAAGAACTAATATTTCCCGGTTGGCAACGCGTGAGTGACACAGTGAGTACTAATGGTGCTGCAAGCGCTCATAGGCTACGGCAACCACTTACCATCAGGTGGGCCGTATGCTTGTTTGCCAACTTGTAACATAAAAATAATAATAATATTGTTAAACAGTTTGATCCTACTAATATTATAAACTACAATCTGGCCACGGCTTCGCCCGTGTAAATAACGTTTTGTAATGAGGCACCTTTATTGCAATACGACTAAATGGTTCTTGATACCAACTTTAATCCTCTATTTCACCATCTCATGTTTTTGTTAAGCAGCTTGACGGATTGGGGTGAAATTGAGCGAGGATAGCTTATAATTTTTTTGGCCCCATTAGAATAGTGACATCCTGTGTCGGGGGTCCGGAAACACATACAAAGGACAAACACACCAAAACCGGAAAATAAGCTTACATAGTCAATACAAACATATTATGCTCCGAGCGGCAATCGAACCCGCGACATGTGGGGTTTAAGGCAGGTCCGCTGCCGCTGCGCCACAAGGTCGTCATGTCATGTCATCGTATTTGGTTTTTATTTTATCTTTTTATTATGTCACCGCCATTCAATCATTATTTTTCTCTGCAACTCCCAAATGTTGACTGGCAGAAAACGCCTAGGGTGTTAAATCCGCTTTTTGTACCTATATATGTGGTCAGTAAAGAATAAATAAATAAATAAATTATCTAAACTAGAACATAGGGTACTTTTTATCCTGGTAAGATGTATGGTTCATGTGGGATTAACAATAAACGTAATCGTAAAATCACAGGACGTATCAACTTGGAATAAGATACATAAATGTATAACTGAATAGAAAAATATCTTCTGAGATGATGGTAATTTCATAGTTATAAATATAATTTTCATAGCACATTTTTATGATACATTTTTTATGATACATATTACGTTAAATTCATACAAAAATTGGTGCTGAATGAATTTTCATATAACATATTTCACCTGTTTTATTCGCTTCATATAATATTACTTCCTATCATAAGTTAGAGGGAAAAAGGAAAGTTTCCCTGAGAGAAAACCACAGGAAGCCGAGTTATGTGTATCAAGCATGCACCATTCGCCACGCAAACTTTACCTCAAGGACTGAAAATGTTTCTATGGTACAGTTATGGTATAAACAATTATGAAAGTAATATATTTGTATATTAACACCAAGTTTGAAAGTTGTTGTATTTATATAATAAAACAACATTGTATTTTATAGAATTCCGTACCCAAAGGATCATACGGATTCCTTTTATTATATTATTATACTTTGACTCATGGTAAGACTTTTATTGCAAGAGGCCGGCTAGGTAGGTTCCACCGCAGTGTCAGTTATTCTATCGTAAAGGTCGGTTCCGTCTATCGTTCAGTTTGAAGGACACTTTAGCTAGTGAAATTACTGGGCAAAAGAGATACAAGAACTAGTATTTCGATTTCTCGATTCGATTCGATTTTTTAATTAATCAATTACAAATAATTCAGAACCGTTTCTTACGCATGGCCTCGGGCTGTCCGTGGTACGTTCGCTACGTAGATCTCCATTTGAAATCGATTCGATCCCCAAACATTTGAAGCGCTTATCGCAAAACTATTTTGATCAAACTACTTTCCATCCAAATCCTTTGATTAGACATGCTTGTATCTACACAGACCGATGTAACCAACCGACAAAAGTAAGGCGTCCTAGGCACGTCCTGCAAGACCCTGACGATAGGATAACATTAGAAAATGCCCCTTACACAGCACAGACACGCACACAACACCGTCCTCGCCGGTGAGGACGAGGTCCTTTGCTTCGCACGTCTCCATCTCCGATGACGTCCTTAGCCGTGGTTCGGCTTCGCAGGAGGCACCCTAAGGACGGAATCAATTTGAGCCCTCGTGAGGGCTGCCCTTTATCACGGCTGAGTCTCTGTACTCGGCCCCCGCCCGGTGACGCTGTCAAGGCCAGCAGGGCCAACAGCAATACACATTCCGAAAAAAAAAAAGAAAAGTATTTCGAGGTCGCCAACACACGTACAAATATATGATGTTGCAACTTATAGGCTACGACAACAGCTCACTTCTTTCTTTCTTCTAAAAGGTCTTTGTCTTCTTGCCAACTTAGTCACCCAAAAAATAGATAAACGATAATACTAATATAACAACCTAAGAATTCGCTGTCTGTCCGTCTTAAGATAGATTTAAAAACATATAAATAAAATATTGAAAAGCTTTAGTTCAGCCGATTCGAATGACTTAAAATAATACAAAGGGCCTAATGGGGGCCGTTGAGTGTGCAACGTTTATTATTATTATTACAAAGATACAGGAAATATAGCATTAAGTTCGGTAGTAAGAATTAGGTGCCGTAACATTCAGAGTAATCTATTTCTACAATTTCTGGATAACGAAGCTAGTTAAATAACGCCAAGTGTATTAATTGCAGTATAAATCTTAGAGTAATAAGATTCAAGCCAAGAACTTACTAAATCTAATATATTTTTTTAATTTTTGATATGTGTAAACTTTTATAATATTAATGTCTATTGAAACGAAGTTCCTTAACGCGGCTTATTGGTATTGCGATTTAGAAATCGTCACGTATGATGTGTGTGTACGTGTGTGTATAGAGCCTACTACAAACAAATGAACACACTAGCAAGTGTGCGCTCGGAGTATATGTTTGTATGGATGGCATGTTTTCTGGTTTAGGTGTGTTTGTCCTTGTAGTTAATCGACTTAAAGTATAGGGTCGGTTTGTCACTGCACGTCATAGAGAGGGTACCATTGACACACAGTGTTAGGTGTACTCGCCTAACTAACTGAATGGTCACCCTTTTTGGGGCACAATACTTTATTATTATTGTTTTATTTATTATTATTTTAATTTTTTTTTTTTTAGTATTAGACGTAATTTTTAGGATTAAATTTTTAATTATGTTTAATTTTTTTTTTATTATTGTTAGATAGTTTTGTCTCTTTTTAACTATAATGCTTTTTAATTTATTTCTGTTGTGTCCTAATAAATAAATTCTTTCTTTCTTTCTTCTTTCTAATAGTATCCTAATGAGGCCTGTGAATGTGATCTTAAAGTCGATAATCTTTCATCTAAAAATCGACATTCAATTATAAAAATAAATGAACTTCCGAAGCAATAATATAAATTTTAATATTCAGATATAAATCTATATCGAAGTCCATTAAGATATTAAAAAATAAATCTAAGACATGATTTTAATAATCCAAGAGGATTCGGCACACCTTCAAGCTAAAATATATTACCTTAAAGAGGACTGTTATTGTGAATTCGCTTGCGAAAGAGATTAACGTTAAATTTTTGGCTTCTTAAAAAGCTGATCCCCCATAATTATATTCTCTCTAAATGGAATTAATATTTTCAATACTTAACGGATATACTTTTTACAGTATGGTACTTTTTTAATGTCATGACGGTTGGCAAACAAGAATACGGCCCTTTTGATGGTAAGCAGTCACCGCAACCTATGAACGCGCAAGATACTTGAAGTATCACAAGCACGTTGTCAACCCAAGGAATATTAAGGACGGGATGAGAAGGGAACAAAGGGGGTGGGAGATTGGGCCTCCGGCGTTCTCACACATAGCACGAAACGCAACAGTACCTAATGATACTGTTACTTGACGCCGATTATCTGTGAGAGGGTAGTCCTTCTCTCCCTTATATTTTGTCATGTCAATTATAGACAAAAAATGTAATCCTTTATAAGCACATCTAAAATACACAAATCTAAGTTTTTTTTTTTATAAGTAGGTATTTGCTCTTCTGGCCTTAAGTGTTAAAGGACGGGGAGGCGAGTACTGAGACCCGGCGTTGATAATAATTACGTTTAACAAAATATAACATTGAATTATCTTATAATAGCTAATTGATATGTTTGAATCTTATAAATATTTCATTTATTTTGTTTCCATTATAATTATGTTCATTTTAATTTTTGGTATTGAACACTTCATAACTTCATGTACTAATCCTAATTAATATTCATTTAACACATTCACAGTCCTGACAGTAAACGCAATAGTAAATTTAATTTCAAATCTTCATTCAGAGCAAAAGTCTATTATATAAGTAGAACATCTTTAAAACTAGTAATTAACACTAAAAGATATATTATTAAATTTAGAAAAAAAATTAATTAAATAAAAATTACATTTGTATTTAAAAGCATTTTGCGCGGAAAATGACCTAACAAGGTATGCTTTTCTTAACTGCGCATCCTCTCCATAAAATTCTTCACAATTGGAAAGTAAAAACAGTCACTCACTTAAAACAAATAAAAATTAAACAGTTGCCGTGTACCACAAACAATATCAGACTGTTAGCGTGTTAGTTTTCTTTTTTCTTGCAAATTAGAATAATGAGATACAGAGGAAAAATATGTTTATAAGTAGCGTATAGCAAGGGCCTGCATCCCTACATAGTGGATGTGCCCAAAACACGTACAAAACGCTTCGCTTCCTCGTTCCTGATACGCACCGCAAAGGTATAGAATACCCTGCCGACCTCGGTCTTCCCAACCACCTACAATATAGGTACCTTCAAATCTAGAGTGAATAGGCATCTTCTAGGCAAGCGCGCTCCACCTTAGGCTGTATCACCACTACACATCAGGTATGATAACAGCCAAGCGCTGGCCTATACATTAAAAAAAAAAAAAAAAAAACTACACGCTCCATTTAAAAACTAGTAGCCTATCAAATCCGAATACGAGTAATAAGCAGACCCTGGGCAATAATGCCATTACGAAAAAGAAGAAAAAGACAGTACATACTACGTGATATACTCTTCAGGTCCCGCAACAAAACATTTTAGATCAACACAACGTAAAAAAAATAATCAAGAAATATATTGTTTGCCTTTCTTTGTTGAAACGTCTTCAGTAAATAGCTGTAAGCAAAAGGCCTTATAACTCCACTAAGACATTTCTAAGTTTAAAGAAGCCGGATTAATTTTCTCCCCGGCCATATAAATAATTATGTACAAAAGTTTAATCTTCAAGTCTTTTGTCTTGTACTAAAAAAGGATTGGCCACTTTCAGCCTTTTATGAATAAAGGAAAGTTTTATGCTACTTTAGCTTTGAATAAGGTTTTAATGGTGACCAAGACAATAGTTTCTCATTGAAAGAATCAGAAAGTAGACCAGTTCAATTTTACTATATCTAGATTTTTTATACCATAAGTGGACGCAAATAAGCAATACCATGTCCACCCACAAAATTATTTATGCAGAAGTGTTGGTAAATGGCTGGAGAACATTTTTCTTTAATATTTGTAGGTTTAAAATTTCTAAAAAAGCCATTTTTAAATCATGCAATTTGTGTATTACTTAAAACGTTTTGAGTTAAATTATATACGAAATATGCAGTTTGTATACTTATTTTGTGTAAAAATAAGTAAAATAACTTACATAAATCTTGAAATTGCCAAAAACTTGACCAATACATAATAAAAATTCATATAAAGCAAGTTGTTAAAAATTTTCAAACGCGTTTTTCTCGAAATGACATTCGTGTGTGTCACCGCACATAGCAGGAAACGCAACAATACTCTGTTACTTTACGTCGATCTTCTGTGGAGATCACTACTTCTGAGTCGAGGCGGCCCATTTGTGCTTGGAGGAGCTTGGCTCTACTAATGTAAAATTAATTTGCGAATACTTGAAACATACAATACATACATATTAAAGTATAATTTCATTTTATAATATACTAGTGGCCCGCTCCAGCTTCGCACGGGTATAACATTTATAGCCTATGTCATTCACTGAAAAAATGATTAAAATCGATTCAGTAGTTTTGATTTATTTACTACTGCCCGTGGCCCGCACGCGTTTAATGTAATTATTTACGACATCACATTAGAAACCTCAAAAATAACAGTATTTCTCCACTATTTAATGGATGTTATTATACATATAAACCTTCCTCTTCAATCACTCTATCTATTAAAAACCGCATCAAAATCCGTTGCGTAATTTTAAAGATTTAAGCATACATAGGGACACAGGAAGCGACTTTGTTTTATACTATGTAGTGATTCGTATTTTAAAAATATAAAAAAAATCTACTTTTAAATTAGACATTGATTGAAATATATTTTTATTTTCGTCAAATATTGAAAGGTTTGAATCACAAATTGAAATTAAAAAATAAATCGAGACAAAACAGTAAGTACTTCAATAAAAGAGACCTTTCAAGAGAGATTGTAAGTTTTCTTTTGATTTAGTATAAATAACTTTTTCTTGTTATTTTCAACGGTTTTTACGCGAAGTTTTAACGAAAAAAAGGTCCTCAAATTTGAATAGGATTTATGTAAGTCAAAGGTTTTCTCTATTATTTCCCTAAGTAGAATTACTTCCGGAATCCGGAGTCCGTGATCTATCCCTTTAGGGTTATGTAGGATGTTGTTTAAACGGAAGATAAGGATAAAATAATAAAACACAGAGTAAAATATATTAGAAATAGTATCATACCCTTTTTATTTTTTATTTTCAACGATCCCAGTTTTTTTTCTTTCGGAATGTGTATTGCTGTCGGCCCTACTGGCCTTGACAGCGTCACCGGGCGGGGAGCTGAGTACAGCAGACTCAGCCGTGATAAAGGGACAGTCCTCACAGGGGCTCAAATTTGATTCCGTACTTAGGGTGCCTCCTGCGAAGCCGAACCACGGCTAAGGACGTCATCGGAGATGGAGGCAGCGCTCCAAACGCATTCTATACGATAGACTCACCCGACGGTGTGAGCGCGACGCGACGTGCGAAACAAAACTGTGTAAGGGTCATTTTCTAATGTAATCCTATCGTCAGGGTCTTGCAGGACGTACTTTTAATCAATTCCTTCGCGAACAAAGAAGTTTGCCAATTCTTTTCTTTGTCGTACTTCCAAAAAGTGGAACTCATTGCCGGCTCACGTGTTCCCTCCTTCTTACAATCTGGGCTCCTTCAAACGAGGCGTGAAGAGGCATCTTGCGGGTAGGCAGGGCAAGGGTGGCTAATACGGTTGCATTCCGCAACTCTGTTAGCCGCCTTCGCGTTTGGACTTTATTTCCACTTACCATCAGGTGGAGTAGAGTCATCTGCCCTACTTTCCAAAAAAAAAAAAAAAAAAAAACTTAGGACGCCTAACTTTTGTCGGTTGGTTACATCGGTCTGTGTATAAACCCAGTGACTTTGTACTGGATTTACTTACGACTTAACTCAAACAAGTATTTGTTTGCCTCTTCTTCTTTCCGGTATCTACCCAGGGTCTGCTTATTACTCATGATTTGACGGGTTACTAGTTTTTACAAAGAAAGATTGCCATCTGACCTCCTTAACTCAAAGGGTGAACCAGTAACTCATTGGATAAGAGCAAATTACCTATCAAGAGTTAATGATTACTAACAGATGTTATGATAAAAAACGGGACCGACAGCGTGATCCACAAGAACAAATCCCCAGACTTGGATAGATATTTCGTTTTTCTGTTGAACTTTTTTGGAGCCTTTGGACTACGACCGAATAAAGAATAAGATTTAATGATGTATAACAATACTTCTTCTATAATAACTAATCATTGTCTCAGTAAACTGGAAATTTTCTCTGCTTTTGTTCAGTTCAACGCAATGTTATCAAATGGGACGAGATCGACCGGACTTCAACCAAGTTAAGCTTTCACTTATGTAGCTTTGAATAAAGGACCCACATTTATAATGGATTTTATTTGTTCTAAGATCCATTATCACATCAAATTACATTCCGTAAATGTAACGAAATCGGTGATTTAAACATAAAGGTTTGTGTTATCATTAACGGATTCAAGTGGCTATGTCACTGGAATGATGACGTCATGTTTATAGGTGGTTTTAATTAAGTATTTATAGCTAATTAAGCATTTATGACGACAAGACGACGTTGTGGCGTAGAGGTAGCGAACCTGCCTTAAACGCCACAGGTCGCGGGTTCGTATCCCGCTCGGAGCATAATATGTTTTTATTGACCATGCAAGCATATTTTCCGGTCAAGGACAAGGACAAATACACCCGTATTTGTCCTTGTCCTTGTATGTGTTTCCGGACCCCGACACAGGATATCACTATCCTATTGGGGGCCGTTGAGTGTGCAGCGTTTATTATTTATTATTTATTATTATTCATATAATTAATTAATAAAATCTATAACTAATAAGCCATAATAATATTTATAAGTTCTAATATAATCTAAAATATATATTACTTTTCATTTTAATTTACTATGTAGCAGTTTGCAGCTCTGTACAGTTATATTTGACGACGTTGTGGCGCAGCGGTAGCGAACCTGCCTTAAACGCCACAGGTCGCGGGTTAGATTCCCACTCGGAGCATAATATGTCTGTATTGACCATGCAAGCATATATTCCGGTCTGGGTGTATTTTTCTATGTCATTGTGAATGTTTCCGGACCCTCGACACAGGATATTACTAGCCTAATAGGGCCTGTTGAGTGTGTAGCGTAGTTAATGTAAATTCTCAATACCTCTACTACAAAAAATTGCTTTTTAAATTATTTTTTAATTCAATTCTATATTAGTAAAATGGATTAAGAAAGAATATCTATATATTTCGAATAGCATTATTGGCTAAGTTCCTGTGTGCACTGCTATAAATACCAATTCGTGTCTACAAGAAATCTCTAGTGCAGTTTATCAACGCACCATCGGAATTCGTGTTTATTCAACTTAGCTTTTACCGTGTGAAAGATATATTGTTATTTTCTAATGCACTCCGCATAAGTACAGGAAAAATCTATATTAAGAAAAAAAAACTCATTCTATTGTATGTATTTTTTTTTAATATTTATTTTTTTTATTTCCTGACAGTTGGTAAACAAGCATACGGTCCTGATGGTAAGCAGTTACCGTACTGGTCTTACGAATACTAATTTGTGTATTCGAAGTAATCTCTTGACTTAGGGCGAAGGTAAACTTAGTGGCAAAGCCCGTATGTCTTGTAATAAATTCTGTAACATGAATACCGATCAATATACTGTGTAGTTTATAAACCACACGAAGACATAGAGTAGGCAAATTATGAACCTTTTATTGTAAGAGACTGGCTAAGTAGCCATCACCTCAGTGTCAAATATTCTACCACAAAGCAGTACTGTCTTTTGGTGTACAGGCATTGTAGATAATTAGCTAGTGAAATTACTGGGCAAAGGAGGTTTAAAAACCATTATAACCATCGAAGTTGGAAACGCGTGAGTGTAACCTACAGATGAATGGTATACTAAGGTGGCAAACAAGCATACCACCATGCTTGTTTGCCAACTTAGTACTATAAATAATTATCAGACAAGTGCGTTGTGGACCACGCACAGTCGAAACTAAAGGGTTCCGTAGCTTGATGAGAAATATAATATAGAACTTAAAAATAATAACGAATTAAAATCGACCGCAAAATATCGTTGTTAATTTCATAGTAATTATTAAAAATAATATGAAAAGCAAAGTTATGAGAATAACTTGAATCTCTAAAATTTGTCGACCTATCTTCTTCAAACCAAATTTGGTTGAAAGTTCATTTGATGTTCTATAATCTCAAATTTGTCTAGAATTTGAAATCCAATAGTTCAAAAGTAGGGGGCTTCTGGTACACAATTTTTACGACTTTGAGAGCTTATATCTCAACAACTACTGACTTAGTCAAAAAAGGCAAAATCAAACCTCCTTATTATTTTGAAAGCCCTATCCAGAGATATCTCACACGTTTGCAACGTTGAAAATTTTTTTTCAACCCTCAATTACATGTATTAGTATGTCATTGCAAAATCGTGGTGCGGTTCATAGAATAAACATATTTACTAAATTTTGTATAGATAGAGCCAACAGTCTCCAAAAATGACATGAATAAAATGACTGTGACAGACGGACGGACGGACGGACAGAGACATGACGAAACTATAAGGGTTCCTATTTTGCCATTTGGCTACGGAACCCTAAAAAGATTAGAATTTGGACTTGAAGACACCGATTTTTCGTGTTAGGGTATTGTTTCCTACTAGTACTACTTACTAGTTATAATATATTTTGTATAATAATTTACATAAAATGGCAAATAAATAATCACTGATCTATAATAATGATGAAAATTCCAACACCTTCTAAGGTTACTTAATTAAAGTTACAGCTTTAAGTCATTGAGATAATTAGCTTTAGGCGTGAATTAATTGCCCGAAGATTAGGGACTATTTAAGAGGCAATAAACTGAGTTGGACTACAATTTGACTGCTGCTAAAGGAACATCTTAAATTAAGTACTAATTATCTTCTTAAATCAAAAATTTCAATGTCATTTGATCACTTAGCGTCATTTAATAGGGTTATTGAAATAAGTTTCAATTTTTTGTTTTCAATCTTTTCGTAACTCTTTTTAATGTCAATTTTATACTAACGATTTTTCTATTAATGCAAAATGTGGGTAAATGCCTACTAGACCTAACAACAGTTAAGAAAATATTTCATTTGTAAAATTTTTCAAGACTACAGAGAACAAAAAATCTTGAAAAAATATAAATAAATAAATAAACGCTGCACACTCAACGGCCTCCATTAGGATAATATCCTGTGTCGGGGGTCCGGAAACATTCACAATGACTAGGACAAATACACCCAGACCGGAAAATATGCTTGCAAGGTCAATACAAACATATTATGCTCCGAGCGGGAATCGAACCCGCGACCTGTGGCGTTTAAGGCAGGTTCGCTACCGCGGCGCCACAACGTCGTCAAAAAAAAATGTTCGGTTGTTTTCAGATGACCTAAAATCCATGTAAATTTTTTATGTATATCATAACCTAACTGGGATTAGCTCTGGGGTTTCTTAGGATAGGGCTTCTTTTGATAAAAACAAAATTATTTTAAGACAATCCAGAAAGCAAACCGAAATTAAAGGGCAAAAGAGATTCGAGAACCAATATCTCGAGAAAGGCAACGCGTGTGAGGCACCTACAACGGGTGTTGCAAGCGTTCATAGGCTACGGCAACCACTTATCATCGGGCGGGTAGCATACCATCGTATGTTTGTTTGCCAACTTAGTAACATAAAATAAAATAACTTTTCTACGCTAAAACAAGCACTTATTGACTTTACATATTTAAAATAAGAGTTCATTATTGCAGCAGTAATTCGTTTAACTGAGACACAGACGTAACTGCTAAGCCGTAGTCTGAGTCAAGTCTGATAGCTTTTACAGCAGTAATAAAATTTGTAATAAAAATTTTTACTGTTCTCTAAGTGATTACTGCGAGATGAGATGTATGTAGTAAGTACTAATTTGTCACTTTGATATGTCTTTTAGATAAGTTTCTATATAATTGCTGTAGTATTTAATTCTAGTACTGTCTTCATTATTAATTAAAAGGATAAAGTGCTTTGTTGTTATTGAAAAATTATCTATTTTGTATTATTGAATAAACAATTTTTATTTATTATAATTAATTTCGTATGGAGCAAGGAAAACAGTTGAATGAACTGGAAAGAGAATAAATCTACAGCGATATTTATAAACGAAATGCAGCTAGGTACTACTACTACACGTCGAAAGTTTAATAGTAATTTAACTTAATTTACTACCACTACTATTAAATTTTCACGGTTTTAGCTTCAAAAGTGACAGACTTTCATACAAAGTTCCAACCCCTTATTCTCCACGCTTAAAGGTTGAATTTCGAAAATATTTATTATTATTCTTCATTTGCGTTTGAAAATAATCCTTTGAAAAAAAACAGCCTTCTAAGTCCAAGGGCTGACAATATAACGTGTAGCTTCCGTCTCCATGGTCCCTTATATTAATAAATCTGTACCAAAATTCAAACAATATTATAATATCAATTGTATGATCCAGGGATGTGCTAGGTGTTGGAAACTGACCAAGCGGAATATTAAGATTTAAATAGATGATTTATTAAATTATTTACAAAGATATGATTTGCCGCGTCCATTGCTCGGTCAACTCTCTAATCTTTGCGCTGACGGTATAATTTAGTTTTTTTTTTTTTTTTTTAATGTTAGAAGTTGGTAAACAAGCATACGGCCCACCTGATGGTAAGTGGCTGCCGCAGCCTATGAGCGCTTGCAGCACCATTAGTAGGTGCCACTCGCGCGTTGCCAACCTCGAGATATTAGTTCTTAAATCTCGTTCGCCCAGTAATTTCACTAGCGTACAATGCCCTTCAAACTGGAACACAGTAGTGCCTAAGCACTACTATTTGGCGGCAGAATATTGGACACTGCGGTGGTACCTACCTAGCCGGCCTCTTGCAACAAAAGACCTACCACCAGTGTGACTGATTGCACTGGTGGAATAATCTCTGCTGTGACAGAGGTTATCCCAATAGCGGGCGATGGGGTCGTCACATCCCGACGCCTTTAAAATATATATATATATATATAGTATATATATTATAGTATATATATAGTATATAATTTAGCCTACATTATTACTATATATAAATATAGTAATAATGTAGGCCAAATTATATACTAATAAAAATGTTGTAAGTTAACCGTAAATCAATATTTCTCTAACAAACATCTATGTAGTCTAAAATCTACTATATTACTAAAAATACCAACTTAATCTCATATCCCAGTTAAACCTTTATAGCTCAGAATAGGCTCAGTGGGTGGATCAACAAAAAATAACGCTGTAATAATGTGTAACGCAACCTAAACAAACACGGTTAATGGCAACGGGTCCCATGTTTGCTTTCGCTCCCGTGTCAAACGTGGCTGACCACGGATTATCCGGCTACACAAAAGCATTCGCTACAAAAGTATTAAGAATATGACCATTCCTATATATACTAGTTTGAAATGTGAAATTGGCTCCGTGTAGCTGTTGAATTTTACGTCTTATTTTTTTTTTTTTTTTTATGTTAGAAGTTGGCAAACAAGCATACGGCCCACCTGATGGTAAGTGGCTGCCGCAGCCTATAAGCGCTTGCAGCACCAGTAGTAGGTGCCACTCACGCGTTGCCAACCTCGAGATATTAGTTCTTAAATCTCGTTCGCCCAGTAATTTCACTAGCGTACAATGCCCTTCAAACTGGAACACAGTAGTGCCTAAGCACTACTATTTGGCGGCAGAATATTGGACACTGCGGTGGTACCTACCTAGCCGGCCTCTTGCAACAAAAGACCTACCACCAGTGTGACTGATTGCACTGGTGGAATAATCTCTGTTGTGACAGAGGTTATCCCAACAGCGGGCGATGGGGTCGTCACATCCCGACGCCTTTGATGACGCCAGTCTTAACTGATGAACTTCTTTTTGGAATCTAAATATCGAGGTTTCAACTAATATTATAAGTGAGTAAGTTTGAATGGATGGATGTTTGATACTCTTTCAGGCAAAATTAATGTACAGATTTGGAACAAATTTGGTACACATATAGCTTATTACCTGAATTAACAAAAAGGATACTTTTTATCCCGGAAAAATGTTGAGTTAGCAACGCGCATGTGATTCTTCAAGTAATTTGTAACATTTCTACCATACGCATTTATGTGTAAGCTAACTGGTAATATAGTCTTTATCTACCATTGTTCTATACATTGCAAGTTAATGTTATTAAATGGAGCGAGCCTTAAGCCAAGTTAAGTGTTCATATCTGTCGCTTTGAATAAGACCTTTGTATTTCTAATGACCCTTTATCTGGTTTAAGGCCCATTACCATATCACAGGCCATTAGAATATTTAATAAGCATTAAAATGGTTGTTTAAATGATAATACAATGGGCTAAGGCAATCGTTGTTTCTAATGCATTTTATCTAGTAACAGCATCAGTTGAGATGTTACACTTGCGGTATTGACGTCATCACCATTTTTTGGCTTCAAGCGAAAAAAAGAGGCAAAGAAACGGGTTAGATATAGAAAATGACTGAGTGGGTAGTACTTTGGATCCCCAAGGGCTTAACGCTAAAATGAACTTCAGGTGCTATAAACTACAGTTTAGTACATTTCAGTACTTTGACGACGTTGTGGCGCAGCGGTAGCGATCCTGCCTTAAACGCCACAGGTCATGGGTTCGATTCCCGCTCGGAGCATATTATGTTTGTATTGACCATTCAAACATATTTTCCGGTCTGGATGTATTTGTTTTTGTCCTTGTGTATGTTTCCGGATCCCCGACACAGGATATCACTATCCTATTGGGGGCCGTTGAGTGTGCACCGTTTATTTATTTATTTACCTACTTTTTTAAACTTCTTTATTACATTTCCGCCCACCGCTACAAGTACTGATAGTGAAGCTCATCGCTCGCTAATCGAGCTAAGTAATACCCACTAAAACTCAACGAACCACCTTGCGCCATAGTGGGACGAAACGGGTACTCTCACGCAATCAACTGCAACGCCTAATCGTCAATGCAGGGAGCCCTAAAGCCTCATCCATCGAGACTAACTTTTTAATGATGTTGTTTCCCTCTACGACCAACTAGAATGATTTTTTTGACAGGTTATCTTCCTGTTCTACCGACCAGGACCCTAAGGCCGCGGCAAACGTCAAAGTACGGCGCCTTATGGCACTCGCCTCCGAGACCAAAATTTTTAATGAGGTTGTTTCCATTCCGACCGTCGTTATTTTTTAATAAGATGTTCTTCCTTTTACGCTTGACCAGGGCTGGAGGCGCCGGTTAAAAACACAGGTGTAGCAGGAGCCGCTCACAGTTCATTCTGATATACAGTCACCTATTTACCGTCAGGAGTATCGAGTGCATTTTTCTTATTGTATTGTTTACAAATATATTTATTATTCATTACATTGCAGTACAAAAAAACATTCATTAGTTGATAGCTCACAGCTGTTCTTCAATCGACAGCGATCAGTTAAGATGAACTTTGCTCGTTATCGCTAATTCGCGACCGATGTAGAAACACACGATTCGTTACAAATCGGAACATATTTGTCTCTGTAATAGCAGCATTACTTTCAAGCTATCGATCGGCTGATTAGATAAATAAATTATCGTCGTAAGTCCGTTTGCTTCTTCTTCTACCTTACGCGTATTTATCATGCGGTAATGTATACTAATAATAAGATTGAAAGTACATTTCTGTATTTTGGTTTTTGGCCGTTCTCGCCTACAGGTTACAGCATATCAGAGCTATAACTTACAATTACTTTACACTTTCACTAATTGCTTCGTTATTCCTAAAATATTTATAGCTATAACAAAAACGGTATTGGGATAGCCTCTGTCACAGCAGAGATTATTCCACCAGTACAGTCAGTCACACTGGTGGTAGGTCTTTCGTTGCAAGAGACCGGCTAGGTAGGTACGAGCGCAGTGTCAAATATTCTACCGCCAAACCGTAGTGGTTAGGGATTATTGTGTTTCGATTTGAAAAGCACTAGGCTAGTGAAATTACTGGGTAAAGGAGATTTATGAACCAATATCTCCAGATTGGCATTGCGTGAGTGGCACCTACTAATGGTGCTGCAAGCGCTCATAGGCAACCGCTTACCATGGCGCACCGTATGCTTACCAACTTGTAACATAAAAAAAAGGAAACTGGAATGTATTAACACTAAAGTAATAACGAAAGATATACTTAACAAATTTTTATATAGAAAGCTACTTACGTTTCAAATTTATTTATCCACCTTTCCTACGCGTTCCCTTGAATTTCGTGTGAAATACTTTTCAAAGCTTTATGAATTTTGTATCTCTTCACTTTGATGTACAACAAAATTACTCCATTTGTAGATTCGATGTTTTTTTTCTTTATATTTTGAGTATCCTACTTATATAATAAATGTAACTTTGTATGTTTGAATGTTTATTACTAAATTACGAAAGAACGGCTCAATGATTTGAGATAAAATTTGGCGACGATATGGATTGCTACCTGGATTAGCACACAGCATACTTTTTATTCCGGAAAAATGTTTTGTTTCTGTAGGATTATCAAAAATTCATGATTTTTAAAGTGATGATGGCCGTTTTATATATGTTTGCCTGAACTTGTGGCTTTGTTAGCACGATGTAGAATTGTGACTTTCTTTGAGCGGAGAAATATTAAAAACCCACAAAAAATCGACGTAAAATAAAAAATTAATACAGTACGTGCCATTTCATACACTTTTTACAATACCAAAAGTGGTAAATAAGAACATCTTGGCTGAAGAATTTACGCCAATGGTTTGGAAAAAGCACTCGTTCGTTATTCAGAGCTGCGGCATCAAAAATACAAGTTGCCCTAATGATGACCGACCTTCGAAAGAAGATGGCACTTTAAGAAGAAGAAGAAGGTAATTAAGCATACAGCCTTCCAGATTGAAAGCAGACACTTTAGCCATAGTGATATCATGTTTACTAGCGACAAAAAGGAGAAATGGGGTGGGAGATTGGGTCTTGGGTCCTCTTGCGTTCTCGGTCACCGAAAGAATGATAACAGTACAACTTTCTTGCGTCGATTTTAATGCAAGAAGATTAAGCAAGACACTGCCTCTAAATTAGTACACCTAAAAATAGATCCGTCAATACATCTGCCCCAATAGTCTCTGATAACCTCAATATCTCTAATTAATAAATAAATTGAGTTTTCTCTTGGATCAAAGTAGATAAATAAATGTTATATTATTTATTAAGCTCTTGATCTCTTTTGATCTTTCATATTTGTCATTTTTGGTTACAGAATATCGAAATATAATGTCAAAATCAGTTAAACCAATTAGATAGGTATCTTTTTTTTGGGATTTGTAATTTTTTTTTCTACCATGATGAAATAATAAATAATAATAAATAAACGCCGGAATATATGCTTGCATGGTCAATACAGACATATTATGCCCCGAGTGGGATCTAACCCGCGACCTGTGGCGTTTAAGGCAGGTTTACCGCCGTCAAATATAACTGTACAGAGCTGCAAACTGCTACATAGTAAATTAAAATTAAAAGTAATATATATTTTAGATTATATTAGAACTAATAAATATTATTATGGCTTATTAGTTTTAGATTTTCTTAATTAATTATATAAATAATAATAAATAACAAACGCTGCACACTCAACAGCCCCCAATAGGATAATGATGTCCTGTGTCGGGGGTCCGGAAACACATACAAAGACAAGAACAAATACACCCAGACCGGAAAATATGCTTGCATAGTCAATACAAACATATTATGGTCCGAGCGGGAATCGAACTCGCGACCTGTGGCGTTTAAGGCAGGTTCGCTGCCACTGCGCTGCAACGTCGTCAAAAAATGTTTGCTTATAATTATGTAATCGCTGGTACGAGGGACAAAAGACCCAATACTGTCCCGGTGAGATGACAGTAATTAACTCACTTTACTTCCCAGTAACCTAGCAACTGTATCCCTCGTACCAGGGACTAAAAGCGATTTTTTTGCCATCCATGGTTTTTATTGGAGGCATGATTCCTTCATACAGTGACAGTTTTGTATATCACCGCCTTAGAGCATTTATTTATAATATTTCGTAATCTAATGGACTATAACTCCACTCAAAATACCTTAACACATTAATGATTTTAACTCAAGCGAGTTTAAGCCATTAATTATTAAACGAACCAACTTATTCACTTATCTCGCTTAAAGTTTTTATAGCCCACGTTTAACCGGTGGGTCAACGTGAAATAACGCCGTAATAATGTGTAACCCGACCTAAGCAAATACGCTTAATGGCAAGCGGCTGCCGTGTTTATTTACGCGCCCGTGTCAAACATTTCGGACCGCGAATTATTCTACAACAGAACTACAGTAATAAAGACGAAACTCTAAAACTCTCTTTCTCTCTCATCCGGACTGATAGCTTAACGTGCTGTCCAAGACGGTAGAGAAGACCACGGGCAAAGCCCAGATAAAACGAATATTCCTAAGATGAAAAGAAACTTTTGCCCCGAGTGGCAATGTCTCCCCTACCGCCGAAGATAAAGGTAGGCTTGCTACCTTCTCGCCCCTGGGACCAAGCTCTGCCAGCACAGTGCTCGAGATGCCCCGGTATTGAGTTCTCCAAGAGATCCCGGAACCTCTCTCATTTCACTGAGGCCACAGAGGACACCACCACTACCGACCACCTATCATGGAACCGCACATATCCCGGTTCTCATCCTCAGGAGGCCAGGTATCTGTGAGCTAATTTCCTACCCGAGAACAAAACAAAAGGCTTGCTACCAATTCACCACAACTATTGTCAGTATTATATTAAACCATTGATAGATAATACTATTGTTCTTATTTAAGAATGGTGGCAACCAAGATAGCGTAACCTGTGGACGCTTGCAGTAACAGATTAATGACTTACATACGTGTTGCCAGATCAAGCAAATGTAGGTTGGTTAGAATTTTTTTTTTTTTATGTTACAAGTTGGCAAACAAGCATACGGCCCACCTGATGGTAAGTGGCTGCCGCAGCCTATGAGCGCTTGCAGCACCATTAGTAGGTGCCACTCACGCGTTGCCAACCTCGAGATATTAGTTCTTAAATCTCGTTCGCCCAGTAATTTCACTAGCGTACAATGTCCTTCAAACCGGAACACAGTTGTGCCTAAGCACTACTATTTGGCGGCAGAATATTGGACACTGCGGTGGTACCTACCTAGCCGGCCTCTTGCAACAAAAGACCTACCACCAGAATGACTGTGTCATACAAGAGGACAAGGGCAAACCAACTCAGACCGAAACATATGCCTGCAAGGCTAATAAAAACATCAGCTCGGACCCGCTCATCAGCTTCGAGCTGAAATCGAACGCTTCAGGCAGGTTCACCGCTGCGCCAAAACGTCGTCATCATGTTTTTCCTATAAGGATCTTTAAAGCAAATAAATAAATAAAGTAAATAAAGCCTTGTAAATTATAACCATGCTAAGCTATTATAATAAAGTTCTAATACAATTCTGTATTGGAACAAAGGTTGTTAATACAAACTCCAGTGCCTAGTGTTAATTAGCTGAAGACAGCGCTGGAGGCAACATGTTCGTAAAACTTACGAGGCCAATAGGAACATTATCAATTCATTACTGTAAGCGAAGAATATTTTATGGGGATAAGAGGTATCTGTTATTGACCAGCATTTGATGCTTATATTTAACTAGCGGCCCGCTCCGGCTTCGCACGGGTATAAAATATATAGCCTATGTCATTCACTGAAAAAATTATTAAAATCGATCCAGTAGTTTTGATTTATTCACTACTGCCCGTGGCCCGCATGCGTTAAATGTAATTATTTACGACATCACATTAGAAACCTCAAAAATAACAGTTTTTGTCCACTATTTAATGGATGTTATTATACATATAAAATTTCCTCTTCAATCACTCTATCTATTATAAAAACCGCATCAAAATCCGTTGCGTAGTTTTAAAGATTTAAGCATACATAGGGATATAGGGACAGAGAAAGCGACTTTGTTTTATACTATGTAGTGATTTATTAAATGAGTGTGTCATTTTTCCTCTCGGTATTGAGTGGTTAGTGGCCGTCCTAGTGTCAGTATAAGTCTGTAACTTGACTTTTCTACTATTATCTAATTGTGAGTTACGTTTCCGGTCACCCATCTATTGAATGACTGCGCCTAAAGTTGCTTCCCCTGCCGATCGCTTAACGATCTATGAGCGCACTTGGCTATGAGCGCATTCTGGCTATAAGCCTCTCTTTTATCTTTCATTAATCATGCCCTTGTTGAAGAATTTACCATTATTTTTTTTAAGTACTTCACCCCTTATAACGTAATACGAGATCAAGTTTGATTTGGCAGTTAAATATCAAGCAAACGGGGTTGCGGGCTAAAGGCTGGTTATTAAAAATTATGTTCACTAAGTATTTGAATCTAGAAAATTAAAATTGAAAATAATTTTGTATAATACTTAGTTTCCTTACAAATGGTAATCGTAGCTCGTAACCTTGGCTTCGAGTCTAAAATCAATATCGTGATAAGCACTTCGTTGGTAAAAGGAAAATCGTATTAAATTTCGCTCTTTCAATGTTTTAATTTATATCTTTGAGATAAAAGTAATATAATACATCAATCAGTGGTTTCAGCATTGTTAAACGTGAAATGTTTTAAAATTGAAGTAATCTCTGTCACAGCACAGATTTGATGATATTCCACCATTATACCATGAGTCACACTGGTGGTACGTCTTTTGTTGCAAGAGGCCCGCTAGGTGGGTACCACCGCAGTGTCAAATATTCCACCGCAAAGCAGTAGTGTCTTTGGCATTACTGTGTTTCCAAAACTGTAGGTACCAAGCCAACGCTGTAACAAAGCCTTGGTGAAATTTCATATTTACTGCACATAAAAACCCTCTGCCGTGTTGTTACCAATGAACGCTGGCCTTTAATTGATAGCATGACTTCGTTTGCACGGGAAGCGTTCATTAGAAGTTTCTCCTTAGACGTTTCAACTAAATAGTCCCTAAGAGAAGCTCATTGGAAATAAACACTAACTTATATTCACTAGCAGTTTAACCCAAGCTAGTTTAACCGCAAGTCTAACACGCCTCAAACAAAATGGCCGCTCCGGGAACATTCCATGGAGTTCTAAAAGTTTTATTAGCTTGTAACATTGGCACGTTGCTTCGTATATATCAGATTTACGCTTTTTATTCTTTGGGGTGAAATAATTAAACTGGTTACGTATTTGTATATAAAAAATGAGTCGCGGGTTAGATCCTGACCCCTTGGGCCCTGACCGCTAGGAGTGGGTACGACAATATCGTACCCACTCCTAGCGTAAGCTACGAGTTTGCTTGGAGGGGGGCATGGAAAATTAGTAATTCCTTAAATAGCATTGCTAATATTCTTTAAAAATATATTAATATAATAAATCAGAAAGTTTGAAAGTGGGGATGTTTGTTACTCAATCATGCGAAAATGGCTAAACGGATTTGGATGAAGTCCAGCATAGATGTAGGCCGTTACATGAATTGACACTTAAGATCCTTTTTATGCCGGAAAAATGTTGTTCCCGTGGGATCATGATCTAATGGATCTGGACTTATTATTTACTATTATTATTCAATCTTATATTAGAAATTCCTATATAAAATATG
Organism: Hestina assimilis; assembly: GCA_023373885.1. Classification (NCBI taxonomy): domain Eukaryota; kingdom Metazoa; phylum Arthropoda; class Insecta; order Lepidoptera; family Nymphalidae; genus Hestina; species Hestina assimilis. Next base: position 14,001,614 of record CM041750.1, read on the forward strand.
TATATGATGAGTTTTTGTACAGAAATAGAATTAGGACAAGACCGTAGACATTTTTATGACGCAAAAAACAAAACATGAAACTTGAAATAAGAGATGAAAGCTTGTATCATGTGTTCTGTAATGAGACACCTTTATACCATTTCTTTGTAATGCAGTAAAGGTGCCTCATTACAGAAAGTATTTCACGTAGGCGAAGCCGCGGGCGCATTCTAGTGTGAAATATTTTTAAATATTTACAATACTTGGAAAAGTATAGGCAATCGTGGTGATGTGTTGGTATCGCCTGCCATTCGCCTCGACGATCATGGGTTCATAGCCAGGTGCACTCACTGATTGGTAAACGACCGTTGGGCTTTTGGTACAACAACTTTAGATACGCACAGTTAACGGATAGGACCGCATAGTGGTATTTTGGAGGGCAAGTAAATAGTCGGCCTCGAACTACTCTGACACTAGGTTTGCTATTAACGACACCATATGAAGAAAAAAGAGAAGAAGTCAGAATTACGATGGTTTATTGTATAAAGATCCCTATAAACATAATTATATAATGTCTAAAAATGTCATAAAGACAAAAACGTCTGAAATTGGCAGGATAATGGGCAATTTAAAGCTAAGCACGTTTTGTAATATAGTTGGTTCCATTTAAAATAATCTTAACGCGAAGTCTTGGCTCTCGGCCTAAAATCAATACCAAGATAAGCACTTAATGTACAGCTTTATTAAAATGCTGTACGATTTCGGGTTCTAAATGTCTCAATATAGAATCCAGCAAATAATTTTTAGTGGTTGAGTCTAGCTTTTCCCAGTACGAATGTCGTCTTGTTTCGGGAATTACTCTCTAAGAATGTTGCGCTGCAATTTAATGTCACCAAGTAATAATAGTTATTAATGAATAATCCTGTATTTAAAAAGAGCACTAAGATTTTCCGGCGTCGGGATGATGGACCCCATCGCCCGCAGTTGGGATAACCTCTGTCACAACAGAGATTTTTCCACCAGTGCAATCAGTCATACTGGTGGTAGGTCTTTTGTTGCAAGAGGCCAGCTAGGTAGGTACCACGGCAGTGTCAAATATTCTGCCGCCAAATAGTAGTGCTTAGGCATTACTGTGTTCCGGTTTGAAGGGCACTGTACGCTAGTGAAATTACTGGGCAGAGGAGATTTAATAACTAAGATCTCGACGTTGGCAACGCGTGAGTCACACCTACTAATGGTGCTACAAACGCTCATAGGCTACGGCTACCACTTACCATCAGGTGGGCCGTATGCTTGTTTGCCAACTTGTAACATAAAAAAAAAACTAAGATAGGATTTTTGGAAATTCAACCCTTAAGGAAGTAAAAAGGGGGTTAAGAGTTTGTATGGAAGTCCGTAATTTTTGAAACTAGAAGCATGAACCTCGTTTTAGGCGAATAATTAAAGATAAAGAAACACTTATTTTAACATTTTCTTAAATTTCACCCCTGCAGGTTTGAAATGGGGGTTAGCAAAGCCGCTGGCAGAAGCTAGATTTGATATGAATTTATTAAACTGAGAAACACTTTCTTAAAAAATGCTTATTAATTATTTAGTTCTACAAAAACTAAAATATATCTATGTGATTTCTTTTTACCTTTATTACTAAGATGCTCATGGCCGAGTGCACCCACTGAACGGTAAACGATCGCTAGGTTAAGCAACTTTAAGCCTGGTCAGTCACTAGATGGGTGATCGCATAGTGGTATTTCAACTGAGCGTCTCCGTGCTTCGGAGGGCACGTCAAAAGTCGGTCCCGGCTGTTGACAATTTGACAACAGTCGATAAGTCAAGTCAGAGGCCTACGGGCGACCTGAACAACTCTGACTCTAGGTTGACCACAAAACCACTCGAGAAGAAAAAAATACCTTTATTACTGCTATAGATAAAATGCAAATAATAATAATTTAACTGCTATCTTAAAAATGTATACAAGATAATTTAAAAAACACGTACAATTCCGTAGTTTGGAAACATTTCCGTGCTATTTTTATGCAGAAGTGGTAAAATATACACCTTTACTTCCCCTCGCGCGTATCGTAAAATACGATTCGGAAAATATGGGTTATGATGTTCATATTTGCAAGCGATGCGCGTTTGAAGTGGCGAAGCTGTGAGGTACAATTTTAACCTACTTATGTAATGTTTACTGTACCAGGAGTTACAAGTAAATTTCATAATTTTGTTTTCTTGTAGTATTATACAGCACCATATAAGTCCAACTACTGGTCAAAACTTTGACAATAAGTTTTTTTTGTGTTAATAAGTTAGCTAGCCTACGACCCACCTAATGGCTAACCATTAGCCAGGTTGTCGTAGCCTATAAGCGCGTGCAACACCACGCGTTGGCAACCTCTGCCAATATATATTGGTTCTTAATCTGCTTTGCCCCGTAATTTCACTAGCCACAGTGTGCACACAAGCAAAACACACTAATATTGCGTTAGAATATCTGACACTGCGGTGGTACCTATGGCCTCTTGTAATAAAAGGCCTACCATTTGTTTTTGTTGACGGGGAGGAAATCTGCTTCACAGATACCTGGCCTCCTGAGGAGGAGAACCGGGTTATGTAGGGTTCCATGACAGGTCGGTCGGTCGGTCATGGGTACCCACTAAAACCTTCATTTAAAAAAAACTCTCTCTTTCTCGTTTTCTCTTAATTTCATACTTAGAACATTCTAAGCCCATTTATATATTTATCAAGCTGTTGTCCCGTATGATACATAAATATATTAATCTATGCCAATAATATACATGTATAATGGATATTAATTGTGAAATCGCCTGTTATATAGCAGCCTACGTTTGACAAATTGGCTTCGTTTGATAAATTGGTTTGCTAGTTATTTATAAGTTCGATCTGAAAATTTGATTATTTATCATAACATAAAATTCTTGTTCAGCTTATTGCTAAGGATTTCCTTAACAAGGTAATTGTGGAGGTACTAAGGTATGTAATGGCTCCAATACAACGGGAGGATCCTCCGACCAGGCCGGTGGTATTGCATGACACGCCGAAGTTCCAGGCCGAAGCCCAACGACTTACGTTGGGAAGTTGTATATATAGGTTACGAGCGTAGGAAACTCTGATAGCGCGATTCAGGATCGTGGCCATCATTGGCCATCAATATCGTTGCGTAGTATGCCACGTAGGTGTCGTTGTAGCTTGATGTGAGATTGTGACAATCTTGTCTTTCTATCGAGTTACATCGTATTGCATTCCATTTAGATGTCGCTGCATGATTATTTTTAAAGCGAAACTTTTATTAATTTGCCTAAAATAATTTCGTTTGGCTTTGGAAAGAAAGAAAGAAAGAAAGAAAGAAAGAACAAGTTTATTGGAAGCACAGCGAGTACAATTAAAACAAAAAAAATACAAATATATTTAAAAAAAAAACAAATAATAATAAAAATGAACAACAAAAAAACAAAAGATATAAAATAAGTTTATATATAATTTGGCATATCGCATTGTCGCCGCGGAGACTTCGAGAAACTAATTTTAATTTTGACTATTTTTGCATCTAAGTTTGTTTGTATGTTTCTTTGCATGTTTGCGTGTCTGTTTTGTCTTTGAAATAAATCTTGCCTAAAATATAAAGATTGAACGGACTTAAACATAAAAAAGATACCATAATCGAAACAAATTACGTAAAATAACAATGAAATAATATTTTGCATAGCTCTTCTAATCAACGGTTCGCATATCATTCGATGCAATAAATAGCAATTTTAGAACAATACAGAATCCCAACAACTGCGACAATCAACGCCTATTCATGTGGGGTCTATTGTGTTTTAGAAAACAAGAGGCAGGTTTTCGAAGTCAATTTGAGCGAGTAATTGATTTACCGGATTTTCATCGTGAGGTTACGTAATATTCCAAAACATGGATGGTTTCATATATTTTATGTTTGAATATATCACGTGCCAAATGTTGGTTGCTATTCAAGATTTTAGTAATCTTGTTATGTTGATACATAATATCTCGAACAATATGCCTTTGTTTGGCTGTTCAGATACTCATTTGAACAATAACATTAACAACCAACACATGCCAGGTTTCCACCCCATGTATTGTAGAACTAACGTTATTATCAAGTCTATCCATTAGAATGGCAATATAATAATTTAATAAAGGTTCGTATCAAAATTCGGTCAACAGAAATGGATACCCCTATTTTATCCAATGATTAAATTTGACACAGAGACACAAACAAGGCGAGCTAATAAATAAAACTTTAAACTTTACTTACTTTTGCATTTGGTCGTTTCGTTCGTCATGTGAGTCTATACATAGGAATCCCGATCGTCCCATCTCTATTCTCCGTCTTCCTGTTCCTCCCCATATGAGGGGAGTCCCTTAGGTTCCTTTTAGTTTGGCTGATCGTGCTTGATGGAGATAGACGGCTTCAACAATCTGATGTCTTCAATCACACCGTCGTCTTAACACTCTCTGCCTGGGTTATATAAGTAGGTCGTACCCTCAGGCCGTAGTTCATGCGGTAGAAGGCAGTTTTATAATGAATCTCAAAACTACCTTCTGTTCCACGCATATGGTTGATAATAATCATAATCATTTATTCAATCAAAATTTAAATTTAGCCTCATAACTCTAAACGCATTGCTGTATTGGACGCGAAGACCGTTGTACTGTTTCCGTATATACTTCACCCATAGGCTGGCAGTGTAGAATGATCAACAATTTGCTCTTTCGTGCAAATCGTCGAGCAATCATATTGACCCTCTTCGCTCCTTCTCCAAATCTGCGTCGTCTTTCTGATCAGAAGTCACTATACGGTTAAAAACCAAAAAATACAAACAGCGTATCTTATATAGTAGCTGTGTTTTGGCATTGTACTGGTACAAAAGATATGGAGAAGCTAAATCTATTCGAGTAAGATTCTTAATAAAGTCGAACAAGCGTCGTGATTTCAGATCTAGCACTTGATTTGAGCAGTTGCCAATGTGCTTCGTATCACGATACACGTGACACCGTCGCGCTCGAAGCGTCGATCAGTACCATTCAAACATAGCTCCAAATACGGTCGAGGTGTGGTACAAGCTATAAGCTTTGTTCGATTCGGTTGTTTGTTTGTTACCTCAGAACTCCGACATTTAACCCAATTTAGAAAATAGAAAATTATTTCTTTGATTGTAAGAGTATACTTTCTTATGGTGTCATTTAAATTAAAAAAATCCAAAAGTACCACCAAGTATAAAAGAAAAAAAATTGGGGTTGAAGTTTTTTGTGGACTCGAATTTTGTTAATGATTATTGTTTTATGCGTCATATGACCCGATTTTAAGTTTTTATTTTGTTTATTTGAATACACTTTCAGGTTTGTCTCAATTTTCATTTCATCAAAATCAGCTACACAATTTTTGGTTTCTAAATCAAAATAGCTCGATGAATATGTCACTGACTATATAGAATATGTGCATCAAGTAAAGAAAAACAAATGAGGCGTAACAGATTAAATTCCATGCCATCTCGATATTTTTCATTACTGTTACTGTTCTGAAAATCACACAGAACAACTCAAGAAAATCTAGAAATATTGAAACCGCTACCGTTTATGAATTATGGGTTCGATACAAACTGCAGCGTGCCTAAATCGAGGAACATTTGTCCGCGTAATGTCTCTATTTATTTAGAAAAAGGCCAGTCGAAGCGTGAGGATGGGATTGTGTGAAACAGTTTAACTTAAATGTTGCGGGAATTTTTTATTTGTAGTTTTAGTAATATCAAATAGAAGAAGGTTCTTTTTTGTTTCTATGGTTTTTCCGTAAAGGTGACACTGATAAAAACAAAGTATTATTCCCATCTTTTTCCAGACAATACACACCAGCAGCATATGAATAAACTCTACATACTCACAGCCTCTATTAGGATAGTTATATCCTGAGTCGGGGTCCGGAAACATACACAACAACAAGGATAAACCTAGGACCAGAAAACATGCCTGTATGATGAATGCAAACACTACTCCGAGACTCTACTCCGAGTAAGAGTCGAAACCACGTCCTGGGTCGCTTAGGGCGTTCGCTATCTTAAAAATAACGTAGGTACTTAATGTCCAAATAAACACGTGTCACCTTGTAGATAAATATTCCCACCCATGTTGCCACTACTACATAATTATATACATATACTATAACGTTACTATGTGCACTTGTTTTGCTCCGGACATTGAATAGCTAACAAAATTATATTACAATAATGGATGGTTGCACCGCTCATGGCTCATAAGTCACAATTCCCACGACAAAAAGATGCAAAGTTCATTCTATATTATTTACCTGTAAATAATGCAATATAAAAGTGGACATCGTTGAGTATCACTTACAAAATTATACGAAAAGTTCTATAATATACAATCGCATAATTTTATTCTCAAGTTAACCTCATAATTGGTTTCTAATGAATTATTATTTTATGATTTAAATATTGTTACGCATGAGATAATAATGCTCATAGAGATTTCACACCTTCAAGATAATTAATATTAAATATAAGTCATAAAACTACCTATGTATATAAAGCTATACATTGTTATAGGCTGTGACAAGGTAATTGGCCTTAAAAGACGTAAAGGTCATTAGAAATTTTATTCAATGCGACATAAGTGAACGCTTAGCGTGGCTTAAGGGTCGATATCGCACCATTTAATAATATTAACTCGCACTGTATATAGATGTTTAAAGCGATTAAGGTTCTAACACTGGCTTACTCAAACGTTGAAACCTTATTATTATAGAAGTGGTACTATAATTTTAATAAATGAAATGATTATTAATTTATCAAATTCTTTCAAATTTTAATGACTTATGTCACTTAATCTGTTTGATAGTTATGATTTTATAAAAAGTATATCAGAATAAATCTCTTATATTTATTTATCTACACCAATATTATAAAGCTGAAGAGTTTTTTTATTTGTTTGATTTAACATAGTAATCTCTGGAACTTTTGATCAGATTTGAAAAATTAATTTTGCTTTTGATAGCACATATCTTGAGGAAGGCTATATGGTATATAACATCACGACACAATACTTAGAAGCCGAGCAATAAGAAAGAAAGTACGGGCGGGCGGGAGCAGAGTGGTCTTAACCGACGGAAGAGAAGCCGCGGGTACAGCTAGTATCGTATAAAAGGAGAACACCTGACTGACATATCAACGTCCATCATAAACATTTGCCGGCGTCGGGACGTGACGACCCCATCGCCCGCTGTTGGGATAATCTCTGATACAACAGAGATTATTCCACCAGTGCAATCAGTCACATTGGTGGTAGGTCTTTTGTTGCAAGAGGCCGGCTAGGTAGGTACCACCGAAGTGGCAAATATTCTGTTGCCAAATAGTAGTGCTTAGGTATTACTGTGTTCCGGTTTAAAGGGCACTGTATGCTAGTGAAATTACTGGGCAGAGAAGATTTAAGAACGTTAGTTCTTAAATCTCGAGGTTAACAACGCGTGAGTGGCACCTACTAATGGTGCCGCAAGCGCTCATAGGCTACGGCAACCACTTACCATCAGGTGGGCTGTATGCTTGTTTGCCAACTTGTAACATAAAAAAAAACATAGAAAGTTAAATTCTTACGAGCATTAAGATTTTTTTTTAATTGAACCCATAAGGAGATGAAAAAAGAGTTGAAACTTTGTATTGGAATTCGACATTTTTGAAATTTTTGAAAGTTTTATTTTAATGAAACAACGCGGCGAACAATTAAAGGGTTAGAACACGTGTCTTAACATTTTTCTAAAATTCCACCCCTGAATGTGCGAAATGTTCAAAGTTTGAATTAAAATAGTATATTCAACCGGGCGAAGCCGCTGACAGAAACTAGTCCTTGATAATGCTATTGGTTCTTTTTTAATTACCTTTAAAAGAATAAACGGATGAAAGTAAATAGTTAGCCTACCTAAATATGATAATTTCTACTTCAACAAATTGTATTCATTTTTGTGGACGAAGTCGCGAGCAAAAACTAGTTATGAAAAAAAAACACTAAGAAAACAGCTTAGTTAAGAAGTTGTAAAGTATGTTAGATTTTTTTTCTGGTAATTTTGATAATGTTATCCGTGTGATGTCATTTCTAATCCATTTTATTCTTTGTTTATCTTTAGCCATAACATTACCCTATATCAGTCTAAAGGGGTTGATCACCTTTAAACCCGGAACCCGGAAACCATTATATGTAAGGAAACAATACGAAAACCTTTGATTCGAATAAATTCTATGTAGAATTAAGTTTTTTTTTGCATTCACATAAAATTTCATTTAGTAATGAAATAGTGAAAAAAAAATATCATCACACTTAAGAACTGTGGTAGGTTTTTTAATGCTAGAGGCCGCCTAGGTAGGTACGATCGCAGTGTCAGTTATTCTACCGCCAAGCAGTACATTGTGTTTTGGTTTGAAAGACACTGTAGCTAGTGTAATCACTGGGCAAACGATATTTAAGAACCAATATCTCCAGGTTGGCAACGTGTGAGTGACACCTATAAATGATGTTGTAAGTACGTCTTTTTAATAATTTTAGGTCGTTTTTTAGGGTAGCTAGCCAAATGGCAAAAACAGTCATGTAGTTTCGTCATGTCCGTCTGTCCGTCCGTCCGTATGTCACAGTCATTTTACTCCGAGACTGTTGGCACTATCTATACAAAATTTAGTAAATAGGTGTATTCTATGAACCTCACCATGACTTTGTAATGAAATTCTAAAAATTTTAAATATTAGGGGTCCATAAATGTAAGAGTTGAAAAAAAAATATCAACGTATGGCAACGTGTCAGATATCTTTGAATAGGAGGATATCTTTGATTAATATAAAATCTTTGATTAATATAAAGTGATAAGGAGGTTTGATTTTGCCTTTTTCATTAAGTCAGTAGTTGTTGAGATATAAGCTCCTAAAGTCATAAAAATTGTGACCCCCTCTAATTTTTGAACTATGGGATTTAAAATTCTAAAAAAATTGGAGGTTATAGAACATCAAAAGAACTTTCAAGCACATTTCGTTTGAAGAAGATAGGCTTACAAATTTTAGAGATACCTAAGTTGTTCCCATAACTTTGTTTTTCATATTACTTTTAATAATTACTATCAAATTACCAACTTAATTTTGCGGTCGATTTAATTCGTTATTATTTTTAAGTCCTATATTATATTCCTCATCATCAAGCTGCGGAACCCTTTGGTTTTAAATTTATAGAGATTTCAAAAAAAGAAATCCATTGATGAATAAAATGTATTCTAAACGACCAAGTCGTTCTAAAAGGACAATATATCAAGACGTCTCTACCGTCAGTCTGCGGTTACCATCTTATTACTGTGAGATTTATGTTGCAATTAATAGTCTTGGCATTTCTTAACCAACAATTGTTGTCTAACAATTGCAGAAATAGATTGTCTTGAATGTTACACTTAAATATTGTCCTACCATATCCTCTTTCTAAAGCAACTCAAGACACACACATACAGATACAGACAAACACAAGCATACATAAACATACACAAATACACACTAACACCATACATCACCATTACTAATATTATACTAATAAATACTATTCTACAATAACTTAACTATAATCTAATAATTGTGTAAAGGTTTAGGAAATAAAGCGAACCGGCTCTTTTACGCTGAGAGGAGCATGACTCTACTACCGTAAAAAATATTTGCAGGACTCTATTTGGACTGATTTAAAAATCACATCAATCATCTCAAACTCAAAATATTAATTAGTCCAGTAGTTCTTTAAGTACCGCTTCTCTTTAAAGTCCTCTAGCCAAAGGTTGTCTGGCAGAGATCGCTGCCTTAGCGATAAGACCGCCTTTTGTATTACCACCTTTTTTCTTTGTACTTTCTTTGTTTTTAATTTATGCGTGTTGGTGTACAAATAAAGCATATTATTATTATTTTTTTTTTTTTTAAATGTTTTTTCTCCTCTTTTTATCAAGGGCTTAACATCCTCGAATGCGGGCCCTAGCCAAGCATTTGAGGGGGATTTACTGTATTGAAAAAGTTCCTGATGAAATCGTTGAAGATGTTAAAAATTTTCTGGTGATGCGGCAAGTATTTAGAATTGTTGCTTTCTGCAACATGGAGAGAGTGTATGGAGCCAGTTTCATTATTATTATTATTATGTTGCGCCCGTTTAAGTCAAGGTACAACCGGTTCAAAAAGTGGAGACTTTAAACACGAGTCGTCAAAAACTCCACAGATACTGTTTTCAAATAATATTAATCATTACAAATCTATCAGACTTTCCAATTTAATTTTATATCCTGCAGGCAAATTCAATGTACATTTATTTCACGTAATATTACATATATTTAGTTAACAATGTTTAGTATCAATTTTAAAATGTCAAAGGTGGCAGATTCAAAATTATCTGTGGAATATTATTTTAGAAGAGACATACTCTTTATGAATATTTTATTCTAAAATTAATAATCGTTAATGCAGTGTCTGACACTGTATTCTGTCAAACAAAACAATATTTTTTTGTAAGTAGGTATACAGGATACACCTAAAAATAATTTGCGATGTATCCGTCAGTATACCCTCCTATATACATTATTAAACATATCCCAAGGAGACTTTCTTGCTCCAAAATTATAAATCACCCGTGAACTCTTTTTGAAGAATAAGAACAGTCTCAATAAACATTACCCCTAAGTAATAGGCCGTAAGAGATTATTGTAAAAATAAATGAAATACACTAAACATCAAAGGCATAAATAAGTATATAAAATTTATTTGAACAGTATTCTTAGTTAAATAGCTGTAATACTTTATGTAAGTGTGAGATTTTGTCTAGGTATCTAATATATAATTGCTGCCCACATATAAACAATAATCATTTTTGTATTATTTTATATCATATATATTTATATATATATATATGATATAAAATAATAATAAATATATATATAAAATAATACAAAAATGATTATTGTTTATATGTGGGCAGCAATTATATATTAATGAAAGGAAATTTAAGATATTAGCGATTTATTAAATGAACTAATATTTACTCTTATGTATTTATTGAATATAAGGTGAAATAATGACCAAATATATATTCTCTCAAAATATCTATTATTTGTCTTATTATTTGATATAGACTTTAAATGAATCTACCACCGATTCGGAAAGTGGATTCTGATTAGAAGAATCGGCAAGAAACTCAACAGCTCCTCTTTTAAAATATATTCTTTACATAGCAATCAGGGTAACAATAAAATATAAGTTAAATACGATGAATTACAAGTAATAAAGTACTTATCTTAATACAATCCAGCAGAGTTACCACTATGGCAGAGTGATAATTAGGAACCATATTCTCGAGCAAGACATCGTCCCTTTTATAGTCAGATTACATACAAGTATGTCGGTAGAAAAATAAAAAGTTATACAATAAAACAACTTTAAACAATCTTAGATACAATTCTATATTTAAAATACTAAATAAAACTTAGGAAATAACTAATAAAATAATAGAATCAACACATGCCTTCTTCTAAGCGTTACTAATCGGTAATCGGAACTATTGTCAAAGCACACCTCATCCAACAATAACGGTTCCATATCACCGTAAAATATATTAGATTAACATAAAAAGTATATATGGACTACAGTTTATTAGATACAGCAAAAAAACGTCAACAATATAAAAGGTTATTGTATGAGTACCCCTTTTAATTTTATTTGTTGTTGTATCGATAACAGAAAAACAAATTCGGTGAAAATTTTGACTCTCTGCCTCATACAACATTCTGGTTGAAAAGTGGACCCTTTGAATACGGAAATTTTTATCTCGAGAATCTTCTTTTTTAGTCAACTAGCCGCCCGCTCCGGCTTTGCACGGGTATAAAATATATAGCATATGACATTTACTGAAAAAATGATTAAAATCGATCCAGTAGTTTTGATTTATTCATTACTGCCCGTGGCCCGCATGCGTTAAATGTAATTATTTACGACATCACATTAGAAAACTCAAAAATAACATTTTTTTTTCTTCACTATTTAATGGATGTTATTATACATATAAACCCCTTCCTCTTCAATCACTCTATCTATTAAAAAACGCATGAAAATCCGTTGCGTAGTTTTAAAGATTTAAGCATACATAGGGACAGAGAAAGCGACTTTGTTTTATACTATGTAGTGATTATAAACAACATAAATATATATTGCAACTCTTAAATTAAAACCATTAAATGAATTTCATAATGATATTTCCCATCATTCTATACACCATATTCCAAAAAGCGGTTAAGACTTCAAAGTAATAAGTTTCCACGGCAAAGTTACCTCTTAACAAAACCCCTTTACTTTCCCCCGTCTAACTTATGAAACAATATCATAAATGAGGTAAATTATATTACGTAGGTATCTAAGATATCCGTGTTTAATATTAAAATTTATTTTCTGATAATTTTACTGTCTGTCTATGTATACTCTTAGTGCCTTTTCACACGTGCCGGTTGCCGGGTAGCCAGTGCCGAGTATCCGGTAGCAAAGAGTATGGGCATGTATGGCAGCTTTCACACGTACCGGCGTATTTTGCTCAGCAAGCGGTCGCAGGGTGCAAGCCGGATTCACCACTGTGCGTACGAGTCAAAATTGTGTCGTGCGTAAGCGAAATGAGTTACCGAACAGTCGGCATGATACCCGGCAACCGGTAAGTATGAAAATGCACTGAGCATCTGAATGTCTGGAATTCCAAAACAGAGTGATTTAGAAAACATTTTCTTCATCGCACAATTACTTTGTGGAACCTGCTTTCACCGGTGGTCTTTACGGCTTGGGAACCTTCAAGAGAAGAGCCTATTCTTAAAGAGCGGGACAGCAGCAAGCCTGCCCACTGGTTTGCAGATGTTCCCGGGCGGTGATCTAATATAAAAAAATATAAAGCTTATTTTTCACGACAGTGCTGTTAGTTATTATGGTTATTGTTAGTAAAGTCATGTCAAATTAATTAAAATAAAGTAAGTGAGAATTATATTTTAGTTATTTTTTGCAGGTGTCTCTCTGCTGTCGGATAATCCGCAGTCCGCCATGTTTGAACCGGGCGCGAAAACGAATATGGCAGCCGTCTGCCATTAAGAGTGTTTGTTTAGGGTATGTTACACATTATTACAGTGTTTTTTTGTAGACTCGCCCTTTGAATTGTCAGAGTATGTATGCTATATAAGATAAACAATTTGGCTGAAAGAAGTAAATACGATAGTAATGACTTATTATTTTTAATTTTACAAATTAGAAAATTTATTTATTTTTATCCAGATTACTGTAAAAAATGCAACTGTTAGTAAATTATGGGGGCCCCCATCAGGATAGTGATATCCTGTGTCGGGTGTCAGGGAACACGCAATGAAAGCACAAATACACAAAGACCGGAGCACATGCCCATATAGTCAATACAAACATCTGTCTCTGCACTTAAAGCAGGTTCCTCAAAACCTCATCAAGATTCCACTCACAGTTTCTTCTTTGCGAAATTTGTCAAATGGAAACTTGAATTTATTGAACTAAATTCAAAGAAAGACCATTAGAAAATAAATAAATCTTCTCTTCACTGGAATAGCCAAGTTGCATTAACGTGAACTCCGATGGTGCATTGATATAGTGCGCTGAAAACACCCACAGTTTCCTTATAGAAACAGACAGACACTTAGAACCCTGAATAAGAAACCAATGATTTGAGTATAGTAAAATGTATTTTTTATTTATTTAATTCTCATTTTAATTTCAATTCAAAATTTTGCGTACAAACTTAGTAAAAAATCTACAATTAGTAGTATGGGGCGTACTTAATAAACTAAATACTAAGCCAACGTCTAATATATTAACATTTAAATTACTAAAATAGTCAGTTCTACTGAATCGATCTGAGCACATTCTATCATATTATGTTGGTGATCCTCTGCTACACCACATGTTTCACAGTTTGGTGATACTATTTTGTCCATTAAAAATGAAAACTTATTCAAAGGCACCCTGTCCGAACCCTAAAAACTGTTACTAACTGCTTTCTTATAATAGAAGCCTCAATAGCTCAACGGTAGAAGAACTCCACTCCGTTGACGCGAGAGTCACGATTTCGATCCTGACGCTATTAGGCTATTGTCATACCCACTTCTAGTGCAAGCTTCAAGCTTATTTGTAGGGGCAATAAGAATATTATTCTTTTAATATAAAAAAAAATTAAAGAAGACTTTCTTTAATTTTATTGGCATGTAAAAATACCAATCAGTATCAAGTACAACTATTTATGTATGAAGGAAAGTTCTAGAATATATTCCATCTTTTTCAGAGCATCATGTATTACCTCTCAGCTTTGAACGTACATCACGATTTCAACAATGATTTACATTCGTAAGAATATACAGCTTAAGTGGTTCAAAGGATTAAAACCCTTATCACCTAAATCTTACGTTGCAAATTGATCATTACACTGTCCCACGTTTGGTCAGTAAATTAAGTTAGGACACTTCCTGCGAACGGGTCAGTATTTCCAATAAATTCTGACTTTAACTCCAGTGTATTTGTGTTCCAAACTTCGTAGTGTCACAAAGATATGTTCTTTTTAAAAGATTAAGAAATTTGTTGTTAATTACAAGAATAATGTCATCACACCAAAGTCACATTTTTTTACTCTAAGTTGTGTCAAATGAAGGTACTAGATGCATATTTTAAAATAAATGCAATTTTGTCCAAAGATTAGTCAATTTTGTAAGAGTATCCTAGGATTGTAATTTAGCGAATTTAAAAATACCTCCTCCTCCTATCAGAAGGGAAAAAAGGAAGGGAACATAGTGGGTGGGAGATTGGACCTGCGCGGCTCTTACTGATCGCACGAAACATAACAGTACTGATGCTGTTTCTTTACGCTGATTTTCTGTGAGAGAGTAGTACTGCCCCAGTCGAGCCAGTCCATTTAAGCTGTCTAATTAGTCAGTTAGTTTTGTGGACACAACAGTTTTTGTATTGATTCCTTATTGCCGGCCAAAAAGACATTCAAGTCTATGTTCGAAAAATAACTGTAATAAGTGTGGTGATGTTTGCCTAGCAGTGGCATATTAATGGGCTATTTCTGAAAATACATATAGTTAATTATTACATAATTTAAATAAACAATTTACACTGATACTTTTTTTGGAACGTGAACTGCTGTTGACCTTACTAGCCTTGACAGCGTCACGGTCAGCAGGGTCGAGTACTGAGACCCAGTTGTAAAGGTCAACCTTCACGGGGAGCCAAAACCGATGCTGTTCTTAGAGTGCCTTCTGAATAACCGACCACGGCAAAAGACGTCATTAGAAAATATTTTATGTGTTACTTTGTTACATTGTCAATTGATTTATGTAAAAAAATAACACCAATAGATTTACCGCACTGTTAGCTCACAGCTTCCCACGAAACGATCAGCGATCAGTCACAATGAACTACGTTCGTTAGCGCTAATTCACGAACGATGTAGAAACACACGATTCCTTAAAGATCGGTAGCTATTTGTCAACGTAATAGCGGTGTTACACTCGTATAACCAAGCGACCGATTGTAAAAATCCATTTTCATCTATATTTCGAACATTTATGGATGTTTTAAATTGCTTGATATTGTATGAGTGTCTATTTCAGGTGGTGAAGTTAGCTGTACCTCATGTGTTTTTCTTTCTAGAATTAATGACGACGTTGTGGCGCAGTGGCAGCGAACGTGCCTTAAACGCCACAGGTCGCGGTTTCGATTCCCGCTCGGAGCATAATATGTTCATATTGACTATGCAAGCCTATTTTCCGGTCTGGGTGTATTTGTCCTTGTCTTTGTATGTATTTCCGGACCCCCGACACAAGATATCACTATCCTAATGGAGGCCGTTGAGTGTGCAGTGTTTATAATTAATCCTGGTATTTTGAACAGTGTCTGCTTTTTACTCTTATCGGAATTTGATAGGTTAATAGTTTTTACACTGAGCGATTGCCATATGACTTTCACACCCTAAGGGCGAACCCGTAACTCTTTAGATAAGAGCAAATTACATATTGAGAATTAAGGATTTATTATCAGACGTTATGATAACCACCGGGACCGACAGCTTAACGTGTTCTCCAAGGCACGATAAGGAAACCCACACGGACAAACTTCCAGACGGAAACTGATATTTGTAAGATAAATACAAATATCCGACCTGAGCTAGAATTGAACCCGTGACCGCTAAAAACTACTCTACCTTCACATGTATATAATGTTAAAATATCTTATAAGCGCGAAACCCATAGGAAAACAGAACGGGGCCTCATGGGTTGCTACAATACGCATTTATTTTAAGGTTTTTTTTTCGTACTAAATAATGCAACGATATTTTGTACAACTTATCTAATGTATGGTTTGCATATCATTTCGTGCAATAGCAAGTTTGGAACAATACACAATCCCGACAGCTGTGACAATCAACGCCACTTCATATGAGATCTATTGTGCTTTTAGAAAACAAGTGCCAGATTTTCGAAGTCAATTTAAGCTGGTAATATATATAGCAGATTTTTACCAAAATATTTAAAAACATTTTTACCAACATAATTATTTAGACATTACTAAACCGATTTCAATATAATTATTTTTTGTTGCATTGCGTAGGGTGTGTATACATTTATGTAGTGTACTCATCAAAGATTTTCGATACATAAAATGCAATTACTCAAAATATAAGAGCTACATACAGTAATTACTATATAGAGATTATTTTAAGTTTGCTTTAGAACTCAATGACACCACTTAGCTGGATACATTAGTTATTCATTAAAACATATAATTTTAACATCCATAATTTCATAAGTTATATTATGACTTTGTACAAACTTTAATATAGTTACTTAATTGGAAGTAGCCAATATGTTATACTCACCACAGCCTTAAACACACACAAAAGTTCAAAGTTTCACCACCCGGATTATAATAAACAATGTTAACATTGTCAAAGGGTTGTAAAATTATAATGTCATGTATGTAATTATATAACTAGACCTTTAACTGGTACGTTTTTTTTATGGCATGACGGTTGCTAAACAAACATACGATGATAAGCCGTCACTTCAACCTATGCACAAAAAACAGTAATTCAAAACACACTACTGCTTTGCAGTAGCGTATCTGATAATGTGGAAGTAACCTACCTAGCAAGCCTCTTGCAATGATAGGTCTATAGTCCTGTCCTATAGACCTTTCTAATTGGCGTTTGTGACCATACTTGGCGATAACTTACAGGTGAGTCAGACTGACTTAATAAATCTTCTAAAAGTATAACGTATCTTTTTTGGAACAAACATTTACATTTAATTTGAAGAGTATTTATTAACATTCTATACCGCTTTATGTTCTTACTTGAAATACAAAGTGCTTGCCCATCGATGTGCATTTGTTCATGTAATGGTTGTTTTTATTTAGAGAAAGGCCATCCGAGGTGTGAGGACGGGTCTGTGTGGAATAGTTCCACTTAAATGCTGCGGAACTGTTTTTACTAATTAAATCATTGTTAAGAGCAAACCCTTTTTCGCATTTTTGTGACTTTATTACTCAGTTGGTAACTAAGCATACGGCCCAACTAATGGTAAATAATTGTCGTAGCTTATTAGGGCTTGCAACACAATTTATTTGTAGGTGTCATTCACGCGTTGCCAACCTCGAGATATTGATTCACAAATCTCTTTTGCCCAGTCATTTCACTAACTACAGTGTCCTTCAAACCGAAACAATAATGCAAAACACGCTACTACCTTACGGTAAAATACCAGACACCTAATGGTAACTACCCAGCTGGCCTCTTGCAAAAATGTCTACCGCCAGTAATTACTACATATTTCGTTTATTAAAACACATTAATTAATATGAATCAAATGAATATAATATTTCTATACTAGGTATCTGCATTCCGATAATCCGCAGTCAGCCATGTTTGTCCCGGGCGCGAAAACAAACAGGTCAGCCGTCCGCTATTAAGCGTGAAACCGACATAAGTAAATAAGTTTATTGTACACAATAATAATTAACTATTTTAACACTACAGTAGTGGTAAATAGATTTAAATATAAATAATGTTGACAATGTCATCATAATAAAGTCTTAAAGATACTAAAAAAATATTATATTCTTGATTATAATATATTGTGTAATTTCAAATACACCTTTGTTTTTTTTTGTTTGCTTTTACCGCACGAATGGACCGGGCACACAGAATTGCGAATCGTAGTAGCAAAATCCATATGATTACGTTTCCTAAGATGAGTTTGGACCCCGGAGGTCCAATCTTCTAATCACTCTTTCCTTCCTATATCAAGCCTCTCTTCCCACCCATTCTCGCCTTGGTTTGGCAACAGCCTCTCTGATTACTGCTAACCACCAGACAAGCCACACTGTAGTAATGTCTTGTGACAAAAAATATGTTAAACTATGTAATCAATAGGCTATAATTAATTAAGTATTTCAACTAAGCATATATATACCGTCTTTTTTTGTACCGCAAAACTAAGAATATCAATTCACGACATAAATAACTTGTCTCATAACACCCACGTAAAAAGAATAAATCCTTATATTCTCTGGTCCATTTCATTAACTATTTTTAACGTTATTCCTCCTTTATCATAAACGGCATAAAATGAAGTGATATAAAAGATACGGACAAACTATGGGCGGTAACTTCATCAATAATGTGACTTTCGTCTTGAGAGGGAACTCAATTTAGCAATTACTTAGAGGAGCGTCGGTCAGTGGCCTCGCTAATGAGGTTACAAGAAGAATCGAATGACTGTCATCGGATCCCTTCTTATCTGGACCGAGTTTTCTGGTGCTACTTTTGTCTTATACTAATCAATTTAATGCTTTTTTCGGGATAAGGTTTCATTGATAATTCACATATACATTTGTCATTATTGCAGGCTCAAGAAGTGAACTGAACCCAAGTATAAAGGCGGATTCAGACCAGCGTTTTATACGAGTGTAGATGCACCGTTTTCGTTGACGCGCACTTGTTGACGCGCTTATAAGCTCGTAATAATTTTTGAATCGAGAACTGTTTCAGACACTCTTTTTACGGTTATTTCGACATTTTTCATCGAGTGTGACGTGAGACGTGCTTTGAAAAACGATACGAACGATACGAACGATTCTTGTATAAAACCGTAGTATGAAATATATTATTCCTACCGGTTCGAGCGTACATGAAATAAGCCCGTTTATGCGAGTTCGGTTTTTTGAAGCGAGAAATGAAGCCCGCGTGTGGGTGTGTATGCCGAAACGACCGTATACGCTCAAAAAAAACCGCTGTTCTGAAACGACCCTAAGTGCCTTTTTAAACGTGCCGGTTGCCGAGTATCCGGCGCCGACTGTGCGGTAACTCATTTCGCTTTCACACGACTCAATATTGAATCGAGTAGCTCGTACGCACAGTGGTGAACCCGGCATGCACCTGGCGACCACTGGCCGAACAAAATTACGCCGGTACGTGTGAAAGCTGCCATACATGCCCATACACTTCGCTGCCACGTGGCAGTGGTGTAAAGGCACCTTCAGTAGAACTTATGATAATCGCTCCCTTTCTTGTCTCACCATGTTGCATATAAAAGTCCTTTAAAAAGATCCTATTCGACGACGTTGTGGCGCAGCGGTAGCGAACCTGCCTTAAACGCCACACGTCGCGGGTTCGATTCCCGCTCGGAGCATAATATGTTTGTATTGACCATGCAAGCATATTTTCCGGTCTGGTGTATTTGCCCTTGTCATTATGAATGTTTCTGGACCCCCGACACAGAATGATAATATCCTAATGGGGACCGTTGAGTGTGCAGCGTTTATTTATTTATTTATATTTATATTCTTTACGAATGAATATCATATAGTAGCTGGCCATTGTGGCGGTAGCGTCAAAAGTCTAGTAGCACTATTTATAACAGGGTCACCGGGTCCGTGCCCAGACTACCGACACCCGTCTGCGAAATAGGTACGGTACACGCAGGCGCTCAAAGTTGATTTCGTCATTTAAGGCGTCCGCGAGCGCCTCTTAAGAGGTCATGCCACGGTTCATCCATAATGGTCCTTCCTCGTTCAAGATGGCCCATTCGTACCGAAATAACATTCTAAATAAACATTCGCTGCCAATTTCTCTGTTAAAATTATAATTATGTTTACTTAAACTTTTCTTTATTGACTTTACGCTTCTGTATAAATGTTTGATCTAAAATCGCTACGAAAGCAAAATTGTGCGAATTAATCGAAATTTTATAAAATTGTGATTGCTTCAACTTAGAAGCAAGTAAATTGGGGGGTTCGAAAAAGGGCTGGAAAATTTGAAAGTGTTGAAGGTATCTATTTCATTTAAACTGTTTTTATTTATACCTTTACACCAAAATTAATAATGTGTGAGTTTTAGTTTAAAAAAAAAACGAAATGTTGTTCGGCTCCGACGCACGACTGGCGTTCACTACTTAACCTTAAGTCCGATGTTCTTTCAAGACGCAAAAGGCAAAGAGGGGGAAAATTAATAATAAATTATAAAGCAATTAAAATAAATGAAGACAAAAGAGGCACGCTTGCATGCAAACAAACATAAATGCATAAAAATATTAATAACTAAAATAATTATAATAAATAAAAAAACTCTTTCGACTTAATCTCTTTCGTAACGCACTAAATTTTACGCTTCATATTTTTTTCATACCGAACGCCTTATATGAAAATCGATTCTTCAGGAGAAAAAAATTCCGCATGAAATGGTTTGTTTTCCGAACGTAACTAAGTACCTATTAGATTAGGGAGGTGATGGTACGCTGTACGGTGATGCTATTTTTGATTCTACAACCAAAAGTTAAAGATCAAAAATTGTAGAGAGTTTAAATTGCAACACAAAATGCTATTACAACTTTTCTCTGTAACTAACAGTTTGCCCGATAGAGCTTTAAAACACAATTTTGACCCCTTTTTCAAGATGGCAGAAAATCCACAATGGTTGCG
Source organism: Hestina assimilis (assembly GCA_023373885.1). NCBI lineage: Eukaryota > Metazoa > Arthropoda > Insecta > Lepidoptera > Nymphalidae > Hestina > Hestina assimilis. Next base: position 14,022,661 of record CM041750.1, read on the forward strand.
ACCGCACAAACTTGGATTTAGAGTCACACTAACGCCTCCTCGATATTGCAAAAATACTGTTGCATCCTCTGACAAATGCACGCTTAGGCAAAAAAAAAATTTCATTGCACTATGACTTTAGATGGTAACAAAAAGATCTCATGTTACTGATCTTTGAAAAGTATGGTTTTGTTTGTGGTAGGGCTAAAAAGGCCCGTCTAGTTAACTACCACGGTACGTTGGTGAAAAACTCGTGAAGCGTATAACCAGTATTATCCTAATGGGCTTCAAAGCATTTTTGTACGCCCTCTGTTGTTGCAGATGTTCATGTGCGGCAGTAATCGCTCTTTTCCGTTCCCCACTGACATAAAAATATAATACTCTTTTCATCGAATTACATCTAAAAGCATGGTTATTAAACTGAAGGACTTCGATTGCACTTGGATGATTTATGTAGTCTGTTAAATGTAAGTTGAACCATGCGCAGTAACACGTTTTTGGGTCTCAACCGTATGCGGCATGAAGGGGGCCGCGTAACTATAGCAACGCGGCGACACTACACCCGATTAGTACACTCGCTCGCGATTGTTTTAGTTCTTTAAAAATAAATCATTAAATATTAAATTTAAATATAATTTATTTTTGTCAGATGTGTAAACATTTAATTTTATTTGAGAAGATAAGGTGTCATCTCAATAAGTGACAGTGATTAAAAATGTACATTAACTTTTTTTTGTATATAGGTACCTTTTTTCTATACTGTTTATTTGTTTTATTCTATTTAAGTAATTAATAACGAAAATGAATAAATAATTAATTGAATTTAGAAGAAATAATAAGTATATTATATACTTAATTCCGTTTTCCCACTTTATAATAAATCTATTTAATTAAGACGGAATCAATATTTTTGTCTAACATTTTTGTCCATGATTGTACCTGCGCAGAAGCGGCCATTTTGGTTCAACTTAAATTTAAGGAACTATACCGGTTTGATATCGTCTAACTCGTAAACATCCCCCGGGCTACGTCATAACGTATAGCCGACGGCAATTTGCTTCAGCCATAACCGACTGCAAGCATAGACATTAGACAAGCATCTTATGGCTACATAAATCTATGATTTAATATGCCCTTTCAATAGACACCATTGTGGCGTATTGGTAACGAGTCCTTTAGCCTCGACGGTTGTGGGTTCGATTCCCGCTCGAAAAGGTGCTGGCTTTGATCTAACAAACATCTGTTTCGGACGTTTGTCCTTGTAAGTCCCACCAACGAGCCTCGGAGAGCACGTTAAGATGTCGGTCCTGGTTGTTATCAAATAACATCTGATAATAATCGCTAGCTCTTGATAAGTAATTTACCCATATCCAACGAGTTACTGGTTCGCCCTTAGAGTTTCGGAGGTCAGATGGCAATCGCTCTGTGTAAAATATAGTATCCTGTCAAATCCAGGTAAGAGTAATAAGCAGAGGGTCTGCTTATTACTCTTACCAGCAGACCCTCTGCTCATTACCTTACCTGGATTGATAATCGGTTGATAATATACCGGGATGGTGCTAGAAGGAAGAAGAAGAATAGCTTCTCCAATAAAGAAGGCAATCCAAAATGGCTGCGCTTAACTTCATGGACATCATGTCCTTTCCTAATGTTTAAGAATTACGTTTCTACTTAAAATTTACTACCAGTTTTTTTTATTGCGTAAGACATTATTATAATAAAATAATAGGCAATGCACCTGCGTGCCTTTTAGTATTGCAGATGTTCAGAGGTGGGCGACGCTTAACATCAAGTGAGCCTCTCCGTTTTCCACTCTGATATAAAAAAAACGTAAAATAAAACCTTCTCTATCCAGCACATAGTTCATTAACGAAAAAAAATGTATATATATTTAACGCCTTGTTACCTCACAGCTGTACCCCGAATGACATCGATCAGTCAAGCCGAACTATACTCGTTATGCCAAATTCACGAACGATGTAGAAATACAGGATTCGTCGAAGATTGGTACGTTTTTATCTCTGTAATAGCGGCATTACTTTACCGACCATGAATTCATGAAATAGTGGAAAGCATATGGTTCGCCTGATGGTAAGCCGTCACCGCAACCTATTAACGCGCGTGATACTTGAAGTACTAGATGCTAACCCAAGGGTAAGAGGAAAAAGGTGCCAAGTGAAAAAAGGAAGGGGACATTGGGGGTGGGAAATTAGGCCTCCGGCGATCTCACTCATCGAGTCATCGCAAGAAATGAAACAGTACCCTGTAAGTTTTAATTTTTTTGTGAAATATCAATTACTTAATTTTATTTATTTTTTTATTTTATTTATTTATTTTATGGAAACATACAGTACTATTATTATTATAAACAATAACATATAAAACAGTCTTAAAACTAAAATAGTTTCCAATTATTTGTAAATACATAATTAGTTGACAATGAGTATAGACGCTTTTAATGGCATAAAAATCTAGTCTTCAAAAACATTTTTCATTTAAATTTAGTATTAAAATTTAAAATTTAAAAAGACCAATAAAATTAAATAAATAATCAATAAATGTCCATGCAAATTATGTAAAAATTATGTAAAAATACTTAAAACATATTATGAAATTAAGTTAATTGAAATTATCAAACACTTAAAAATGTACAGTAAGTACGCTAAAACTTTATACAAGTTAATATAATTATTTACTAAAGCATAATAATACAAATATAAAATAAATATTATGAGCAAAGCGATAATAAATTTCGTTTGTGGATACCAACTGTCAGCTGTCATCCGAGATTAGGAAAGATAAACGGAATCTAAACAGTGCGAAATGAACACTAAAAACACATTATTACGCTGTTGTTTATATAATTATCTATAACTAAAGGTTAAGGGTTGATTATTTTTAGGGTTCCGTACCGTTTTTTTTCGTATCTCATGACTTGATCTGTGGGATGAATAACACTATCACTATAAATAAAAGTCACTTACTGTTATAATGTTTATATTCGAGTCCACATATTTATCAGAAGTGTACAGATAATCACACAATAGTTTTACAGTATATTAGCATACAAGCATAAAGAATATAGCTCAAGAAGGCACATTAATTTACGGAGAGGGGAAGAAAATAAAGCAGGAAAATATGCAAAAACTCTTAAGCGTATAGATGTCGAATGTCATGCGTAAACAAATGAATGCTCGCACGGGGTATGCGCTTTCGCACGGGGCCTAAGATGCTGCTGCCTGTGCCACTAAGAAGGTGGGCGAGATTTTCCCACAAATCTTTGTAATTTTCATAGATTGTACAATATGTGTGTGGCCCATATACTAACAAATTATAAAAACAAATTTAAGGGGTTTATTTTAGAAAAAGAATTAATGTTCTAAGAGTTCAATTACTATTAATATTTTTCATATCCTTTCAAACTCTTCTTCTTGATCTTCAAGAAAGTAAGTGAAAAGAAGTAGCACAGGACAGACGAAGCGGAAAATCTCTGATTTCGGAGACCATTTCACCGGCCTCGCGATGTGACGACAACATCGCCCGCTGTTGTGATAACCTTACAGATCACAGCAAACCGGTGTGACAGATCACAGCAGAAATTATTCCACCACTGCAATCAGTCACACTTGTGGCAGGTCTATTGTTACAAGAGGCCAGCTAGGCAGGTACCATCGCAGTGTCAAATATTCTGCCGCCAAATAGTAGTGCTTAGGCATTATTGTGTTCCGGTTTGAAGGGCACTGTACGCTAGTGAAATTAATGGGGAGAGGAGATTTAAGAACTAATGTCTCGACGTTGGCAACGCGTGAGTGGCACCTACTAATGGTGCTGCAAGCGCTCATAGGCTACGGCGCCCACCTACCATCTGGTGGGCCGTATAATTATTTGCCAACTTCACTACATAATATAAAACAAAGTCGCTTTCTCTGTCCTTATGTACGCTTAAATCTTTAAAGCTACGCAACGGATTTTGATCCGGTTTTTTTTAATAGATAGAGTGATTGAAGAGGAAGGTTTATATGAATAAAATTAGTGGAAAAAAAAATTTGAGGTTTCTATTGTGATGTCGTAAATAATAACTTTTAACGCGTGCGGACCACGGGCAGTAATGAATAAGTCAAAACTACTGAATCGATTTTAATCATTTTTTCAGTCAATGACATAGGCTATATATTTTATACCCGTGCGAAGCCGGAGCGGGCCGCTAGTGTAACATAAAAAAAAACCATCACACGAGCCGAGTTAATAAGTAAGAATCCTTCCAAACATTTAAGATATCAAAATACAAATTAAATACAACAAATTCCCAAAATTATCAACATAAAGTAATAACAATGTGTCAAAATCATTTAATTATACCCTTAATAATAACAAAATAACATTTATAATTAATCATTAACAAGAAACCCTCAATCACAAGTTAATTGAATTATTTTATAATCGAATCAAGGCTCGTTTCGGGGAAACAAACCTTTTCGGTAGTGAATAAATTCCCTTTATTAGGAAGGGATCTAATATAGGGCAAAAATAGTGGCTCGCCACAGTCCCAAGGGGTAGCGACCGTACGTAATCGGGACCCGTACAAGGGTCGCAAGACTGTTTACAGGGCGGTTTTATTTTGACTGATTAGTATTATAATATGATAAGAGTAATAAGGACTAATAATATTAGTAATTTGCCAATGTAATCTTTGTACCAATATTAATGCTGAAGAAATTGTTTGTTTGAACGAATTAATCTCTGGAACTACTGATTGGATTTGAAAAATTCTTTTTGCATTTGATAGAATTTTTCTTAAATGGTATATAAAGTCACGATACGATGGTAAGTGGTTGCCGTAGCCTATGAGCGCTTGCAGTACCATTAGTAGGTGCCACTCACGAGTTGGCAACCTCGAGATATTGGTTCAAATGCCTAAGCACTACTATTTGGCGGCAGAATATTTGACACTGCAGTGTTACCTACCTAGCCGGCCTCTTGCAATAAAAGACCTACCACCAGTGTGACTGATTGCAATGGTGGAATAATCTCTGCTGTGACAGAGGTTATCCCAACAGCGGGCGATGGGGTCGTCACATCCTGACGCCGGGAAAAAAAGTCGACGATACATAGAAGCTGAGCAATAAGAACAAAAGAGCGGGCGGGCTGTACGATACGGTGGAACAGCAACCCAATAATAAAGCGAAAGAATTGTTTGTTTGTTTGTTCAACTAAACAATAACTATCTAGACCAAGCGGATGAAGCCGCGGGCACAGGTAGTATTAATATAAAAAGAAAGTATCTCCAGATACGCGGTCGGAACGAAGTTCTTTTGGCTATCTACCAAATATTAATAATTAATATTAATTTTAAAAAAACTAACTATATGAAAAGAAAAATAGAGATTGGTTCTTTCTACTAGAGGTCAACTCAAACTGGACGAATTTAATATCATTTTACAAAGAAACTGTACAGGAATTATGTATGGCACCGCTAGCAATTCTATACATAAATTAAGTTACCAATGTCAAACACCTGTCTGACAATTGATACCCTTTCATTTGTTTTTAATAACACCTCTATTAGATAAAGAAATTACAATATTTTAATATTCCTTTATTTAACTTTTGGGTATAATATTCTTAAGTAATATAATAAAATTTACTAAAATGTAATATATTTTATTATCTAAATAGAAACGGCAGACATTCTTTAAAAAGTAAAAATGTTTGCTAACTTAGTTTACTATCCTCGACTCCAGACTGTAGAATAAATAAATATTTCTTTGATATTCAGAACTACGACATAATATTATATTGAATTACTTTTTGACTTCAATTCAATAAGAAAAGTATAGTTCTAATTCACTTGTACAATTTTCATAATGTATATTTCCAATTCCCAAAATAAATGCCCAATTTCTCCAGACGAAAGTCTAGAACAAAGTTGTTATGCCTGTCTGTCGATATTTTATAAAATATGTTTCGGGGAGTGCGCTCAGGAACTACTTAATTCGGTTCTCCCGTCACCTTTTTACTACATAAATGCAAGGCATCACAAGTACCCTATTCAGTTCACGTACCCAAAACACGTACGAAACGCATTTCTGATACGCACCGCCAAGGCCTGGAATACCCTCCCTACCTTTCTTTAACACCACCATAGGCATCTTCTATGTAAGCGCGCTCTTCCTTAGTTTGTTTCAACATATAAAATCAGCTATTAACAACAGCCAAGCGCTAGCCAATATAATAGTAGAACGAATCTTGGGAAAAATTCACCAATAGCATGTCACGATTATTTAATGCAATACCATCAGCGGACATGGGTTTTGATAGTCTTGATTCATTTAAAAATAAATGCTATACCTTTTATTTGAGTTAATTAATATTTGTCTGTTTTTATTTTTGTTAAGCTTCTCTTTTTTTTCTCTATTTTATTATTATGTTTTTTTTTTGTGTAGTTAAATTATTTTTTTTTCTTATTGTGTTTGTTTAATTTTTATCGTTCAATTTTGTTAGTTTACTTTAACTAAGTTATCAACACTATTTATGGCATGTTGTGTTCTCCAGTAATTGGGGGTGCATCTAAGTATTGTGTAAAACTTTCTTTTTTTGTATTTTTCATATGTACTTCTGTTGGAGTTCCTTAAAAAAAAATAAAATAAATAAATAATAAAAAATTACAAGATGACGCTAATTAACTCACTTAACCTCCTTGTAACCTAGCAACCGTATGCTTATCCCTCGTACCAGGGACTAAAAGCGAACTTTTCATCGTAAAAAAAAATTGTACACACGCCATGGGTGAAAAGAAGAACATTGCAACGTAATCAATCAGTCACACTGGTGGTAGGTCTTTTGTTGCAATAGGCCGGCTAGGTAGGTACCACCGCAGTGTTAAATATTCTGCCGCCAAATATTAGTGCTTAGGCATTACTATGTTCCGGTTTGAAGGGCACTGTACGCTAGTGAAATTACTGGGCAGAGGAGATTTAAGAACTAATATCTCGAGGTTGGCAACGCGTGACTGGCAGCTACTAATGGTGCTGCAAGCGTTCATAGGCTACCGCAACCATTTACCATCAGGTGGGCCGTATGCTTGTTAGCCAACTTTTAACATAAAAAAAAAAAATATATTTTGTTTGTTTGGAACTACTGGTCAGATTTAAAAAAATATTTTTCATTTAACTTTTACATTGCTTGTACATTTCTTGAGGTAGGCTATAGGCTATATAACATCACGATATGATACATAGAAGCCGAGAAATAATGAAGAAAGCGCTGGCGGCCGATACGGTGAGTTAGTTGAAAGCGAAAGAATTGAATTTATGTTACTCAGTTGGCAAACAAGCATACGGTCCACCTAATGGTAAACGGTTGCCGTAGCCTACGAGTGCTTGCAACACCATAATAAGATGCCCCTCACGCGTTGTCAACCTCGAGATATTGGTTCTTAAATCTCTTTTGCCCAGTAATTTCACTAGCCTACATTGCCTTTCGAACCGAAACACAGTAATGTCAAAGACACTACTGCTTTGCGGTAAAACTGACACTGAGGTAGTACCTACCTAGCTGGCCTATTGCAACAAAAGATCTACCACCAGTATGACTGATTGCACTGGTAGAATAATCTCTGCTGTGACAGAGATTATCCTAATAGCGGGCGATGGGGTTGTAATGTCCCGACGCCTTTAAACAATAACTATATGTCGACCACGCGAGAGAAGCCACGGGCATAACTAGTTCAATATATATTTATTCTGTGATTGGAGAATGTTCAGAATACAATTTGAATAGCGAATAACAGTTGAACCCGCCTTAAAAAGGGATTCAATAGCCTGATAGCACTCAAACGGTACAATCGTCTTTGGGTCAAATCAGAACCAGTGTTGGAAACATATCCATCCGTATATCGGCCGATAAACCGATATCCTACATCTATGAGGCATTCCATTACTAGATTGTTTCTCAAACAGAGCTTGAAATAATTAAACTGTGCATGGAGTTACGCCGTCTAATGCGTCTATGTAAGGCTTTGACTACACTGATAGATAAATATTTGAAATATGTGCAACAATATTATTTTATTTATTTTAATCTTTAATAATTTTTAATTATGGATTGCTGTTGACAGCGTCATCGGGCGGGAGACAGTTCCTTCACGCGGCTTATGGGTAGTGCTATTTTTAAAAATCGTCACATACAAAATCCGTATGCTGTGTGTGTGTGCGTGTGTGTATCGAGACTTCTACTACCAAATGAGCACACGTGCAAGTGATTGCGCAGCCGGGTGAGCAATTCTCTCTCTCTCTCTCACGGTCTGTCCCTGTCCCTTTTTATCATATATCCTATTGGAATAATACATAATACTACTAACACTTTTATAACTTTCTTTATCTTTTTGAGCTACTTAAAACGAATTAATTATTCGCATTAAAAATCATCAGTAAAAAAATTGGTCTTTACAACAAAGATTTTAGTATTTACAATTAATTAATTATAGATTCTGCACCAACCTTTATAAAGTCCCTCTAAGATTTCCAAGACTCCGACATACGTAAGTGCAATCTTCATCTAAGACTAGATCTAGAAACAACGCGTGTTGATAGCGTTTGTTGTAAATAGCATTACGTTTCCATACTTCCTTTGATTGTATTTATAATTTGTAGAAAAGCATTGTTATTACATAATTAATTATTAAAGAAGACATATAAGGACTCTGAAATCATATTTAGTTTCCATTTATAAATTAAGCAGTGTAATTGAAAAGTGAAATTGAAAGCCTCAATATCTCAACAATAATCGTTAACGCGAATGAAAATAGGAGTATTAGTAATGATTAGAAGAAAACATTGCTAATTTTCTTTTTTTAAATCTATATTTAGGGGTAGGTAATAACAAAATATACATAATTTTTCTGTTTCAATTAAAAAGAAAATAATTATATAAATTTCGGATTATGTCGGCCCTTTTCATTTGAACTTGGCATTATTTCTTTAAGTGAGACTTAATCGTTTATTAACCAAAATTTGATAGGGGTAATACTTCACTCCCTTAAAAATAAAGCTCTTAACTTTAGTTATAATAAGTAGCCTATGTCCATTTTAAAGATCTATGAATATCTCGAAGTTGGCAACGCGTGAGTGACACCGACTAATCGGTGCGTCGTATGCTTTATGCTATAACACGAAGGTGGAGAAGCTAACGGCCATAAGGCCTTTTTTTTTTTTTTTTACTTGGAGAAATGCAGTTACGCACTCGAGCGCCGGGACGGGTGCAATGGCGCAGGAGGTGTGTGGACTCGGAGCCGAGCCCCCTACCCACTAAAACTCCAAGGTCCCATCTAGCGCCATAGTGGGACGTCGCGGGGTCGCTGAAGCATACAACCGCGACGCCCCGGCGCTTGCCCCGAGGGGCCCACCGGTGGCGGCAACCTACTGCCGCCATATATACATATACTACATACTAATACATATATATCAATACATACCACCGCGCGCGAACGCGCCAGGCCTTTCGGCCTCCACCTTGGGCGGCACCATACTGCCGCCATACATACATACTAATACATACTATACATATATAAACACTCCACGGCGCTTTCGCGCCCTCCGACCGAAAGGCCCCGGCAAACCCAACCAAGGAGCCCTGGGTCCTAGGGCTCCCCGCCGAGACTAACTTTTTAATGAGGTTGTTTCCTCTACGACTGATCGTCGTTATTTTTAAAGAGGTTTTCTTCCTCTACCGCCCGACCGGGGCTGAAGGCCCCGGCTAAACACACCTCCGGTGTCGCAGGAGCCGCTCGCAGTCCATTCTGATAAGCAGAAAAGTACCGGAGCGACCCATACGACACCACCCTCCTAGGCGCGGTCTAGCGTAAAACGCCCCACGCCCGAACCGTCTGACCCTGTTAGCTTCACCGGGCAGTCGAAGGTGCCACCTGCACAATCGACTCCCGGCTACTGAGCCCCCGGCACGACAAGCCCAGGGTACCGCAGAGTTTGACCTCTGCGGTTGGGGAGAACGGCCATAAGGCCTACATACACATTGTTGACCCTTGGTCTGAATGGGAGAAGCATCAATAAGGGTGCCAATTTGAGATCGATAGAATTGAAAATTAGAAAATTTAAAGCGTCCTCGCTCAAATAGGCGACCAAAATTAAAAAGCGCTATAATTATTTCATCATGTTTCTTTTATTATTATAAACGCGGAAGATTGTATGTTTGTTACCCTATGACGCAAAAACGGCTGAACGGATTTTGATGAAATTTGGCACACGTATAGCTCATTTCTATTTTTTTTTTATATCGGAAGGTGCAAACGGGCAGGAGGCTCACCTGATCAGAGAGGATGCGGTGCGTTGCCGACCTTTGAGAAAGGAATGGGCTCTTCTTGAACGTTCTCAAGTTGTATTATTATAAAATATAAAGTTCCTGTAGGTTATCAATAAACGAACTAATGGTCATATTCACTTTAAAATTTGTTATAAATGTTGTCTTATGGAATACAAAAATAACTATAATGCGTTTGCATTACCAGGAATTAATATTTTAAAGATAAAAAAGTACTGGTTCGTTTCACGCATGCAAAGCACATATAGGTAGTTATTTAAACAATTCATTTCGTTCTCAAAACCGCGTACCGACGTGACTGCTCAGTATTCAGAATATGGGGTGTATAAAATACACGCTGAACTCTCAGTAGATCACATAAAGCGTTGTTTATGGATGATCCCGAGACCAAATACTAAGTGGATCGTAGGTGATGTGTTAGCGGTATTGGATGTTTTTACTTATGTACTTATAAATTATACTTTTAAACTAATGCTACATAATTATTTATGGAATGGGGTTGATTTTTTTTTTTTATATTCTTACATATACACATTTAAATGGGAGCAAAAGTGCAGGAGGCACACCTAATGTTAAGCGATCACCGCCGCCTATGAACCTCTTTAATATCAGAGAGCATGCAGGTGCGTTGCCGACCTTTAAGGTAAGAATCGGGTCTTCTCTTGAAGATGTCCAGGTCGTATCAGTTCGGAAAGACTGCCGTAGGCAGTTGGTTCCACAAAGTGGTTGTTAGTTGTGATGGTGAATTCGATTTTAACACATGACTAACATGGTCTAGGTATAAATACGTATTAGCTATTGACTTATTAATACTTTAATATTTTTTAACTTATAACTATTTTTGGGGAATTTTATTGTTTGCTTCCCTGCTTATTTACGGTAAACAACTCCAAAAGTGCGCCAAAAGATCGAACAAAAGTAGCCTATGAGCACTAATTGCAACACCATTAGTAGGTGCTACTCACGCGTTGCCAACCTCAAAATATTGGTTCTTAAATCTCCTTTGCCCAGTAAATTCACTAGCCTACAGTGCCCTTCGAACCGAAACACAGTAATGTCAAAGACACCACAGCTTTGCAGTAGAATATTTGACACTGCGGTGGTACCTACCTAGCTGGTCTCTTGCAACAAAAGACCCACCAGTGTGGCTGATTGCACTGGAGCTCTCTCTGCTGTGACAGAGATTATTCCACTTAGATCCAGAACCGAGCCAGTCACCCGCACCCCATTGAGTGTCTAGCGTTTATTTATTATTTATTATTACTATACGGTAAAACAATAGACTTACAATATAGTACAGACCGGGAAAATTCCTACAGAGAAAATTGAAAGACGCTAACTACAGTCGGTTATGTTGCAACTTCGTTCCATTGCGGTGGTATTGAACTTACGAAGCGGCACCAACGAGTCTATGACATTTTGTATGTATGAAAGGGCTGATCCATAGAACATAGTAAGTCGATGGTAAAACACATTTTTACAAAATAATTTGATTACAAAAGGCAACTTCTTCGTATGGAAGTAATAAAACCATAAAAATATTGCAGCATAAATATATAAAATTATAAAAACGTGACATCGGGAAAACCATTTTAAGTTTTAAGCTTTCGGATCCACTTTTTAAATTTCCGCCATTAATTGCCACTCGTACGGAAAAACTTCGCTGTCCGAAACAAAATGTAAGAGTAATCAAAAATTCGTAATAAAAGCAAAGATATTAAAGTAAAACTTTATATATATTTTATATTTACAATATAAAAGACATATTAATGATATTGCGTTATATTTACAGAAGGCTATTTGGGTTAATGCCTGAAATGAAGATATATTTTAATAAAGTTTTTGGTTTTCCGATTCAAATAGCTGGTCATTATGACGTTGTGGCGTAGTGGTAGCAATTCTGCGTTGTCGTCTGTCGTGGGTTCGATGCCAGACATATTTTCGGGTATGGGTGTGTTTGTCCTTGTCATTGTGTTTGTTTGTGTTGTTAAACGTTGCACACTCAACGGCCCCCATTAGGATATTAATATCCTGTGTCGGGGGTCCGGAAACATTCACAATGACAAGGACAAATACACCCAGACCGGAAAATATGCTTGCATGGTCAATACAAACATATTATGATCCGAGCGGGAATCGAACCCGCGACCTGTGGCGTTTTAGGCATGTTCGCTACCGCTGCGCCACAACGTCGTCAGTTTTCCAACTAACATAACTGACCTGTTTTTAGGGTTCCGTAGCCAAATGGCTAAAACGGAACCCTTATAGTTTCGTCATGTCCGTCTGTCCGTCCGTCCGTCTGTCCGTCTGTCCGTCCGTATGTCACAGTCATTTTACTCGGAGACCATTGACTCTATCTATACGAAATTTACTAATTAGGTGTATTCCATGAACCGCACAAGGATTTTGTAATAAAATCTTAATATATATATGAATTAAGGGTAGCAGTCCATACATGTAACTGACGATTGAAAAAAATTTCAACGTATGGCAACCTGTGAGATATCTTTGGATAGTTCTTTTAAAATGATAACGAGGTTTAATTTTGAGTTTTTTCATTAAGCCAGTAGTTGTTGAGATATTAGCTCCTAAAGTTGTAAAAATTGTGTCCCCCTCTAACTTTTGAACTATGGGATTTAAAATTGTGGAAAAATTTGAGCTTGTAGAATACTACATGAACTTTCATCCATTTACTTTGAAGAAGATAGGTCTATAAATTTAAGAGATATATAAGTTTTTCCCATAACTTTGTTTTTCATATTACTTTTAATAATTACTATGAAATTACCAACTTATTTTTGCGGTCGGTTTTAATTCGTTATTATTTTTAAAACCGTTAAGATTCTTCATAACCTTACCATCACCCATTTACGCCTGTTTTCTCGATTTATCCAAGGCATTTTAATTACGATATCTTATGGCAGAAATTAAAACTCACTGGCATGCCTGAAGAGATCAACAGGATTTTTAAGTTTTGGTATAAGAATCAGGTTACTGTTGTGCGATGGTCAGAGAGCTACTCAAGGTCTTACAGGTTAGAATGTGGGGTGAGGCAGGGTGACCTGACCTCACCCAAGTTGTTTAATCTGTATGTGAATGCTCTAATACAGACGCTCAGTAGCACTCGTGTCGGATGTCATATTGACGGAGCCTGTTTTAATAACATTAGTTACGCAAACGACATGGTTCTACTAAGTGCATCTGTCTGTGGGTTAGTAAAACTGCTAAGTCTTTGTGAGAACTATTTCAAACGTCATGGCTTAGTCTATAACTGTAAGAAAAGCGAATGCATGGTCTTTCAGGCCAGGGGAAAATCGATTCCATCTATTGTACCTGCTATCAAGTTACACGGGGTTCCACTAAAGGGAGTTGAATGCTTTAAATATCTTGGCCATGTAGTATTCTATGACTTGAAAGACAATGCAGATATTGAGAGAGAACGCAGGGCTTTGTCTGTTAGGGTAAATATGATTGTTCGCTGGTTTGCTCGTTGCTCAATGCCAGTCAAAATAACGCTTTTCAGAGCTTACTGCACCACATTTTACCCTAGCAGCGTGTGGGCAGACTATACGCGGAAACAGTACAACGCCCTGCGTGTACAATATAACAATGCTTATGGATGCTAATGGGTATGCCTCGTTTTTGTAGTGCATCGGGGATGTTTGCCGAGGCGTATGTGGACTGTTTTTATACCATTATGCGAAAGCGGTGCACATCGTCGTTGCGCAGGATTCGTTCCAGCTCAAGTGGCGTCCTGAGAGCATTTGTTAATAGATTCGATTGTTTGTATGTGAACCACTGCTGTCGGATTCACGTGCTGACAAATTAATCCTGTCTTAGGTTAAATAAGTTTTAGAAATTACTAATAAATAGGCATAAGATACTTGTATTACTAACAACATATGATCCATTTTTGACCGAAATAAAGTTATTATTATATAACCATGCTGCGGAACCCTTTAGTTTCAACTGTGCGTGGTCCGCAACGCACTTGACTGCTAATTATTTTTTTTAAAGTAGGGTACTAGAAACAATGCGTATTTTCACATTTCTTTTGATGAGTGCTAAGACTGGAAGTCAAAAGCCTCACCATCTGTCCCTGTAGTGTTGTAAGTCTTTACCTTATAGCAGGAACAGGAAAAGGAAAGTCCACACTGAATTTCAAGATAGTTTCTATTTAACAGAACACACGAACAAAAGTATAGTCAGAAGGTTAGACAAGAAGATACAAGAAAATAGAAGATAAGACACTGTTCCTACGTCACATCGAGGCGCGCCAGCAACGAGCGGTCGAACCGGTTCCGTGACCACCACTCCCGCGCTGCGCCGAGCCCCGCCATCGGGACTCGCTCGCCGCCTCTCGCCGTGCACAGACACATTCAGTTTTCTTTACAACCAGCGATAATACAGTCCATTTTTATCTCGAAAAGTGTTTTATTTAGTCAAGACCACCAACAATAAGTTTGGAGCTTGTCATTCAACATATGGTCCTTCGAAGAAAAAAGATAGCCGTCTTATTGCTGTGCACTGAACCTGTGGACTTTGGACTGTCCGCCCATCGCCCGTTCGCGCCGAGCCGCTAAGGACACTTAGAGGACAGTCTACCACGAGGAGGAATATTTTTATCGAGTGAGTCCGTTCCATATTATCCTTTATTTCCCATCTTTTCTAGCTTCTTTCCCGAAATTTAGGATAGTGCTATTGTGGATCAGGCAAATTGATCTCTGCATATTCTATTCTAGCTAGCATATTTTAATAGCTATAATATTTTAATAACTATAATTTTTTTTCTTGCAAATTATAATAAACAATTATTATAATTTCGTAAATTTGTTTTTCTTTAAATATTGCATAAAATCATTGACATCGTAGTGCGCTTAGTCATCTTGTTTACTTTGTGCGTATAGCCATAAAATAATAAAATTGCATTCATATTTTTTATTGCCCGTCATTAGACTCTTTTGTGTCGAACGACCGGTTTGCGATAAGCCTTTTGTTCTTGCTTCTATTCATTGCAACTTTGAACAGCTGTTTTGTACAGTTATAATTTGCTTTACGCATATTAATAATTTTGCTTATTTCTATCGCTTTTCTTGCACTTTAATCTCAGTCATCTTCATTTTAATATGTCTGACGCAAAAATTAAAGATCTTGTGAGGAAGCGTGGCAGCTTTAAGGCTAAATTAACATCATTTAGCAATTTCCTTAGATTTTTACCGAGCCTTGATCTAGATAGCTTTCAATCAGCTGAACTTCAATGTCGCTTGGATCAAATGCATATTTTATATAAGGATTTCGACGTATTACAGACGGAGTTGGAACTGTTGTCGGACGATGCAGACGCCATGTACGCTGAGCGGGAACAATTCGAGATGCAATACTATGCGCAGGTCGGCCGCGCTAGGGCAATGCTTGCTCCCGCGCGTGCTTCTTCACCAGCGCTCGCCTCCGCGATATCAGACAGCAGTGATCATCACGGACCTGGCTGCAAACATGACTTCGTTCGACTGCCGAAAATAGACTTGCCCCATTTCAACGGCGACTATCAGCACTGGCTTGAGTTCCGAGATACTTATATTTCCTTAATTCATGATAACAATAGTATACAATCCATTAATAAGTTCCATTATTTGCGTGCCGCCTTAACTGGCAGCGCATCTTTAGTTATCAAAAGTATAGATTTCAAGGCCGACAACTATGCCATAGCATGGCAATTATTGTTGGATCGGTACAACAATGAAAGGTTGCTCGTCAACAATCACGTCCAAGCGTTATTTAACTTCATACCCATACAAAAAGAATCGTGCCATTCGTTACGAAGCATGATAGACATCATCAATAAAAATTTAAGAGCACTTGAAGCTCTTGGACAGCCCACACAGCATTGGGACACGTTAATTATTTACATTATGTCGAAAAAATTAGATTCTGTCACCTACCGCGAGTGGGAAGAACATAAAAATAGTTTAGATAATTTTCCAAATTTAAAAAATTACACCAAATTTTTATCTAACAGAGCTGATTTGCTAGAAACCTTATATGATAATAAAAATAGCCTATATGATAATAAAAACTTAAAATCTAATTACATTCATCACAAACAAACAATTAACACTAAACAAACTTATGAAACTAACAAAAATACAAATTATTTAACAACTACAAATACTAAATCAGAAAAATTTACATCATGTCCTATGTGTTCTCAAAATCACTTCCTATTTAGTTGTCAATCCTATAGAGATCTCGATGTTGATTCGAGAATCAAAAAAGCTTCTGAAAGCAATATTTGTATGAATTGCCTTCGTCCTGGTCATACTGACAAACGCTGCAAACTCTCACATTGCAAGTATTGTAAATTGAAGCACAACACCCTCTTACATAGGGAATCTCAAACAGATCTTAAATCAAGTGACAATATCGCATTGTCTACTAATATTGTTACCAACACAGAAGCAAAAAATAATCAGGCTCTTATAATATTATCCACAGCTATGGCAAAGGTGACCGATGTCAATGGGAGGCTTCATCCTGCCAGACTTCTACTTGACAATGGCAGTACCTCCAATTTCATCACCCAGGACCTCTGTGGAAAGCTCGGTCTGGTAAAGAAAAGCACTATTTCAACCATCTCAGGTATTAACGGTCAAGTTTCTAGTACCTCTGAAAGTTGCAATCTTATTATACAATCTTGTTATGGTGGCTATAAGGTGAGCGTAGACTGTCTTATTCTACCAAAGATAACACATTCACTGCCTAGCAGCCACATAGATAAGAAACATCTTTCTATCCCTGTAGGCCTTCAGCTGGCAGACCCTACCTTTAATATACCTTCAGCGATTGACATTCTTGTTGGTGCTGAAGTGTTCTGGGACGTCTTAGGTTCCGATTCAATAAATTTAGGCAAAAATCAGCCTAAGTTACAATCATCAAAATTAGGTTGGCTTATTTCTGGTTGTGTATACCAGTCTCGACCTCATCAACGTTCATCTTTGTGTCATTTTCTGTCAAGTGGGGAAAGCGAACAACTAACTCGCTTTTGGGAACTTGACTCTGTATCAAATCAGAGCTGTTTCACTTTGGAAGAGCAGGCTTGTGAGAACCTCTTTCAAGAAACTACCCATCGTAACGAGTTTGGTCAATTCATTGTCACCATCCCATTGAAAGACTCGCCTGAGTCTTTGGGGGACTCTTATGCAATGGCCAAGCGTCGATTTCTGGCCTTGGAACGCAGGTTCGAACGTAACCCTATATTTAAAGACAGATATTTACAATTCATTAAAGAATACATAAAACTTAATCATATGACAGAAAATTCAAAATCAAAGCATTCGAAAATTAATTATTTTATGCCCCATCACGGTGTGATTCGTGAGTCTAGTACTACCACGAAACTTCGTGTAGTATTCGACGCTTCAGCATCTAGCACCTCAGGAAAGTCTTTTAATGATATACAGAGAGTAGGGCCAACTATACAGGATGATTTAATATCTATTCTCTTAAGGTTTAGGAAACATCGATTTGTTGTAACAGGAGACATTGAAAAAATGTATAGAGCTGTCTTAATTAATCCATCGCAACGCCAGTTACAGCAAATTGTCTTCAGATTCGATTCCTCAGAGCCTTTAAAGACGTACACTCTTAACACAGTGACGTACGGCACCGCTTCAGCACCGTACTTAGCTACTAAATGTTTAGTGTCTCTAGCAAATCAATGTAAAGATCCAAAGGTTTGTGAGTCTATCAAGAGAGATTTTTACGTTGACGACTATTTGAGCGGTGGTGACTCAATTACTTCGGTCATTCAATTATGTAGAGGCGTTATTGATACTCTCAAATCAGCTAAGTTTCACCTTCGTAAGTGGCAATCTAATAGCTTTAAAATTTTGGAAGCAGTCGCCAGCATAGACACTGAACATTTAGATAAAACATTAAATCTAAATGAATCATCCTCTTGTAAAACTCTTGGACTATATTGGGACTGTAATTTAGATGAATTATTCTTTGTAGTTGATTTAAAATATTCAACAATTAAAGTTACAAAGCGCTACATTCTATCATTAATAAGTCAAATTTTTGACCCCCTTGGCCTCGTTGGACCATGTGTAGTCCAGGCAAAAATTTTATTACAACAATTATGGGTTCTTAAATGTAACTGGGATGAAGAGGTACCTTTGAATATTAAATCTCAATTTATAGAATTCGTTCAATCATTCTCAGATCTTAACTCTCTTCGTATTCCTCGTTGGGTATCTTGTTGCAGACCTTCTTTGATCGAGCTTCATACCTTCACCGATGCTTCTGAGCGCTGTTATGCGGCTTGTTGTTACGTGAGAACAATAACAGTCGATGGGTCAGTTTGCGTTCGCCTTTTAGCTTCTAAAAACAAGATAGCTCCCATAAAACCCACAACCATACCACGTTTGGAGTTGTGTGGTGCTTTACTGGGCACGCGACTATTCAACAAGGTACGCAATTCACTTACCGTTGATTTCAATACCTGTTTTTTTTGGTGTGACTCGACGATTGTTCTGGGTTGGCTCTGTACAGAGCCAAGGCGACTAGAACAATTTGTCCGTAACAGAGTTACTGAAATACAAGAAGTTACAGCTGGTCAGACGTGGAACTATGTGCCTTCTAAAAGCAACCCCGCCGATCTAGCATCTCGAGGGGCGAAGGCTGCTTACATCAGCACGTCCACTCTGTGGTGGTCAGGTCCTGATTTTATCAATCAGATTGAGATCCAATTTCCTAAAGTCCCTAATCAATCTCTTTCATTACCAGACAGATCTTTTCATTTGAGAAGTGATGAGAACAATGATAAAAATTTGATTTTAAACTTGATACATAAATTTTCGTCACTTTCGAAATTAATTCGAGTTATAGCATATTTAAAAAGATTTATACATAATTGTAGGAACCCTAAAAATAAAATATTAACTCATTTAACTTTCTCAGATTTAGAAACATCAAAATTATTAATATTACAGATTTCTCAGCAGGAAATGTTCCCTGAGGAATATAAAATTCTTATAAATAATCAGGCCTTATCTAAGAAAAATAGAATAATTAATCTTTCACCTTTTATTTGTTCACAAAACCTAATACGAGTAGGTGGACGTCTTAAAAATTCAAATTATAGCTATGATGTCAAGCATCCTATATTATTATGTAGCAAGCATCGTGTTACAAAATTATTATTCGAGAAAGAGCACAAAGGACTTTTTCATGCAGGGCCTCAATTACTTTTAGCTCATATTAGACAAAATTATTGGCCTCTAGCAGGTAAAAACCTCACAAAGGAAGTAGTGCGTAACTGTATTAGGTGTACTCGCTTCAAAGCGCAGCCTATCCAGGTCATAATGGGAAACCTACCTAGCGATAGGACGAATCTAGAGTTCCCTTTCTTGAATACAGGTCTTGATTACGCCGGGCCAGTGCTGATAGCCGACCGTAAAGGTAGAGGTTGCCGGTTAATAAAATCTTATATATGTGTTTTTGTATGTCTTGCAGTCAGAGCTGTCCATCTCGAGCTGGTCTCTGACCTCACAAAAGAAGCGTTCCTTGCAGCCTTCAGCAGATTTATTAGCCGTCGTGGTAAACCTCAGCGGGTTTACTCCGACAACGGTACCACATTCGTCGGAGCATTCAATGAGCTTTCACGTTTCCTCCAAGATTCCTCTGACATCATAGAATCAGACATCGCAAACCAGGGCATAGAATTTAAATTCATACCTGCCTATACCCCCCATTTTGGTGGCCTTTGGGAGGCAGCGGTAAAGCAGACTAAGCATTTACTACGTAGAGTCATGGGCTTAACCCATCTAACGTATGAAGAGCTCTCAACGTGTCTGGTTCAAATAGAGGCTATCTTAAATTCTAGGCCATTGACACCTTTTTCCACAGATCCTTCAGATTTGTCTTATCTTTCCCCTTCTCATTTTCTTATTGGACGGACTCTCACTTCGTTTCCTCGTCCTCAAATTACTGACAATAATATCCAACGGCTGCAGCGCTTCGATCGTGTTGAGAAGTTGCGGCAACACTTCTGGCAACGTTATTCTCACGAATATATATCTCTGCTTCAGCAGCGGACTAAGTGGCAGACTCCTGGGCAGGACCTAAAGGCAGGCACTATGGTCTTAGTAAAGGACCCCAATCTGCCTCCTCTTCTGTGGCTGCTTGGAAGAGTTACAGCTGTCAAGGCTGGATCTGACGGACGAGGCAGAGTTGCAGACATCTTCACGAAGAAGGGAATTATCACGCGAGCCTACAATAATATCTGCCCTCTTCCAGTGTCATCATCTTCTTGAAGTCCTCTTCACTTCAACCCGGGGAATATGTTCCTACGTCACATCGAGGCGCGCCAGCAACGAGCGGTCGAACCGGTTCCGTGACCACCACTCCCGCGCTGCGCCGAGCCCCGCCATCGGGACTCGCTCGCCGCCTCTCGCCGTGCACAGACACATTCAGTTTTCTTTACAACCAGCGATAATACAGTCCATTTTTATCTCGAAAAGTGTTTTATTTAGTCAAGACCACCAACAATAAGTTTGGAGCTTGTCATTCAACAGACACACGAAACACACACGTAATAAGACAATATACTATGACAGAGAAGTAATTAACTTGTGTATCGCACCGAGAGGTTAAGGCCGACTGGATAGTTATTTTGATGTGACTAATGTCGGTACATGTGAAATAATTTAATATTGTTGCTCGTCCCAACAGGTATTCCGTCGCATACTACGGGTTTCACCCGAGTATGCGCGTGAATTAAATATAAATAATATTTTCTTGTTTTGTATTATATTATTATGTGTATGTATGAAGTGTAGTATGTAATTGAATGTGTAATGTATATGATATTATTACGTAAATAATTATTAAATATATTATTATATGTAGTGTTATAAATATTAATGATATAATAAACATAAATATACTAAGTTACCTACAGTCCCTTTTCTTTATATCTTCCTTCTCCTCCCCTACTCTTCATCTCAGATGACAACACATGATAATGCTTTTAAATTTATCAAAATAATCGACTTCCTGTAAGAGGCCGACTAGGTCAGAAGAGGAGGTAGCGTATATGGCATCATTGTGTTTCGATTTGATAGACATTGTTGCTGGCGAGATGACTAGGCAAAGAAGATTTAAGAACCAATATCTCAAGGTTGGCAATAAGCGACATTTACAAACGGTGTTGCAAGCGCTCATAGGTTGAGACAACCGCTAACCATCAGGTGGACCATAAACTTACTTACAACATAAAAAGACAAAAGAAAAGGACTTGAACAAAAATACATGTCACGATACAAAACAATGTGTTAGTAGAAGATTGAACGGACACATAGAAACCGATGTAAGGTTTTTCCGTTAAGGTGATATAATCCATATAGATTGCCTGTTTTTGTTAACGGAGCTCGAATCACTCCCAATACACTCGTTCTTACCTATGAAACAGTTCTATCTTATTTATACTCTAAGGAACAGGAGGTTGGTAGATTTTAAAATATCAGAAATGCTATATCGATAATTGAAATATTTTCTTGTTCGTCTGAAAAATAGTTATTATTCCCATCTCAGGTAGAAATGCAAGGTGATGTCACTTCTGGTGTTACTGTAAAACACAGTTAGTGTAAAAGTATGCCCTTTTGTTACTTTTGTCTTGTATACTAAAATAACCAATTACTTTCTTATTTAAAAGTATTATTGTTTTGTGGCGACATGTACTTCAAAGGTAAAAATATATAAAAGAGCCAATACAAGTACTTATTTTATTTTATTGTGTACTTGTCTATGATTATACTATTACAGGACATAACGATGGGAGGCAAAGTTTTGTCAAAGTTGAAGAAAGACGATAATCTAAAGACAGATATTAATATAATAATTAAATTAAATGTTTGAGCTATATTTCAAACCTTTACTTAGCAATGATTCCTGGTGTTTTTGTAGAACTGTCGTCAAAGGCATCAATCACATAATCGCAGAATAAAAACATTTTTAGCCAATTTATTTTCTTATAGTATATTATAGTTGATTTATGTGTTTGGGGAATAGGCATATTTACAAATAGAATGTAGAAAAGAATAGAATGTAGTATTTAAGGCGTCGGGATGTGACGACCTCATCGCCCGCTGTTGGGATAACCTCTGTCACAGCAGAGATTATTCCACCAGTGCAATCAGTCACACTGGTGGTAGGTCTTTTGTTGCAAGAGGCCGGCTAGGTAGGTACCACCGCAGTGTCCAATATTCTGCCGCCAAATAGTAGTGCTTAGGCATTACTGTGTTCCGGTTTGAAGGGCACTGTACGCTAGTGAAATTACTGGGCGAACGAGATTTAAGAACTAATATCTCGAGGTTGGCAACGCGCGAGTGGCACCTACTAATGGTGCTGCAAGCGCTCATAGGCTGCGGCAGCCACTTACCATCAGGTGGGCCGTATGCTTGTTTGCCAACTTCTAACATAAAAAAAAAAAAAAAAAAAAAAAAAGCAAACACGTGACAATAGAAAAAACATGCATGGACTTATAATTACATTTTATTCGCCATACCACTTCTATGGTAGTTTCTACTCTATTCTGTATCTGATCTACAACTTTTATTGTGGCTATATTATCTGTGAAACTGGGATTTGTTGGTTGGTTTGCTTTTTTTTTTGGAAAAACTTAGAAAACTAAATAGAATATTTATAGGTTTCATAAGAATTTCTGTCTAGTGTCTCTAATTAATTAAAAATCTTCACGACCGTTTTGGCACAGCAGTAACAAACCAGCATTAAGCACCATTAGACATCTTGCAGCACATTGTGCTTGTTTATTTGATACAATAATTAAAATATAATCAATTATAAATATACTCATCTAACGTGAGACATAATTAACTTAATGTAAAATTTAAACGGCTAACACTCACGTTCAATCGGTTTAAGTACCGACTAGTTTCGGACTCATCGGAGGTCCTTCATCAGGGTGAGTGGGTCATCAAGGTCAGTGCGAGACGGGCTGCGACCGCGAACGTAACCCACTCACCCTGATGAAAGACCTCCGATGAGTCCGAAACTAGTCAGTAGTTAAACCGATTCAACGTGAGTGTTAGCCTTTTAAATTTTACATACACATCTAAATATTATAAATCGGTTTTCGTAAAAAATGGTAACCTGTCAAATCTGGACAAAAGTAAAAAGCAGACCCTTGGTCAATATTCGTATACTGGGAATAATGCCAAGAAGAAGAAGATTATAAATAATAAATAACCCAAAACATTGAGAAGTAAAATAAGTGTTATATCATAGCCAAAAACTCCCTCAAAACTCAATAAAATGTTGATATTTTTGTTATCAAAGCCGTATACAAAAATTTCTTATGAATACAACAAAGAAAGTATAAAGTATCACTTCGAAAGGTGAGCTATTTCAATTTTACGCAACAACAAAATGTATAAGAAAAATAATCTTTATTCAGACACACAATAAAAAGTTATGAGGCGACGTTGATAAGTTGGTGTAGGTAATAAAAAAAACGATGTCTACAATAAAATTTATTGCAAATATTCACATTTTTATTATTTCGTTTGATGATCCAAATGAAATATTCGCGACGAAAATGACAAATTTACATTACTCTTCCTTATAAAATATATTCTCTTATAACAATGGAACAAACCAAGACTTAAGGTGGCGACATTCACCCAAGGATGATCATAAACCTTATATTGAAGTTATCACCAGCGGACCCGGCACACGTTGCTGTGGCAACAACAGATGACGTATATGCTTTTTCCGCCATTTTCAACAATTATCATGATATTTCAAACATTTTATATAAAACCTTAGCGATTTATACACCTTAATCTACCTCGTGAATCACTTTATCTTTTGGAGAAAACTGCATGTTGAATGTATTCAGAAGTTTTTAAGTTTATTGTAATTCGACGCAGTATAAAATGACTTTATGTTATAATTTTTTTTTTTTTCACGATTTTACGTTTTATTCATATTTGCGTCTCATAAGTATATCACGATCATTGTGTAGGTCGTCGTTCATAAAATAACTCATAATGTCTATGTTTTTTAACGTGGAAGCCATAATCATAAAGCCTATGATTTGTTGCCGCTTATCTTACCTACGATTTTTTTATTATTATTTTATAACATAACTTTTTTTCTAATTTCAACTTAAATGAAACCGAAATATTTCGAAAATAAATATATATATATATATATTTTTTATGTTAGAAGTTGGCAAACAAGCATACGGCCCACCTGATGGTAAGTGGCTGCCGCAGCCTATGAGCGCTTGCAGCAGCAGCCTATGAGCACCATTACTAGGTGCCACTCACGCGCTGCCAACCTCGAGATATTAGTTCTTAAATCTCGTTCGCCCAGTAATTTCACTAGCGTACAATGCCCTTCAAACCGGAACACAGTAGTGCCTAAACACTACTATTTGGCGGCAGAATATTGGACACTGCGGTGGTACCTACCTAGCCGGCCTCTTGCAACAAAAGACCTACCACCAGTGTGACTGATTGCACTGGTGGAATAATCTCTGTTGTGACAGAGGTTATCCCAACAGCGGGCGATGGGGTCGTCACATCCCGACGCCTTTAAATATGTTCCATATACGTCTCTCACGTACTATCATAGCGCTGAAACGGTACAAATTACCATTCTGAATAACGTCACGTTTTACAACCGATAAATGAAAACTATTTTGTATTTTGGGACGCATTAAAATAATATTTAACTGATATTATACACCCAATACACCCAATGAGCGAAAATAATGCATTGCAGTAACTTTATGTAGTGCTGTTGGAAATTCGTCCATAATTAAGGGCCATCTATAAATTACGTCACAAGTAGACCTGTTAGAGTTGACGATCTGTGACATTGTGTGACAAGATTGGAAGGCATCCTACGTTTGTGACATTACATTTCATAATGTATATTACATTATTTTAAAATTAAACAAAAAGAGAAAATATGAAAAGAAAAACAGAGATGGATATATTACCGCAAGTACCTATTACAAGTGGTCAACTTAAACTTGACAGAAGCAATATATATGCAGCTGTCGATTGATACCATTTTAGAAAGATCTCTGGTGCTGGAAAAAAAAAGTCTCATTACACTTTTTCGGTGCAGGTCCCATCCGCATTAAATATAATAGTATAAAACAAAGTCGCTTTCTCTGTCCCCATGTATGCTTAAATCTTTAAAACTACGTAACGGATTTTGATGCGGTTTTTAATAGATAGAGTGATTGAAGAGGAAGGTTTATGTGTATAAAAATAGTGGAAAAAAAATTTTTTTGATGTTTCTAATGTGATGTCGTAAATAATTACATTTAAAGAGTGCGGGCCACGGACAGTAATTAATAAATCAAAACTACTGGATCGATTTTAATCATTTTTTCAGTGAATGACAATGGCTTTAGATTTTATACCCGTGCGAAACCAGAGCAGGCCGCTAGTTAAATATAATATAAGAAACAAAGATAATTTTATATTTATATAGCCAATGAAAATATGAAACGATTGTAATAATTTAAAGTTTTATGACAAAGAAGTCATATAAAGCCCGTTAAATTTACCCAATTCGAATTATTTCTTACAATGTAACAATTTGTAATAGCAGAAATTATGTCGTTTTAGTTAACATTAATATATAACGTGGATGAGATATAACGGTATTCTATAGAATAGAATTAGATTAGTATATATAATTAATTATAAAATAATAAATAAAATCGAAGTATCTGTTTGTAATGACAATATAAAAGCTGATAATGAAATGCTTATTTCCCAGTTCCCAGCTTAGTTCTGGGAATGGGTTCTGGGAATGAGTCGTATGGGTTCGGAAAGCAGTTGGTTCTACAGACTGTGCGAGGAAAAAAATGTCTTCTAAATCGCGC
Organism: Hestina assimilis; assembly: GCA_023373885.1. NCBI lineage: Eukaryota > Metazoa > Arthropoda > Insecta > Lepidoptera > Nymphalidae > Hestina > Hestina assimilis. Next base: position 14,048,903 of record CM041750.1, read on the forward strand.
TGTTTTGGATTTTTTTGTTCCCAAACGGTTGCACAGATTTTAAGAGGTAACATAGGCTACTCTTACTTAAGAAACATGTTTAGCGCTTTCCGCGCAGTAAATAAAAATAAACTACATGTTACGGGATAAGGTTCGCGGATTTGGAAATAAACACCTGATGGCTCTAAATAAGACTTTATTGAGATCTAGATTACACAACAGAACTTCACAAATCACAGGTCAATCACAGTCCAAAAGAATAGCCGAGGTCACTAATTATCGCACTTGTTCACTAGTAGTTTCTTCGCTCGTTGCTCAGAACTGAATGACTCAGTCGACGCGCCGGGCCGCTTATAGAACGCGGAACACGGGTTCAAGAAATTTCCGTCCGCGGAACGCTATACTACATCTTTCGAGAACACATCTTTCCAGAACCCACGCATCGTCAAGGAAATAAACAAAGAATAGCAAGCGATTTTGAACACTATGCCCCGGTGTTAAGGTACTCCGTAACATTCGCAATAAATATTCTGTAGTCCATCTATATTATGTACCTACCAACGTACAAGATACCTTTAGATAGAACAACTTGTCACGAGTTGTGGTGTTGAACCACAGCGAGGAAGCTGTCTTGGAAGTATTCGTTAATTTTAACGATATGAATAATGTGGTAAGTACTAAATTCAATTCCTTTTTTTACTAAAGATTCAAGACCTTTAACACAACATGTTGCTTTACTTTACTTTATTTTGGTAGGTACCACCGCAGTGTCCAATATTCTGCCGCCAAATAGTAGTGCTTAGGAACTAATATCTCGAGGTTGGCAACGCGCGAGTGGCACCTACTAATGGTGCTGCAAGCGCTCATAGGCTGCGGCACCCACTTACCATTAGGTGGGCCGTATGCTTGTTTGCCAACTTCTAACATTAAAAAAAAAAAAAAAAAAAAATGTTGCTTTATCGATCAGCGACTTACCATTGACTTTAAATGCGATCCAAATGACGATCTCATCTCGCGATGTAAGCTACATCGCTATTTCGTACCATGACATATATATACGTCATGCTCATATAAAATCTGAATCTATTTACTGTCAGAATTGAACTGTATCGAAATAGAATTTTTACTAAAGGTGAATGGTAAGCCCTATGAACAATCTATACACTTGATGTCGTTCTCAAAATCATATTGATGCACAAAATCACTTACATTATTGGATGACATAAGAAATGTTTCTGTTAAATCTCAAACAATGACGTGTCGTTTTCCATCTATATTTATCCGGATCATAACTCCCTGGGTAATAAAAGTTCCTCTTGAAGAATAACTGTAATAAAATTTATTACAGTTGTATCGTAAAAGACGATTTTTATGTAATTTTAAGTACAACAACTTCTTTATTTTACGACTTGACTCGTGGCACACAATTTAAGTTTCGCTATCGATTCGGATTGGATGATAAAATTGCTTAAATTGTGATCAATTTGTTTATATGCAACTAGCTTTCTATTACACTAAGTTTATATAATCAAAAACAATAAATATTATAGCATCCTTACGATTTAAAACAAACTATAAACACTACACTCTCAACGGCCCCCATTAAGATAGTTATATCCTGTGTCGGGGACAGAAACATACACAAAGACAAGGACACACACACCCAGACCAGAACACATGCCTGTATGGGTAATACAAACATTTGCTCCAAGCGGGAATCGAACCGACCTGTAGCACTTAAGGGAGGATCGCTGCCGCTCCGCCATAACGTCGCCAGACAGAAGCAGTCAGTATATGGATGGGTGACCGCATGTTGGTATTTATAAAGAACGTTTCCGTGATTCAAAGAACATATAAAAATTCGGATCCAGCTCCTGCGGTTGCCGTATACAAGCATATTTTCCGGTCTACGTTGTGCCTGTGTTTGTGTGTGTTTCCGGACTCCTGACACAGCATAAAATTATCCTAATGGGGCGTTGACTGTTTAAGCATTTATAATTTTGCTCAAAATCTATATACGTATTTCTATACAGATAGTATCTAGTTCCAAGCTGTTGATTACTTTCAAAATTCCTAGAACCGCTGGCCATATACAGCAGCAATAGAGCCGACACCTCGCTCGTACAATCCGACTCAAAGGAGATGGGACCGTCGAAACTCTGCGACCTATAAAGCGCTCGCTTTACGATGCAAACGCCCTAGTGTTTTGTTGTATGGACCAATATTATAAAAGCGGAATTCTAGCAAAATAATTATCTGTGGGAATTCTCCCACATGATATGATATGAAAAACTCAGAATTAGTAGGTAGTCTTCATATTTTATTATACTTAATAAATATAAGTATTTGACAAATAATTTATTATATTAATATTTATAATAATCACATGATTGTTACTGAAACTAAACGACAACATATGGAACTTTTATAGTTACGAAACCTGGAACAGTTCAGAGTAACCTCATGCCGTGTCCACAGCCGGACAGCTTCTGATCTGTTGACATTTTTTTTTTCGGAGTGTCTATTGCTGTTGGCCCTAGTGGCCTTGACAGCGTCACCGGTGGGAGGGCCGGGTCTCCCCGGGTCCAAGGGGTCCTGCGAGGTCGAGCCTAGGTTTGGGACGTCATCGGGAGGGAGGGAGCGCTCCGGAGTGCAATCTAACGACCGTACGCGGCGCGGACAGATCTGTTGACATGGCCTATGCCTATTTATATGGAGGCTTGATCGTCAATGGCGGGGACGAGTAGTCAATTTAATTACTTTTAATTCACAAAAATCATGTAAAATCACAACCAAAACAATTCAAACAAAATTTCATTCCGTCGTTTGCCTCCTGCGAAGCCGAACCACGGCTAAGGACGTCATCGGAGTCGCGTCAACTCTCATACGAGCTGTGCATGGGGCAAAAAGCATGTCCTTACACGCTTCAAATAACGAGCTTATACGTTCGCTTATACTTTAAACGGGCTCTAAGCTTACCTGAATACGGTGCTACGGCGTAGCACGATAAAGAATTTGTTGTTTAAAAAGATAATTAATTTTAATTGTCAATGTATAGTTGTGCCAAAATTTCATAATATTTGAAAAACGCAGACAAGATTATCAGGAAATCACTTAAAAGAAATCTTTTTTAGTAATACTACTTCTTTTTATCGAGTAACCAACCTAGTGTCACAGTTGCTCAGGTCGCTAGTAGGCCACTGACTTGAATTTTTCACTATTTAATTTCCCACTTTTTAATTTCCACTAATTTCAAATATAAGACAACTGCCTCCGAAATACCACTATGCGATCACATATTTAGTGCCTGACCGCTCCTAAAGTTACCTAATCTACCGATCGTTTACCGACCTGTAAGCGCATCTCGAGCTATGAGCGTCTCGTCTTTAGTAATATCTGTGTTCAGCATTTCAAATCGTACTTTCTTTATAATTGGACCACACACTAAATTTAGCAATTGCAGTTCGTACATGCAGCAATTGACCACACCACTCCGTATCTTACAACGACAATGTAAGTGATTGCAGGATGGAGCTTTCAGATCTTACAAACTCCTATTAATATCTCGATACAGCGCCATTGACTGTTAAAGTTCTTAATGAAATGCCATTGTACGTTAAACTAATGCTGTTCCTTATATGTGACTTTAGGAGTGTTTAGAAACTCGAAACAATAGTACATGAGACTCCATCTCCGATGACGTTCTTAGCCGTGGTTCGGCTTCGCAGGAGGCACCCTAAGGAGGGAATCAAATTTGAGCCCCCGTGAGGGCTGCCCCTTTATCACAGCTGAGTCTCTGTAATTGGCCTCCCCGCCCGGTGACGCTTTCAAGGCCAGTAGGGCCAAACAGCAATACACATTCCGAAAAAAAAAAAGTACATGACATTACCACGGAAGAAAGTGACCATTTTGTTTTTTATTTCATGACGGTTGGCAAACAAGTATACGGTCCACCTGTTGGTAAGCAGTCACCGCAACCTATGAACTCTTGCAATACTTAAAGTATCACATGCGCGTTGCGAATCCAAGGAACAAGAAGGAAGCGATGAGAAGGAAAAAAAGGGGAGAGAATAGAGGTGCGGGAGACTGGGCCTCCGGCGCTCTCACTCATCGCAAGAAACGCAACAGTACCTCTTGATACTGTTACTTGGCACCGATTTTCTGTGAGAGGTTAGTACTTCCCCAGTCGAGCCGGCCCATTTGTGCTGAGAAAAGCATTGCTATACTACCGTAACAACGTCCTCCTTTTCTTTCGTGATGCGTATACGATTATTTTCCTACGATGAAAAGTTCGACTAAAAGTCGCTAAAAATATGGTTGCTAGGTTACTACTATACTAATACTTCCAGAACGGAAACATGCCTGTATGGTTAATACAAATATATGCTCCGAGCGGGAATCGAACCTTGACCTTTGGCGGTTAAGGCACGTCGTCGATGAAATACGCTTATCAATATCAATACTAAAGCCCAATTCATCAAGAGATACTCGTATAAGCGTTCGTAAAACGGCAACGCCATCATTACGAAAACCCGCCATTCGAATACATTCAGGGTTAAATTGACCCGTATCTATATCACATTGGCGTTTAACGCGACATTCGTTCAATCAGAAATCGTTCGTTCAATAAACGGATTGAATGAAAGACAAACAGTATGAGTCAGCATTTTGATCACAGAGCAATTTAAATACAGAAAAGTATTTCCGCCATTGTAATTGCTGGCAATGAGATTTTATTATTATTGCTAACAAGAGTTTCAATTTTATTTTTAATATTTTTTATAATATGTGTATTGTATGTGTATTTTTTACAATACAAGTGTGTGAAAAGAATATATTAACATCTTCTTCCTAGCATTATTCTCGATATTATACGAGTATTTACCCAGGGTCTGCTTATTACTCTTGTCCGGATTTGACAGGTTATTAGTTTTTACACAGAGCGATTGCCATCTGACCTCCGCATACCCTAAGGGCGAACCAGTAACTTATTTGGATTATCAGATGTTATGTGATATCAAACGGCACCGATAGCTTAATGTGCTCTCCAAGACACTGTGGAAAGACCCACAAGGATAATAGCGCAGGTTATTGTTTATTAAAATTTTAGAAAATGTTAAATGTCTCTTTATCTTTAGTTATTGTTTGCTAAAAAACAAAGTTTCATGGTTCCAGTTTAAAAACGATTGACTTCCATACAAACTTTTACCCCCCCCTTTTCCATTCCCTTAAGTGTTGAATTTTGAAAAATCCTTTCTTAGTGCTCGTTTGCGTTTTAAAAAAATGTCTGTAAAAATACAGCTTACTAAGTCCAAAGACTGGACTGCTTCAGCTGGGCTCTCATGTTTTAGTCAGGTCTTCTCTTATTATTATATTATATAGATGATATAATATTGTTTGCAATAAAGAAAATTATCATCAAGAAACACACACTAACGAACCATAGCAAACTTACGCACGCACGCACACACGCACACATGCAACCACGCACGCCTACATGATTTAGTACGGGTAGAATAAACATATTAAAAGTAAATGGTTTCATCGTAATAAATATTTATTTAAAGGCGTCGGGATGTGATGACCCCATCGCCCGCTGTTGGGATAATCTCTGTCACAACAGAGATTATTCCACCAGTGCAATCAGTCACACTGGTGGTAGGTCTTTTGTTGCAAGAGGCCGGCTAGGTAGGTACCACCGCAGTGTCCAATATTCTGCCGCCAAATAGTAGTGCTTAGGCACTACTGTGTTCTGGTTTGAAGGGCATTGTACGCTAGTGAAATTACTGGGCGAACGAGATTTAAGAACTAATATCTCGAGGTTGGCAACGCGCGAGTGGCACCTACTAATGGTGCTGCAAGCGCTCATAGGCTGCGGCAGCCACTTACCATCAGGTGGGCCGTATGCCTGTTTGCCAACTTCTAACATAAAAAAAAAAATAAAAAAAAAATAGTAAAAGTACAAGTAAATAGCAATTTATCTCGATGAAACTATCCACAAAGTTTCTATCCCTTAATGATCTCATTACGAACAGCTAGAGAAATTCTTTTCTAATATGTAACAAAATCCGCCAAAACTTAAAAGACTCGTAAAGAATGAAAAACAGGCAAAATTATACAAAACTAATTTCTACCGAAATCCTTACTTATTAATGCGAAAAAATGGTTGTAAGGGATTGAAAGGGGGGGATGAAAAGTTTTATGGAAATATCGTAATTTTTAGAGCTAGAAGCTTGAAACTAATTTTTAGGCTGTTGATTCGATATAAATAAATATGACATATATATAATGTTTGTAAAAGGAGGTAAAGGGTTCAGAGTGTGTATTAAAATCGTTATTCATGAGAGCGAAGCTGCTCGCAGAAGCTAGTCTAGTATAATATGAAGTGATATTATATCATAGAATATACATAAGTTCCTAAATTTAACGTATCGTAGAGCTACTTTAATAAAGGGTGTAGTCCCACTGCTGCATTCTGAAAGGCTGCGCACATGACTGTGTCTAGTTTCGCTTTGCAAGAAAGTGTATATGATAGCGCTCACTTTAACACACGAACACGCTTCGCACAAATAATGTTTAATTACGTCATTGCTATTACATTGCGTATATTGCTAAAATGGGTCGCAGTTCAGGCTGCGCCATCCACGCATTTAACGAAAGCATGCTAACAGTGCCGAAGGAAGGTAGGAATAAAGTGGCTGTGTATAATTCGGAACTGTGCTACGCTACTGTTGCAGATAATTGTGATTACTTATTTGTGTATAGTATGTCTTGCAGTGGAAACGTATAGGAACATTCTAATACAAGTCAACCCACGTCGTTAAAATGTTTCGCGTGGCCTTGCACTGTGTGCGTCGCAGTGGGCTAGCGGCTTAAACCAAATTCAACGTCAAGCATTAAGCCCGTATGAACTGAATAGAAATGTCGTCTCAACATATCCTTAGATGTTTCATTATACTGTTTCCCTTTCAACTGTCATTTTTGGGCTTAGTCTCACGTTTGAAAGGTTTACTGATGAAGCTCTTTTTTCAATCGAAATAAATGCTTGAGTAAACGTGCTTGTTAAGATTAGGAGATGTAAAGAATTATGGTACCTTATTTTATAACCAAATACCTATTCTTTTTATAATTCTAAGAATATCGATGATAAAGATAAGCTATCATCGGACACGCCGAATACAGTAATTGTATATGTAATCATTACATAGTATAAAACAAAGTCGCTTTCTCTGTCCCTTTGTATGTTAAATCTTTAAAACTACACAATAGATTTTGATGCGGTTTTTTTTCATAGATAGAGTGATTGAAGAGGAAGGTTTGTATGTATAATAACATCCATTAAATAGTGGAGAAAAAAAATTTAATCATTTTTTCAGTGAATGACATAGGCTATATATTTTATACCCTTGCGAAGTCGGAGCGGGCCACTAGTTATGTACATAATTATTAATTTATTAACGTGCTTTTATTAGCTTCTGATAAATATAACATAAACCTTCTAACATGATTTTGATCTCCTTCAAAACGTCGGATTAAACCGAAATTATTAAAATTTGTATACTTCTCAAGGACCGATGACAATTTAAAAAATTAAAGAAAAAAAACTAATTAAACATGCTTTTATAAAATCTAATTAATAAATTATCTAACTAAAAAATTATAACTAATAAGAAAAAAATGTATTTTATTGTAAAACAGTCTGATATGCTGCTGCTGATGCTTTTAAGATAATCCTTCTATCTGTTAATAAAATATTGTTAACTGTTCGAGCACTGAGCCATAGGCGCTCGACCATCTGCGCGGCGGAAGGGGAACGAGGACGGTGGCGGGCAGCGGGGCGCGGGACGAGTGCGGCCGGGCGAGTCGACCGTCAACGCCGACCACTTGCCATCCTCCCACCGCAGGCCGACGCACGTTCCGTCTAATATCAATTATCTAGTTGCAATAAAAGTCTTTATACAGTCCACTCGCTTTCCTTTTCTCTCCAACATTTTGGTCCTTCTCCCGGCAAATTGGTGAAAGAACCAACGAAGAAAGGATACCTTTGAAGCAAATTCAACTTGGGATCGTCTATTATACACGTCGAGTCATCGCCATCTTGGCCGACAACGAGGCCAACGAGGTCAACGTGGCGCTGTTGAGGATAAATCAGGATATATTTTGTGAGTTCGTTCCAATTATTCCTGTCTATTTTCTTTATCCTACTCTCTAAAAAATAAATTTTCAATTTTTCTATTTGCTCCCAATTTTTTCTCACGCTTTATTTACTTCTTTATTTGTGTTAAACATCGTAAATTCATTCATTCATACGCATTTCTATATTACATAAAATTATAAAATAGCTAATTGCATAAAAAACATTGTGCGTAACCGGTTCTCGCCCGGTCATTGACACGTAGGTCGCTGGCCGCTTGTTGCGTAATCGCAGGTGCATTCAATCGCTCGATCGCTAAAGCTTATCTTTTTCTATTGTTCTAATTGTTTGTATTTTTTATTGCTTTCGCAGTTCGTATTTTTTTTTTTTTTTTACTTTTTTCTTCATACTTTGCTATAATGGCTGACAAATTCATTAAAAAACGTAGTGCAATGAAGGCCAAGCTTACGGCATTTAATAATTATTTAGAAACAATTAAAAATAGTGATAGCTTAACTCAATTGCGTAGGCTTGAATTAGAAAGTCGCTTTAGTAAATTTGAGGCCTTATATGCGGATTTCGATGATTTACAGACTGAAATCGAGCTATTATCGGACAAACCTGAAGAAGCTTATGCAATCCGGGCCCAGTTCGAGGATCAGTATTACTCTCTGATCGCCGCAGCACGCATGATTCTGGGAAAGGTCGATGAGAATAAGCCTCATGGCTCAAACGGGTTCGTAACAGGCTCCGAAGATTCGATTTCAGGTGGGTCCAAAACCAATTTTATACGTTTACCCAAAATTGATTTACCTTACTTTGATGGTGGCTATCAGTGTTGGCTAGAGTTTAGAGACACATTTTCTTCTTTAATTCACCAAAATAGTTCTATTGACAATATTAGTAAATTTCACTATTTGCGTGCTTCTTTAAAGGGCACAGCAGCAGAAATTATTAAAAATATTGATTTCAAAAGCGATCAATATGAATTAGCGTGGGATTTGCTTTGTGAGCGTTATAATAATAATAGACTTCTCATAAATAATCACGTGCAAGCGTTATTTAATGTTGAGCCTATAGTCAGAGAGTCTAGCACTTCGTTACGTCATCTTATTGACATAACTAACAAAAACGTACGCGCACTTAAAACATTAAATGAACCAACTCAATATTGGGATACATTGGTCATTTATTTAATGTCAACAAAATTCGACTTTGTTACCAGTAGACATTGGGAGGAGCATCGTAACAACTTTACAACATCTCCAACATTATCACAGTTTTGCAATTTTTTAAGCAATCGGGCCGATTTATTAGATACAGTTATAAACAATCACAAATTTTCAAAAATAAATAAAACAGAAAATTATAAAAATAAAAACTTTTTAATAACTTCTAATAAAACAGAATTTACAGTCAAATGCCCTTTATGCTCACAAAAACATTTTCTATACAGTTGTGAGTCTTTTAGAAAATTGCCCATTGAAATTAGAATACAAAAAGTAAAAGATTTAAAACTTTGCATGAACTGTTTACGTCCTGGTCATTTTGAAAAGAAGTGCAAATTATCTCATTGCAAGTATTGCAAAAATAAGCACAACACTCTTTTACATATCGAACAAATACCTATCTTACAAGATCCATTACCCAAATCTAACCAAAATGAAAATATTTCTCTTTCTACCAATATTTTCCCTACCCAGAATACTACGCGGTCGCATGTTTTACTTTCCACAGCTTTGGTGAGAGTGGTGGGCTACAATGGTGAAAAATGCGACGCGCGACTTCTACTCGACAATGGTAGTACAGCAAACTTCATCACTCAGAGTCTATGCACTAAGCTAGGCTTGCCTCGGCGAGACGCAAGCTCCACAACTATCACAGGTATTAACAATCAAACCAGCAATAGTACACAGTCTTGTAATCTCACAATTGAGTCTTTTTGCGGTGGCTATTCATTCAATATTGATTGCCTAATATTACCTGAAATTACTAAACTACTTCCCACTTCACTAATAAATATAAAACAGGTTCCAATACCAAAGAATTTAATATTAGCTGACCCTACGTTCAATGTCCCTTCAACAATAGACATTTTGGTAGGCGCTGAGATATTTTGGAACGTTATACAAGGTCATTACATTGACCTAGGCAAAAATTTACCTAAATTATGTGATAGTAAGCTAGGCTGGATAGTATCAGGCACTGTTCACACGAGTCATTCACGCTCAACCCTATCACACTTTTGCAATTTTTCAAAAACCGATGATAATTCCGATTTAACAAAATTTTGGGAACTCGACACGGTTTTACCAAAGCATGCTTTTTCATCGGAAGAAATTGCATGTGAAAAGCATTTTATTTCAAATACATCTCGTAATGAAGACGGTCGTTTCTTAGTTACCATGCCTTTTAAAACGGATCCCGACGTTTTAGGTGATTCGTTTGAAATGGCAAAACGTCGCTTTTTCTCGTTAGAAAGACGTTTCAAACGAGACCCAACGTTTAAAAACATGTATATACGCTTTATGTCTGAGTACGAAAGCTTAGGTCATATGACGGAGGATAGTGACCAGTCAATTTTTCAAAATACTATTAGTTATTTTTTGCCCCATCATGGTGTTATACGTGAAACAAGTAGTACCACTAAATTTCGAGTAGTGTTTGATGCATCGGCAAAGACTTCGTCAGGTGTATCACTAAATGATATACAAATGGTTGGCCCTACTGTTCAAGATGATCTATTATCGATATTATTACGGTTCCGTCAGCATAAATTTGTTGTCACCGCTGACATAGAGAAAATGTATCGAGCTATACATATTAACCCTATACAACGATCATTGCAGCGCGTCGTGTTTCGTAGCAATAGTACGGATCCATTAAAAACTTACACCTTAAACACTTTAACATACGGAACCGCGTCGGTGCCTTATTTAGCAACTAAGTGCTTAGTTAGTCTAGCCGACCAAGCTAATAATGACCTCTTGAAAGCTGCTATAAAACGAGACTTCTACGTTGATGATCTTCTCAGTGGTAGCGATACCCTATCGAGTACGATAAATTTATGTAAAGAAGCTATTTCCTTACTCTCTACAGCAAAATTCAATTTACGTAAATGGAAGTCTAATAACACAACAATTTTAAAAGAAATTACTTCCGATGTATCTGACAACATTTTAGAACTGTCGGATAGTAATCTCTCATCAAAAACTCTTGGTTTGTACTGGTTTTGTGATTCGGATACATTTTCATTTTCTATCAACATAAATAATGGAATAAAAATTACAAAACGAAATATACTTTCCATAATTAGTCAAATCTTTGACCCCTTAGGCTTAGTAGGTCCATGTATAATTGAAGCAAAATTAATTATGCAGAAGCTATGGTTAAATAAGTGTGAGTGGGATGACGAAGTACCACATGATCTCGCAGAACAGTGGCGTTTATTTTCTAATACTCTTTTGCATTTAAACAAATTAAAAATCCCTCGTTGGATTACGTGCGATAATTTCACGAAACGTGAAATTCATGTTTTTACCGATGCTTCTGAAAAAGCCTATGGAGCGTCTATATATATACGCTCAATTAATAATTCAGGGTTAATTTCGACTCACCTTTTGACTTCAAAAAACCGAGTAGCCCCAATAAAACCTACCACAACCCCACGATTAGAGCTTTGTGGCGCTTTGTTAGGTACAAGACTTTGTACTAAGGTTCGAGAGTCCATAACAATGCCTATTGATAGTTGTAGGTTTTGGTGTGACTCGACTATAGTGCTGGGTTGGTTGTCAACACCTGTGAATCAACTTAAACCTTTTGTACGCAATCGTGTTAACGAAATTCTCGATAACAGTCTTGGTTGTTTGTGGAGTTACGTGCCGTCTAGAGAAAACCCGGCAGATCTTGTTTCCCGCGGGCTGAAGGCTGATCATATCAGCGAATCTAAGTTGTGGTGGAATGGACCCTCATTTCTATTGCAAAATCAAAGTTTTTGGCCAAAAATGCCAAATCAAAATGCGAAGCAAGATCTTCCGGAAATAATAAAATTAAATCTAACTAATTCTATATTAAATACACATACTTACAATAATTTACACACAATAACAAATAATCAAACTTTATTACAACAATTAATACACAAATATTCAAATTTTACTTATTTACACAGAGTTGTAACTTATATATACAGATTTATTTACAATTTAAAAAAAAAAAAAAAAAAAAATAACAAGTTTCCTAACCAGTCAAGAACTAGATAATTCATTGACACATATAATACATGCTGCTCAACTTGAAATGTTTTCTGAAGAATATAAGATTCTAAAATCAAAACAACTATTGCCACGAAAACATAAATTAATTTCATTAAATCCATTTATAGACTCGCATAAAATTATTCGTGTTGGTGGCAGACTGGATAATTCTAACTACGATTATAATATCAAACACCCAATATTACTCTGTAGCAAGCATCATCTCACAAAGTGTATATTTAATTTTTATCATAAAAAACTTTTACATCCGGGGCCTCAATTACTTTTAGCAAACATCCGTCAGAAGTACTGGCCTTTGAGAGGGAGAGATCTTTCTAAATCAATCGTTAGAAATTGCATTACATGTTTTAAACATACAGCTCACATTACACAGCCCATTATGGGTCAATTACCTAAAGTTCGCAGTTCACTTGAATTTCCCTTTCTTAACACTAGTGTCGACTATGCTGGGCCTATACTGATAGCCGACCGCAAAGGTCGAGGTTGTAAAATCATAAAATCTTACCTTTGTATTTTTGTATGTCTCGCTGTAAAGGCAATACATCTGGAGCTTGTTATGGACCTCACAAAATAAGCCTATATGGCAGCTTTAAATCGCTTTATTGCTCGCCGTGGAAAGCCACGATCTATATTGTCCGACAATGGGACAAATTTAGTTGGTGCTTCTAATGAATTGCTTCGGCTTTTTCAGGAATCCAATCTTTCATCAAATATAGCGCAGGAAGGCATCGAATTTTCTTTTGCTCCGCCTTATTCCCCACATTTTAACGGCGTTGCTGAAGCGGCTGTGCGATCTACCAAGCGTCACCTAAGACGCCTTCTCCAGCAACCTTATCTAACGTATGATGAATTGTATACATGTTTAACACAGATAGAAGCTATCTTAAACTCCCGTCCAATTACTCCTCTCTCTAATGATCCCTCAGATCTCTCTCCATTTACTCCAGCTCACTTCCTTATTGGACGATCTCTGACTGTTGTGCCACATCCTGACATCACAAGCAGCAAAGCTTCGTCGCTTCAAAGATTCCAGAGAATCGAACTGCTAAAGCAACATTTTTGGACAAGATTTTCTAATGAATATGTTGTTCTACTCCAACAGAAAACGAAATGGTTCCAGACACAAGGATCACCTCTTCAAAATGGAACGCTTGTTCTTATAAAGGACAAACAATTACCTCCCTTAATGTGGTTGCTTGGCAGAGTGGTGCAAGTGCTGCCCGGAAAAGATGGTGTCGCTCGGGTTGCCGACATAAGGACCAAGAAGGGGGTTATCCGTCGAGCATTTAACATCATATGCCCACTACCTACACAGCACCTTGAAGAAACTTCAACGCCGGGAGTATGTTCGAGCACTGAGCCATAGGCGCTCGACCATCTGCGCGGCGGAAGGGGGAACGAGGACGGTGGCGGGCAGCGGGGCGCGGGACGAGTGCGGCCGGGCGAGTCGACCGTCAACGCCGACCACTTGCCATCCTCCCACCGCAGGCCGACGCACGTTCCGTCTAATATCAATTATCTAGTTGCAATAAAAGTCTTTATACAGTCCACTCGCTTTCCTTTTCTCTCCAACATAACTATTGACACCATTCACTTCACGCTTTTTTATATTTAGTTGGAATTTCTATAAAAGCGTGTTATTTTAATTATTCAAAACTATTATTTAATCAATAATATTTTTTCCTTATGCATGGGAGAAATCATGATAAGAGTAGTACCTAATTAAAATAAATATAATTAAATTGTATTTTTTTTTTAAATATAAACAGATTTGTTATTTTTACATCTACGAGGTATATAAAGTTCATGTACACTGTTGCCACCGTAAATAATGAATCGCCCATAACGCAACACAGTATCGGGGTCGTGCGGTCATATAAGGGTTACTTCTATAGGGTTGTCGTAAATATAAAAAAGGTTCAGACACTCGCCTTATCTTATAATCCAAGGGTTTATAAATAAATAATCATTAACACCATATTAGATTTTTATTATATTTACAACATATTTACAATTCAATACTAACTATATTTACAAATAATTACAATTGTACAAATCATGTTCACGGAGAATGGTGGCAAGAATGCTGGCTACATTTTCCCACCGAAAAATGGACTATATAAAAAAGAACTTATGATTCTATTCTATATCTTCTTACGATCATTTCAGTAAAAACGCCAGAGAATATTTTTCAGAGGTCAATTGGTCCTTGTGACGTTACAGCCCCATTAATGATCTTCGCTAGTAATTTCATCATATCTTAGACAATAGACTTGAATTCACGTTTAAAATGTCTGTTATTTCAGCTCTACGTACTCGTAGATACTGATGATATGATCAAACACATAGAGTATAGAGTATATTTACAAGCATACCTTTTGAGTCAGTCGCTACTGTTATATTCTTTGGAGATGCTTCTATCAAAGTACTCTCACGGATCAGTAAACAAATAATAGATTAAACAATTTTAGGCACCGGCAGTAAATAGATCTCCGTCTCCGGCCGTCTCCGTGTTTCGGAGGGTTAAGAAAAATCGATCCCGACTGTTATCAATATAATAAAAGTCGATAAATCGTTTCTTTTACGAAACTACTAACCATTGAATAAAATGGAATAAAATGAATAATCGCTACACACTCAACTTAGGATAGCGATATCCTGTATCAGGGACTGAAAACATACACAATGTCAATTACACCTGGAAAACAAGCCTGTATTGTCAATACAAACATTCCTTGACGACTTTGTGGCGCAGCGTTAGCGAACCTGCCTTAAACGCCACAGGTCGCGGGTTCGATTCCCGCTCGGAGCATAATATGTTGATCTTGACACTGCAAGCATATTTTCCGGTCTGGGTGTATTTGTCTTTGTACGTGTTTCCGGACCCCCGACATAGGATATCACTATCCTATGAGACGCTCATAGCCGAGTGCACCCGCTGATCGGTAAACGATCGGTAGGTTAAGCAACTTTAGGCGCGGTCAGTCACTAGATGGGTGATCGCATAGTGGTATTTCAACCAAGCGTCTCCGTGCTTCGGAGGGCACGTAAAAGTCGGTCCCGGCTGTTGACAATTAGACAACAGTCGATAAGTCAAGCCAGAGGCCTACGGGCGACCTGAACAACTCTGACACTAGGTTGACCACTAACCAATCGATAAGTAAGTACTATCCTAATGGGGGCCGTTGAGTGTGTAGCGTTTATTTAAACATCAGCTTCAAGCAGGAAACGAACCAATGACCTGTGACGTCATCAAAGAAGAATATCTAAATATTGCATTTAAAGATTTTTATCGTGTTACAGCCCTAGTTTTCCTTTACAAAAGGATGTTATACGTGCAGTCCTGTACGATGTAGTTCATCGTGCCTTCATTTTATATCGAGGTATTCATGCTCAACTGTGGTTTTCCCGTACAGTTTTCTCTTAGAAAAGTCTACAATATCCTAAAAAGATTTATTTTAGAATTTCACATACACGTATTATTACGGTATTTCAAAGCTTTACCCAAACATTCTATACAGTACCTAAGTTTTTTATGGAGTCTATTATGTACAATTTAAAAATTAATAGGCTATACTTTATTGATGACCGATAATAATATTTATTTTCATCCTAATTCGTTTTATTTATTTGATATATTTTTGACTTTACACGCTTTACACGCTTCCTTCGACTCACTTTACTCGACTCTATTTTTTTGGATAATTTTTGGCAATGGTTTGGATTCCGGAGATAGAGTTATTAAAATGTTCACCAAAATATAATTTTTTTATGTTAGAAGTTGGCAAACAAGCATACGGCCCACCTGATGGTAAGTGGCAGCCGCAGCCTATGAGCGCTTGCAGCACCATTAGTAGGTGCCACTCACGCGTTGCCAACCTCGAGATATTAGTTCTTAAATCTCGTTCGCCCAGTAATTTCACTAGCGTACAATGCCCTTCAAACTGGAACACAGTAGTGCCTAAGCACTACTATTTGGCGGCGAATATTGGACACTGCGGTGGTACCTACCTAGGCGGCCTCTTGCAACAAAAGACCTACCACCAGTGTGACTGATTGCACAGGTGGAATAATCTCTGTAGTGACAGAGGTTATCCCAACAGCACAATCTTCTTCACAACAATCTTCTTAAGCGGTGTTTATTGACTGATTTATTTCGATCGCAATAGCTTTGATTTATAAAGAACACAGAATATGAGTTATCCTCAGGTAAGTCATCCATTTAAGAAAATATTTTTTACGTCAATTTAAATTCAATACTTTTATCACAGATAAAAAATCTACTTCGAAAGCAGTGAGTCAGTGAATCCAGATTATGCCCACTCTGAAATTATATAATAAAACTTCGTCTAACAAGGAGTCTTCGTCTAACATTTAAATAAAGTTCCATCTTTGTTTTATTGCAAAAATTCAGTTAGAATTTTTTGAAAGGTTGAATCGAGGTCAATCCTTGGCGCAGTAAATCGTCATTGTTCTCATGTCACTCACGTGTTCAATTAGTCTCTATCAGCTGACGTAAAAGCTAATACATGCGTCATTCAAACCTTCGTGTCTCAAGAAAAAGTCTGCTTGCTCATAATCCTCACTAATATTATATATGAGAAAGTGACTGTCCCTCTGTCTGTCTGTCGCGCTTTTATGATAGAACTACTAGAGCGATTTAAATTAAATTTGGTACACAGATAGTCTAGAGCCTGAGACAGGACATAGGCTACTTTGTAATGCGAAAAGGGGTTGAAAGGGAGGGATGAAAAGTTGTAAGGAAGTATTGTCACTTTTAGAGTTAGAAGCTTGATACTTATTTTTTAGATCGTTGATTCGAAATGAATAAATATGACATTCAAAGTTCGTAAAAGGGGGGGGTTCAAAGTTTTCATTAAAATCGTTATTCACCCGGGCGAAGTCGCTGGCAGAAGCCAGTCTAAATAATGTTTACAAATGCATCTTCAAAAACTATAAAATTTAGCACTCCAAACTCTCCACCATTAGACCTAATATGAAGCTGCATTATACAATCACAAAGTGCATTTTTATACGCGGAATAAAATCCCAACATATCTATCTTATCTTTAAAATTGGCGTATCAAAGGCTCAAATCATGCGCCAATTGAGCCAGTAATTGTGCTCATTCTCCGCGCGCAATTGCTTAGAATATTGTTCTTGGAAGGCATCCGTTGCACTCAAATTCTTCGTACAATACCGTTCCACTTCTAATGAAATAAAGAAACGTTTTGTCTGCCCGCCCCATTGACTGCAGTCCTACATACGTTGAATGCCTTTGTCTGACCCGCTTCTCTTTTATCTATAAAAATCGATATTCAGATAATATGATATTTCAAACGTTATTATCAGACCGTGAAGTTCAGTTCGTTCATAAAATTTATTCCATTGCCTCTTTACAAACATAATTAATAGGCTATTTATTCTGC
Source organism: Hestina assimilis (assembly GCA_023373885.1). Taxonomy (NCBI): domain Eukaryota; kingdom Metazoa; phylum Arthropoda; class Insecta; order Lepidoptera; family Nymphalidae; genus Hestina; species Hestina assimilis. The sequence continues at coordinate 14,066,722 of CM041750.1, forward strand.
ACTAGTTGCGCCCCTCGATTCCCATAGCGGAGATCACTTTCCAAAGAGTTTTAATAATTGGATTACTTAAGAAAAGTATTGACCAATTTTAAATGTCTACCCACTAGGTAAGCTTCACATGTAAATGCACTTCTCGCGCCTAATTACTGATTAGCTCTTTAGACTATTATATTCTACTAGCGAGCCCGTTAGACCCTTGTCCTGTCCCGAAAAAAAAAATGGAACCCAATAGCAGCGCCCCCTAACTGAGTCTAATTGTGAACACAAGTGACACCGGTGAAAATTTTACCATTACTAATATCGCTATTAAAAAATAGGAGTTGATGGATGAGAAGAGTGAAAATTTGGGATTGTATGCATTTTACTGCCACTGCCACATCATAAAAAAATATTAAAAATTTAATAAAAATAATTGAGGTGGACCACCCTTTACATTACATTTAGAGGAATGAAAAATAGATGTTGACCGATTCTCAAACCTACCCGTCAGTATCGGTTAGTATGGCCAATAACAACAAAACACGATCAGCATATAAAATTAAGTCTATATTATCAAGGTAATGCTTCCTCAATTTAAGTAGGCCCATTCAAGTCGAACAGATAAAGGCTAAAGACACATTACTATGTTTCAATAATCGTAGCCAATAATTTACATTAGTTGTGAAATCAATTGTTGCGTGTATTATTATGGTAATGCGTGGAGATACCGGCAAAGCGGTCGTTCAACCTGGCATAGTTAAGATAATGGTATGCTGAATACTATTTATTTATTTTTATTTATTTATTAAGTCAATATAATGTTCACAATATGTTTTTATACTAAAGTCTTACAAAACCTGACAATTGGTTTGACTGTAAGATCAGAGTTATACTACTAAGTCAAATAAATATACTAATAACAACATTTAACATAACAATAAAATATAACGTACCTATATCTAAGAAAAACGAGAAAATAATTAGAATTATAACAATTAACATACATACAAATAACTGTAACATAACTATGACAGTAAGAATGATAATAATAATAAAAAGAGTTATAATGATTTTTTTAACCGTTACATAAATTTAAAAAATATTTTCTTAATTTTGTCTTAAATGAATATTTATCAGCTTCACATCTTATATTCTCTGGTAGGGAATTAAAAAGAAATGGAATGCGTTTTTCAAGGTTCGGTCTCCAAAGTAATTAGATAAAAATGAAATAATATAAGATTTAAATAATACCCAATAAGTATAAATAATAATGATACAAGTAGGGACTAATGCAACACTTGATGCTTACACCGTCGGGTGAGTACATAGTGTAAAATGCGCTCGGAGCGCTGCCCCCATCTCCGATGACTTCCTTAGTCGTGGTTAGACTTCGCAGGGTACCTACCCTAAGGAAGGTATCAAATGTGATTACCCGTGAGGGCTGTCCCTTTTCACGGCTGGGTATCTGTACTACAACCGCTCGATGACGCTATCAAGGCCAACAGCAATAAACATTGCGAAAAAAAGCAATAAATACTTGATAATTACAAAATAAATTCCGACAGCCTTTTTTTTCATATTTTCAAAATGAAACTCACCGCTGTCCATTTTTCTTCACAAGATCCGTATATCCGTCTGTATATGAAATTTTCACATAATTTTTTTTTTTTTTTTTTTTTTTTTTTTTTTTTTTTTTTTTTTTTTTTTTTTTTTTTTTTATGTTAGTAGTTGGCAAACAAGCATACGGCCCACCTGATGGTAAGTGGCTGCCGCAGCCTATGAGCGCTTGCAGCACTATTAGTAGGTGCCACTGCGCGTTGCCAACCTCGAGATATTAGTTCTTAAATCTCGTTCGCCCAGTAATTTCACTAGCGTACAATGCCCTTCAAACCGGAACACAGTAGTGCCTAAACACTACTATTTGGCGGCAGAATATTGACACTGCGGTGGTACCTACCTAGCCGGCCTCTTGCAACAAAAGACCTACCACCAGTGAAAATAATGCTGCCGCTACAACAACAAATACTAAAAATAAAATAAAATTTAGAAATAAAGGTGATACAAAAAACTTGATAGTTCTTATTTATCCTAATATTAACTGTAATACGTAGGTAAGTAGGTTTAGTTTTTTAAACATTCTAACCAAATAGATTAATATATTTATTGTTTTTTTTATTCTGCCTTAAAAGCCTTTTCGAGACAGGAAAATGTTTATTGGCACAACTATTTTGTCTGTAATTCAATAATATTCATATTAGTTGAATTCAATCACATTTTCCATAAAAAAAGTAAATTTAAGTTCGTATTGTTTAGACCGGCATGTTTTTCGATCCAATATGTAAAATGTTTGCTTATAATATGTATTTTTTTTTCAGTTTTGTTGCAAGATCTTTATATTATATTTACTATTTAAGTTAAATAATATATATAGGTACAAATACTAAAATATAACTACGACAACCTATTAAAAAAGTAAGAATAATAATAACAATAATAAGAGTTAGAATAATGAATTCAATTTAAAAATTATTATTTATCCGTTTCACATCGTATATTCGCTGGTAGGGAATTAAAAAGTCATGGAATGCATTTCATCAGAATATTTTTTTTTTTATGTTAGAAGTTGGCAAACAAGCATACGGCCCACCTGATGGTAAGTGGCTGCCGCAGCCTATGAGCGCTTGCAGCACCATTAGTAGGTGCCACTGACGCGTTGCCAACCTCGAGATATTAGTTCTTAAATCTCGTTCGCCCAGTCATTTCACTAGCGTACAATGCCCTTCAAACTGGAACACAGTAGTGCCTAAGCACTACTATTTGGCGGCAGAATATTGGACACTGCGGTGATACCTACCTAGCCGGCCTCTTGCAACAAAAGACCTACCACCAGCGTGACTGATTGCACTGGTGGAATAATCTCTGTTGTGACAGCGGTTATCCCAACAGCGGGCGATGGGGTCGTCACATCCCGACGCCTAAAAAAGGTAAGAATAATAATAACAATAATAAGAGTTAGAATAATGAATTAAATTTAAAAATTATTTTTTATCCGTTTCACATCGTATATTCGCTGGTAGGGAATTAAAAAGTCATGGAATGCATTTTATCAGAATATAATATAATGACTACAGTAACCGCTTACAAAAGAAAAATCCAGTTTTCTTAATTTGAAAAAACAGCAAAGCAATAAACCGTAACGATCCAAAAACGGATAAATAAATTCAATAGAACTAGCTGAGGGGTTTTACTAGGGGATTCAATGAGGCATTAGCGATAGTGAAATTTATTCCCGAACTGAATAATAAAGTTCCATTCATCGATGAACGCTGAGGATGGGTGGATTTGAATAAAGGTCCCGCCGAAAACGCTTACGCCCTTGAGCTTAGTAAAAGCAGAAGGTTTTTATTTTAGCTGACTATGTTAAAACAATGAACGTAAATATAGTTTAACAATTCAGTCTCGTTTGACTGACCTTTCACCTATTATTTACAAAAACGATTGATGCTTTCTATATGAAAAATCTATCGGCACGCCTTGGCAGTAAAATCTTATGCCGTCGTGTTAATATTTTAATGGGAGCCGTTGACACTGTGTAGCGTTTTTTTCTAGTTATTAATTTTTGTTTTGTTCAAATTTTACTTTTGTTATGCTTCGTTTTGATTTGTCTGTCAAAATTGAAATTCAATCCATTGGCCACTTTTAGAGTTTTGAAATTTTTAACAAACGAACATTGAATTTCGATAAAATAAAAAAATTGTCGCGGGATTAGCTCTTGCAATAACGCCGGTTGACGGTGGATAAGCCCCCAACCCCAGAACTTAAAGCTTTTGTATTGTTCCTAGAAAATAAATCTAAATCTTTAGTAGTATATGCACATAACATGTGATCTTAAAAATATGTATATTTTTTAATTGATGTTAAAATACTAATTCGTTTCTCTCCAAACCTGTGTAATTATAATCACAACCATCCGCATAGTTCAGCAAAAATTACTATTAATTATAGTTATGTATTATACATGAAATTGATTACTAGGGCGATTAAACAAAATTGTTTTCTTTTCCAAACACACTTAAAAGTTTCTTTTGGGTGTAAAAAAAATACTGTGAAAAGATGACCCCTTAATATTAATATTAAGATTGTCCGCATCGCATTTTTAAATTCCCATACGAATAACATGGGAAAAATTATTTTTGCTTCTTCTGATTTTTCTTGCTAGCCCGTCGTGGGTCATAAAGCAAATTCCTCCACGTATTTTTAAAGAGAATTCAACGTTCTGCAAAAAAGGTCTGTTATGACTTTTTCCGAAACCAAACAAATTAAAAGTTATTCGAGGTCAAAGTTCAATTTATCGCAAATTTGACTGTTTTTAATGCATTACAGTTAACTTAATGATATTAGTGGTAACAGTTATCAAAAATGTTGTGTTTTTTTCTCGAATGTAGTTATTAAAATGATTATCAATAATTTTATGCAATAAAAAACCAGTGAAACTCTTAGGGGAAATTTTTAGCATCAGTGAACTTCAAAGGACTAGGTAAATATGAACTACGATTTTGTATGAAAACAGCAAATTTGCGATTAATTGTTTCGGTTTTTAATTAGGTTTTAATCACCCTAGTAATTACATTATCAATGCATTAACAAAACGCAGCTTTAACGTCATCGGGAAATTGCAAGACGCAAAACGTCAAACGTCAAATTTTATGAACTTTGTTTTCGTATTGCAATATTTATTCCATAATTTCCAAGTTGATTAAAAAATAGCACTTATTTTTTTAGTTTTTAAAATATATAGTTTAAATATAGTCTTTGATAGTGCGAAATTATCTTACTGTGGAGTATACTTTTTGCTTCACTTCCGTAATTGTGCAACAAAGAAAATAAACACATTTTTGTTTTTCCACTAAGTTTCTAAATATATTTAAACTCAATATGGATTATGTTACTGCATTGAAAATTCTTGTTATTGGAGAGAGTGGTGTTGGTAAATCCAGGTAAGTCTTAATTTTTCATAGTAAAGCATGACTCATACGGGGAAATAAAATGTAAATAAGTACAAGTATTAAACTTACAAGTTTATTTGTATAGTCTCAATATAGATACAAAAAACCATAACCATTATTTAGTCTCGATACAGATACAAATAACCACAACTACAAGGTCCATAATACAATAAAATAATTAAATGCAAACTCAAATAATCTATTCCATTAGTGCCTTTGTATAAATCATCAAACTCGCATATTCGAGAAATTCACATGCATTATTTGTAAATTATGCATTGCTGCAGACAAAAACCTAACTTTTAACAGGTTTATATGAATAGATTATCTAAATCCAGTTTTTGTAATTATTATTAAATAATGACACAACAAAATTGGATCTTGTATACATTATTTCAATTTGAGCTTAAAAATTAACATTAGCACGTCTGAGTTGACTTTATTTAAAACTAACTGTGCTTGCAGCTCTGATAGCTTTATGTAGTTTTTTGATGATTTCACGAGAACCTACATTTTTCGAATAAAAATGTTAATACTGGCAATAAGCTATGTGTGTACGAAATTTCATCCAAATCTGTCCGGTAGTTTTGCGTGTCAAACATCCATCCATACATACTGTCATATTTATAATATTAATTAGATTAAAATCATTGAAATCATCAATTTTAAGAAATTCTGTCTAAAACTTATATTTATAACCATAAATATGATACCATTTAAAAAATAGGAAATTGTCTTTTGCTACTTCATGTTTTGAATTTATTATTTGATTTTTAATATGCCGTGTTTATGAATATGTGTATCTTGAGCTAAGCATCATATTTATCTACATTTCATCATGTAATTTTTCTGCAAATCATTACATGTTTAACATTAACCTTAGGGGTGAATAATGATTAGTCAATTAGTCAAGTGTCATAAGTATATATTTTATACTCCTTGTGGCTTTATAAAGAATGAATGAATTTTATGATTTTGGGTAGTTAGCTTCATTGGCTTTTTTATTTGTGTCAAGTGTTGGTTCTTGTATTTGTTATTTATTATCTAAAATCAGTATATATTATCGAGTACACTATGAAAAAATAATCTATGGTTTTTTAAATATTTTTTTCCTAGATTCCGTGTAACCTTAAATGTTTCAAAAAATTAATAATGCTTATAAAGTTTTAGCTATTTCCCTGGTTTATTGATATATCCATTATAATTCAGATAAAAACTCAGATCCATTATATTAGTAAGCGTGCAATATGTTAAGCAATGTAATTGAACATAAAATTAAAAATTGATCATAGATTTATAAACACTTACAAAACATATATACATAGATGTATATATCCAAGAGAATTAAAATTGCAAATAAACAGTATGTTACTAGTGTATTGTTGTTTGGATTTAAACAACTAATCCTTCTTTTCTTATGAAAAATAAATTTCAAATTATAAACTTTATTTTAGTTTTATCCTGGCATTTACAACAGGGGACTACAATGCATCATTCCCGGCCACTATAGGAGTTGATTATAAGTGTAAGGTTATGGAGGTGAATGGGTTAAAGGTAAAACTCGGCATTTGGGATACTTGTGGACAGGAACGGTACAGAACTTTGACAAACAGCTTTTATAGGTAAGGACAAATATGTAAAAGTAATTTTTTTACATTTAATTTGAGTTTTCAACTATATAGGTTTTTATAAAAATGTTTTGTTCTTTGTTTCAAGTTAGCTTAAATAAAATTAAAAACCCTTACATAAAATTCTTAACAATGATAATATAATTGGGCATTTTTGACGACATTGTGGCGTAGCAGTCCCTGCCTTAAGCGCCACAGATTGTGGGTTCAATTCCTGCTTGGAGCATATGTTTGTTATGACCATACAGACATGTTTTCGGGTTTGGGTGTGTTTGTCCTTGTCATTGTGAATGTTTCCGGACATCCGACACAGGATATCACAATACTAGTGGCCCCCATTGAGTGTGTTGCATATATTTATTTATTATTTTAATGGACCTTATTATTACTGTATATTGGCATCTATTTTTATAATACAATTATAATGATTTTAAATACTGTGAATGCAAAATTAAGAGTTAAACAATTTGATATATTTTATTCTAAATTTGATTGAAACTTTATACAAGAATGTAGTTAATTATAATATTGCGTAAAATAACTATGCCATAATAATTGTATTGTACATAGTTAGAGTATTGAGGAAACATTTTTTATTTTATTTTGTTATTTTATTTTAGAGATGCCCATGGAGCCATTCTAGTATATGATGTGTCAGAGCCAAAAACTCTGCAAAAGTTAAATGAATGGGTTGAAGAACTGCAAGTGTATTCCACTAAAAAGAATATTGTTTGCTTAGTTGTGGGCAACAAAATTGATAAGGTATTTCTTTAATAATCAAAAGACTTTCATTTGGAAGCGGCTGTTGCATATTATGTTAAAATTGTTTTTTTAAATTATTATTTTCAGTGTGCAAATGTTATAAGAGTTCTTTTATTTATTTATTCGATATCAGCTTTAACATGAATGTAACTTAGCTTGTTTTTTTGTGTTGTCTATGATTAATATAATGTTGCTAGTAATGGCTTTAACAATGATTGATTTAACATTTTTTTATAACTAGCAAGACTAAGAAAATTGTTCAATTTTTTCACTAATCTTTAGCCACTATTTTATCTTTTTTTTTTTTTTTTTTTTTTTTTTTTTATGTAAGAGGGGCAAACGGGCAGGAGGCTCACCTGATGTTAAGTGATCACCGCGGCCCATGAACATCTGCAACACCAGAAGGCATGCAGGCGCGTTGCCGACCTTTAAGGAAAGAATAGGCTCTTCTCTGAAGGTTCCCAAGTCGTATCGGTTCGGAAAGACCGCCGGGGGAAGTTGGTTCCACAGAGTGGTTGTGCGAGGAAGAAAATGTCTTCTAAATCGCGCTGTTGTGGATTTCAGACATCGAGGTGGTATGGATGGAACTTAGAGTTTTGTCGCGATGTCCGATGGTGAAATTCTACCGGCGGATCAATCCAAACAATTCCTCAGAACACTCTCCGTGATATATGCGATAGAAGATGCAGAGTGATCCGACATCTCTACGCAATGCCAAAGGATCGCCGATCGGAAAGATTTGATCGTCGACAATTCGAGCCGTTCTACGTTGGATGCGGTCAATTGGAAGTAGCTGGTACTGGGGAGCTCCTGCCCAGAGGTGAGAGCAGTACTCCACGTGTGGTCGAATTTGTGCCTTGTAGAGCTTTAGGCGATGAGCCGACGTGAAGTAGTGCCTCGCCTTGCTGAGCACACCAAGCTTTTAGAGGCCAATTTGACCCTTCCTTCCAACTGACCGCGGAACTGAACGACGCTCGAAATGTCGACACCAAGTATTCCGATACTAGCTGTGGCAGCCAGGGGAGTGTTCTCAAAACGAGGAGATACGACAAATGGTGATTTTTTAGCGGTTAACGCGCAAACTTGTGTCTTCTTGGGGTTGAATTTGACTAAATTTAGTCGGCCCCAGTCCGAGACTTTGGTCAATGTAGTCTCGACTTCAGAAACAAGTTTGTTCCGGCACTCAATGACGTTTTCCCGAGAAATATTAGCGCGGCCGGTGTATAAAGCGGTCTACAGTGTTGTCGTCGGCATAGCAATGAATGTTGGAAATTTCCAACATGTCATTGATATGCAGAAGAAACAAAGTAGGGGACAGTACGCAGCCTTGCGGGACACCAGCATTAATGGGTTTTAAGTCAGAGCATGCACCGTCGACAACGACCCGATGTCTGATCTGCCAAAAAGCTGGTGACCCACTCGCATAATTTCTCAGGAAGCCCATAGGAAGGAAGCTTCGAAAGAAGCGCCTTGTGCCATACCCGATCGAAGGCCTTCGCTATGTCCAGACTGGCCGCTAATGCCTCCCTTGACTCAACTGCTTCCGCCCACCCATGTGTCAGGTGTAAACTAGAAGATCACCAGCCGAACGACCACGACGAAAACCGTACTGGCGGTCGCTAATCAGCTGGTGCTCCTCTAGATACCGAAGGAGCTGGCAGTTGATAATGGACTCCATTATCTTCGAGAACAAGGAGGTAATGGCAATTGGCCTATAATTGGACGGATCCGAGCGGTTGCCTTTTTAGGGATCGGGTGCACTAAAGCCGTCTTCCATGAGTTCGGGACGACGCCTGATGAGTAGGAGTATCGGAAAAGACGCGTTAAAACCGGCGCCAACTCAGGAGCACATGTCCGCAACACGATCGGGGATTCCATCAGGCCCACTCGACTTGGCGAATGTCCAAGGAAAGAAGTGCTCTGCGAACTACACTTTGCCGGAATTTAACCTCCGGCATCGTGGTATCACACCGCTGGATTGCCGGTGGTGACTTTCTTTGGTCATCCACAGTCGAGTTGGACGCGAAGAGAGAGCACAGAAGACCAGCTTTCTCTTTCGCGGCATGGGCCACCGAATCATCGTCCCTATGCAGAGGTGGAAATGATGGCTTACAGAAATTCCTAGTTACAGACTTGGCGAGGACCAGAATGCACGTGTACCCGAAGGAAGACGCACTAGTCTCTCGCCAATTCTGCCGATGTGCTCCGACTTTGCTTTGGCAATAACTCTTTGAAGGACCTGGAGGCAGAGTTGTACCTTCTAAGTGCGCTGGTATTTACATCACGAGACGTCGACGCCTTAGCCCAGGCTTCTGGTAGCATTCCCGTTTTCGGCGAAACGCCGTTTTACAGGAGCGACCAAACCAAGGCTGAGACTTGCCTCCGATGGGCACTGCAGAAGCCGGAACAAAAAGTTCCATGCCCTTGAGTATCACATCGGCGACAGAGTTGGCAACGACGTCCGGATCATCCGGCGAGAAGCAAATCTGTCCCCATGGGTAGGACGCAAAGAAAGAACGCATCCCGTCCCAGTCTGCCGACCTGTAGTGCCAAACGCGCCGGTAGCCCACGAAGCGGGCCGTGCTGGGCGCGAGACCGGCACTGTACTCCGAACAAGGCAGTGGTCCGACGAGCCTAGAGGAGGATCGACGGATACCAGATAATTGTCCGGATGAGAGGTCAACAGAAGATCCAACAGTGAAGGTGTATGATCCTCTACATCTGGGATTCGCGTTGGCGAGGTTACCAGTTGTGTCAGATCATATGCCAAAGCAAAGTCGAGAACAGATCTCCCCGCGTGATCGGTGGTACGTGAACCAAGCCATTCGGCATGGTGGGCGTTGAAATCGCCAAGAATCACGATCTCAGCAGATGGGATCTGTTGCAGCACGGAATCTGTAGCTATTTGGATGTGCTCAATGAGTCGGTCAGTTTCGGCATTTCCGCTATGGGACCTATAAAGGCACGCGTAGATTCGCGGATGGTCATCGCAGTCTACGCGCAGCCAAAGAATCGATAGGTCCCCTGCTTCAAGGCTGCCGAGGCGACGAGAGCAGACATCCTCCCTGACGTACACGCACACACCAGCCCGGGGTACAAAGGAATGTTCCAAATTGTATCCCGGGTAGGAGAGGAAAGAAGTATCAGCCAGAGAAGATATCTGGGTCTCGGTGAGAAAGGGCCGGCTTCGCCGTCTCAAGGTGGTGATGGACGGCGTTCAGGTTGGAATTCAGCCCTCTAATGTTACAAAAGTCCACAGTTAGCGTGGAAGGGGTTGCCTCAAGTTGCCTGCTTCGTTTGCCCCGAACAGTTTTTGAGCGCGCAAAATTGCCCCCCCAGAATTCGGAGGGCAGCCTGGGCATCCATGCTCAGCTGGAGTTCGTGCTGAGCATGGACGCTCAGAGAGGATTCTCCACCGCAAACGCAGGTGGTACCTCCGGGGTACACGAACCGAATTCTGCACGTCCATAGAAGGGAGGGGTTAAGAAGGCCTCCGGAACTCTCACTCACCGTACGAAACGCGACACTTGTCACTTTACGCCGGTTTTCTGTGAGAGAGTGGTACCTACCCGGGCGTGCCGGCCCAATTCGGCTGCACAGAAAGAGCTGTGTAGCGTGGCACTACCACTAGTTGAATTGACTGACTGCACTGGTGGAATAATCTCTGCAGACAGAGATTATCCCACCAGCGGGCGATGGGGTCGTCACGTCCCGACGCCGGGAAATCTTTTAATTGTTTTATTAACATTTGCTCCAAAGCCGCGTGCAGTACCCAGAGAGGCTGGTCAGGCATTCGCACAGAAACACAGAATGCTCTTTATAGAGAGCAGTGCGAAAACTCAAGAGGGTATCAATTTGGCATTTGAAGAATTGGTACAAAAGGTAAGATTTTTAAAACCTATATTTGTGAATGATTTCCGTATCATATGTTTTATAACATGTGTCAGTGTCTTTCAAAAGCAATGTTGCAATAGAATATAATTTTGCACAAATTTGGAAAAATAATCAATTTGTATGTATGTAACTTTTTAACTTTTTATATTGTATCTTTGTATTATGAATTTTTAGAGTAATTTTTATTTAATGACGTTTACTTTATTTCAAAAAACGAATTTCATGACTTTTAAATAGAATCGTCTCGACGAATCATAGTTAGGACTTGATCGATATTGACAGTACCGATCAGATCGACGACTGTATCAATGGAATTGATACGATTGGCAATGCCACTGTTCTTGTTTTTCAAATCACTGTCAGAGTATCGACCAACCACATTACGCGATACTTCTACCAATAAATATTCATAGTATTCTAATGTTGTCTTTTGAAACTATAATTTAACTAAAATCGTGAATCGTACAAGAGTAAAAATATAATTACGCGGACATTAAAAATAATGTGCAAGATATAACATGAGATGATGTCTTGCAAAGGTAGATGATTCTTAAAGTAAAAGTGTTAAAATTCTAAACCGTATTTTAGATCATAGAGACACCTGGTCTTTGGGAATCGACGGGTCCATCTTCCAACATCCGCATATCCAATGATGAAAGAAGACAGCAAGAAGCATCATCTTGTTATGACTATACTTGCTCTATTTAATCTATAACGCTCTATACTCTATAGGTTGGCTCATTAAAGTGACTTGTTTTACAAATTAAGTATAAAAAATAAATGTCCTTCATTCTTTAATAAATATACCATAGACAGAGAAAAAATATAGATGGTGCAATCTATGGTGCTGCTAATCATATATCAAACGAGTTGTTGTTATCTTAGTCTGTTTCGCGGAGCACAAGTTCGAGTAAAAGAGATAGCCTATTCATAAACTTCGCAACGTCGCACCTTATGTCTTACTTGTCACTAAGACTTGTGTCACGTCATACCTAGTTTTTAGTCCACATTTCGAAAAAATCTTATTTAATTTTTCCATTAATTCCAGAATTGAATTAGTTAACGATTGATTAAATGACAAAAGATGTTTTGACATTTTATAGTTTTCGCTGCGTCAAATTTTTTCTCTGTCTACTAAAAATAACCTTGTCTATTGTTGTTAATTCTGTAATCAGTTGTCATATTAAATTTAAGTACAGATATCATATCATTTGTATACATTATTAGAAAAATGATAAGCCAACCTTTTTGTGCAATGTGATATTTTGTAAAGTCTGCTTTTGTACATATATTAAAAATATAAATTAAATGCACAGATGTAGTATGGACTTCGTGATCTAAATATATAATAATAAGAAATATTGAGTTTTTTTTGTATGTTGCTAATATTCTTGCAACGTCACATTTAATATTCCTCTTCTTATATTTAATATTTAATTAAATATTTTTTCGCTTCTTCCAGTTTCAAAGATCTATAGTTTAATCCGTTAGCTAATCGTTTAACAGACACAGTGGTCTTCTATTGTTTCTAGTCGGTCGATCGGCTCTCGCTCATCGAATGAAATGCAATTGAGCAATTTCTAACGGATTTATTTATTTCAAAAAAATCGGCTCTTCATGACTTTTAATTCTGTTTTAACTTTTTTAGATGATCTGAACATTTCTTTTTTGTTGCCGAGAAAGTAACAAGAACTTGAATCTAAAAATTTACGCCGTTAAATGAACATCAATTAATAAAAAATATTAACGTTGTTTAATTTTTTTATTAATTGATGTTCAAAAAAATAAATAATAAAGAACATAAATTGTCAAAAGTCAACCAAAGACTGAGCAACAATATGTAAAATTTGAACAGCTTCGATAAATTGGCATAACATTTATTTAATCATAATCTGGATAACGCCAAGATTTGTATGGAATGTCTATATAAAACGCTACACTTTTTCTGAATTTCTAATATTCAACACAGGTATACTCTGGCAACATTGAAAATAAAGTTCAAAATGGCAACATTGTATTCGTCAGCTTGGCTTAATGTAGAAGGTTAACTGTTACACCCTAGTCCATGCTAGGTCTTTGAAATAAAATGAATTACCTGCCTCTCACAAAATTGCTCCTATATGTAAGCCTTTTCTATACTTAGATATAATAAAATTTACCGATAAAAGTCTTCGTATTTTTTAGATAATGTTTAAGACATATTATAGATACGATAGAATTATTTATTTTTAATAGTTAACGCGGCGCTAGTGAGCTACTTTTTATGTTGGACATTTTTTTGTATAATCTGTTATTTTTTTTGTCTGTGTATTTACTGTAGGTTTTAATAGGACCAAAATGCAAAATAAAGTGCTAATTAGTAAATTTGTTTTATTTTTTAAATTAAGTATATATCTAAAACAGCATTTAACAAATACAGAAAAAATTAAGTTAACTTTATTCGGTTAAAAAACTTTCAGGTTTATTTGTTGATATTAGAAAAGAAATAATTAGCAGTCAAGTGCGTGTGGACCACGCACAGTTGAAACTAAAGGGTTCCGCAGCATGGTTATATAATAATATATATAATAATAACTTTATTTCGACCAACAATGGATCATATGTTGTTAGTAATACAAGTATCTTACGCCTATTTGTTAGTAATTTCTAAAACTTATTTAACCTAAGACAGGATTAATTTGTCAGCACGTGAATCCGACAGCAGTGGTTCACATACAAAGAATCGAATCTATTAACAAATGCTCTCAGGACGCCACTTCAGCTGGAACGAATCCTGCGCAACAACGATGTGCACCGCTTTCGCATAATGGTATAAAAACAGTCCACATACGCCTCGGCAAACTTCCCCGATGCACTACAAAAACGAGGCATACCCATTAGCATCCTGAAAGCATTGTTATATTGTACACGCAGGGCGCTGTACTGTTTCCGCGTACAGTCTGCCCAAAGGCTGCTAGGGTAAAATGTGGTGCAGTAAGCTCTGTAAAGCGTTATTTTAACTGGCATTAAGCAACGAGCAAACCTGCGAACAATCATATTTGCCCTAAGAGACAAAGCCCTGCGTTCTCTCTTAATATCTGCATTGTCTTTCAAGTCATAGAATACTATATGCCCAAGATATTTAAAGCATTCAACTCTCTTTAGTGGAACCCCGTGTAACTTGATAGCAGGTACAATAGATGGAATCGATTTTCACCTGGCCTGAAAGACCATGCATTCGCTTTTCTTACAGTTATAGACTAAGCCATGACGTTTGAAATAGTTCTCACAAAGACTTAGCAGTTTTGCTAACTCACAGACAGATGCACTCAGCAGAACCATGTCGCTTGCGTAAATAATGTTATTAAGACAGACTACGTCAAAATGGCATCCGACACGAGTGCTACTGAGCGTCTGTATTAGGGCGTTCACATACAGATTAAACAACTTGGGTGAGGTCAGGCCACCCTGCCTCACCCCACATTCCAACCTGTAAGACCTTGAGTAGCTCTCTGACCATCGCACAACAGTAACCTGATTTTTATACCAAAACTTAAAAATCCTGTTGATCTCTTCAGGCACGCCAGTGAGTTTTAATTTCTGCTATAAGATATCGTAATTAACCATGCCTCAAATGCCTTGGATAAATCGAGAAAACAGGCGTAAATGGGTGATGGTAAGGTTATGAAGAATCTTAACGGTTTTAAAAATAATAGCGAATTAAAACCGACCGCAAAAATAAGTTGGTAATTTCATAGTAATTATTAAAAGTTATATGAAAACAAAGTTATGGGAAAAACTTATATATCTCTTAAATTTATAGACCTATCTTCTTCAAACTAAATGTGGATGAAAGTTCATGTAGTATTCTACAAGCTCAAATTTTTCCAGAATTTTAAATCCCATAGTTCAAAAGTTAGAGGGGGACACGATTTTTACGACTTTAGGAGCTAATATCTCAACAACTACTGGCTTAATGAAAAACTCAAAATCAAACCTCCTTATCATTTTAAAAGAACTATCCAAAGATATCTCACACGTTGCCATACGTTGAAATTTTTTTTTCAATCATCAGTTACATGTATGGACTGCTACCCTTAATTCATATATATATTAAGATTTTATTACAAAATCCTTGTGCGGTTCATGGAATACACCTAAATAGTAAATTTCGTATAGATAGAGTCAATGGTCTCCGAGTAAAATGACTGTGACATACGGACGGACAGACGGACAGACGGACGGACGGACAGACGGACATGACGAAACTATAAGGGTTCCGTTTTAGCCATTTGGCTACGGAACCCTAAAAAGGTTTTGTTCAAAAATTTTAATCAAAATTGAAACGAATCTCAAGTAGGTAGGTGTTAGGGAGATTAATGTTCCATTAAAATATGAACTTCGAATTTCGAGGACTAGTACAGTTCACCTTTTGCAACCATATTAGCCACTGTTTCGTGTCCACTCCACTTCCACTTACCATCAGGTGGAGTAGAGTCATTTACCCCCGGGGTTATAAAAAAAAATACAAACATATGCTCCGAGCAGGAATCGAATCCGCGAACTGTGGCGCTTAAGGCAGGTTCGCTACCGCTACCCCACAACTTCGTCGTCGTGTTGTTGACGACGGTATTAAGGAATTTCTCGAAGAAAAGGAATTTCAAAGACACAGCGAGTCTTCGCTCTTTCGTCACTCAACAGCAATGTAACGAAACGAAATTTAGCGTGTGACTAACTAGTCACACGCTAAATTTATTCGGTTACGTCGCTTCACACACTTAATTCGCTTACCTTGCAAGTTTGTGACTTTTTCTTTCCATTGCGTGGTGGTTCTCAACTCTGCAGTGGTTACAAAAAACGTACACATAAAAAAACTCATCCGAATCGATAGGTTGTCTTCTTTATGGCTTGGTGAATGAACCTCTTAAACTACATATACACTGGCTTCAAGAACTAATTGATAGGCTCATGTAATACATATGTAAAACAACATTTGAAGCGATAAAGTCGTTATTATTATTAATATTACATAAAACTAAAGTATATAAAAAATTAAGCAATCATTAAAATATATGTAAATGTATTATCCTATTCTTAAACCTGTTAACTCACTCCTTAAGTGTACAACTTATTTGGTCCTTTGCCCTCTTAACGTTTTACTCGGGCTAATTTCAGTGACCGATCATTTGTCACATGTCCTGAACAAATGCCCTTCAAGGAGGTCTGCCCTCAATGGCTCTACGAAGGAGTTCTCACTAATGAGACACCATCAGTCAGAAGGTTGGGATAAGCGTTGACAAATAAAGCAAGGCTCAATGATTTACCGCCATTTGCTTTAAAACATTTATTATCTGTAGGTAAACAGATTTTAGGCGGGAAATTGGTGTCATTTAGGTTTTTTCTACTACATTGATATTAAAACTGCATTAACTATTTTTAAAAAATACAATAATAAATAAACGCTATAACTATACTTATAACTTTACTATAGTATACTATAGAATGGCCGGTTCTATTCTTTAGTAGGTAAGTCAATTGGCAATTTATACATTATTTTTATTTTACACATTATTATTCTGTAAGTAAATTTGGCTGTGTATTAATCAACGTTTGGGCATGAAAATTCTTCATCCGAGCATTATTCTCGGTATTTTTATTTTACCCAGGGTCTGCTTATTACTCTTATCCGGATTTGACAGGTTACTAGTTTTTACACAGAGCGATTGCCATCTGACCTCCGCAACCCTAAGGGCGAACCAGCAACTCATTGGATAAGAGCAAATTACTTATCAAGAGTTAACGATTATTATCAGATGTTATGTGATAACAACCGGGACCGATAGCTTAACGTGCTCTCCGAGGCACGGTGGGGAGATCCACAGACAAACGCCCAGACCGAGACAGAAATTTTAACAAACATCTGCCCGAGCGGGAATCGAACCCGCAACCGTCGAGACTTAAGGCAGACACGCTACCCAAAACGCCACAACGGTGTCGTTTGGGCATGAAAATATCTTGGAGAAAGAAGGCCAGAGATAGAGTGATGTTGAAGAATATCGTTGAGGAGGCCAAGACTCACAAAGAGTTGTAGTGCCTACGTCGGGATGTGACAACCCCATCGCCCGCTGTTGGGATAACCTCTGTCACAGCAGAGATTATTCCACTATTGCAATCAGTCACACTGGTGGTCTTTTGTTGCAAGAGGCCGGCTAGGTAGGTACCACCGCAGTGTCAAGTATTCTGCCGCCAAATAATAGTGCTTAGGCACTAGTGTGTTCCGGTTTGAAGGGCACTGTATGCTAGTGAAATTACTGGGCGGGTTAGATTTAAGAACTAATACCTTGAGGTTGGCAACGCGTGAGTGGCACCTAGTAATGGTGCTGCAAGCGCTACGGAAACCACTTATCATCAGGTGGGCCGTATGCTTGTTTGCCAACTTCTAACATAATAAAAAAAGGAAGTAAGAAAATATTAAATAGCGTTAGAAACGGAGTTTTTAAAATAAACTAAAACTTCCCAAATTAATAGACACGAATGATGAAATTCTAGCAACATACCCGATAAGTATTTATCTTATCAAAATAACAGGGCAAGCACTCGCGAAATCGTATTTCCGAATGGACGAGCTAAATTACTATTGGGAATATATGTCCGACTTATCGTACAATCAAAACGATATATCGAATGCTAGAAATTGTCAAAACCGGGTTTTAGGCGATGACTTTTATACGGTATATTGGCATGAATGAGATCAATACTCTATGAGCGAAATTATGCGAGTTCAGTGAATGGGTGACCAATAAAGTAGTTTCAGTTGTGGTCGGTACATGCATGGGTGACCATTTAAGTAACTTTGGGCGTGGTTAGTATCTGGATGGGTAACCGGTTAAGTAGCTTTAGGCGCGGTCAGTTAATGGGTGACTGATTCAAGTAACTTCAGGCGCAGCGCAGGCAGTACATAGGTCACCCGTGACGTAATTATCTAATAATAATATTACTTAACTAATGTATTGTAAACGAGAGATATAAATATACATTTACTAACTGTGCCCGCGTTTCGACTCGCGTTACGTAGTTTTTTGATGAGTTCACGAAACTCAATATTTTTCTGGGATAAAGAGTATCCTACATGTTCATCCAGGTAATGAGCAATGTGTGTACCAAATTTCATCTAAATCTGTTCAGTAGTTCATGCGTAGAAGATATAAAAGTTCATCCAAACAAACTTTTAGATTTACTTATAATATTAGTAGGAAGTAGGACAGTTATATATTCTTTTTTTTTTTTTTTTAATCCAGTTCACACCGTACCAAAAGAAGTTTCACTTCAAAAATTATTGTTAAGCCTTTTGTTAATTATGAATTTTGGAAATAGTTAGTTACTGATATCCAACATGAAGAATTTGAGAAAGCGTAAAATTTAAAATAAATTTATCATATTATCTAACCGTTTCGTTCCTACCTATTACTTTTCGTACTCGAGACGCTCATAGCCGAGTGCACCCGCTGATCGGTAAACGATCGGTAGGTTAAGCAACTTTAGGCGCGGTCAGTCACTAGATGGGTGATCGCATAGTGGTACTTCAACCGAGCGTCTCCGTGCTTCGGAGGGCACGTAAAAGTCGGTCCCAGCTGTTGACAATTAGACAACAGTCGATAAGTCAAGTCAGAGGCCTACGGGCGACCTGAACAACTCTGACACTAGGTTGACCACTAACCAATCGATAAGAAGACTTTTCGTACATTCTGGAGCTTAATCCCAGCCTCAGAAAAAGTCGAAGGTGAAACTCCTTATACTGCGAATAAATCTTTCGTCCTTCGTTTTGGTAACCCTTTTTACCTTGACCTTTTCGTTTCGTAGCCTCTACACTCAGTCTGACTCATTTGTCAACAAAAACCGGCCAAGCTCGTGTCGGATTCGCACATAAAGGGTTCCGTACTACAGTAGACAGTGGCGGAGTTACAAATTTTCAAGTTATAGGCTGTAAGGATTTTGCCGCCCTTGCCTCTACAATTGTCATGTCCTAGATTATTTTTACAATCCAATAAAAGGCTGATTATTGGTTGGGGAGACGAACTAGCTGTTTATTTTAGAATATGGAAGTTTGCTATAATGACAAGTAAGAAGGGAAAGTCATTGACAAGCAAATTTATTGAAAATTTATACTTGAAAAATAAATTTATACTTAAAAAATCAGAAATCGTTTGATTTCTACGAGTAAGCAAAAAATAGACTATGTGGTTTTATGAAACCACGACGGAAGTGAAACTTTTAACTTTTTTATCTATTCGATTTAGGGTATGAAAAATTAATTAAAAATAATTTAAAAATGTACATGACACGCATGCATGCGACCAAACATATCAACAAAAGAATAGACTCTCTTGAAAAAGAACGCAAGCTGCACTTACTACATATATCTACCCTTGAAAGAAAATTAGAGGAAATCCAAAAAAGCCTAAAATCGACTACTGTTGAAATCAGGAATTTGCCTTTAGAGAATAAAAAAGATCAAAAGCCAGACCTGAAGAAAATTGTGTTGAATGCGTGCACGGCTTTAAACGTTACAGTACAAGACAACGACATTAAGAACGTTTTCGCTATGAAAAGTAAAACTGGTAAATCTACGGTAGTGGTGGACTTTACAAGAACTGCCACTAAGCTAAGCCTTGTTAAAATGGCCAAAGAATTTAACAAAAAACATCCTAACCAACGGCTTAATACGACCCACTTAGCTCTTGAGGGGACACCGACTCATGTGTATATCTCCGAGGCTCTCACTGCTAAAGGTCGAAGACTGTTTTTCCTTGCACGTGATTTAGCATCTGCTGAGGGATATAAATACTGCTGGACGACGAATGGAAGAGTGTTTTTGCGTAAAGCTGATAATTCACCCCACATTGAAATTAAAGAAGAAGCAGACCTCTCCAATTTGCGTAATCCACAATGACTATCTTTTCTGCACGGCATAAACATAACTTTGGTAATCTGTTTAATATTTTTTGTATCATCCAACTTACTCGTATTTATTATTAGTATTTATAGTCTATTCTTAGAAATAATTTGCCACATACCACTTATTACACTTACACACACTTCACTACATCTACAAGCTTACATTAGTTTTATCATTATCTTCTTGTGTATGCGCTTCCTTGCTTGCTATAGCCGATCACTGAGATTTTCATGGTTATTCTATTACAAAATTCAATACTATGACTAACGATAATAATATTACAAAAACAACGGACGAAATTGACGACCTTTCTGTGGGTAAATCTTATCTGTGTCAACCCGAAGATTGTAAAACAATAATTACTAAAAATACTTTCACTAAATCTTTAAAAATATTAACCCAAAATATTAGGAGTATTAATCGCAATATTAATGACTTTAAAGTACTGCTTACTAGAATTGACGTCACGTGCGACTTATATATACTTACAGAAACATGGAATAACAAAACAACGGTATATCCCACCCTTACTAACTATAATACCTACCATACAAAAAATAACAAAAATCAGAATGACGGTCTTGTACTGTATGCTAAGCACGGGTTAGAGCTAAAAATTGAGGAGCCTCCTTTTGTAGATGCTACTGTACTATGTATAAAGCTGAACCAGAACACTCTCATAATAGCCATCTATAGATCTCCATCGTACAGAAATGCTTCGGGATTTATTGACTCTCTAGACAAACTACTTACGCAATATAAATCTTACCAAAATATAATAATTATGGGCGACATTAACATCGATATTAAAATCAATAATGACGACAGTAAGTCAGCCGAATATTTAAATTTACTCAGCTCTCATGGAATTTTGCAAAGTCATGTACAACCTACCAGAGGCGAAAATTGTCTAGACCATTCAATGGTTAAAGCAAAGTCTCCAATTATTACTCTCATTTTAAAAGCTCCTTTAACTGATCACTCTGCAGTTTTAACTTGTTTGAATACTAATTGTAAGTTTACCACCAAAGAGATAGTTACGAAAAGCAAAATAGATTATGAAGCATTACTAGCTGATATAAAAAACGCTGATTTTGATCCTATTTTAAAATCAAATAATGCTAACTGCGCTGCCGAGCGATTAGTAAATCTTCTCTCTACTTACCTTATGAAGCATACAATCAAAGTCATAATTCCCAAAAAATACCAATGTCATAAGCCATGGATAACTCCAGGACTCGTCCGCTGCATTCAGAACCGAGACCGCATGCACCTTAAGTGCAAGTCTAATCCTAACAATGAAATATTGAACATCACATATAAACGTTACAAGAATCACTGTAATGATCTATTAAAGCGACTTAAAAGAATACATGAACAATCTGAACTTAAGAAGCACTCTAAGAATCCTAAAAAACTCTGGAAAACAGTTAAAAATATTGCACACATTAATACACAAAAATCTATACCGACTGACCTATTAAGAGTAGCTGATACCCCGCAAAAATCCGTAGACTATGTCAACAACTTTTTCTCCCAGGTAGCTAAAAAATTAGCAGACAAAATACCTTTCAGCTCTCTGGCACGTACTGATGATCAATTTAACTACAATGAAGTACCAAATCCAGCTAACTCCATTGTCTTTCTCGGAACCTCAGAAGATGAAGTGACGACTATTATTCGTAGCCTTAAAAATGATAGTGCAACTGGTTGGGACGGCATATCCAACATCTTACTCAAACGGGCTATCAAATATATTGTTCCTTCCATAACACATATAACCAACTTGTGCCTGGACACTGGTGTCTTTCCAAATATTTTCAAAATTTCAATCATTCACCCTATTCACAAAACAGGCAGAAAAGACTGTGTCCATAATTATCGCCCTATATCAGTTTTACCGGCTTTGTCAAAAATTGTAGAAAAGATTATGAACAAAAGATTGTTGTATTTCCTTAAAAAAGAACACATTCTATCGCAAAACCAGTATGGATTCAGAACCGGTATATCAACAGCCGATGCTGTTACTGATATGTCCAATTTTATTGCCCAGCACCTGGATAGCAAAGATAAATGTATTGGCATATTTCTGGACCTCGCGAAGGCATTTGATACCGTTTCGATTCAACTCCTTCTGTACAAAATGGAAAAACTTGGCATTCGTGGCACAATCCTTCAGCTATTCACCAGCTACTTATCCCACAGAGTCCAAAGAGTTAAAGTTGGTAACCTTACTTCTAGTGACGAAAATGTAACTTACGGCGTACCACAGGGCAGTGTGATTGGTCCCACCCTTTTCCTTATTTATATTAACTCCCTTTGCAATCTTAAGATAGTAAACTGTAGAATATTCAGTTTTGCTGACGATACAGCTATGATATACTATGGTAAGACATGGAATGATGTTAAAGTTAAAGCGGAAGAAGGGCTCCGCACTGCTAATAGATGGTTACAAACAAACATATTATCACTGAATGACACAAAAACTAAATTAATAACATTCACTAAAACTAAAAGCACATTACCTGAAAACAGTTTTAAAATAAAATTACACACGTGTCAAGATATCTCTCAACCTTGTCAGTGTACTGAGCTAGAAAGATTAAGTACTATTAAATATCTCGGTGTGTTACTAGATCAATCTCTAACATGGAAACCACATATTGAGTTAATATCCGAAAGAACTCGGAAATTGATTTATATATTTAAATCGCTACGCCATGTTGCGGATTCAAAAGTTATGAAAACTGTCTATTATGCGTTAGCACAATCGATACTAGCCTATTGTCTTGTGCCATGGGGCGGTGCTAATAAAACGAATATGCTGTTGGTTGAACGAGCACAACGTGCCTTGCTAAAAGTCATGACTTTTAAACCATATACTTTTCCTACACGTGAGTTATACTCTCAATGTGATGTTCTTAGTGTCAGACAAATGTTTATTTTACAAACTATCCTTGAACAGCACAAAAAAGTCTCGTTTAATTCATCACAGACAATAACGCGAAGAAACTATAGAGTATGCCCCATGTTAAGTTTTAAAACTTCTTTTATCAAAAGGTTCCAGTGCTATATCGGCCCGTTCTTATACAATAAAATAAACAAAATCTTAAACATATATCCCTTAAATTTTTACACCTGCAAGCACAAAATGATTAATTGGCTAAAGTCGCTAACATATGATCAAGTTGAAAATCTGTTTGTTATCCTAAAATAAAAGAGCCATAAAAAAGAATAAATAAATAAATAAATTTAAATTATTTATTAATATTTTTACTTTAATATATATATATACATGTAATGTAGATATGTATGTATATATATATATATATATATACATAATGTAGATATAGATATATATATTTATTTTATCAAATTAAATACACGTAAACACACCCGCATCCACATGCGTATAGTGTCACATTCATACACCAAACACACACACACACACAGACACACACACACACACACACACACACACACACACAACACACACACACACACACACACACACAATCACACATCCATAGATATATACATATAAAAGGGCAGTACAGAACCTGTTACCTCTTAAGTAAATAACATAACTGATAAGAAATTAACTTAATACCTACGCTTTCCTTTATATACAAAATTGTTGCATTTCAATATTCTTAAGACATTCGGAAGGAACTAGTACCTATAGCACAGGCTCGGCCTAGTTTAGGTACTAGTGCATTGTATACTTCTAAAAATATATGATAATATTATAATACTTACTCTTGAAATTGTAAAATAATTTTAGTTCTCAGTTTTAGTGGTTAATTTTACTTGCCGCTTGCTATGGGTCTACCACATACGCTATAACGACCCGTATGACTCAATAATTAACACTCCTTTTCCTATGATGTTGAGGCGTTGTAGTATCTAGTTGATGCCGAGGGTAGCAAGCAAAAAATTTTGTTTAATTTCTAATATTATCACTGTTTGTATTAACCGCACTACATACCCTTTAATAATGTTTAACGTAGGTATACAAATTGTAATTCATTTTTCTTTTTGCAATAAAACTATTTGTATTTGTATTTGTAAACATATACACATAAAAATAATAAAAAGTAAAATAGAAGTAAAAATAAAAAATACTACCCAATTAAATTATATAAGCATCGCTCGAGCGCTAAACGTTTAAAGCAACCTTTTTGGAAGTCGCATTAGAAGTTTCACTTCAATAATTATTCGGTCCCCAAACTTGCTACCCTAAAAATCTGTCTTCCTAGGCTTAAGCCTACTCAGCCTACTGGTAAATCCGCCACTGATAGTAGAATAAACATGTCAAGTTTCTTGTATGGGGACCCCTTTTTTAATGTTACTTTATTTTTAATTTTTGTTGTTGTAGCGGCAACAGAAATACACATTCTGTGAAAATTTCAACTCCTATTACGTTCGTACGTTCGTAAGATACAGCCCGCTTCCAGAAGGACGGGCAGCGGAGTTGAACTTCAAGTTTTGTTTTAGTGATATATTGTAACCTATTACGTTCTTCAAGTTTCTAAAAGGCTTAATAAAAATTACCTTGACATACGGACGGACAAGACGAAATTAAAAGGTTTCCGTTTTTGCCATTTGGCTACGGAACGCTTATAAGGCGTAACAGACAGACAGCCTGAGTTACTCTCGCATTTATAAGATTAGTCTGGATAATAATATTAAAACTTATAAAATGGATTTAGTTTCTAAACAATTTGTATATTCAAACAACGTAATCAATTTGCAAAATGGATGAACTCAATCAAAAATATAATAACACTCGATAAATTAGTTCTAGATTATTTAATAAACTGTCTAATCCATTAAAATATACCGATTTTAATTGTCTTCAAAGTAAGTAGTTATTTTATCAATTATTTTTATACTTTTAATTAAAAGTAAAAGCTTTTTTTTGGAAATAAAAGATTGAAAATAAAATATAAAATAATAAAAGGCTGACTCAAATGATAAACTCTTTTGTACCCTTGTTTTAATAACCTACCATGATATGAACGCTTGTGATACTTCAAGTATCACTGTCGTCTTCAAGTATTTAAGTATTTTCTGGCATCGGAACGTGACGACCCCATCGCCCTCTGTTGGGATAACCTCTGCTATAGAGATTATTCCACCAGTGCAATCAGTCACATGGTGGTAGGTCTTTTGTTGCAAGAGGCCGACTAGGTAGGTGCCACGGCATTGTCAAATACTCTACGACAAAGCAGTAGTGCCTTTCACATTACTGTGTTTCGGTTTGAAGAGCACTGTAGGCTAGTGAAATTAATGGGAAAAGGAGTGTTAAGAACCAATAACTCGAGGTTGACAACGCGAGAGTGACACCTACAAGTGGTGTTGCAAACGCTCATAGGCTACGGCAACCGCTTCCATACCATATACCATCAGGTGGTTCTTACGCTTGCTTGCCAACTTAGTAACATAAAAAAATTACATAGGCGTTGCCAACACGAAAAGGAAGAAGAAAAGAGGGGGTGGGAAATTGAGCCTCCGGCTTTGTCACTTTGCACGAAACGCAACAGTACTAAGATTGTTATTTTAAGCCGATTTTCTGTGAGAGGGCAGTGCTTTCACACCATCTAGAAATCTAAAAAGCTTGATTTCTTTTTATTTATTTTTCCTGTAGTATCTGTTTTATGGTTTTTATTATGAATAAAGGTGCTTTATGTCATCCAGTCAATCGCATTTGAATATGACGGATGGTAGGATAAAGTAAAACGTATGAGTGTCGCTGTGCGTGGAGTTTGATTGATAGCCATTGTCTAAGCGATCAGCGTTCGTCATTTTGATTTGTTTGGTTTTTATGTCGTATACGTTTTATACTGTTTATTAAACGGGCTTTCATTCCCGTATACATATATGACGTAACAATAAATTATATTCTACTTCTATATATAATTAATAATTGTGTCAACTGTTTACTCAATTTTTATTTAAATGTTTACTCAATTGTCAATTTTCAATTGTTTACTAATTAATTGTCAATTGTTTACTCAATTTTCAATTTTTATTTCGAGGATATGCCACGTCTTCTATAGTAGTTAAAGTATTGTTTTAAAGTTTAAACCGTATTAATTAAAAATGAACGTCATTAATAAGGGATGGCAAGTGAGAAATGTATCAATAAATTGACAATCGATTTTTTTTACTACATCGATTATTTTATCCGGTAAATCTCGACGGACATTTGAGTTTTTACATAAAGCAATCTTTTGGTGCTAAATATACCGAATATAAAAAAATATACCGAATTTTATACTCGAAAATAAATATCGATTATCGGTATAATTATAACGATTAAAAAGATCGACAATATTTATCGATTTTTTTATTTATTTATATTATATAATATTTTTTGATCCTTTTGAACGGATTTCAATAATTCTTTTTGCTTTTGATAGCACATTTCTTTAGGAAACGATAGGCTATACAACACCACGATACGATTCTTAGAAGCCGAGCAATAAGAAAGAAAGTGCGAGCAGTCAGTCAGGGTCATCCTCAGCCTGCACCCTGCAGGTACGGGAATCGAGGAGTCGCACATAACCCGAGTATCTTCTCAAGGAGCACTACTCCCACCTGGTCAGTCGGATAAATTGCTATTTTACCAGATGTGTTTGTTCATAGAAACAGTTAATGTATGGTCGTTGGATGTTTGTGTTGACACTGGTGGAGCTCTCTTAATAACTGCCAACCGAAAGTGATCGCGGGTGATAAGATACGGTTAGTGGAACACGATGCTACAACACGATAGGTGCGCGCCAGGCTAGTTTTCCATAAATGACTATTTTTTTTTTTTTCAATGCATTACTAATATTCCTATTGCCCCTCCAAATAAGCTCGAAGCTTGCGGTAGGAGTGAGTACGGCAATAGGTCAAGGGGTCAGGATCGAACCCTCGACTCTCGCGTTAACGGAGCGAAGTCGGCCCTTCTACCGTTGAGCTATTGAGGCTTCATTTATAAAGCCAATGGTAACAAAAGCGTATTCAATACGCTTTTAGATATTAAAATCACAAAAACATTTTCATTGATATAACGTAACGATATCTGAAAAAGAAATAACTTGCTTAAACAATTTAGCAATTGAATCTTCGACGAAATGAACAAAAATAGAAACAGAAATGAGGGTCCGCCATAAATGCTGCTGTAATTTACGATTTCATTTGAAATCAAACGAATCGTTTGACTTTTCGAAACACGAGAACCTATAAACGTTTTATTTGTTCAAATAGAGAAATATTATGTGATAAAAGAAATGAAACTTATAGAAACATATTGCAATGGTCGTTGGAAGTAGACGAAATTTGCTTAACCTCTTCTATAAAATTGTTTATTCTAAATTGGCAAATATAATAAATGTGAAAGTTTTTATGTTTGGTTGTTCACGACGGTTGGCAAACAAGCATACGGTCCGCATGATGGTAAGCAGTCTCCCCAACCTATGAACTCTTGCAATACTTGAAGTATCACGTGCGCGCTGCTACCCTACAGGATGGAAGGGAAGGTTATGAGAAGGGATAAAAGAATGGGAACAGAAGGGGTGGGAGATTGGGCCTCTGCTGCTCTCACTCATCGCACGAAACGCAAAAGTACCTATCGATACTGTTACTTTACGCCGAATTACTGTGTGAGGGTAGTACTTACCTGGTCGAGTCGGCTAGTAGGCAGTCCAGTTGGTGCTAGGAGTAAGTCAGCAAATTAAGGAACTAAGGTAATAGAATCTTGCTGGTGATGGGACTTAAATGGCCACCTGGTTAGCTGCCACCGTACGTTAGTGAAAACGTTTCGAAGTCAGCCAGGGTATAACCAGTTACATCTTGCGAGTAGGCAGGGCAAGGGCGGCTAGTGCATTTCGCCTTCGCGTTTGGACTTTACTTCCATTTAATTCTGGTGGAGAAGAGTCCCTTGGCTAAAAAAAAATAGGACCAAACCTGCAAAATCCGGTTAGTATTAGTATACTATTATAATAAGATTTAATATTTAATAAGATTCATTAATTTGACGACGTTGTGCCGCAGCAGTAGCAAACCTGCCTTAAGCGCAACACGTCGTGGGGTCAATTCCCGCCCAGAGCAGATGTTTGTATTGACTATACAGGCATGTTTTTCGGTCTAGATGTGTCTGTCCATGTCATTGTGTATGTTTCCGGACCCCCGACACAGGATATAACTATTCTAATGGGGGACGTTGAGTGTATTGCGTTTATTTATTAATAAAGACATTACATTACATCAACAAACAATCGGATGAACTTCATTTAAAACAATTTAAACAAAATATTGGACCTGAAAAAACTGAACTGCATTTAGAGAAAATTGCGAAATAAAGTTGAATGAGAAAATACGGCCAATGATAAAGATGGAGCGGTGCAATAATAAAAGTTTCCGAGCTGAGATGTTTAATTAATACAGAACTAAAAACCTGACCGTTAAATTATTTTTAAAGTCTACGCTAAATTTGCATTTTGTAAAAGAGAAATAACTTTTTAAAATGCTATAAAGTTTTATGCTATATATTTTTACTTTACTATCTTCCAGAATGTTTTGCACAACCGTAGTGGAACAGACGGCGGATTTGATTCCTGCGCAGAGCAGACGGTTTTATTAACCATACAGGCATGTAAACAAATGCCCGGTATGGGTACGTTTGTCTTTATCGTTTTGTATGTTTCCAGAACCCCGACACAGGATATCACTATACTAATGGGAGCCGTTGAGTGTGAAGCGTTTTTTAGTTTCAATTCCCGCTCTATCCAGATGTTGGTATATATAATTTTAAGCATTTACACCGGCTTAGATGTGTCTAACTTTCATTACTGGACTTTAATTAAACTTTATTTAGGTCATTTATTCTTATCCAACTTAGATTCGAATGAGCGTAGACAAGCGAATTCTGTCGTGTCCGGATCCAATTCATTGGTTTAGATATTAGAATCCCGTGCATTCTGATAATACAAGGAAAAAGGATCGTTAACTATAAAAGTAAATAAATATTGTTCAAATTCGTATATAACATTTAGAGAATTGTGGCGTGGAAATGTTACCTTATTTACATGAATTAAAAATATCTTAATAAGATACCTAATTACAAATAATTAGAGGACAAATCCTTCGGTATAGTTATTCTATTTTACGAAGGCGGGCAAGTCTTAGTTGTGTGTGTAGCTCAGGAGCGCTCTGATTGGCCCGAAAATTTGACTATAGCGCGAGCCTATTCACATCACTACTACAAGCATAGCTCACCCGCCTTCGTGAGATAGAATAACTATAATGCAAAACCATTTCTCGATATTGATTTGTACAAAACTCAATAGTAAACATAATCTCCATTCATCGTGCAACCAACGACAAGTTTCCGCAAAGTTAAGGGCATGATTGAATGTGGTATTTTATC
Source organism: Hestina assimilis (assembly GCA_023373885.1). NCBI lineage: Eukaryota > Metazoa > Arthropoda > Insecta > Lepidoptera > Nymphalidae > Hestina > Hestina assimilis. The sequence goes on from CM041750.1 coordinate 14,096,344, forward strand.
GGGAACAATTTATAGAGGGCGGTTCAATTGATAACGCGCTAACCGCGGTCCTAAGGGATACTGATAAGGATTATCGGTTTAACGGATTCCCTTGCAAAAGTTCGAGATCAAATAGTTGGGGGAAAACTGTTACTGTCGACATGATGCCTGTGTTATGCCATGACTTCTTAGGTGGCTTATACGCTTTCAATAAAATTGCATAATATTATTGTCCAATAATATAATTGACGAGACGTTTCCAACTATAATTTCCCGTGCGCAACATTTCTTACGACAAAGTATTATCCGCCGCATTGTATTGTGTAGTGATATATAATATTCCTAAACCTTTTATTCAACCTTTCAACTAACCCGACACGTACATTAGTATTGTGCAATTGCCACTTTTGCGCAAAATTATTGACTGTGTACGTTGTAAAATTGTTAGTAATTGTCACTGCCTCAAAAATAAGTATTCTAGACCAATGCCGTTGTATATTTTGAAAGCGGCCGCCCATAGGAGTCCATGGCATTTCGACGACGTTGTGGCGCAGCGGTAGCGAACCTGCCTTAAACGCCACAGGTCGCGGGTTCGATTCCCGCTCGGAGCATAATATGTTTGTATTAACCATGCAAGCATATTTTCCGGTCTGGGTGTATTTGTCCTTGTCATTGTGAATGTTTCCGGACCCCGACACAGGATATTACTATCCTAATGGGGGCCGTTGAGTGTGTAGCGTTTATTTATTTATTTATTTATTTTGTGGTTTTTTAATGGCTTCTGCATGAATCTTCAGAATTCGACACGAGTTATGTTTTAATTTAGTTTACGCTCAATGTTTCATCTCCTAAGAAGAATAACTATATAACAAACTACGATGGTCCAATGAAACTAACAGAAATTATAGCACCAGATCTGTAGAGTATATGTTGAATGTGCCCTTGCACCGAACACAAGCATTCCATGGCAGTTTTCGTTACTCTGCGACGAAGTGTTGGAACAACCTGCCGCCTCCCTTTCGGATCCTAAAAAGTGTAAATACATTTAGGATCAAATACAAGCTATATTTATTAAATTTACAAATACAATAATTATTAAAATATTGCATACTATACATATACATTTGAGTGAGAGTGATTTGATTGAATGTGCGCGTGTTTGTCACTACAACAGCGAGTGTGGTTATGTGTATCTGGGCGTGTGTGTGCTTGCAGATATAACGTAATAAAAATAAGTATATCTTATTACCTATTCATTATGGCCCAATCGCATTCTATGGCAGGTTGGTCCCTCACGCTCCATTCATTCTTTGAGGCGTATAACACATGCTGATACGGAAGCTGCTCGGTGTAGGTTCTCAGTGAATAATAAAATCATTGGCGAGTTGCGATAGCCTGAAAATTAGTCATTGGATCTGTTTAGATATTTTATTATCCCACTATTTCCATTTAGTCTGTTTTCTTATAATTAATTTAAATATATATCATGTTATTTTATTATCTGTTAAATACAATGTATACATAACTTACCTTTTAAATAGATTGCATAATTACGAACATATTGTATTATTATATAAAACATCTAAAAAAAAATATAAACTCGTAATGCAATTAATATTAAAGGCACGCGTCTTCTCGTTGCCGTTGCACGAGGCTGACTAAGTAGTGAGTACACAAGCGCGTCCTCGTGCCATGGTTTGTTGCCGATTCTCATAATTATGCCGACTTATAGTATATTTTTAATTGTATTTGTTATCGACGTAAAATATAGGATCGGTTTGTCACTGCACGTCATAGACAGGGTACCATTGAAAAACAGTGTTAGGTGTACTCGCCTAACTAACTGAATGGTCCACCCTTTTGGGACACAACATTTTGTTATTATTGTTTTGTTTATGATGATGATGAAGATTAGAAGTAATTTTTAGAATTAAGTTTTTAATTATGTTTAATTTTTTTATATTATTGTTATAGTGTTTTGTTTTACTTTTAACTATAATGCTTTTTAATGTTTATGTTTTGTTTATGTCTGTTGTTGTCCCAATAAATTGATTCTTTCTTTCTTTCTTTCTAAATGAACTTATTTAAATATTATATACTAGAAATTATGCATGTTTTTAGTATTGTAAGAAATTTACAATGTTTCGTTATAATTAATTTGCATATCCACATTTTGTAGTATTATTCAATTAACTTTTTACTGTTGCACTCAAGTTATATATGCAGACTATAAAATACCCTTTGTATTTGAATCATATTTGAATATTATAGGATAGAAAATGTAGTATTTTTCATAAAATAAACATTTCAAAATACGAAAAATACCTAAAGCAATATCAAAGTACTTATTCTAAAATCTCCGAACCAACTTATCTTCCGTCTTAATATCTGTCTTAATTTAGCCATTTGCCCGCTTAACATCTTACCCGACCTAATTCTGTGACCGGCCATTTATCACATGGCCTGGACAAATGTCCTTCAAGGAGGCCCACCCTCAATGGCCCTACGGAAGAGTACCTACTAATGAATCATCAAAAGTCAGAAGCTTGGAATAAGCGTCAACAAATGAAGGCAGTATTTACCGCTATTTGTTTTAAATTATTTCTAATCTTAACAATATTGCGTGCGTGCTAGAGCGTGAATTTAGTGCATTTATGTATTTTTTATATCATGACGGTTGGAAAGCAAGCACATGGTACGCATGATGGTAAGCAAACACCGTAACCTATGAACACGAGCGATACTTCAAGCATCACATGCGCGTTGCCAATGTAGGTTGACCACATCTCTTTACGCCGATTTTCGGTGAGAAGGTAGTACTTCCCCGCTGGAGCCGGCCCATTAGCGCTGGGAGAAGCGTGGCTCTACCACTACAGTACAGATATGTGAAAAACTACACCAATATAAACGACGTTGTGGCGCAGCGGTAGCGAACCTGCCTTAAACGCCACAGGTCGCGGGTTCGATTCCCGCACGGAGCATAATATATTTGTATTGACCATGCACGCATATTTTCCGGTCTGGGTGTATTTGTCCTTGTCCTTGTTTTTTTTCCGGACCCCGACACAGGATATAACTATCCTAATGGGGGACGTTGAGTGTGTAGCGTTTATTATTTATTATTATTAATGTAAAAATTTCTGTTACCAATTGAAGCCTGCCTGAAGCACCAACGGTCGCGGCTTCATCCCGCTCGAGGCAGATGTTTGTATTGATCATACATGCGTTGCGTTTCGTTGTCGTTGTGTCTGTGCTTGTCGTTGTTTGTGTTCCCAGAACCCCGACACAGGATATTAATATCCTAATGCGGGCCGTTGAGCGTAGCGTTTATAGCTTTGAAAGGTATACATTATTCGAAATGTTCATAATGATGTTATATATATCATATATTATAGTGAAACGTTATTATGCAAGGGAAGGTACCCAGTTTCTATCTAATTAGAAATCTGAAACTTTACCAGGAAACAGTTAAGTGTTAATATCATAGTAAAGCATACTGCTAATGAGATATAATATGTTCAGACACGGCACGATATTTGTTATTATAAAATGAACCCGTGTTTGTCATCATTTTAGAATATTGATAATTATTTATATGTATATTATGTAGCAAACCCGCCGGGGGATCGATTCGAAGAAGATGTTTGTATTTGCCATACAGACATGTGTTGTGGTCTGGGTGGTTATCCTTGTCCGTGTGTATGTCTCCGGACTCCCGACACGGGATGTCACTATTCTAATTAGGGCCGTTGAGTATGTAGCATTTATTTGTATTTTATTATAATTAAAACCTCATAAAATCTTTTAAACAAAAACTGTAAGCTTTGCGTATAAAAGCTTATTTTGTATGTTACAAAATGTAAAATAAATAAACGCTGCACACTCAACGGCCCCCTTTAGGATAGTGATATCCTATGTCGGGGGTCCGGAATCACATACATCACACCCAGACCGGAAAATATGCTTGCATTGTCAATAAAAACATATTATGCTCTGAGCGGGAATCGCACCCGTGACCTGTGAAAATGTAAGGGAAGGAAGGCGTTATCTGTCAGCTCCCTTTTATAAAATAGCACGTTAAAAAGAAATAACATTAACAAAATAGACAGATATTAGATATTTTCATATATTTGCCTGTGTAAATCAAAACCAGACGCACGAGTTATATCACGTCAAACAAAACTGTCGAAATTAATAGGTACGAATGTTGAAATTTCAGGCAACATATCCGACAATCGCTTAACTTATCAAAATAACAGGGAAACACTCGCGAAATTATATTTCCGAATGGACGAGCTGAAATAATACCTGTAATACACAACCGACATATCGGTATATTAATACGCGTGCGACTCGACTTTTTGTCGTGACATATTAATGAGTTTTTCATACATTTATAATATGATTCTGATTAAATTTATGGCAGATAGGCCCACCAGTTAAATAACAAACTTTCATATATCATATTTATTTATATCGAATCAAAAGTCTAAACACAAAATTTTAAGCTTCTAGTTCTAAAAATGAAAATACCTCCATACAACTTTACACCCCACTTTCAACCACTTACAACATTTTTTCGCTTTAAAATGTAGCTTATATTCTTTCTCAGGCTTTAGACTATCTGTTTGTCATTTCATTCAAATCGGTTCAGTGGTTTTTGCGTGAAAACGCGATAAACAGACAGACAGACAGATAGACAGAGATACAGAGTTACTTTCGCATTTATAATATTAAGTAAGGAATACAAACGTAATAAACAAGGATACTAAGCGGATGGGAGTTTGAGTCTCCAATACTCAAAACTCGTCAAAAGTCCTCGCAAAACAAAACGTAGCAGTACAGATACTGCTACTTTACGTCTTTATTTTTCGACATAAAAAATGTATTAATACTTCTTGATCGTTGTTATGGTTTTATAAGAAATATGGCTTCTTAAAATTATTGAGAATAAATAAACGCTACACACTCAACGGTCCCAATTAGGATAGTTGTATCCTGTGTCGGGGGTCCGGAAACATACACAACGACAGTGACAAACACACTCGAACCCGCGACCTGTGGCACTTAAGGCAGGTTCGCTATTGTTGCGCCATAACGTCATCAAAATATTTACATACGATATATCGGACCACAAAATGAAGATCGTATATTGTTAACGAGCTTCATGCCGGAATCATGTGAACATGTAGTGATACATATATCAACAATACCTGCAAATGATCGACGCTTTTAGCATTACAGACATAAGTTATGTTTTTGAATAAATATTTCAATTACTTTCTTTATAATGCTTCGTAATTTTCTGAAGCTGTTTTATTATATTAGTTGGTGAAAATGGATGAGGTGGAAATTGTGACACCGTTGTGGCGTTGTGGGTAGCGAGTCTGCCTTTAATCTCGACGGTTGTGGGTTCGATTCCCGCTCGGGCAGATGTTTGTTAACATTTCTGTTTCGGTCTGGACGTTTGGCCGTGTAGGTGTCCCCACCGTGCCTCGAAGAGCACGTTAAGCTGTCGGTCCCGATTATTATCATATAACATCTGATAGTAATCGTTGACTCTTGATAAGTAAATTGCGCTTATCCAATGAGTTACTGGTTCGCCCTTAGGGTTGCGGAGGTCAGATGGCAATCGCTCCGTGTAAAAACTAGTAACGTGTCATATCCGGATAAGAGTAATAAGCAGACCCTGGGTACATAAAATACCGGGAAAAAATGCTAGGACAAAGAAGAATGGAGGAGGGGGAAAAAGGGAAGGGAACAGAGGAGGTCATCGCACGAAACGCAACAGTACCTGCTGATAGTGTTACTTTACGCTGATTCTCTGTGAGAGGGTAGTATTTCTCTACTAGCATGGCATACCGTTATCTCATATTATTAAGATATTGGATGGCGTTCTGGCGCAGCGGTAGCGTACCAGTCTTAAGCACCACAGGTCGCGGGTTCGATTCCCGCTCGGAGCAGATGTTTGTATTGACCATATAGGTAGGTTTTCCGGTCTGGGTGTGATTGTCCTTGTCATTGTATTTGTTTCTGGACCCCCGTATATTACTATCCTTATGGAGGTCGTTATGTGTGTAGCGTTTATTTATTTAATGATATTACTAAAATGTACACGTACAGATTGAATGTTATTCATAGTACACATACTGTATGTTCTAAAGGTACTTCATCCCGCACTTCAATGTACGCCGAACTTCAAACTCGATACTGTAATTTATTCGACGAGGCTTTCAAAAGCACTTCGAAATGTCAGGACAGTACCGCTTGAACATTAAACTTGGTTGATCATTTAATTACTGCTATATAATTTACTATTTACATTTATTTTCATTGGTGGTAGGTCTTTTGTTGCAAGGGCCGGCTACGTAGGTACCACCGCAGTGTCAAATATTCTGCCGCCAAATAGTAGTGCTTAGGCACTGCTGTGTTCCGGATTGAAGGGCACTGTACGCTAGTGAAAGTGTACGCTAGTGAGTGAGTACTGGGCGGACGAGATTTAAGAACTAATATCTCGAGGTTGGCAACGCGTGAGTGGCACCTACTAATGGTGCAGAAAGCGCTCATAGGCTACGGCAACCACTTACCATCAGGTGGGCCGTATGCTTGTTTGCCAACTTCTAACATAAAAAAAAACATTATAAGGTCTACAATAAATTAAAAATAATGTCTTCAATTTATATACTACTAATTTTATAAATGTGAAAGTTTGTATGTTTGAATGTTTGTTAATCAGGCATAAATGGTTTAACAGATTGGGTTGAAATTTAACACAAAGATATCTTATTATATGGATGGATATGTTATGATTAGTATGAGATTAGTTAAGAGCTTAGAGCAGATAAGAAAAACATTAGTAGGTTACTTTGTGCTTTCAAATTAGCTCCGACAGTGGCAAAAGATTTTTTGGATATATGTTTTGAAATGATACAAAACAAAGGATCAGTTGTCTATTATTATTTTTTATGTTAGAAGTTGGCAAACAAGCAAACGGCCCACCTGATGGTAAGTAGTTGCCACTCACGCGTTGCCAACCTCGAGATATCGATTCATAAATCTCCTCTGCCCAGTAATTTCACTAGCGTACAGTGTCCTTCAAACCAGAACACAGTAATGCCTAAGTACTACTATTTGGTGGCAGAATATTTGACACTGCGGTGGTACCTACCTAAACTTAGCTAAGTTCTAGAATTTTGCTGTTCTCAGGTTTATTCTGAATCTTATTTCTAACTATCATCTCCTTGCAACTTCGTCCGCGATGACTTTAGAATTGAGGAAAGAGAGGAAAGTGTTATTTGTAAGTAAATATTGTTTCATATGACACGTCAATACCGAATACAATTTAATTCGTCCTGTATGTCTTATTGATATTCCAATGGAATCTAATATTTTCCGAAATAAATTATCCTATGTGTTAATCCAGACAACTTTTTAAATCTGTGCCAAATTTCATCCAAATCCACTAAGCAGTTTTTGCGTGATTGAGTAACAACATCCAAACATCCAAACTTTCACATTAATTTATTATATTAATACAGTATCAATGCTTCGTGAAATAATCATAAAATTTGCAACTTTCAATAAAAAAAACTTTATTCATATTAACAACTTAGTACTTACTGAGTGGCTTCTTTCACAACTTCTGCTATAAATTTTAAAATAAGATACTCGTGTAAAAGTATTGCTTGAAGGTTTCTTGAAATAAATTACAATATAAGTCCGTACTACCTCGATATCGGAGCTGTAAGAAGAACACTAAGTATTTGCAATGCAAATTTGTACGAGTCGAGATAACAGACACATCCCATTACCGCCGACTAGCAAGACTATTATTTTAGTACAAGTTGAAATATTATTTATTTTTATCAAGACTTTTAAAAATAAACACTATAAAAATTAAAATGGCGTCGTGTCACGTGTCTACAGATATAGAACCTATTTAATACGTTGGAGTAGAATGACAATAATTGACAAGCTGAAATTCTAACGAAGCGTCACATTGATGGTAGCGCGACGGTTACTTCAATATTCTTCATCCAAAAGACCGTTATCGCATCTGACCCAGAAAACCATTGTCATATCACGTAAAAGACAAATCGTTGAAATACGACACATTAGTAGTGCTGTGCAATAATTTATTGTATTATCTAGTAAAGCGATGAAAAGTATTGTTTGTCGTAATAAGTTGTTTATAAAGTTAACTAACTTAAATGTACAGAAATGGTAGATGAAATTTCGGCAGGAGAAAGAATAAACAGGACACAAACAGCTTGGGTCACTATTACTCATCAAACAATCGGCTACTGCAGGTCGTTCCATGAGTACTAATTTTCTTTGAGAAAATAGTACCTAACGGATCGAGACGAGAGGTGAAAACTTCTCCTTCGTCCTAGCATTATTCCCGGTATTTTTTTTTACCCAGTGTCCGCTTATTACTCTTATCCGGATTTGACAGGTTACTAGTTTTTAAACGGAGCGATTGCCATCTGACCTCCGCAACCCTAAGGGCGAACCAGTAACTCATTGGATAAGAGCAATTTACTTATCAAGAGTTAACGATTATTATCAGATGATACGTGATAACAACCGTGACCGCCAGCTTAACGTGCTCTCCGAGGCTCGGTGGGTTGACCCACAGACAAACGCCCAGACCGAGACAGAATTTTTTTAACAAACATAACAAACAACGAGAGGTGAAAACTATTAGACTTAAACGGCGTAAAGTAGCCGTATCAGTACTGCTACGTTTCGTGCGATGAGTGAGAGAGGCTGACACCCAGGCCATCTCCTTCTGCTCCCTTCCGCCCTCAAACCTTCCCTCCTATACGTAAGTTTAACAACGCGCATGCGTATTCAAGTATCACAAGCGTTCGTAGCGATGACTGCCTCTCATCAGGCAGACCGTACGCTTGTTTGCCAACCGTCAAGAGAAAAAACGCTCATAGCCAAGTGCACCCGCTGATCGGTAAACGATCGGTAGGTTAAGTAACTTTAGGCGCGTTCAGTCGCTAGATGGGTGATCGCATAGTCGTATTTCAACCGAACGTCTCCGTGCTTCGGAGGGCACGTAAAAAGTAGGTCCCGGCTGTTGACAATTAGACAACAGTCGATAAGTCAAGTCAGAGGCCTACGGGCGACCTGAACAACTCTGACACTAGGTTGACCACTAACCAATCGATAAGAAGAAGATGAGAAAAAAGGCACTTCTAGCCATGATTTGGTTCTCGTATATGTATTTATGTATTTATCTGTAACTTTTAAATGTCCTAAAGTCAATAGCGTTTGAATATGACGGATAGGACCAAGTAATGCTTATGTGTGTCGCTGTACCTACTGTCAGTGATTGATGGGTATTGTTAAAGCGATCGGCGTTCATCATTTTGATTTGTTATTGTATTAAAACTGTATCAGATTTTTATTATGGACTAAGAGCCCGTGAACCCCAGACCTTCGTTATTTTATAAAAGCTGAAAGTTTGTAAGCGCATGCTTCCGACATAGGTAAGAACAACGGACCAATATGAAGTTTTGGTTTAACTTGGCTTTGGCAATAAATATAATAACAATTGTTTTTTTTATTATATCATATGGCACACAAATCAGGTAGCGACTAAAAATAATTTAACCGAAACATGCATTAAAAGTTCTAAACAGAGTTGGCACCTAAGAACATGTGTACAACACTAATCTCTACTACTCTCTAACATCCTCCAACCTCTACAACTGCGTGCGTGAGATTGCCACCCTCAGCGTTTTCTACAGACTATACCACAGGAAGTGTTCAGATGAATTATTTTTGCCTATCCCTCCCACCCCCTTCCGTTCAAGGACTACGCGTGCCGGTCTCCGATGTCACCTGTGGCATCAATTCCATCGCGAACACAGAAATTTGCCATCTCTTTTACTTGTCGCACGTAAAAAAAAATTGAATTCTTTACGGCACACGTGTTCCCTCATTCTTACAACCTGGGGTCCTTCAAACGAGGCGTGAAGAGGCATCTTGCGGGTAGGCAGGGCAATGGTGGCTAGTACAGTTCGCCTCCTGCAACCATATTAGCCACCTTCGCGTGTGGACTCCACTTCCACTTACCATCATTTGCCCCCCGGTGTTACAAAAAAAAACATCTTATTTAAATACTGAGCTAGCTACCTACAGTTACATATTACCAAATAAAATTGAGGATTACATATAATACAATCATTGATAGATTGTTTTTGTTTTTATAGATTCATAAAAAATAGATTTGATTATTTATTATTATATTCTATAAATAATAATAATACACCGTTATCGACACCGTTGTGGCGTTGTGGGTAGCGAGTCTGCCTTTAGTTTCGACGGTAGCGTGTTCGATTCCCGTTCGGGAAGATGTTCGTTGTAATTTCGGTTTCGGTCTGGGCGTTTGTCCGTATGGGTCTCCCCACCGTGCCTCGGAGAGCTAGCTAAGCTGTCGGTCTCAGTTGTTATCACATAACATCTGATAATAATCGTTACCTCTTGAGAAGTAAATTGCTCTTATCCAATGAGTTACTGTTTCGCCTTTAGGGTGGCGGTGGTCAGATGGCAATCATTCCGTGTAAAAACTAGTAATCTGTCAAATTCGGATAGGAGTAATAAGCAGACCCTGGGTAATAAGATACCGGGAATAATGCTAGGACGAAGAAGGTTAATAATTGTAATACAATAATAATTAATCAAACGCATTTCGATTTAATTCTTATAATCTTACCTAGTCAGATGGTTTAAGTCACCCAAAATCATATTGGGTGTCTAAACATTGTGGCTCTAAATTGTGCAATATTGTTGGCTGCGTATCTCAGTATGAAGCTAGATTGAACCAACGCAATTACGAACGTGTGGGACATAATCTGTTCGGTACAGGATAACGTAATGTTAATTCTAGGTGTTTGACTAGCTTGTTTATCCAAATTGACAATTTGAGCCAGGAGAAGATTTAATAGTTTATGAAACAGATTTAGTTATAATAGGACCCCATTACGATAGTGATATACTGTGTCAGGGGTCCGGAAACATACACAATGGCATGGACAAACCTCCGTTGTGCCTTGGAGAGCACGTTAAGTTGTCGGTCTCGGTTGTTATTACAATATCGGATAGTAACCGTTAATTCTTGATAGGTAAATTGATAATTTGCTCTTATAAGTTAAGTTACTGATTTGCTCTTCGGGTTCCAGAGGCAGGATGGCTCTGTGTAAAAACAAGTTACACGTGAGATCTGGATAAGTGTATAAGCAGACGCTGGGTATTTACCCAGGGCATATACCGGGTATATACCGGGAAAAATGCTACGAAGCAGCGATTTTCGAATAATAATAATAAACACACACATACACACTCAACGGCCCCCATTAGGTTAGATATATATCCTGTGTTGGGGGTCCGGAAACACACACAATGACAAGCACAAACACACCCAGACCGGAATACATACCTGTGTGGTCAATACAAACATCTGCTCCCAGCGAATCTGGTTCGCTACTGTTCCAACACAACGTCGTCATCATCAATTATGTATAATTTAATAGCTTTTCAACTACAAGTTATAATTATTTCCATACACAAAATTGGCTTTCGAATTAACAGAAATGAAAGCAATCATAAATACAACAATATTATAAAATGAAAAATGAAAATGTCACGAATTATTTCAGTAAATATTTGATGTACCGTAATAAAACTTTATACTTGTTTAATAAAATGACTACAGCGGCCATTATTTCCCAACGATAATTACATCTGGTTGAAACTGTATGAGGATGATAAATATAACAATCAATCAATGCCAGTAATAATGACATTTAGGCGGAAAAACTGCTCCGGGTCGACTCGGTATCAAATTGTACATCTTTTTTGTTAAGGGACAGTCATTCCTCAAAAGGATAATATATAATTATTATCTTGTTATAAATCCTTTCCTTACTTTTTAGTAATAAAAATGTGAAATTTTGTTGTCTTTTTGTCGCGCTTTCACGCCAAAACTACTGCCCCGATGTTAATGAAATTTGGTACACAGATAGCTTAGAGTCTGAGAAAGGATATAGGCTACTATATAAGGCTACTTTTTAATGGGAAAAAAGGTTTGTAAGGGTTTGAAAGAGGGGGATGAAAGATGTACGAGAGTAGAGTTAGAAGCTTGAAAATTATTTTTAGGCTTTTGATTCGATATAAATAAATATAACAATATACACTTACATTTTTCCCTACTAAGAGAACCTGAACAACTCACTTTGAGCTACGTTACATTACCCTTAAAGATACCGATCAATCAACATCACAAAATAACACGTGGAGTGATATTCGTTGAAAATTTTGCTGCCGATAACGACACTCGGGTCTACCGTTTTGTTTAATGATGATAATTTTGTGTTTTAATTGGCCAATTTGTGTTCGACGGGTAGAAATGGCGAATGAAGTATTTTTTTTCCGTACAGCCTAAGGTGTTTATTAATTGTCTTTTAACAAATAATTTGGTAATTTTTTTTGTTTTTATAATCGCTACATACGCAACGGCCCCATTAGGATAGCTGTATCCTATGTCGGGGGCCGGAAACACATGCAATGACAAGGACATATACACCCAGAGCGGAAAATATGCTTGCATGGTTAATACAAACATATTATGCTCCGCGTGGGAATCGAACCCGTGACCTGTGGCGTTTAAGGCAGGTTCGCTACCGCAGCGGTCACAACGTCGTCAAATTTATAGAACAGTTCTTTTATTTCATAAGCAGTAGTAGTGCTATGAATACCACTGACGACCGTTTTGAAGTACTGAGTGCTGTATAAATATCTGTTTCGGTCCGGGCGTTTATACTTATATAACAGACTGTATATTTGACGATTCAAAAGTGCCTTAAAGCCTATTTGAATAAAGAATATTTTGAGTTTGAGTTTGAGTTTGTGGGTCGTCTTATCGTGCCTCGGAGAGGATGTTAAGCTGTCGGTTCCGGTTGTTATCATAACATCTGATGATAATCATTAACTCTTGATAGGTAATTTGTTTTAATCCAACGAGTTACTGGTTCACCCTTTGAGTTGCGAAGATCAAGAGACAATATAATTTTGTAATATTCTTATTTCCTCTTTACCTAACTGCTTACACAAGCTTAGACCTCAGAGCGTTTCTTTCATCTCCAATTATGTCCTTAGCCGGGGCTCGACCTAGAAAGAGCCAAGGACGTTTCTCTATGGAAGGAATCAATTTTAAGCTCCCGTGAGCGGTGACCCTTTCTCACGATACGACCGGTGTCTATGTAAGCCCAGTAGGAGCATCAGCAATACACATTTCGAAAAAAAAGTTCTCGGACTGGATACAACACCGGCCGAAAAAGTTCTTAATGTAACTTGAAACCCTCTCGTTGTATATTTAGCAACTTTGTATTTTGTTATTTTTATTATAAACGCTGCACACTCAACGGCCTCCATTAGGATAGTGATATCCTGTGTCGGGGGTCCGGAAACATATACTAGGACAAGGACAAATACACCCAGACCGGAAAATATGCTTGCATGGTCAATACGAACATACTGTGCTCCGAGCGGGAATCGAACCCGCGACCTGTGGCGTTTAAGGCAGGTTCGCTACCGCTGCGCCACAACGTCGTAAATATATTATGAATTCTTAGAATTGATTAGAAGGAATACTACGTAGGAAGCACTAACAAGCGACACCGTTGTGGCGTTGTGGGTAGCGAGTCTGCCTTTAGTCTCGACGGTTGTGGGTTCGATTCCCGCTCGGGCAGATGTTTGTTAAAATTTCTGTCTCGGTCTGGGCGTTTGTCCGTGTGGGTCTCCCCACCGTGCCTCGGAGAGCACGTTAAGCTGTCGGTCCCGGTTATTATCGATAACATCTGATAATAATCGTTAACTTACGATAAGTAAATTGCTCTTATCCAATGAGTTACTGGTTCGCCCTTAGGGTTGCGGAGGTCAGATGGCAATCGCTCTGTGTAAAAACTAGTAACCTGTCAAATCCGGATAAGAGTAATAAGCAGACCCTGGGTACATAAAATACCGGGAATAATGCTAGGATGAAGAAGACTACGTAGGAAGCACTAAGTAGATATTGTTTATGAGTGTACAAAACGGGTCGAGCCGGCCTGTTAATGCTGAAAATACCAAGACTACTCAATATATTTATAATGATTCCAAGCAAGCCTGACTTACAAGTTCTAGAGCATTAAATATTCTCGCGTTAACTGTTCAAAGAAGTTGTTTAAGTAGTGTTCTTTAGTAGCTTACTAATTTATACTATAATATCTCAACGTCTTATGTATGCTAATAATTTCTCCGTCACTGTAGCCTTTTTAATGAATAGAAAGCCTTCTAGCCCATGAATCCGTTTATGTGGAACTTTATACTATAGCGTTGATTTAACTCGCCTGCTTGTCTATTTCCTTATTTAACTGTTTAGTACAATTTTTGTAATGGATTTAATTTTGAAGACTAATTGATACCGTATTTAACAATAAAACTCATTTTTTAATATTCAACTTTTTAAAAAGGTGAAATGTCAAAGACATTTTTCTATAGGTATTACAAATAAGCTAAATTGAAAATATTTTGGTTCAGATTTTATAATTTTAATTGTAGCAGAGCCATGCTTCTCTCACCATAAATAGGCGGGCTTGACCGAGAAAGTGCCTTACTAGTAACTGCATTATCACAGAAAATCTGCGTAAAGTAACAGTATCAATAGGTACTGTAGCGCTTCCTGCGAAGAGTGAGAGCGCCGAGGCCAAAACTCCTACCACATCTGTTCCCTTCGTTTTGCCCTTCTTATCTCTTCCCTCATTTCCCTTAGGTTGGCAACGCGCATGTGATACCTCTAGTATCGCATACGTTCATAGATTGCGGTGACTCCTTACCATTAGTTGGACTGTATGCTTGTTTGCCAACCGTCATAAAAAAAAAAAAAAAACTTGATTATATATGGACGCAAATAAGCAATACCATGTCAACCCACACGAATGTCTTTTAAGAAAAATGCGTTTGAAAATTTTGAACAACTTGCTTTATATGATTTTTTGAATGTATTTTTTTGTCAAGTTTTGGCAATTTCAGATTAATGTAAGTTATTTTACTTATTTCACGAAAAATTTGTATACAAACTGCATATTTCGTATATAATATAACCCAAAACGTTTAACTTGCATGATTAAAAATGGCATTTTTAGAAGTTTTAAAGCTTAAAACCCTACAAATATTAAAGAAAAATTTTCTTCAGCCTTTTACTAACAGTTCTGCATATATAACTCGGTTTTTTCAATTTTGTGGGTTGACATGGTATTGCTTATTTTCGTCCATATATATATATAGGAAAAACTTTAAAATTTCAACGTGGAAATAAAAGAACATTAACAGCACACACTGGTGGTAGGTCTTTTGTTGCAAGAGGCCGGCTAGGTAGGTACCACCGCAGTGTCCAATATTCTGCCGCCAAATAGTAGTGCTTAGGCACTACTGTGTTCCGGTTTGAAGGGCATTGTACGCTAGTGCAATTACTGGGCGAACGAGATTTAAGAACTAATATCTCAAGGTTGGCAACGCGCGAGTGGCGCCTACTAATGGTGCTGCAAGCGCTCATAGGCTGCGGCAGCCACTTGCCATCAGGTGGGTCGTATGCTTGTTTGCCAACTATTAACATAAAAAAAAAAAAAAAAAAGCACAAATAGCCACTTATAACTAGTACATAAAGTTTCATAGTGACATTGCGAAAATTAAACTTTTCTCATTATAGCAACTCTGAAGAAAGGTGAGTAAAAAATAAAACTGTGAAAGAGGAATCTAATTAAAATCATGTCCAGCTTTACTTTTGTATTCAACCTCGATATTTCTTTTTCCACCTGAGAAATTCTTATTTTTTCCTGGAAATCTAATAGGCTTATAACTTCCGTTTTGCTTTTTCGCTGTACTGAGAAGAGTTTAATTTTATCAGCGACAAGATCAGAAGACTAGACTGGCCTTGACAGCCACACCAAGTGGGGTCCCCGGCCGTGGAAAAGGACAGCCCTAACGTGGGGCTCAAATTTGAAATACAAAACCGATTAGGATGAATTTTAGTATAGATATGGATGAGATCATGAAAACGGTTTTAGGTTACTTTTCATGAAAATGAGGCTTTAAGATTTGACTAAATAGGAAATGAATTTGTATGAGTCTGTAAAACAAAGTATTTCTATATTGCATTAAAACTTGTTGTTCACGCAGGCAAAGCCTCAATAGCTCAACGGTAGAAGAGCCGACTTCGGTCCGTTAACACGATAGTCACATTTCGATCATGACCCCTTGGGCTATTGTTGTACCCCCTCTCAGTGCAAGCTTCGAGCTTATTTGGAGGGGCAATGTAATGCCTTTAAAAAGCATTCCTAATATTCTTTAAGCAAAAAGGAAAGAGAAGAAGTTAGTATTTATATAATTAGTACAATCAAAAATCAAAACTCCGATGTCAATGCAAAAAGTATCTCAGCCATTGACGTCAGCGAGCAATCATTTTCAATCAAAAGAACTTTTTTTTTCAAATAAAAACTTGAATCCATTCAAATTAAAACGCGGAAGAGTTATTCAAATTATTCTACCGAAATTCGTTTTAATGGGATTTTAATAATAGCTGTAAAAGAGTTGGATAAAGTATCTGTTTTATTATTAATTCTATATTAAAACGTTGCCGCTGAAATTATTTAATGATTTTGAAATTATGAGAAGTCGGAAGTGCTTTATTTTCATTTAAAATTGTAAGTCAAATTTATATCAACGGCACTGCGTAAGGTGCCGTCTACCCTCATCCTTAGTCTCTCTATTTTCTACGTTATCCTAATCCTTAATTGTCGCCTCTTATCCCCGTATATATTTGATGCTTTTTATGTTACTAAGTTGGCAAGCAAGCCACCATCTTGCTTACCTTAGCTTAAGATTATCGTAGCCTATGAGCGCTTGCAACACCATACGTTTTTTTTTTTTTTTTTTTTTAATTTTTTTAATTTTTTTATTTTTTTATTTTTTTATTTTTTTTTATGTTAGAAGTTGGCAAACAAGCATACGGCCCACTTGATGGTAAGTGGCTGCCGCAGCCTATGAGCGCTTGCAGCACCATTAGTAGGTGCCACTCACGGGTTGCCAACCTCGAGATATTAGTTCTTAAATCTCGTTCGCCCAGTAATTTCACTAGCGTACAATGCCCTTCAAACCGGAACACAGTAGTGCCTAAGCACTACTATTTGGCGGCAGAATATTGGACACTGCGGTGGTACCTACCTAGCCGGCCTCTTGCAACAAAAGACCTACCACCAGTGTGACTGATTGCACTGGTGGAATAATCTCTGTTGTGACAGAGGTTATCCCAAAAGCGGGCGATGGGGTCGTCACATCCCGACGCCTTTATACGTTTGTAAGTGTCTTTCTCGCGCCGCCAACCCCGAGATAATGGTTCTTAAATCTTTTTTGCCCAGTAATTTCACTAACTGCAGAGTCCAGGGTGACGAGTATCAGTACAATGTTACTCAAAAATTATTATGCACATTTACGGTATAAATACCCACCAAAACGCGCTTTGGAAAGCGAGCTTTTACGCCCGTATAAAACGCTGGTCCGAAACCACCCCTTAAATTAAGAAGAATTAATTATTACAATATTAAGTTTTGAACATACATATATATTATATCTGTATATATTATGTCTTCATAAATTTCTGTAGACATAATATACATTATGGATTATTCAGCGCTAGTCTTGGCTAGCATCTCGATTTTGAGTACTGAAACCCGGAATTTGACTAAACGTTGATCCTTGGACGGGAATCGCGAGTGCTGCTGAGATCTTTCGCCTCGCGAAGAATAAGAAGAAGTATGCGGAGCTGACTGCCAACCTTCGCTAGTCGAAGAGGGACTCAAAGAAGAACTTGATCCTTATTCTTCGACATTGCTGACGCCTTTTTTGTTTTCGCTGAGAATGCGTTTACGCACACCATTGCACGTACTGTATTGATAAAGTATACTAGGCAGTGGTAGTGTGGGACTCGGCCGCCCGTTAGTCAAGCAGCAATACTCACTAAAACTTAGCTCAGCGGAATCCTCATCGCCATAGTAGGACGTCATGGGGTCGCTTGCGCAAATAACCATGACGTCCCAGTGGAAAGGCCCGTTTATGCGGGCCTCCGTGGCCGAAAGGATACCCCACCCTAATTAAGAGAAAATAGCCGCATAAAGTGATGCCTCCTGCCTCCAGGTCTGCGTCAGTGGTAACCCTGACGTGGTCTTGTATAATTAGTAACTTTTAGACTAATCCAGCTTGCCTATTTAATGCCCAGATATTTGACATTTATAGCTTCATATACAGGACAAGAAGAATGACTGACACTATTTTTATGACGTCAGCATTTTACAAAAAAAAAACTTTATCTAACAATAGGTATCCATTTTCAGTGTAATTAGCAAATCATCAAGACTCTCCAAGAAGCGGTAGTGTTATTCCGGAATGAATTTGCAATAGACGAGAAATGATAAAAAGCGGCATTCATTACTATTGTTTCCTTATACAAAGAAAATAATTAATTAACACTGTCTTAAAAGAAAATGTTTCTTTTTCCTTTATTTGTATTTACTATAAGAAAAATATTACATCGTGTAAGTTAAGTTTCTTTTATCATTTTACTTTACAATACGAATTCTCTTCTTAGTTCTTAGCACTATAATATCTACCCAGGGTCTGCTTATTACTGTTATCAGGATTTGACGGGTTACTGGTTTTGGCATCTGAACGCCGCAACCCTAAAGGCGAACCAGGAACTCATTGATTATTATCAGGTGTTATGGGATTACATCTGAGACCGACAGCTTAACGTGCCCTCCGAGGCAGGGTGGGGAGGACAAGGATAAACGATCAGACCGAAACAGATATTTGTAAATTCAAGCCACGAACGGGAATCGAACCCACAACTCGCTACCAACACGCCACAAACATGTCTACTTTACAATACGAATTCTACTAGACCCTATTTATATTGTTTACGGGACTAAGCGAATCGAGAACATAGGAGTTTTGTTGGATAGTCTGAGGTTTTTACCAGTGCCACCTGCCACCTATTTATCAAACGTATGTTAGGTCAATATATTTTTTTTTAATTCGAAAATAATATTAATCGTTTGGGAGGTTTTTGAGACATGGGTCTTGCGGGCCTTATAACATGGAATACTCATTATATTGATAACCCAGCGGTGTATTAAATAACAAAGAAAGTATTGAGCAAAATATGTAATTACAAACAGACAATTGGTATCAGACCAATCTGAGATATGTGTCAGCACTTCAAAACTATTATATCCTTGTTGTCTTAATAATGTAGTAGTGAGTGTAACAGCCTTCGATAACTGCTATAAGCCGAGTAATAGCCTATCATCCTCTACAATGTTACAGTACATTATACTAGTTGTTATATGCCCACTTTAATATGTAAAAACAAGAGAAGAACGCGTAGTGTTTATGTAGATCAAATGGACGCAAATAAGCAATACCATGTCAACCCACACAAATGTCATTTCGAGAAAAACGCGTTTGAAAATTTTGAACAACTTGCTTTATTTGTTTTTTTATGTATTGGTCAAGTTTTTGGCAATTTCAGATTTATGTAAGTTATTTTACTTATTTTCACGATAAATAAGTATACAAACTGCATATTTCGTATATAATGTAACCCAAAACGTTTAACATAATACATAAATTGCATGATTAAAAAATGGATTTTTAGAAGTTTTAAAGCTTAAAACCCTACAAATATTAAAGAAAAATGTTCTTCAGCCATTTACCAACACTTCTGCACATATAACTCAGTTTTTTCAATTTTGGGGGTTGAAATGGCATTGCTTATTTGCGTCCCAATAAGAACATATTAATACATCATGTATAATGTTATAAGCAACCAATTTGTATCAGATAAATCTGAGATATATGTCAGCACTTTCAAACCATTCTATCTTGTTGTCTCATTAATGAAGTTGTGTACGATAACTGCTATACGCCGAGTAATAGCCTGTAATCCTATGCAATGGTCTGTACCATGCTTGCTTCTGTGCATGCTTATAGTAGCTTACGTGCCCACTTTAATTGGCAAAAGCAAGAGCAACATCAAATAATTAATGCACTCAAAATCGATATTATAAGGTTGGGACTCGGTGATCGGAAATCAAACCATTTCGTCGCATGCTCAAGTAGTACTGTTTATTTGATATTAAGGAATCTAATTTATAGCACAGATTATTTTAAGTATTTTTTGTTATTAATAATTAAAATAATAAAATAATAATTTGTGGCACAGATTATTTTAAATAGTTTTTGTTATTCTTCAATTAAATCATCAAATCAAAAACGTTTCTGAAAGTGGTCCGGCGCACCGCTGAAACTGTTAATGAAAAGGCTTAAGTAAAGCAAACAATATTTTCGCAATGCGGTGAAAATTCTAACAAACCACCAAGCTCGCGTTGTTCATTTATGAATTATGACCCATTTAAACAATTCAACGCTTATTTCATGACGACTTTAGTTTTAGGATTCGGTTGGCAATGTCAAAAATTCTACCTTTATAATTCCTGTGTGAGACTTATTAAATTTCTTTTCTTTGTTTTTATTTTATTTTACATATAAAAATATGTATACTAGCCCGCAAGGTATTTTATGTAATAATCTATACATTTACATATTATATCCGTGCTACAAATTATTTTTGAAAGTAATATCGTGAAATAACGCACAAGTGCAAGTACAATCACCCAGACCAGAACACATGCTAACTGACATAAATAAAACATCTACTAGTGGAAACCGAACCAACAGGCACTCTTATTTTCTAGGAGGTATTTTATCACATGTCCGTTGTCATTATCACAGATGATAACAAAAGTGTTTTATGGTTAACAAAAGCTAAGATATACAAGTTCAAAATGAGCTGTATTGCTTCTCTACCGCTAAGCCCGCCCTAAGTACACTTACGTTCTAAATTCAAAGATTTTAATAGAAAGATATAATCAAAATTTCCTTTTCTAAAAAAAGCTAAATTACAGATTATTCCTAAATCGCGCTATCAAAGTTTCCTACCCACTTGAGGTATATATACAACTTTCCAACGTAAGTCGTTGGGCTTCGGTCCGCCAGGCAATATCACCCGCCTGGTCGGAGGATCCTCCCGTTATGTTGGAGGCATTTCTCACGTCGTCATACTTTCACAATATAAAGTATAGTTAAGCACATAAAACAATAGCATAAAGCCAATGTAACGCTGAAAACATTTAAAACTTTTCTCATTACGAGCCCTCCAAAGAAAGGTGAGAAGACGAATAAAAAATAAATAAAACAGGAATTTAATTTGAATCAAGTTGAATTGTACGTTTATTTTATACCTCGGTATTTTTTTCCGTCTAAGAAATTTACATTTTCTTCTCGAAACAGGCTTATAATTTCCAATTCGGTCTTATCTAGTAATTTATACACATTAATTTTGTTTTCTGTAAATTAAAAACACAACAAATATATCTTTTCTAAAATAAATTACAGTAATTATTTTAAATAATTCTATTGGCGCTTAGTTTTTTTTAGGTTATTGTTTAGTTTATGTTATTTCTTTGCCTTAAATAGAACTAAGTTACTCTTAATAGAATCAGCTATGTGCCAGTGCAAGTTCGGTTAAAATCATTACGGAGAACAAAAAAAGACAGAAAATCCGACTCAAAAAAAATAATTAAAATTTTCAAATGCATTCAGTAAACTTATATTCACATTACAAGCAGACACTTTTTTTATTATTTTTTTATTTCACATACTTATACTGCCTAGCCTGCCTATTAATATTTTATTTCCAAATTTTAGAATCATAAAAAGATTTTAGAGACACAAAATACTTTTGAAAAAGATAAAAGAGAATGTATCTAACTGAATAATGCAAAATAAAATTGTTTTTGATTGTTCAGGAAACAGATTACCAAGTAATAAACAACGAATCTTTGTCAACAAAAAAAAAAGCAAGTGTTTAATTTGTCAAATAAATGTCATTAGCTTTATAAAGAAGCGGTGAAGCTTTGTTGTACTAATCTTTCTTAAAAAACAGACGATTTTTTCTGATAAAATTTTGTATAGAATATCAGAGAATTCAATTCTACAGGGACTCTTTGCAGAGATACATACTTAAGGTGATATTAGATATTAGGAGTAGTATTTCCTCTTACTTGAATCGACACAATGTCAAAATTACCAAATACCTTGAAGCAAATATCAATTCTAAGAAAACTAAACTAAACTAAACTAAACTTCAACAAAACATTAAGCTTTATTAAATAAAATCTAAAGCGAGTATTGAAGTAAGAAAATAGCTCTTTGAACTACATATAATTCGATAATTTTGAAGTATGTATTCATAAAAATATGAATGCGATAAAATTGATGGAATCCGAATGAATGCCTCTTCAAATCCCGTATGAATATTGGTTTTGAAAACATGCTTCAATTTTTGATGGAACGATAAATAAACATTCAATGAACAAAACCTATGTATATTCCCGTTGAGGCAAACGTAATATATCCGACGTCACTAAAAACTGAGAGCAAACAATTATTTCAAGATTAACTAATCATCATGACTCAAATCACAGCTACAATTTGGGATTTTTTTATGAGCATTTTTCATGTAAATAGTGCCTTTTTACATAAGTGGTACTGCAGGCGGGGACAAGCATTGAAATAACACACAATAATTAAATTTGCCCGTAATTTAAGCATTTCCCTTTAACCACCAGTATCCGTTTACTAATTGATAGATCGGCTTGTCCGCGTCTGCAGTACCTTTACTAACATTCAAGTAATATTTATTTTATAGAAGTTTTTATAGAGTTTGTTTTTAGCTTTTTAAGAGCTATTATTAATTCATTTTTTTTTGATTAATTCAATCATTTATTTTATTACTTAACTTTCTCTCTACTATTATCAGGCGTCAATAGGTGACCGCTTGGCATTGAAACACTTGTTTCAACCGATTTCAATATTAAAAGTAAATCTAGATTTTATAATTAATATTGAATATACGTCATAACAATTCACTTCTAACAATTGATACCGTTTATTACAAATTCTTCTTTAAATTGTTCCATACTATGAAATTACCAGCCTGCGTTATAATACCGGTAATAACCGGTAATCCTCTATAATGTAACTCGGTAAGCTTCTACTTACACTATACGACAAAGCTTTTAAGCCTCCCACAATTTTCTCATTAGGATTTCTTTCATTGAAAATATTATTTATAATTTACAAAATTTTCTAGAACTATCTCTCTCTATAATTTAGAAAAAAGTTTTTAGGAGTTTTAAAAATAGTGGTGGAACAGATTTTGACGTACTTTTCCCAAATTTCCTCCTTGCCGCTTGCGCCAGCATGGCAACATTTTTTTTTACATTAGATTGAGTATTCATTTCACGATTTAGAGAGAAAGTTACACTATCGTCATACAAGTAACTTGTAACATAAAAATACATGTGAGTTTTGAACATCATAAAATAAAACACATTAAAAAGTTAAAACGTGTCGCGGGACGCGGTAGGAACGAAGTTCTATTTCATTTTCCACTAACATTTTTCGTCATCAATTTCATTTAATATGCCTCCTTAATCCTTATCCTTTGCTACCCCACCATTTGGCTCACCACCTCATTCCACTTCTTGCCACCCCACCCTAAATAATACACACCAATTAGCCCAACTCGCGATAATAAACTTCGTGCCAATATAAAAATTAAAAACAAACTGTTTGTTAAACAAAATACGTACATAGTGTCAAAGTTTTTATTATGTAGCCTCAATACTCATAAAACATGAGAACATAACGCTAAAGAGAAC
Organism: Hestina assimilis; assembly: GCA_023373885.1. Lineage (NCBI taxonomy): Eukaryota > Metazoa > Arthropoda > Insecta > Lepidoptera > Nymphalidae > Hestina > Hestina assimilis. The sequence goes on from CM041750.1 coordinate 14,120,214, forward strand.
TTTTAATTTTATTGCGGACAGCGTCGAAATTATTTGAGTGCTTCGTATTTTTTCGTGTTCATTTTTTACGCGACATTGTTTTTTCCGTTGGTATTTGAACTAAGTTGCCGCGAGAAACACTTTCGCTAAATACATTTCGTTACTTTTACATTATATTTTTCATTGCAGCTATTATGCTAATACATGTATTCAATATTATCCTTACTAGTAATATTATAAATGGGAAAGTAACTCCGTCTCTCCGCTTGTGTGTCGCGATTTCAAAACTACTGAACCGATTTCAATAAAATTTGGTACATAGATAGTCTAGGACTGAGAAAGGACATAGGCTACTTTTTAATGCGAAAAAGAGTTGTAGGGGTTGAAAGGGGGATGAAAAGTTGTACGGAAGTATCATCATTTTTAGAGCTAGAAGCTTGAAACTTATTTTGAGGCTGTTTATTCAATATAAACAAACATGACATTTAAAGTTTGCAAAGGGGGATCTTGTTCAGAGTTTATATTAAAATCGTTATTCATGCCGGCAAAGCCGCTGGCAGATGTTAGTGTCCAATAAATGTAATTTGTTACCGACAAACATTTTCCCCGTGTTGTTATTATAACCTTATAATGGGTTCTTTAAATGAGGCGTGAAGTGGCATTTGAGGGTAGGCAGGGTGAGGATAGTTAGTACAGTTCGCCTTCTGCACCAGTATAAGCTGCCTTCACTTTGGATTCTACTTCCACTTACCATCAGGAAGGTTAGAGGCATTTACCCCCGGGGGTAGAAAAAAAGTATAAAAATTTACACCATCAATTAGAAGTGTCTTTTACGCAGCCTACGCGCATAACCCTAGACAGCAAATAATTAAATCATAATCTACGTATGTGGAAAAAAAATCATGATCCCTATCTCTCTCTATCACTGAAGTCCTCGATTAGATCAAAATGTATAATGTATGGATCAACACACTAATAAATATCTTACAAAAAAAACATCATTTACAATTTAATGAATTAAAATTTCGCTTCCAGCGTTACAAATCTATCTAGTTTTCTTATCTAGCCCATGGCCTCAAAAGCCTTTAAGGGGCGGCCCCACTGGTATTTTTTTTTATGTTAGAAGTTGGCAAACAAGCATACGGCCCACCTGATGGTAAGTGGCTGCCGCAGCCTATGAGCACTTGCAGCACCATTAGTAGGTGCCACTCGTGCGTTGCCAACCTCGAGATATTAGTTCTTAAATCTCGTTCGCCCAGTAATTTCACTAGCGTACAATGCCCTTCAAACTGGAACACAGTAGTGCCTAAGCACTACTATTTGGCGGCAGAATATTGGACACTGCGGTGGTACCTACCTAGCCGGCCTCTTGCAACAAAAGACCTACCACCAGTGTGACTGATTGCACTGGTGGAATAATCTCTGCTGTGACAGAGGTTATCCCAACAGTGGGCGATGGGGTCATCACATCCCGATGCACAGAGAGACTACGCGCGATAATAGTACGCATAATACAGTTCACTGCGTCCTGTGAACGTAAAAGCTACAACGTTACGCTCGCGGTACAAAAAATGTGTGCTTAGTTTCATTGCGGCAGATGGGACGGAGAAGCGTTTTTAATATTCGTATACATCATGTGCTGCAGTAGAAACGTAGACCCACGTTATCACACAAACGTACCCTACCGTGGCTAAACCTAAACGTGGTTATTAACAGCGGGCGCAGCGGTGGGGTCGCGCCATAAATTCCTCGGTAGTGGGAAGTATTCCCGCCAGTCACGTGGGAGACCGGGGTTCCATTCCCCTCCGGAAAGACTAGGCCTTTACCCACTCGGTGACGCTGTTAAGGCCAGTAGGGCAACAGCCATACACATTTAAAATTTAAAAAAAAGTGCCGTAATGTAAGCTAGAACCAAGTTATTCATATTCAACGCGCTGCCTCCCATACGAATTTCAGTAGTAAAGAGATATAAAAATCCTCAGATTTCGTGTGACTTTTAATTTTAGGACGAGTTGAAGTGCTGTTGAACTATAGAGTGTGAGATGAGAATAATGTGATCTGTGTTTTTAGGGTTCCGTATTTAGCCTTCACTGTCGGTCTGTCACTTTCAGCGTTTCATGAATCGTAATAGCACATGAATAGGCAGAAAGTTGAAATTTCAGATAATGTGTAATTCATTTCCTCTACAACAACAAGTACAAAAAATAAAATAAACTTCATAAATAAAGAGGGTCCTATGCGGAGGTTTGCCCCTTTATTTATGAAGTTTGTTTTATTAAACTTGATATTTTATCCTACGGCGATACGGAACCTGTTACATGCGAGTCGAGTACTTGTTTACGTTTAATATTTAAAATTTCGTTATTTCAAAGGGAAGTTGAAGAAAAAACAATAGTTTGGAACTTGTGTTATAGAAATTTCCACATTTTTTGTTTAAAAAAAAAATATATGAGCAATGCTTTTGCAAGGCATTACTAATATTCCTATTGCCCCTACAAGTAAGCCCGAAACTTGGGCTAGGGGTGGGTACGATAATAGCCAGCAGCGAACCCATGGCTCTCGCGGTAACGAAGCGGAGTCAGCCATTCTACCGTTTGGCTTCAATAACATATGATTTTTTCTTAAGATAATAAAAAAGAAATTTTCTAATGCCCACGTAATTTTCACGAACGTTTCGCACATGGTATTGTACTCAATTAGTAACATCACTAGCTCGTGAGTTTGTACTAAGTGCTTTTATTTTGAATACAGAATATTGAGTCGGTCCTTCAATCGTTGAGGTATTGATACTTAATTTTTTTATTTTATTGCAGACAAATAAACAGTCTACAATATTTCCCGGCGTCGGGATGTGACGACCCTATCGCCCGCTGTTGGAATAACCTTTATCACAGCAGAGATTATTGCATCAGTGCAGTCAGTCACACTGGTGGTAGATCTTTTGTTGCAAGAGGCCGGCTAGGTAGGTACCACCGCAGTGTCAAATATTCTGCCACCAAAATAGTAGAAGTTACGTATTACTGTGTTCCGGTTTGAAGGGCACTATAGGCTAGTGAAATTACTGGGCAGAGGAGATTTAAGAACTAATATCTCGAGGTTGGCAACGCGTGAGTGGCACCTACTAATGGTGCTGCAAGCGCTCATAGGCTACGGCAACCACTTACCATCAGGTGGGCCGTATGCTTGTTTGCAAACTTGTAACATCAAAAAAACAACACACCTGCGAATGTAATTCGTAGGATTGTTATTATTTGAATGAAATGAAAGCATTTGTTTTGTGAAACTCAATAAGAAATAACTCTACGTCTAAAAACTGTAAGACTCACCCCGGCTATTAACCTCGCCTATAAAATTCGCATTTTTCTTCGTTCAACCATTGGATTCCCGATCTGATCGGAGATTGTAGAAAATGTGTTACATTGAAAATAGCTAACAAAGAAAATTGATACTTGCGCCGTGGGTACAAAGTTGAATTTCAATATATACTTATTGAAATACCTTCAAATTTTCAAATCTAAATCTTAAGGCTAAACGCTAGGCTCGCGTCTCAAGAGCACGTCTCTTTTTTGGTGTTAAAGGGTGAAATATACTCATACGACTTGAGGTGAAATTCAAGACTTCAAAATTTCAATAGTTAAGAATTTTTAATTTAAAATTTCTTCTTCTTCTTATCGTGTTTCAGAGTTTTTCAGTTCGCCCGTATACTTGACTTTTCGGCTATCATCAAATTGATAACAGCCGGGACCGACTTTTCAAGCACTGACTGTGACTGACCGCGCCTAAAGTCGCATAACCTACCGATGGCTTACCGAACAGTGAGCACACCCGTCACGCTATGCTATGAGCGAAGAAGTTTAAAAGTGACTGTTTCTGATCATCTAAGAACAAGGTGCACATAAACCATATAGATGCAAATATTACTGGATATTCGCTCTCATACTTTGAGAAGGAGAGATCATCACAAAATTTGCAGTACCACCCGAAACCACTACCATTTACAGTACCACCCTACCACCCACCAAAAAAAAATATTGAAATAATCAGATACAAGCGCCGAATTTGTTTACGAGTAAATTCCACAGTTCACTCTAAGAATTTTAATAGTCTTGAATAACATAATTTCTCCTCTTCTTCCTAAAATTATTCTACTCGTATCCGGATTAGACGGGTTACTAATTTTATGAAAACATTATTATCAGATGATAAATGATTATTATCAGATGTTAGAATAACAACAGAGACCGACACCTTAAAGCGCTCTTCGAAGCACAGTGGGAAGACCCACAAAGACAAATGGACGCAAATAAGAAATACCATGTCAACCCACATGAATGTCATTTCGAGAAATACGCTTTTGAAAATTTTGAGCAACTTGCTTTATATGATTTTTTTATGTATTGGTCAAGTTTTTGGAAATTTCAGATTTATGTTAGTTATTTTACTTTTTTCACAAAAAATAAGTATACACAAACTGCATATTTCGTATAATACATAATATGCATGATTAAAAATTGCTTTTTAGAAGTTTTAAAGCTTAAAACCCTACAAATATTCAAGAAAAATGTTCTTCAATCATTTACCAACACTTTTGCATATATAACTCAGTTTTTTCAATTTTGTGGTTTGACATGGTATTGCTTATTTGCGTCCAAATAGTCAGAAAAAAACAGATATTATTAATAACAAACTTCTACTTAGCGGGAATCGATACCGCAACCGTCGAGGTTTAAAGTCTCGCTACCAGCACACCATAACAGTCGAAAAAAATTTAATTCTTGGTTAAATCTAGTTTTCATATTGGATTTTTGATTTGATCAGACGAACTCATTTCTAACTATCGATAAAGCTTTGAAACTATTTTACAAATCAGGCCAAATGACAATCACAGTTTTCACGCAAATATTGGACCTCGAACTTTCGCAATGATATCCGATAAGTCGCCAATCCTATTCAGTATCCCTTAGGACCGCGGTTAGCTATCAAGTTAAAAGCCCGATATAAATTGTTCCCGATAAAATACAACTTTCCATCATGCCACTAGCTTTGCCGAAACCTGTCGTTGGTCTCACGATGAATGTGTACTTATATTCTTAAACAAAAAACAATTTTGCATTACAGTAAATTTTGGATTAGTAGATGAATTGAAATTGCTCCTTATTCTATAAATGGACGCAAATAAGCAATACCATGTCAACCCACACGAATGCTATTTCGAGAAAAACGCGTTTGCTAATTTTGAACAACTTGCCTTATATTATTTTTTTTTTTATGTATTGGTCTAGTTTTTGGCAATTTCAAGATGTATGTAAGTTATTTTACTTATTTTCATATAAAATAAATATACAAACTGCATATTTCGTATATAATATAACCCAAAACGTTTAACATAATACATAAATTGCATGATTAAAAATGGCTTTTTAGAAGTTTTAAAGCTTAAAACCCTACAAATATTAAAGAAAGTTCTTCAGCCATTTACCAACACTTTTGCATAATATATAACTCAGTTTTTTCAATTTTGTGGGTTGACATGGTATTGCTTATTTGCGTCCAAATAGACATATTGATCAGTTAAATCTAACACTTTCATAAATTTAAATGGGACTATCACAAAAATACACCCTATTCAACAAAAAATCGGCTACTGAGCGGTCATAAGCTATATGCTTTGTTGGAAGGTGTTGTGGTTTTTACAATGAAAAACGTCAGATTCCTTCATACAATACTATTAAAACAGGGGCCCCTTACACATATTCTATCAGCCATAATAAACCAGAGCGAGAGAGCGATACAGTAATATTCTATTTGTCACATTATGATATGGGTGACCAATATAAAAAAATATATTATGATTATTGTATTACATTGGTAAACAGCGAAAGGCAAACAAGGCTTCAGTTAAGAAATATTCTTTCAAAGTAAATTATATCTTCACATAAGTTTTTTTTTCGTTCATAAAACGTTAAAGTTCGGATTGAGTTTAAAACCCAATTTAACGGTCAGGTTTTTAGGTTCGTATTAATTAAACATCTCAGCTCGGAAACTTTTATTATTGCACCGCTTCATCTTTATCATTGGCCGTATTTTCCCATTCAACTTATTTCGAAATGTTCTTTAAATGAAGTTCTTTCAGTTCTAAGTAGTTTTTAAAACAATATTGTAATAAGACTTACATTGAAGGTAGTCTTTTAACTGTTTTTAAACCTTCTTTCGTTTTTTTAACATTGAAATAATTTTTAGAATGAGATAAAATGTGTTTAATGTGTTATTATAAGACATTATTCTTGTTTGTCCTAGCATTATTCCCGTTATGTTATTTACCTGGGGGTCTGCTTATTCTTATCCGGATTTGACAGGTTACTAGTTTTACACGCAACGATTGCCGTCTGACCTGTGCTGGTTGCAAACCAGTGTAAGTGCGAACCAGTAACTCATTGGATGAGTATTTTTTTAATGCAAAATAGGCTTACGTTTGACCTCAATCTCGCTTGGTGGAAGGCGAAGATGAGGTCTAAGATGGAGCACGTATGCCTAGAAGGTGTATGTTTACTCTGGCCTTAAAGGTACTATTACTATTATTATTACTTACTTATCAAGAGTTAACTATTATTATAAGATGTTGTGTGATAACAACCGGGTCCGACAGCGACAGCGACCCATACGGACAAACGCCCAGACCGAAACAGTTATTTATAACAAACATCTGCTCGAGCGGGAATCGAACCTGCAACCGTCGAGACTAAAGGCAGACTTACTAATCTAAATCCATGACGGTTCTCCAACAGTTTTGCAGGACTGGTAAATAATCTTCTTCATCGTATCTATACATATTCATTTAAAATTCAACGGTATATTCACCTATCCATAGAATAACCACACCTAAAGCTGCTTAACTCAATAATCATTCAAGAAGCACACACTGGGAAAAATTACAGGAATAGTGTGCATCAAGTATGTAATTAATATATTTTAATATAACTGGAGTGTGTAGCTTATAACAGTGCTCAATTATATTGCTTAGTACTAGAATTAATATGCTCTCAATTTTAATAGATTCAAGTTACTATGTGTAGCTACAGACCTATTTTAGTTGAATTAATGAAAACAAAGCTATTAGTATGTGTTAGAAAGACAGCTATTACCACTTTGCACATCTAATAATTATAGCAATTCACAGAGCCATGCTTTTCTCAGCACAAATGGGCCGGCTCGACCGGGAAAGTACTACTCTCTAACAAAAAATCGGCGGAAAGTAATTAAACTGTTGCGCTTCTTGCGATGAGTGAGAGTGCCGGAGGCCCAATCTCCCACCTCTCATCCCTTTCTTCATGTTCTTTGGGTTGGGAACGTGCATGTGATACTTCAAGTATCGCTAGCGTTCATAGTTTGCGGTGACTGATTACCATCAAGAGGTTCATAAGCTTGTCTGCCAGCAGTTATGACATAAAAAAAACTTTGATAAATTAACTTTTATATTTCGAAAATTAAAACGTCCTTTATGATTTCAAATTAAATCGTAAATTACGACAGAATTTATGGCTCTTCGTCTTGTTTTCTCGTTTCGTTCATTTCATGCGGGTTTGTGTTGTTAAATTAAATTTAAAACTTATTTCTCTTTCAGCTTACGTCGTCGCTTAGCGTCGTTTTGTAAACAAAATTATTATTGTTTAATTTTACTTCATGTGTAAGCCGTAAAATACAATACGCTTATGAAAAATGTTTTGACCTTTCAGTGTTTTAATAAAATATCAAATTAAAATCAAAATTATTTTTATTCAAATAGACTTTTAAAAAGTACTTTTTAATAGTCATAATAGGCTCATTCTGTGGGATCCGTAACCGATTTTAGTGGATCACCATGCACCATTTTGTCATGAGCCTCACATGACCCGGTTCTGGTATCTGATAGCAAAAATCCTCCTCGTCAAAAAGTAGTAGACAAGTAGAACTTTATGAAAGGTGGAGGCGGAGCCATGCTTCTTTACGGTAGTACAGCCATACTTCTCTCGGCACAAAAGGGCCGGCTCGACCGGGAAAGTACCACCCTCTCACAGAAAATCGACGTTAAGTAACAGTATCAGTAGGTACTGTTGCGTTTCGTACGATGAGTGAGAACGCTGGAGGCCCTATCTCCCACCCCCTCTGTTCCTTTCCTTTTTTCCCTTCTCATCCCGTACCTCCTGTTCCTTGGGTTGGCAGCGCGCTTGTGATACTTCAAGTATCGCGCGCGTTCATAGGTTGCGGTGACTGCTTTCCATCAGGCGGACCGTATGCTTGTTTCCCAACCTACATGACATAAAAAAAAAAAAAAAAAAAAAAGATAAAAATGTTCAAATTGGGTATAATATGACTATAAAAATGTTTAGCAAAAACATAAAACCGTTACATTTTTAAAAGAAACAAATCAAAATGACAAATGCCGATCACTTACAATGGCCATCAATCAAACCCGTTATAACGACACTCATACGGTTTCCCGCATTCATCATTACAAAATTGAATTGATTGGGGCTGATTTGGAACATAGGGGCTGCTTTATTTAACATAACAAACTTTTATAATATTGTTACGTGCTGGGATTCGCGGATTTAGAAATAAACACCTGATGGCTCTAAATAAGACTGTAATGAGATCTTCTAGATAAAACAATAGAACTTCACAAATCACAGGTCAATCGTAGTCCAAAAGAATTCATGAGGTCACTAATTATCGCACTTGTCGCTCTGCACTCAGCTGACGCACAGGTCCGCTTATATAATGCGGAACATGGGTTCGAGAAAGTTCCTTCCACGTATGTCATATTTTGAGTCGGCATGTTTTGAGCACACATCTTTCTAGAACCTACGCGAACAAAGCAAATAGACAGAAAGGGTAGCAAACGATTTTGAACCTTACACCACGGTGATAAGGTTCACCGTATCAATATTATAAAGTAATACTTTATTGCATGATATCTAAATTCTAGTACTATAATAAATGTGAAAGTTAAAATAACATACAGTTCTTTACTCAATCATGAACGGTTTAACGTTTGTGGCGCAGTGGTAGCGAATCTGCCTTTAGCGCCACAGATCGCTGTTTCGATTCCCGCTCGGAACAAATATTTGTATTGACCATACAGGCATGTTTTCCGTTTTGGGTGTGTTTGTCCTTGTTATTTTGTATGTTTCCGGATTCCCGGCACAGGATAACTATCCTAATAATACACAAGAATATCTAAATTAAAGTAACATGTAACTTAAGACACGAACTAATCATTTTGAATGGCATTCTAGCCTCAACCTTCAACGGTGAGGCCAGAAAGCTATTGTAGAAGCCTATGTTAAAAGTACTGCCGAAGGTTTGACGTCTTCGAGTCTCAACATGTTAACACTGGACTAAAATATGATGAACGTTCTTTAAAACCCCACATGCGGTACAACTACGCGTATTGATTTTTCAATCTATTTTTTATACCCAAAGCTGTTGAGAGTGATGTATCAAACTTAATGATCGTTTCAAAATAGTCACTATTACACAAACAATGGTATAATATATAACAATGATTTTAAGCGAAATCATTATGAATTTAATTTGTTTCGATTCGAATATAAATGATTATTCGAAAGCTAATTTTGATTATGAAAATAATATACATTAAAATTTAACAATTATTACATAACATTTCTACATTTGAATGTATCTCATTTATAATCATGTTTTTTTAAATAAATAAATAAATATAAACGCTATACACACAACGGCCCTAATTAGGATAATGATGTCCTGTGTCGGGGGTCCGGAAATATACATAACGACAATTACAAACACACTTACATGGGAACACGAGCCCGTGTGGTCAATACAAAAATCTGCTTCGTGCGGGAATCGAATCCGCGACCTGTTGCGAATTTCAATGTCTAGATACACAAATTTCAATTGTTGTTATATTTCAATTAAATTTAACTTAACATTACGTTCTTATGATCTATGTAGCGACATCTACATGATATACTTGTCCTATTGTCCTTGTCCTTGTATGTGTTTCCGGACCCCGACACAGGATATCACTATCCTAATGGGGGCCGTTGAGTGTGCAGCGTTTATTATTATTATTTATTATACTACTCAAAGATATTGAGGAACAAGGTCAACACAAACCTGAATCGCGTTGTCAAAGTTTTCAAAGTCAATTTGTATATATATAACTTTTTAATGTAAGTCGGTGGGCAGCGGCCTGTCAAGCAATATCATACGCCTGGTCGAAGGATCCTATGTGTTGGAAGGACTTTACGCGTTGTACCTCGACATGATCTTCACATTCACAGTCTGTAATTAAATAAATTGCTGTAACTCTTAATTAACGCGACCGCTCACAATTCGCTGATTTTAATCTGAAATTCGATTGTTATCGTACGCGTTCCTCAAACAAGTGTTAAGCTTCAACATTTGAAGGGACTTACGAATTCCTTTTGTTTATTTTGTACTGAATACTTTAAATGAGATACCATTCCACCAGTTTCTATTCCATTCCTTTCAATTCGAAGTGAAGGATATTTTGTGCAAATAGAAATTCTTTCCCTATAAAATGTGCAAATTTACTTGAATAATATAATTTTTTCGATTCGATTACGTTGCGCTTGAATACAATTTACATTTCTGTAAGCTCATTAAATTACGAAGCGTCTTGAATAATAATTATGAGAAATCGTTCGGAACGATTTTTAGATAATATTTGGCTGGCGAATTTCATTGAAGATGTTTGTAGATATTACTACTCGCTTGGTTGTATGAGAGAAAAGAAAGATTTTTATTAAATGTTAATAAGTTGGCAAGTGGGCATAGGGCCCATCAAATGACAAGCGGTTACCGTGGCTTATTAACGCTTACAACATAATGTTAATGTTTCCTCGGATGATTTGAAACACCGGTGTAAAGGTGGTTTCACTGGTGGTAGGTCTTTTGTTGCAAGAGGCCGGCTAGGTAGGTACCACCGCAGTGTCAAATATTCTGCCGCCAAATAGTAGTGCTTAGGCATTACTGTGTTCCGGTTTGAAGGGCACTGTACGCTAGTGAAATTACTGGGCAGACGAGATTTAAGAACCAATATCTCGAGGTTGGCAACGCGTGAGTGGCACCTACTAATGGTGCTGCAAGCGCTCATAGGCTACGGCAACCACTTACCATCAGGTGGGCCGTATGCTTGTTTGCCAACTTTTAACATAAAAAAAAGGTCCCTTCTTCTCTAGACGGTTTATTTCTCTCCTCTGTTCGTTGGTTCCCATAAGTCAGCAACTCGCTTGTAATGGCAACTGGTATTGCATAGATTGACAGATTGCCATCAGACGGCCGGTACGCTTGGTTGCTATGATTTTTTAAATTCTTTTATTTAATTTTTTGGAACGAAGTTCCTTATCGCGCGTTGTGAAAGGGGGCTAGACGGAAAAATTCTTACGAAAAGTTGTCACGACACTTTTTGCTATAGTTGTAAGCCGTGCGGCGTGCGCGTGTTTCTCTGTCTGTCTCTCTCTCATAGAAAGCAAGCCAGATATTTTCATTTCTATTTCGCATTGAACAGTGTGGTGTCGCGACGATTATTTTTGTTGTGTGTATACAGGTTTTTTGTAAATAATAAATAATGTTAATAATAAAAAAATATTATTATAACTTAAAAAAATAAAATTTTATTACCATTCCTTCACTAATTAATCGAAAGGAACTTCGTTCCATCCGGGTGTCCCTTGACACCTCTCAAGTTTTTTCTTATACAAAAACTATTAATAAAGTCATGGCTAGAACCACATCCAACAACAATCATGATTTTCACCCAAACGTTCGACTTGAAATAGTCACAAGGGAATCCGTTAAGCCGATAATCCTTATCAGTATCCCTTAGGACCGCGGTTAACTATCAAGTAAAACCGCCCTCTATAAATTGCTCCTTATAAAATACCAGTTTCAATCATGCCCCTAACATTGCGGAAACTTGTCGTTTGTCTCGCGATGTATAGGCAGTTGTGCGCTAAGCTTTGTATAGTTACATAAATAAGAAAACGTTTCATTACGAAACAACAATACGATATACATATTTTCTTTCTTAGTTTTACTTAATAGACATTAGACTGTACATTAAAGATTTATATACGTGTATAAATCAACGCAACCTATGATCGCTTACAAAAGCGAAATCAAATAAGCGAAATAAGCCTCAATAGCTCAACGGTAGAGGGGCCGTCTTCGCTCCGTTAACGCGAGAGTCAAGGGTTCGATCCTGACCCCCTTGGGCCATTGTCGTACCCACTCCTAGCGCAAGCTTCGAGCTTATTTGGAGGGACAATAGGAAGTTTTTTTTTTTGTGTTAGAAGTTGGCAAACAAGCATACGGCCCACCTGATGGTAAGTGGTTGCCGTAGCCTATGAGCGCTTGCAGCACCATTAGTAGGTGCCACTCACGCGTTGCCAACCTCGAGATATTAGTTCTTAAATCTCGTCCGCCCAGTAATTTCACTAGCGTACAGTGCCCTTCAAACCGGAACACAGTAATGCCTAAGCACTACTATTTGGCGGCAGAATATTTGACACTGCGGTGGTACCTACCTAGCCGGCCTCTTGCAACAAAAAGACCTACCACCAGTGAAATATACGTGTTTATATACGTGTATAAATCAACGCAACCTATGATCGCTTACAAAAGCGAAATCAAATAAGCGAAATAAGCCTCAATAGCTCAACGGTAGAAGGGCCGACTTCGCTCCGTTAACGCGAGAGTCAAGGGTTCGATCCTGACCCCCTTGGGCCATTGTCGTACCCACTCCTAGCGCAAGCTTCGAGCTCATTTGGAAGGGCAATAGGAATCTTAGAAATGCCTTGTAAAGGCATTGCTAATATTCTTTATTAAAAAAAAAAAAACTTGAAGAATGACATGCACGTTGCCAATAAGAAGGAAGGACAACATGGGAAAAATGGAGGGACTGAGGGGGAGAGAGATTGGACCTCCCTCACTTATCGCACAATTTTCTAGGAAAGGGTAGAAGTTCCTCGCTCAAGCCGGCCCATTTGTGAAACGCAGTGCAGTGCAGTGAGGAGCATGGCTCTACTCTTCTGAATCTCTCGATATCTCCTCGCCAAGACAGATGGCCATTGAGATCTAGATTTACATGTTTATTGCAATTTGCACTTACTACTCTTGTACAATTCATTAACATAGAACGCCAAGCGAGTTGCCTTTAGGTTTGACAAGTGCTAATCCTGTATGTATCTCTTTGTTATTGATTCGTTTACAAAGGACGAAAGAGATCTTTTATCTGTTTTCCTTATACAATTCAAGCACAAAAGGCGCGCTCGAACCGTTTCGTTTTGGGTCCGGAAATGAACTAACGGGCAGGGATACGATCTGATTATTATATTTGCAAACTAACAGGATAAATTTTAAGAAAATTAAAATGATGCAGTGAAGTCTCTTTTTGCTGTGTATTTATTTGAATGCTCTTAGATAAATGCATTGATTACAGGTTAAGATGTAGCACCATATGATAATATTAAGATTGACGTAGCTAATATGGAAGCAAATAAGCAATACCATGTCAACCCACACGAATGTCATTTCGAGTAAAACGCGTTTGAAAATTTTGAACAACTTGCTTTATATGATTTTTTTATGTATTGGTCAAGCTTTTGATAATTTCAGATTTATGTAAGTTATTTTACTTATTTTCACAAAAAATAAGTATTCAAATTGCATATTTTGTATATAATATAACCCAAAACGTTTATCATAATACATAAATTGCATGATTAAAAATGGCTTTTTTAGAAGTTTTAAAGCCTAAAAATATGAAAGAAAAATGTTCTTCAGCCATTTACCAACACCTCTGCATATATAACTCAGTTTTTCAATTTTGTGGGTTGACATGGTATTGCTTATTTACGTCCATATGTTAATGCACAATGCAAACTGAAATTTATAGTACTTCTATGCTTCATCTTATTGATCTCTTCAATGTGTGGACGGAATCAGGATGAAATGAACCATATCCCCAATCACTTAATCCACACTCATCATCATTAATTATCATCTTATATTTAATATGAATATACGAATATGTGACGTAACTAAACACATAAATAACACTGTTTCATTTTATAATACTTTATTTCGGGCGGGCTTCTGTGGGCGAAATTAAATATACAGCTTATTTTTCTTTTAACTAGCCTAAGGTCCGTTTGTTGCTAAAGTTATGCCATATAGAAGAAATTATTTTTTTGTTTATTGTAAAATAAACTTAATAAATAGCTTGTTATATACCATTCCTTATTTCACCCAAGGCGTTTTCTGTCGAATGAACCAGCTCTTGTAGTTGAGCTTTCCGAACCAATAGTTGGCAGAAACCTGCAAGAAAATAACCTTTGTTTTGCTCTTCTGAACCACCTCTACAGCTGCAAGCCACCCGGTGTTGCAGTTGTCCATTGACACAGGTCAACAGCTTCAAGTAAGCTTCCCATTTGATATCTTTTCTAAAGAAAAGCATACTGTTAATTTACGTCGACATGCTGTTTCGGTATAGTTTTTTCCGTTTTTTCTACTGACCTTTAAAAAGGTTTTCAAAAATATTTATTGTATTATTCACATCGAAATTATTACATTTTTTATCTTCAAAACATTGTGATAACGATTTATGTTAGACTCAATAATGAAATTGATACAGTATTAGAGATTATGATAGGAAACGAATTTATCATCCTGACAACGCAATGTGTCTAATGCGTTAGTTCATCCATATTGCATTTAATGCGAGAGCCGATCACAGTAGGTAGGTAGGAGCCTATTCTTTCCTTAAAGGTCGGCAACGCGCCTGCATGCCTTCTGGTGTTGCAGATGTTCATGGGCGGCGGTGATCACTTAACATCAGGTGAGCCTCCTGCCCGTTTGCCCCTCTTACATAAAAAAAAAAAAAAAACCTACTTCCTTAAATACATGCAAAGTATTAAAAGTTAAATGGAATCGAAAGACTCCGTTAGATTCCTTAAATATACAAGTTAAATTAATAAGCATATTGTAAAACCTTTTTAAATACATAAAGTAAAAAATTGTTCGCATTTTTGCTCTTATGACATCATAACATATAATATATTACGTGTTTATATACACATTATAAATGAGTCACGGTAAACAACCTTAAATCACTGAGCCCAGCTTTTATTTGTCAACGCTTGTCCTAATCTTCTGACGGATGGTACCTCATTAGTGAGGACTCCTTCGTAGGGCCATTGAGGGCAGGCCTCCTTGAAGGGCATTTGTCCAGGCCTTGTGATAAATTGCCGGTCCTTGAAATTAGCCCCGATAAGACTACAACTTGGTAAAAGGACAAATTAAGACGGATATTTTATGAGGAGCGCGTTAATTGACTTTATAATAAGCATATCAAGTGAAAATATTTTATTTTATGAATGCTTTATATAATTTTGAATGAAAATTTAGTACTGACCATTTATTATGAAAGGTATTAAGACACCATTGTGGCGTGTTGGTAGCGATTCTGCCTTTAGTCTTGACGTTTCCGGATTCGATTCCCGGTCGGGAAATGTTTGCATTGATCTTAAAATTATCTGTTTCGGTTTGGGCGTTTGTCTTTATGGGTCTCTCCACAGTGCCTCGGAGAGCACGTTAAGCTGTCAGTCCCAGTTGTTATTATAACATCTGATAATAATCGTTAAGTCTTGATAGGTAATTTGTTGTTATCCAATTAGTGGTACGACCTTAGGGTTGCGAAGGTCAGATGGCAATCGCTATGTGTAAAAACTAGCAACCTGTCACATCCGGACAAGAGTAATAAACAGACCCGGGTAAAATACTCATATAATACCGGGAATCATGTGAAGAAGAAGTGATATTACCTACAAAAATACCGGCCAAGAGTGGTGGACTCCGCACAGTAGGTTCTAGAGGCTTTGATAGCTAGATGAGACTTTAACAGACCGACGGATAGGTGGTCAGGACGAAATTATAAGGGTTTCGTTTCTGCTATTTGGCTAAGAATCCCTAAAAGTTATGTTATATTTTCAGTAATTTAATTTTTTATTTATTCAAGCATAACTACAATTTACTATCTTCAAAGTGATTCTTTAGCGTTTTCTCGTGTAAATGGTAAATTGACTCAACTGAAAGCTGTTTTATATTCCAGTCGCGAGTCTCGACAAACCTCGCTACAGGTATAGAAAGAAATATGAATTTATTGCTGTTCATTTTTATAGCTCTACTGCGCTGCGCCCGCGGCACCGCTCGTGTGGTGTTTTTTTTTTATGTAAGAGGGGCAAACGGGCAGGAGGCTCACCTGATGTTAAGCGATTACCGCCGCCCATGAACATCTGCAGCACCAGAAGGCATGCAGGTGCGTTGCCGACCTTAAAATATATATTGGTGTATCAAGTTTTCTTTATTGCACGGAAGCCAAACTCTTTTCCAAAAATAAAAGTAGCCTAAGTTACTCCTTATAACATAAGCGTGTCAACGCTCGTACAAGTTGCGCCTGTGGTAATGGGCACCTATACGTCCTTCGAAAAACTAGATAGTGTATAAAACGCTGGTCTGTATCCACCCTTACATTTATATCTAAAAAGTATATTTTTAAAACAGGTATTGTTTACAATTGCTGTTTGAAAAGGTGTTGTATGGTTTTTTATTAATAAATAAATTGAAACTACTATAATTAAATTGGATTTGAAATTTATCATAGTGTATTTTACTTGTATGTAAGCCGCCATTTTGTGGCGGCGGCCATCTTGGACATTTGACTAATTCATACTTCAAACAAAAAAAAAACAAAATCGAAATCGAAATGGGTTCATCCTAAAAGGAGTACCTTCTTTCTACGTAGACGTTTATGAATATAATATTTCACTTTGTCAGTAGGTTTTCATTCTCGTAATGTTAAATTTGCTTTTCGGCGTTTTCTTAGACCTTGTAAATATATTTATTTTTTACTTTTATGTACGTTTCTATCTGAAATGTATATTTTTATAAGGGGTTTTAATAGCTTTATATTTTCCGCTAGAAAAGACTATGTATCAATTTTCAATTAAAACTTGAATAAAAATACTAAAACGATACCCTAATTGAATTTGTCTATAACATTTGGTATTTCTGTGACCTTATTCCAGACATTTTTAGGCTATTTTAGGTCTAATAATTAGATATTTTAATTTGTGAGAACAAATTTAATATTCGTAATGTTAATCTTCGTTTTTGAAGCCTTCGATATTTTAATTTTACAATTCAGATTGAGTATCCGTTTTTTTAATTTACAACCAATATTACAATAGAATTCAATACTAACTAACAATAGTAACAATATTTGAGTAGTGTACGTAGCTTTGCCTTTTAACGGCTTTCCTGTGGTGTGGACATCTGAAAATTTTAATTGGTAAAATAAGTATATTTTTCAATTCACCAAAAAGAAAATACGGAGCAAAGCTCATCATCAGCAGGTCATCCAGGAATTAATAATAATAGGATAGGATTTACTAAGCCATTGACGCCATAGGTTGTCATTTGTCATCCTTGTCTTTGTGTGTGTTTCCGGACCCTAATGGGCGTTGAGTTTATTGATTTATTAATAAAGAATTTAAAAGAAAAAGCTTACTTCTAAAGGGCTTACTTATAATACTGTAATATCATCTAAATTTTATAACTAATAATGTACTATAGCTCAAAACAGATATTGCAGTTAACGCCTCTTTAGAGTAATAGCTTTGAAGTGATAACACAGAGACTTTGTAGTGGCTTTGTACTCTGATTTACGTAATCATAACCAGTTACGTGAGTTATATGCAATTGTGATTAAATGCGTAAAGACTAGAGATTATTATATTCTTTATTATAAGCATAGTTAAACATCATTTAATTTAAAATATGAGAAATAAAACCTTGGTATTTTTTTATTATTTTATCGCGCGTCAAAAAAACGTGTTCCCTCCTTTTTACAACCTGAGGTCCTCCAAATGAGGCGTGAGGCATAATAGGTAAGCAAGGTGAAGTTGGCATGTGCAGTTCACCTTCTGCAACCATATTAGACACCTTCGCGTGTGGACTCGACTTCCATTTACCTTCAGGTGGAGTAGTCATTTGCCCCTCGGGGTTGTAAAAATAAAATAAATTACATTAATTTATTATATATTTTATAATCTACACAAAATATCGAGGTGAATTATCAGAATTGATTACTTAAGTATTTTTGAATTATAAATAAGATTGTGTATTTGTTGGAAATAAATCTGGCCTCGATAATAAGAAAGACATATCTAACAAAAAGTAAAAACGAAGAAAAATATTTAAAGCTGAAAAATTTAGTAATTGCATTTAACGAAATTCTGTAAATATTGAATTTTTCGGTTTATATTCAGTACTACAATATTTACTTCTGCACTAGCAGGGCTGAGTTGCAGAAGCCAGTTTCTTCCCTTTAATATCATTATCATTACATTTTTTATGCCCTTAAGAATTAATTATGTTTCCTGAAAAGTATTGACAATATATTTCTTTTGTTAAAAAAATTTACCAAAAAAAGTCCACAAAATATCCCAGTATTAAATTGGAAAGCCATACAAATCACTATAATAATCTCCCTTTAATTTTCAACTGAAGTGCTCTCGAACATTTTACTTCCCCCCGCGCGCCTTTGCATTTAGCGAAACGAAGAAGAATGTAGCTGTCGGACTCGAACATAGAAGGGTACCACCGTAGAATAAAAATATCGAGATTTTTGTAATTTTTGTTTAATTTTGAAATTAAATTTGTTTTTAAGTCACAGCAACCTATGAACGTGCGCGATACTTGAACACTGGTGGTAGGTCTTTTGTTGCAAGAGGCCGGCTAGGTAGGTACCACCGCAGTGTCCAATATTCTGCCGCCAAATAGTAGTGCTTAGGCACTACTGTGTTCCAGTTTGAAGGGCATTGTATGCTAGTGAAATTACTGGGCGAACGAGATTTAAGAACTAATATCTCGAGGTTGGCAACGCGCGAGTGGCTCCTACTAATGGTGCTGCAAGCGCTCATAGGCTGCGGCAGCCACTTACCATCAGGTGGGCCGTATGCTTGTTTGCCAACTTCTAACATAAAAAAAAAAAAAAGTATCACATGTACCTTGCGAAACTACGGGGAGAAGGGGAAAAGGAAGGGAACAGAAAGGGTGGGAGATTGAGTCTCCAGCAATCTTATTCACTCACGGCACACTCAATGTATTTTATCCCCGGTCGAGCCATTTCCGTTGCCACCCTTTGTGTACAGAACCCTAAAAAGTAGAATACAACATACTATACTCAGAGGTAAGATATTAAATATTTAGGTACCTCACTTATCATTATGGTATAAACTTTCAACTTCAACGCATCACTGAAACGCTTTGACATGACATTTTATGAATAAGAAACCTATTTATAAGTTACTACCTTCTGCCAGCATCTTCACCCACGTGAATAACGATTTTTTTTTTTTTTTATGTTAGAAGTTGGCAAACAAGCATACGGCCCACCTGATGGTAAGTGGCTGCCGCAGCCTATGAGCGCTTGCAGCACCATTAATAGGTGCCACTCGCGCGTTGCCAACCTCGAGATATTAGTTCTTAAATCTCGTTCGCCCAGTAATTTCACTAGCGTACAATGCCCTTCAAACCGGAACACAGTAGTGCACTAACCACTACTATTTGGCGGCAGAATATTGGACACTGCGGTGGTACCTACCTAGCCGGCCTCTTGCAACAAAAGACCTACCACCAGTGTGACTGATTGCACTGGTGGAATAATCTCTGCTGTGACAGAGGTTATCCTAACAGCGGGCGATGGGGTCGTCACATCCCGACGCCTTAAACAAACTTTTATAAACGATTTTTATACAAACTCTGAAAACCTTAACCCCGCCCCCTTTAAAAACTTTGAATGATATATGTATTTATATCGAATCATCAGCCTAAAAAATAAATTACAAGCTTCTAGCTCTTAAAATGACGATTCTTCCATACAACTTTTCATCCATCCCTTTCGACCCCTTACAACCCTTTTTCGCATTAAAAGTAATGTCCTTGCTTAGGCTCTACACTACCCGTGTACTTAATTTCATTTAAATCGGTTCAGTAGTTTATGCGTGAAAACGCGACAGACAGACATAGAGGTAAATTTTCGCTTTTATAATATTAAGTAAGGTTTTGGATACTTGAAGATATTCCAAATAAAGCCCAAATGGGCGCTTGTCACGGCACCAAACTCATGCGTGACTGCCTCTACTCATTCAGAGTGTCGAGTGAAATAACTGTTATGGCATCAACATTAAATTTATAAGGGTTACCGCGAAAAAATATGAATACAAGCGGAATGGTTTTAACCTATGTGTTTTTGCAAAAGCTTGTTTGTAACAAAAGCCGTATAAATTTTCGGGTAAAAATGAACAAGAGAATTTGCGAAACACAACCGTCCTGTGAGTGGTTTGGAAAAATTAATAATACTATGTCCTTATTTATTAGACGACCTTGTAGCGCAGCGGAATTGAACCTGCCTTAATCGCCACAGGTCGCGGTTTCGATACCCGCTCGGAGCAGATGTTTGTATTTTACCATACAGGCATGTTTTCCGGTCTGGGTGTATTTATCCTTGTCATTGTGTATGTCTCCGGACCCCCGACACAGGATATCACTATCCTAATGGAGGCCGTTGAATGTGTAGCGTTTATTTATTTATGTTTATTTATAATTACTCTGAAGCTATTGTAAACCGACGTAAGAAGGAAATTATATTTTTTTTGGATTTATGGCTTTTAGTTGTGCTAATAAAGTCATAAAGCAATTTTATGTTAGGGCGGTTAAAGACGGTTAAAGTCGCTCCGGCATACGAGCTTACAAGCGTGTTTCAATTCGCGCTTCAAAATGGCGAACGTGCGTACTGTGACTAAACCTACCTTGCTTTTTAGATATAATATAGAAATAATATATATTTAAATAAATACTAATCAAATGCACGAAAACAAATAGCATAAAACTACGAAATTGGCACGTGTATCGTCTAGCGGTCAGGACCCTTGTTACGTTGTGATCGCAATAACCCGTGTTCTTTTAGAGCATCAGAGGCAACAGGTTCAACTTGACAATGTAAAACAATAATATCTTATTTATTACATAGTTTAATTATTTTAATGTAATATGATTATCATAATAAAAATATTTATATAAGCCAATAAAGGCAAAATGGTGAGATAATAAATATATCCCTATACTTTCAACACCTCTTACGAGTAGCTGAAAGTAGTCCGCTCCTCCAATTCTTATATACTTAAACTCTATAGTAAAAATATAAAGAAGAGTGGGAGATCGTTGGCCCCGCACACGCCACCGACTGTGGGCTCCAACCATAGCTACGAGCCCTCCCGGGTAAGGGATAGGCTATTTATAGTGCGCCTGCGACACACAATTTGATTAATTATATTTATAGTATTTTCGTTATCAAGACATCAGTCTAATCTTTATTTATTTCATATTGTTGTTATTTACATAGGCCGAAGCCACGCATAGAAAGGGTTCAAGCCCTGATATTTTGTAATGGTATCAATCAAGACCGAAGTCACATAATATTTCATATTCATCTTTGTATGAGAAGGCAAAACGCCATAATAATTGAGGACAAGCCCTGGTCATTATATATAAGGGAATAAATCCCTGGTTCAGATATGTATTCGAACATTAAACCGCCAGGCGGCATTCCGTAAGCACAATGCTATAATCGTCAACTTCACCTTAGTGAAGTAAAATTCATCAATAATAATAAATAATATCATTTATAACGTATATTTGTTATACCACTATATGTGGTTAATATAGAGTTTATATTTATCATAAACTTCACCTTTGTTAAGGTATTTTCATCAATAATGCTATTTGTAGCGTATATTTCTTTTATCACTATATATGTGTAATATAGTATTTATAATAACCTCACCGTAGTGTAGGCAAATTCATTAATAATTATATTTATAAGTATATTTCTTTTATCACTATATATGGGTCATATAGTATTGATAATATTCAATTCTTTATAATATCACAACCGCAATTCCTTAAAACTAAGTCCTACCTAACCTTACCTAATTGGTATTTAAATAATCGCATTGTCTTACAACTAATATTCTTTGGTTTATGTCATTTTCGTACTATAGCTTTATATCATAAAACCGTAGCACTTGCTCACGCAAAGTACCCTTTGGCTCAATACTCAAACATACATCCGAATCCAGTTCATTATTTAAGACGTGATAAACACGCATGATAAGAGTTAAGCAGGCCACACTGTCTAATACTAGTTAGCTATCTCGAAGTGAGAAGCAACCAGTTGCCCTAATAGTATGACATGCTACAATGTCAATTATAAAAATCCCTATTGCTAAGATAAGGGGGCGTCTCTAATAAGAAGACGAGTCATTTTGCTACAAACGATGTATAACATTCCAGCGCCTCAGCAACAAACCGAATAACATCACGGCATCGACCTAAGTCGCACCACCGCAGCAATTCTAATCTGTATCACTGGGGCCGCTTCAGCAATGGACCTGAGGAAACTACTGCATCGATATAAATCGCACCACAGAGTCAACCCCATGTCAACATCACATCAGCAAAGTCAAAGGACCTCACTCGAGGACACTATAGACATAACCAAAATCATGTCGGAGCCTCATACTTAAGCATCGGGTCAACTAAGATTAAAAATCCTCGGGCCTCGCTTAAGGACACTATAGACATGACTCAGGTCACATCAGAGCCTCAAACTCAAGTATCGGATCAACTACAACTCGCCAAAACATTATACACGTATACAGCTGAAATATAATTATTTATTAGTTATAACGCATAAATTCTTCCCAACGCATACTTTTAAATCTTCATTGAATTCGCTTCTTCTTAGGTTTCAAATAATCCATTAGATTCTGAAACATAAACAATATTTGCGCCGAAGCATTACTTTCACTATTATATTCACAATTACAATATCACATAATATTACAGAAACAAAGTAAACTTCGTTTCTTAATATGTATCAAACATATATACATTCATAATTGACGGACCCACAAACCGTCATTAAATATTTAATTTATAATAATAAATTATATTCAATATATTTCAACGATATAAATTTGCCTTTAACATGTATAGATCATATTATTCATATTAGATCTCTTTGCCAGTAATCATAGACGGACCACCATACCGTCATTATTTATTAATTATTGTATATATATTTAATATATACTTTATATATATTCTTTGCCATGCATCACCAATCACCATTAATAATATGTATAAAATCCATATACGAAGATCGGAAACCTTAGCTAGCATTCTAGCAGCATGGCCGCCCGAACGCACCGCCTTGGTAAACCGTCCACATATACGCGGGGGTAGAGACGTCAGACGGGCACTCACTAAGCATACGCTCGGAGACACCTTCGCCGACACCACACCCCTTATATATGTGAAACAGCTGCAATGACATTCGGCACCTGAATCCGTGAATTTCCATACATTTTCCTTTTTCTATGGAAATTTTCATACAAAATTTTATAAATTTTTGATTTTGTAAAAATATTGTTTTCGGGGTATGTCCATACTTAGTATTACGTTGCACATAGTCACGTGGTCGGCAAACGACTTTTAGGTTAAGCAACTTTGGGTGCGGTCAGTAAATGGATGGGTGACCGTCCATAAATAGGTTCATATTATAGAAAATACATTGTTTTAGAGATTTAAATAAAGTGTAATGTTGAGATCGTCACAGTACGTGGCTTCTTTTAGCTTATAAGCCCACCAAATCTCAAAGATGAGAATGTTCTCTTTAAAAAACGATTTTAAAATGCTTGTTTAAATGCGTTCTTACACGATCATTTTGGAATTTAGACTGTTGGAGTCAATTCATTTTTAAAGATCTTTAAAGAGCCATGCTCATCTCAGCACTAATGAGCCGGCTCGACCGAGGAAGTACTACCCTCTTACAGAAATTGGCGTAAAGTAACAGTATCAGTAAGTACGGTTTCGTTTCGTGCGTTAAATGAGAGCGCCGGTGGCCCAATCTCTCAAACCCTCAGTCCCCTTCCTTTTTTCTCTTCTCATTCCTTCCCCGCTTCCCTCCTGTTTCTTGAATAGGCAACACGCATATTTTCATATTTCAAATGTCGCAAACGTTCATAGGTTGCGGTGGCTGCTTACCATCAGGCGGACCGTATCCTTATTTCTCAACATGTAATAATAAAATAATATATTATACATATTTCTTAGTGCGTCTGTGTGATAGCCAATTCAAATCAAATAATTTATTGCTAGAAACTTAACAAGGTTATTAAACTATTGGGTGAATAAATTCACGGGTGACTAAACTTAAATTGAATGAAACTTTCAAAGTTTTTCTTAGTAGTTAATGAAGCGGCTAATAAAGCTGTCATGATTTAATTTGATCGTATAATTCTATGATATTTTCTTTTAAATGAAATTAATTCTAGAGGTTATTGAATAGTTTTTAAATTAAAATTTGTTTTTTGTAATGTATAAAGAATATTGAACATTTATAAAATTTTAAATTTTAAGTAGGTGTTTTAAATTGTAATGAAAAAGTAATTAGCCGTAAGACGTAACCACTCATAGACGCAGACATTGAGTCTATCGTTTTGTTCAAGGTCTTAGGGCGGTCTCAGACCAGTCTAGTGTGTAAGCTTGCCACCAACAATTGTATAATAATAAAGCCGTCAACCAAGACAGTCGTCACCTACATTGCTCACGTCTCCACACCAGCGTTTCCTAAGAGAGTATAAGTTCGTTATTCGACGCGCATCAAGTTCATAGGCGCGCATTTTACCACGCGCGCAACTCGTACGAACGTTGACGCGTGATAACTTTTGAATCCTATGCTAGTGGCACTTATAGTTTCTTAAATGTAACTTGAACCAAAATGGCCGCTTCTGCGCAGGTACAATAATGGACAAGAGTGTTGGACAAAAATATTGGTTTCGTTTTATTTAAATCGATTCTTTATAAAGTGGGAAAACGGAATTAAGTATATAAAATAGTTATTATTTCTTCTAAATTCAATTAATTATTTATTTATTATCGTTATTAATTACTTAAATAGAATAAAACAAATAAATAGTATAGAAAAAGGTACCTATATATAAAAAAAAGTTAGTGTACATTATTAATAGTGAGACAGACTTCTTCGTATCTTCCGCAGTATTATTCAGAGAATTTGTTATATTATTTTCTTTTAAAAAATAACTATAAACGTCAAATACCATCCTTCTCTCCCGTATCCTTAAAGTTGATTATGGTCGGGGCATTATCTTGAAATAAATGTTAACACACTTGACAAAACGAATTATATTTTAATTAAATTTTTAATAATTTATTATTAAAGAACTAAAACAATCGTGAGCGAATGTACTAAACGCTTCCTACCGCATACGGTTGAGACCCAAAAACGTGTTACTGCGCATGGTTCAACTTACATTTAACAGACTATACCAGCATTGGTTCGAGTAACGCGAAACGCAGCGCGCGTATGTATAATGTAAGGGCGAGTTATATTCTTATTTCCTTGTTAATTATTTAAACGAACTTTTAATATAACATATTAATTTTTATTTATATATCAGAAGATACGTTGCCTTTGTACATTAATTAGAACGAGAGTGTCTGTACTATTCCCACCTACATATTGACTAACCTGATGACACTGCACTAAATCACTGTATTGTAACACGCGTATGCCGAAACGACCACTCGAAAACAAACGCCATTGTGTCACTCTTAAGTGTCAAATTTTGAAAGACGTACTCTATCTAAAATAAATAAAAAAAGTCTCTGTATACTTATGTATACGCGTCAGAAGTTATACTTCTTTGGCGTAACAAGATAAAAATCTTTTCAAAAATTTTACTTTTCGCCTTATTCTACGTTTGTAGAAAAAACGACACTAACAATAGAAAAAAGGTATTTAAATTTATTAAATACATTGAATACATTGAAAGTTTTATTATAACGCATTATCTAGTTAAATAAAGTTTATTTAAATATCACAAAAAAATTTGACTATAGCTAAGTTCAGGGTGTCGGTTTTTTGTGACGGTGTGCTCGCGCATCGTATCAATTTACTCTCATCATTTTTCCCTAACGCGCCAAAAGAAGTATAACTTCAAAAATAGTCTTTAAATACAACAGCTTAATATTCAATTTGTCTTATTACATTTATACAATGTTACTGTGTTCAGCAATCTTAGATCAGAAAGAGTCGTGTTCAATAGTTGAATAGAGATAAATGGTATTATATGTGAGTTTAAGAGCAGGGGTGAGTCTAATACTTATTTGATAGAAGCTTACTCTTCAATCTATTGGGTTAAGCCTTTAAGAACTACTCCAGAGTAAACACGATAACGTATACAATGCGTATTTAATACGATTTTATTACCTTCATTTTTTACTAAAAATGCAATGGAATCTGTTGTTTTTAGCTCACTACTAATAGTCGTATCGATATAAAACTTTACAAGTATATGTAGTACGGTGACAGTAAAATAATGTGATATGAGCTGACTTGATGAGCTGAGCCAGGAGTTTGATAGTGAAACTCTTAAATGGTGGATGGTAAACCTCTCGAATTTGAGTATAATAATTATGATTTCTTCATCGTGTCCAATAGACTGAGTTTGTTTTTAAAACATTTTTTAATTACATATTTTAATTTATATTTTGAATAAATAATAATTAAGCCTCAATAGCTCAACGGCAGAAGGACTGACTTCACTCCGTTAACGCGAAAATCGAAGGTTCGATCCTGACTCCCTTGGGCTATTGTCGTACCCACTCCTAGTGCAAGCTTCGAGCTTATTTTTTTTTTTTTTTTTATGTTACAAGTTGGCAAACAAGCATACGGCCCACCTGATGGTAAGTGGTTGCGTAGCCTATGAGCGCTTGCAGCACCATGAGTAGGTGCCACTCGCGCGTTGCCAACCTCGAGATATTAGTTCTTAAATCTCGTTCGCCCAGTAATTTCACTAGCGTACAATGCCCTTCAAACCGGAACACAGTAGTGCCTAAGCACTACTATTTGGCGGTAGAATATTGGACACTGCGGTGGTACCTACCTAGCCGGCCTCTTGCAACAAAAGACCTACCACCAGTGTGACTGATTGCACTGGTGGAATAATCTCTGTTGTGACAGAGGTTATCCCAACCGCGGGCGATGGGGTCGTCACATCCCGACGCCTTTAAATTTGAATTTTATTTGGAGGGGAAATAGGAATATTAGTAACGCCATGATTGCATTGCTAATGTTTAAAAAAAAATGTAGAAAGTAGAACAATAGTAATACACTTAGCTTGGAGATAAATTCAACACACGCGAGCATTTTGATTTTTTCCTTTTTAAAACTCGAATGTTGGGATCGCGAGCTGCATCCTAATTACTTAGGTACAAGCGTATATCATCATCACCACATAGTATAAAACAAAGTCGCTTTCTATGTCCCTATATCCCTACGTATGCTTATATCTTTAAAACTACGCAACGGATTTTGATGCGGTTTTTAATAGATAGAGTGATTGAAGAGGAAGGTTTATGTGTATAATAACATCAAATAATGAAGAAAAAAATTTTTAGAGGCTTCTAATGTGATGTCGTAAGTAATTACATTTAACTCGTGTGGGCCACGGGCAGTAATGAATAAATCAAAACTACTGGATCGATTTTAATAATTTTTTCAGTGAATGACATAAGCTATATATTTTATATTCGTACAAAGCCGGAGCGGGACGCTAGTAAAAATGTAACATAAGCTTTTGATAGTCAACGGGAATGAAAATACGAAAGAGATATAAAGAGGTATATAGCTAAAAACATATTATAAACCAGTTTTGATTTTATATGCAATAAAAGTAATCAATGAAAAATAGTTATTTCATTTAACATTGAATTTTCTTTTGAGGCGATGTTTTGGCTCAGCGGTAGCAAACCTGCCTTAAGCGTCACAGGCTGCGAACCAGATGTTTGTATTGATCATACAGGCACGTGTTCCGGTCTGGATGTGATTGTCCTTGTCGTTGTGTATGTTTTCGGACACCCGACACAGGATATCACTATCCTAATAGGAGCCTTTGAGTTTGGAGCGCTTTGATTATTATTCTTATTATTATAGTATCTACGACAAATCATTATCTTGGCCACTGATAAGTTCTTCCTCGACGAATGGAACAACGTTGTAACAACTAATAGATATTACATTAAATGAAATATATATCACAAACCAGTCGTCAATATTAGTCGTATTTCATTAACAGACGACAGAATAACACGTCCAGTAATAAGATAACGCAATAACAAAAGAAACGAGAACAATAAACCTATCCGATTTCCAAAAAAAAAATGGACTTTCTCAATTGAAAAAGGAATAGAAAGATATAACTCAGGTTTATCTTAAATAAATTATTTTGTTTCACGAATTGTAACCTTAAAATAATATTTTTTATCATATTTTGTTTTTTTGTTTTTATATGTTACAAATTACTAAGCAAGCATACGGCCCACCTGATGGTAAGCGGTTGCCGTAGCCTATGAGTGCGCGCAACACCACTAGTAAGTGCCACTCACGCGTTGCCAATTTCGGGATATTGGTTCTTGAATCTGCTTTGCCCAGTAATCTCACTAGCCTACAGTGCGCTTCAAATTGGTACACAGTATTGCCTAAGTGCTACCATTTGGCGGTAGAATATTTGACACTGGATGTTACCTACCTAGCTGGCCTCTTGCAACAAAAGACCTACCACCAGTGTGAATAAATAAATAATAAATTTGATACAGTAAAAAAGAGGTGGGCTTACAAATTGGTTGAGCTGTGAGGATAAAATTTTCTTTTTTTTTTTGTTAATAAGACGTCCTTAAATTTTTTAAATTATTTGCTTTCGTATAAAAATGCGTACGGGGTGGTAAAATAATGCATCTGGTGTTCCACTTGTATGATAAATTGGCAAATTTATTTGGATTATATATAGTGATTCAGCTCTAACTTTTGATATAAGAAGTATCCTAAAATACTTCTTTATTCCTTAATATCTAATCTAATCGTAGCGGTAGTGAACCTTTTTTTTTTTTTTACTTGGAGAAATGCAGTTACGCACTCGAGCGCCGGGACGGGTGCAATGGCGCCGGAGGTGTGTGGACTCGGAGCCGAGCCCCCTACCCACTAAAACTCCAAGGTCCCATCTAGCGCCATAGTGGGACGTCGCGCGATCGACGAAGCATACCACTGCGACGCCCCGGCGCTTGCCCCGAGGGCCCACCGGTGGCGGCAACCTACTGCCGCCATACATACATAATAATACATACTATACATAAATAAAATATATATATACACCTTGGTGCGCGAACGCACCCAGGCCGTCAGCCTCCGTCTGGGGCGGCAACCTACTGCCGCCATAAATACATACTAATACATATAATACATAAATACAATACACCACGGCGCTTTCGCGGCCCACCGACCGGGACCAGAAGGCCCCGGCAAACCCAACCAAGGGAGCCCTGGGTCCTAGGGCTCCCCGCCGAGACTAACTTTTTATGAGGTTGTTTGCCTCTACGACCGACCGCCGTTATTTTTAAAGAGGTTTTCTTCCTCTACCGCCTGACCGAGGCTGAAGGCCCCGGTCAAACACACCACCGGTGTCGCAGGAGCCGCTCGCAGTCCATTCCGATAAGCAGAAAAGTACCGGAGCGACCCATACGACACCACCCTCCTAGGCGCGGTCTAGCGCAAAACGCCCCACGCCCGAACCGTCCGACCCTGTTAGCTTCACCGGGCAGTCGAAGGTGCCACCTGCACAATCGACTCCCGGCTACTGAGCCCCCGGCACGACAAGCCCAGGGTACCGCAGAGTTTGACCTCTGCGGTTGGGGGGGAGCGGTAGTAAACCTGCCATAAGCGTCAAAAATCGCAGTTTCAGTTCCCGCTCGGAGCAGATGTTTGTATTGACCATACAGGCATGTGATCCAATCTGAGTGTGTTTATCCTTTTCTTTGTGCATGTTTCCGTACCCCTGACACAGGATATCACTATCCTAATGGGCACCGTGGAGTGTGTAGTGTTTATTTATTAAAGTTATCTTTACCGGTGGTAGGCTTTTTATGGCAAGACGCCGGCTAGGTACCACTTCAGTGTCAGTTATTAAATCCTCAAGCAGTATACGGTGTTTCGATTTGCAGCAAATTGGCTACTAAAATTACTGGGCAAAGGAGATTTAATAACCAATATTAGAATGTTGGCAGTGCATGAGTGACACCTACAAGTTATTGCTGTTGCGCGCCCTCAGGCATACCAGCAGGTGGGTCCTTGCCACCTTAGTCACATAAAAAAGTAAACTCTGTCATTTAAAATAAAATCATTAGAAAATGCTTTAAATTGTAAATTACTTAATTATAACCAGCCATGTATATAATATGGGTAATGACGTCACACGAAGCATTTATTCGATTTAACGCCATATTTAATATGCGTTATATGATTTTTGTTTGATGTAATTAGGGAATTATGAACACAAGATCTGAAGAATATCATAAAAATGTATGAACAATTTCAAGAGATTAGAATATAATGTAGTTATATTTTTAACATAAGCAAATTATACCTCATACGTCTTTGTCTCCCAAAATATACATCGATCACACAAAATTCACTCTATAAAGATCCGATCAAAGACATACATTTTTTTACTGATTGTGTATTGCTGTTGGCCTTACCTTAACAGCGTCACCGGGCGTGAGTGGCACCACCACCACGGGTAAAGACGTCATCGGAAATGGTTTTGTTCGATAGCTTTTACTAAAAGAAAATTTACTAGTAATTTTTTTTTTTATAATGGCCAGTATCTTAACCAAACTTAACATGTTATTATAAAAAATAAACAAAAATAAAACTGAACATGTTTGGGGGGAAACGCTCCGAACGCATTCTAGTCGATGGACTCACCCGACGGTGTGAGCGCGTCGTGAAGTGTAGAAGGGACCTCCTCTTCGCCGGCGAAAGATTCACTTCTTATTATTTATTATTAGACAAACTACTTTTTAGTAGTAGTAGAACTAGGCTCGTCCCAGCACAAATGGGCCGGCTCAATTGGGAAAGTACTACCCTCTTGCAGAAAATCAGCGTAAAATGACAGTATCAGTTCTGTTGCGTTTCATGCGATGACTGAAGGTGTCAGAGGGCCTCTCACCTCCTCTATTCCCTTCCTTTTTTCCTTCTCAACCCGTCACAAATTTTAATTCCTATTGCCTCTCCAAATAAGCTTACGCTAGGAGTGGGTACGACAATAGTGCAAGGGGGTCTGGATGGAACCCGCGAGTATCGCGTTAACGGAGCGGTATCGGCCCTTCTACCGTTGAGTTATTGGGGCTTCAATCGGAGAAAACTTAATGATTTTTATAGATAAAAACTTATAATCAGGTTTAAATACAAAAATAAACCATAAGCCAATAGTAATAAGATCTATATAGCCTTGTCTTTTTCTGTTCGATTTCGCACCCTTTAAGCGGGAAAAGAAGATTCCTATAATGACAAAAGTTTTGAATGATATCAATGATACTTTTTAATACAATTCGTTTTATATAGCTATTTATATTAGCTACGCCCCCAGCTTCGCTTGCGTGGTGTACCGAATTTTCTTTATTACACGGAACCATTATCCTATTTCTAAAATAAAGCCTAAGTTACTCTTTATAACATCAGCTATCTTCCAGTGAAAGTTCCGTTAAAATCTGTCAAGCTCTTTTAAAGATTAGCCGGAGCAAACAGACAGACGGACAGATAAAAAAATAATGAAATGTAAGTATCGTAAGTACTTTCATATACATTTAGTGAAAAGCTGTTAATTTGAAATTACAAATAGTCACCACAATTTTATTTTATTTGTATAGATTTTCTGTTGTTTATAATTAATAACTAATTTCTTTAACATATCTAATTATGTTACAAAACTATTATAGTTAACTTTCTACGACCTGATCAAGTCAGTTCATTTATGTTGAAAAGGTCTTTTTTGCAAGAGGCCGGCTAGGTAGGTACCACCACAGTGTCCAATATTCTGCCGCCAAATAGTAGTGCTTAGGCACTACTGTGTTCCAGTTTGAAGGGCATTGTACGCTAGTGAAATTACTGGGCGGACGAGATTTAAGAACTAATATCTCGAGGTTGGCAACGCGCGAGTGGCACCTACTAATGGTGCTGCAAGCGCTCATAGGCTGCGGCAGCCACTTACCATCAGGTTGGCCGTATGCTTGTTTGCCAACTTCTAACATAAAAAAAAAAAAAAAAAAATTAAGAGAAAATTAATACTCTATTTTCTACAAAACAAATATACTAAACATTATTATATCTTAGAAAATAAATCATCGCCTTACTTACAAAAGGCTTTTGTAAAATTAACAAAATTTTAACATCTCAGCGAAACTTCGACGAAACCGCAAGTCAAGTCGTGATGTTTATTTATGAATTATGATTTATTTATACAATTCCACGCTCGTTTTGTAACGACTTCACGTTTAGATACTGATGGAACGTTTACATGAGTAAAGAAATTTGAAAATTATGCAATTTTTTTACATACAACTCTTCTTCTTTCTAGAATTTTTCCCGGTATTTTACCGAAGATCCGCTTACAACTCTTATCTGGATTTGACAAGTTACTAGTTTTTATACAGAACGATTCCCATATGACCTCCGCAACCCTAGGAGCGAACCAGTGAGTCATTCGAGTAATTTACTTATCAAGAGTTAACGATTAGTACCTGGTATTAGTATATTTTTTATTTTTTGGTAAATCGTGTTTTTTTGGAAATTATAATTACTAAGATACGAATTACATAATGACGAAATATGAATAATATTTTAAAACGCCATCTACTGAAGTAGCTTTAGTTTGTCTTGCTAGTTGACTTGCTGGGTCGTTAAATCAAATATTAGTATTATTACACGCCAATAGATTCAGGAAGAGTCATATATTCTCGAAATGGAGTTTTCATTGACTGAAAACATGGACAAAACCACATTTTCTAAAAGTAAATCCTAGCTAGATTGATTTATGGCCCTCGAGAACCCCTGCATACTAAATTTCATGATAATCGGTGGAGCCGTTTCCGAGATCTCAATTATATAGATATATACACGAATTGCTCGTTTGACGACGTTGTGGCGCAGCGGTAGCGAACCTGCCTTAAACGCCACAGGTCGCGGGTTCGATTCCCGCTCGGAGCATAATATGTTTGTATTGACCATGCAAGCATATTTTCCGGTCTGGGTGTATTTGTCCTTGTCATTGTGTATGTTTCCGGACTCCCGACACAGGATATCAATATCCTAATGGGGGCCGTTGAGTGTGTAGCGTTTATTTATTTATTTATTTATTAAAGGTATTTATGTGATTATAGGATGTTATGTGATAACAACCAGGACTGAAAGCTTAACTTGCCCTCCGAAAAAAGACCATAAGGGCAAACGTCCAGACAGTAACAGATATTTTTAACTTTCAATAACTCATTGGATAAGAGCAATTTACTTATCAAGAGTTAACGATTATTATCAGATGTGATGTGATGTGATGTGAGAACAACCGGGACCGACAGCTTAACGTGCTCTCCGAGGCACGGTGGGGAGACCCACAGACAAACGCCCAGACCGAGACAGAAATTTAAACAAACATCTGCCCGAGCGGGAATCGAACCCGCGACCGTCGAGACTTAAGGCAGATATGCTACCCACAACGCCACAACGGTGTCATCGGTGACACTTACAAATGTATGGGTTGCAAACGAAGAAGACGAAACTAAACAGAAAGGAAGTAAAATAAGAAAAAATGTCGTCTGCTTTTTCATGCCGGTTTATTCATGCCGGCTTTTGTTCTTCTTTCTCTAAAATATATTTCACTCTTTAATTATTTATATATATAATAGAAGGTTATACTGCATATATTGACACCGTTGTGGCGTTGTGGGTAGCGAGTCTGCCTTAAGCCTCGACGGTTGCGGGTTCGATCCCCGCTCGGAGCAGATGTTTGTATTAATCGTACAGGCATGTTTTCCGGTCTGGTTGTGTTTGTCCTTGTCATTGTGAATGTTTCCGGACCCCGACACAGGATATAATTATCCTAATGGGGGCCGTTGAGTGTGTAGCGTTTATTTATATGACTATTTCCTAATGTAAACGTCGCTTTAGAATAATGGCTCTGAGGTGATAACACGAAGGTACTTATTAGTAATGGCTTCAAGCCTTAAATTACGCACTCATAACCAGTCACGCGAATGATATGAGTTTGTGATAACGGTGAATGATGTCTCAGACGATTTTACGCTATATTTCAAAGAGTTTAGAAATCTGAAACTGAATAATTAAGATATTTATTTATTTAAATAGGAAGCCAATAATATGCATCATATTTATCTTATTTTATACACAAAACGTTAACAAAAAAGTGTATACATTGTATACAATGTGGTACATATAAGTGGGATATATCCCACTTATATGCTAAGATAACATGTGAGGCAAGAAATTATTGCTTACTCTAAAACCAAAATAGATTTATAGCTAAAAATGTAAAGATAGCATGCAAAAATCAAAATGCTTAAAATAATAACAGAAATATGAGAAAAGGCATATTAGCAACATTATGTATAAAATGTAAAAAATTAAATAAATTAAATATAGATGATGTCTTCTTCTTATAGAGTGGTTAGTGGCCAACCTAGTGTCAGAGTTGTTCAAGTCGCTCGTATAGGCCTCTGACTTGACTTTCAACTATTGTCAAATTGTCAACAACCGGGACCGACTTTTTACGTGCCCTCAGACGCACGGAGACGCTTAGTTGATAGTGGTATTTCAACCGAGCGTACGATCACCCATCTAGTGACTGCGTGCCTAAAGTTGCTTAACCCACCGATCGTTTACCGATCAGTCAGCGCACCCAGCCATAAGCGCCTCTTATACACGATATAAAAATCACAACACTGCTATGATGTTGATGATGATGATCCCAAGCCGATTTCGGCCACGGCGACTGCTTTAATTCCTTTGTTAGCAACGTGCATGCGCTCGCATATGGCTTATGTGGACGCAAATAAGCAATACCTTGTCAACCCACACGAATGTCATTTCGAGAAAAACGCGTTTGAAAATTTTAAACAACTTGCTTTATATGATTTTTTTAATGTGTTGGTCAAATTTTTGGCAATTTCAGATTTATGTAAGTTATTTTACTTATTTCCACAAAAAATAAGTACCTATACAAACTGCATATTTTCTATATAATATAACCCAAAACGTTTAACATAATACATAAATTGCATGATTAAAAAATGGTTTTTTAGAAATTTTAAAGCTTGAAACGCTACAAATATTAAAGAAAAACGTTCTTCAGCTATTTACCAACACTTCTGCATATATAACTCAGTTTTTTCAATTTTGTGGGTTAACATTGTATTCCTTATTTGCGTCCATGTAGCCAATCTTCTTTGCAAAGACCCTCGTACATTGCGGGCATGTTAGCGCACTATTCACGTAGTTGTATTTTATCACCCCGGTTGGTGAAATAGTTGGTGAAGTATACTTCTTTATAGTCACACAATTAAATGATGTCGAACAGCGTACGATACGACAAGTAAGCAGTTATCGTAGCATATGGACGTAAATCCGAACTAAAGTTTAAATGTTTAATAAACAATAAACGCTGCACACTCAACGGCCCCCATTAGGATAGTAATATCCTGTGTCGGGGTTCCGGAAACATTCACAATGACAAGGACAAATACACCCAGACCGGAAAATATGCTTGCATGGTCAATACAAACATATTATGCTCCGAGCGGGCGTGTGTGGCGTCTGTGGCGTTTAAGGCAGGTTCGCTACCGCTGCGCCACAACGTCGTCAATCTTTAATCGTTTATCTAGGAAAAGTAAAAAAAATGAATGAAAAATCAGAGCTGCGAAGTTCATACTAAATAGACAGAAACAAACACAAAGACCAAGAAAGGGAAGAGTTCACTCTACTCTAAGCCGCGTAAAAGAACGTCGTTCCAAAAGAAATGTTTTGTACCATAATCCAGGAAAAGCTATGAAAAAGAATTTAACGTTTCCTGTGTACTAATAGGTCTTTGTCACCTTTTAGATTGGTAAGTACCTTGTTTAATGCCTTTAAAAGATTCTAGACTTGACTTGTTTATTGTATGACATGTACCATGCTTACCGAGTTTCAGTAATGCTTTTTCTATTTTTTTTTTTTTTTTTATGTTAGAAGTTGGCAAACAAGCATACGGCCCACCTGATGGTAAGTGGGTGCCACAGCCTATGAGCGCTTGCAGCACCATTAGTAGGTGCCACTCGCGCGTTGCCAATCTCGAGATATTAGTTCTTAAATCTCGTTCGCCCAGTAATTTCACTAGCGTACAGTGCACTTCAAACCGGAACACAGTAGTGCCTAAGCACTACTATTTGGCGGCAGAATATTGGACACTGCGGTGGTACCTACCTAGCCGGCCTCTTGCAATAAAAGACCTACCACCAGTGTGACTGATTGCACTGGTGGAATAATCTCTGTTGTGACAGAGGTTATCCCAACAGCGGGCGATGGGGTCGTCACCTCCCGACGCCTTAAAAATTCTTCTTCTATTAGATCTTATAACTGTTGCGTGACTTGGATCTTTTTAAACATTTCATGTTTTTGATGTATAAGGATTTCCATAAAGAATATTAAAACAAATAAGACAAATTAAGCGAAAGCGTGTCTCGATTGTTTGTAAGAGTAACGAAAAAATATGTCACGAAAAATTCTTGTAACATTCAAAAACACTCAAATAATTCTGACGATGTTCGCGATGACAACAAAACTTTCTCTTTGCTTTAGAATTAATGTTTGAAAAGTGTAATATACACTTGGACATAAATTTACTTATTTTTTGATATAACGGGACTTCAAAAAACAAGATTTTGTCTAGACCACGTGTACGTATATATATATTTTTTTTATGTTACCAAGTTGGCAAGCAAGGAAACGTTCCATCTGATGGTAAGCTGTTGCCTTAGTCTATGAGTGTTTGCAATACTATTAGTAGGTGCCACTCACGCGTTGCCAACCTTGAGATATGTTCTTCAATCTCCTTTGCCCAGTAATTTCACTAGCCTACAGTGATACTGCGGTGGTACCTACCTAGCCGGCCTCTTGCAACAAAAGACCTACCACCAGTGTGACCGATTGCACTGTTGTAATAATCTCTGCTGTGACGAGATTATCCCAACAGCGGAGGATGGGGTCGTCACGTCCCGATGCCGGTAACATTATGTACGTGGGGCCGTCGATATGTTATTTCAAAATAATAATGAATCTGCTAATTAAAATCGTTTCCGCGATTACTTAATAAGTTAAAAATCAATTAACCATTTCGTTGGAACCAGTTTAAATTGATACTTCATTCCAACTCTTCCATCGCTATTGTAAAAACGTCACATTAAAAAAAATTTTGATATAAAAAAAGTTGAGAAACTCTCGACCGTTTTCATTTGAGTTCGTTAAAGTATTTTTTATTTCAGGGAATTCTTTGGATTGTGAAAATTGCCTTGATGGAAATATCGAGTTAAGAATAAAAATATTTTTTTACCACGGGCCTTCAATGCAATAATGCATATCACATAGACCACACAAGTTATTGTTTGAATACTTTAAAAAAGCCATTTATTTTTATTTAATGATATACTTACAAGCACTTTGTGGAACCAACTTCCGCTGGCGGTCCGAACCGATACGACCTGGCAACCATCAAGAAAAGACCCTATTCTTTCCTTAAAGGTCAGCAACGCACCTGCATGCCCTCTGGTGTTGGAGATTTTCATGGGCGGCGGTGATCGCTTAACATCAGGTAGGCCTCCTGCCTGCTTGCCCTATACCTATCACATAAAAAAAAAACTTAGAGCCAGGTGCACTCAAACATCATCAAGCTAATTTCAATAGATACCTTCAGTGACTACATAGTCATATTTCACAGAATATCAGGGCTTCGAAGTGCATTAGAAGTCGGTCCCTACTGTTGTCAGCACGGCTGTTTATGAGCGATCTGCCAAAAGACACACACCTAGAAGGCAAGTATGACAAACGAGTTGTCGGCTCCAAAGAAAGAGGGAATAGAAGAGGACACTCAGACTCATTTATGTTTATATATTTTGTGTTGGGTGACTTATACAGCAAGTCTCAAAATACAAATCACAACATTGTAATAATATTACTCATACATTGAATAATATTGTGGAATAATTACGTAGACTGAGTGATAATATTATCCCTCAATTATAATTTAACATGTGGTAAGGATAGCTTAAGATTCACACGCACTTAAAATGCAAACTCTGAGGTATAACTAACTAGATTAACTATTGAGAACGTAGTTGTAGGAATTACCTTGAATAAAAAATGAAATTAGGGACCAGCGTGTCAATATTGAGATGAATTGACCGCTATTTAGTAGTAGAGCCATGCTTTTCTCAGCACAAATAGGCCGGCTCGACCGGGAAAGTACTACCTTATCACAGAAAATCGGCGTAAAGTAGCAAAGTACTGTTGCGTTTCGTGCGATGAGTAAGACCAGTGGAGGAACGATAACTGGAATCTATTGCATAATAATTTATAATATTAAACGATACACACTCAACGGCCCCCATTGGGCTAGTTATATCCTGTGTCGGGGGTCGAGAAAAATACATACGTAATAAAAAGGATAATCACACCCAGACCGGAAAACATGCCTGCATATTCAATACAAACATGTGCTCCGAGCGGGAATCGAACCCGCAAACTCTGGCACTTAAGGCAAAAGATATACAGTGCACGAAGTGTCAAATAAAACTAATCAACAACATATTACACTTCAAACACCTTTTAGATAATAAAATTTCATCCCATAAAAAATCTTTAACGTTCAGCGAATAACAATATTTTTTGTAGCATCACCATTATTATGTCTCGTATAGCCAAAGATTTAGAAGGTATTCCGCACGTTATCACAGAAGCTAATTTATCCTTTTCGACGATAAAACTGTTGTTGTTTTACTCCGTCTACAAACAAAGCGAAGATGTATTCAAATGCCGAGATGGCCCAATGGATCGAAAACGTAGACTTTAACAGAAGGTCGTAGGTTCAAATTCGGGAAAACACCTCTGAGTTTTCAAGTGCCTAATTTTTTGTTTCAAAATCTCGTGAAGAATTCTGCTTTTCGTACAAGATATTATGCTGGTAGTAAGGCTAAAAGATCCGCCTGGGTAGCTACCGTGGTACGTTGGTAAAAAACTCGTGAAGTAACTTCTCGTCAGCCGCGTTTTGAGGTCGGCCAGCATGTAACATGTATCATAAAGGGCGGCAACTGCCCTGCGGTGGCTGATTACAAGGCTACACACCTTGAGAAGCCGAACACGCTCTGTGAAACACTGGAGAGCCGAGAGGTTGTCTTGGTTTCTTGCGGGAGCTGGAGTGGCTGTGCTGACTGCACCCATCTCGCACCTCTACCTCACACACAATGGTCCAATAGGTGCTAAGGTCCACTACATGCGGAAAAGAGAGCCCGCGAGAAAATAAATCGGCAACACACCTGCATGCCTTCTAGTGTTCCAGATGTTCATGAGTGGCGGTAATAGCTTAACATCAGGTGAGCCTCCTGCCCGATTGACTCCTCGGCAATAATTTTTAATAGTAATTAATTTCATCAATGAATAAATTAAGAGTGGGTTTTTCTTTGTTGATGTTTTATAGTTCGCCTTCTGCAAAGGTACTGAACGCCTTCACATTTGGACTCTACTTCCAATTACCATCGTGGAGTAGAAATACTATAGTTCCATGACAGTATAAATTTGTTGGCTGAATGACGTAACTCAGGTAAGACAGTTACATAAGCTACTCTTCTCAACGTATAACCTAGCAAGGTTGCGAAGTACCGTTTTCCAAGCAAAAGTTATTCTACCAACGTTTAAAAAATAAAATAATAAAATAATAAACGCCTGCACACTCAACGGCCCCCATTAGGATAGTGATATCCTGTGTCGGGGGTCCGGAAACATATACAAGGACAAGGACAAATACACCCAGACCGGAAAATTTGCTTGCATGGTCAATACAAACATACTATGCTCCGAGCGGGAATCGAACCCGCGACCTGTGGCGTTTAAGGCAGGTTCGCTACCGCTGCGCCACAACGTCGTCAAATTTTTTTTATCTAGTAGTATCTAGTAGTAGTAGTCAATATAGTTTATCTTCCCTCATAATAGTAGCCTGGTAGAGTTTCAAATTAACTGACATGTTTGTCCTTGTTATGTTATCAACAAAGCCTTTGTCTTACAATCGTGATGACAGTTGCAACATAGTGGTATTTACGTGAAATTTTAATAATTAAAGTTTCTGTGTAGAACTTTTGATCACTTCAAAAGGAGTTCCCCTTTTATTGAAGTCAGTGAAACGTTGTTTGGTTGTATTTTTTAATTTGGAAAATTGTTTTTTATCCGGTATATATTCAAGTCTTCCAAATGTGCAATTAATAATATACAATATCTAATAATTAAAAAATGTAGTGACAGTGCCATGCTCCTCTCAGTACAAACACGCCAGCTCTATCAGGAAAGTACTACCTTCTCACAGAAAATTATCGTAAAGTAAAAGAATGCTGTTGCTTTTGTTGCATGTCTGCATCTCCGATTTTCTTTGTTTGCAAGATGATTGTGACCAGCAGCTCCAGAGGCATTGGCAAATGTCTGGTCCCCCTTTTTTCAATAAATTCAAAGCGCTGCAACTCAAAAACAAAACGACATAGGACCTTGACTGACTGGAACAATCCATTCATATTGATGGAAACTCCAACCCATATCGATGTCAAAATTTTCATCATCAAAAGTATTTATTAAAATGCTCGCTAGCTCCATAAATCTAATCAATATAAGGGGCGTCAAATTTAATGCAATCCAAATATATCTAAGTAATGTGAGTAAAAAATAAAATGACAATCTTTAGTACGCAGTTACCTTTTACACCTGCAAAAAAACCCGACGAATCTTCAAAGAGAAAGAGCCATAAAATATTCGGTTAAATAAAACACGTTGATATGTATTACCCGGGAGTGTCGCGATCCTCGCGTGGCCCATCGTCTGAACTTGGCGTAATAAAAACCTGACATTTCACTAAGACGTGGATGGTAAAATAAGATTGAAGCGAAACCGCTGTCTGCTTCAACGCTGCGGAACATTTTCACACAGGTGATTTAATATACAAACTTTAAGCGAATAACATAGAACATTTTAAAATTGCTCTAAGTACCTGTGCCCTAATCTCATCATTGCGTTCATGATTTAAGTAGTCCATATGGTTTTCAAAGTTATAAGTTGTCTTCAGCTTACATGTGTAAAGTGATGGATAGTTGTCATCATTTCCAGTAGTCGATAAATGCTTTAAGCGAAGTTACAGAAAAAAAAAACAAGTTTTCGTCAATGATAACCTATAACCTATAACCTATAAAGGTCGTGAACTGCTTGCATCCAGCTCATACGCTAGGTCTTCTTCT
This sequence comes from Hestina assimilis, assembly GCA_023373885.1. Lineage (NCBI taxonomy): Eukaryota > Metazoa > Arthropoda > Insecta > Lepidoptera > Nymphalidae > Hestina > Hestina assimilis. Next base: position 14,161,812 of record CM041750.1, read on the forward strand.
TCTTCCTAGGAACCCTAAGGGGGAACCAGTAACTCATTGGAAAATAGCAAATTACTTATCAAGATTTAGCAATTATTACCAGATGTTATGTGATAACAACCGGGACCGACAGCTTAACCTACTCTCATGGCATGGTAGGGAGACCCAGGACAAGGACAGTGCCCAGACCGAAAGAGATATTTGTAAGATCAATATAAACATCTGCCCGAGTGAGAAACGAAACCCGGTTTAGATCTTTGTTTTGTTGAGCCACATTTTCCATCCATTGCTTATTCGTAATCATTTCAGTTATTAAACTTTAATTTATTTATGAATTCACGTATTTCTCATTCGACTAAATAGAAATACTTCAAGCACAATGATACAATCAAATATCATAAAAACTTATAAATTATAATGAATATTGTAACCTTCATTTGAACTCAAATATGGAGACTGTGATAATATGTGGATGTAGATTTTTACCCACCTGACGTACGGCCCACCTGATGGTAAGGCGACCGTCTTAGCCTATGAGCGCGCGCAACACCATTAATAGGTGCCACTCACGCGTTGCCAACCTCGAGATATTGGTTCTTGAATCTCCTTTTCCCAATTATTTCACTAGCCTACAGTGTCCTTCAAACCTGAACACAGTAATACTGCGTACTAGGAGGCCGAATACTGCGTACAAAGAGGCCCAAGTAAAATGAAAAATGAAGAATAATATACTGAAATTTTGAAATCTCTAAAGATTGTTACTTGTTCCCTACCCTAAGTCTGGACGTGAACACAATATAATGAGGATGGGAGTAAAGAGAGTTTTCAACGAACTCAAAAGTGCTCCAAGTAATTTTTCCTGCTTGATTTAAAACGATCGCATCGAAACCCAGTTTCGGCTCTTTGCGGTACACTTCAATTGTACCAAGTTTTTAATTTCGTTAAAATATCAGATGAATATTTCCATGGGATAAATACGAAAAGCACTCTGTCTAATTACAAAGTATATATATACAAGTTATCAATATTTATTTTATTTATGTAATACTTTGATGACTTTTGAAATGGTTGGATATGTTTTGTCAAGTAGAGGTCGGTGACTCGATCTGACTTATGACATACATACATATAGTATTTGTTTGTTTCGACAATCGTTGTGGTGTGCTGGTAGCGAGCCTGCTTTAAGCCTCAACGGTCGCGGTTTCGACTCCCGCTCGGACCTGATGTTTGTTATAAATATCTGTTTCGGTCTAGGTGTTTGTCTTTGACGATCTTCGGAGAGCCCGTTAAATTATCGGTTCCGATTGTTATCACAAAATTTGCCTACTCCTTAACACGTTAACTCTTGCTAAGTAATTTGCTCTTATTTAATGACGACGTTGTTGCGCAGCGGTAGCGAACCTGGTTAAAACACCACGGGTCGCGGGTTCGATTCCCGCTCGGAGCGGATGCTTGTAAGAATGGATTGCTTGTTGAAACAGGGTGAGAGTGGCTAACATAGGTGCCAACCTATGAACATTAGTGACACTTGAAGTAACACATGTGTGTTGCCAACCCATGGGAGACTCTTCAGTCATCATGGTTGTATGCGCAAGCGACCCCGTGACGTCCCAATATGGCGATTAGTGTCCTGCTGAATTTTAGTGGGTATTACCGCTAGACTACCAGGCCGCCGAGTCCCACACTAACGCTGCCTATTGTACTTGAAGAGTACACAACATGCAGTGGTGTGCGTAAATGCATTTCTCAGCGAAAACAAAAAAAAGAGGGTCTCCAGCACTCTCACTAATCGCAGAAAATCCATCAGTAGTCTGTTACGTTACGGCGATTTTCTGTGAGAGGGTATTACTTCCTGATGGAGCAGTCCTGCTTGTGCTGCTACTGTAAGTTCATCATATTTATATAATTATCTTAATAGTCTGTTAAAATTACCTCTTAATTTGATCACATCAAATCCAATGAACCCAAAATTAGTGACGTGAAACCATAATCTGGCGTCAACATGAAATGGCGCTTAAGATTAAAATACATCTTCTCGCGTTTCGCATAAACAAGAAAATTGAATTTCACGCGATAAAAATCCGCTTAGTAATTTTCGTCTAACATATTTCTTCGTATAATCATACGCTCATATAATGCAGACGTTCATCGCTGGGTGCGCTCACTGATCGGTAAATGATCGGTGAGTTAAGCAGCTGTAGGCGCGGTCAGTCACTAGATGGGTGATTGCATTAAGGTAATTCAACTGAGCGTCTCCGTGCTTCGGAGGGCACTTAAAAAGTCGGTCTCGTCTACTATAAATTTCATAATAGTCGATAAGTCAAGTCAAAGGCCTATACACCACCCCCGCCCCTTAGTGTCAAAGTTGTTCCGGTCGCCCGTATAGACCTCTGACTGACCACTCAATTGGAATCTAACTGTCATAGTATGACTCCAATTGAATGGTCTATTTTTAGGCGTCTACTATCCTTCTATGTATTATAATTCTATGCGTTAGCGCATGACAAAGTATAGAACCTATTTAATACGTTGGATTAGAAAGAAAATATTTTAAAAAATGTCATTTTAACGAAGCGTCACAATGATGGTTACTTCAATATTACACCATGCAGAAAGTTATTGTCGTCCCGCATATAAAAGGACGAATCGTTGAAAGCTGAAGTAGTAGTTACAGTGTTGTGCAATTTATTGTGGTAAAGGGGTTAATATCTTTATTGTTAAAATAAGTTGTTCATAATGTTAACCTACTTGGATAAAATTCATAAAGGCTTGGGGCTATCCTTAGCTTAAATTGTTTCAAAATGAACCCTGATAAAACCACAGGCGTGGTTCTATATGTATTACATATAAGATAACGATCTTAATTATTAATTATAGCAATTCTAATTTTAGGCTGAATTTATACAATTAATTCAATGAACATTCATACCCCTAGGCTTTTTAATCAAAGTCGAAAATCTAACGAAAATCTCTTTCAATTACCAATTATTGGAAATAGTTTTAAGCAATTGTTCGAGATTAATTAGTTGGAAATTTCATAAAGAGTAAATTAGAAAATTATTTTATATGACCTACATATATATAATAATAGTTTTGAAATTGACTAAAACAATGTTAAAATTCGTTTTTTTTTTTTTTTTTTTTTTTTTATTTATGTTAGAAGTTGGCAAACAAGCATACGGCCCACGTGATGGCAAGTGGCTGCCTCAGCCTATGAGCGCTTGCAGCACCATTAGTAGGTGCCACTCGCGCGTTGCCAACCTCGAGATATTAGTTCTTAAATCTCGTTCGCCCAGTAATTTCACTAGCGTACAATGCCCTTCAAACTGGAACACAGTAGTGCCTAAGCACTACTATTTGGCGGCAGAATATTGGACACTGCGGTGGTACCTACCTAGCCGGCCTCTTGCAACAAAGACCTACCACCAGTGTGACTGATTGCACTGGTGGAGTAATCTCTGTTGTGACAGAGGTTATCCCAACAGCGGGCGATGGGGTCGTCACATCCCGACGCCTTTTTCGTTGACTTTAATTAATTATTTGATTATTCAATCTTTATTAAACCACAATAGGTACAAAAGGAAGCTCAACAGACTAGGCGTGATCTACCAGTCACTCTTCAGTCGATAGAGATAAATAAAATAAGTGGCGGTAATATGAGACTAAAAAAAAGATAATGTATGATTATATACTTACTCCCTTAGGGTTGCGGAGGTCAGATGGCAATCGCTCCGTGTAAAAACTAGTAACCTGTCAAATCCGAATAAGAGTAATAAGCAGACCCTGGGTACATAAAATACCGGGAATAATGCTAGGATGAAGAATGATTATATATTACTATGTAGCCTGTTCTTCTCTCTTCTTCTCTTAGCCTCATCGGTCGCGGGTTTAATTACCGCTCGGAGCGAATATTTTCTTACAAACATCGGTTTCGGTCTGGGCGTTTGTCCTTGTGTATCTCTCCCCTAGCACGTTAAACTGTCGGTTGCGGTTGTTATCATATAGCATCCCATAATAATCGTTAACTCTTTATTAACTTTTTATTAACATAATTTGCTATTATTTAATGAGTAACTGTTTCACCTTTAAGGTTGCGGAGGTAAGATGATAATCGTAGCCTGTCAAATCGAGATAAGAGTAAAAACGCAGATCTTACATAAATACCGGGAATAATGTTAATAAGAAGATGACAAAACCAACCAACCCCTTCTGTTCCTTTCCTTTTATCCATTCTCATTCCTTCCCTTGCATCCTTTGGGTTGACAACGCGCATGTGAAACTTCAAGTATCGCGGCATAGGTTGCGGTGACTTACCATCAAGCGGACCGTATGCTTGTTTGCAAACTGTCATTACATGAAAAAGCGTATACATAATTATATAGTACTAAATACACATGCATATGTATATTATATCGATAAGATAATCTACTTTGCTACTTTATTATATAAAGAAGTATGTTGAGTACCAAAAATAATGTATCATAAAGCATGATAACGCAAATCATATTCAACTCTGATGCCAGTATGATTCAGTTATATTGGGTTTGTCGAAGAAAAAGTTCTTAAGTGACTTTATAAAACTCACGTAACAACTAAAGCCATCTAGATGTCTGAATACGACTTTTGAACTAAACTAATTAGTTTTTCAATTACTATCAAAGCAATATGTTATGTGATTTCATTTGCTCATATATGTAGGTAGCTACTAAACATACAGTTTTCATGAATATTCATACATTCAAATGAATCGAAAGATTTTAATCAAAGATCTTATATGTAAATTTGGAGTATCCATAGAGTTATGGTAAAGTTAGCTTTATTATTTACTCTATGGGTTGGATCGGCTAGTGTTCTCGTTCTTTCTGGCATTATTCGCAGTATTATATCAACCCAGGGACTGTTTATAACTCTTATCCGGATTTAACAGATATTAGTGTTTACACAGAGCGACTGTCATCTGACCTCCACAACCCTAAGGACGAACCAGTAAGAACAGGATCGGCTAGTTTTAGATGTAAAAATCATATACTTATATGATTATAACCCTTTGTTGCCTGTCCTTTCTCAATTAACCTTTCATCAAAATCGTTTGCAACGCCGTAAGTCCTTATTTATATTAGTTGAAATTAATGTGCCTATCTATGGAATTATAGCTCTATTCGAATGAAAACATAATGAAGTGAAAATCGTCAATGACTTTACAGTTTCACTGCTGACCTACTTAGCTCTCTCGACTTTCTTTTGTTTTCAGAGGCTGTTATTCAAGATCGGCTAAGATGTTTAATTAATCACTCCACAAAAACAAGGTCGATTTTTGATTAAGTTTGTCTCCTATTGTTATGCTTATTTTATTTGTCACTAGCTAAAAAGTAGTAAAGATTGCTGTTGGGATAACCTCTGTCACAACAAAGATTATTCCATCAGTGCAATCAGTCACACTGGTGGTAGGTCTTTTGTTGCAAGAGGCCGGCTAGGTAGGTACCACCGCAGTGTCCAATATTCTGCCGCCAAATAGTAGTATTTAGGCACTACTGTGTTCCGGTTTGAAGGGCATTGTACGCTAGTGAAATTAATGGGCGCGCGAGATTTAAGACCTAATATCTCGAGGTTGGCAACCGCGTGAGTGGCACCTATGGTGCTGCAAGCGCTCATAGGCTGCGGCAGCCACTTACCATCGAGTGGGCCGTATGCTTGTTTGCCAACTTCGTGTCAGAAGCAGTTACATTTTACATACATGTCTTGCAATATTGTTATACTGTTTAGTTAAGAAGAAAAAATCTTGAGTTTTTAATGTCAGGTCGGTTGGTAAACGAGCATTCGATCCGCCCGATGGTAAACAGTCACCGCAACATATGGATGCTTGCGATACTTGAAGTATCATAAGCGTGTTGCCAAACCAAGGGATAGAAGAACTGAGTGGTCGGATATTTATAGGAACAAATATTATTCAGTACTACCTGCGACTGTGACTCCGCTCGCGTTGTGTACTGATTGTTCTTTATAGCATTGAACCGTAACTCTTTTTCTAAAATAAAAGCCTTAGTTACTCCTTATAACATAAGCCATCTGCCAGTGAAAGCCACGTTAAAATCGGCCCATTTGTTTCAGAGATTAGATGGAACAGACAGATAGACAGACAACATTTTTTGATTGTTTTTTTGTATAAGTACCGTATACACTTTCATATGCGTTTAGTGAAAAGCTGTTAATTTGGAATTGTTATTGATGAACATGACCAACTAATAACATTTGTAATTTAAATTGGTAGTTGTTTATAAAATCAAAAATGTAAATGTAAATGACATACAAACTTACAGATTAAATCAATAATAATTTATATTCACGTTTACATATTAAGTATTCAATTTATTTTATCATATTAATATAAAGTGCTCTTAGCTTTGAAAGGACTACGCAGACTTCGTAATCCTATTCGATTTTGTAAATAAACTTTGAATAATTAAGGGACCCTCGATACGTACTTTAAATGCTGCTTTACCACATATGTTAAAGGAATTTTCATCAATTTTAAATGAAAGGAAATCTTTGAATTGGAAAATAAAATCTCGTTATGGCTAATTTTCCATTCAACGCTTTCACAACTATATATTTTATTTTCTTTTCAATTGGTTTGCGTTTTACAAAATTACAAAACGATTCTACAACGTCCCTTTAATTTCATGAAATGATTAATAATTTCCGATTATGAATATGATTTATTAAAGGCTGTACAATTAAGCTAACTTTTGTACATGTTAATTAAAAAGTTAAGCCCTATTAAAAAGTTTATTATATATAAAAAAAATTAAGAACCCTTTTAGCACATGATCAACTCATTATAGCGCATTTATCTTTGTATACTAAACCTTTTTTTTTTAAATTAATCCAAGATAAAAAATATATTTTATTTTTTAATAAAATAAATATAATATTTTACTAAAAACAAAATAAAGTGTACGTATCAAAATTAAAATTGTATAGTTTATGTAATGTGGGTTTATTATTTATTTTCGTTCAATTAAAACAGAATATTGAAAAACTTTAAGCAAAAATGGCAAAACATTAATCTTGAAAGACGATTTAATTTTTCACTATTAATATTGAATATATTGTTACGTGGTGTTCACAGATTTCGATTAATTTTTTTTCTGATTGTGTATTGGTGTTGGCCTTATTGGGCCTGACAATGTCACCAGGCAGAGGTGGCTGAATGACGAATCGAATCGCCGGCCCGCTTATATAAAGCGGAGCAAGGGTTCGAGAAAATTCTATCCAAGGAATGCTATACGGTATTTTTCTAGAATACAACGTTCTAGAACGTACGCTTAACGAAAGAAAGAGACAGCGAATAGAGAGCGATTTCGAACCTTATAACACTGTTAATAAGGTTCACCGTAACTATGTCTATGACATAGACATCAGATATAGCAAATTTCAAATTCTACATTACTATGGGACGAAATCTCCTTATTATATACTCAGCATTATAAGACCACCCAAATGTATAATAGGCTTACCCGACCAATTGAAACATAACACCTACTTACCACTGCTAAGTATAAAGGGTACAATATGGTCGCAATTCAATCCCGGACACGGTCGCCCACTAATGACTCTACCAACAGGACCAATAGTGATTTATTTGCTACCAACGACAAATGTTGCGTTTGGTACAAACTCATAAGAGTAAGCGCATTAATATTCATATTTCTCTTTTAGGTTAATGAATACTTATCTAAGATTGCTTGATTTCAGGTAACCAAAGCTTATGTTTTTATGACTCCTGTTAGTGAGCGGTCTTCATAGCCTATAGACGCTTGCAACACCAATGGAACCGTGTTGTAAATGGAAAAAATAAGAAAAAGTCTGGATCCTCCAGTGATACTATATACTACTACTTCACGTTGTTGTTATCTTCGCTGTTGGGATAACCTCTGTCACAGCAGAGGTTATTCCACCAGTGCAATCAGTCACACTGGTGGTAGGTCTATTGTTGCAAGAGGCCGGCTAGGTAGATACCACCGCAGTCTCAAATATTTTACCACCAAATAGTAGTGCTTAGGTATTACTATGTACCGGTTTGGAGGGCACCGTAGGCTAGTGAAATTACTGGGCAAAGGAGGTTCAAGAACCAATATCTTGAGGTTGGCAAGGCGTGAGTTGCACGTACTAGTGTTGCGCGCGCTCGTATGCTACGGCAACCGCTTACCATCAGGTGGGCCGTATGCTTGCTTGACAACTTGTAATATAAAAAAATATGTCACAATTGCTAGTTCGTCAACATAGGAAATCAAACCCGCTGTCTCTCGAAGCTTGATCTATTCAGTTACTCACACCTGCTACTAACTTTCGATATTCCAACGCAAACGATAATTGGTTTCGATTCCAGTTGTTTGGGTGAAATGACGTACCAATTAAATTTTGTTCAACGAATCTCGTGAGAAACCTGTTTAAGGTGTCGGCTTACTGAGAATGATTTTATGTTTTAATTAAAGTAAATGGAATTAGGGACGTTGTTTAATGTCTTTGATTGCTTGAAGTACAATTTCATGTTTAATTATATTTTCAAATACCAATCGCATTAGTGATTTATTGGTCCTGACTGGAGATTAGAATTAATTAAAATTGAAAATGTTTATTTCATTACATACAATGAAAACCCGATACACAAAGGAATAAATTACTGTTTTATTTTTTCACTAGCAACAGCCGCGACTTCGCCTGCTATGTCCTTAGAATTGGCTCCAGAGAGAAATTAAAAGTAAATACCGTTCCATAATACGTACTGTTACATGTTTTTCCCACAGGAACCTAACATTTTTCCGGGATAAAAAGTAACATACATATTAATCTAGATAATAAGCTATCTGTGTGCTAACTTTCATCCAAATCCATTCAACCATTATTGCGTGATTGAGTTACAAACATCCACACTTACGAACTATCATATATAATATTTGTAGGATTTTTGTTATACAAAATGTAATTTAAATTTAATTGAACCCTTAATTTAATTGAAATTTTCAAGTAAATGTGTTTTTATTAAATAAATCACTGTCGCAAGATTGGGAGAGTACTGCCCTCTTACAGAATATCAAAGTAAAATGTAAAATAAACGAATATTTTAGATTTTCGTTTGATACATGCGGCAGCCGAAGGCCCTCCTTTTCTTGAGTTAGCTGGTGACTGTCAATGTGTTGCTTTATAATAAGCCATGGAAATAATAACAGCAACTCCCAATGTACATAGCGTACATATGTACATATATAACAGGTTGTAACGTGCTCTATTTCTAGAGAGGTGGTAGGTCTTTTGTTGCAAGACGCCGGCGAGGTAGGTACCATCGCAGTGTCAAATATTCTGCCGCCAAATAGTAGTGCTTAGGCATTACTGTGTTCAGGTTTGAAAGGCACTGTAGGCTAGTGAAATTACTGGGCAGAGCAGATTTAAGAACTAATATCTCGAGGTTGGCAACGCGTGAGTGGCACCTACTAATGGTGGTGCAAGCGCTCACAGGCTACGGCAACCACTTACCACCAGGTGGACTGTATGCTTGTTTGCCAGCTTGTAACATAAAAAAGAGGAGTGCGCTTGCCTAGAAGATGCTTATACACTTTTGATTTAAAGGTTTGTACATTGTATATGATACTTCAAGTGTTGCTAGCTGTAGGCTACGGCGACCACATACCATCATTACCGTATGCCTAATTTAGGCCTTGTATATCTATTTGTCTGGCATTTATTTTTAACATATGAGATCTCCCATTAGTTGTACGGTAACTGAATAATCCAATAGTAAAAAAATTTCAAATACTGAAAGAGCATTGTGTTCAGTCAATCCCCATACAAATACAATAACTCAACTCCACTCGCTAAGCCTCTAAGCGCATTGACTGCGATTAAAAAGTACAACTGATACTGAAATGTGTGTAAAATTAATCAGTTAAAAAAAAGCGACGTGACGACCGCTTATAGGCTACGGCTGCCGCTTACCATCAGGTGGGCAGTGTGCTTGCTTACCAACTAAGTAATATAGATGTAAAAAATTAATAGTACCTGGAAATGAAATTCAAAAAAGTGTATTATTTTTTAATAAGCGATGTCGACACCCAATTTGGTCACAGTATGACATAACATGAGCTGATAGAAGTCGTTAGTTTCTGGCACGTTACTCTTTTTCTATCCAAATTAGTTACCGGTACTTTGTTCAAATTTTTATAGGAGTTATAGGCAAACCCAAAAATGTCAGAAATAAGAAGAAGAAGATTTTAAATATTATCTTAACCTGGCTTAGACGATATTGAACAGAAAAATAATTATTATCTGAAAAAACAATATTCAAAGCTTTTATGTTTACGTTAAAGTTTACTGTTGTAATAACTAGATGGCATTGATAGTCGCCTGAATCACGCTGGCGTTGTGCCGTGTCGATTATATATAAGGAAAACTGTTATTGTTTGGAATGTATGGAATAGGGTTTTTTGGCAAATATAATTATAACTAAAAGTGCTTAGTTGTAATTTCACCCTTCCATATTCCTACCACGGCTGAGAAGAATACAATACGCTTTTATACGTTTTAAAAGGCAAATTTCTGCATTCAATAAATTTCATTACTGAGACACATTTACCTAGTACCGCTCACCAATGGAAGGTTTAATTTAATTTTCAATATATTACATTCAAAGAGAATATGTCACTGTAAGTCTTTCATTAAATATCGGGTCGTGTGACGCAGAAGGGTTAGAGAGATAGTGGACATGACTTTTCGTTTGTCCGCACTAATACTCTCTATGTAGTTACAAATAAGGCAAATCGGCGTTATCTTCTTACATACAGAGGTGTTTTAAGACGAATGATGACGTTGTACCACATGCATGTATGGTCAATAAAAACATCTGCTCCGAGCGGGAATCTGACCCGCGACCTTTGCCACTTGAGGCAGTCGTTGGCGCTACATTACTACAACTAATATAATACAACTAAAATACATTTTAAAGTAGCTTTAAATATGTTTAACATAACATGGAGGTCTACGAAAGTATACGCACTTATAATATTTAGTATTGAGATATGTAATAAACTGGGTCTTGTCACTTTCACCAAGCAATAAAATTTATATCAAATCACACACTAGCAATATTTCTTTTTAAAAATTAAACTCAAAAGTTTCTCACATAAATAACTTTAACTAGCTTAAGACCGAGGAACCATAATTCCTAATAAAGTTATTCCTAGAGGGTCAATGTTCTGCGCTAACTACATGAAATTGTCGGCAAAGGGTTCCGCAGTCAGTTCCTATCTAATTGAGCCTCCGTGACTGCAGTTTCCTGTCTTCCATTAGCACTCACTACCAGGACGAAGCTAGATAACGAATTTATTATATTGTTACACATACACTGCTCGCTATGTTAAATAATAAATAAATAAACGCTACACACACAACGGTCCTCATTAGGATACATACATAGTGATACAAGATATAAATCTTGTATCACTATGTATGTATACTTAATGACAAGGACAAACACACCCAGACCGGAAAACATACCTGTGTGGTCATTACAAACAGAGCACTCAGCAGGAATCGAACCCGCGACTTTTGGTGTTTAATGCAGGTTCGCTATCCCAACGCCGCAAGGTCGTCAAATGTTTAATAACTACTAATAATTACAACTATAAAATTGCATATCAAGATAAAATTTTAATTAAGTAGCTGCTTAACGTGACGGATAAAATTTGCGAGAACTTAATCTTACAGAACAAATATGTCACAAAGATAACCATCTAAATCTTTTGTGTTTCGTGTCTCGTGTGTGTCAAAAACTCGTTTGACAATGCGACAGATTTAAATCATTTTGTATATACAAAAACTCAAAAAGAATGTACATTACCGGTGAAAAAACAGCCTTACCTTAGCAGCAATGTACATTGCAATTCGATTTAAATCAAAAAAAATTTAGTGCACATTCAAAATCAGCAGATGTCGTCCAGTCACGTTTAGTCGTTAAAAGTCTAGACTGAAGTCGTTTCAATTTCTTATATAGCCCAATTTCTACAAGTGTTATATATTTTTAAAACATAAGGCTATAATTTAGATTTTACGATTGATTCTGGATTAATAGCTTAGTAAAGCCAAGATAGGCCAGTAGATTTAAAATGTAGACTTTAGCCGAAGGTTACGAGTTCAAATCTGAGCAAGCACCTTTGAGTTTTCAAGTTTTTACTTTGTTTCAAGGAAAACATCTTGAGAAAACCTACATGGCTTGGTAGAAAGTCTGATACATGTATATCCGCCAATCCGTAGTAAAGCAGCGTGGTGGATTAAGATCTAAATCCTTTTCCTTAAAAGAAGTGGAGACTTTGCCGAGAACTTAACAATCGATATTGGAGTTTTTAATTGGAAGTATTTTGTTTTTGAAATAGTTTTTAGTTCATTCATGTATAGTTACGAATCTGATTGATGTTTGTGATGAAAATACATTTTAAAAACCTGATTTTTTTAAAACCTGTGACAAAATTTTATACAAATACATTTTTGGCATCGAAAATGAAATTGAGAAATATTTTTCATACAAAATTATGTTATAGGCAATAAAAAAGGATACACAGGTACTGTATTCCTTAGGCATAATTGTGGACTTAATATTTCAATAAAATAGTCATTCTTTTAAAGGTAGTAAGATAAAAATAGTAATCACGTTTTTAAGGTTTTTCTTCTGATTTATAGGCCGAATATTTTTATACTTAAAAGGTGACTTACAAGATGGATAGCAATTACTGCAGCGTATGTTCTCTCATAATAATATCTGTAAGTCACCTGGGGCTGGGGGTACGAGCTGTTTGTATAATGCGACTAAGTTGGCAAGCAAACGTATGGACCATCTGATTATAAGCGGTTGTCATTGCAATAGCAACACCATGCTTTTGTATCGCCTCTTACACAGCACAGACATGCAGACAACACCGTCCTTGCCGGCGAGGACGAGGTCCTTTGTTTCGCACGTCGCGTCGCGCTCACACCGTCGGGTGAGTCTATGGTATAGAATGCGCTCGGAGCGCTGCCTCCATCTCCGATGACGTCCGCCGCCGTGGTTCGGCTTCGCAGGAGGCACCCTAAGGACGGAATCAAATTTGAGCCCCGTGAGGGCTGCCCCTTTATCACGGCTGAGTCTCTGTACTCGGCCCCCGCCCGGTGACGCTGTCAAGGCCAGTAAGGCCAACAGCAAACACATTCCGAAAAAAAAAAAACCTTTGTATCAGTCGCGAGATATTGATTCTAAAAGCTCCTTTGCGCATTAATTTTACTACCACTGTCTCCTTCAAAATGATACACAGTAAGGAAAACACACTACCGCTTTACGGTAAAACATCTGATACTGCGATGGTACATACCTAGCCGACCTCTTACAATAAGAGGTGTAAGTGTGGAAGAAGGTTTGTCAGCTTCAGAACGAAATGTGACTGTACAATTATTACTACATCATCATTATTACATCGTTTTTCTGTGGACAGTCAGTACTTTTCTGTTGACCTGGAAAATAAGAAACGCAGAACTTACAAAGTAAAAGAGTTAGTGCTGTATATTCGAACTACTCGCACCTAGGGGTAATGTGTTTGTTTCCCCTTATTAACAACTGTAACGTCGAATGTCAGCCAGTGATAAAGTAACCATTGTCATAGCACGCACTCTCTTTCTCTTACCCGCATACATATCAGTTAGTTACTAAAGCCAGTTAGTAGTTTTTTCAACACAGTCACATTATTTGATTACTGATGATTTTAAAATCCTAAAACATAAAGACAAGCAATTTCTATATGTTGAAAACAAAATTGACGCATCCGCTTAAATATAAGCACGTATAAGCGTATTCCGAATTTCTCGAGCCGTCGGAAGGCGACAAATTCATTTTTCCTGTTGCGGGGAGTTCTGCGAGTACATCCACGCGACGTAATGTTATTGCTTTTTAAGGACCCCAAAAGACGTCATTCATACGTTTTTTCCACGTGTGAAGTGACTCAATTTCCGGACGATTTACCTCTCACATTTGATTTGAGTCTTTGATGGTATATTCATTTCTACATACAGTATATATTCGCATTTCATATATTCATTATTAAATGAGATATTTTCATAAAATTTTCATGTGTATCAAATATTTGATATCATTTTTTAACAAATCGTTTTAAGATTGCAGTAATATTCAAGTTTTTCTTGATAAGCAAACTACGCAAAGCACGCTTTGTATGATTCTATGAAAGATTTCATTGTGACATGTTCTTATCAAACATATGAGTAGTAGATCCATGTTCCTCCTAGCACAAAATAGTACAGCTTGACCGAGGAAGCACTACCCTCGCACAGAAATTCTTGACAATCCCCCTCACAGAAAATCTACTCTCGAAAATCCCTAACCTCTCTTTTCCCTTACTTTTTTCCTTTTCATTCTTCCCCTATGTCTTCGGTTGCCACTGCACATGTGTACTTGAAGTAGGTATCGTTCATAGGTCATGGTAAATACAAATATCTGCTCCGAGAGGGAATCGAACCCGCGACCTGTGGCACTTAAGGCAAGTTCCCTACCGCTGCGACACAACATCGCAACTATTTCAATACATTAATATGAGACTTTACCTACACATAACTTATGAAATCGTTGTGCTTTAAAACTTAAAGCAAAATTTTCAAACGTTTGAGATCTAAATAAATAACCGCAGTCGTCTTCAGAGATAGAATTGAAGCGAGATTTGATTACCACTCACTGAAGCGAGAAAAATGAATTTGACGCGGAAGTTAGTCTGCATGTTTAAATTTACTTTTCATTGAAGCTATTTTACGGAGGATATTGTGGCTTAATACATTTATAAAGTCAACGATTGTAACTTCGGGAAGCAAATTTTTCTGCTTTTTTGCGATTATAATAAAAACTTAAAAATTGATACAATGTATCTGTAATCATATGATATATATTTTTACATAGTTAAAAATAACATACTAAGAAAAAAAATTGTGCCATCAAATCAATTGTGAACAGGCATCTTCTAAGCAAACATGCTCTGCCTAAGGAAGCATCATCTCATTGCATCAGGATAAACGTCCAGCACTAGCCTATGTACTTATAAAATGAAATAATTATTACAATAATTATAGTCAAGATAAAGAACATAATGACTGTTATCTAGCTGTGCACGCGGTTTCATCCGCGTTTATGAAGACACTAATCTCAATCAAACTATAACTCAGCTCAGTGACTAATTGAGTCGTAGAGTGATGTTATAAAGTCTATATAATATTATATATAGCCTTCTATATAGCATATAACTTTCTTCGATAAATGGTGTATTCAACACAAAAAAAAAGTCAATCCAGTAATTTGATGCCTTCAAAGAAAAACCTAACAAACTCTTTAGCCTTATAATATTAAAAAAATATTTTAAAAAAATAGTAAGTATAGATATAGCCGATAATGTCACGAAAAAAACGAAGCAAATAAAACCGTAATACCCAGACTATGTATAAAGATAAAATAAACCAATGTACTATTATTATCTCCGGCCGAAATGAACAAAATAATAGGGTCTCTATAATTACTTTCGACGAACAGGAAACTATCTAACATTAAATAACATATACACTGACCTCCATACTCGAAGATCTATAGAATTCTTTATATATGGAAGCCTTAGAATTGAAAACTAGATACGATAATCGATTAGCGATGTTTGGTTATAACCAATAAGTTTTTTTATTGTATATTTTTTTACAACCAATATTACAACATATTCACAATTCAATACTAACTACTTAGTGCCAGCGGTCTTTCCGAACCGATACGACCTGAGAACCTATTCCTTCCTAAAAGGTCGGGCCACTGTTGCAAATGTTAACGGACGTCGCTCAACACCAGGAGAGCCTCCTCCCCGTTTGCCTCCTCTTAAATAAAAAAACTTTTCTAGAAAAGAAATCCAATTTCCGGGACACTTAAACGCTAATTTTATTCAAAAGTATAATAAATCAATATCACTTATATTCTTCGAATATTTAACTTGTAAAATCCACCAAAATTTCCGTAATATCCGAATTTCGTAATCAGAATGATTGACACACGCTGTCAACAGCAATGCCACGTTCAGTCGATTTCAAAGTGGCCTATTTTACGCGAAAATAGAATTGGAACGTTTGACTTTTCACCTACACGATTTACGATACTCATTACATTGATCGGATTGCTGGCTCAAACTATTCATTTCGATCACATTCAATTTGGAAAATTACACTTTAATATCATATGTTTTTTTTTTACAATACAAGTTGGCAAACAATCATACGACCCACCTGATGGTAAGTGGTATCGTAGCCTATGAGCGCTTGCAGCACCGTTAGTAGATGCCACTCACGCGTTGCCAACCTCGAGATATTAGTTCTTAAATCTCTCTGCCCAGTAATTTCACTAGCGTACAGTGCCCTTCAAACCGGAACACAGTTATGCCTAAGCATTACTATTTGGCGGCAGAATATTTGACACTGCGGTGGTACCTACCTAGCCGGCCTCTTGCAACAAAAGACCTACCATCAGCGGGCGATGGGGTCGTGACATCCCGACGCCGGTATTTATTTTAATAGAAAATATAAATGCTACACAATCTATGGCCTTCATTAGAATAGTGATATCTTGTGTCGGGGTCTATAAACACACACAGAGACTACTACATTGCAACCCATGGCGCTTACGTCAGTTTCGCCGCAACGGTCGTCAATTTTGGGTGAATCCTATAATAAATTATATAATTTCATACTTGTTTTTGAATTGCAATTACGACAATTTAAAAAACTGAACTATGTTTTCACAACTTTGCAAATATTTTTAAATCTCGCAACTTTAAATTGACAACCCTTTGACTTAAACTATCGGTTTCGGGCATCTAATATTAATCAATAAGTCATTGCCTCCTACCTAAGAGTTAATGGTTCACCCTACGGGCTACGGAGTTCAGATAGCAATGTAGAAACTAGTAACTTTTCGAATGATCTAAGAAAAAAAATAAATAAAGAAATTTAATAGTTGTAAATTTAGTAGTAGCAAAGCCATTTTTTTTTTGTCGGGGAGGAAGTCTGCTTCACAGATACCCGACCTCCTGGGGAGGAGAACCGGGTTATGTGGGATTCCATGACAGGTGGTCGTTCATGGGTACCCATTAAAACCTCCTCGGTGGCCGACCTCAATGACAGAGAGAGGCTCCGGGATCTCTTACAGAACTCAAAACTGGAGCATCTCGAGCACTGTGCTGGTAGAGCACCGTCCCAGGGGCAAGATGGAATGCCTCCCTACGCTTCTCAAGGAAGAGTGTACGGCATTCGGGCCACTCCGACTGCCATACTCCTCAGGGCCGCTCTACACGTACGCACAGGTTCCCCACTCTGTGCGTCCACTGCCCGAGGGCACGCCCTATTTATATAGCCCCGGGTAAAGGAGCTAAGGGGCCGGGACGGCTAGTGGCATCAGGTGGTCTGTAGTAGCAAAGCCAAGCTCGTCCCAGCACAAAAGGGCTGGTTCGATCGGGAAAGTACTACAACAGTCTGTTGCATTTCGTGCGATTAACGAGAGCGCCAGAGGCCGAATCTCCCGCCTGTCTCTGTTCCCTTCCTTTTTTCCCTTATCAACCCTTCCCTCCTATATCTAGGGTTGGCAACGCGCTTGTAATACTTCAAGTATGGCAAGCGTGCATTTGTTACAGTGACTGCTTACCATCAGACGGACCGTATTTTTATTCACCAACCGTCACGACAAAAAACGTAAAGGACAGAAGATACAAAAACGAAAACGAAATGTAATACTAAACGATTCAGCAGACTGAAATTTTATTGTAAAGCAATTAAAACAGATTCCGCTTCGTTCAAAGCCACAAACAGGTATTTTATTTTTCAAAATAAAATAACCATTCTATTCTCGTTTATAAACGGTAGCGCGTTAAAATCATCAAATCGTGCGAGCGGGAAGGAACAACGAAACAGTTACGGTTTAATTGCTTTGGTATTGGTCCAAAAGCGAATATCGCTACAATGGATTAGTCTTTACTGGATTCGTCGAAATAGATTTATTTGATGCAAAAGAAAATCGACATTTTATTGAAAATTTTAGTCCAATTGAATTTCGAATATGTTAGAAAACTCCTAGAACTAATTTTCACATTTTTATCATTTCATAACGTTCAGTAGGAGGAGGGGAGGAGTCTTCTTTTTCTTATCAAGTGGTTAGTGGCCAGCCATTGTATATTTGACAAATGTAATGTAATGCTGCCGTTTCTTCTCTGCAGAATCTACCTTCCGAATCGGCGGTAGCTTCACTTAGACGGACACAACAGACTGAATTTTTGACTATTCAAAAATGCTTAAAAGCATATTTAAATAAAGAATATTTTCAGTTGAGTTTGATTTTGAGCCTAGTGTCAGAGTTGTTCAGGTTTTCCGTATAGGCTTCTGACTTGACTCTTTGACAAATTATCAATTTGATACAAGCCCGACTTTTTACGTGCCCTACGAACCATGGCGACGCTCTGTTCGACCACCCATCTAGTGACTGACTGTGCCTAAAGTTACTTAGCCCACCAATCGTTTACTGAACAGTTAATGCAACCAGCTGTGAGCATCTCAAAAGGATGCTAATAATATTTTAATGAATTTAAATAACTAGCTTCTTATCGCGGCTTGACATGAATAACCATTTTTTATGAGACACACATGAGAGAAATAAAGTTATATTGAAAATTTTTGTTTCCCATAAAATAAATATTTAAAGATGCTTATTAAATTTAGCATGATCTTTCATAAGACCCCCCTTCCCCGGCGTCGGGACGTGACGACCCCATCGCCCGCTGGTGGGATAATCTTTGTTTGCAGAGATTATTCCACCAGTGCAGTCAGTCAATTCAACTAGTGGTAGTGCCACGCTGCACAGTTCTTTCTGTGCAGCCGAATTGGGCCGGCACGCCCGGGGAAACACCACTCTCTCACAGAAAACCGGCGTAAAGTGGCAACTGTCGCGTTTCGTACGGTGAGTGAGAGTCCCGGTGGCCCACTACACACTCACCCCTCCAATGAAAGTGCAGAATTCGGTTTATTTACCCCAGGAGGGTACCACCAGCTTCTGCTGTGGAGAATCCCTCTCTGGATGTCCATCTTCAGGACGAACTCTTCCTGAACATGGATACCCAGGCTGCCCTCCGAATTCTGGGGGGGCAATTTTGTGCTCAATACTGTTCGGGGCAAACAAAGCAGGCTACCTAAGGCTACCCCTGTCACGCTTACTGTGGACTTCTGCAACATAAGGGGGCTAAATTCCAACCTGAACGCCGTCCACCACCATCTTGAGACGGCGAAGCCGGCCTTGCTTTTCCTTACAGAGACACAGATATCTTCTCCGGCTGATACTTCTTTCCTCTCCTACCCGGGATACAATTTGGAACATTCCTTTGTACGCCGGGCTGGTGTGTGCGTGTACGTCAGAGAAAATGTCTGCTCTCGTCGCCTCGGCAGCCTTGAAGTAGGGGACCTATCGATTCTTTGGCTGCGCGTAGACTGCGATGACCATCCGCGAATCTACGCGTGCCTTTATAGGTCCCATAGCGGAAATGCCGAAACTGACCGACTCATTGAGCACATCCAAATGGCTACAGATTCCGTGCTGCAACAGATCCCATCTGCTGAGATCGTGATTCTTGGCGATTTCAACGCCCACCATGCCGAATGGCTTGGTTCACGTACCACCGATCACGCGGGGAGATCTGTTCTCGACTTTGCTTTGGCATATGATCTGACACAACTGGTAACCTCGCCAACGCGAATCCCAGATGTAGAGGATCATACACCTTCACTGTTGGATCTTCTGTTGACCTCTCATCCGGACAACTATCTGGTATCCGTCGATCCTCCTCTAGGCTCGTCGGACCACTGCCTTGTTCGGAGTACAGTGCCGGTCTCGCGCCCAGCACGGACCCGCTTCGCGGGCTACCGGCGCGTTTGGCACTACAGGTCGGCAGACTGGGATGGGATGCGTTCTTTCTTTGCGTCCTACCCATGGGGACAGATTTGCTTCTCGCCGGATGATCCGGACGTCGTTGCCAACTCTGTCGCCGATGTGATACTCCAGGGCATGGAACTCTTTGTTCCGGCTTCTGCAGTGCCCATCGGAGGCAAGTCTCAGCCTTGGTTTGATCGCTCCTGTAAAACGGCGTTTCGCCGAAAACGGGAATGCTACCAAGCCTGGGCTAAGGCGTCGACGTCTCGTGATGTAAATACCAGCGCACTTAGAAAGGAGTACAACTCTGCCTCCAGGTCCTTCAAAAGGGTTATTGCCAAAGCAAAGTCGGAGCACATCGGCAGAATTGGCGAGAGACTAGTGCATCTTCCTTCGGGTACACGTGCATTCTGGTCCCTCGCCAAGTCTGTCTTAAGGAATTTCTGTAAGCCATCATTTCCACCTCTGCATAGGGACGATGATTCGGTGGCCCATGCCGCGAAAGAGAAAGCTGATCTTCTGTGCTCTCTCTTCGCGTCCAACTCGACTGTGGATGACCAAGGAAAGTCACCACCGGCAATCCAGCGGTATGATACCACGATGCCGGAGGTTAAATTCCGGCAAAGTGTAGTTCGCAGAGCACTTCTTTCCTTGGACATTCATAAGTCGAGTGGGCCTGATGGAATCTCCCCGATCGTGTTGCGGACATGTGCTCCTGAGTTGGCGCCGGTTTTAACGCGTCTTTTCCGGTACTCCTACTCATCAGGCGTCGTCCCGAACTCATGGAAGACGGCTTTAGTGCACCCGATCCCTAAAAAGGCAACCGCTCGGATCCGTCCAATTATAGGCCAATTGCCATTACCTCCTTGTTCTCAAAGATAATGGAGTCCATTATCAACTGCCAGCTCCTGCGGTATCTAGAGGAGCACCAGCTGATTAGCGACCGCCAGTACGGTTTTCGTCGTGGTCGTTCAGCTGGTGATCTTTTAGTTTACCTGACACATAGATGGGCGGAAGCAGTTGAGTCCAAGGGGGAGGCATTAGCGGCCAGTCTGGACATAGCGAAGGCCTTCGATCGGGTATGGCACAAGGCGCTTCTTTCGAAGCTTCCTTCCTATGGGCTTCCTGAGAAATTATGCGAGTGGGTCACCAGCTTTTGGCAGATCGGAGCATCAAGGTCGTTGTCGACGGTGCATGCTCTGACTTAAAACCCATTAATGCTGGTGTCCCGCAAGGCTGCGTACTGTCCCCTACTTTGTTTCTTCTGCATATCAATGACATGTTGGAAATTTCCAACATTCATTGCTATGCGGACGACAGCACTGTAGACGCTTTATACACCGGCCGCGCTAATATTTCTCGGGAAAACGTCATTGAGTGCCGGAACAAACTTGTGTCTGAAGTCGAGACTACTTTGACCAAAGTCTCGGACTGGGGCCGACTAAATTTAGTCCAATTCAACCCCAAGAAGACACAAGTTTGCGCGTTAACCGCTAAAAATCACCATTTGTCGTATCTCCTCGTTTTGAGAACACTCCCTGGCTGCCACAGCTAGTATCGGAATACTTGGTGTCGACGTTTCGAGCGTCGTTCAGTTCCGCGGTCAGTTGGAAGGAAAGGTCAAATTGGCCTCTAAAAAGCTTGGTGTGCTCAGCAAGGCGAGGCACTACTTCACGTCGGCTCATCGCCTAAAGCTCTACAAGGCACAAATTCGACCACACGTGGAGTACTGCTCTCACCTCTGGGCGGGAGCTCCCAGTACCAGCTACTTCCAATTGACCGCATCCAACGTAGAGCGGCTCGAATTGTCGACGATCAAGCCCTTTCCGATCGGCTTGATCCTTTGGCATTGCGTAGAGATGTCGGATCACTCTGCATCTTCTATCGCACATATCACGGAGAGTGTTCTGAGGAATTGTTTGGATTGATCCCGCCGGTAGAATCTCACCATCGGACATCGCGACAAAACTCTAAGTTCCATCCATACCACCTCGATGTCTGGAAATCCACAACAGCGCGATTTAGAAGACATTTTCTTCCTCGCACAACCACTCTGTGGAATCAACTTCCGCCGGCGGTCTTTCCGAACCGATACGACTTGGGAACCTTCAAGAGAAGAGCCTATTCTTTCCTTAAAGGTCGGCAACGCGCCTGCATGCCTTCTGGTGTTGCAGATGTTCATGGACGGCGGTGATCACTTAACATCAGGTGAGCCTCCTGCCCGTTTGCCCCTCTTACATAAAAAAAAAAAAATAATAAGAAATGTAAGTGAAAAAAAAAATAACTATTCTTATGGCCATTTTTTTAAATATTTAGTAAAAAAAAAACGATGCTTTGACCAGGCTATAGATACCTTTTCCAAAAATTGGATATATAATTATGTATTGTTAGTCCTATAATGACTATGAGTTCTACAAGCCCAAACCTCCTGCCTATTTTATTCGTCTTTCTTATACTCTCAACCTTTTCAACTCATGACTTCAAGATAACTGTCTCTAGAGCTAAAACCTAATTAACATAGGGAACATTACCTAAGATACTGGTACAAAAAAAAAATTTTTTCTGAATATTGTGAACAAAATCTCTTCTTCATCCTAGCATTATTCCCGGTATTTTTATGTACCCAGGGTCTGCTTATTACTCTTATCCGGATTTGACAGGTTACTAGTTTTTACACAGAGCGATTGCCATCTGACCTCCGCAACCCTAAGGGCGAACCAGTAACTCATTGGATAAGAGCAATTTACTTATCAAAAGTTAACGATTATTATCAGATGTTATTGATAATAACCGGGACCGACAGCTTAACGTGCTCTCCGAGGCACGGTGGGGAGACCCACACGGACAAACGCCCAGACCGAGACAGAAATTTTAACAAACATCTGCCCGAGCGGGAATCGAACCCGCAACCGTCGAGACTAAAGGCAGACTCGCTACCCACGACGCCACAACGGTGTCAATATTGTGAACAAAATATCATTGTATTACTACAACAGTTAAAAGGCACATCCATACTTGTAAATAAATTTGTGTATCATTGAAGCGTGACCGCTAAATAGCCAGTTTAGGGGTACTGCAAAACGCAGCATACGGCAGCGTTATTTATGATCCGACCAACCCGATGAGGCTGTGGCCGAGTTCTGTGTACGGTTAACTACATAAACACGAGTACATGTTTGAGCTAATTTTAAGATTATTTAGAGAAGGATGAAATTTATTTTGAATGAGATATGCACAAATAGTCAATAATAATAAGTAAACGCTACACACTCCACGGCCTCCATTAGGATGGTTATCCGGTGTCGTGGGTTCGGAAACATTCACAATGACAAAGACAAACACACTCAGACCGGAAAACATGCCTTTATACAAATCTGTTCCGAGCGGGAATCGAACCCGTGACCTGTGGTAAGCCAGTATCTCTACCGCTGCCCCATAACGTCATCAACATTTTCCATTCCATGAAAAAATATATACCAATAAATCAAAATCCGTCTACAAAAACGAAGATTGCATAACAACAATCATGTTTGTTAGTAATAACATAAAAATGTTACTTAGTTGGCAAGCACGCATAGGACCCACATGACGGTAAGTGGTCGTCATAGCCTATTCGTGCTTGCTACACAATTTATTTGTAGGTGCAACGCACGCGTTTTTTACTTTGAGATATTGACTCTAAACTCCTTTGACCAGTAATTTCACTAGCTACAGCGTCCTTCAAACCTAATCACAGAACTACAAATTAGTGCTTTGCAGTAGAATATCTAAACTGGTACGTACCTACCTAGCTGACCTCTGCAATAAAAGGCCTGCAACCATTAAAACTGACCTTATTTTTATATAACGTTGATTTTTTTTTTTATGTTAAAAGTTGGCAAACAAGCATACGGCCCACCCGATGGTAAGTGGCTGCCGCAGCCTATGAGCGCTTGCAGCACCATTAGTAGGTGCCCTCACGCGTTGCCAACCTCAAGATATTGGTTCTTAAATCTAGTCTGCCCAGTAATTTCACTAGCGTACAGTGCCCTTCAAACCGGAACACAGCAATGCCTAAGCACTACTATTTGGCGGTAGAATATTTGACACTGCGGTGGTACCCACCTAGACGGCCTCTTGCAACAAAAGACCTACCACCAGTGTGACTGACTGCACTGGTGGAATAATCTCTGCTGTGACAGAGTTTATTCCAACAGCGGGCGATGGGGTCGTCACATCCCGACGCCGATAAATGATGACTAAGAACTAGATCAGAACTAACACATGCGTTTAATCAACCATTAAGTGCTAATAAATCACAATATTCATATTTTAGGAGCACGTAAACATCTTCGCTGCTATCACTTTTGTGACAGATTCATAATAGAATAATTTAACACAAAAGCTATTATTTTTGTAATAATAACATTCAATAAATTAAAATGAATATACAGAATTGAAACAGCTTTATTATTCTGATTTCCCTTCATTTCATAGCGGACAACAAATCGGATTTGTATGAAGCTTGCACAGTTTTTATTCAGGAAATCGAGCGGATGCCGCGCAGACGCTTCCCTCAGCAGCAAAAAGTCATTTAATATTGAATAATGTTTTTATATCCCAGAGACTTGATGAATGAAATATTTTAAAGATAGATTTTACTTGTTGGAGAGAAAGAAAACTAGTGGACTGTTCTAAGAATGTATTGCAAATATATGACGACACGTGCGTCGGCCTTCGGTCGGAGGATGGTAAGTGGTCAGCGTTTACGGTCAATTGGCCCGGGCCAATCGTCCCGCGCCCCGCTGCCCGCCGCCGTCCTCGTTGATCCCCCCTCCACCGCACAGATGGTCGAGCACCTATGGCTCAGTGCTCGAACACCCAACTCATCTGTTTTACGTTGAGTGCACTTTGAAATCTAAAATAAGCGATAATTCTTATGCTATTATGATGTTTTTTTATCATGACGGTTGGCAAACAAGCATACGCTTGATGGTAAGCAGACACCGCAACCTATGAACGCTTGCGATACCTAAAGCATCTTGCTTGCGATATCACATGTGTGTAACCAATCAAAGAGATGGGAAGGTAGGGATACGAAGGGAAAAAATGAAGGGTACAGAAGGGGTGGGATGTTGGGCCTCTGGCGCTATCTATACGAATTTCTCTGAGAGGGTACTTCTACACTGATCGAGCTAGCCCATTTGTGCTGGAAGGAGCATGGTTCTACTACTATTATATAGATTTATTCTTTTATTATTTCATCATTAAGGACTCTAAGGGCTATAGAACCAAACTCCTCAAAACATGAATGATACGTTTCGTGCGATGAGCGAGAGAGCAGGAGGCCCAATCGCCCACTCTTTCTGTTCCCTTCTGTTTTCCTTGGGTTGGTAACGTGCATGAACTTCAAGTATCACTTTCATAAATTTCGATGACAGCTTATCGTTAGGCTGACAGTATGCTGCTATGCTAATCTTCATCACTTAAAAAAATATTATAACTTTATTAATATCCGACTCCATTAGCAAATATAACCAATTACGACGATACTCGAAAAAGTAAACAAACAACCGCAACTTTTCAATCTTTTTATATAACATCATTATAATTGGTCTCAGTCTCCCCTAACAATTATTGATATCACCCGAAAGTCCCCTAAGAATTTTCCATCGATATTATCACAAAGCCGCAAATTGAGAAAACATCTCCCTATTTACAAAGAATTTGTTTACGAATAACTAAGATATTTCACCGTTTCATTTGAATCGGAATTGTGTTTTATCTTGTTGACACCAAAGCAAACCGCGTTATGTACTAAATAGAACATAACAGCAAAAGTTATTGTTTTAATTATTTTATGCATTTGTTATTCTCGTTTGTTTCTTCAAGTTATTTTCTCGACTTTGCATGCTTTAAATCTCTCTGTCTCAATATTCTATATCTCTATAGTCTACTAGCGGGCTCGGCAGACGTTGTCCTGCCCTGAAAAAAAATCTAGAACTCGATAGCAGCACCCTAACTGAGTCTAATTGTGAACAGAAGTGAAAATTATTGAATTACTAATATCGGTGTTAAAAAATAGGGGTTGATCGTAGAAGGGTGGTAATTTAGGTTTGCATGTATTTTTCAATTTTTTTTTTTTTTTTATGTTAGAAGTTGGCAAACAAGCATACGGCCCACCTGATGGTAAGTGGTTGCCGTAGCCTATGAGCGCTTGCAGCACCATTAGTAGGTGCCACTCGCGCGTTGCCAACCTCGAGATATTAGTTCTTAAATCTCGTTCGCCCAGTAATTTCACTAGCGTACAATGCCCTTCAAACCGGAACACAGTAGTGCCTAAGCACTACTATTTGGCGGCAGAATATTGGACACTGCGGTGGTACCTACCTAGCCGGCCTCTTGCAACAAAAGACCTACCACCAGTGCATCAATGCTGAATCATAAAAACTGTACAAAAATAAAGAATTTTGGGGTGGACCACCCTTAACATTTAAGGGTGTGAATAATTGATGCTAACCGATTCTGAGACGTACCCGATATGCACAGAAAATTTCTATAAAAATCGGTTGAGCCGTTTCAGAGTCAGAGTCAGAGCAGTTTGGTAGTAAACACTACGAGACGAGAATTTTATATATTACAAAATGTATGTATCCTTTTTTTTCTATATTAGTAAGTTGGCAAGGAAGTATATGACCCTCTTGATAGTAAGCGGTTGTCGTAGCCTATGAGCGTTTGCAACACCATTCATTTCATAGTGTGTTTTATTTATTTAGTTTATCAAATAAACTGATAACATAGAGATAACAAGTCAACCAAATCGAAACAGGAATTAAACGGAAAGATTGTTTTTTGGGTGCCGCGATGGAGGGTCAGTCTAAGTTATGAAGAGCGAAGCGTCGTGGCGGCGCCGCGCCGGATATCAGACCCCACTACTTTTCTTTCACCCCCACTCGTTTCTAGCGCCGGATATTGTAGAGTCAGCAAGCTAAATAATTTTATTTCTGTAAAAGGTCCCTTACAAATATTATAAATCTAAAATTTTGAAATCATAACTTATTAAACAACTAAATAAAATTTTGACGACATTGGCGCAGCGGTAGTGAACCTGCCGTAAGCGCCACAGGTCGCGTGTTCGATTTCCGCTCGGAGCATAATATGTTTGTATTGACCATACAGGCACGTTTTCCGGTTTTGGTGTATTTATCCTTGTCATTGGGTGTGTTTCCCGACCCTCGAAGCAGGATATAACGATCCTAATGAGTTGCTGAGATTGTTGAATGATGTTGAGTGTATAGCGTTTACTTATAGAATTTAATTTATCTGGACTAAAACTATCTGGGTATCATATTCTAAGACAGGCCAACTACTGAATATAGATTCAACCTGAAAAAATAAGCTAAGATTATACATAATATAACTGTATGTAGAAACGTTCACATACTTGTATGGTAATACTCGAATTATATATCATAATTTTAAATTATTTAAATTGTAATTGTGCGTTTAATTAATTGTCAATGTGCGTACATCAGAAATATTAATACTTTTCTTATGTAAGAGGGTGCAAGCGAACAGGAGGTTCAACTAGTGTTAAGCGATCACCACCGCCCATTAACATCTGCAACACCAGAGCGCATGAAGGTGTGTTGCCGACCTTGGAGAAAATAATAGACTCCTCTCTTGAAGGTAGTATCGGTTCGGACAGTAATAAAAAAATAATTTAATAATAATTCTTTTTTGCGAACAGTCCGCCGCAAATCCATTCTAAAGATCTTCCAATGAACTCACAAAAACTAAGTCGAAAGAAGCAATGGAGTCATTTATTTTTATTCCGCCACTATTGTTTAGTCGTTTCTCATTTGGACTAGCAGTTACCGGTTTTATGTCTCCATCCATTATTGTGATGCCGATTACTTGTTTATAGGGAATATTCTTGTCCCATCACTATTCGATTGGGAATAACTTCAAAGAACCAACTTTTCTTACTTTATCGATATGATCATTTTCGTATAATGAATATAAGAGAATAAATAACTGAGGGTAATGAAGCATCTGTGTTAAAATTTGATGTTTGGGTGTATTTTTTTCGAATGTGACTATCGGAAAATATTATACAAAAACTAACTTTTGTGTAGGGTGTGTAGTGTAGTGCATACGGTCCACCTGATGGAAAGCAGCCGCTTTAACCTATGAATGCTTGCGATATTTGAACGATGCCAACCCAAGGGATAGGAGACAAGGGATACCAAGGGAAAAAAGGAAGGGAGCAGTGTGGGTGGGAGTTTGGGCTCCCGGTGACGAGACGGAATAGTACTCTGTTATTTTACGCCAATTTTCCGTTAGATGGAAGTACTTCCCCGGCCAAACCGGCCCAAATTTTCATAATCAAATGAAAAATAATTAAAGAATCAGATTAAGACAAAAAGTTATACCAAATAAAACAGTACCTATACATAGTTCTGATTAATTTAATAAAAAGATCCTGCGATCGAAGTAGAGTGGAGATATTTTTCTAAAAGTCAACCGTCCGGTTTGTTTTCTTTGTCCAGACTTCTAATTAAACTTATTACGGAATTTTTGTTCACAAGACATGAGCGATAGCGTTGTTATTCTTTGTGCTATTTGTATTATCATCGCCAAATAACTGTTACATGTCCTACTGTACTGTACTCACTACTTAGTTTATAACTAAAATAAAAACAAAATAGGTTTATAATATATATAATATTCTAAATATAGGATTTGTTATATCAACATTGTACGTTCCTAAAGATCATATTCGATTCATGAACATATTTGAAAACTTATCTCAACCATTATAAAATACAATTTTATAAAATGTTAGTAATACACCATACATTGTTAGGCTCCGAGGTATTTTATTAGTATTGTGAAGAAGTATTTATTTTTTAACTAAATAAATTTAAACACACAATGGCAAGGACGAATACACCCAGACCGGAACACACGCCTGCATAGTCAATACAAACCCCGAGCGAGAATCGAAACCGCAACCTGTGACGTTTAAGGCAGGTTCGCTACTGTTGCGCTGCAGCGTCATCTATCAAATTACAATTCATTTTAAAATTAAATTATTAATTCGTCTGTGACTTGCACCACAAAGTTATTCCAAGGTTTTATTTGGCAGTCAGAATGATAAATGTTCTTTCATTAGTGGCTAACAACGTAAGGTACCTCTATTTGTTACCTTTTTTACTAACGTTTTCTTTCTTATATCGCTATGTATTATATATTTACAATACATGATCATTACTGATAAATCTGTATATATATACACATATAAGAAGAAGTTAAGTCATGAAACTTAAGTTACAGTGTTTAAATCATTCTGGTGATGTAACAGCGAGCCTGGCTTAAGGGTCATCTGCGCGGATTTGATTCCCGCTCCGGATAGATGGTTAATTAAGTTTTTAAATTTTAAAAAGTTCAAGTAGCGAGCTATGAGCTTAAGTGCCTTAGATTCATAGAATTTCAATTTATTTTTGTACTTTTTTAATAAAGCAAAAATCCATTAGTCATTTTGAACGCTAAACACAACTATCCAAAAAAGGCTACAATGAGAAAAATAATACAAGACGCAAATTATTATTATATTAATTAGAAAGTTAAATATAAAATCATGCGTTATTTCTTAGTTTCAAAACGTTTACGCTAGTGACCGAAAATTACATAACACTTAATAAATCCAATTAAGAAGTTAAGTCATGAAACTTAAGTTACAGTATTTAAATCATTCTGGTGGTGTAACAGCGAGCCTGGCTTAAGGGTCATCTGCGCGGATTTGATTCCCGCTCCGGATAGATGGTTAATTAAGTTTTTAAATTTTAAAAAGTTCAAGTAGCGGGCTATGAGCTTAAGTGCCTAAGATTCATAGAATTTCAATTTATTTTTGTACTATTTTTATATAGTGAAAATGCATTATCATATTTATTTTTAAATGCATGACGACCGTTGTGGCGTGTTGGTAGCGAAGCTGCCTTTAGCCTCAATGGTCGCGGGTTTGACTCCCGCTCGGGACGGAAGTTTGTATTAATCTTATCGCCGTGGTTCGGAGAGCACGTCAAGCTGTCGGTCCCGATTGCTATCACAAAACACCTGATAATAATCGTTAACTCTTGACAGGTTATTTGCTCTTATCAAATGAGTTACTGGTACACCCTTAAAGTTACGAAGTTCAGATGGCAATCGCTCTGTGTAAAAACTAGTAACCGGTTAAATTCTGGTAACAGTAATAAGCAGATCCAGTGTAAATACCAAGAATAATACTTGTAAGAAGATTTCTTATTAATTATATAACTTTTATCTACCTATATTATAAACTGAAGCATACGATTTTATCCAAAAAAGAGATGCCAGCGAATCCGAATATAAAGTTTTTTATGAATTATTAGCGAATCGACCTACATTTAGTGAAAACGGCATACACGATAGACCTTCAGTGAAATGTTTGGATAACTTTTTGCGTTATGACTCGATTTGAAAACTAAGCTTGTACATATTTGGCGAACTAGTTTTATATTTAAATAAATAAATAAACGCTACACACTCAACGGCCCCCATTAGGATAATTATATCCTGTGTCGGGGTCCGGAAACATTCACAATGACAAGGACAAACACAACCAGACCGGAAAACATGCCTGTACGATGAATACAAACATCTGCTCCGAGCGAGAATCGAACCCGCAACCGTCGAGGCTTAAGGCAGACTCGCTACCCACAACGCCACAACGGTGTGTAAATTTCGAAAAGACCAATAAATAAATAAACGCTACAAACTAAACGGTCTCATTAGGATAGTGATATCCTGTATTAGGGGTCTGGAAAGACACAAACACACCCAGACCAGATACTTGCATGGTCAATACAAACGTCTACCCTGAGCTGAAATCTAACATGCGACATGTAGCGCATAAAGCAGAATCGCTACCGTTGCGCAACAACGATCTTCAATGGTTAATCCTTACGTTATCAAAAATTGATTGGATACATTACATCTTGCTATAATAAATATCTCAAAACCATAAACTTTTGCTTTGTAGTTTATCATTCATTGTAAAATCAAAAAAGTTTTTGAAGCTGAAACGTCACTTTTATCTAACAAAAACTTTAGTATACAACACATATGCTGTACAAACAGAATTTCTGCCAAAAAAGTGGCCCAAACTCGTACAAAACTTGTCCGATCAGTACGGAATGGCTGCTATCGAGTGTAAGGAAGTGCTCTCATAAATAAAGATGCGAAACTTGTGAAATACCACTTTACACGAAGTTTACAAGGCATATGATTCTACTGACTAAGCAATAAAAACTTTGAACGTGAATTACGAACGTGGAATTGCTTTTTTGCAATCGCTTCCCGATTTGACCTAGTTTTTTAAGAGCATATTTTAAATATAAAAAATGATTCGGGCGTTTCATATTTTTTTATGTTTCTCTATATGAATATTGGACATGCTATTTTTATCACTGACACGGAAATCAACGAAAAATATAAAGTTGATACACACGAACGCAAGTTTAGTTATGTACAATACCTACTCTATGAGATATAAGGTTTGCGCTTGTTTGCCGATCCGTGCTTATAAAAAACTATGAGTGACATCTTAGTTGATAAATCACCATAATCTTCTGCTATCAATAAATTGTACAGGAGCTCTACAAGACCTTTCCAACTAAATATTGTTTCTTTGAAAGTTTGCCTTTTCTCTATTTATTTTCGGTGTTCTCTAAATCTAAATGAGGGATCCAAATTTTTAATCAATTGCAGTTAGTTAATAAAAAGTAGAGGTCTTGAGTTCGATCAAAAAATGCAAACTTAATATGACCCATATTATGCGAAATAATAAATACTATATAGTAATTGATAGACCTCCAGAAGAATGCATTCTTCATGGCTTAATAAGAACTCCGGACGTTCCACCTGTTTCGTGAAGGTACGACGGGATCGTCTGACGGGCTTCTTGTTTCGTGCAGCTTTCTCCAAAGTTCAAATAGCCTTAATAATGGCTGACTTCGATAGGAAATGACACTTTAAGAAAAAGAAGAATTGAATTTTATAAAAACATTAAGTTCTAAAATACATCCATCAACATTTAAATTCTTCTTGAAAATCATTGTCAATATTCAATGAATGTAAAGTTTCATTTACGCAGACAGAGATTAAGCTATTCAGTTAAAACAAGCAATCGGAGTCAGAACTATGCATGCTCAAGTTGAACATTCGCAAAGTCAAACGTACATTCGTAGTCAAATATGCTCGCTACGCCTATGCTACGACGCTACGACGTAGCACTGTAGATTGCATGTTGGCTTTTGAATTTTCTTAGTGTGCATATATTTGAATAATATTCGAGGAAATAGTTATATAGAGCATCTTTATAATATAATAACTGTTTTACTGTATAATTATATATTATATATCAAAACAGTTTTATAATTATATATATGACGACGTTGTGGCGCAGTGGTAGCGGAGCGGAGCAGATGTTTGTATTGAGCAAACATGAATGTTTATCGGTCTGGGTGTGTTTGTCAATTTGTTTCCAGACCCCCGACATAGGATATAACTACGCTAATGGGGCCATTGAGTGTATAGCGTTGTTTATTAAAATACACTTAATACTTCTGACGATAAGATACACTTAATACTCATGACTTTATGAGTCGGTGCGAGTCGCTGGATACAAGTGGGGCAGGATCATTCCCGGTGCCATCATTTCAGAGAGACCTGTGTCCAGCATAATATTATATAATAAAAGTACTGCGGAGGCCCAAATTAGCCAATCTCTTGGTAATGGTCAAAACTAAAGGCGTCGGGATGTGACGACCCCATCGCCCGCTGTTGGGATAACCTCTGTCACAACAGAGATTATTCCACCAGTGCAATCAGTTACACTGGTGGTAGGTCTTTTATAGCAAGAGGCCGGCTAGGTAGGTACCACCGCAGTGTCCAATATTCTGCCGCCAAATAGTAGTGCTTAGGCACTACTGTTTCCGGTTTGAAGGGCACTGTACGCTAGTGAAAATACTGGGCGAACGAGATTTAAGAACTAATATCTCGAGGTTGGCAATGCGCGAGTGGCACCTACTAATGGTGCTGCAACCGCCCATAGGCTGCGGCAGCCACTTACCATCAGGTGGGCCGTATGCTTGTTTGCCAACTTCTAACATAAAAAAAAAAAAAAAAAAAACTGAATAACATAAGAAAATCCTATTAAAATTCCAAAATCATGTTAGAAGGTTCAAATGCTATTATTAGTAAGTTAAAAATAGCACTCATACCGCTACAACAATAATAAATAATAATTGCAAATTTTAAAAATATCTATGAAAATTAATATCAACTGTTACTTGTCTTAAACAAGGGTTAAAATGAGCTGTCTTTAAAACTAAGCTGCAAAGATAATTTAATATAAAATTATATCAGCCTATTAAATCTCTACAGAAATATTTCGAGAATTTTTCATAAAACTCCATAAACGTAATTGGTTTGACTATAATTAAATCGCGATCTCGTATGTCAAAGAAAATCTTTCCTTCCCCGACTTTTTATATCCCACGTTTTTCCTAAATTAAATCTCGGTGAGTCGGTGAAATCTTCAAAATTTACGTCGGAGGCCGCACCGAGCTGCTGTTGCTCTCACCTTCGTTCCTAAATTTCAAATTTCATTTCACTCCAATTTTATTGGAAAAGTTAAGCAATATTATACATTGAACTCACTGACTTTAAGTTTAAAAAACAAACCTTATTGTTTCAAAATGATAGATCAAAATGTGAAGAAGCTTGTATACACACTTAAATAGTTTGTTAGAATATATGTATTTGGCCTCTATATTCATTTTCATGCAACAATTACTGAACGAATTTAAATGAAACTTAGCATACAGATAGCTTCTTATCTGAACTAACATGTAGGATTTCTAACCCGGAGTAGTGTTAGGTTTCCATAAGACTATCAAAAAAGTACATTAACGCGGGCGAAGCATTTATATAGTAAACTAAGTTATATAGTATTTATATAGTAAACTAGTAAAATAATTTATATAGTAAACTAAGCATTTATATAGTAGTAAGCATTTATATAGTAAGCTATTTTTTTAGACTGTATGTGTCTTTATCTTTCCTCCTTGCGTTAAAACGACAACACCCCCTTCTGCCCTCCTACTAAGAATACTAGAAATATGAATTGCACACAGCGCCGTTGCATATTCTTATATCTAAGGATGTATTGATCGTGTCATGCTCGAATACGTATGCATGAAAAAATTTTGAAAAAATGTTACAGAATTCTACACTTCAGATTTAATTCAAAATAGATTGCTAAGTGCTACGGCAGTGTGTCCGTTTCTTTGAAACAGAGAGCTCAAATTCCACTGCTGTCGCGT
Source organism: Hestina assimilis (assembly GCA_023373885.1). Classification (NCBI taxonomy): domain Eukaryota; kingdom Metazoa; phylum Arthropoda; class Insecta; order Lepidoptera; family Nymphalidae; genus Hestina; species Hestina assimilis. Next base: position 14,196,195 of record CM041750.1, read on the forward strand.
TTCTTTTATTGACTCCCAAGTTTATTAGTAAAGTACCCGTGCGTATTGTCAACACAAGCAACCAGCGGGAATTTTTTTTATCAATATTTTTCTTACAGAAATATCTTTGAAAAAAAGAAAGTTTAATAAATTCGTAACATTTATACTTTAACTTAAGAAACCAATCTGTTGTAGTTAAGCCTCACTGCACTCGGCACGAATAAGACTCTCAAAGCTAAGTGCGTTCACTCATCGGTAAACGATTAAGTTAATGTAAACAGGAAATAGATGACTGCATAGAGGTGTTTCAAATGAGCGTCTCCGAGCTTTGGAGGGCACGAGAAAAGTCGACACACACAACACCGTTGTAGTGAACCTGTCTAAGCTTCTGGTTTCGGGTTCAAAAACCGCTCAGAACATGTTTGTATTGATCATACAGTCTGCTCCGTTCGGGGGGTATGTGTTCCCGGACCCCCGACACAGATATATGTTATTATTCTAATGGGGAACGTTGAGTGTGTATCCCTGTATGCATAAACATACTCATTATGTATGTTTGAATAAATTTTGTAAGTTTCTATTTTAAGTAATATTTAGTAATATTTTTAAACAATAGTATTAAATGTGTTTTTAAACGAATATGTAGGAAGGAGAAAGAATGAATGATGAGTATGTATAGTATATCGATGTTAAGTGAAAGAGAAGTCAAGTGAATGCAGATTGACTATGAGAGTGAAGAGAGTAAGATTGTGTATAAAAAAAAAGAAAATAAATAAGAAGAAAATGAACAGTTTAACATTTAAAGATTGTTTTTTTTTTTTTTTATGTTAGAAGTTGGCAAACAAGCATACGGCCCACCTGATGGTAAGTGGCTGCCGCAGCCTATGAGCGCTTGCAGCACCAGTAGTAGGTGCCACTCGCGCGTTGCCAACCTCGAGATATTAGTTCTTAAATCTCGTTCGCCCAGTAATTTCACTAGCGTACAGTGCCCTTCAAACCGGAACACAGTAATGCCTAAGCACTACTATTTGGCGGCAGAATATTGGACACTGCGGTGGTACCTACCTAGCCGGCCTCTTGCAACAAAAAGACCTACCACCAGTGTGACTGATTGCACTGGTGGAATAATCTCTGCTGTGACAGAGGTTATCCCAACAGCGGGCGATGGGGTCGTCACATCGAAAGATTGTTGTTTTTATTTAGACCTCAAACCACATGTATATAAAAGTTGTTCAAGAAAAAATAAAAAGCAAACCCAAGGATAATCCTAATTATAGAACAACGAGGGCTATTAAATTATATTATCTTTCCAGCTCGTTTCATAATTATTACTAAGATCGCTAAACTATTTCAGTCCTAAGCGTGAGAGTATATTTGGTAAGATGAATAAACAGTTCAATAAATCGGATCAACTAAATAGAGGACATTTAATAGACTTAATGAATTCGTTATATAATATTTAATTAGTTCTGTGTTTATTTCTAAATATTACTAAAGATGGAAAATAATATTATATAATAATAGCATTAATAATATTGTAGGAACTATTTACTACTAATTATACATATGTAGTATGACGCTGCCATGCTAGATGGTAGTAAGATAGAATTTGTCATTTCTACATCGTGGTGGCCAGAATATTTTAGTTTAGGATATAGTGTTTAAGAAGGGTGCGCTGTTTATTATTTAATTTTGGAGATCTGTCATTTTCGACACTCCGCCTACCATGTAGCTCGGCTGAGCGTTCGGTGTTAGGTTTTATTTTCGTTACGGAATTTCTTGATTCAGTCACCGCGATCAAAGCCTGCGACAAAAGCTATGCCATAGCTTAGTAAACATACTGTCTGCCTCATGGAAAAAAATTGATGAATCTATTTTACTTATTATACACAAAAGATATTGTCTTCTTTCTCTTTCTTTAGAATAGTTGTTGTTTTCAACTCAATGAAACGAAATAGTGACAGACGGACAAGAATATCTTTTTATCTTATAAAGATTACTTTTTTATCTTTTGAGGTACGCAACGCTAAAAACCCTAGCTATGACAGCGGTCGCGATTGCAGGTAACATATATTTTTAAATATTTTAACTTATAGCTAATCGCTTATAACTTCCAACTCGGCAAAATAAAATTTTCTCGCCGCAAAATGAACCAAGTTCGATTGGCAGTATGATTCGTAACAATTCATCAAAATTCTGACTTAATTTTAGGTTTACCCTCGGCGTGTTCCATCAGAAACTTTTTAAGATCACGCCATAAAAAGTTACGCTTACTTTTATTTAAAAATTTAAATTATTCGTTCGTTTTATAATACGAGTATGTTTTATTATATAATTTTATTTTTATTATATAATTTTATTTCGATTGCTATGAAATTTTTATACTTGTCTTTTTTACTTTAGAACCATATGTGCACGCATAAATGCATGTGATTTTAAATACATTTCACATTTAGATTAAAATAAACAATTTAAACTATATAAAATTATAATAATCCATCAACTTAGCTATAACCCTCAAATAGAAATAAATAAACACCACACACTCAATGGCCCCCATTAGGTTAGCAACATTCTGTGTCGGGGGTCCGGAAACATACATAAGAACAGGGACAAATACATGCCTGTAACATCTGATCTGAGTGCGAATCTCTTTAGAAGAATTAGCTCAACGGTTAAAGGGCCGACTGCGCTCTATTACAAAGTGGTAGTTGCGCATTTGATCCAAATCCTCTTGGGCTATTGTCACACTCATACCTCACACAAGGTAAGAACTTATTAGGCAGACCAATAGAAGTATTAATAATGACTTGTAAAAGTATTGTTTTTCGTTTAAGGCATGTTTGCAACCGTGTCGCCAAAACGTCGTCAAATAACACTAGCCCTTATAAAACCTACGAAAATCGGTTAAAAATCTATAAAGTCTCATTCAGAGTCAAATATATAACATGATAATATAATCTAAATCCAAACTCTATGTCAAAGTAATTAAAGACGTTTGCGCATTTTGTAAGGCATCCAAGGAGAGTGAAGAAGAAACTTATAAATGTTGTTAAGAAACTTTTATTACCCCACAATTCGAAATAAACTTGTAACTCAAGATATGGATTGAGTTAGAGATCGCTAAGAGGCGAGTCAAATGGAATAGAAATGTCTTTATTGGTTTACAACCATCTGTAATATTGTAGTTTTGAAAGTAAATAGTTTTAAGGTCAATCAATATCAAAGATACAAATACAATAGAGTTCATTATATCTTTATAACTGATATGGAAGTCATTTTTTTTTTTTTTTTCGGAAAGTGTCAATCTGTTGGCCCTACTGGCCTTGAAAGCGTCACCGGACGGGGGGGCCGAGTACAGAGACTCAGCCGTGATAAAGGGTCAGCCCTCACGGGGGCTCAAATTTGATTCCGTTCTTAGGGTGCCTCCTGCGAAGCCGAACCACGGCTCCGAGCGCATTCTATATTATTTATATTATTCTATAGACTCACATTATATTCTATAGACTCACTCAACGGTGTGTGCGCGACGCGACGTGCGAAACAAAGGTCCTCGAAAAAAACCTCGTCCTCGTCGGCGAGGACGGTGTTGTGTGCGTGTCTGTGCTGTGTAAGGGGCATTTTCTAATGTAATCTTATCGTCAGGGTCTTGCAGGACGTGCTTAGGACGCCTTGCTTTTGTCGGTTGGTTACATCGGTCTGTGTAGATACAAGCATGTCTAATCAAAGGATTTGGATGGAAAGTAGTTTGATCGAAATAGTTTTGCGATAAGCGCTTCAAATGTTTGGGGATCAAATCGATTTCAAAGTTTCTATGGAGATCTACGTTGCGAACGTACCACGGACTGGAAGTCATTACTTTGCTAAATACTATGAAAGAAATAACTATTGAAGAAAATAGTCATTTTGCCCCCATCTGGGCCATAAATAAAGATTTTGCCCTCTCCTAGGCCAAATGCTCGACGTTGTGGCGCAGTGGTAACGAACCTGCCTTAAACACCAAAGTCCACGGGTTCGATTCCCGCTCGGAGCATAATATGTTTGTATATATATACCATGCAAGCATATTTTCCGTTCTGGGTGTATTTGTCCATGTCCTTGTATGTGTTTCTGGACCCCCGACACAGGATATAACTATCCTAAAGGGAACGTTGAGTGTGTAGCTTTTATTTATCTATTAACGCTGGCTACGCCCATGTTGTTTGTGTTTGTGTGTGTACAGACCACCAACACAGGATAAAACAATTCTAATGAGAACTTTCGAATGTATATTATTTATGTACGAAAACTTGCTCAAAACAACAACATTAATTTCTATGAACAAAACTTTAACAACAAACAACTGTTTTTATCCTTTCGTATTAAGTATATTGTGTTTTCCTTTCATATAGATGAACTAATTCAGTACAAGCTAAGCCGTTTGCAGCAGCCAATTTATTGTAAATTCGTTCATAAACGCTTAAAAATCCCATGTGCTTTTGCCATAATCGTTAGTTGCACCGTTGTGGCAATAATACACTCCAGAGCGTAATTATTTTGGAAGCCAGCCAGGAGTAATCTAAGAATGAAAATACAGGCTTAGGGCGGACACACTATCGTCTTATCTATTTCAATTTTTAATATTTTCAAACTATACAATCAAAAATTTTAACAATATATGATGACAACCCTAACAGCAACCCAATAAGGTATAAGCTGACCAGTCAAAATTTAAAGTTGACAAAGTCATCAAAACAACGCGATACGTCCTTACGATATCATATCGTTTGAAAATTCATAATAATTTTTATATTCATTTATTAAAAAAACTGTTTTTAATTATGAATTGAAACATTAATTTGATGACGACATTGTGGCGCAGCGGTATCTAACCTGAGAACATAATATGTTTGTATTGACCCCGTTGTGGCGTTGTGGGTAGCGAGTCTGCCTTTAGTCTCGACGGTTGCGGGTTCGATTCCCGCTCGGGCAGATGTTTGTTAAAATTTCTGTCTCGGTCTGGGCGTTTGTCCGTGTGGGTCTCCCCACCGTGCCTCGGAGAGCACGTTAAACTGTCGGTCCCGGTTATTATCAATAAAAATCTGATAATAGTCGTTAACTCTTGATAAGTAAATTGCTCTTATCCAATGAGTTACTGGTTCGCCCTTAGGGTTGCGGGGGTCAGATGGCAATCGCTCCGTGTAAAAACCTGTAACCTGTCAAATCCGGATAAGAGTAATAAGCAGACCCTGGGTACATAAAATACCGGGAATAATGCTGGGATGAAGAAGATTGACCATGCTAGCATATTTTCCGGTCTGGGTGTATTTGTCCTTGTCATTGTGAATGTTTCCGGACCCCGACACAGGATATTAATATCCTAATGGGGGCCGTTGAGTGTGTAGCGTTTATTATTTATTTAATGAGTGTAAAGGAACATTTCTATAATGTCAATTATGTTGATATAAGCTATACAGATATTATTTTTTCCAGACTAGTTAAATTAAATCTATTTTATTTACGCATAGTTTTGACTTGCCTTAAGTGCAATAGGCGGGCTCGAAGCTGATGTTTGTATCGACCATGCAGGCAGTTCTGGTCTGGTTGTGTTTGTGCTTGTATTGTGTGTGTTTCTGGACCCCCAACACAATATTAATATCTTGAAAATAGTTGAGTGTAAAGCTTTTATTTTATTTATTTATTAAGTTATTATTGACACAACACTTCTTATCTAAAGTGTAAAAATTGCCTTACTTAAGAACGAAGACGCTACCTAAGTCCGCACGGCACAAGCGCGCTATTAGGCCGGCGTCCTCTGAACATCATAAATTTTGAGCGCAATGTCGCCTAAACATATACACTAAGTGTGTAAGTTGATACAGAGAGAACGAGCAATATTTTGACTGGCTTATTACACGAAATATATGAAACTTTTATGCATGAGTAAATCAAGGTCTGTTTTTTTAGTAAATCTTATGTCTGAGATACAAATTTATATAGACCTTATACACTATGAATACATTTTAGTGCTATATACTAAAACTATAATGAAATGTCATAAATTAAATCAAAAACAGGCCAAGTTAGTCCGACTTGGACTAAACTTTTACGCTCCGCCTAGCACAAATGGGCCGGCTCGACTGGGGAAGAACTGCCCGCTCACCGAAAATCGACGTAAAGTTACAGTATCAGTAGGTACTGTAACGTTTTGTGCGAAGAGCGAAAGTCCAAGAGGGCCAATCTCCCACCCCCTCTGTTGCCTGTTCCAGGTTCCAGATTGGGCTGTGATTAAACAATAATTTTTACTACCCAATAATATTGAACGCTATGGGCCACCTTAGTACGTATCGTAAAGCTTTTAAGTAATAAAAAAAATTGTAAAGACCATTTACAGATTATCAACCAATATATTATTTCCGGGTCGATAAATAAGTGTAATTCACACGATTTTTATATCCAAATTACGAAAAAAGCTCAGGGGGAAAATTAAAAAGAGATCAAAGAAGCGAGAATTAGGAGTGAACGTCGAGATACCGGGGGCGATATCCCGGTGTAATTACAGCTGATTTATTTAATTACCACTGTAATTCCGAATGAAAGGGGATGAGATTACAAGGCCGGTATTAAAAGGCTGCTACCGAAAAGCCTTTGACTCCAGATTTATCTGTACAAAACTTTATTGTTAATTAATATACCAAAACTCTCAAATATATTTTTCTTTAACTAAAATCCGCTGAACTGTTGCAAAGTTCTCTTCTCTTTCAGCAAATGTAACAGGAAACGACTAGAAGTTTTACAAGACTTATTATTAACCCGATTGATGCCGCGGGCAGAAGCTATATAAATATGTTATATAAAAAGGAAATATGAATAATTACCTTTAAATGTATTTTAATAAACAAAGCATATAACTATGAGTTATAAAAATTAGCTCGGAGCATTTCCTCCATTAGTCGTGGTTCGGCCTTGCAAGAGGTAAAGACGGAATCAATTTGAGCCCCCGCAAGGGCCATCTCTTTTTCACTTTTTTTTGTTGGATTGGTGACGCAATCAAGGCCAGTAGGGCCAACAGCAATACACATTCAAAAAAACTCACGACTTGCCATCCTTGAGATATTGGTTTTTGTCTAGTAGTGCCTAAGACACTACTGCTTTGCGGTAGAATATTTGACACTGCGGTGATACCTACCTAGCCGGTCTCTTACAAGAAACCAACTCCAGTGTGACCGACTACACTGGTGGAATAATCTCTTCTGTGGTAGAGATTATCGCAACAGCGGACGGTGGGGTAGTCACGTCCCGAAGCCTATATATATTATATTAATTAATCTTCTTCATCCTAGCGTTATTCCCGGTATTTTATTTTACCCAGGGTCTGCTTTATTACTCTTATCCGGATTTGACAGGTTACTAGTTTTTACACAGAGCGATTGCCATCTGACCTCCACAACCCTAAGGGCTAACTAGCAACTCATTGGATAAGAGCAATTTACTTATCAAGAGTTAACGATTATTATCAGATGTTATGTGATAACAACCGGGACCGACAGCTTAACGTGCTCTCCGAGGCACGGTGGGGATACCCACAGACAAACGCCCAGACCGAGACAGAAATTTTAACAAACATCTGCCCGAGCGGGAATCGAACCCGCAACCGTCGAGACTTAAGGCAGACATGCTACCCACAACGCCACAACGGTGTCTTATACAATATTATTACATAACAATATTAATTAATATGACATTATAATAACAGAATTTGAAACTTTATCGCAAATAAAGGCTAACTTAGCAGTTAAATTTATAAAATACGTAAAAAACAAAAGAAAAGGCATACCTCATTAACTTACAAAGAAGAAAAAAGAAAAGATTTTCCTTATAAACACAAAATAACATTATTCTTCATAAGTATATTTTATAAGTTTATTTTATAGGTAATGTAATTTTTGTCATTTTCCTTATAGACTGAGCTGTAATAAAATTTAGGAGAGTTTACTAAGCTTGGTTGTTCTATGTTGTCCATGTTTTCTAAATAGATATATACTTATTTATAATTATTTTAATTCTAGTGTTAATTAACCTCGATACCTTAACGGTAGAAAGACCGACTCCGCTCCGTTAACGCGAGAGTTGCGGGTTTGATCCTGACCCCTTCAGGCTATTATTGTAACCACTCCTAGCGCAAGCTACGAGCTTATTTGGAGGTAATAGGAATATTAGTAATGTCTTGAAAACGCATTGCTAATGTATTTTTTTAAAGTGTTAATGAAGAAAAATATTGAAATGTTTTGCTTCTTTAATAGAAATAAAATTAAGTTTATACTGTAATACTTTTTCGATATCCATCTCTTACTCCAACTACAAAAATGGAATTCTTTACCGGCACACGTGTTCCCTCATTCTTACAATCTGGTGTCCTTCAAACGAGGCCTGAAGAGGCATCTTGCGGGTATGCAGGACGAGGGCGGTTAGTACAGTTCGCCTTCTGCAACCATGTTAGCCACCTTCGCGTGTGAACTCCACTTCCACTTACCATTAGGTGGAGTAGAGTCATTTGCCCGCCGGCATTATTTAAAAATAGAAAAGCCAAGATTATGAACCTACAACAACTTTATTCTTGTATTCTCATAAAAAAGATAAGCAAATCTATACCCTCTGATTTATTTTTATTTAACAAGTCCGTAAGTATAACACCTGGTTTACTAGTAAATAAAAAATAACTCCCTAAAATAAGAAGTAATTATGGAAGAAAGGACATAACGTTTGAGGGAATACAATGTTATAATTAACTAACACCTATTATAAAAAATGTAAGCTCAATAAACAGATTAAAATCTCAGTTGTCACATTAGTCCGACGTATTAAAATAATCGATGCCAACTACACTCAAACGGCGGTACTTGAGTATTCCGGTATTTAGACATTGAATGCTAGTTCATTGTCAGTACATTTTTATAATTAGCCATGCCGCGTAGTATCTGTACGCATTTCTAACGATTGCGTCTTGGTGTACGGACCGTCGGCTTTCCCTAAACGTTCGGATCCAACCTCATTACTCACATCAGTAATTGATTTTGATATAGTTTGTGGAGATATAATTATCTATCCTATTAACAAAAATACCTATGTCCGCTTCTGATGTTTAAGAGTGACGTCCCGACAGACTTTTAACACGACATACCTTCATTTCTCTCATACGTTATATCTTGGAAAAATCATTACCAATCTAATATACGGAAGCTTGTTTAATATACCCTCTTAAATTATATGATATCCGTTGACTGAGTACATACATACCTATGGGGCGGCCATTAGTATACTTTATATTATCCTTTTATTCTCATGTGACTTTGTCTTTTGAGGATAAAAATTCTTTAATACTATAGTACAAAATATAGTAGTGATAAATAATTTTCAAAGAAGTGAAACCGTGAGCTGAAGCGAATATCGCATATAATATTTACCCCCTAACCTGAACGTTTATCTCTATTTCATATAAAATTCACACAAATTAAGATTAATTGCCGTGTAAGTGAGTTAGAGCACACAATGTGTAACTAAAGTAACCGCATCCATCTACATCTGGCCCAGTCTGTTGCGAGTTTCCAAGGGAACTTCCCGCCACTAAAACGCTTTTTACTAGTGACTGTGAGCGGGCATCAAAGAGTTTCAATACACTGTTGGCCGTTAAAAAGTATATAACTACTGTGAAAATAATGAGCAGTCAAGTGCGTGGTGGACAACGTACAGTGAAAAATTAATATTTCTGCAGCTTTATGGTTGAAGAATCTTCAGGTCTTTATTATATTAGCCAATTGAAATCAACCAAAAAATAATTTGGTAATTTCATAATTTAAAAAAATTTTGTCAGAGAGAGAAAATAGATATAAATAAATTGTGTATATTACATGGCCACTCTCGGGGTATGAAAATGAACTCAAACATAAGCTTACCCACCTAGTCTGACACCAATTTCGGAATGGCCAATATGGCGGACCTTATGACTGTTTAAAAGCGTCATGACATAAAAAAAATGTGTTGACATATTCGTAGTTTAGCCATGCTCCTACCAGCACAAACGGTCTGGCTTAATCGTAAAAGTACTACTACTAGTTAGACACCGTTGTGGCGTTGTCGGTAGGGAGTCTGCCTTAAGCCTCGACGGTTGCGGGTTCGATTCCCGCTCGGAGCAGATGTTTGTATTAATCGTACAGGCATGTTTTCCGGTCTGGTTGTGTTTGTCCTTGTCATTGTGAATGTTTCCGGACCCCCGACACAGGATATAATTTTCCTAATGGGGGCCGTTGAGTGTGTAGCGTTTATTTATTTATTATTTTATAGTAGTTGTAGAATGTGGAACTTTTATTTATTTATTGTGTATATTTTTGATGCTCCGTGTTGTATTACACTTTGATGTTTACTCGAAATTCCGCAAATGCGCTGCATGTTTTTGTCGAAACATATGATTACCATGGACTTAGTGCCTGCTAATGTGCCTAGAATAGTTTCTTTGTGTCACTAAGACAGTATTTCTACGTAAAAAATGTACGCTATTTTCTTCGGTTGAAATGGAAGAAACATTATTTTCTGAACAAAATTTTTTTTTTTTTTTGTGTTAGAAGTTGGCAAACAAGCTTACGGCCCACCTGATGGTAAGTGGCTGCCGCAGCCTATGAGCGTTTGCAGCACCATTAGTAGGTGCCACTCACGCGTCGCCAACCTCGAGATATTAGTTCTTAAATCTCGTTCGCCCAGTAAGTTCACAGTGCCCTTCAAACCGGAACACAGTAGTGCCTAAGCAATACTATTTGGCGGCAGAATATTGGACACTGCGGTGGTACCTACCTAGCCGGCCTCTTGCAACAAAAGACCTACCACCAGTGTGACTGATTGCACTGGTGGAATAATCTCTGTTGTGACAGAGGTTATCCTAACAGCGGGCGATGGGGTCGTCACATCCCGACGCCTTTAAAATATACGTAATGGTAAAATGACTAAGGAAACAAATAAATTTTACCACACCAGAGTATTATTATATATGTTAAATATTCCCCTCCATCGGTCAGCAGCTTTTCATGGCAGTTTTAGATACGCAGCGACGAAATGCTGGAACAACCTGCCGCCCCATATTCGAAACCTGAAAACTATAAGTTCATTCCGCTATAAATACAAATTATATCTACTTAGCTTACAACTTGAATAACAATTAAAAATATGTATGTGTGTGTGTGTTTAATTTGATTAATGCTTTATTTGAGACGCTCATAGCCGAGTGCACCCGCTGATCGGTAAACGATCGGTAGGTTAAGCAACTTTAGGCGCGGTCAGTCACTAGATGGGTGATCGCATAGTGGTATTTCAACCGAGCGTCTCCGTGCTTCGGAGGGCACGTAAAAGTCGGTCCCGGCTGTTGACAATTAGACAACAGTCGATAAGTCAAGTCAGAGGCCTCCGGGCGACCTGAACAACTCTGACATTAGGTTGACCACTAACCAATCGATAAGAAGAAGAATGCTTTATTTATTTATTTAAGTATATTTATCATAAATTTATTTAAGTATCTTTATTTTATATAATATGTACGCGTATATGTAATATGTACATACTGTTACAAGTTATGAATAATAACTTATAACAGTATGTGTAATGAAATGTTAACACAGAGACTCTCACAGCCCGTCATACATAAAATACAGGGTGCCATTGAAAATCAGCTTTAGGTGCCTTCAAGGTACCTAATGTATGCTGAATGGCACACCTATTTTAAGACACCGCAATGTTGCTGGTTTGTAGTCGGTTTATATGCTTAGTTTAATTGTTAGTTGTGTTGTTTACAATAGGTTAATTTTTGTTTTTAACTTTTTTATTATCATAATATTATTCAAGCTTTTAAATTGTTTTACATTGTTATTATTATTATTTTTATCTTTATTTTATTTTATTATTTTTGTTTTTGCGTGTCCTGAAATAAAGTTTTCTTATTGGTTTGGTATAACTAGTTGATCCCGCGGCTCCACAAGCGTTATGTAGTTTTTGATGATCCACGGAACATTTTTTCAGGATAAAAAGTAAGTATCCTTTGTGTTAATCCAGGTAATAAGCTACCTTTGTACCTTTCATCCAAATCCGTCAAGTAGTTTTTGCGTGAAAGAGTAACAATCATCCATCCATCCAAACTTTCACATTCGTAATATTAGTTAGAAGTTAGATTAGATTAGGTACCGTGTATACTTTCATTTGCATTCAGTAAAAGAGTATTATTTTAAAATCACAAACAGACACTTCAATTTCATTTATTTGTATAGATTTCCATTACAAGAAATAAAAATTCAATACACAGCATTGCACATTTTATTTACATAAACTGTGCAAAAGTGCACAAATTCCTCCATTTTCAGCTATAAAATTATTCAAAAACATATCAAAACCGTTTTATTTAACCTTGCTGACATTTATTTTATTACTACGGCAATACAAGTTGCAATCAGTAAAGTACACAGCGATTTTATATACACTTAACTTCCGAGGTAGCATTCTCTTCGGAAAACCTCCAAAGATACTGTCATACTTTGGTACAAGTCATAAAAGAAGAACGTAGGAAGTTTGAAATAAAAATGCAATGATTCAAAAAAGCGTAGTCTGTTCTATTGTTTTTAATAAAGTTTTCCTTTTCCTATAATTTATCCCGGTATTTTTTCCAGGTTCTGCATATTACTTTTATCCGGATTTAACAGGTCATCTGACCTCTGCGACCTTAAGGGCGCACCAGTAATTTTTCGATAAGAGTAAATTACTTATCGAGAGCAGATGCGTATGATAAAACCACCCAGACCGAGAAAGATATTAATTATAGCATACAAATATCCGCTAGAGCGGAAAACGAACCCGCGACCGTCAAGACTAAAGACTAAATCAAAGAAATAAATGATACTAAGCTTTGGAAGCAATGCTATTTAGTCGAGTTTCTTCATCCAGAATGCGAGAATAGTTATGTCTGTCTGGCTTAAAACCTTTTTCTAGTGAGAGTACTTCATTCACAACAGTTATCTACGATGCTAGTAAGCAAATACTAGTTTTAAAATTAAAAGACCAGACAGCCATGTTTTCCGGTCTGTGTGTCTTTGTCCATGTCATTGCGTATGTTTCCGAACCCCCGACACAAGATACTATTATCCTAATGGGGGTCGTTAATTGTGTATGTATATTTACTATTTATTATTATTAATAATAAATTTAAAGTATGCATCAGGGTACGGCTAAAAACAGCCAGTTATTATAACCCTTGAACCATACACGCCTCTGATTAGATTGGGCCCCGCTACGTGCCGCCGTGAGCGACCGTATTGTCCGCAAAACAGTTTAGTTTCCAAATCGACTACTTGATACAAGATTGTAAACTATAAACGTTTATCAGAAATTCTCTAAGAAATATCTTTTAAAGCGCCATTTTATATTCCCATGGGTTCAAACTTCAGGTTCAATTATTGTCCATATTCATCTTATTTAACTTTCGTAAGGAGATTAATATCATAGTTAAAAAGTTTTACGTGCTACAGAGATATGATTGGATACATGGAAGTATAACATAAAGAAGGATAGTAGACGCCCAAAATATAGACCATTCAATTGGAGTCCAAATGTCAACAGTGTTTCGCGTGGCATTTGTTCGAAGCTGAGGTTCTTTAGGTTATACTTTTACGGTTGGATATAATTTATATCTGTTTTTATGGCACTTGTTTCATGTATCTCTTCGTTACCAGAAATGATTATACACTACCATTTAAAACATGTAGATTCTAAATAATAATGTTAATTAACATAATTCGCTCGTTAAATTCAAAGCTACCGCAAATCAAAATTATACTTTTTACAGGAGAGCCAATCAAAATTTTAAATAATATTTTTGCCTACTAATTTCTTATTTTACATCAAATATATGCACATTATACATCTGTAGACGCGTATTTTTAAGCAGCATTAAATGATTTAAGTGGTTCTACAATAAACTCATTGCTGGAAGAGATATAAGCATATACGGTACTTTTGAATATAAAAATATGTAATAAAACAACCGCAAGTCAAAAAGTCAAAACCAAAAGTCGTGTTTTTCTATAAAAAATTAAGGAATTGAATTAAAATTTCCATGATATTTAATAGTATAAATTAAATGCTATATAAAACTTTAAAAGAAATGAAGATTCGTTGGATAGAATTCATATGGGCCCTGACTTCGTGTTTTTGAGATGGTTCAAGCTGATAATGATTATTATGTTTTTCTTTTTTTTCTTTGATCTGGACAACTTTGGGGCTACTTTGGTATTTTTAACAACAGTTCTAATTATTTTATCAAAAATTGAAATGATATTCATGAAAAAATGATCAAATATGGCACTTTTGAAAAGTCGTTTTTGAAATATTGTGATTTAGATTATATTTCGAGCGTTTAAAACGAAAACTCCAAACTAACGGTTGCTAAATATAAAAAAATGAAGGTTTAAGATTGTATTCTTGCAATAAAAGCATTTTTAAACTTTTTTATTTGTGGCACTTTTGAATTTAACGAGCGAATTGTTCTTTTTCAAGTATTTACCCACGGTCTGCTTATACTCTTATATTTGACGGGTTTCTAATTTTTACAAACAGCGATTGTCATCCGACCTCCGCAACCCAATGAGCGAAACGGTTACTCATTGGATAAGAGCAAATTACCCATCAAGAGTAACTACTAGACATATGTTATGATAACAACCGGGACCGATGGCTTAATGTGCCCTCCGAGGCTCAAAGCAGAATCGTCACTAGCACGGAGCCGTCAATTAATGGTATACATAACCACTAATTGACTTTAACTTTAGCTCTTAGGTATTGGTAAGCTAAAGGAATGTGGATATGATATTTTAACGGTAGCGGTATCAAACCTGCCTTAAGGGCCATAAGTCACGGGTTCGATTCCCGCTCAGAGTAGGTGTTTGTATTAACGATGCATGCATGTGATTTCGAACCACCAAAACCGGGTATAATTGTCGTAATGGGAGCCGTTGAGTGTGTAGCATTTATTTTTAATATTTCAAGTTTCGTCATTGCATTATCATTTAAAATTAAAGACAATTTTATCGAAGACCAAACTCCAACAATAAATATTTCATTTCCATCTCTGCTCAGAGAATTTTATTGTATCCTACCTTTATAATTAACTTTGTCATGATGACAGTGTAGTTTATTAATAGCTTAAACCTAAACGTTTAGCTTACACTGCAATTACCTCAGCGTACAGCTTTGACACGTTTATTGCACTTACAAAGAATTTCCGTGAACTATAACGTATTAAAATGAAATTCTTAGAGACAAGTTTTTGTATTGACGTAAATAATGGATATATAGATATATTAGTGGTGTCAAATAAAATTAAGGAAAATAAATATACTTTTTTTCTTACCTCGATGAAAAGTTCGCTTTTAGTTCCTGGTACGTAGGACAAAAGTGCCCTTTTCTCTCCCAGCAAGAATACTGTAATAAACTAACTTTTATTTGCTGTAACCTAGCAACCGTAGGTTTATCTCACGTGCCAGAGGCTAAAAGCGATTTAAAAAAAAAAAAAGAATATTAGCAATGCTTATTCAAGACATTACTAATATTCCTATTGTCCTTCCAAACAAGTTCGAAGATTGCGCCAGGAGTGAGTACGACAATAGCCCAAGGGGTCAAGATCGAACCCTCGACTCTCGCGTTAACGGAGCGAAGTCAGCCCTTGTACCGTTTATTGAGGCTTCATTGCAGGTAAAAGAATCGTATGGCGCACCTAGGATGGAAGTAGACATTGCCATCCACGATGATCGTGATTGACAATATTCCGCGGGTGAGAATGCTCTACTTTTCTCGCTACATGCGTAATTTACTATTATAATACTTACTCTTGAAATTGTTAAATAATTTTAGTTATCAATTTTAGTGGTTAATTTTACTTGCCGCTTGCTATGGGTCTACCACATACGCTATAACGACCCGTATGACTCACTGATTAACACTCCTTTTCCTATGATGTTGAGGTAGTAGTACGTTGTAGTATCTAGTTGATGCCGAGGGTAGCAAGCAAAAAAATTTTGTTTAATTTCTAATGTTACCACTGTTTGTATTAACCGCACTACCCTTTAATAATGTTTAACGTAGGTATACAAATTGTAATTCATTTTTCTTTTAACAATAAAACTATTTGTATTTGTATTTATGTTTGTGCTCGTTATCTGTATGAACCCCTACACAGGATACTACTATCCTAAGGGGTGTCGTTGAGTGTATAGTAGAGTATTTAGTTTATATTTATTTACTTGATATTAATTTTCAAAGATAGTTCTCTCTTAAGGCTTTATTACATATATTCTACACAGATCGATGTAACCAACTGACGAAAATTAGGCGTTCCAAGCACGTCCTGTAATCTGTAGCTTCCCTGACGATAAGATTACATCATAAAATGTCCCTTACACAGAGAAGACACGCACACAACACCGTCCTCGCCGGTGAGGACGAGGTCCTTTGTTTCGCACGTCGCGTCGCGCTCACGCCGTCGGGTGAGTCTATCCTATAGAATGCACTCGGAGCGCTGCCTCCTTCTCCGATGACGTCCTTAGCCGTGGTTCGGCTTCGCAGGAGGCACCCTAAGGACGGAATCAAATTTGAGCCCCAGTGAGGGCTGCCCTTTATCACGGCTGAGTCTCTGTACTACCCCCGCCCCTTGCTCGGTGACGCTGTTAAGGCCAGTAGGGCCAACAGCAATACACATTCCGAAAAAAAAAATTTTTTTTCGCAAACTAATTAAAGGAGAATGAATCATAATTAAATTAATTAGGTATCAAAGCTAAAATAGATCGGAAAAATACCAGCAATTTAATTATATCAACGTTCTTTGTTTTCGTCACTGTCAAAATTCTCTTACAACAACCAATTCAAAAGAATTAATTTCAATAAATAATGATCAAAAAAACGGTTGATGTATCCGATATAACGGTAGTAGAGCCATGCTGCTTCCAACACAAACGGACCGGAAATACTAACCTTTCACACAAAGAATCGCCGTTAAGTAACAGTATCAGCGGGTACTGTTGCGTTTCGTGAGTAGGCGCGCCGGAGGCCCAATCTCCCACCACCTCTGTTCCTTTCCTTTTTTCCCTTCTAATCCCTTCCCTCTGTTCTTTGGGTTGGCAACGCGCATGTGATACTTCAAGTATCGCGCGCGTTTATAGATTGCAGTGACTGCTTACCATCGGGCAAACTGTATGCTTATTTGCCAATCGTCAGCCGAACCCTTTATTACTCAAATTTTATGACAACTTTAATATTGTGTTTGTCAAAGTGTAGTCTTTAACCCTATAGCATAATGATAAGTCCTTTGCTTGTTGATAATAATTAAACTCCCATCCCGTTTTTCGCTTTGGTAAGTATTTATAGGGCAGTGGGGTTATTTATACTAGCATGGATATGCCTTATGGAACAATATTTACTTACAAATGGCTCATTTCTCTTTGGAGATGGTCTTCGTGGACGAAGTCACGGGCAGACACTAGTCAATAAATATAAAACCACGCCTGTGGTTTTATCAGTATTCATTTTGAATCAAACCAAGCTAAGGATAGCCTAGAGCCTTAATGAATTTCGTCCAAGTAGGTTAACATTATGAACAACTTATTGTTACCAAGAACGCTTTTAATCCCTTTACTAGATAACACAATAAATTGCACAGCACTGTAACTACTACGTCGGATGTTAACGAGTCGTCTTTTTATATGCGGTACGACACTAACTTATTGTATTGCAAAATATTGAAGTAACCATCATTGTGACGCTCCGTTAGAAGGACATCTTTTTCAAATATCGTCTTTCTAATCCAGCGTATTAAATAGGTTATATACTTCGAAATGCGCCAACAAATATTTTTAGCAGTTCGCAGCATTTTCCTCACACATTACTCTCATTATATATGAGATATGTACTTGAAGATAGGACTGCTATCTAGTTGAGATATTTGGAAGTCAAATCGAACTCAAAGGTATAAAAATCCTGAATTACGAGTAAGTCGGGGTAGATCGCTAGTGAGAATACATTTTATTTTATGAACACTCAAAAAAGTCTAGGCCGTAAACTTGTTTTTATCTGACTTTTTACGGCTGAACTTAGTTTTCCTTTCCTTATTTTTATTATTAAAATACGTGAACCTTTCTAGCTGAGCGTGTTGTATTTGATACCAAAGTTTATAGTTATTTTTCACAATATATAATATATTATAGTATTGATTGATTTTCTCAACTTTCACCGACGGTGTTTCTAAACCGATATGACTTGGGACCATTCAATGTTCTCGATGACCGACATATTTCCAAAGAAATGGTTTATGTACGGCTAAAAGAAACCTGAAATCTATTGTAATTATATATGTCGCATACTAGAAGTGAGGTTATTTATAATAAATATGCAGAACCGCTGAACCTATGTCTTTTATAAGTCATCGGTTCTGCTATGCTTTTTAGCACAATACTAAGTCATCGGTTCTGCTATGCTTTTTAGCACAATAATAGCACGGTGCGTATCACATTTTGATTTTAATTATTATGAGATTAAGTAAGGTAATTTGATACTAAATTGACACATATTTAAACAAGATAATTTTAGAAATGAAATGCAAGTAAAATAATATTACAATTTTTAATAAAAGGGCCACACAGACTACTTACAGAGTTTGTGGCCGAGAGGCAGGAGCAAAAGTGATCTCACAACACAAATCATCTCAAAACTCTTTCTTACATTAGTTTTTGAATAATCTCATTATAAAACAATATTTCAAAATTGCTTCGATTTTTAATAATATTTTCGAAAATACAATTAAAGGCTGCCAGTGACATGATCAAATAATTCGTATTCGCGCCGACATATATATTTTTAAATAGTCTAATGATGAGAACATTCTCATTTCTCGTTCTCATCAAAAAAATTGTTTGCAAAATTTAATTTAACTTTTGCTAAATTACCGGAATTATATTTTTTAACTTAGTTGCGTATACTTTAGCAAAGTACAACGGGATGTTTGTCATAAATAAGCGAGACGGTGCCGATGACATGTTCACTAGCGTGAAACGTTCGGGCATCAATCAGTTTTCTTTTCTTACGATATTCTTTATATTGTATGAGTTTAATGTAGGCAATCAAAATCTCGAGGCCGAAAAGCCCGACCGACGGACTTCTTTTTCGCTGTATAAAATAAAACTGAATGCTATTAATGTTTTTATTTAATTACGGTTTACAACCAAACATACTACAATCGCGCCCGATACTTGAAGTATCACATGCGCGTTGGCAACCAAAGAGATAGAAGTTAAAAGAGATGGGAAGGAAATAGAGGGTGACAGATTGGGTCCCTGGAGCCCTCAATGTGCGCAAAAACTGCTACTCATACTCATACTCTTACTTTATTTGTTGCTGGGAGTTACATGACTCTATTACTACTTATTCTATTCATTAATAAGTAAGACGTTAAAAATCTTCATCCTAGCATTATTCCCGGTATTTTATGTACCCAGGGTCTGCTTATTACTCTTATCCGGATTTGACAGGTTACTAGTTTTTACACGGAGCGATTGCCACCTGACCTCCGCAACC
Organism: Hestina assimilis; assembly: GCA_023373885.1. NCBI lineage: Eukaryota > Metazoa > Arthropoda > Insecta > Lepidoptera > Nymphalidae > Hestina > Hestina assimilis. Next base: position 14,215,800 of record CM041750.1, read on the forward strand.
CTAAGGGCGAACCAGTAACTCATTGGATAAGAGCAATTTACTTATCAAGAGTTAACGATTATTACCAGATATTATTGATAATAATCGGGACCGACAGCTTAACGTGCTCTCCGAGGCACGGTGGGGAAACCCACACGGCCAAACGCCCAGACCGAGATAGAAATTTTAACAAACATCTGCCCGAGCGGGAATCGAACCCGCAACCGTCGAGACTAAAGGCAGAATCGCTACCCGCAACGCCACAACGGTGTCAAAGACTTTAAAAAAATATTTTTAACGTCTTTTTTTTAAGACGTTAAAAATATTGTTACTAAATACTTCATATCACGTTACACAGTAATCAACAGTCAATTTATAAGCGCGATATAATGAACGATATCTGAAAGCAATCTAGAAACTTAGATCTTCAGACAGTAACAGTGCGAGCAACTTCAAGCATAAATCAAGCTATCAAGCTATCGACAGTTAAGAAAAATAGCTAAACTTCGGCTTTTAAACGTGAAGGGGAACTTCTAACATGAATTAGATTTCATTTGTGTCCCTCATAATTAAAGTGAATTCTCTAAAACCTTTTTCCGTTATTTATCATGGTCTGGTTAATTACTTTTCCAAATTTGCCAAATGATACATTTTTCAACATAACCTCTGTCACAGCAGAGATTATTCCACCAGTGCAATCAGTCACACTGGTGGTAGGTCTTTTGTTGCAAGAGGCCGGCTAGGTAGGTACCACCGCAGTGTCAAATATTCTGCCGCCAAATAGTAGTGCTTGGGCACTACTGTGTTCCGGTTTGAAGGGCACTGTACGCTAGTGAAATTACTGGGCGGACGAGATTTAAGAACTAATATCTCGAGGTTGGCAACGCGTGAGTGGCACCTTCTAATGGTGCTGCAAGCGCTCATAGGCTACGGCAACCACTTACCATCAGGTGGGCCGTATGCTTGTTTGCCAACTTCTAACATAAAAAAATAATAATAATAAGAATTTTAGCTTATTTCTACAAACCTTACAGACTTTACAGAGTTAGGTTACAGATTTAGTTTTTTTTTCTATATAAAATGCTTTTTTCAAGGCATCACTAATATTCCTATTCCAAATAAGCTTTGCGCTAGGAGTGAGTATGACTATTTTCATAGGGGCTATTGGCCAAGGGGATCAGGATCGAACCCGCGATCGAACGGAGCGAAGTCGACCCTTCTACCGTTTAGTTATTGAGGCTTCGGTTAAAAAACCTGGTGGCCATAAGTGAGACTGTAATCAAATCTTCCTTAGCCTTATGCCAGAAGAGATATTTCTTATCACAGGACAACCTTAGTCTTAGTTAGAATGGTAGCCGAGGTCAGTTTTCTCACTTGATCCGATCGTCTCGCTGGCCCGCTTATATAGCGCGAAACAAAGGTTCGAGAAAGTTCCATCCACGAAATGTGCTGTTTACAATTCAAAACCATCAACGGTACAGATCATGTCCACTGGGAATGGCGGTAACATGCTACCTGCATTTCCCCGATAAATCGGAATCCCGAATCTTTGGGAAAAAATAAACCAACCTTCGTATCACCTGTGAAGACAATAAGAAAAATAACTCACTAAATAAATTAAGCTAAAGTTTAGCTTCATAATTGCTTACAAAATTATTATTATTGAAAAACAATAAGTAAACCCTTGCACAAATGTAATAGGACCTTCGTATAATTTAAACTAATTTTCGGATTATCGCGGACTACCTTATAATTCTTGTCTTGATACCGCTGTTGAAACAGGAACAATAGTAGTGTCGTGTCCACGCATAATTTGAACACACACGTTGAACACTAAGCTGTCTCAGCTCTGTTTACGTTCATTTGAACGTAAAGGACAGTGCGCATTGTAAAACCTTTGGATTCGGATGGAAGATTATTGTTCTGAGTATTCAAATTTAGACGCGATTTAATTAAAATGAAGTTTCCTAAAAACTCATATCACTGGTCCATGGTATTATAAGAAAACTAGCTATGTCCGCGGTTTTACCTGCGAGAATTACGATTTTGAATAAGGCGCCTTTATTACAATAGAATACGATACTTGAAGTATCACATGCGCGTTGCCAACCCAATAGATAGGAGGAAAGAAATGAGAAGGGATCGAGGGGGTGCGAGATGGGCTCTCACTCATCGCCCGAAACGCAACAGGACTGTTATTTTACGCCCATTTTTTGTGAGAAAGTAATGCATTTCCTGTCGAGTCAACCCATTTGTGCTGGGAGGAGCGTGGCTCTACTACTAGTAATTTTATTTACAATTTTAATAAGAGGATAAGTGGACGCAAATAAGCAATACCATGTCAACCCACAAAATTGAAAAAACTGCGTAATATCTGCAGAAGTATTGGTAAATGGCTGAAGAACATTTTTCTTAAATATTTGTAGGGTTTTAAGCTTTAAAACTTCTAAAAGAGCCATTTTTTAATCATGCAATTTATGTATTATGTTAAACGTTTTGGTTTATATTATATACGAAATATGCAGTTTGTATACTTATTTTTTGTGAAAATAAGTAAAATAACTTACATAAATCTGAAATTGCCAAAAACTTGACCAATATATAAAAAAATTTCATATAAAGCAAGTTGTTCAAAATTTTCAAACGCGTGTTTCTCGAAATGACATTCGTGTGGGTTGACATGGTACTGCTTATTTGCGTCCAATTGTAGTTCGATAATCTATCTGTAGAGAGATAGTAGAGATCAAAACTTCTATAATATAATAATAATTAAAATAATATCTTCAAAATTATTATATTGAGGCATATAATATGGCCCGTATTAATTAATCGCCGGGTAAACCGCTTAATGTAGATGCGATTAATTAATTTTAGTATTAATAACTTGAACAAAACCGTACAGTATATAAACGCTTTAGATAATTAAGAAAATCATTATTTACTGACTCGTTAATTGTCACTTTATATTACGCTAGCATCTGCTCGTGACTTCGTCTGCCTGGACGTTTTTTAGGGTTCCGTAGCCTAATGGCAAAAACGGAACCCTTATAGTTTCGTCATTTCCGTCTGTCCGTCCGTCCGTATGTCACAGTAATTTTACTCGAAAACTGTTGGCTCTATTTATGCGAAATTTAGTACAGAGGTGTATTCTATGAACCGTACCACGATTTTGTAATAAAATCCTAAAATATATAAAAAATAAGGGTAGCAGTCTATACATTTAACTGAGAGTTGAAAAAAAAAACGTATGGCAACTTGTGAGATATCTTAGGATAGGTCTTTCAAAATGATAAGGATATTTGATTTTGTCTTCTTTAATTAAGTCAGTAGTTGTTGAGATATAAGCTCCTAAAGTCATAAAAATTGTTTACCTCAACCTCTAACTTTTGAACTATGGGATTTAAAATTCTAGAAAAATTTGAGGTTGTAGAAACTCAAATAAACTTTCAACCAGATTTGGTTCAAATTTTAGAGGTACATAAGTTGCTCCCATAACTTTGTTTTTCATATTACTATGAAATTACCAACTTAGTTTTGCCGTCGATTTTAATTCGGTATTATACTTCCTTCCTTCATCCTTCGTCCTTAATATCCTTCATCATCAATCTGCGGAACCCTTTAGTTTCGAATGTGCATGGGTTTTTTTTTTTTTTTTTTTATGTTAGAAGTTGGCAAACAAGCATACGGCCCACCTGATGGTAAGTGGCTGCCGCAGCCTATGAGCGCTTGCAGCACCATTAGTAGGTGCCACTCGCGCGTTGCCAACCTCGAGATATTAGTTCTTAAATCTCGTTCGCCCAGTAATTTCACTAGCGTACAATGCCCTTCAAACTGGAACACAGTAGTGCCTAAGCACTACTATTTGGCGGCAGAATATTGGACACTGCGGTGGTACCTACCTAGCCGGCCTCTTGCAACAAAAGACCTACCACCAGTGTGACTGATTGCACTGGTTGAATAATCTCTGTTGTGACAGAGGTTATCCCAACAGCGGGCGATGGGGTCGTCACATCCCGACGCCTGATAACGCACTGATTTTTTAATGGTATAGGCTAGTGCTTGACAATTATCAAACCTGATGTAAGTTGACGGTACAGCCTAAGGTGGAACGCGCTTGCCTAGAAGATGCCTATCACTCTAGATTTGATGATACCAGGTTGTATGTGGTAGGGAAGAAGGAGGTCAGCAGGGTATTTCAGACCTTTGCAGTGCAATCAGGACTGAGGAAGACAAGCGGTTTGATTTTATTGGTGAAATTTTTATTAAATTCACTATTCACGCGGACGAAGCCACTGGCAGAAGGTAGTATATTTATAAAACTTATAGAAACAGAATTTTATTACATTAAAGAACAATAAAGTGTATGTCGTTAGAGCGTTTAAATTTATGATCTTTATAAAAATGTCACAAGAGACAATAGTGAGACGGTATTAAGGAATTTCTAGAAACTCCCGGGAGCAAATATCTGAGTTACTGTTACCCCGGAACAGCTTTTACGGTTCACCTACGTTGTTATCGAATATAAAATATATTTAGGTAGAACTCTAGTTTATAGACGGCCTTTTCAAATAAATTACAAATTGGTGTTATACTACATAATATCACTAATCTGTATGAACTAATCGATGAAATGGATTTAAACCCAAATAAACAGATTTTCTTGATGAAAGTATGTACGGTACTTAATTTAAAAAATCCATTTTTAAATTTGACAGTTTGTCTATCTGTTGTAGCTAATATCTGAAACGGCTCGACCGATTTTGATGAAATTTTCATTAGCTGATGTCATAAGGAGTAACTTAGGCACCATTCATTTAAAAAAAAAAGAATTAGAGTTCCGTGCAATAAAGAAAAATCGCTACATCACGCGACTAGAGCCACGGGCGTAGCTAGTTAGCTACAACGACGAACGACTACCTTTACATATTGTTACGGAGAACCTTATCACAAGGGAATAAGGTTCAAAATCGCATGCTACTCTCTTTGTTTACTTCCTCGACCGTCGCGTGGGTTCTAGAAAGATGTATTATCGAAACGTGTAGTAGTTTCGCGGACGGAACTTTCTCGATCCCTTGTTCCGCGTTATATAAGCGGCCCACCGTGTCGACTGAGTCATTCAGTTCTAGTAGTACATAAATAAATAAATAAATAAATAAATAAATAAACGCTACACAGTCAACGACCCCCATTAGGATAGTGATATCCTGTGTTGGGGGTTCGCAAACATACACAATGACAAGGACAAATACATCCAGACCGGAAAACATGCCTCTATATTCAATCCAAACAAATGCTCCGAGCGGCAATCGAACCCGCGACCTGTGGCGCTTAAGGCAGGTTCGCTACCGCTGCGCCACAACGTCATCATACTTTTAATAAATGCTTGAATGTAACTCATATCATATACATCACTTTATACAGGATAAAGTGATGTATAATAAAGTTTATACTATCCTATCCTATCCAATGACAAAAATTTAATCTTTAAAGAAAATCCATGCAAGCTGTTTCATTAATGTAATACATCATACAAATAACATTTTATAATAAACCACAAAAAATTATACAATTTTATTTTATAGAATAATATTTTAATTCATTTTATAATAGTTACAGAATAATGACGTAATGACATTCAAACGCTATCATCTTGAGTACGTAAGTAATTATTTCTTAATATTCTTTGTTTAAGAGTGTGCTAACTGTAGGTTTTCATAGTTTGTGGTTCGGTTGTACAAGAGGAATTCATTTTGAGTGTTTCAACAGCATCTGTTAAGGAATACTGTTAAGAATGTTATATTGTTGACAGTAATGATGTTTCAAGCGGCGCGTTCTGAAGTGTTATTTTAATGACATTTGCTTCTGAAACTCATCTGTGTACTACATTAGTGCATATATATGTATTCTTAAGTAATAGTTGAAATGGAGTTTGCATGTTTAGATGTTTATTACTGAATCACACATGAATGGCTGAATGGGTTTGGATGAAATTTAGCATACCGATAGCTTATTTTCTAGATTAACACAGCATACTTTTTCCATAAAAAATGTTCGATTCCTCCAGTGTTATCAAAAACATTCTATAGTACGTTTTTAGTTGAAATTCGGTATAGATGTCTTAAGGAACTTTTTTATTTTTTATTACAATTACATTTTTCGGCGTCTGGATGTGACGAGCCCATCGCCCGCTGTTGGGATAGCCTCTGTCACAGCAGAGATTATTCCACCAGTGCAATCAGTCACACTGGTGGTAGGTCTTTTGTCTTTTGGTCTCATAGGCGACGGCGCCCACTTACCATCTGGTGGGCCGTATGCTTGTTTGCCAACTTGTAACAAACAAACAAATACAAATTATTAATTTATCTCTGGAGAGAATTTTAAGCCGCTACGAACGTCGGACGAAGTCATGGGCAAATTTTTATAAAATTATAATAATTTTTATACAACAAATCTCATTTTTAGGGATTCTATGGCTCTTATACCTTATTTTCTCGACGCAAGTAAAAAAAAAAATTGACATTTCACTTACATAAATTTCATCACTCAAAATTTTCTTGGTTCGATTAAGTTAGAACAGAAAAGCCCAATATTATAACGCTTATTTCAGATAAAATCGAACTAGCTATGTGAGATGATATCGCCTTTCTTAGTCGATTAAAAAGTATATTTTAACAAAAAAAAATTAGCAAGATTTCAAATACGTGACGTAAGAACGACAATTAGTGCGTCTATTATATTCATAACTTATCATTCCTACAACATGTATTATAGCCGAAGTTACAAACCTTCACATAAAGTTTTCACGTGGGACCTCTCGTCGTGATAACCGCAACTAATTATATGTGAAACGTCTTCGAAACTTTGATAGCGCGATACAGAATTCATAGGCTATTTCCCTAGATTGTTAGAAGGGTGTGGATTACCCTCAATGTAATTACACGAATGCCGCAAACTATCGGCTTCGTTTTGATTAAGTACGGAATATCAAAACCTTATTTTGTTATTGTTTTATTGTGACGTTTATATCTCTTGTTTAAATGAAATGATTTCTAATAGGGTATTTCTTATCAATTCCTATACCTTTAACATTATAAACGGATCCCCTATCTTTTATTTATAACTTAGTAATTCTATTATGTAAAATATCTAATCTCTAACCTTTACCAGAGTTACATAGCTACAACATATCACCATTATAAAATGGTAGTGTTATTTAAAGAACACAATATCTAGAAAGTTAATTTGTATCGTCATCAAAGTTTTGTTTGGATTGTAGAGAACGTTAAGCTATCGTTCACGGTTGTACAAGAGAAATAATCAAACCCTGGGTCAGTGCCGGGAATAATACTAATAAAAGAAAAACAGGATACAGTCATCAAAGGCTTATTTTTTTTTTTTTTTTTTTAAGAATATTGGCAATGCCTTTTTCAAGATACAGCTAAAATTCCTTTACCACTCCAAATAAGCTCGAAGCTTGCGCTAGCAGTGGGTACGACAATAGCGCAAGAGGGTCGAACCCGCAACTCGCATTAACGGAAAGGAGTCGGCCCTCCTACCGTTAAGCTATTGAGGCTTATTATTAGCATCATTTTAAATAATAATTGAAAACAGCTATTTTTAGCAATATTGGTTATTGGGTGTGATCAATATGATACTATAAATTACCTACTGTGGTAGATCTAGATGAATAAATATAACTTCATATTTGTCATTTGTATGCTTATATAAATGTTTGTCATGAACAAGGATTACTGACAGTCAGATTCCGACTGTCACAGCAGTCATAGTAAGCATTACAGTAATCTCATCGTTAATTGAACATAATTAAGAATTCTACATTATTCCAATATAATGTACATGCATAATTACTAAATCACAAATGAATGAACGATGTTTGCATAATATAGTGATAACTTCGATATTATAATAACAATCACAAATAGCAGATTTACAATGTACAATTCGATACTAACTATATTAACAAATAATGAAATAGAGACAGTCCGTTCCATACACGCAAAATATTAGAATCGCTGGTGCTTTGAAAATGCCTCCACCATAGACTATAGAAAATATCCAAAGATTCGCTGGTGTTATTTCGTAAATTAACCAGTCACAAGCGTACAACATAATCGAATCAAGTTACCGTCATAAGCTTGCCACATAATCGTATAAAGGTAGCGTGACTAACTTCGTTTCGCGGCTTTGATGTTGAATATACGAAAGAGCACCAGCGAATCTTTGGACATTTTCTCTGTCTATAGTATATAGTAAGTCTATGGTTATGGCATTTCCAAAAAATCAGTGACCGCACTAACTAATACATCAACTACAATCTAAAGAAGTATATGACGAGTACATTATTGTAAATAAACTTACGTATATTTTCAAAGAGTCTAGGCCGTAAAAATATTTTATCTGAGTTTTTACGACTGAACTTCGGCTTTTTCTTCTTTGGTAATATAGTTTTCTTTATTGAATTACGTGACGCCTTATAGGTAACTTCGTTAATTTTTGTACTTTTAGTAAAAGTATCTATTACACTTGAAATATAGTTCAGTGATCATAATATCGGTGACCATTTTGACCTCGGCGGTTGCGGGTTGGATTCCCACTCGGGGCTCATTTGTATTGATCTTAGAAATTTTCTGCTCGGTCTGGGAGTTTGTCCTTTTAGGTCACCCCACCATGTCTCAGACAGCACGTTAGGCTGTCGGTCCTGATTGTTATCTAACATCTAATAATAATCGTTAGATAGGTAATTTGTTCTTATCCAATGAGTTGCGGTTTCTTGCTTATGGTTGCGGAGGGCAGATTGCAATCGCTCTGTGTAAAAACTAGTCACCTGTCAAATCCGGATAAGAGTAATAAGAAGACCCTGGAAAAAACCAGGACCTAGGAAGGAGAAGAATCATAATATCGATCTTCTACAGGTTATGGTGATTTTTATACGTTAATATTTATATGGCTTATTTTTTTCATACCACGATGGCAGCAAATGAATGTAAGGGTCATAAGGGTAGGTCACCGCAACCTATGAACGCCTGCAACCTCAGAGGTATAGCGTGTTGCCGACCCCTTAAAAATCTTTTCAACCTTCCCTTGAAAAGTAGTTTTGGGAAAAAGTCGCCAGCTCATTCCATTTGTTTTCCCATATCAATTGGTTTCCCATACTAAGTTTCATCCCCTATTTCAACTAAGCCTACAACCGTCTCCATGGTCCCAAATATACGTTTGAATTCATCATAATCGGTTTAGCCGTTCAACCGTGAAATCGTCACAAACAAACAAACTCACTTCCGTGTTTATAATATTAGTTAGGATAGTCACAAAGTTTACTAGAAGCATAGAACTAATAATACACATTTACGCAGCCCCATTAGGATAGTAATATCCTGCGTCGGGGGTCCAGAAACACGTACCAACACACCCAGACCGAAACCATTCCTGTATGCTCAGTATACACATGTGCTCCGAGTGGGAATCGTACCCGCGACCTCTTGTGCAAACGGTGGCAACGTCATAAGTGAAACTCACAATTATTTTAAACCTATTACAAAAATCCTTAGGTGTAGAGATTACTTATTTAGTCTTTGATTCTAAAAGCAATCTAGAATTCGGAGCTACAGACAGTAACATTGAGAACAACTTCGAGAATAAATCAAGCTATCACGTTATCGACAGTCAAGAAAAATAGCTAAACTTCGCCTATTAAAAGTGAAGTCGATCTTCTGAAATGAATTAGAAGCCAATTTAATTTTCACATCTTCTTCAACTACTCAAATATTAACAATTATTAAAAAGAATGAATTCCCTTATTTTTCTACAAACTAGCTATTGCCAGCGGCTTCGCCCGCGTTAATAACTATTTTAATACAAACTTTGATCCCCCATTTATAGAGTTGGAATTCTTGTAAATGTTAAAACACGTGTTTCTTTATTTTGATTGTTTGCCGAATAGCAACTTTAAAATATGAGAGACCCCCCATAAAAACTATCAACCCCTTTTTCACACATCGAATTTTAGGAAAAAAAAATAATCGTACGCCGTAAGCTTGCAATAACAATAGTTTCTAATAATTTCCAGACTACGGGATTAAAAGAAATGGAGCAGGTGATGGAACTAAAATTATCCATTCAAAGAACCAAAGTTACTTTTATACCAAGAAGGTGGCAAACTAAGATATTAAAATATATAGTGGCAAACAACCGCATAACCCGTAACCTATAGACCCTTGTAATAATAGCATCACAAGTATCACAAGCGTGTTGCCAACCCAAAAGAAGAAACGGAGAGAGAAGAGACATAAAAGGAGAGGATAAAAAGTGGCCTTTGGGGTCCGACGCTCTTATTCATAGAACTCACAATAATTCAAATAATATTACTTATACTTCTATGAGAAGGTAGTATTTCCCCGGTCGAAAACAGTAAGGCTCTACTTACACTGCTTAAATTTCTTCGCTGTTCCGTATATAAGCTTAAATTAGTAAGGCTTTGCTAATCGTTAAACCTTCCAAAACTATATCATCAAATATATCCGTATTTGTATAAAGACGAGCGTACATTTCAAACTAATTCTCGGATTATGGCGGGCTACCTCATAATTCTTGTCTTGATACCGCTGTTTAAACAGGAACAATTGCCGGAGTGTCGTGTCCACGCATAATTTAGTGCTCACATGTTGGACACTAAGCTGTCTCAGCTCTGTTTACGTTCATATGAAAGTAAAGGACAGTGCTCATTGTAAAACCGTTGGGATTCGGCCGGAGGATTATTGTACTGGGTATTAAAATTTGAACACGTTCTGACGATAGAGATGCTTACAAAGGACGTATGACGTCATTAGACGATTTGTTTGTATGCTGACCTTTTACAAAATTTAGTTTGTTGGTAAAATATTTTGTGTAGAAAACAGTTTCTATTTAATTTTTTCAAATAGTGTTACTTAGTGTTATTCTAAGTGTTTATTTTCGTCAGATTTCGGCTCTAAACAAAATATCAGCACAGAAGGCATAGGAATAACAGGACGACCGTTGTAGCGTGCTGGTAGCGAGCCTGGTTTGAGCGTGGTCCAACCAGCCCATTTGTGCTGGGAGCAGCATGGTAAGTCTATGCTTAACCAAGTATTTCATACTTACGCATATATATAAGTGTACTTTATGCTTACAGTACAAACGTACTGAAACCGTGAAGCGAATATAGACTAATTACTTTATCTTCTAAATCTTATGTAATTTATACCTTTAAGTGACCCTGCCAAATGTTCAAGTCTAATAGTAATACAAGTCGAGTATACCACTTGGACTTATATCCAATATTGGAAGATTTCCAAACACGGACCTTGAACAGACCTTAACGTAACACGACCTGTGTGAAATACTGTAAGCTAGAATACAGAATTGTTGTATAATTTTAGGATAACCTTGTCTGGAATTGTCAAGTCTGCCTTGACATCGGATCTTTTATTATTTTTAGCAGTCTTCGCAAAGGTATTCTATGTTACGTGATAACTAGAGCTTACGAAATGATTTTCATTATTTTGGATAGGCTTGTTAATGGTCGCGTAAAAATTTTACGATAAAACTAGTTTATGTTATAGTTACAAATAAAAGTATAAATGGTACACATTCAATCTAATTAAGGTAGTTAATGATATGCATTGTCGGGGTTCTGGAAACACAAACATTTCCTTTCAGTGGGAAAAGAACCGTGTCCACTTTGTATAGTATTGCTCGCACCTCTGGGATGGCTCCGCTAAGTATTTGCTCGAGAGCCTGGATTGATTGCAGCGACGAGCGATTCGCATTATTGGTCAAAACAGCGGTCTCTAACACCCTCGAACCCCTTAAATTGCGTCGTCTGATTGCTGGTCTAAGCGCATTTTACCGACTGTGTCACGTTGTGTGTTCAGAGGGATTATTCTCCCTTATACGTTTTCATACAAGAACTACGCGTGCAGGTCTCCGATGTCACCGACTAACTGTGGCATCAATTTCTTTGCAAATAAAGATGTTTGCCAATTATTTTCTTTGTCGTACTTCTAAAACGTGGAACTCATTACCGGGACACGTGTCACCTCTTTCCTGGGATCGTTATATAATAATAATAATAATAATAGACTTTTATTTCAGACCAAAGTGAGTCCATATAAATATAAATGAGTGTTAGTAACAATGTTTTTAGTTATGTTAGTAAAATAATAACCTAATTACACCGAAATTTATTGTAAAAACTAATTCAGTCTTTACTGCCGTCTGACGTGCATGTGTGCACCATTCATTCTTATAATCTGGGCTCCTTCAAACGAGGCGTGAAGAAGCATCTTGTGGGTAGACAGGGCGAGGGTGGCTAACACGGTTGCCTTCCGAAACTGTATTAGCTACCTTCGCGTTTGGACTTTATTACCACTTACTATCAGGTGGAGTAGACTCATATGCCCTACTATCAAAAAGCTACCAATGCATTACAAAAGTCGCCTATAATGAAGACGGTTGCAGAACTTATCGCAAGATATTTATGCCAGCTAATAACATTCGGTAGGTATTTTGTTGCAAGAGGCCGGCTAGGTAGGTACCACCGCATTGTCCAATATTCTGCCGCCAAATAGTAGTGCTTAGGCACTACTGTGTTCCGGTTTGAAGGGCATTGTACGCTAGTGAAATTACTGGGCGAACGAGATTTAAGAACTAATATCTCGAGGTTGGCAACGTGTGAGTGACACCTACTAATGGTGCTGCAAGCGCTCATAGGCTGCGGCAGCCACTTACCATCAGGTGGGCCGTATGCTTGTTTGCCAACTTCTAACATAAAAAAAAAAAAAAATTATAAGACTCTCTTTTCATTAGAGATGCAAATTGATATTCATTGGAGGAGGTAGTTTGCAATACTTCCTCAGTCGAGCCAACTCATTCAATCCGCAACAGCAAGGCTCTATTGCACCAGTTCAAAATAGCATAGAACATTGTTGCAAAATAGAATATCTTGTAAAGTGGTTATAGTACGAGCAGCTTTCATAAGATCTTACCAGGAGTTAATTTACAGAATAACATTTCAACTACCTTTAGCTGGTTATCTGGTAATCTAAAGTCAATGGTCACTGGCTGAATTCATTACAATATCCCTAACTGGATATTGCTGATATACAGATAATGGAAGTGACTTTAATGGATTAAAGTTATAATAAAATTATATTGGGCGATCATAAACCTTGTTATTACTTATAATAAACCTTTTGATGACCTTGGAATAGATGTCATATTAATTACCGTTTTTAATGATAGCCCATAATATTTCATAACTGAAAGACCTCATGATCTGAAAATTTGAACATTCTTCGCACAGAAAATGCACTATTTATATCGCGCTGTATCGGTTCTATGCTACTTTAATCTTTAATTTTTAATTTATTATTAATTTAGTAGTAGTAGAATCATGCTCCTACAAGTACAAATAGGCAGGCTTGATTGGGGCATTACTACCCTCTTACAGAAAATCGGCGTAAAGTAACTAAGTACTGTTGCATTTCGTGCGATGAGTGAGAGTGCTTGGGTTGATAGCGCGCATGTGATACTTGAAGTATCAGGCAAGTTCATAGGTTGCCGTGACTGTTATGATATAAAAAATTCTTGTGTAAAATAAAGACATATCCAGTTCATTGTAATTCCTTCGCACGACCCTAGAATCGTTAAGTTTGAGTGGCGCCCTAAAGTGCTGTAAGCCTTAACTACCTCCGCACTGGTAATTGAGAGCAACTTTACCGTGTTAATTACGTATTATATTATTAATTAAACTTATCTATGTTAATATAAGATTTTAAATAAAGATAGGACTCTCTGCATATAAATGATATGGAAGTTTTTGACGACGCCTTTGAAAGCATCGATTTTTCTTCGTCCTACCATTATTACGATTGTAGGTATGAATTAACGAGGTAAGTAGTGTATAATATTTTTATTATTTGCATACCAATTTAAAAGGACGAAACTTTCAAAGATCTTGCCGTCATAATTTTTCCATTTAATTTCCCAGGGTCTATTTTTTATTTTAATGTTATCCAAATTTCACTTTTGATACGACTTTTGAATTTTCAAGAGAAGAGCCTTTTCTTACCTTAAAGTTCGGCAAACCACCTGCATGCCCTCTGGTGTTGCAGATCGTTCATCGTTATTACACATATCATCTTACATCCCCTACCGAGATCACCGAAAAAAATCTATTAATCATGAATACAAACATCTGCCTCAATTGAGAACGAACCTATAACCATAGCGGCTAAAGGGTCGCTTCCAACATGCCACATAGGTCTTTTAAAAGTGCTGAAAAGACTATTTGAATAAAGAACATTTAGAGTTTTGAGTTTTTGAGTTCCAAGTGATCGTGATAACGTGATCTGAATAACGTCCACTTGTGGTCCATCTTATATAATTAACTTTATTCCCCACTTTTAAACTTTCTAACTTTATAAACTCGAAGAAACCAAAGTAATACGCAAATAAAAACGTGGCCTAAGTTTATTAAATTGTAAATTGTGTAGCCTAAGAACTAATAATAAACGGAAGTGCTACATGAATATAATGACAGCAATTCATTAAATAATAATAATAAATAAACGCTACACACTAAACGGTTCAAATTAAATGGCCAATTTATCTCCATTCCTGTCTGTTAAGTTCCAATTTATTTCTAGATCATGATATATTTAAAACATAACATCAGATAATCATAAAATTTCGGAAAAGTATAAAAGTAAGCAACTTTAGTCTTCCTTATTTCGAATTGTGAAATCAAAAAACATAAATTAGGGGTCAATAAATATGAGGCACCTGTGAAATACTAAGGCCACTTCTTTACTTGAATGTATTATTTTTAATATGTGCCTCGGCGGTCGCTTGCCGATTCCCACTCGGGGTAAATGTTTGCTATAAATTCATTATGTTTCAGTCTGGGGGTTTGTCCTCGTAGGTCTCCTCACCATGACTTTACATAACAATAATCGTTGACGCTTGATGAGGAATTTGCTCTTATCCAATGAGGTACTGGTTCGCCCTTAGTAAAAACTAGTAACCCGTCAAATCAGAATAAGAGTACAAACAAACCCTGTGTAAATACCGGGAATAATGCTGAGAAGAAGAAAACTTAACTATTTAAAGCTTATTCAATGCTTATCACTTCTGGTATATTCCCTGATCTATATTTGACCACCATTAATCATAAAACAGATTGGCAAGAGATAATGTTTTATATTATTTGCTAACAAAAATGATTAATTACTCGTTTCTATTTGCAATTAATTCATAAAATGCTACATTAAATGGCACTTGTTTTCATATATTAATTAATTTGAACGCTTTAATTTATAGATTGCCTTGAGAAATTTTGGTACAAAATCTTTATCCTTTCAGCGTGCATTATTTCAGCAACTATACTAGTATTTACCCAGAGTCTACTTATTACTCATGTCCGGATTTGACAGGTTACTAGTTTTTACACAGAGCGATTGCCATCTGACCTCCGCAACCCTAAGAACGAGACCGTAACTCATTGGATAACAGCAAGTTACCTATCAAGAGTTAACAATTATTATCAGATGTTATGTGATAACAATCGGGACCGACAGTTTAACGTGTTCTCCGAGGCACGATGGGAAGACCCACAAACACAAACAACCAGATCGAAACAGATATTTATAACAAACATCTGCCCGAGGAGGAATTCAATACACAACGCCAAAACGATGTCCCTGAAATTATACCCTATCTTACAAAAATAAACATCAAAAAGGCTTAATGTCTTATTTTTGAAGTCAGCTAAAATTTAGCGAGTTGTGAATTACAATTCTAAACCAAATGAATGTCGCTACGGAATTTTCCATAAACATTTTTTTCTTATGCATGACCTTTACAAATCACATTCCAGACCGCATTGCATATGCAAAACGAAAATATGTTAATACAACACCGAATATTACAGGCGAAGAATAAGGGCGGGCGGAAAAAAACAAAATGGCGGAAACTTATTTTACGTAGAAATTCTATAAATTATGAAATGTCACATTATACTTTTAGCTATGAACTTTTTGTTAACAATACTCGCGTATGCTATAGAAGTTACTTATTATTATGTACTAGGATCAGCACGCGACTTTGTCCCGTGTGAGAGAAATTATTTGTAATTAAAGTAATAAACAGTTCCGAAAGTTTTGAGTTAAGAAATCAATCATACATTTACAGATACAAATAAAAAGAAAGTATATAAAAACTCTGGAGCCCTCTCTCTTTTTACAAATATTGAATGTCATATTTATTTATATCATCAACTGCCTCAAAAATAAGTCTCAAGCTTTTTAAATGACGATACTTTCATGCAACTTTTTACCCTTTTTTCGCTTTAATAAGTAGCCTATATCCTTTCGCAGGCTCTATACTAACTGTGTCCCAATTCATTTAAATCGGTGCAATAGTTTTAATACAAAATAAAAAAATAATATCTACAAATATAAATAATATGATGATCGTCTTAATTCGCGAATTTGGACGATAAATGTAACCGAAAAGATAAATTCGACAAAGACGTATAAAATATATCGTTGTTTGTGGATATTCTCGTGATATATGTCACGGGGAGTTACGACGCGAAGAATAAACATAAGTTCCGGTTGAACGTATAACGAAACACAACTATGTTTTTGCATATATCATTTTGGAATCTATTTACTGGTTATTGAAGAAAGTGTACGTTCATGCGTATGTGCGTGTCTAGAAAGTCACATATATTAAACTTTATTTTTTGCTTGGGGAAATGCAGTTAAGCATTCAAACTCCGGGATGGGTGCAATGGTGCAGGAGGTGTACCCACTAAACCTCAAGGTCATATCTAGCACCATAGTGGGACGTCGCGGGATCGCTGACGCTCCACCGCGACGCCCCGGCGCTTGCCGACTCTGTTAACGTGAGAATTGCAATTTCTACCCACGCCTAGCGCAATCCTCTCGCTTATTTGGAAGGGCAAAAGGTATATTAAATAAAATATCAAAAACACTAATGCTGGGCGTATTCTCTTGGAATATGTTTGGATATTTGCCACTTAATCACCCATAAATGGCTTAATGGATTGGTATAAAATTCAGCACACAGATAGGGGATAATACAAAGGATACTTTAATCCCAGAAGCATGTTCGGTTCCTGAAGTATTATCAAAAAACATGATACAGAACCTATTCAATTAAGTAAGTGGTAGTTAGTTAAATTAACATATATCATCGACATAGGTAAAAGTGTCTTTACTTACAAGATATTCATTTCTCTCTAGAGCATTTCTAAAGTTACCATGGACGAAGTCGCGGGCAGTTGATCATTACTTACAATTTGACTTATTAAATCTTACCACTACCTTACAGTAAGACTACTGAGAATATAAAGTAATCCATTTACCTATTTAACAGATTTATATAAGCCACTATAGTCCTAGATACACAATAGTTAGTAAGCAATCAAGTACACAACTAAGACGTGCCCGCTTCCGTGTCTCCGCATAATGCGGTGTTTGCACGATTGAGACGTGCAACTCCGTGCATGATACAGGCTGAGCTTGATAAACCTAAGTCTGCGTTTCCACAAGAGATGTGCGAGGATGCGTAGCGAGTGATGTGTTTGTTAAGAACCAATATCGCTTCGTTTACGTAAACCGTTTCTACAGGAGCTGCTCCGATTGAGGCTAGGTAAATGAAGCGATTATATTGGTTTACAAACACACCCCTCGTTACACATCTTCGCACATCTCTGGTGGAAATGGAGCTTAGTCTTCAGACAGCTTGATATGCGGTAAACTACATGGATATGTTAGACTAGTTATCATTCTGCCTATACCTTCCATAAACGTAAATGGATTACTATTTTTCGTCGTAGCAACTTTGTCTTTTATGTTCGAGCGGGAAACGAGCAGGAGGCTCATCTCGCAATCCCACATCGTTGCCGACCTTTAAAATGCAAACTTGACATAAATTGGCTGACCTCGAAACGCGGGGGACGGGCAATAACTTCACGAGCGGTGGTGAA
This sequence comes from Hestina assimilis, assembly GCA_023373885.1. Taxonomy (NCBI): domain Eukaryota; kingdom Metazoa; phylum Arthropoda; class Insecta; order Lepidoptera; family Nymphalidae; genus Hestina; species Hestina assimilis. Next base: position 14,233,834 of record CM041750.1, read on the forward strand.
CCAGGCCAACATCTAAGCCCTACCACTAAACAGACCAGTGGTACAAAACGTGTCTTAAAAGACAATAGCCGCAGTTTGGACTCTGTGCTGGGAATTTTTATGAACCTATAAGTTAGTTACTAATTTGAGACGCTCATAGCCGAGTGCACCCGCTGATCGGTAAACGATCGGTAGGTTAAGCAACTTTAGGCGCGGTCAGTCACTAGATGGGTTATCACATAGTGGTATTTCAACCGAGCGTCTCCGTGCTTTGGAGGGCACGTAAAAAGTAGGTCCCGGCTGTTGACAATTAGACAACAGTCGATAAGTCAAATCAGAGGCCTACGGGCGACCTGAACAACTCTGACACTAGGTTGACCACTAACCAATCGATAAGAAGAAGATAAGTTAGTTGCGCCCAATTGTGCTTTTTATTTGTTTGTGTTTTCGGACCCCTAACTTACAACATAACCGTTAAATGTTTAGTGTTTAGTTAAAAATAATAACCTTATCGCAAGCGATCTGACACCAGCACAAAGCGCGTGTGCGGTTATTTTAAATGCACTTAAGTGTGCTCACAGTTTCCGCGCTTATGCTAATTTTAAGAAACGGTTACATGATAGAGTCTTCACTTAAGTATGAGGGATTACGTCGTATTACAAACGAGCGTAAATGTAGTGTGCTTGAATGCTTTAAGTGGATCACATTGTTTACTTAAACTTAAGAGCTGCATGAATTTGTTGTTGTTGATAAATTACTTCGAAATATATTAGAACATCAGAAAACTTCTAAAACCCTTTTGTAGTAGGGTCCACTCTTATGCTGCGTTTACACTCGTGAGCGCGGATTTTTTCGTTGTTTCGTTTGCTCCTGAGAAACTTTGGAATTTATAATTTACTAGCATATGCTCTGTGTCCGAATAAAAACCGCTTTGCACTCGCAACGTACTGGTTTTGTGCATGCCCAGCAGTCTCCAATGAATGAACGCAATTTGAGATTTAAAGCGGGTGTGGTTATGCACGGGTGACGCGCGTGGTGTCTGAACGCGACCTTACTGTTTTCAGTATGAATGGACTCGGGAAGTAATGCTCCCACGACAGAATCACGACGTGAGGTAGCAGTATTAGTATTATTGCATTTTTTTTCTATTTAATCCCATCTTTCCACTTTGTTTTTCTCTTCCTTCCGTTTGTCATATTCGCCGTGTCTCAGGTCTGAACGCACGTTGTTGCACCTAATGCTTACACTGAACATAGATTACCGTAATTTCTTTCCATCAGACAGGCTCCATAGTCTTCAATTATTATAAATAAAATCCTATGTTGACATAGCAACGTCTGCTTCGGTCTGCTATTCCCTAAAATTCACAAACAAACAAAAAGCAAATTGGATAAACAAATGAAACATTTAAAAATAATATCATAAATGCCCCAGAAAAATAAAAATTTAATCTGAAATAAACCGAATGATATTTACAAAGCAATTTCGTAACAAGAACGTAACTGTTAACGATCTCGGATCCCAAAACGGTCACTACTTAAAACTGAAAAACATTCATGAATAAAAGATGTCGGGGCATTGAAATAATTAATGTAAGAATTCACTGCGCTATTACGGGTATAACAACGAATACAAGATGCCCCTAATGTACGTAGCGAGTTAAGGAAACATTATTTAGTCCGCCCGATTGGCTCGGAATGCATAAAGGTTTGCTAGACAGGATGCTATCAATGAACACCGTTTTTCTGAAAGGATCTTGTTCTTGAAGATTTCTTAACCAAAGGATAGCAATGGAACCCTGTTACTAAGCCTCTGCTGTTCGTCCGTCCGCCCGTCCGTCTGTCAGTCCATCCGTCTGTCCGCCTGTCCGACTATCTGTCTGCTCTATCTGTGTGACCGCCTGTATGTTTCACTCAGAAACTATTGGCTCTGTCTATACGAAATTTAATAACAAATACCAAGCCTTAATAATCTTTAAACTGAATGCAATCATTATTTTTTTAAAGCGTAAGTATTTCAAATTCTTTAGTTTTAATTTTAACAATTCTGCTAGCCAAAACCACTTATCGACTCTTAAATACCTATCTATTCCCAAATACAATGCTCTGGAAACTTTTTTAACCCACTCAAGTATACAGACGGTTTTTATACGCGACGCGATTATCGTGTGAAGAGGCCTCTATACGACGGGCAGGCACTTAATGGGGTAATTTAATTTTCTCACAACAGCCAGAAGGCAATAGCGAGTGGATACTCTTCGAGTCTGCCAAGTAGTTAGATGCCAGATATTGCTTTTCCACCTTCGTATCTCTTTAAATACTCATTCGTATACACCAGTTTTTTTTTTTTTTTTTGATCCTTTGTATATCGTTTCGAAAAGGATTTAACCCCGTATCGTTTATCTTTAATTCGAGGGTTTGTTATCTAAAAGATGAGTCGTGTAAGATATTTAACCTTTTTTTTCTTTCTTTGTGGTACAATGATAAATTACTTATGGACGCTTCTAAAACCTATATTACATTCTACGGTGACCGCTTTAATTAGGCGGGTCGTACTATTATTTGCAAAGATCGTGGTATTTAAAAATATATTTTATTATTTACAAACGTCAACTGGGTAGGAACCTACCGCAGTATCAGTTATTCTACCGCCAAGCAGTATCAAAATCAAATCAAATCAAACTTTATTAAAATCAATTTTGTTTGATTATAATAAAGTTTGAGTTTACTGTGTTTCGGTTAGAAGGACACTGTAGCTAATGAAATTACTGGGCAAAAGAGGTTTACGAACCAATATTTCAAGGTTGGCAACGCGTGAGTGACACCTACAAATGTATGGTTACCTTACCATCAGGTGGGTCATATGCTTGCTTGCCAACTTAGTCCCATAAAAAATTAAATAAATAATATCATCGAAAATAGTAATTCACACCACAGTTTTTCTAATTTATATTATAGTATTTTTTTTTATTTTGTTTAAGCTTGGTAGGTGGATTATTTTTCTAATAGTAGAACCTTACAATTTTCTCTATTAATGACACGACTTTTCCGGGGAAGTGCTTGCCTATCAAAAAATTTCGTCGTTAGAAAAAAAATGTCAAGAAACAAACATACTTATTTCATGAGAGATACGTAAAATACCAGAGAACATTGTACACATTCAGTGCCACCCACCCTTTTTTCCACAAATTAAAAATATGATCCCTTTCTTGATTAAGGATCCGAATATGCAAAACTCGTATATCTGGATGTCGACGACTCTTGTTTACTCTAGAAACTGGTATGATTCGTTAGCAAGACTGAAAATATACGAATTAATTTCTTCATATAGGGGCTAGTGATGTGAAATTTTTTAACCGACATAATATTTTTGTGCAAGTTTTAATTAATAAACAACCTTTTTATAGTAGTTATATTATAATACAATGACATCAACATATTGGGGCTAAAATAATGTTAAAATACAGTGGCAAACATAACTTAATAAGAAATCTGTTTCAGGCATCCTTTGAGTTACTTAGTATGGGATAAAATCTGTCACAGCAGAGATTATTCCACCAATACACACTGGTTGTAGATCTTTTGTTGCAAGAGGTAGGTACCACCGCGTGTCAAATATTCTACCGCCAAATAGTAGGAGGCCGGCTATGTAGGTACCACCGTAGTGTCAAATATTCTACCGCCAAATAGTAGTGCTTCGGCATTACTGTGTTCCGGTTTGAAGGGCACTGTAGACTAGTGAAATTACTGGGCAAAGAAGATTCAAGAACCAATATCTCGAGGTTGGCAACGCGTGAGTGGCACCTACTAATGGTGTTGCAAGCACTCTTAGGCTACGGCAATTGTTTACTATCAGGTGGGCCGTATGCTTGCTTGCCAAATTGTAACATAAAAAAAAAATATGCTGGGTAGATTAAAAAAAGTCAAACTATCAAACTATATTAAGTCGTATTTTTTTATAAAGGAAATTCGATGTTTTGCAGAATGAGATCAAAACATCCACATCATTATGTAATAGTGATTTATATTTTTAAAAATATTAATATAATAAATTATAATCATAATTAAAATATATATATAAGACGAAAATTAAATTTATTACGGAGAATTTATGTTAAATATTCTTTATTAAATGATGTTACAATATTTTTTGGTAAATCTTTAAGTCCACATAAATATAGTCTTTTCAAGACTAAAAAAAATCAGAATAATTTTTTGTCAACACTTAATAGCTTGGGATAAGTCACTGTTTAACAGACACTTTTTATGTATTTGTTTTGAGTATTCCTTAGTCGCTTAGCAAAAGTAAAAAGACGTAATTTATCGATATCGACATCGAAACTCACCATCCTTATTCCAGTTGTTAATTTGCTCGCGAATGGCATTAGTGTTTAATTAAAAGTTGTCTTGCTCGCCAGAACGTGTGGTTGACGCGCTCACATAAAGCATAACAGTTTCTCGTTGTGGTATAGCATTCGGTTCTAACGTGGGAACTTTTGATTCAATTTATGTTCATCTTGAACTGAATGCAAAAATACCAAGATTGTTGTTCTATTTCGAATCAGTTGAATTTTGAATTTGATATTTTTTTTAGAAGCAGCTTATTTTTTTTTTTTTTTTTTCGGAATGTGTATTACTGTTGGGCCTACTGGCCTTGACAGCGTCACCGGGCGGGGAAGGGGGCGGGATTGTTGTTCGTGTTACAGAGACTCAGCCGTAATAAAGGGGCAGCCGTCACGGGGGCTCAAATTTGCTTCCGTCCTTAGGGTGCCTCTTGCGAAGCCGAACCATGGCTAAGGACTTCATCGGAGATGGAAGCAACTTCTATAGAGTTAGCACTTATATTAATAGGAGTTCGGCTGTATATTATTGATCAAAAGTTAGCTCAGTTTAAATACCACTTTGCGGTCACCCATCTAGTGGCTGACCGCGCCTAAAGTCGCTTAACCCGCTGATCAATTATCGATCGGTAAACGCCAGGTGTGTTGCTATGAGCTTCTCTTTACAAATAATCAAATGAAACATCCGCGAAGAATGATGGCAAGAATGCGATCTTCGTTTCCCCGGTGAATCGCAAACATGACTCTTTGAACGAAAAATTAACCACCCCTACTGTCACCTGTGGAGGCAATAGGACAGGGTGTAAGGTCTTTTAAAATTACCTGTACTAAGCTCCATAGCGCAAGTGTTTCTAGTAGATTATAGGTATGTTTTCTTTGAAATAATATTATACTTTCCGTGAACATAAGCTCTAAGAATTATAAGTATTTTCTTGAACAGTTAATATAATTAATATTGTTAGAATATTATATATCATTGTTGTGTTCGTTCTGATAATAGCAGATCTAGAATTATCAGAAAAATAATTTGTTATTGTCTCTATAGACTTCTTTGCTTATGACAAATACACAATTCTCAGATTTTCTTTCAAAACGTGGAGGTTTCTATACTATACACATATAAAATATATAATTATATTTACAAGAAATTCAATTATAATAGTTATTTGTATTTAAGTTATTATTATAAGTTATTACTTATTGTAAACTAAGCACTTTATTTGCTTCAAGTAGTGCTTGCTCAGATTCGAGCTTACGGTCTGTGTTTCATACCGATTTCCAAGAAGCCTTTTTATTAAATTAAGCAACCATTATTTTCTAGGCTTCCGTACCAAGAGAGTGCCAGCGGAGCCCTATTTCTAAGCCTTCGACAGTGACAATCTTTCCGTCTATCTACGATCTGAATCTCAAGAAATCCAACCCAAATACTAAAAATAAAATAAAAATTAAAAATTAAGGGTCTCCATAAACGTAAAAAATTGGATATTTTTAATCTACGTTGGGACGGAACGGATACGCAATACTTGGCCGGTTTTAATCGTATATGATATTTATTATATTAGTCTGTGGTTTTCTGAAATAAAAATATTTTTACTACAAAAACAATTGACGGCATAAAAGGGCACGACCATAAAGAAATTAATAATAAACAGAATTGAAAAAAAAAATGTTTTGAATATTAAAATTTGATATCAATAAATTTAAATAACAGCTTTCCATATTGGCTTTCGGCTGAGTGACTGAAATAAAATTCTGATGGGTTTTAAGGTAGTAGTTCCTAGAGAATAAAAAGTACTTAGGTTCATTGCCCACTAAAATTTAGTCACTTTTTCTATTTTTAATTGCTATTTTTCGATATAGTACGGACTCATCTCTTTTTTTATATAAATCATGAACGGATTCTTCATCTTCTTCTTCACTTTGAGTTTAATCGACTTTAGTAATAAAATTACGACTATATACAGGCTGGCTTTTTACAACTTGCGTGGCTTCAAATAAACCAAAATTTCATTAGTAGGAAACTAATATTTATATTACTTAATAGTTAATAAGATTTTCTTTTTTTTAATAATGAAAGGTATATAAAGATTTTAAAATTGTGACTTCACGTGCCCGTATTTTACTTAGCACTTCTGAAAAAAATATTCTATAGAAAATCTTATTTTTATTTTTTGCTTTTAAAAATTATTTCATTTTATACTTTTTAGTTACTTAGTTAAAGTACTAAATGCAAAATTAAGATATACTATGATTTTCTCATGGATTCCATTATCAGAACTAAATTGAAATAGAACCACACGGGGAGCAACAGCTTTCAAATAACAAAAGAACATCAAAATCGGTTCACCCAATGGTAAGTTATGAGGTAAGAAAACAAAAACCGTCGATTTTTTCAATTCGACTCCTACTTTTTTGAAGTCCGCTAAAAATGTATGTACTTGTAGGAAAATAAGTAAATCCACATCCATATCGTAGCTAAACATATGTCTCACTGGTCATTCACCTTTAAGAACAATAATAAAATATCATCAAAATTAACAGTCGACTGGCGTATAATTTCGCCTCTCTGCATTATTTTCTCGCTCGACGAAATTGCGAATCGGCGACGTCGCAAAACGAATTAGCTGAGAAATTTTAAAAGGATCAATGCCTAATAATCCAATATCGAATGAATCGCCCGTAAATTCGTAACGAACGTGCCTTGCATTAGAATCGAGTTTCTCGAGAACACAGCGAGATGAAAGCCTGCTCTTGAGGCGTCTTCGAATTGAGGGTCACGGTTTTGATATTTTGTACGCTTTTTATGGGTTCTGGTTATAAAAGGAAGTACGTTTTTTCGAGAATTTTTGTGTGAGGATTTTGTAAAGAAAATATTTGATGATTCTTTTTACATATAAACGTTTTGTATTCACAATTTTTACTGCACAATGGCTTTAAAGAAACCTTATATAAAACAACATTTAAAGACCTACGTAGGTACTTTAAAGCAAAGGTACTTTAAAGATGTGGATCTCCCCACCGTGCCTCGGAGAGCACATTAAGCTGTCGGTCCCGGTTGCTATCATCATATCATCCTAACATCTGATAATAATCCTTGATAGGTAATTTGCTCTTACATAATGAGTTACTGGTTCGCCCTTCTTTGATTGAAATGCGGACAAACAATATTTAATTACAAAATCGTTTTATATGTACCTTAGCTGCACCCACGACTCCGCTTCAGAATCATTTTTTCAGCATTTTTTTTTCAGCATCATTTTTTTAAAATCAGTCCAGGCGTTTCTGAGATTAGACGGAACAAACAGGTAGACGAAAATTTTAAAACTGAAGAATTGATAAATAATTTGTAATTAAAAACAGACACATCAATTTTATTTAGTTTAATACATATGTAGACAAATATGATATAGATCGTTTCTCAAAGATTCCATTTAAAGAAAACGTATTAATATTTATGAAAGAAGCGAGCAATGTCTTACATAGTGAAAAAATCACAACGTTCCAAAAAAACACATAAGGGTCGGAGATAGGAATCTACATACATAATAAAATAATGTTTTTTTCATGAATACAGTTCGAAGTGGATGTTATGTATTACAAAGTACATGTACTACACGAAACTTTTGTATTTTTCTGTCTGTATTTTTACTCTTATTTTCCTTTTTTATGTAATCACGACTACTTATGTTGACAAATTGCATTATCTTTGTATAATAATATTACAGTAAATTTAAAAAAATATAGCCCCTTGAGTTTGTATCGCCGGTTTTTCTCAGGTAGAGGTTTAATTTTGGTGCCGGTGGTAGAATCTGACCAGTGAACGCTTGCGGGCTTATTATAGATTTAGCAATTATAGTGAGTCATTACACTGTATTTTATTTCATTAAAAATGATAAAACGATTATTATATAGTAACATGATATAATTATCTCAACAACGATTCATGAAAGAAGCGCTTACAGGCCAGTTTTTGATTTAATCCAAGGTACGTAAGATGCAACATTCACGTAGAAACCTAAACGAACTTTAGAACACTGCTTGCCGATGTATGACGCCAGACCAATGAGAGTGTTTCCACTAATCAATGGACTACCAGAATCACCCTGCAATAAAATATAGATATTAAATAGTTATAAAAATATTTTCTTAGTATAAAACTAACTTAATAAAAAATATGGTACTTAAGTCGTTTTTAATTTCGTCTCTTATTCTTATATCCATTCTCTCATGAGGGATGATTATAATTATGTTAGAACTAACTGAAAGTTCAGAATTGCGGCCTTACCAATAACTCTTATTACAATTCAAATGCCGTCCAATATATATAATGACATATATTACGTCATGCTCATACAAAATCTGAATATGATTGACTTTGAATCGCTATAAGAGATAATGGTAAGCCTCCTGAACGAAGATGAAGCCACAGATAATGTTTTGAAAGCTAATAAACAAAAGAGTGAAAGAGACAGCAAGAATGTCAGCACATACTGTGATCAAGATAGTAAAAAAACATATACACATCCCTCTCTTTGGCTTTAAAATTAATTTTGCACGCACATGGTACAAAGTGGTAAGTAGTCACTTAAGAATTATCGTTACCATAACTCTACGCTGATGGTAGGTAAATGGATAGTAGCTTTAAAAGCCACTATCACAGTAATTTTCCTTAACTTACATGACAAATACTCGGTTTGTCCCCTTCCCTCTTCGCACAGATGTTCATTTTCTCGAATAACGGTAAATTTTGCTTCACATAACTATGATATTCTTTTGGTATTAAACTGATGCATTGTTGTGTTGTCAACTTTACGAGATCCACTTTTTGTAAGTTTTTCGATAAACGTCCAGTCTGCAACAATTGTTATACAAAAACAAATGAAATATTAATTTTAAAATCTTATTTTACTTATTTATATATCGTTTACCGTTACATCTTTTTATAGACACCGTTGTGGCGTTGTGGGCAACGAGGTTGCGGGTTCGATTGCGGGTTCGACGGTTGCGGGTTCGATTCGCGCTCGGGCAGATGTTTCTTCAAATTTCTATTTCGGTCTGGGCTTTCGTCCGTGCGGGTCCCCTCACCGTGCCTCGGAGAGCACGTTAAGCTGTCGGTTCCGGTTGTTATCACATAACATCTGATAATTGATTGCGGGCAGATGCTAGTAATATATACCTTACTTTTAAGGCTGTTTAAGTTGCTTGAATTGAATAAAAATGATTCATATATTTCTCTGTTATTTGTTGACCCAGGATGTTTTGATTTTTACCAATTTTTCCAAGAGCCTTAGCACTGTATAGCTCCAAACTCCAAATATTACGTCTACATTCAACATCCAGAAATACACACAAAAACAATATGACTAAACTTTTTTTTTGTTTTCACTGAAAAATCCTTGTACGCACACCACTTCACATAGTGTACTCGCAAAGTACACTAGGCAGTGGTAGTGTGGGACTCGGCCGCCTGTTAGTCCAGCGGCAATACCCACTCCAACTCAGCGGAACCCTCATCGGCATAGTGGGACATCATGCGGTCGCTAAAGTAACCTAACTAAAGAATAGTCCAAAAATGTTTTCCTCATCATTTACCTCATCCTTCCCTCTACCAACGAATACCACTTTGGAGCTGGTGACTTGTCTTGTCGGTAGTTTGATAGCTTGAACCTTGGCGGACAACTGTAAAGGCTTTGATAATCTGATCAGAGCGACGTCATGAACTGGTAGACCTTCAACTTTTTGGTAGTCCTCGTGTATAATGACTTTATTATATGGATATTTTACGCTGTTCTCGAACGATTCTCCGCCAACCCAGACGTAATTATTCCGCATTGTGCTTGAAACGAAAAGAATATAACAAACCCATGTTTAATACGCTTTAATTATATAATATGGTTCGTAACGAAACATAGGAAAAACCATTATTATGGGTTTTAAAATAGAATATGTACGTAATTCTAACTCAAATTATGACAGATATTTTTTTACTGTTATACTTTGTTCGGCGAACGAAACACATACTCATATTATTATATATTTTTATATATGTAGGCAGTTTTACTTAATTTTTGGATTTTGCAACAAACTATAGCTATAAACTGAGAAGTCTCCTAACGCTTTGAAATAATTAAGACATATTTTCTGCGTGTGTCAATTTTGATCAAACTTACATAAGAAATACATCTAGTTCCCACAACACATAAACTTATGAAAACGGGTTTTAAATGGTCCTATTGCATTCAGCTAATGCACAACACCCGCTATCAGTTTTTGCCAAACATGTCACTGTACAGTTTTCTACTTCTTTCTATATCTACAGTTTTGTTACGATATAAAAGTAAAAACAAAAAAGAAAAAACGCTACGTAAATTTGCAACTACGCAACGAAACGAAATCAGACACAAGCTTTTTTTTATAAACGCTACACACTCAACGGCCCCCAGTAGGATAATTATATCCTGTGTCGGGGTCCGGAAACATTCACAATGACAAGGACAAACACAACCAGACCGGAAAACATGCCTGTACGATTAATACAAACATCTGCTCCGAGCGGGAATCGAACCCGCAACCGTCGAGGCTTAAGGCAGACTCGCTACCCACAACGCCACAACGGTGTCCGAAAAGTGAAAAGATAAAAATGAAAAGTTTTTTTCATAATTATATACTCTGAATATTACATACAAAACCAAATTTTAAAAGAGAACATATATAATTTAATCCTCAGATTAAAGTAACAGAGAATACAGATATTGAAGCCGTGGATTATAATATCGACGTTGAAAATGGACTTACTTTACGCCAACGACGCAATGGGCAGCGGTCAGTATCCACGTATTGGAGATAATAGCCGCACCGCAGTTCTCGAGGCCAGCATAAAATGGATAGTCTTCTATTTTAACAGTTTCCCCGTATAGAATACGAGGTTTTAGTTCGTTTGCTGTTAAATATAAATTTAAAACGTACATATATCGAATTAGCTTTATAGTCAATTTCGCTCTTTTGATTCTTGATTTAGACTTCCACATCATGTGAGTGTATGTAATTTCAATTATATGAAAAAAAGTTAAAAAAATAACCATTGCGCTTGACATTATAACAAATAATTAGACGTTTAGAAATAAACGGAAAAAAGAAAGAAGATCGAGACTTTCGGTCTCCGGCACTCCCACTGATTAAACGACACGAAACAGCAAATAGGCGCTGAATGAACAAAACACAATAGTGCACATAGGTGCTGATTGAACCAAAAACAGAGCACATAGGCGCTGGTTGAATCAAACGCAACAGTGCACATAGGCGTTGGTTAAACCAAACGCAATAATGCATATAAGCGCTGGTTGAATCAAACGAAACAGTGCACATAGGCGTTGGTTAAACCAAACGCAATAATGCATATAAGCGCTGGTTGAATCAAACGAAACAGTGCACATAGGCGCTGATTGAACCAAGCACAATAATGCACATAGGCGCTGGTTGAATCAAACGAAACGGTGCACATATCGTTAGTATATTTCAATTCTCTGAATGTGGCATATTATTATTTATAATTTTAAAATTTATATTTAACACCATATATTATTCGGATCCTATATAGACTAACCATCAAACATAAATCAGAAAAACTCACATTTACATATTTGTGTCGATAAAAAATATATCAAAAACAACTTTAACACCAAAAACATTTCTACAACTTCTTCAATAGTGACTCGCAGAATATACGTCGTTCATTTTTTATATGAAATAGGAAAATTACTTATAAAATTTATGTTCATACTTTAAATATTACTTTTTATTACTCGTAGTTATGTTTAGCGTTTGTTACAATAATAAACAATGGTTCGAATTACGCACTAATTTATCGCGTGTATTCTATGATTGTTCCATGATTGATTTCTTTACCGACTTCAAAAGGCCGAGATTATCATTTCCAGTGACTTTTTTGTGTGGGCTACGTGACGATGACGTTTGATTATGATTTTTTTTTTTTGCGTAAGAAATAACTTCTTTTTGTGGAACAAATTAATATGGACAAATAATTTGTAATAATCTGAGGAGATAAGCTCTTCCACGTTTAAAAGTATTAAAGTTTAACTCACGATGGCTGCATAAACAGATACAGATTAAAGCCGTTTGATACATAAAAAGAAACAAATTCTCAAATATTCAACTCGAACATATGCTTATGTATGAGCAACAAATCGTTGAAATGTAAACATCAAAATGGAATACAGCAGTAGATATATATTACACCCTGATCAAAGTCGACTAATAATCATATATGAAGTCATTTTTCTGTCACTGAAGAATTACTTTCTCATTACTGTCGCCGGAACCCATTACGGATTCTCTCTACGCTCAAAAGCCTCCGAATATTCGGTTACAGGCGCTTTGATGTCGGCAGCCATTTTTGACCCGGTCGGAAAATTCAAAGGAAATTTTTGCCAGCATCAAATGAAAATTTGACATCTGATGATAACATTATCAATTTATATTAGCCATTGGTTTCATTACACTGTATATTATTTATGAATAAAAGATATACAATATGGTGGGCGTTGTAATAGTACACACTATTTCATACAGATTACAGAAGGTCTTTCTAGAACATCAGAAGTGGACATAGGTCTTTTCTTAGTATGAAATTATGATCAGAAATTATGTTCAGAGTAGATAATTATAATTCCATGAATTATATGAATTTTATAAGTTGGCTGGCCGAGATACAACAATTTTGGCAAAACAATGATAATGAAGGTAAGCCGTGACAGAATTTCAATGCTAATGGAGTGAAAATGAGAATGTGGGTAGATTGAGACGAACTTCAGGCAGGTTCGCTAGCGCTGGGCCACAATATCGTCAATACGTCATATTCTTTCCTCAAAATATCATCGCATTGTTTTTTAAATATTAGCAATGCTTTTTCAAGGCAGTACTAATCTTTCTATCGCTCCAAATAAGCTGGTAGCTTGGCCTAGGAATGAGTCTGACAATAGCCTAAGAGGGTCACAATCGAACCCTAAACCCTCGCATTAAGAGCGGAGTCGGCCTTTCTACTGTGAGCTATTCTTAAAAACCGTAAGGATTTTTTCAAACATGGTCAAACCGCCCGATGGTAAGCAGACACTGAAACCTATGAATGGTATACTTGAAGTAGCACATGCGTGTTGTCAACCCAAGGAACAAGAAGGAAGGAACGAGAAGGGAAAAAAAAGCGAATAGAAGGGTGGGAGATCGGGCCTCCGGTACTCTCACTCATCGCATGAAACGCAACAGTACAGTTACTTTACGCCGATTTTCTGTGAGAGGGTAGTACTTCTCCGGTCGAGCCATTACTCTGCATAAGCATGGCTCTATTACCGTAACTTTTTATAGAAATCAAGATCATTATGAAAATCATTTATAATTCCCATAGAATTGACTTTGTAATTTATTTAATGGGCACCGAATGTCGCAGGCCTAATTAATAAATAATGAAGTAGCATTAATATCTCCGGACCAACTTTGATGACATTCAGTGTCAGGACAATTTACGCTATGAAGCTAAATTATATTTCTATAGGGCTTCTTTACCTCACAATATTTTGTTTCGTTGCTTCTCAAACTTTCGAATTGTTTTATAAATAAACAATATTGTTCCCTAATTACGATTTTCAGATTAGTTCAGCGATAGGTTAAAAAACACAGCTTACACAAATTATAGTTTATTAATATTCTTCAAACTTATATTACTTAATTGCTACAAAATGACCGGTCGCACCGAAGTAAGGCTAGCGAGCAAGTGTCCGGGTTGCGTTTTGATCTGTCGGAATCGACTCGTGGCTTCGAGTGCAGGGATGGACTCGTAACATCTCACCCCCCTGATGAGCAACTATTTGCAAATGTTTAATGCAAATGTTGCGTCCCGTTAACTGCTGCCAGGAAGCTCGGTTTCGCCCGTAGAATTAGTAATCATAATCTTTCTGGTACGAAATTTACGGCGATAAATTATGATAATTAGTATACATCCACTTAGTAATAGGAGTACGATGACGTAAAGAGGTATGGTTGTGTGATAAATTACATTGTCGGAAGTCTCAGATGTCATAAGTTGTACAGGTGTTTCAATTTCAATTTGTCTCTGAATATTATGCAATGTACTAAGGTTCGTCGAAGTCAGGTGGTAGCTTCGTTGAAAAACACGGTTCGTTAGCGTGGGAAGTGCAATGATTTCGACACTTATTCCTTTAATTCGATCGTCGATATTAAACAATGTAAATTCCGGTGCTTTTAATTTGCAGAACTTCGGTAATGTTGCAAGATAGCTGCCTTCCAGTAACTGATATTTTTCTTTCGTGCAAGATAGTTGAACTCTAGTAGGCCTGGGAAATGAGATTATATAGTGCTGACTGTCTAGCTCCGTAAAGGCTTCCTTGGTCATAGAGATAGGCGTGATTTTACACGTTTCATCTACCTCTTGCAAATTAATTAATTTATTCAAACAGTCAGGTTCCGTGCGAATTTGATGACCTAAATTTTGCTCACAGATGTAGATGTTGTCAATCTTCTGGCATTCAGCCTCCATGTACACAAAATCTTTAGAATTGGTAGCTATAAAGGGATATAAAGGCAGGATTACTTCATGATTTCTATTAGGGACAGGACAAAGTCTAAATAGTTCAAAAGTCAATTTTAATACTATAGGAAATTTACGGATTATCACGATTTTCTTATCCGAATAATATGTGCCTAAACTAATAACATCGTAATAGTTTCTTATATCAAAATTTAAAATCTCATCGGAGCTATATAGCTTATGTAATTTACTTAACATTAATTTTATATCATTAACCGATAAAATAGAGTGGTGCAAAGACATAGTACGGCTAAATGCTAATATGTTTTCTACTCTAATAATTTCCTCAGAAAGCTCCTGTACGTTATTGCTAAGTATAACGAGCAGTTGCGCAAGGTACGCATATTTAAGTGCACGCGCTCTATCTGACGACGTCACATTTATGACGTGAGAGAGAACTTTATCTAACTTTATTTGATTATTACTTAAATTTTTCAGTACCTGAATTTGTTGAGCCGAAAACTCCTTAAATAAAGTTATATGTTTATTAAATTTATCGGAAATTAATTTATCATTTTTTCTTAAAATATTTAGTGCGTTTTCGAATCGCAGAGCATCTTCGTAATCCAGATTGCCTGTAATAGATTTTATAATCGAACCCAAGGGATTTATGAGGCCTCTTTTAGTTCTTATACTAGGCTCAAATGTGTCTAACTGGCCCTGAATCTTATTTAATTTATAATTTATGTAGGTAATTTCAGGTTTAAATATACTACTGGTATTTGAGAGTCGATCAATCAAATTTGATAGTTGTATTTGTAGATTTGATATATGTTCTTCTAGTACATCTAAGTCAATTTCCTGTATAAAATTATGGTAATGGCTAATAATTTTAGTCGTTCCTAATTTATAGGGTAAAATACCAGGTCCGTTATCCAGGTTTTCAAGCTGGATTTCCTGAGCTTGGGCCAGGTGCGTCAGGATTATTAGGTACCTGTAACAAATTAGAATCAATGTTCTTATTTTTCTTATTTCTTTTTAGTCGATTTTTTGCTATCGGCCCTCGTTTTTTGGAAGTATAGATGTGTATAGGTAAATTGGTAACGACTTTATCATAGGTAAAACGGGAAGCTAATTTTTGTCGGTCTGCTGCAGGATTTCGTATGTATACGTCCTGGTCAGGTGAATATTGTACTATAGGTTCTCTACTCGTATTACGTCTTGTCATTATCGCTTGTCGCGAGGCGAGCGATGATTCATGTATAAGTTCATATACTGTTTCCATTCTACTAC
Source organism: Hestina assimilis (assembly GCA_023373885.1). NCBI lineage: Eukaryota > Metazoa > Arthropoda > Insecta > Lepidoptera > Nymphalidae > Hestina > Hestina assimilis. Next base: position 14,250,003 of record CM041750.1, read on the forward strand.
GATGATCTTGCATATATTTCTGTAATAATCGTTCGTTAATATTAAAGTCTGTAGGGTCCCGTGGGTCAAAATGTCCATTGATAAGGTCAAACGGTCTGCATTTTGTTAAACTATGTATAGCACTATTGTATGCTATAAGAGCGTAAGGAAATAAATTTGAAGCGGGTTCATTTTTATGTTTTAATTTTAATATTCTCAGATGTTCTAGTAATGTACTATGGAAACGTTCTACGATCCCGTTTTCGTTTGGAGCATTAACTGCCGTAGTATGATGTTGTATTTTATGCAAACGTAAAAATTCCGATACTACTTGATTTGTGAACTCTGTCCCTTGGTCTGTGGTTAAAGTCATGGGAAAACCGTGATGGGTACAGTAAGTTAAAAGGGATTTAATAATTTTAGGGGCGGTACAGTCAGTCATAGGGTATGCTTGTCCATATTTAGTAAATGAATCTATTATCGTTAAGTATTTTTCTCGTTCTATCGTTAATACATCGGCATGTATAATCTCGAATGGTTTACTTGGAGGTGGGACGATTCTAAACTCTCCACGTACCGGATTACGGTCGTATTTACCACAACCACATATTACGCATTCATTAATGAACTTTGTTATATCCGTTTTTATTTTAGGCCAGAAATAATTTCTTGACAGGGCAAGGTAGGTTTCGTTAATACCTCGGTGGTTGGTTTTACCCTCGTGATATTTACGTATAATATCTTGCTGTTTCAAATAGTCAGATATATTTTCTAAATTTCTTTTGACTAAAATTAAATTCATTGATGAACTACGGAAAGTTCTTTGAATAATAGGGACGACATGATACATTCTATCGATTGGTTGAACTAAAATAGCTGTGCGAAATCTGGGGTCTACAAATTTTTTAATAATGTGTATTATATCTTGTTCCAAATTTTGATCGGACGCTTCTGTAGAAACTCGAAGGAAAGCATCGAATGGCTTTATTACTATGGGTTTATTTCTAGGAATACGGTTAACTATATTAATTATAATTTGTTTTCGGTATCTATTAAGTGGTTCGTCTAGTATAGGGATTTCTAAAGTAGGCTGTTCAGCGCTAGTGTGAGCGGTTTCGGTAGATGAGCCGCTATGTATAGGGCTTTCAAGGGCGGTCAAGGTTGATGATGAAGTATCACGTTCTCCATTGTCCGATGACGCGGTTAGCGTTGATGACGGGCTATGACGTACGGACGCATGTGATGTATTCACCTGCATAGATATGGTTTCATCATTATGTATCTCGACACGCGACAAGGCATCACAGTTCGTATTGAGCTTACCCTTTTTATATATAACAGTGTAATTAAACTCGGCCAATTTTAGTCTCCACCTAGTTAAACGTGAATTAGGTTCTTTTAAGTTAATAAGCCATTGTAACGGTTTATGGTCGGTTACAATTTTGAACTTACGCCCGAAGAGATATGGTCGGAAGTACTTGGTAGCCCAAACTATTGCAAGTAGTTCTTTTTCTATTGTCGAGTAGTTGATTTCACTATCATTAAGAGTTCTCGATGCATAAGCTATAGGTCTGTCAAACCCGATAGTATCCTGAGACAGTATGGCGCCAAGGGCGAAATTTGATGCGTCAGTTGTAAGAATAAACTCCTTTGTAAAGTCTGGGTATTGTAAAATAGGATCGTTTGTGAGTAAGGTTTTGCAATGTTCGAAACACTTTATGTATTCGGAGGTTAACTTGATTTGAGCACCTTTTTTCAAACAAGATGTAAAGGGCTTAGTAACACGGGCAAAGTCAGGTATAAATCGTCTATAATATCCCAGTAAACCTAAAAATCCTTTAATTTGTTTAGTAGTTTTTGGAATGGGATAGTGCATTATGGCTTTAATTTTGTCGGGATTGGGTTTCACGCCTTCCGGTGTGATTAAGTGTCCTAGATAAGGCGTTTCTCGTTTTAAAAATTCCGATTTATCCATTTGTATTTTTAGATTAGACTGTCTAAGACGTTCAAATATCTTACTGAGGTTAACCATCATTTCTTGTAACGAAGTAGCGAATACTAAAATATCGTCAAGGTATACGACACATATTTTATTTATTAATCCGCGTAAAACGTTATCCATTACTCGCTGAAATGTAGAGGGTGAGTTTTTTAAGCCCATAGGCATCCTTAAAAACTCATAATGCCCATGTTCAACGCTGAATGCAGTTTTATGTATATCTTTAGTGTTCATCTCTACCTGGTAAAATCCTGATGCTAAATCTAAACAGCTAAAATATTGACACCTTCCAAGCTTATCTAAAATGTCGGTTATGTTAGGTATGGGGTATCGGTCGTCGATTGTCTTTTCATTAAGTTTTCTAAAATCAACAACTACTCTCCACTTGGTTTTTCCGGATGCGTCATTCTTTTTAGGAACAACCCATATGGGGGCACGCCAAGCAGAAGTAGAGGGTCTGATTATTCCTTGGTTCAACATTTTGTTAATTTGAGTTTGGACCTCTTCTCTATGTATATAGGGGTATCTGTAATTTTTACTATGAACTGGAATTTCATTAGTCGTATTAATGGTATGCTTAATGTTGTTAGTAAAAGTTAGGGGTTCGTTCTCTAAATAAAATACGTCAGAGTAAGTAGCACACAAGGTTTTTATATTAATTTTCTCTTCTGGATTTAAATGATCGGTGCGCAGGCGCGCTAATACGTCACGTTTCCGGGAATCACAGGTGGCGGTATAGCATTCCGGTATGGGTAAAATTTCTGAATTAAAAAGATTCGCTTGAATTGGCTCGGACAATGAAAATATAATATCATTGTTCGTAGGGTTTATGATTTCTAAAAACGCTCTATTGTCTCTAGCTATAGTTACACATTCATTAATCTCACACCCGCAAACTATTTGCTCATCTATATAAATTTCACCTTTAGGTATATTAGTGGGGAGCTTCAGTAACTTGGATGATTTAGCTTTAATTATATCTTCGTATAAGTTAACATTATCGGAAGTATACATGAATATAGGTATAGATGCATTTTGAGTCTGTAGGTTTTGAGTTCCGAGGTCTATTTTTGCGGACCATTTTTGTAAGAGGTCACAACCTATCAAACCGTCAAAGTATTCATGAAATCGGTATACATATAATTTTAACGGCTCTTTAACATTAATTTCTTTAAAACATGGTATGGTAATTGAAAAAAAATTTTTGGTGGTTGCATGAACATTAGTAACTATAAATGGGTCATAAGTTAGAGTATAATTCGGAAAATACTGATCTACTGCCTCGGGGCTTAAAAATGATTGATTCGCTCCAGTGTCAATTAAAAATTTTAAAGGCGGCGTATTTGGATGTATGTGGAACTTTATAAACGGCAAACGTCTTTTATTCTGTATGTTTAACTCTATTCGGGGGCATTTTGTTGCTGAATTTCGGGAAAATTTTGACTCTGATTTGTATTACCATGAGTCACTTCTTCCGTGGGTGTTTGATCGTACTCTTGGTATTCTGTGCACTCATAGTTAGGGTAGTCATAATGATATTCGTCATAGTAAGGATTTTGTTCGTAAAATTCATTTGCATTAACTTCTCGAGTCTTAAAATAGTTACTTGGAGGTGGATTCCCATGAATTCTCCAGTCATAAGGTATACGTGTAGGTAAGGGACGTGCTACAGGGTAGCTTATGCCTGACATAGGTCTTGGGTAGTTATTTTTAGGCTGTAACATAGACTGTCGTGGAGGGATTTTAAAGCCGGTGGACATATTAGATCGCGGTAATGCTCTGAACATTTGCTGAGTTCTAGAGGGTCCTGGAAAAGTGGGCCTTGGCCTATTCAAAATCTGGGGGTTAGTAAAATGGGGTTGATTGTGAGGTATATTAGATACGAAGCATTTATCAAAATTAAAAGGTGTATTAAATGATGTCTGATTTTTAGTATAAAAATTTGGAGTAGGCATTTTCTTGCTTTGTAAATATAACACGTTCATTTCTTCCTGTACATATTCGAGAGCCTTCTCTAATGTAGAGGGCCGCATACATCTAATGCGTGAGCCTAGAGGTTCGTGCAAGCCTCTTAAATAAGTTTTTAGGGCTAGATTTGTATATAAAGTTCTTTTTGACTCTACTGTTGTAATTAAATTATCGTGCAACTCTACATATGTAATTATGTAACTTAATAAATTTTGTATGCGCTCATAAAACACATGAGGTGTGTCGGAGCCCTGCGTTAATTGAGATAAATCTGTATATAATGTAGTTTCATCTCTGTGATCCGAAAAGCAATTAATTAATGTATTTCTTATGCTATTCCAGTCCTGGGGTATGCCATTCAGTGATATAGTCCTGGCAGCGGCACCAGTGATCTTATTTAATATTCCATTTATTGTTGCAAGATTAGACAATTCATATCCTGGACTGGGATTTACATAAGTTAATACTAGCTTATCGCATAACGCTAAAAATCTAATTAATGTATTAGGAGTTCCGTCAAATTCTGGTACTAATTTTAATGTTCTAATTACGTTATCTATAATTTCATTGCAATTTATTTCTACCATATTTATTTCTTTAAAAAATTCTTCTTTTCTACAATCTAAGTTTCTATGAGCGTCTCTTAGCGCGTTGCGAGAGATCGACCGGGGTTCGATTCCCCTAGAAAATCGTGGATGAAAAATTTTGAAAACTGGGTTTTTACGGGAAGGGAAAGGAAGCTAACAATTCTTCAGAAAATTGTGCAACTCACATAATCATTTTGGCGACACGATGATTCATCGATGGCTGGATGCGTGGCCTCAGATTCCCTCCAGAAGTATCGCTGTTCCAATCTTGGTTCATGAGATAGTCGACTAAACGTAGAAACGTTATCAGCACGCGCAAAATAGTTTTTGTGCAACGATAATAGTTCACACGCACTGACTCGACTATCCTACCGACTGCGCCAATTACGATTTTCAGATTAGCTCAGCGATAGGTTAAAAACACAGCTTACACAAATTATAGTTTATTAATATTCTTCAAACTTATATTACTTAATTGCTACAAAATGACCGGTCGCACCGAAGTAAGGCTAGCGAGCAAGTGTCCGGGTTGCGTTTTGATCTGTCGGAATCGACTCGTGGCTTCGAGTGCAGGGATGGACTCGTAACACCCTTAAGTTCGTGAAAGAATATGGCGCGTGAATATTATAAAAAAAAATTTTCTTCCAGAAATAAATATTAGAAGACTCATGAACTCTAATAAATAAATAAACGCTACACACTCAACGCCCCGATTAGGATAGTGATATCCTATGTCAGGGGTCAGAAACACACACAAAGGCAAGAAAAAACATGTATGTTTAATTCAAATGGTTAATTTTAAACAGCAGTAAAAATTTAAAACAGTATGGTTAATTCAAAGATCTGCTCTGAGCGGGAATCGAACTCGCGATCTGTGGCGCTTAAGTCAGGTTCGCTACCACTGTGCCACAAGACTTAAAGATTATTATCAGGTATTATGATTGGCAGGGGCCGGCAGCTTAACGTGCTCACCGAGGCATGGTGGGGATAAACGCTTACTTGTCTGTTCCCATCATGATGTAGAAAAGTAGTACCCAAAGTACGAGTCTACCACATCATTTTCAAAACTATTCTCAAATTTAAATCATAGACATTAAGCCCAACTCAGATGTAGAATTTTATATAGGAACTTATATTTCAAACAAAACTTTATCCACGAAAAGTTTGAGCGACAGCGCCTCACAGGGTCTGTTTAATTAATAAATTTGCCAGGGTATAATTTATTTGAATTAAAATAAAGCGATTCCGTTATTCGTTTGCGAAATCGCAAACATTCGACGCCGCAATTGAGTTACGAACCTTTTTAATTTAATGTAGTACTATTTAAATGGCGTAGTTTATACTGTTATAAGAAATGTCCATTAAAAACTCTTTGGTTTTAATTGAGTATTTTGTGGTTATCATCAAAGGTATTTGTTTTATAATATTATATCAACCGGCGTCGGGAATCTCTGTCACAGCACTACCACCAAATAATAGTGCTTAGGCATTACTGTGTTCCGATTTGAAGGGCACTGTACGCTAGTGAAATTACTGGGCAGAGGAGATTTAAGAACTAATATCTCGAGGTTGGCAACGCGTGAATGGCACCTACGGCACCTACTTACTCAGGTGGACCGTACCGTACCTGCCGTACCTGCTTGCCAACTTGTAACATAATAAAAAAAATTCAAAACTCTTTCCGTTTTAATTGAGTACTTGGTAGTTATATTCAATGGTTTTGTTATATAATATTCTATAGAGCAAATTTGTCTCTAATAAGAGTTTTCAGCCTTTATGCCGTAGAAGGAACAGACTTGCGGGGCATTGAAGGTTTGATCCTAATTCCTTTGGGATATTGCCGTGCCTTTTCCTAGCACAAGCTATATTTTAGTTGGAGAAGGAAATATGAATATTAATAATGATTAGGAAAAGCGTATATAATCACTGCTAGTACTATCTATTGAATGTATTAGTGCTGTTGTGTTTTGTGCGATCAGTGTAAGCGTCGGATGCCCAAGCTCCTACCCCACCTGTTCCCTTCCTTTCCCTTATTGCAAGCGTCCATAGGTTGCGGTGAATGCTTACCATCGGAAAGACCGTATGCTTCTTTGCCTACCATCATGACATAAAAGAGCAAAAATCACTCTGTTCTGTTGGTAGGTCTATTTTACTGGTGGTAGGTCTTATGTTGCAAGAGGCCGGCTAGGTAGGTACCACCGCAGTGTCAAATATTCTACCGCCAAATAGTAGTGCTTAGGCATTACTGTGTTCCGATTTGAAGGGCATTGTACGCTAGTGAAATTACTGGGCAGAGGATCTCCTCTTAAGAACTAATATCTCGAGGTTGGCAATGCGTGAGTGGCACCTACTGATGGTGCTGCAAGCGCTCATAGGCTACGGCAACCACTTACCTACTGGTGGGCCGTAAGCTTGTTTGCCAACTTGTAACATAAAAAAAAACTCTGTTCATAAAATCCTATTGAATTTAATTAAAGTCCTAAGCAATTGTTCTTGCAGATGGCACCCCTAAACATGGAATCTTGAGATGCGAGAGCGGACACTTCCTCCTTCCTTCCAGTCCTTGGTCGCTATGAAGGTCAATAGGTCCGACAGCAATACACATGATACAAAATACATATATCAAATAGGTCAAGGCTTCAGTATTTCTTAAAACAAATCCAATACATAAATTCCCTTAGAACAAAGAGGCAAATATCATAGTGTGGTTTGTTTCGGTTCAACCACAAATGATTAATCGTTTGTAGGGAATAGGCGGACATTAAAATACGCCCCGGCGACTTTCAAAGCTATTCCGATCCAATACATCATATCTTTATTCTTGGTGTCATAAAAATGTTTGGGATCAGATAAGAGTATATACGGGATGACGACGTTGTGGTTCAGTGGTAGCGAAACTGCCTTAAGCGCCACAGATCGCTTGTTCGATACCCGCTCGGAGCAGATGTTTGTATTGATCACACAGACACGTTTTCCGGTCTGAGTGTGTTTATCTTTGTCATCGTGTATGTTTCCGGACCCCGAACATATCCTAAGTATCTTAATGACGGCCGTTGAGTGTGTAGCGTTTCGGGATAATTTAATAAACTACTAAATAGGAAACTTCTACTTCTTAGCAAAATCAGTAACATCGACGTGAATGGCTAATGTCTAGTAGTCAGACGGAAGAAGAGGAAAACTTCCTTAAAAATAACGGCGGTCGGTAGGTAGTACACAACCTTATTAAAATTTAGAATCTCGGACGAGCGCCTTGCTTTGATGTTTGCCTTAGGGTCTCGGAAAGTGGTATATGAGGACAATCTCTCTAAAAAATCACGCCGATCGGTCGTAAAGGGGAACCTGCTTCTGGAGTTTGTTAATTGTTATTGAAGTTTGTTATAATATGTATATTGCAGAAGTCACTACCTCGTTATAGAATTAATTTAATTTAATTAAGGCTTCCATTATTAATAAATTTATTTTTATAAATAAATTAAATAAAAGGCATTTAAATCCTTTTTGTTTTGTATCGCATGTGCCTGGATTCGATCCAAAAAGACTTATCTCCGTGCCCCCTGGGCCCATTAAAAGTTGTCACTGTTACTCAAAACTAGGAAAAGTGTAAAGTTGTGCGTTGTTTTATTCACGAGTGTACAGTTTCGTGGAGTGCTGTTGGAAATCAGAATTTATTTACGTGTCGAATTTTACTTGAAAGTGGTTATGATTTTATGTTAAACTAGCTTTATTTTTAGCTAGTATATCGATTTTCAAATAATACGCTACACATACAACGACTCTACTGGGGTTAAATTTATTTGATAAAATTAATCAAATGTCACATTCCGAAAACATACAAACACACACCCACCGAAACGAATGTATTTATTATCATTAAGTACATACAATAGTTCAAAGTTATATTCAAGCCCGCCACGTAAGGTAAGTGAAATTGTTTTTAAATAGGCAAATAAAAAAATAGTTTCTTTCTTTCTTTTACTTCACAAAACGTTATCTGGAACGCTTTAATGCTCGGAGCGCTTTCTCCATTTCTGATGACGTCCTTAGCTGTGATTTGGAGGATTCAGGAGGCACCCTAAGGACGGAATCAAATTTGAACGTTTGAGGACTGCCTGTTTTTACACGGTTCACAAGTGGTGATCAAGAGTGGTGGTCACAAGTGGTGACGCTATCAAGGCCAGTAGGGCCAACAGCAATACATATTCAGAAAAAAAACCTTCAAGGTAAAGCCATATGCGCTATGAATAATATTATTTGCTAATTACTAAATCCGGTTGATTTCTTTATTGATTAAACATTTAATTGAATAGTTTACTTTATTTTTTTTCTTCATAATTGTTATTGTTTGTGTAAAGTATTTTACATATAAACTATTTCAATAAAAAAATACTTCGCAACAACTATAATAAATTATTCGCATGGCTGTTGTCTGACGTAGGACCGTAGGTACTTAATATAAATCAAGGCAAAGAATATGATTTATTTGTTGTACATATTAGATTACAATTTTTACCCAACAACATAAAAGGAGTTTCTAAATTTAAGTGAATGTTTGCGTGTATATTACACGTTATTTTCAATATTTAAAAAACTCCGTGATAGTATCATGAGTTTGTGATATTCTGATTAAACACTTTGAAAAGTAATCATTTCCAAATATACGACATCATTTTAACTACATATTTAAACTGTTTAATTATTGATGGAACTTTTCCACAAATCAAAATCAAAATCAAATCAAAATTATTTTTATTCAAGTAGACTTTTAAAAAGTACTTTTGAATAGTCAAGCGCTACCGACGGTTCGAAAGGTTGATTCTATCGAGAAGAACCGAAACTCGACAGTTACTCTTTTCAAATATATGTTTTTACAATTGTATTTTTAATATAAAATTTGGTTCTTGAATGAGATCCAGCAATATTAAGAGTACCAAGCATTTTTATCAGAAAAATATTCTTCTAACGAGTAATAATAGGCTTTATTGATAAGTTTATTTTTTATGTACATTTGGAACTTGCTTACTGGCAATTCCAATAAGCACAATACATATTATGTTTTTACACAATAAAACATATTATGTTTTTTTATATAATAGGGGCAAACGGTCAGGAGGCTCACCTGATGTTAAGCTGTTTACACCGCCCATGAACATCTGCAACACCAGAGGGTATGCAGATGTGTTGATGACCTTTAAGAAAAGAATTGGTTCTTCTGTTGAAGGTTCCCTGGTCGTATCGATTCGGAAAGACCACCGGCGTAATTTGATTCCACAAAGTGATTGTGCGAGGAAGATGTTCATCAACAATAAAACATAAGTAATATAACGTGTTTTATTATTGATATGATCATATGATATCGATAAATGAAATACACAGCACTACTCGTAATCCTAACTAGTAATATCATAAATGAGAAGGTGAACTGGTTTGTTACGCTTACACGGTTTAACATTTACTTAACTGATAATTGTGAAATTTTGCATACAGTTTATCACAGTTTTATACCTTTTATCCAGACAAGGGAGAGAGGGACTTAAGAACCCATATCTCGACGTCGGCAACGCGTGAGTGGCACCTAATTACTAATGTATGCGCGCGCTCATAGGCTACGGCAACTGCTTACCATGAGATAGGTCGTATGCTTGCTTGCCAACTTGGTAACAAAAAAAGAATGCAAAATAGAATAACGAAAAAATTAATATTAGAAAAGCCGCGTGCGAAAGCTAGTGTTCTGGATGGTAAAACAAAAAATTCTTTTCTTCCAACCTTTGCAATTCGACACTTCATCGATTTCCGAGCAGATCCTCACGTGGATAATGCTATAAAAATTTAATTTCACTCACTCACTGACATAAAACTTTAACACTTACTCCGTAAATACAGAACGATAAAATTTTATTAAGGCAACAGTTTAGCGAAAGTCGTAAAACACATTTCGTTTTACAAGATAGTGCAAGTCTCCGAGAATCGACAAGGAATCGGTAATATTACTAGAGAAAGTTATCATCCTCATTCTTACTATAATATTATAAATGCGAAATTAGCTCTGTCTCCCTGTCTGTCACTCTTTCACGCCTAAACTACAGAACCGATTAAAATGACATTTTGTACACAAATAGTGTGAAACCTGTGAAAGGACATAATTTTTAATGCGAAAACAAGGTTGTAAGGGGTTGAAAGCGGGATGAAAATTTGCAGGGAAGAATCGTCATTTTTAGAACAAGAAGCTTGAAACTTATTTTTTAGGCTGTTGATTACATATAAATAAATATGACTGTTTTGGAGTTGGAATTTGTATTTCAATCGTTATTCACGCGAGCGATGCCGGTGGCAGAAGCTAGTTGGGAATAAAACTTTTAGGATTCCTACATAATTAATTTATATGTAATACAGTGTAAGAAAATTACGTAAAAGGATGCATAATATCCTGTTTTTACGCCTTAATAAGGACGAAAATTTTATGGACTTAAGTTTATTAAGGAAAAATTAAGGGGTCTTATTACATTTTAGTATAAATTTGCAAGCACGTCAACGATCGAAATTCAGAATGTATAAAACCCTTTGTAAATTTCACGAATTTGAAAAAATTACGCATGCTTTACAAAAAGATTATACCAACCTCTGTACCACTAGAAGCTATCGTTATACATTACTAATAACACCTTAAATGAAAAATAACGAGATATATGGTATACATCTGACTTTTATCGGTATCACAACCGCTGTGGCACTCAGGGCAGATGTTTGTATTGGCCATAGAAGCATGTGTTCCAGTCTGGGTGATTTTATGTGTTTTACTGGAACCCGTTAAGTGCTTTGTGTTTATTTATTTGACATATATAGAAATTAGAACTAATATGCTTACATATCTCGAAACATAATTGGAAAACTATGATATAACTAAAAATAAAATAAAAAAAAAAAAAAACAAGTACTTAGTCTATAGTCTGCTGAGTGATAAGACCCTCTATATATATCAAACTTCATAGATCTATAAGTTGTAAACAACAATGCATATTCTGACGACGTTGTGGCGCAGCGGTAGCAAACCTGTCTTAAACGCCACAGGTCGCGGGTTCGATTCCCGCTCGGAGCATAATATGTTTGTATTGACCATGCAAGCATATTTTCCGGTCTGGGTGTATTTGTCCATGTCATTGTGAATGTTTCCGGATCCCCGACACAGGATATTACTATCCTAATGGGGGCCGTTGAGTGTGTAGCGTTTATTTATTTATTTATTTATATTCTATCTATATATTATCTATCTACCGTTCTATTCGAGCCGGTCCATTCAAATCGCAAAGTATCACGGCATTTCTACTAAACTCAATATAAAGACATTTTCTGACACGCTCTAAGATGGTGACCCTTTTTAATATTCCGTCACGTTCCTCACTCGACGAATCTAGTAATAACTAATCTTACATATGAGGGACAAGATGTAATTTCCCGCGGGACCTCCGAGAAGACGTCTCATGTAATTACTATGGTCAAACAACGCTCATTTTGTTTTAGTTTTTATTTACATTACGCATGGACTTAATATATAAAATGAACAGGCCCTTGCGTAAAGATAAATTAACAAAGACTTGCTGGTGCTCCTTTGTAAATTCAACACCAACGAAACGGAAGGAAGCAAAGAATATAACTCTCTCTATATATGTATCTTTCATACTACAATATTGGTAAATTTATGTATACAAGAATATATGGTTAAAAAAATAAGCTTTCGACTTGAGTTGCCTAAGGCATAGCCTTGAAACGATCAAAACACATTGCATGCTTTAATATTAGAAAGATTATAGTTACTCTATCTCCAGAACACTTAATTCATATGATCTCGTGACGGAAATTAATAAGAAAAATATATCAAAAACCGTTCCCGTAACATACCAAAGATATTTCGTAACGTTTAAAAATTTAACTTTAAAATTGAATTATTAGTAACCTAGTACCCACAAAATGAATGACGCAGACAGAGTCACAAAATTGACATGACTATTCATTTCTTGTACCGCCAAAATATCGAATAATAATATATACTCGTAATGTATATAATAACTTCATCAGTTCTCCCAAATCCTTGCGATATTATATTTACTCTCGAAAGCAAGGATTTCATATTGGGGTTAATACAAGAGTATTAAACAAATAAGAATTGATAACTCCCGCTTTGATACAGTAAATTAAAGTTATATACATTTCTATGTAACCGTGTCAACAAGTATCAAGAAAACATTTTTTTTTTATTTGGAAAGTAAGGCAGATGACTCTACTCCACCCGATGGTAAGTGGAAATAAAGTCTAAACGCGAAGGCGGCTAACAGAGTTGCGGAATATAACCGTGTTAGCCACCCTTGCCCTGCCTACCCGCAAGATGCCTCTTCACGCCTCGTTTGAAGGAGCGCAGATTGTAAGAAGGAGGGAGCACGTGAGCCGGCAATGAGTTCCACTTTTATATATTAAATTTATATATATATATATATATATATATATATATATATATATATATATATATTAAATCATTCGCTATATCAACCCATTCACCGTCCAGAGACAACATATAATAAAAACATATATGATTATTTTATTATATTAGAGAATGCAGATGCGGAGACGAACTTTAAAATACAAAATCAAAATCAATAAAAATCTATAACTTGTTTAACAATGGTTGACCTCGAAAAGCAGCTAACCAATCACGTCACGACTTTTTCACCAACATACCGTAGCTATATAGGCGGGCCTTTTAAGCCACCACTAAGATTTTAAGACATGCCGGTTTCCTCAAGAACTTTTCCTTGGAACTAAGAACAAATTTAACACCACGACTGTTAAAGTCTACATTTTCTATTTATTGGTCCATCTCGGCTTAACGGACAAGGATGTTCGATATCAGTTCAAATATAGAACTCCCTTTTTAGAGGAAATATCTTTCTCTTTCTAAGAAAAGGTTCAGAGCTGCAATTGAATATTCAAAATTTCACATACACCGCAAAATAAAATACAGTAAATAATCCTGTATTAGTCGGATAGTAAACAGAAGCCCATCTGTTAGAGTTGAACTTTTCCCTTAGGCCGTCAGAATTAACTTCTAATTACTACGCTAACTGCCGAACTAGACGCTAATGGCCTACGAACATCCCGCGTAGCAGTTAGCTGATGACTCGGAGAAAAATACTTTCCTTCCCGTTTCGACAACTGCCTATTCGCTTTAGAACTTGTTTGACAAGCTATTTTGGTGATAGGGGCTTTTAAGATCGTGTATTGTAATTATTATTCTTATTAAGCCTTTTTTCTAACATAATATACATAATTTAACATTTTTCATTGTCTACCATGCAATTATATGTATTATTGATTATTATTATTACCATTGATTTAAGTTAGTATTATATTATAAGATGTCATAGTTATTGGGCGTCGGCTTGCCTTTGCAACACGAAGGACTCCAGCTCTGACCATGGATGGTGGCCGTGATCGTCTAGTGGTTAAGACCACACGTTGTGCATTGCAGTGATATAAAACAAATAAATAAATTACATACTTCAATATAATGATGCGTCCACACAGAAATACAAGCCTTTCATAGATAACAAAAAATAGGCACCAAAATTAGTCGTTTTTTTTTCACTTTACTATGATTTAACCAAAAACCACATTGTATGTACCACCTGATGGTAAGCTGGTGCCGTACCCGTAGCCTTTGTAGTGTGTGTATGCACATACACACTACACCTTACAACACCATCAGTAGATGCCACTCAAGCGTTGCCAACCTCGAGATATTGGTACTTAAATCACTTTTGCCCAGTAATTTCACTAGCCTACAGTTCCCTTCAAACCAGAACACAGTAATGCCTAAGCACTACTATTTGGCGGTAGAATATTTGACACTGTGGTGGTATCTGCCTCTTGCAATAAAAGACCTACCAACAGTGTGACTGCATGCACTGGTGGAATAATTTCTGCTGTAACAGAGATTACCCAAGCATCTTGTGACGAGGTCACCTAAAAAGTAACACAGTAGCATTCGTAGAAATATTATTATATAACAAAAGTAAAATAAACTTACGTAATGTTATTCTGTAACCAATAACAGATCGAACGGAATCGATTCTTTAATCTGATAGCCAATTTACCGGTTGAGTCCTTTAAAACATACAATACAGAGATAATTCTCTCTGTAATGATCCCGTGTTTCGTTGATTTCGAATCTAAGTGTAGTTTCACACAATGATCAGAAACGCTGCGATTCTATAAAGAAAAAAAGAATAATAATTACGCTGGGTCCAAAACACCAGTTTATCTCACAAATTGAATTGCAATTTTTTACCTTATATAATTATATTTATGATTTCAAAACGTTATAAATGTAGATAAAATGTTTGATGCGATAAGTATAATATAATAATAATAGAAACACACTCAATGGCCCCTATTAGGATACTGATATCTTGCGTCGGGAGTCCGGAAACACAATGACAGTGACAAAAAGTCATTCAGACTAGAACACATGCATGTATAGTCAATACAAAGACCTGTGGCACTTAAGGCAGTTTCCCTACCGCTGCGCCACAATGTCGTCAATAGTATCGGAACTTCCTTTATCAAATCTCTTTAAAATGTCAATATAAGACTACTCACTAGACGGGTGATCGCATAGTGGTATTTCAACTGAGCGTCTCCGTGCTTCGGAAGATACCTAAAAAGTCGGTCCCGGCTGTTATCAATTTGATAATAGTCGAAAACTCTAGTCTAGATACTAAGTTGGCCATTAACCACTCGATAAGAAAAAGACTATGTGAAACTAGAACTAAAACAACATTGTAAATAGATCAAACTTAGTGGTTTTGAAATAAATATGCAATAATAAACTGCCGGAATGTGTGATACAACCTTTATATCGAAATTGTCCGGTCCGCTTCGATTTCATGCCTCAGTACACATCTTGCGAACAACTACACCTACAGGCATTGTTTTAAAAATACACGAAAAACACGTGTAACGAGCGTTGGGTACACGTGACACTGTCAATATAGTACGTACAACATTTTACTGAAAAAAATCATTCGTTTTGTACAATACCCCGCTCAGACGATTACTAGGTCAAACGAAAAAGTAAAAAATATTAAAAATTTGATTTTTAGTATTCCGCATCAAATTGAAAACACCCGACGGAATATTTTGAACAAACTTTTACTCTACAAGCTTTATGTTTCTCGTATACATGCATTGATTCAATAAACTAAGGATTGCTAAGCTGAAGAGTTTGTTTGCTTGATTGAACGCGCTAATCTCTGGGACGAGTGATCGGATTCGAAAAAATATTTTTGCATTTGATAATACATTTCTTGAGGAAGACTATAGGCTATATACAATTACAATACAATACATAGAAGCAAAACAATAATAAAAACTTAAAAGCAACAATAAAATAAACTTTGTAATCCTAGCTTTCGTCTGCGTAAAGTCAGTAATTCTTTTAAGGGGCTAGGTATTCGCATTTTCAACAAAATTCCATATTGCTTATTGGAACTGCCAACAAGCAAGTTCCAAATGTATATAAAAATAAACTTATCAATAAAGCCTATTATTCGTTAGTGGAATATTTTTCCGATAAATATCCGATAGATCTCATTCAAGAACCAAATTTTATATGAAAGAATACAATTGTAAAAACATATATTTGAAAAGAGTAACTGTCGAGTTTCGGTTCTTCTCGATAGAATCAACCTTCCGAACCGTCGGTAGCGTTTGACTGTTCAAAAGTACTTTTTAAAAGTCTACTTGAATAAAAATAATTTTGATTTGATTTTGGGGTCAAGGAACACCCGGATGGAACGAAGTTCCTTTCGATCAATTAGTGAAGGAATTGTAAAAAAATAACTATGTATGTACACCATGCGAGTGAAGTCGCGGGTACATCTATAATTCTAAGAATTGTATAAATTACCACTTTCAGCCATAGCTTTTGAATTGCAAATCGTGGGAGGAATTCTCCTAGCATTCTTACCAACGTTGCCATTAACATGATTTATTGACTAACAATTACTTGTAAATATTAGTTTGCGCATAATATTATCGTTCTATCATTTGAAATAGGTTCTTTTGGTATTTTTAATAAAGATTTTTTTGTGTCGGGGAGGGAATCTACTACCAGATACCCGGCGTCCTGGGGAGGACACAACCGGGTTATGTGGAGTTTCATGACAAGATGGAAACGTCATGGGGACCCACTTAAACCTCCTCAGTGGCCGACCTCAGTGTGTTTGTCAGGTTACGGGAACTCTCGCAGAACAAACCAACGCGACCTGACAATCACAGTGCTCCGATTGGTAGCGGAGCTCGGTCCCGGGGGGGCGAGATGGTAAGCCCCCAGCGCTTCCCATGCAAGTGCACACGGCAGTCTGGACCACACCAACTGCCGTCCTCCTTAGAGCCGCTCATCATGAACGCACAGGTACCCCACTCTGCGTGTCCACGGCCCGAGGGTGAGCCCTATTTACAAAGGGGAACTAGATAGTTTATTCCAACGCTAAAAGTACGAGTATACGAGTATCTGTGACTGACCTCAATAGCTAAATGGTAGAAGGACAGGCTCTTAACGCGAGAGTCTCAGTTTCAATCCTGATCCCCTTTGGCTATTGGTTACTGGTAGCACAAACTAAACGGTTAGTGGAAGGGAAAATAAGATTCTTAGGAAGTCATTACTAATACGTCGCAAGAGGTCGTCGCGTTCATTTCATTTCATTTTTGACTATCCATTTCAACATAAATTTCATTTTATATACCAACCCATGCCACCCAAGCGTTTGGTACCAGTTACTATCTATTTTTTTACCGGCTCGCTCCCCTCCGCCAATCCGCGATAAAGAACTTGGTTAAAGAAATGCTTAAATGGTAAGAGGAATCAGAGAAGGAGGAAAAGGAAGCTGATAGAAGTATCACAATACCCTTAGTCTCCAGCACTTACATTTGTCGAACGAAATACAACAGCAACCTACTTCAACTTCAGTTTATTGTGTTGCGATTAATTAGGAAACAGTCACATGACAGTAAGTGCCTTTTCACACGTGAATGTTGCCGGGTAGCCGGCGCCGGGTGTCCGGTAGCGAAGTGTATGGGAATGTATCGCAGCATTCACACGTACCGACGTAATTTGCCCGGCAAGCGGTCGCCGGCTGCACGCCGGGTTCACTGTGCATCCGGTCGCCGGCAACCTGGTAGGCTGTGACCGATCGCACAGTTGTCTGTGCAAGACATAGCATGCTTTCATACGCCATATGCCCAGCGACCAGTCGCCCAGGTACCACCACAGAGAGAGCACGCGCACGTCGCGGGTCGTTACAAAAAGACGCTACAAAAACTGGATACAAAATTGAGTCATGTGAAAGCGAAATGAGTTACCGGACAGTCAGCACCGGATATTCGACAACGGGCACGTGTGAAAAGGGACAAGTCAAGTCGGTCTTTAAATGCAGAAAAAACTAAGTTTTACTACCGTTTATATTAAAGCAAATATAATCTTTCTAATTTCTAGATGATCGATATCATCACATTTGACTGATTGCATTTCTATTGCGTTTTAAATACAACAAATATTATTCCATCTCGATACCCAGCCGGAGATAGTAAATGCTTAGTTCTGTGGAGGTTAGAAAGCAACTATTTCCAATTAAATCCATCGACAACGAGAAAACTATATAGAACAGTAATGCAAAAAGCTTACAAACAATGTGCATTGGAGGAATACTGCTGTAGGGTTGAAAAAATTTGATTCTAGTGATATATACTTTTTTTTTCTAATATGTGGAACGCTTCACGATTTTGCGTGTCATCCTTGCGCAGGGGCCATGCTCATCTTCTCTGTATCGAATTGTATCGAATCCAATTTTAGTATATGTACTGCCGAAGCGAGTACATATACTAAAATTGAATGTAAAGGGTAGATAAGTATAACATTTTTTATGTTACTAGTTTGTTAAGCAAGCCTACCTTTTGGTAAGCGGTTGTCGTAGCCAATGAGAGGTTACAACACTATTTGTAGGTATCACTCACGCGTTGCTAACCTCGAGATATTGATTCTTAAATCTCGTTTGCACAGTAATTCAACGCCGAAACGCAGTATTGAAAAACGCACTTTGTGGTAGAAAATATGCGGTGGTACCCACCAAACCGGGCTCTTACAATAAAACAGCAACTATTACCCACAACAGCAGAAGCAACAGTAAAAATTACCTCTATATTTATTTTCAATTAACATGAAATCGCCAGCCCTGAGAACTAAAAAATGAAATACGACGGAGTGAAAATTCAATCAGTTGTTGTATTGCTGTTACCGTTGTTGTTTCCTGTACCGTTGTAATTTCCAGTTCATGCTGTTATTTAAAGGTCTCTTTCATCACAACATTCACTGCATTTTCACTTCCATGTACAGAATTGTAAGATTCAAACATAAAAAAATCCATTCTTTATGTTATACAGAATATATTCATACCCGCTTTTCAACATTATTAAAAAAGGAGAATCTGAATCCATCTATTTTTTGTGTGTATTTAACGCGTTATATTCCATCTGTGTCTATGAATGCGTGTTTTTGACGAAATTTTTTCGATGTATAAAGTATTCTTCCGGTTTCAAAAAGTATTATATGATCTTTTCTATGTTAGGGAGGGGGCAAATGGGCAGTAGGTTCACCTGATGTTACGTGGTTACCGTAGGTGTTTTGCCGACCATTAAAATGCAACTGTTTATACTGGCTGACATCCAAACGCAGCCCTAGGTCAGTCACTTCGCAAATTTTTCACAAACATACAGTCGTAGCTAACCAGGCGAGCATATAAATTGTGTCACCATCAAAGTTGATCTACGACTCCAAAGGGATGGAAAAGAGCTCCTGAAAATATAAATAAATCCCCACGAATACTGTATAGTAAATTTTTTTATACCTATGCCTAGTGAAATCGAATGATGTTTCTTTTCTAAGAAGACCGATTATTTTTTTAATACAATGCTTTTGATTCGCGCAAGGCTATTATTATTATTGATGGCTGTCCGCGGCGTGGGTTAAAATACAATTGAAAAACTATTGTATTTTATAAACGGTGCACTAACGTATATACTTTATATATACACAGAACAAAAACAATATTATATATTTAGTATTTTCATAATAACTTTTTCTTAATTCAATTAAGTATACTTAAGTGACTGGTAAATATTCAAAAGAGGTCCACAAAGGCTTTGTCAAATGAAATAAAGCACTCGAACAAGAATAAGATCTGTAAATAAAAGGAAACGTATTTTCTTCGATTGAAGATATTTTCCCGGGACAATTATTAGTAATATCGGTACGATATTTGCGAACAGCTGTCGCTATGTAAGAAGTGGTATAATACTTTGTACGTGACGTCAAGCCAATTTCACGGATCCGGGGTACAGCCTTTGGACAAAGTCCTTTGAACGAGCGCTGTTGGAGGCCGAATATTTTTTCCTTATTGAATGTGTACAGAAATATAAGTCCCGATTATTGTGAAATATTCAATTCCGGACGTCGTTATGTATTTTGTTTCAATGTTGTTAAAATAATGTAGTTTATTAATACCAGAAATTATTGTCTAAAAATAAACGCAACTGGTAATAATGATAAATTTTTGTAACTTTAACAAAAACACTTATTCAAATTCAAAATTTTTTCAAAGAACCTAAAATTATGAATTGTACCTTTATCACGAACAAGATTTTATTTATATATTTTTTCGCAAATTCTTTAATTCAAAGTCTGCTTTTTAATTAAGTATTTCCAGATACTTAACACAATCTTTAATTATCATAAGCGAAGACAATTGACCCTTTAAACGAACAATTTAAAATACAATACTTGTATATGTATACAAGATCCGGGATCTCGGAAATGGCTCTAACGATTATCATGAAATTTCGTATACTGGGTGTTTCGGGGGCGATAAATCGATCTAGCTCCGATTCATTTTTAGAAAATGCTCCGATTCATTTTTAGAAAATGTCCTTTTATCCGTGTTTTCAGGCAACGAAAACTCCAGTTCGAAAATATATGACTCTTCCTGTCATTTATTCGCGTGTAATAATACTATTATTGCTTTATCGACCCAGCAAGTAAATTAGCAAGGTAAACTAAAGCTAATTCAGTGGATGGCGTTGTAACATTTTTTTTTTATCTGAGAGGGGGCAAACGGGCAGGAGGCTCACCTGATTTTAAGCGCCGCCCATGAACATCTGCATCACCAGAGGGCATGACCTTTAAGGAAAGAATACGCTCTTCTCTTGAAGGCTCCCAATTATTATTCATACTTCATAATTACGTAAAAACACGATTTACCAAAAAACAAAAACATATACCGAGCAAAGCTCGTTCATTCAGGTACTCATGTATAATATGTTGAATCATGTATAATTCCATAAAATATATTCAACAACAAAATCTAACAAGAATTCCTTCTCGCCCATAAAACGTTCGCAATTTGGCACCTCATCGACTGCGAAGCTCATCACGTAGATTACGCTATAAAAATATAATTTCACTCACGTTCCAACATAAAACTTTAACCCTTCATTCCGTAAATACAAGGCGATAAAATTTTATTAGGGAAACAGTTCACTGGAAGTCGTAAAGCATAGTTCATTTAACAAGTTTGTACAAGTCATTGGTAATAGACAAGTCATCGGTAGTGTTATAAGGGGAGAAGTTATCAGCGAAGTGTTATCTGTGATAAATCATTGATAATTATTTTGTTTTCTTCTTTGTGTTCTCCTCACATTTTCGATTTTTATAGTTTTTTTTTTTTTTCGTTAGTGTCGAGAAAGGTATGTAAGAAGTTATATCCATAAGGGGCACTTTAAAACACATGTTATTGTCACCATAATAAAATTGGTAATACAAGTAAAAAAATTGTTGTAAAAAATGGTTGTAAAAAATTGTTGCCGTCTGTATATAATATATATATAAATTTTGTTCGGCATCACGCATATTATTAAACTAGAGATTTTACAATCTATAGGCGCTGATCATAAGAACAGTACTATCGAAATAAAAAAGACCTGTTTATATGATTAAAAAATTTATTTGTTTTATCTATATCTACATAAATAAAATTGAACAGTCTGTTTGTAATTTCAAATTAACAGCTTTTCACTAAATGCAATGTTTACGGTACTTAAGTAAAAAAAAAACAATTTTAAAAAATGTTGTCTGTTTGTCTGCCTGTCGGTCGGTTTGTCTATTTGTTCCGACAGTCTATAAAACGGCTACATTTACTATAAAAATTATTCCGTGCTATCAAGAAAAATTTTTCGAACACGCGAACGGAGCCGTAGGCAAAGTTAGTTATAAATAAAAATTCAATACCAAGACATTCACGGTCAGGTCAAAGAATCTTTGACCGATTCTCCAGACGCTAACCCTTCTTAATATTCCGTCACGTACCTCGAGCTACGAATCTAGTAATAACTACTCTTACGTATGAGGGACACGATGTAATTTCCCAAGAGACATCGAAGAAGACATCGGACGTAATTACTGTGGTCTAACTACGCTTATTTTGTCTTAGAACTAATTTGCATTACGGCTTTATCTTTATCACAAGGACATCTATTTCCTATTCTATGGTGTCAAACAAGCGTTACCGGCGTCGGGATGTGACGACCCCATCGCCCGCTGTTGGGATAACCTCTGTCACAGCAGAGATTATTCCACCAGTGCAATCAGTCACACTGGTGGTAGCTCTTTTGTTGCAAGAGGCCGGCTAGGTAGGTACCACCGAAGTGTCAAATATTCTGCCACCAAATAGTAGTGCTAAGGCATTACTGTGTTCCGGTTTGAAGGGCAATGTACGCTAGTGAAATTACTGGGCAGAGGAGATTTAAGAACCAATATCTCGAGGTTGGCAACGCGTGAGTGGCACCTACTTATGGTGCCGCAAGCGCTCATAGGCTACGGCAACCACTTACCATCTGGTGGGCCATATGCTTGTTTGCCAATTTATAACAAAAAAATCTGTACAGTCAACCTGATACTACGTAGTGGTTATATCGGAACTACAATCTTGCCGACTCAAAAGATGAAAAGTATGGAAATTATTATTTATATTTTATGTTGTTATGTTAAGTAATAAAGCACAGAAATTTCTAAAATTTTCCTCATATTAAAACGGTCACATGGTTTGCGACCACGTCCCTAGGATATTAAAATTTTATACATTTCGAGGCCATGAAAATATTTCTTATCTAAAAACTGTTAAACAAAATTTCATATAATTTCTATCGTAAAAACATCTTATTAAAACAAAAGATATAGCGTTAGAATTCCCAAAAAACTTAGGACGAATTATAACACCCATATTTTTGAAGCTGTTTACCAAGATAACATAAATTTAAACTAAATTATCAGCCACACAAGTCACAAATATGTTGGACTATACTTTCTACATCTAGATAATTGTTTATGTATGTTGAAATCAAATACCTGAAATCTATATAAATAATAAATTGAAGTGTCTGTTTGTAATTCCAAATTAACTGCATTTCAATGCATATGAAAGTATATACGATACGTACATAAAAATCTATTGTTAAAATCTTTGTCTGTCTTTTTGTTCCGAACTTGACTTTCAATGGTAGATAGCTGATGATGTAGGGGTTACATAAGGTTATGTCTTTCAAAGTATTGGGGTTCCGTGCAAAAAAGAAAATTAGTACACCACACAAGCGGAGCCGCAGGAGGGGCTAGTTTAAAATAACTAAGCAACGCAGCAAACTTATCTTTCTTTTTTTATAGTCGGATAGTAAACAGAAGCCCATCTGTTAGAGTTGAACTTTTCCCTTAGGCCGTCAGAATTAACTTCTAATTACTACGCTAACTGCCGAACTAGACGCTAATGGCCTACGAACATCCCGTGTAGTAGTTAGCTGATGACTCGGAGAAAAATACTTTCCTTCCCGTTTCGACAACTGTCTATTCGCTTTAGACTTGTTAAACTAGATTATCAAGTTAATGAGGTAGGTAGACACTCAAATTATATGAGTTTAATTTACATAAAAACATAATGTTGAGTACTAAAAACTATTTGCTCATTTTCACTTACATTCAAAAACTGTTTTATTGTAAAATTACTACAATAATGTTTACAGTTCGTTTCATTTTTATTTTTCATTTCGCATGATTTGTTGCATATTATTACTCTGAAATAGCTGATTAGCTTCCTTATTTCCAAGTGATTCCAGGAAATGGAGTTATTCCAAGTGATACTAATCAATTTCATAACCAAAATTAAGATTTTTGTTAATAAAAAGTGTTATCTATGTTTCCGTCATTGAATGTAAGAAGCAGGACTCTTTACAGCACACTCTTGAGGCTGGCCACTCGTGGAAACCATAGATAGCGTAGAGTCGATGAGAAATCAATGTGTAAAAATTCTAAGCGACCTTTAAAAATATTTTGGACTTAAACTCAAGAAAGTTACTTTCTACTTTCTATACATACTAAGTAGTGTTAATGGATTTCGAGGATTCTTTTAAAGTCCTTAGTATTATTTAATATTAATAGCTAAACAAATCTCTTCTTATTATTAATATAACTGGGTTAAAATTAAACTAAATTTTTCAAAATCATGCAAACTAGTCTAGTATGGAATAGTGAAGCAAAAAGCGTGTTTGCAAACACTTTACCTTGGGGAAATTCCACTGTAGGGTTGCCGCGTGTAAGAAAAATTAGCTTTCATTAGATCTTATGGTATAAATATTATGTCACAAGTGACTAAAAACATTGAAAATTAGGACAACAATAATGCTGAGCAAAATCTCTTACCGTATTCTATGTTCAAAATAAAATCAAATGCATCATTAGGTAGCTGTGGCCGCGACTCCACTCGCGTTGTATAGTCTTTTGATGAGCCCACGGGAACCCAACATTTTTCCGGGATAAAATGTCATCTATACGTTAATCTAGATAATAAGCTGTGTATGTACCAAATTTCATCCAAATCTGTCCAGTTGTAGAAAGAGGACCATTTTTTCACAGTCAGTCAGAGACATCTACGGCAGAGAGCATCAAGAGTGGAAGACGAGGAATCAGGGCAACGATAAACAGCGCCAAACTTTTTATAGGCAAACGAGATTAGATGGCTGGCAAGCACAAAACAACAGCTTCATATAAAATGTTTTGCCACAAGAGCAGGCGAGCAGGGAACGGGGAGTAATATCACTATTTTTTTTTTAATTAAAAATTTCAAACTCAAACGCAAAATATTCTTTATTCAAATAGACTTTTAAGCACTTGTTTTTTATGGTAAGTTGACAAGCAATCATACAGTCCGCCTGGTAGTAAGCGGTAGCCGTAGCCCATGAGCGCTTGCAACACGATTAGTAGACGCCACTCGCGCGTTGCCAACCTCGAGATATTAGTTCTTAAATCTGCTTTGCCCGGTGATTTCATTAGCCTACAGTGTCTTTCAAACCGGAACATAGAATATTTGACACTACGGTGGTAACTAACTAGACGGCCTCTTGCAACAGTAAACTTTACTGTACTTTGTTAAGAATAATACATTTTCTTTAGTACCAATTACCAACCCTCAAAGCTCAAAACGAAATACGGCGAAGTCGATTCAATCAGTTATTGCAACGCTGTTACCGCTGTTTGCTATGCGGTTCGATAGTTCATGCTTCTATTTAAAACCCTCTTTCTTCGAAACGCTTGAGTTCCTTGCATTTATAATGATAGAATAATGAATATAATAATAACAATCCCATCTTACTTTTCCACGTTATTGTGCGCTTGAATGTTTTGTTTGGTGCTCTAGTATTTACTCTCATATTTTGTTTATATTTTAAGACTTTATTGAATATCAATCAAATCTATTATTTCAATACAAAATCAAATTATAATTTGCACTTAATGTTAATTAATGTAATTGAGATATTTTAAGAACTGTAGTTAACTTTCCCGGCGTCCGGATGTGACGACCCCATCGCTCGCTGTTGGGATAACCTCTGCCACAGCAGAGATTATTGCACCAGTGCAATCAGTCACACTGGTTGTAGGTCTTTTGTTGCAAGATTTGATGGTGTAACCTACCTAGCCAGGCCGGCTAGGTAGGTTACACCGCAGTGTCAAATATTCTGCCGCCAAATAGTAGTGCTTAGGCATTACTGTGTTCCGGTTTGAAGGGCACTGTACGCTAGTGAAATTACTGGGCAGAGGAGATTTAAGAACTAATATCTCGAGGTTGGCAACGCGTGAGTGGCACCTACTTGGCACCTGCTAATGGTGCTGCAAGCGCTCATAGGCTACGGCGCCCACTTATCATCTGGTGGGTCGTATGCTTGTTTGCCAACTTGGGTCATAAAAAAAACTTGTAGGATACAATATGATGCATGTTGTTTTTGCTTTAATATACTTTTCCATTATTTTGTCAGTAATTATAAGAATGTTTGTGTAGTATTGACCTAAACAAATAAATAAATGTTTTCGTTTTTTATAGTTTGCAAATAAGTACTGTTAGATACATATTGTGTTACTGTGTTAAGGACTGGAAACACAAGCGCGCACATACACAGGTATACACATAAACAATCACTTATTTTCCTAGCGTGAATCGAAATTGAAGCCACGAAAAGTTCGTTCAAAAGGGTGCTATTTTGTATTACCTATCTGACAATAAGCGTGTTACGACTTGCATTTATATGCATGCCGAAATAGCCGACAGCCGGATATTTGGATATCCGGCTTAGGGACTAGCCGGATATCCGACATTCGATATTCGAGCTAACCGCTATCGTTCACCACCATATATAATGTAGAATAACATGGTAATAGCAGTTTTATAGTTTATAGTAAACATAAATATTTTGATGGTTGCAATCAAACTACACACTCAAATGGCGACGTTGTGGCGCAGCGGTAGCGAACCTGCCTTAAACGCCACAGGTCGCGGGTTCGATTCCCGCTCGGAGCATAATATGTTTGTATTGACCATGCAAGCATATTTTCCGGTCTGGGTGTATTTGTCCTTGTCATTGTGAATGTTTCCGGACCCCGACACAGGATATTACTATCCTAATGGGGGCCGTTGAGTGTGTAGTGTTTATTTAAATGGCCCTATTAGGATAGTGATCCTGTGTCAAGTATCCGGAAACATACACAGACACATAGAAAGCAGACAGGTTCGCTATGGGTACGTCAAAATGGTCGTCAAACTTGTGGCCTACCTGATAGTAAATCTAATCGTTGCTGTTAATCTAATAAGATAAGGGTATCTGCTTATCAACGTCATCTAACAAGCGTCTTTATGATTTCGACACCGGAAGTAGGTATTCTAATTTTCCCGGGGAGAAGATGACTCTGCACAACCTGATGGTAATTGGATGTAGAGCCCAAATGCAAAGGTGGCGACCTGCAACGGCAGAAGGCGAACTGCACTAGCCACCTTGCCTGCCCGCCTAGAAACACGGCTGAAGAGGAGTCACTTCAAGCGGAATCAGTAGTCAGCCATTTAGCGTTTAAGTCCTACCACTAGCATCATGCCTCGCTCGTTGTTTTGTTGTTAAAATCAATTATCTAATTAACCAATAAAATGTTGTGTTTGTCCTTGATACATTTTTAGCCACTTGAGATATGCGATAAGAATTGTTTTCACCATAATAGTTTGGTTAGTAAAACGTCACTCGGTTAATATTTACTTTCTGATAACATTCTGGCTATCTCTATGATAACGGGTACAGTTTCAATCAAAAGTGTCTGAGAAATCGATACTAAAATATGAATTAATAATTGTCATAGTAATTATAATTGGTGAAAAAAAACCCGCTCTCCTAAAAAATTTACTGACTTAAAATTAAAATATAATACATAAATTCCTTGTACTGAATAAAAACATGTTTTTTTTTTTATTTGTATTCTTTACTAACATTCAATACTGACTATATTTACAAATAATAATTACAACTGTACAAATCATGTCAAAACACGGGGAATGGTGGCAAGAATGCTAGCTGCACCCACTGAATTACAATCGCGTTTCTTTATAAATGCTTATAATAAATAAGTAAAACATTCTAAAACAATTATCTTTATGCCGTAATTAATTTTTATAGAAATCTTCCTATTTTAAAATACGAAAAATAGAGCCACATTATTATTTATCGATATTGGCTATTAAATAATAAATAAAACTTTATAATAAATTTTGTATAAAAAATACACACATAAGAAATTTATATAGAATTTTATTTTATTTAATAGAATTTCTTCATACAATAAAAACATTAGTACGATACAATTAAAATGCATATCTTCAAGCGTAATTGTATAAACGTTGCCCACTCTACATCATTCAAAACCCATTACAAAGAGACGGTACAATTAAAGCGTTATGCACACAACGCTAGTTCTCATAACGACACAGTCGACTATAAAACTGCTACTAACAATACAATTAAATAAAAATCCCCTTTTAAATGCTTCGACTTTTATAATGCTAATATGAAGTTCGCCTAGTGACGTTAAACAACGTTTCAGCCAAGAAAAATAATTTCCGCTACTTTATATAAATTTCAACGGTTATTACGCTGTTGAGAAAGAATACTAAAATTTTAAAGAAAATAAAATCCAAGTTAAACAGCTAGTAAAAACTTGGCAAGGTTTTTATGTGGCTACATCACGTATAGCGGAGAGGAACATACATTAGAACGGACGGCTACACCTACGACTTACTTGGCCACTTGCCACTGCTTTTTTATTAACTTTTTAACCTAATATGGCATATAAATTTTATTGTTCTTAATAGAAAATTTATTTTTAAAAGCATTTGTAAGAATTTGTTACTACATTTAGGTTTATTTTTACGATGTCAGAGGAACAAAACATATATTACTTGTATATATAGAGCAAATTTAACGCTACTCTACGCTAAGATAGTATAGTATTCCGGATAAACCGATTTTCGGGGTGAGGGTAGTACTTCCTCAATCAAGCTGGCTCATTTGTGTTGGAAGGAGCATGGCTCTACTACTACAAAGACACTAAAGATAAAATGTAGTTACACAAAAGGAAAAAGAAGTTTGGGGGCTGTGAGTATGGGCCTCCAGTGCACATACACATTGAACTGAATTTAGTAATTTGTCATTGCACAATATATATTCTAGCTAGGAGACCTACACAAAGTCACATTTAATTATCGATAACGGAATTCTATAATTCCGAAATAGATGGAAATTTGCATAAGCTTAATACGATGTGACCTATAGTTTTTTATTAACATCGTACAAGCGTATTTGACTTTCGAAATGGAATCGACACGGAACTATTGTCGCTTGTCTAGGCCCGCAGAGAATAGAATTTTAACACTTTCGACGCGATTGTACACAGTTACTGTAGCATTATCAATATTATCTATCGCAGTTCAATCTGATAATTTAAGCATTGCGTACCGTCAGTTAATTTATGAGAAAATGAAAACCGCTCTAATTTGTGTTATACTCATAATTAGTGAAACGAACAGTTTCTTCATTGACGGAAGTTTCCATAAAGACGTTGAAGAGAAAGGGGTCCTTTTGAGAAAACTGCAAAATTTACAAGAACACGACTCGAGAAATGTTTCCCAGACGCCGTCTTGGAGCGAAGTTTTAGCAGACATTCTCGTTAAACGAGTATTCTCGTTTCACAGACCGAATAATGAGACCGAATACATACCTAAAGCAAAAGATATAGAGAACGTTTGGGTTAGAACTATTAGTTTCTTCATAAAAATTTACAAAAAGTTTGTGTACGATAAGATCAGAAAACCTTATTCAAATACTGCCGTGAATACAGATGTTGTTTACGAAATTAATAATGATACAAAAGTTAATGATTCGAATACAACTGGCAATCCAAACGATGATATTGAAATAATAGAACCTATGTATCATGGGAAATTATGCGATAATTGTAGTGACGCAAATCCAGAAGAAATAGAAACCAGTGATAGTGATTGTGAAAAAGGACTTATTAAAGATGCTAATGGAAATTGTGTTGATACAAAGACTTCTAAGTTTATTTTAGCTATTCCACCTCAATGTCCTACTGGTTATAGACGCGATTGGCTTGGTTACTGCAGAGTAGCACTTTAAATATGGAAATACGTTTGTTTGTCCTGTAAATATTGAATATAACGATAAGATGATAACTCTATATTATAGTGTATTTGTTTAATATGGAGAATAAGAAAAGTTAAAAAATAAAGAATGAAACGTGGCGGAACACGCGGTAGGAACGAAGTTTTTTTCGCTGTCTACCAAATAATAATAATGAATATTTAGAAAACAACTAGCTATATGGAAAGAAATATTTCTGTAAGTACCTTAGACAGTTCTCTAGTGTCAGAAAAAAAGGCTTAGTACAGTATTATAAAAAAATATTCTTTTAAAAAATTCATAACAATGTTACTGTAAATAAGTAAAGAAAATTAACAATAGCAGTGTGTTTTATTTAATGTAATTAGGATAAATGATAATTAATACATTTTAGTTGCTGTAGTAATTTATGTGAATTTTAACAGTAATTAAATTATCCTAAAATTCACTTAAGACTCAAACAATGTACCTAATCTAAAACAAAAACAGAACAAAACTTTTAAACAACCTTTATCGATGCCTTTAGAAGTGGAATTAAAATGTTTATGTAGCGACAAGGAAAGTAATTTCTGTCGAGCACCAAACATGTCCACATCAGACAATCGACAGAGTCAATTTCACGGTGTGCTGACCACCAAAGAAGACCGGATATACCTGGGATCAAAGGACATCCGATCGCCGCAAATTGACTCGATACACGTTCTATTGGAAAAATAAAGAAGTAGGCTAAAATGATGCCAGCTTTATACTGAGAATTGTAATTCCCTTTGACTATTTGTACATATAGATTAGAATTAAATGTGTGTGTTTATTAGGAAAGTAATATCTCGAATTTTAATAAACAATTGTATTTATTATACTAATAGAAGGTAAAAATGTTTCGATTATATTGCGGGGCAATGTTCGAATTTCAACCTATTAACAGAAGACAATATTTATAAAACTTAATAAAGGATTTACAAATCACGTAAGAAAACTCGGTCTAAGTGGTTTTTAATGTAAAAAAGATGAATGAATTTCCAGATAATATGATTTGTTATTTTTTATTATAATTTCCAACGAAAATATAATTAAATTACACATTAATAAATAATATAAAAGAGTAGATAAATACAGCTTTATCTGCCCACAAAAATTACTTGCCATTATAGACTTATTGTATATAGACAAACGTCAAGGACTCGCTGGTGCTCCTTCGTAAATTCAACATAAACGCCACGAAGTTAGTCACATAATTGAATGAAGATAGTCATTGATTTTACCCATCGCCCGCTGTTGGGATAACCTCTGTCATAGCAGAGATTATTCCACCAGTGCACACACACTGGTGGTAGGTATTTTATTGCAAGAGGCCGGCTAGGTAGGTACCACCGCAGTGTCAAATATTCTGTTGCCAAATAGTAATGCTTAGGCATTACTGTGTTCCGGTTTGAAGGGCACTGTACACTGCCAATGAAATTACTGGGCAGAGCAACTCGTGAGTGGCAACTACTAATGGTGCTGATAGGCTACGGCAACCACTTACCATCAGGTGGGCCGTATGCTTGTTTGCCAACTTGTAACATAAAAAAAACCTTTTGTGTCTATATCGAAGGGCATGTCCGTAGTATTAAGTAAATCTTTTGAATTTTCACGGTAGTAGAGCCTTTTCTCAGCACAAAAAGACCGGCTCGACCGGGGTAGTACTACCCTCTCACAGTAAATCTGCGTTAAGAAACAGTATCAGTAGGTACTATTGCGTTTCGTGGGAGTAGTGAGAGCGCCAGAGGCCCAATCTCCCACCCCCTCTGTACCCTTCCTTTTCTCTCTTCTCATCCCTCCTGTTCCTTGGGTTGGCAAAGCGCTTGTGATACTTGAAGTATCGCGTTCATAGGTTGCGGTGACTGCTTACAATCACCCGTCATGATATAAAAATAATCTAAGCTTGCAATATATTATATGTAACAAAAGATTTAACTAACAGCTATAATTATGTACACACAAGTACATAAACGACAAGAAAAGTCCCAACGCCCATAGGCTGTAGCACATGGCTCTCATTAAAAGTTTGTTAGTTTTGATTAATTACGCCAGCGCGACGAACTGCAATTTGTTACTGAACTTTGTCTTAGCATTTCGCGAGCACGCTACTGCGTGGACGTTTATTAACTTCTAACATAAAAAAATAACGACTCTAAAGCTAAAAAGAAAAAAATAAATATTATCTACAACAGAATTCGGTGCTAAGTAAATATCGCCATAAATGGCACCGACTTCCTTTTTCTAAAAATTACTTTATTTTATACTTTTTAGTTACGAATGCTAGTGCTTAATGCTTATCATTAAATGCAAATTTAAGACTTATATGGTTTTCTCATAGATGCCATTGTCAGAAATGGACCAAATTCAAATGGGATTACACGGGAAGCACCAGCTTTAAAATAAAATAATCATCAAAATCGGTTCACCCAGTCGATAGTTATGAGGTAACAAACAAAAAAAATACAGACGAATTGAGAACCTCCTTCTTTTTTCAAGTCGGTTGAAAAGAATAATAATGCAAGTAACATATTTCAAAATTTTGTATATAAAAACGACGTTGTGGCGCAGCGGTAGCGAACCTGCCTTAAACGCCACAGGTCGCGGGTTCGATTCCCGCTCGGAGCATAATATGTTTGTATTGACCATGCAAGCATATTTTCCGGTCTGGGTGTATTTGTCCTTGTCACTGTGAATGTTTCCGGACCCCCGACACAGGATATCACTATCCTAATGGGGGCCGTTGAGTGTGTAGCGTTTAAAAAAAGTTTAAAAAAAAAAACACCTTTTTGAGCTTTGTGAAATTTAAATCGTATTCAATGACATCGGATTTATAAAGAAGCGCATATTAAGCCTCAAATAAATATATTGGTGTGACTTAAAGTTGGTACTAATACTCTTAGCTATGATTTAATGAACACTTAACGTGAAGTTGGTACTAATACTCTTAGCTATGATCTAATGAACACTTTGTCGAACGTTTTGTTCGGACGACTCAACAGTTGCAGGAAGTGTCGGTATGGACTGGTTAATAATTTTCTCCTGCAGGGAAATGGCCTCTTTTTCTTTGAAGTCTCTTAATGCACTTGACGACGTTGTGGCGCAACGGTAACGAACCTGCCTTAAACGCCACAGGTCGCGGGTTCGTTTCGCACTCGGAACTTAATATGTTTTTATACCATGCAAGCATATTTTCCGGACTGGGTGTATTTGTCCTTGTCCTTGTATGTGTTTCCGGACCCCTGACACAGGATATCACTATCCTAATGGAGGCCATTGAGTGTGTACCGTTTATATTTCATAATGTAAAATGTTTCATAAAATACATTATTTAGAACTTGAGACATATAGGTTTCATCCCAATAATTTCCCTAATTAACGTTACCTAATAATTCATTACATGCATAAGTATAATAATGATCCCATCAAAAATACAAATGTAAAAAATCCAAGTCTCGGAAAGCAGTTCTTCTTCTACAAAAAGAGGTGTGATCTCATATATAACTATGCCTGAAACGGCGGTTGTACAGCAACATATTCTACTTATACAAATACTTTAGTGACCTAAAACTGCCAAGCTTCAGGTCTTGCCGCCCCCAGATATCATTACAAAACACAGCGATTTGTTTATACTTAAAGGTTCATATCAGAACATAGAAAATAATATTACTCCATATTAAAAAATATTTATTCAAATAAAGATTAGGGGATACAAAGTGTAAATAAGATTTTATGTTTTCCAACAACGATTTCTTGTGCAAAACTTCATTGTACCCTATAAGCTTTATTAGTTAAGTGTCTAACACAGAGTCCTTTGTGTTTCAGGTTGAGAAAACACGAAAGTTATGCATTGCAAACTTGTGAAACACAGGTGCTAATTACGACTTCACGGCTGCCAACTACCAGTGTGAATTGAACTCTCACCGCATTTATTTGGTACAAAATGCAGTGGTAAAACTAATTGGAACGCATTTTCGAGGTTCTCATTTAAGTGGTCGTATGAATTCTTCGACAGATCCTGATTTATTATTAATTTGTTAATGGTAATATTTTATTCGAATAAATTTCACTAATTAACGCTGGAATTTTAATGCAAATACTTGCAGCGAGAAATTAAAACTTGTTAAGTTGAAATTTAAGCTAAACTCTAAAATCCAGGTGCGCTCACTGATCGGTCAGCGATCGGTGGGTTAAGCAACTTTAGGCGCGGTCAGTCAATAGATGGACCGCATAGTGGTATTTCAACTTTGGAGGGGCTATAGTATTATTAGTAATTCCTTGAAAAAGCATTGCTAATATTCTTTATAAAAGAAAAAAAATAGCGATCCAGCTCAGTTTAGGTCGTCATTTCAATCGTAATAAGAGTTAAAGATAAGCCCCCTGAGAAACTGACACTAGGTTGGCCACAAACTACTCGATAGGAAAAACCTAAACTTTAAAATATAATCATAACATATTTCGCCATACATGTTACATTTATCATAATATTCCTATGAATTATAAATAACAAGACATTAGTCT
Source organism: Hestina assimilis (assembly GCA_023373885.1). Lineage (NCBI taxonomy): Eukaryota > Metazoa > Arthropoda > Insecta > Lepidoptera > Nymphalidae > Hestina > Hestina assimilis. The sequence goes on from CM041750.1 coordinate 14,284,224, forward strand.
TATCCCGGAACACCATTTCCCTGTTCACGGTTCACAATAAATTATAACACGTCATCCAGAACACGCGTGTCACTTCGACTGAGTGAGGTTTCGCAATTATCTTAGACGCTGTTATGAACCGTGTAACATTAGCACTATGTGACCGAGTTTCTGTAATAAATCATGCTACAAATACTACCGAATGATTAAAAGCTGTAATACGGTATCGATCATTAAATTCTTCTTCTTGTGGTACGTTGTGGCGTGTTGCGTACGTCGCTGTCGGACCCCGTTTTATCATAATATCTGATAAGAATCGTTAACTCTTGATTGGGAACTGCTCTTATCCAATTCATTGATTCTTAAATCTCCTTTGCCCAATTTCACTAGCCTCCAGTGTCTTTCAAACCGAAACACAGTAATGTCAAAGACTCTACTGCCTTGCGGTAGAACTGACACCGCGGTGGTATCTAACTAGCTGGCCTCTTGCAACAAAAGACCTACTACCAGTGTGACTGATTGCACTGGTGGAATAATCTCCGCTGTGATAGATATTATCCCAGCAGCGGACGATGGGGTCATCACGTCCCGACGCCTTTAACAAAATATAATATCATATACATATTACTCTATAGTAATTTCCTGTGTCTTTTATTCAACTTCTACGAAAATCGGATATAGACGATAAATCCAAACCTCGATCTATAGTTATAACATAGGTTATGCATTCAGGTAAAGCTTTGCCAGTGTGCTTACAAGCGTGAGATGTCTCTTGTGCACGTAATTACACTGTCTCGTCCTTACGACGGGTAACAATGCAAAATACTGTTTGACGTAAGAGAATTTACTATTATGTTAGACAGAGCACTAAACAGTAAATGTGTTTTGTGTTTTGACATTCGTATCAATGAAGTACAAAGTATCTTATATTGAGTGACTCTCCGTCAAGTGGCGATGTGTTACATGAAGCCGATAACAAACGGGCAAACGGGCAGGAGGCACACCTGATGTTAAGCGATCACCACCGCCTATGAACACCTGCAACACCAGAAGGCGTGCAGGCGCGTTGCCGACCTTTGAGGAAAGAATACGCTCTTCTCTTGAAGGTTCCCAAGTCGTATCGGTTCGGAAAGAGCGCCGGCGGAAGTAAATTCCACAGAGTGGTTGTGCGAGGAAGAAAATTTATTCTAAATCGCGCTTTTATGGATTTCCAGACATCGAGGTGGGACCTTTATGGGAATTTGACGTTTCGGAGAGAAGCAAAAGACGACACGGCAGCCACAGTCGTCAACGCCATGTGTCGCCACGGACACGATACTTTGCAATATTAATTTCTTCGAGTCCTCTTTTTCTTCTTCTTCCTAGCATAACTCCCAGTATTTACCCAGGGTCTGCTTTATACTCTTATCCTGATTTGACGGGTCACTAGTATTTACGCAGAGCGATTGCCGTCTCACCTCCGCAACCATAAGGGCGACCCATTAACTCCTTGGATACGAGCAAAAGACCTATCATGAGGTAACGATTATTATCAGATGTCATAATAGCAACCGGAACCGACAGCTTAACGTGCTCTCCGATGTATGGTGGGGAGGGTTGAAAGTACAAGGACAATCGCCCAGACCGAAATGACCATACAGGCATGTTTTCCAGCCTGGGTGTGTTCGTTTTTGTCAATGTGATTGTGAAAGTTTCCGCACCACCGACACAGGATATAATTATCCTAATGGGCGTTGAGTGTGTATCGTTCATTTATTATTTATAATTGTATATAAAAATACAATACGAGAAAATCATTAATATTTGCTAATAAATAATACGAAAAACCGCTTATCAACATTCACAGACTACTTAAACACGGATGCGGCAATTATACCCTCATGTAATTTATTCGATACAAATTCGATGTGGCAGTTGAAAACTCTGCCAAATCTAGAAGCACCTCTCTTCATAGATCCCGATATTATTTGGCGTTATTCCAAAATAATTACTTTACGTAAACCAGTCGTCCAATCGCGGAGAAATTAGACACTGTTCGACTTCAAGTGGATAAGGTATTTAGCAAAACTATACATGTATACAACTACATTATATGATTTGAAAAAGAAAAACATTAACAATTTTTGGAACGAAGTTCCTTAACGCGGCTTATGGGTAGTGCGATTTAGTAGAAACCATCACGTAACGAAATGCCGTATGCTGTGTATGTGTGCGTGTGTCTTTTTTTTTTTATGTAAGAGGGGGCAAACGGGCAGGAGGCTCACCTGATGTTAAGTGATCACCGCCGCCCATGAACATCTGCAACACCAGAAGGCATGCAGGCGCGTTGCCGACCTTTAAGGAAAGAATAGGCTCTTCTCTTGAAGGTTCCCAAGTCGTATCGGTTCGGAAAGACCGCCGGCGGAAGTTGATTCCACAGAGTGGTTGTGCGAGGAAGAAAATGTCTTCTAAATCGCGCTGTTGTGGATTTCCAGACATCGAGGTGGTATGGATGGAACTTAGAGTTTTGTCGCGATGTCCGATGGTGAAATTCTACCTGCGGGATCAATCCAAACAATTCCTCAGAACACTCTCCGTGATATATGCGATAGAAGATGCAGAGTGATCCGACATCTCTACGCAATGCCAAAGGATCAAGCCGATCGGAAAGGGCTTGATCGTCGACAATTCGAGCCGCTCTACGTTGGATGCGGTCATTTGGAAGTAGCTGGTACTGGGAGCTCCGCCCAGAGGTGAGAGCAGTACTCCACGTGTGGTCGAATTTGTGCCTTGTAGAGCTTTAGGCGATGAGCCGACGTGAAGTAGTGCCTCGCCTTGCTGAGCACACCAAGCTTTTTAGAGGCCAATTTGACCTTTCCTTCCAATTGACCGCGGAACTGAACGACGCTCGAAATGTCGACACCAAGTATTCCGATACTAGCTGTGGCAGCCAGGGAGTGTTCTCAAAACGAGGAGATACGACTAATGGTGATTTTTTAGCGGTTAACGCGCAAACGTGTGTCTTCTTGGGGTTGAATTGGACTAAATTTAGTCGGCCCCAGTCCGAGACTTTGGTCAATGTAGTCTCGACTTCAGACACAAGTTTGTTCCGGCACTCAATGACGTTTTCATCATAATCATTTTTTTTTTTTTTTCGTTTTCTTCATCGCAGTCTACGCGCAGCCAAAGAATCGATAGGTCCCCTACTTCAAGGCTGCCGAGGCGACGAGAGCAGACATCCTCCCTGACGTACACGCAGACACCAGCCCGGGGTACAAAGGAATGTTCCAGATTGTATCCCGGGTAGGAGAGGAAAGAAGTATCAGCCAGAGAAGATATCTGGGTCTCGGTGAGAAAAAGCAAGGCCGGCTTCGCCGTCTCAAGGTGGTGATGGACGGCGTTCAAGTTGGAATTCAGCCCTCTAATGTTACAAAAGTCCACAGTTAGCGTGGAAGGGGTTGCCTCAAGTTGCCTGCTTCGTTTGCCCCGAACAGTATTGAGCACAAAATTGCCCCCCCAGAATTCGGAGGGCAGCCTGGGTATCCATGTTCAGGAAGGGTTCGTCCTGAAGATGGACATCCAGAGAGGGACTCTCCACAGCAGAAGCTGGTGGTACCCTCCTGGGGTAAATAAACCGAATTCTGCACTTTCATTGGAGGGGGGAGTGTGTAGTGGGCCAACTACAAGCAAATGAACGCACGAGCAAGTGATACGCAGCCGGGTGTGTAACTCTCTCTCTCTCTCCGTCCCTGTCTCTTTCTAGCATAATTATAACCTATTGAAATATACAGATGTACGGGGGACTGCACATATTTTTGTCATCAATGCATTACTAATACTTTTATAGCCCCGCCAAATAAGCGTGTAGCTAGCAATGGATACGACAATAGCCCAATGAGGTCAGTATCGAACCCGTAACTCTCGCGTTAACGGTGTCGGCCCTTCTACCGTTGAACTATTGAGGCTTCTACAAAAGAATAAATATCTTTATTATTTAGCAATTACCGCTGCCCATGAACATCTGCAACACCAGAAGTCATGCAGGTGCTTTGCCGCCCTTTAGGTCATACGCTGACTGCCCTCGAAACGCGAGCTTTCACATACGTACAGTGAAAGCTAACTAGGCGGGCCTTTTAAGCCTTAACGCCAGCAAAATATGTTACGATCAGATATAATATAACTATTTAACTTCGCTCCGTTAACGCGAGAGCCCAGGGTTCGATCCTGACCCATTGAGCTATTATCGTACCCGATCCTAGCGCAAGCTTCGAGCTTATTTGGAGGGGCAATAGGAAAAAAAATTTAAGAACACTTTCAATAAAATCATAAAAAATCACCATATCCATTTTTTTTCTTTTATGTAAGCAACAAGCTCCCAATACGGCGTCCATTGTATCAAATATTCATTATCTCATCGTAAAGGGTATTTTGAAGCGTATTTCGGAGCCAGAAACCAAGTAATTTGGCAGCAATGTACGAACAAATTAAATACAGCTATAAACCTATCAAGTAACATTGTTAGCGTCTTATTTGATTAATGGAGTAGACTGATAAGCTTTTTTGTGGCCGAATAATAGGAATTGATACGTCATCTTTCATAATCTGCGTGGGTCACGGACGGTCGAAATGATATTTTAGTGATATGAAGGAATATGTTTTGAAATGAGGTTTTCTCTGTGTGCCAATAATTGTTATATTAATTGATTGAATTTAATCTTGTATCTTGGAGTTTTATTCCAAGAGGCCGGCCAGGTAGATACCACCCCGGTATTAGATATTCTACCGCAAAGCAGTATTGTGTTTTGCATTACTGTGTTTCGGTTTTACTGTAGCAACACTGTAGCTAGTTAAATTACTGGGCAAAGAATGTATGATAACAAGTACCTCGAGGTTGACAACGCGTGAGTGGTACCTACAAACGAATGGAATTGCAAGCGCTCATATGCTACGACAGGCATTATCAGTCATACGACATTAAGGTGGGCCGTAGCCTATGAGCGCTTTCAACACCATTAGTAGGTGCCTCTCACGCGTTGCCGACCTCGAGGTTCTTAAATCTCCTTAGTCCCTGATTGCACTGATGGTATAATATCTGCTGTGACAGAGATTATCCCAATAAGGGACGATGGGGGTCGTGACATCCTTACTTTTTATTTACCATTCTTTTTATTTACCATTTTACTGTAAAAATTTCAATACTATGACATTATTAAAGAAATGTATAAAAAACTCAAAAAAATTATGCCTCAAATTCATAAATCTAAAAAACGTTGAGCGTAAAATTTCTTTTAAAAATTCTCTCGTACATAATATTACGATATTTTAATAATTCACGTGCATTAACATCACATCAACGCCACGACAATGTCGCATCTCCCTTGAATTAAAGTGGCGAAGGATAAAGCGCTGAGATGATTCCGCGTAGTCATAGTGAACATGATGAATTACAACCACGATGACTGGAAATAGATTAGAATAATCTTCTTAATAACCATCTTAAGAATATCGTAGGAAAAATAATGTAATAGCGTGATACTCTGAAACCATTACGCTTACATTAAGTGGATATGCCGAGGAAAAAATGTTATTATTACTAGCGTACCCGGCTGACGTTGTCCTGCCCCGAAAAAAAATCTGGTATCCGGTAACAGCGCCCTCTAACAGAATCTAATTGTGAACAAAAGTGACACCTGTGAAAATTATTGAATTACTAATATCTCTATGATAGGGGTTGATGGTAGAAGTGTGAAAATTTATCATTAAAAAAAATCCAAAATATAAAAAAAAAATATAAGACACGGAAATTTTATATTTTTTAGATTTATGGGCAACTATAAAAGAAGTATAATATTATAAAGACAATTACTTGTTCGAAGTTAATTGTCTGTCGTTTGTATTAGAAACACTTGGCCTATGGAGCGTTAGTGGTCAGCAATTTTTAAAAGATTTTACACCCTGACTTATTGCTTTCACAGTTGACAAGAGGCTGGTTCATTTATCGCCGAAAAAATTGGGAGTGCGATTCAGCAGGGAAATGCAGCTAGAATTTTTGCCACCATACCCCGTGGGATTTGTATAGTTGTAAATAAATAATTCTAGGAAGAAGAAGAAATAATTCTTATAGAGTGGTTATTGGCCAACCGAGACTCATAGTTAGTCAACTCTGAGCCATACTATTTTATCAAATTTATTACATCATGGACTGGGACCGACTTTTTAGGTGCCCTAAGAAGCACAGAGACGCTCAGTTGCAATACTGACTCACCGCGCCTAAAGTTGCCTAATTCACCGATTGATTACCGCTTATCAGCTTACCGCTACCGGTTATCAGCATTGGGAATAGATGATAATCGCTGAGTAACCTGCCCTGTCATATCTTGATTGAAGCAATAAGGAAACGACAAAATACCAAGAGATGTAGATAGAACAAATATTAATTTTCCTGCTGATTATGTATATTATTAATAGGCACATACATAACATACTCAAAATACCCTAACGAGCACGGTAATGAAGTCGAAGCAGCCTAACGAACGAATTCACCTGGCACCATTCCAAGCAATTAAGCCATCTGATTGTTGCTAAGCTATTTTACCGGGTATTCTTCTGGTGGGCCCGAAATTATTTCGCTGTCGCACTGCAGGGCTTCATATGTGAAAAGGCTTACGTATTTCTGTCAACCACGTTGATTAATTTTGGTTTACGTGTTTTAGTAGGGTTCCGCAGCCAAATAGCAAAAAAGGAACCCTTATAGTTTCGTCATGTCCATCACAGTCATTTTACTCGAACTGTATTCGCTCTATCTATACGGAATTTGGTAAATAGGTGTATTGTATGAAGAGGATTTTGTCGTGAAATAATGAAATATTCAAAAATTAAGGGTAGCAGTCAATACATGTCACTGAGGGTTGAAGAAATTTTTTTTGCGTATGGCAACGTATGAGGTGTCTTTGAATAGGTCATTCAAAATGATAACAAGGTTTCATTTTGTATTTTTTCATTAAGTCAGTAGTTGATGAGATTGGTTCTAAAGTCATAAAAATTGTGTCCCCCCCCCTTTTAAGGGATTTAAAATTCTGAAAAAATTGAGATAGTAGAACATCATAAGAACTTTCAAAGATGATTATTTAGAAGTAAGGAAATTTCAGTGATATATAGCTCTTTCCCATACTTACAAACTTAATTTTTTGTTCTTAGTTTTAGGATATTATTTTTAGTAATTACTATGAAATTACAAACTTATATTAGCGGTCGTTTTTAATTCGTAAATATCCTAAAGATTCTTCATCATCACCCTTTCGTTTGCAAATTTATTTATCACTATCTTTTGCCAGCGGCTTCGCCCGCGTCAAATACGATTTTAATACAAGCTCTGAACTTTAAATGTCATATTTATTGATATCGAATCAACAGCCTAAGAAAGTAACTAGTTTCAATCTAGCTCTGAAAATGACGATGCTTCCTTACAACTATTGTTATTTGACATAAGTTTGTACTATAAATATTATATTAAAGGTATTTCATTGTCACGTTCAATCATATCAATACTCGTAAATCATGTAATTGTTGACAATTTCTTCGCAAATGTCTTAACAAGAAGTAAGTATAACGATATATTATCTACATTTCAAATCTATCTAATTATCTAATTACTATTACAAATATCTTCTAAATTGAATATCATATTATATCTTTTCCATGGAATACCCTAAATAAAGATATATTCTTGGCTAATAATAACAAAATATAATTAACGATGCCGAAAAAAATCTCTGTCCAACTTGTAGTCCAGATTTTATAACAAAACAAAAATTCCATCCATCCGAAAAATATCAAAATAGAATACAAAAGGGGAAAATCCGTTATTCCCGTTTCGTTATAACATAATTCAGCTCTATAGTCAATACAGAATTGTAATATCATGAAACGCAGCACAAATAAATTGAATTTGTACAAAGCAATCAATATGAAGCCCGGCTTCTCTAATCCGTGACCCGGAGCTATTGTGTTTTGACGGACCTCCACTGCCGAATCTAAAAGCGCGTGCTACTGGACACTCCGCTTGGTACAAGTGCTAAACTGACACCGATTACTAAAAAAATAATCCACACATCGAGACGAAGCAAAAAGCTAGAAAAAATTACAACACTTGCGTGTTAATCTTTTTTTTTTATGTAAGAGGGGGCAAACGGGCAGGAGGCTCTCCTGATGTTAAGTGATCACCGCCGCCCATGAACATCTGCAACACCAGAAGGCATGCAGGCGTGTTGCCGACCTTTAAGGAAAGTATAAGCTCTTCTCTTGAAGGTTCCCAAGTCGTATCGGTTCGGAAAGACCGCCGGCGGAAGTTGATTCCACAGAGTGGTTGTGCGAGGAAGAAAATGTCTTCTAAATCGCGCTGTTGTGGGTTTCCAGACATCGAGGCTTTTATTTGGGCTTCTTCTTCCTAGCATTATTTCCCACTATTTACCCAGGGTCTGCTTATAATCTTATCCTGATTTGACGACGTTTTTACACAGAGCCATTGCCATCTGAACTCCACAACCCAAATAGCGAACCCATTACTCATTGGATAAGAACAAATTACCTATCAACAGTTAACGGTTTTCATTAGATGTTATGATAACAACCGAAACCGATATCTTTACTTGCTATCCGAAGGACGGTGTGGATGGTGGTGTGTGTGAGTGCCCCACAAGGACAAATAGCCAGAGCATTTGGACTACAGACTTACTATATATTGTAGACAGGCAAATACCTTTCCCTACACGAAAAATACGTAAATTCAGACCAACGCAACAAAATGAACTTAGTCACACGGTGACTTCATTCGGATAGGTTGTGCACAATGCAAATTAACTTATCTTGCGACACACTTCGCTTAGTTGCGTTGGTGTCTGCCTAATTAGCGACCACCGTATGTTGGTGACAAAACTCCTGAAGTGACTGCTCGTCAGCCGCGTTTCGAGGTAATGAACGCACTTACACGCCCTCTAGTATTGTAAATGTTTATTATGTTTATAATGTTTGTCATGGGCACCCATTCCACCAGATTGCCCTCTAACATAAAAAAATCAATAGATTTTTTGAATGATCTACCCTTTCAGTGGTTGAAACCAGCTGTTATATATTTTATACATACTTTTTCAGCCAAAGTCATCATTTCATGTGTACATTAAGAAATAAGACGCCGTAACTTATAACATGGACCACCTTTAAAACCTGGATTACCCAGGATTTTTTCCCACTAAGCTGAACGTAATTGGATCCTAAATTGACCGTTGCCCGGACCTGTTTGGCAACCAATACCTAAAGGATTGTAATTTCGTGTTGAATTCGTATCATTTGTAAACCATTAAAATTGGATTAAGCTATACTATAGCGGATTTTAGCGTGTGTTTTGACACTGATGTTGATCTGTTTATGCGATCTGCAACATTGGTTTTAAGAGGATTTAAGCCTGTCCTGTCCTGTTCAGTATTTTGGATATTACTTTCGACCGACTTCAAAGAGAAGGAGTTAGTCAATTCGACAGTATGTTTGTATGTTTGTCACCTGTGTACCCACCTGCTGGACAGATTCGGATATTTTTTTTTGTTTGCAAGGGTCAAAGGTCCCATTGTAATCTAGTCCGGAACTGAATCATTGGGTTTAGGGATATACTTTATGTAGCTTGTGCATTTACTTTATAAAACACCATTTGATGAAACGGAGCTGCTGATGATGAACAAAATTTCCACCATAACTACTCAAAAATATTAAATATTTTTGCTAGGTGCAATACAATTAGATAGCTAAATAAGGATCACTTACTATTGTTAGTATATTAAAATAATAAAATAAAATAGTTTAGAACCAAAAATACCGGTGCTTTCCGTGTTGAAAAAAATAGTTTTATTTTTTTGCACATTTCTTGTCATTATCACGTAATAGATAGCTGTAAAAGTTATTTGTTCATATATTTTAAACAAACTATTATATTTTTATAACAGTTATGAAAATAAAATAATTAAATAATATAAATATATAAAATAATATTTTCAATCACATACTAACTGTAAATGAAAACGCGTTTAATTATTATGATGCTAATGAAATATCTTATATAAAAGTGAGTTTTTTCTTTTGTTTGTCACAACTTTCACGCTTAAATCGCTGAATCCATTATAATTCATTTTGGTACAACTTTTTTTTCCTGACGTTTGGCAAACTAGCATACTTTTCGCCTGATGGTAAGCAGTCACGGCGAGTTATGAATGCTTGCGATTATAATTGAAGCTCATGGCCAACCCAAGGGATTAGAAAGAAGGGATGAGAAGGGAAAAGGAAGGGTACAGAGGGGTAGGGGTTGGTGCTCTGACTCGTCGCACAGAACGCAACAGTGATACGCTGATATTTTTTAAGAGGTTTTGAGCTGTGAAAAGCAAGGAGACAACGGGAACAGTTATAGAAAACTTTTTGTAGCGAAAACAATAATTTGTTTGGGAAACCAATTATTTGTATATGTTAAAAGGCGGGCAGAAATTAGCAAAAAATAAATTAAAATGACTATTACAAAACAGAATCTGAGAGCATAATACATATGACAGACAACCTTAATTATAATATTTGACTATAAAACATTGAAATGTTCTTGTTGAAACGAATAATTTCGACAAATGATATGCGAAATGCATTTGTGACTAATTTATTTTCGATCGTAACAAATTGTTATACAATTTCGTTTGTGTTTTGTATTTCATTTCGAATTTTATAATTGCTTATTAGCAATATTTTTGGTTTGATCATAATTATTACTTATTGTTACGGGCTGGGATTCGCGGATTTGGAAACAAACACCTGATGGCTCTAAATAAGACTTTACTGAGATCTAGATTATACAACAGAACTTCACAAATCACAGGTCAATCACAGTCCAAAAGAATAGCCGAGGTCACTAATTATCGCACTGCACTGGTATCACTTGTAGTTTCTTCGCTTGTTGCTCAGAACTGAATGACTCAGTCGACGCGCCGGGCCACACGGGTTCGAGAAAGTTCCGTCCGCGGAACGCTATGCTACATCTTTAATAAATAAACAGAGAGAGTAGCAAGCGATTTTGAACCTGATACCGATCCGGTGATAAGGTTCTCCGTAACACTATTAAAAATATAAAACTAAAGTTATTTTATTATGTTGTGGCCTGCTGATAGCTAGTCTCTTTAAGTCTCGATTGTCGCTCGGAGCAGATGTTTGTTATAAATATCTGTTTCGGTCTTGACTTTTTCTCCACCATGCCTTGGAGAGCACGTTAAGCTGTCGGTTGTTATCATAACATCTGATAAAAATCGTTATCTCTTGATACGTAATTTGCCATAATCCAATGAGTTACTAGTTCGACCTTTGGGTTGCGGAGGTCAAATGTCTATCGCTCTGTATAAAATCGAGTAACCTGTCAAATCCGGAAAAAATAATAAGCAGACGCTGAGCAAAAACAATACCGGGATAAAATGGGGAATGCTAAAAAAAGGAGAAGAAGACACCACTGCTCTACGTACGCGAAGCTCGCTTGGTGAATAAAGTATATGACGACGTTGTGGCGCAGCGG